>OZ012735.1:177710096-179004016 GCA_963859935.3 Lathyrus sativus | reverse complement strand
GATTCCACCACGGCCCGTGCTTCCTTGTATGATGACATAGCAACTTCTGGAGCTTTACCCTCGACCGGTGCCTTCTCCTTGATTTGGACAGTCTCAAAAGCCTGACACAGCGTTTCTTGGATTTCGCCGTCAACTTCCACATATTTGAATGAAGACAGATGGCTCACCATGATGTCTTCTTCCCCGCAAACGGTCACAATATTCCCATCCACCATATATTTCAATTTCTGGTGTAACGTTGATGTTACAGCGCCTGCTAGGTGTATCCAAGGCCGACCCAAAAGACAACTATAAGCAGGCTGGATATCCATGATGTAGAAAACTGTTTCAAACACCTCTGGGCCTACTTGGATAGGCAGAGTTATTTCCCCAAAGACAGATCTTCGGGTTCCATCGAAAGCCCGCACAACCAAATCACTGGGCGTACAATATAGACCCTGATGATCGATCTTCATCAACGCCTTTTTTGGCAACACATTCAAAGACGACCCTGTATCAACAAGTACATGTGACATCATTGTTCCTCGGCATTCAAGTGAAATGTGCAGAGCCAAGTTGTGGTTCCTCCCTTTTGGTGTCAAGTCGCGGTCTGTGAACCCCAACCCGTTACCTGCATTGACATGGGCCACCACGCCTTCCAACTGATTCACGGATATCTCTTGAGGTACATAAGCATTATTCAAAACTCTGAGCAAAGCATTCCGGTGAGCCTCAGAACATAACAGCAGTGACAAGATAGAAATCTTTGAAGGAGTTTGTTGTAAATGATCCACAATTTTATAGTCACTTTTTCTTATTAAGCGCATGAATTCCTCCGCATCCTTCAGCAACGCTTCCTCTCCTCTGGCCTGAGAATTCTCTTCCGCTATGACCTTACCCTTACCTTTATCAGCCCTTTCTGTGCTTACTTCGGGAGGTGCAAATACTCTCCCGCTCCGTGTCATTCCTCCAGTTCCTACCAAATTATCAACAGAATCCAACGGTGAACCTCTCAGTTCCTGCTTTTGGCCATTGCAGTAGACCTCGGCCCCATAGTTCCAAGGAATTGCTTTAGAACTTTCATAGGGTACGGGCCCTGCCTTCGTGAATATAATAGTGGGCCTCGCCGGAGGCGCAGAAATTGTAATTGTTTTGTATGGGATGGATATGGTGGCCACCTCCTCCTTATCTTCGATGACTACCTCTTCAGCATTTTTCTCACAGATCCTATCAAATTGTAACAAACCGTCATCCATCATGTGCTGTATATGGTTCCTTAGGTTCCGACACCCTACCGGACAGATCATACAGTCTTCGCAATCCTTTCCGCAGCCTGGGAATACCCCTCCTTCTAACAACTTGCTCTTCACGAAACTTAACGGCGTCTTCAAATCCTCTACCCTGGATACCAAGTTCAGGCCTTCCTCACTGTCAATAGCATTTACACCGCCACCCTTACCATGGTTAGGCATGGGATTTCGATCCACACTTGGCGCATCCTGATTGAAATTGATAGCTTTACTATCGATAAGGTCTTGTACCTTGTGTTTGAAGGCTTTACAGTTGTCAATACTGTGGCCGGGGGCGCCAGAGTGGAATTCACACCTAGCGTTGGCGTCATATCCAGGAGGTGGTTGGCCAGTTAGAGGTGCCATTGTCCTTTTCTGGACCAACTGCAGTTGAATTAAGTGTTGTAGCAACTGAGCGTATGGCATTGGCGGTGTGTCAAAGTGTCTATCCGCCACCCTTCTCCTGTCCTGGAACTGTCTTGGTGCATAATTCTGTTGTTGAGGTCGCTGCTCCTGTTGTTGCCGCGGCTGTTGTTGTGGAGGCTGTGTCGCCGGGATGGCAATACTCGCTACTTGTGACGGTTGCTGGTAATACGGTCGCTGCTGACGTTGATCCAAGTATCTCTTTCGGTTGTTAAAGCCGTACACTGCATTTGTTTCATTATCCTTTTTCTTCGCACCAAAAAACTTTCTTCCACCTCCAGATGAGGTCCCTTCCGCTGCTTGAATTTTCCCCAATTTTATACCGTTTTCAACTCTTTCGCCCGTGATAATTAAGTCCGAGAAGCTTCCTGACATGTTACTCACCAACTTCTCGTAGTAGATTCCGGGCAACGTGGCCACGAATAGATCGATCAGTTCTCTTTCCACCATGGGAGGTTGCACCCTAGCGGCAAGCTCTCGCCACCTTTGGGCGTATTCTTTAAAACACTCATTGCTTCTTTGGGATAGATTCTGCAACTGCACGCGATTTGGTGCTAGGTCACTATTATACTGGTAATGCTGGACAAAGGCCTCTGCTAAATTCTTCCAACTTCGAATATTGGCAGGTTCCAAACCCATGTACCACTCCAGGGAAGGTCCTGACAGACTATCTTGGAAGAAGTGCATAAGCAACTTCTCGTCATCAGAGTATGCCGACATCCTTCGAAAATAGGAGCGGATATGCACCTTTGGACATGTCGTTCCTTTGTATTTATCGAAATCTGGCACCTTGAACTTTGGAGGAATCCTAAGTCCTGGAATTAGTCCCAGATTGGACATGTCAAGTCCCATAGTGTTCTGGCTTTCCAGAATGCTCTTCATCTTTTCTTCTATTTCGTCAAACCTTCTATTAGTGTCGGATCGTAACCCTCCCCCAAGGTCTCTCATGGAGAAGATGTCATCTTGTTCATCTTGGTCCCATTGAGGATTCACGCTAGTAGGTATGGCGCCTGCCACAACCGGGATGGGGATCCCAGTTTGTTCTCTTCCGCCTGGAAGGTTGACTACAGTTGGGCCACCGTTGGCTTGCGAGGTTCCGCCATTAGCAGGAGGGGGAACAACAGCAGCCCCGCCGTGCAAGACGCCACTTCCATCCACCTGAGCTATTAAGGGTTGAACTAATGTCCTTAACTGGTCCTGTCCATTGGCCACCCCCTGCATCATCTCCATGAATTGTGCCATCTTCTCACGGAACTCCAAAAGCTCGGCTTGAACCTGATCCATAATTCTCTGCTGATTTCCCCGCGTGTTGTATGAGTGTTGAGAAGTCAGCTTGCTCTTCCTCTTTATCTCTTTCTCTCTCCCTCTCTGAAACGGCAAGCGGTGTGAGGTCGAGTTTCAGGGAATGCAAAATGATGCGCCAGTTATGCGAATGCTCAAGAGACTTTCGAAACCTATGACTATAACCGGTATTATAGAATTGCGAATGAACAAATAATAAAGAAAACACAATTAGACCAAAAGCAAATTCTCATTAATTTGGGAAGATTCAATACAAACATTTGCTGACTATGTCGAATAACAATTCTCATTACAAGGAAAACACTAAATGACCGAAAATCAAGAGTACTAAAAACTAGAATTTCTCCTTTTGGAGACGCTCTTCAAGCTTCCTCGTCTCGAACATGAACCTCCTGACCATTTGGTCACAGAGCTGGATAAAGTGGTGAACAGAAGGGGGAATATCATTTCCTTCCAAATCTTGAATGGCGCTCTCTAACCTCCATGGGATATCACGGATCATAAGGTTGCAATACTCCACCAAATTGTTGTACCTAGCACGGCACGTATCTAGAGTCGACTGGTAATAACAAATAGAATCCACATGGGTGTCCAGCAACTCATTAAGCTGAGCCTCTTTCTCGAGCCACTGCGCACCGTCTCTTTGCAAGGCCTCAAAACGATTCCTCCACAGAAGGGCTGTCTCTTGGGCGGTCTCCAATTCTTGACACTTGTTATTCCACACGTCAGTTGTGACATATGAACCCCTCAAGGCCTCCTCTTTGAGTCTTCGTTCACTTTCTGCTAGGGTCAAGGCACTTCTTAGTTGTTCCTCAAGATTTCCAATATCAGCCTCAAGGTTCTCTCGTATTTCCTTTTTCTCGGCAGAGGCAATCTCAAAGAAGTGCCATGCCCTATCACAAGAAGCTTTGGTGTCCTTCAGGCGCTGCCGGAGAGTTGTTAATGATGCGTCAGCCCCTTCGTAACCCTGTTGGTACCTGACTCTCAGATCCGTTTCTAATTTTAGCTTCTTGCTACTCTCAGCCGCTTGATCCTGTTCAAACTCCACCTTTCTTTTGTACTGACCGTTCTCCACATTTGCTTGGTGGACTTCATTCTGAAGGTCCTGATTCTCCTTAGTCAATCTCTCCACTATTAGCTTCAGTTTTTCGTATTCTTCTATGGGTACATGAGTGGGAGCAGGAGGTGCTTCTCGCATAGAGGGCTCTAAGGGAAATGGCAACGACTTTTCAGCTACTCTGGCTAATAACCACCGGTTGTATGGCTCCTTTGCCACACAGTTCTTCGCTTTTAACTCCTTCCTTCCCTTTGTATGAATCTTGCCCCAAGCCTTAGCAATCTTCTTGACAAACGCAGGGTCTTCTGATGTGGCTAGCAGAAAGAAACTCTGAACCTTCTCTGCTTCGGGCTCATCCTCCATAGCATAGCCCAACTGACGTAATGCCATGACTGGGTTATAGTTAATACAACCGGCCCTACCGATCAAAGGTACATTACTGAATTCTCCACAACTGAAGATGATTTCCACATCATAGTACTCATGAGAGTACCAAGCAATATCACTAGCTTCTAGGGACATGATGCGCTGAGACCATTTCAATTCCTTCTTGTTTTCCACGAACGGTCCTTTTTTGGGCAAATGAGAAGCATACCACTTGTATAGTAGGTGAGAGCAGCATTGGATCATTCCCGCCTTCTTTTCACTCCTCCAATGAATAGAGTGATAAACATCGGCGAGGAGTGTGGGGATGGGATTCTTCTGCATAAAGAGAACAATGGCAGTGATGTCTATGAAATTGTCCACATTTGGAAAGAGGACAATCCCGTAAATCATCAGAGCAACACTTATACCGAACTTTTCCCAATCTTCATCAACCTTGTACTGAGCGGCCTTTTCTAGCAAAAACTTCAATGGAAAACCCTGGACACCCCCTTTACTGGTTAGACCCTTCTTGACCTCTTCTTTGGTCATATGAAGAGCAAGAGCAATGACAGCAGGTTTTGGTTCTTCTTCCAAACCTGTATAGACAGGTTGGTCCTTAATCTTAATGTTCAAAATGTGGGAATATTCTTCCAAGGTGGGAGCCAACTGGTAGTCCTGAAAAGTGAAGCACCGGAGAGGCGCATCATAAAATTGAGCCATAGCGTACAGGGCCCAGGTATCAACTCTGGAGTGGAGAAGATCAAGCAGTTTCCCATATTCCCCTTGAAAGTTGATCTTGATAACTTTCGGCACGTCAATCAGAAGGTTTTGAATTGATTCCAATTTTGGTTCCCTAAACTTTATGGAATTTGTGCTTCTCTTTCTTATATCAGCCATTGAGTTCACCAATACCTGAGATAATCATAGCTTCTTAAGTCTCTTGATATGCAAAATGATATGTAATGCAATGTCTTATGAATGCATATGACAATGGAACAATAATAAGATCAACATCACAAATCCTGCAAGACAAGAACACAAGGTATCTTTCCATCGGGTGAGCAATCTACTGGTTCGAGAGGGCGTTCCAAAAGGCTTTTCAAACAAAGTCCTATGCACTAACCCTCAAAAGTTTCCCATCATAACGACTACTCGTAAGACGGTACTCCTTTCAAAAAGGATGAACACAGCGTCATGTTTTAGTAACCTTTGGAATAAGGTTCTACAAAGGTCCTCAGAATCGCGGACTCCCAAGTTGAAGATAAGAACGTCATTACGACTACACGTAAGACATAATTATTCCAACGGGGTCTCATCTGAGCGGTGGAATTCGATCCAACTCAACGAGTCCTAAGTCTCGCAAATCAGAAAGAAACCACCTCCTAACTTAGTGCATACTCGAAAGCTTGGGTAGAAAGCTTTATCCTCACAAACCAAACCAAATGAACCCAAGAAGTTAGAAAGAACATAACCATAAAATAAATAGCAAAACAACTAAAGCACAAATGCGACAAACAAAATAGGCGTGGCTCGCTAGGTCTCCCCAGCAGAGTCGCCAGCTGTCGCTACTCGAAAAATGCATCGCGCAACGACGGGGAGGCGAAAAAGATAGGACAGAAGAGTCGCCACCGAACTTTATTTATCCCACGAGGGGAAAGGAAAATATCGAGAAAACCTTTAAGAAAGAAATGGATAAGATGGTCTCGCAACCAAGAATGGGTTCGGAAGCCGGTTATGCGAAGGGAAGGTATTAGCACCCCTCGCATCCATCGTACTCGATGGGAACCTTTTGTTTGTCGATGTGTAATTTTATCTGCTTAAATATTATGCTATAAGAAGTATGTTCCAAAAGATAGAGAGAAGGGTTTAGAAACGGGGAAAGAGAGGTGACGAGGGAAAGAAAGGACTCGATAGGACTTCGCGGTCCTAGGCCTACGTATTCTCAACAGATATGAGAAAGTCAGAGTCGACGTAGTTCGGGAAACTACGGGTGATAGGGGGATATGCTCGGCAAGGATCGTGGTCCTTGTGCCTACGTATCTTTACTTGAACGAAGTAAAGAATCAGAGCAGCCGTAGTTCGGCCTACGGTGTGTTGATGTTTTTTATGGATGATGCTATCGTGCGCATTCTAGCAGTTAGGTGTTTCGCTGCTCGCTCGTTGGAGACTTAGGCGTTACCTGTTTGCGGTAGAACGGACGTAACATGTCCTTTTTGAAAGATTGATTAGTTTTCGCCACGCGGGGCAAGAAGTCACGTTTGATTGATTGGATTGCTTTTTAGGGGGCGAGACAGGTCCTCGGATAGTAACCCCTACGGGTAGTACCCAATTCTTTGTCTCGAAGTTTTTGTTATAAAAAGGTGTGGCGAACAAGGCGTCTTCGTATTGAAAGACGAGCGTCGAAACCACCCTCACTACAGTGGGCATCCCAACACTCGGGGAGGAAGAAGACTACACTTAATCCTCTCTCTTTAATTCAATGCGAAGAGAACTTCATTCTTTTATTAATGATGATTTAGGTTTTGAATGGTAAGTGCTTTGCGACAGAGAACCCTACGGTAAACGTCAGCATTCGGGATAGGAGAAGGTCTACGCCTAACCACTCCACGACCATTCAAGTTTTTGTTACGAAAAGGATTTGAAAATGCACTCGGTACAGGACCGAGGTTTTAGGTGTGAAAAATGTGGAAGGAAGTTGTGAAAGCGAGATGGTGGATAAAGTCGCGTCTTCATATTGAAAGACGAATATCAAGATCACCCTCACTACAGTGGGCATTCCAACATTCGGAGAGGAAGAGGTCTACACCTAATCCTCTCTTTTTAATTCAATACAAAGAGAAATTAGTTTATTACTGAAAGTATACTCGGTACGAGACCGAGGTTTTATGAGGAAATGTTGGAAGCGTCTTTGTATTGAAAGACGAGTGTCGGAACCACCCTCACTACAGTGGGCATCCCAACACCCGGAGAGGAAGAAAGTCTACACTTAATCCCCTCTTTTTAATTCGATACAAAGAGAAATTAGTTTATTACTGAAAGTATACTCGGTACGAGACCGAGGTTTTATGAGGAAATGTTGGAAGCGTCTTTGTATTGAAAGACGAGTGTCGGAACCACCCTCACTACAGTGGGCATCCCAACACCCGGAGAGGAAGAAAGTCTACACTTAATCCCCTCTTTTTAATTCGATACAAAGATAATTTGATTGTGAAAATTGTTTGACAAAGTTTTTGAATCAAGTCGGGACAAGTAATGTGGATAGAAAAGAGGTGGTCTCAGATCCAACATTACTCATCAATAATTTGACTGGTAATGAATTACGGAGGTCTCATCATCGACCTAAACGGATGAGAATGGGACAAAATGCCCAATGACAAATGAGAAATAAATCCAATTTTAAAATATAAAATATAAACTTCTAAAAGAAATAAAATATATAAAAAAACTTCTAAACATAATATACATATATGAGAAATCTAATATAAACTAAAGGAATTATTTAGAAGAAAAAAAAAAAAAAAAAGTTAAAACAAACCAATCTAAATATATATATATATTAGTATGTTACCTAATTATAAAGTAAAAAAAAAGGAGGGGGGCAAAATTAAAACGGGGAGTAAGAAGATGATCAGACCCACACGGGCTGTAAGGCCCAGCACAATTATAAACAATAAAATAAATAAATGAAAAGAAAGAAAACCAAATTAAATAAAATAAAAATAAATAAAAAAAAACGAAAAGACGAAGACTCAGATGGTCTTCTCCCTCACCCACCCTCATCGTTCACTCTCGCTTTCTGCGTCTCAACCCTCTCTCTCTCCGCTCGCCCTTGTTCTCAGATTCTATTTACGTTTGAACGATTTGGGATTTTAAGGGTTGTGGTTTGGATCGTGAGTTGTCACTGATTTTTGGAGGAATGGTTCATGTTGGAATCTGGGTTATTTGGGGTTTGAAGTGATGTTCGATTGAAGAACAAAGGTTATTTCTTTGAGTTGGGGATTTTGGACGGTGAGTAGAACAAAGATGGGAGGTGAAGTCTTGGTGGAGAACACGACGAAGGAGAGCGTGAAGGTCGTAAAGGATCTCCAACGGTGTGAATCGGAGCAAGTTTTGTTTAGAGGTGAGATAGTGTTTCGCCAATGGCGGACGGAAGCTGCGAAGTGGGAGATTTGGATGTTGGAGGGTTTTTCTGATGATTATGGAAATGGATTGAAGAAGAGGAAGCGGGTGAAAGAATGGTTCGTGTGGGTTGGATGTCGTACGGGTTGCGATGGCGTGTTTAGTTGTTGCGTTTCTGAGTGAGTTTGAACGAGCTTGTGAGATTCTGCCATGGTTCTGAGGTGAGCTTTATGAAGGAAATGAAGAGGACGGCGAAGTTATTGGTGAGTTTGAAGATGATGAGTTCTGGGAATTTGGTTTATGTTTGATGATGAGGATTAAATGTCGTTAATGGAGGTTTCAGTTGGAGGAATAAGTTTGGATGGAGGATGTTATTGTGTTGCTGCGAAGGAGTGTTTACGGTTTGATGAAGGTCTGTTTTTTTGAAGTTTGTTTTGAAGCTAATGAGTTTGTTGTTGGGATCTGAAGAAGGTGTTTCAATGGAAGTAGGTTGAAGGAGTTTGAGTTTTGCGGTAGCGTTTTGGGTTGTTGTTCATGGGAGATTCGTGAGGGTTGTTATACTCAATGCCAGGAAACAAGACAAACCAAACCAAACAGATCAAGATTATGAAGACAGTAGGAGTAACAGAATACTTACAGAATAACACCACCAGATTGTTGATGCAGAACACAGGTGAGCTTCTTCCTCAATCTCCCTTTTTTTTCAGTTCTTTTGAGTGAAAGCAGCTAGGGTATATCTTCTGTAGTCTCTTCCTTTAAGCTTTTATAGTGAGGTCAATTAGGTTTAGCAGACCAACTCTTGAGGCCCTGAAACCCTCTGCCCCTTAGGCTTTAGGTTTGGTCTGCTACTAACCTGTTCTATTACCATTTCTGTGCTAAGACTGTGGTGCTGTAATTGCCTACAGCTGCTCTGTATTTGCCATTTTTGTGAATGTGTTTCTGCTGTCCCATTTTTCATGTCCCTGAATTTATTTATTTAAATTGAAAATATCTGATATATTTTAACCTGCATTTTCACTGTGGTATCACAACAATTTTACTGATACATTTAATTTCTTTGCAGGTTTATCATCTTTAGCCAAAGAGCCAAATTTCATAGCTTCCTCAAAAGTCCAGTTTCAATTTACATCTACGCGGATAATAATCTGGCAACCAACTTTCTTTCTGATAATCACATTCATCTTGGCTGCTGCTGGTTTCTGCCTGCTTCTGATGCTCCTCCAACCACGAACGTGTCCTTGTCTGTTTGGTGTCCCTTTCCATCCAAGTAATTTTCCAAGTCTCCTGCTGTTAGACGTAGTGCTTCTCTTTCTGGAAGTGGATCTTGAACTAGCAACTCTTCCTTGTGATCTTTGACCATGAGAATGGCTGTGGCCTTGTTGAGTCCTTTGTATTCTACTGTAGCTTCCAAGGCCAGAACCAAGAGCACCCCAGTTCTCTACAGTATGCTTAGCCTGAAATGAAGATTCAAATGCACCAGCATTGTAGGAAATTTTGGCAGCAGCAGATTTTGATGGAAGCTTCATAACAATTCCAATTTGTTTATCCTTCTCGGACTCCAGATTTTGTTGTGAAGTGTAAAAGATGCATGCATCAAGTTCCATGAGCCTTAGAGTCACAGCAGTAGTTGTACATGGCACCCATGGAAGCATAGTATCCTTTCACCACGAATGATATCATTAAGATGACATCCAGAAGATCAAACAGAACCTAACAGCTCACTGGTAGTTTTCATACTCTGAAGCCAAATACTTCCTTTTTGTAGCACATTCCAATGTAGTCAACATCTGCAGAATGTCTTCAATTGATGATGATTCTTCCAGCTTCGAACTCCAGGACTTCCTATACCTCTCTGTCCAAAAAGGTTGAAGAGCCCCATTGAGGATGAGATTGCTCAAAAGAATCAATCAGCTTCCAACAGCCATCATGCGATTCCACAAAAATCCTGCCACAACCTGGATTGCTTTGAGAAGCAGAAGTAATGAATTGCCAGTATCGGTTTCGTCTTCGATCCAAACCAAGAGGCAATGATCTACACGTGAAAGTTTGTTCCCCTAATTGACCAATACATGATTTAAAACCCAACCTTGATTTTTTCAGCAACGTGAATAGATTGTTGAAGAGAATAATTATCTGGGCCAATGGAACAATCTTGCCTCTGCAAGTTCACTTCTAATAAATTCTGCATAAGATTTTTGATTTTCCTGCAGTGCACTTATCTGCTCATGTTGGTCACAGGGAGCGAGCAAGGCCTTGTCATTTTCGACTTCAACAGTATGCACTGGGCAATCTTTACCCCCCACTGATGGAAATGTAACAGCTGGTTCACTCTTGTTTCCCAAATTTGAGAAAGGTGGAATTTTAACAAAATAATCCTCTTTAATACGGCGTTTATCAAGTTGTGCCTCAGCCCACATCTGCTTCTTGGCAAGTTTATAGCTTGAGAAATTTCTCCCATGGTTAATCCTTGGTTACCAGCCTTCTTGATGGTATCATAAACAACCATGAAGACCTCAGCACACACAGCACATTTTTGTTCTTGATTGGAAGGTACCGTCATCAAATGGCGTACATACCCTGTCATAGCTTCCCAGGGTGATTCAATGTGATTTTTATTCTCAGGTACTTGGTCACATGAGTTAACCGTTTCCAGCATATGATCAGTAAGTGAACAGTCACTGCTTTGGGCCGAGTTAACTTACAATGTTGGTCATTGTTATTGTTATCATTTTCCTTGAACAAATCTAAAATATCAGCTCTCGAGACTGTTGTGCGGTGAACAGAAACTATTATACCAGGAGAACCTTTTTCCCTGGCGAGAAATAATTTCACCCTCTGTTCCGAACGAGGATTTCAGTTTCTTGGCTTCAGCATTTCTTTTGATTTTTTTTCGAATTAATTTTACGCATCTATCTCTTGCTTTGCAGGTGATGGCCGGCGGTACGGTTATGTAGAGCTCGCCTAATTTGCTTTGGTGCAGCAGGCTAGTGTGTTGTAGGTGTTTCAGAGCTTGCTTGCTCTTGTGTCAGCTAGTGTTCTGCGTCTAGAAACCTTCTCTGCAGGAAAGATCGGTGTATCGGGCTCACTTGCTCTTGCGTCAGCTAGTGTTCCAGAACCAGAATCTGCTTCGGGATCTTTTTTATTGGAAGCCTGGGCGTAAGGACATGCAGGTGACTTTATCTTGCGACACCTGCAACATTTGAAGCCAAGCGCAGAAAATGTTTTGGACTCTTCAAGTTCAAGAGCTTCAGCATGATACCACCTGGTACATGTTTCACCTCCGATGTACATTAGATCAGGCCTATATGGCGTTTGGCATACTTGACAAACAGGTTCCAATTGAGGCAAGCTTGTACGCCGCTTCAGAATTATCTTTTTTTAGCCTGAAATCAAGGCCTGTATTTTTACTGTTATTCTTTTTCATATAATACCCCAAGAAGATTTTCTGCGACTGCTTTTTGCTTCCAGAGAGGAATACGAAACAACTTTTTCCATGTCAGATTGGCAATCCTTTTCCCTTGTAGATAACAGTATTTGATTATCACATTTAGGCCTTAGTCCCTCCAAAATTGTCAAGGAGCTGTGTTTATGCTCTTTTAACAATAAGGGACTGGTTGGAGATTTGTTATTGGTCTCTTTTTGAGTAAGTAATCTGGTATGATAACATTGTTTGCATGTGGTCAAGAACTTAGTGTCTGTATATGTAGGGAAAGTTGGAATTATTGAACAGCCCTTGTGACAATAACCTAGACATGCGCTGCACTTGAGAACGTTCCTAAAAAAAAAACACCCTGCTTACATACAGAACATGATGGCATGTCTAAATTGTCTCTCTTGTGAGTGAGGTAAGAAAAATATGTCCACGAAGATAGCATTCAACCGCCTTTGTGCCATTGAGATACAATATTCAAGTGATCTTTATAAGATGGCTCTTTTTCATTGCTTACTTCAAACTCTTTTATCAAATATAAAGGAATGCGTGTTTCAGAAAACCAGTACTTCTCTCTTTTTGGCCTTTGAACAATTTTAGCATTCTTCAATACCCGAGAAGGAATATGCTTTTGGCTCCCAAAATCTATATCATACGATGTTTTTCCCACTCCACGCTTTTTGTCACAAATATTTGCACTTCTAAAAGCAGAAACTTCAGTATCTTGAACTTTTCCATCCTGGCGGTTACACTCCGGCCGAATCAAATCAATTCATCTGATATGAAAATCCAGATATCGGACCTGAAGTGCAAGTTGTGATGCATTCCTACTCATTTGAACGACAGCTCTCCAAACCAGCTGTCGGCTTCTCTTAGGAATTTCAGAGACGCCAGAACCAGGATAGATAATACTCATAATTTTCCTTGAACCACCTTGCCGAGCTGCTTTTCTGACCATGAATTTTGGCAATGCAGCTTTCTGAAACACAGATTTGGTAAATTTGCTATTCCGCCAGCTAAAGTTTTCATGGCAAGGGTCAACTGCATATTTGATAGGTTGCTTTCTACATATGTCGCATGATGCACGTGTCTGTGTTGTTCCAAGAATAGATGTAGCATTTTGTATTGTAAGAGATTCAACCAGCCACTCATCAGTCAGCTTCAACCATTCGCCACAAAAAGCAATTGAGCGAATGTTCTCTTCAAGTTTAAATAAAAGGGGCTTTATGTTATTAAATGATGTGGCCCTTTCCACTTGTTCACGCCATTGCTTTCTATAGTTTCCACTAAGAAAAGGGCCCGTCCATTAAACCATGTAAGCTTTCCTCCATATATATGATATATGTTGCAACGGTAGGGTCAATTCCTTTTCCAATCCTAACAGGAGCAAGACCCGAAAAGATTCTCAAGGCACTTTTGGTAGCACATATAGCAGCATGATTTAACATGCATCCTTTCTTGCTTGAAGCAGGGGCTTTACAAGAAAGGCACCAACCACACCTCTCTCTTGGAACCTCCGCAAGCTTCTTGTCAGAACTTGGCCAAACGAAGCGTGAAACTGTTAGTGAGAATGCTTTTGCTATCAAGTTAGTGTTTTCAGGTGTAGCTCTCCTCAAATGAGTTACATGACCTTCTGATCTAGATTCCTCGAGGAGCACTTGGCAAGAATATCCGCAGTTGATATGTTATCAGGATTTGTGCAACTTGTGTCAGACTGGTGGTTACCAGTAAAAAGACCAGAATTCGTCACAGTTTCCTTCTGAAGTTTCATATTCGTGCTGGGGGACTCCTTAGTTATAGTATTGTTACCGGTTTCACGAGTGGGACAAGTGGTAACCAACGAAGCATCAAGAGATGGGACCATATTATCACTGCAAATCCCATTAACAGATGTTAGACCATCTTCTGCTTTACCCAAACTAACACCTCTATGGTCATTTTCAACCACATGAGGAAGTAACATATATTTTTTTGATTTTTTTTCTGCCCCTGACAATCATATATGCTTATCTGTTTGTCTTCAAGGACCTTGACTTGTCTCTGATAAGGGTAACCACTTGGTGACTTGAATATAACCTCCTTGATCAGGTTAAAAAAACCATCGGTAATTTTGTTAGACACACATTTCTTGATCCCCCGTGAAACGCAAGACGCTATGCAACGCTTATGCACATGCTGATGCAATGAAATAAAACATAAGCCAAAGAGGTCGGTCAAATTTTGGGGTACAACAACTGGGACAGACGCCACGAGAAGAAACACGCTGGGGAAAATGACGCGCTGAGACACAGTACATCACTGGGGAATTCTAAAAAAAATGATAGTCAACTGGTGCGAATGACCAATTGTCACTTTTTAGAAAAGGAACGAGATCCTCGAATGGGGATGATACCTATGAGACGGCCTCCACTGGGGACTCCAAAAATAAAACTGGATCACGCACGATTGTAAGATCGATTACAAAATGCTGGAGCATGGAGCAAGGAATAACATCCAAGCTTATGTAAACTATATCTCGTGACACGATCAGACGGACCTTTCGGAACTCCGTAGCAAATATACGGGGTAAAGACCGACTGTATGCCAAAATAAATGGACTTTGATGGGAATTGCCCTGATAAGCTTCTCGCGGGAGAACTGTCATTCATCGTTGGAAGGGACTTACATGCCAAAACGGATAAGCACTCAAATAAAGAGGCTGCTGCTTATCTGATAAATAAATCGTCTCGCATTTAAGGTCGGTGCCTGGAATACGATTCTGATTCTTCTCTTACTGAAGGATAAATAAACTTCTTCATGCTTCAAGATTATGTTCTCCTGAACATGAAAAGGGTAAACTGAACTTCTTCATATTTCAGAATCGTGCTCTCCTGAATACGGTACTGGATGACTGAATTTCTTCATATTTCAGAATCGTGCTCTCCCGAATATGAAACTGGATAATCGAACTTCCTCATAACTCAGAATCGTGCTCTCCTGAATATGATTCGGCTCCTGAAATTTCTTCATTTTTCAGAATCGTGCTCTCCTGAAAAACGGCCAACTGAACTTCCTCATAACTCAGAATCGTGCTCTCCTGAATATGATTCCGCTCCTTCTTTTACTAAAGGATAAATGAACTTCTTCATGCTCAGAATCGTGCTCTCCTGAATATGAAACTGCTCAAACCTCCCCGTAACTCAAGATCGTGCTCTCCTGAATACGATTTGGTTCAAACCTCAAGACGGCAGGGAAATGGAAGCCCAACTGCTCCATGGAGATGGCCATTTGCTGCGAGTCGTAACGAGGATATGATCGACTTCTTAGGTAAGAAATGTCGTGTATTTGTCATGGTATGGTGAAAACCTTTAGATGGTGCAAAATAAATGCACGTCCGGTTGGGCTCGACGACCGACAAGACTGAGATTCAATCTAGGATCGAGCTAGAGAGAAGACTGGTAATCAAGACTCCATCGAGGGAATGAACTCGAAGGGTAGATATCTTATCCTGGCGAGGAAAGATAGCTGAAGTAACCGTCATCCATGAGGATCGAGCTCTATGGGGAAACCGGAAACAAGTAAGTATTTTACGCTTAGGGCTGACAATCTATTTGGAGAGAATGGACAAACCCCCAGTTACTCGGCGGTAACAACCAAATGATGGTGAAACACAATGAACCTGTGAATGCTAACGCATATGTTGATGCATATGTTAATGTGAATGTATGTTAATGTCTATGTATGTAGTTAAATATGCAAGATGTTATGAAATGAGTATGTAATGAGTATGTAATGAATATGTGATGAATATGTAATGAATATGTAATGAATATGTAATGAAATATGTAATGAAATAGGCATGTGATGCTTATGCCCTTGCGTATGCTGATGAAACAGACTAGAGACGGGACGAGAGATGAAATAAACATCTCGACGGAAATACCCTGCGTTCTCTGCAACCAATACGCCAATCATGGGCAAGAAAGATCAATGGTAGAACCAAATCTGGTTTTAAAGTTCTGAATTCTCTGAGGAGAAGGTAATCTGCTTGGGTGTACAGTATCACGTCTTCATATGGGGAGAAGAAAACCTGAGGGACACTTTTAAGTTACCCCAAGAAGAAATTGTCAGCTTATAGTCTCTCCGGGGACTATCACTGGGCAATGGTTTGAAAGTGTTTCTGCAATAATGATATTTCCGGGGAATGAAGAGATCCTGTCGGAATTTCCACTAGTCAAAGTAATTTATTACATTTCAATTTTGTTTGTTTTTTTTGAAAAACAGTTTTGAAAAATCTACAATGCACCTTTCATTTTCAAATTTTAAGAATAAACGCATTTTGCATAACAATAGAAAATAAAGAGCAATGCACCAAGGAATGTAAGTAACGAGATGGTATCTTTTATTAAAGGGTGATAGCTTGCTGAAGGCAGAGCTCCACAGATGATTACATTTTGAAATTGGCAACATGGGAAAAGGTTACATCGAATCCAATAACACCTACTGACACTAATAACTAAGACTAATCCAGAATCCTGCTTTGGGCAAGGATGAAAGAAACTGAAACATGGCTCCTATGAGATAATCAGTGTCTTCTGATGCAATGAAATGCCTTTGTCCCTAACTTTTGCCTGGACCGCCCTTTCGGGTTTTCAATCCACCGGGACGCTCTTTTTTGCCTAAGCCGCCCTTTCAGGTTTTCAGCTTAGCGAGCTTTTTATTATTATTTCCTTTTCTTTTCACCCTTACTTTTGCCTAAGTCGCCTTTTGCAGGTTTTCGACTTAGCGGGTTTTTAGGCATAATATTTTCGGACTGCATCAGAATTCACGGGATGTGCTAGTTCCTCACCGTCCATTGTCGTAAGTATTAGAGACCCTCCGGAGAAGACAGTCTTTACAACGAACGGGCCTTCATAATTGGGCATCCACTTTCCACGCATATCTTTATGTACTGGTAAGATCTTTTTGAGTACGAGCTCTCCTTGACGGAACTCACGGATACGAATCTTCTTATCAAACGCTCTTTTCATCCGTTTCTGATATAATTGCCCATGGCACATGGCTGTCAAACGCTTCTCGTCAATGAGATTCAACTGATCCAATCTGTCTTGAACCCACTCAGCTTCCTCAAGTTCAGCTTCCATTAACACTCTTAAGGAAGGTATCTCTACTTCGATGGGGAGCACGGCGTCCATTCCATATACCAGTGAGAAAGGGGTTGCCCCTGTCGAAGTTCTCACCGAGGTTCTGTATCCATGCAAAGCAAACGGTAACATCTCATGCCAATCTTTGTAAGTCACAACCATCTTTTGCAGGATCTTCTTGATATTCTTATTTGCAGCTTCAACGGCTCCATTCATCTTAGGACGGTACGGAGAAGAATTGTGGTGAGTGATCTTGAAATTGTCACACAACTCTTTCATAGTCTTATTATTCAGATTGGTGCCATTGTCAGTTATTATCCGGCTTGGGACTCCATAACGGCAGATAATCTCTTTCCTGATGAATCGGGCAACCACTTGCTTGGTCACGTTGGTGTAGGAGGCAGCCTCTACCCACTTGGTGAAATAATCAATGGCAACGAGGATAAAACGATGTCCATTAGAAGCTTTCGGCTCGATTGCCCCAATCATGTCAATGCCCCACATAGAGAACGACCATGGTGAAGACAAAACATTCAACGGTGACGGAGGCACGTGCATTTTATCAGCATAGATTTGGCACTTATGGCATTTCCTAGCGTATCGGATGCAGTCGACCTCCATGGTTAACCAGTAATACCCAGCCCTTAACATCTTCTTGGACATAGCATAACCATTGGCATGGGTTCCGAAGGTCCCCTCATGGATTTCCTGTAGTAACATGTCCGCTTCCCGTTTATCAACACACCTGAGCAGGACCATGTCGTGATTTCTCTTGTATAGCACACCGTTACTGATAAAGAATTTGGACGCCAGTCTTCTCAATGTTTTCTTGTCCAGACCGGTAGCACCATCGGGATACTCCTGCTTGACGAGATAGTTCTTGATATCGTGAAACCAAGGCCTTTCCTCCACCTCGACTTCTTCGACCAACTGACAATAAGCGGGCTCAACCTTGCGCTCAATATGGATAAGAGGTGCTTCATTAACGAATTTAACTTTCCACATAGATGCTAACATGGCTAATGCATCAGCTACGTGATTCTCGGATCTAGGAACATGCTCGAACTCTATCTCGTCGAAATACTTGATCAACTCAATAATATAGTCTTTATAAGGGATTAACTTCTTATTCTTCGTTTCCCATTTGCCTTGTACCTGGTAGATAACCAAGGCTGAGTCACCACTTACTTTAAGAAGTTTGATTCGGAGGTGAATCGCTGCTTCGAGGCCGAGGATACACGCTTCATACTCTGCGACGTTGTTAGTACACTCAAAATCCAACCTTGCTGTAAATGGAGTAAATCCACCCTTTGGATTCATCAAAACGGCGCCTATACCATGCCCATTGAAATTCGAGGAACCATCAAACATCATCTTCCACCAAAGACCCGGTTCTGGACCTTCACTCGGATCGGGCTCTTCACAATCTCTTTTAATCAATAATATATCCTCATCAGGAAAATCGAGCTTAAGAGGTTCATAATCTTCAACTGGCTGGTCTGCAAGGTAATCAGATAAGATACTACCCTTAATCGCTTTCTGGGGTACATACTGGATGTCATATTCGGATAACAACATGTGCCAACGGGCTAGCCTCCCGGTTTGAGCAGGTTTTTCAAAAATATACTTGATCGGATCCATTTTAGAAATCAATAACGTGGTATGACAGACCATATACTGCCGAAGGCGCTTAGCGGCCCATGCCAATGCACAACAAGTTTTCTCTAATGGTGAGTATCTGTTTTCGCAATCGGTAAACTTCTTGCTCAGGTAATAAATTGCATGTTCCTTTTTCCCAGTCTCATCATGTTGTCCAAGCACACAACCCATAGACTTCTCGAGAACAGTAAGGTACATAAACAACGGTCTTCCAGGTACGGGAGGAATCAGAATAGGGGGATCTTGCAAACAAACCTTAATCTTCTCAAACGCTTTCTGACAATCAGGGTTCCACTCAACTGTCTGCCCCTTGCAAAGCAACTTGAATATCGGTTCACAAGTAGCGGTCATATTAAAGATAAACCTGGAAATGTAATTCAGACGTCCCAGAAAACCCCTAACTTGCGTCTCGGTTCGCGGAGCCGGCATATCTTGAATGGCTCGGACTTTGTCAGGATCCACCTCAATCCCTCGCTGGCTAACAATGAACCCAAGCAATTTTCCGGATCTGACACCGAAGGTACATTTTGCAGGATTCAATTTCAACTGGTATTTCCTGAGTCGTTCAAACAGCTTCGCCAAATGGTCTAAATGCTCCTCTTCACTCTGAGATTTGGCTATCATATCGTCCACATACACCTCAATCTCTTTGTGCATCATATCATGAAAAAGAGTGGTCATAGCACGTTGGTAGGTTGCCCCTGCATTCTTTAAACCGAAGGGCATGACTTTGTAGCAGAAGGTTCCCCAAGGAGTAATGAAAGTAGTCTTCTCTCGATCATCAGGATCCATCTTGATCTGATTATAGCCAGAGAAACCATCCATAAATGAAAACAACGCAAAACTGGCCGTATTGTCTACCAGTGTATCAATATGTGGCAGTGGGAAGTCGTCTTTTGGACTTGCTTTGTTCAGATCCCTGTAGTCTACACACATCCTAACTTTACCGTCCTTCTTGGGCACTGGTACAATGTTGGCAACCCAATCTGGATATTTTGCGACTGCCAAGAAACCTGCATCCAACTGCTTTTTAACCTCATCTCGAATCTTCAAAGCCATGTCGGGTCTCGTTCTTCGAAGCTTTTGCTTGATGGGCGGACAATCTGGCTTAAGCGGCAACTTGTGAACAACAATATCCGTGTCTAGGCCCGGCATATCTTGATACGACCATGCAAACACATCAATATACTCTTTTAACAACTTAATCAACCTCGGCCTAATCTCCGTCCCAAGCATTGCACCAATCTTGACCTCTTTCTTGCTCTCATCTGTACCGAGATTAATTAGGTCCACCTGCTCTTTATGCGGTCGAAGCTCTGTGTACTCGTACTCAATCAATCTTGTCAGTTCCGCGGGTACTTCAAAATCTTCTTCACCCTCGTCCTCAGCTTGATTGATGGGTGCATCCCAGTCAGGAGTGTCAGTAAAGTCATTGGATCCAACAAGGTTTACGATATCTCTGCATGATGGAAGGCTTACTTAATTAAAATGCTCGAAGACATGTAAGAATGAAATGCTGTTTTTTTTATTTATTTATTATTGGAAGAGAAGTTGCCAATTTCATTTTTAAAGGTGAAAACGAAAAAAAACGCAAATGAAACAAAGTGGAATTGAACATAATGCTTTTATTAATATCTTTTTATGAATGAAAGGTGGCCCGACAAAACAACCCTATAGCCTTGGGCAGAGCTACAGATTTTTATTTGAAAATGTAAATGAAACTTAAAAAATACAATTACTTTGACAAGGGAAAAATAACAGGGATCTCTACGGCCTCCCAGTTGTTCAAAACTGCATCACCCTTAAACACCAGGTTGCTCAGCTCTTCATTTTCTTCACAGTCGCTGATGGCATTGACTTGGAAGCCTCCGCTGACAAATACTTCTTGGATAACCTTCGGACGCCCTTCGACAGTCGTGGCAGCTCCATTCTGAGTTGGTTTGTAACCCAACCCAGAGCGATCAGTCTTGGTCTTGACATCAATTACCTCTCCCCAGCCTTCAGGAATGCCCCTGTCAATTGTTGCTTTGGTACTCTTCAGAGATGCAAAAGATGGATTACCCTGACCCACTGTCTCTTCGACCTCCAGCAGAACAGCATTGGCGATTTCAAGTGCTTGGAAGGAAATGTCTAAAGCATTCTCGTCGGCCTCGATGTAACGGAAAGAAGACAGGTTACTGACCATCAGATCTTCCTCACCGTGTATAATAACCAACTTTCCATCGATCACGAACTTCATCTTCTGATGTAAAGTTGAGGTTACCGCCCCAGCGGCATGAATCCACGGCCTTCCGAGTAAACAACTGTAGTTGGGATTAATGTCCATGACTTGAAACGTGATATTAAAAACTTGCGGACCAATCAGGATGGGAAGCTCAACCTCCCCCATTACCGATCAGCGAGAACCATCGAAAGCCTTGACAACCAAAGGTGTAGGTTTCAACGCAGTCTCTTTACAAGTCAACCTATCAAGAACCCTCTTGGGTAGTACATTCAGAGAAGAACCGGTGTCCACTAGCACTCTCGCTAAATTGTCCTCTTGACATTTTACCGATATATGTAAAGCACGATTATGGTTCGGACCCTCCTTCGGTAACTCTTCATTGCTGAAACTGAGGGTGTTACAAGCGGTTAAATTGGCAATCACACTATCAAACCGACTGGTGCTAATATCTTGATCCACATGTGCTTGAGTCAAAACCTTCTGCAAGGCCATCCTATGAGCGGGTGAATTCATTAACAGAGATAGAATTGAGATCTTGGAAGGAGTCTGATGAAGTTGGTCGATAACTTTATAGTCACTTCTCTTGATGATCCTCAAAAACTCAGCATCTTCATCATTCGTAACGGCTCCCTTACCTTTGTCTTTGGCAGGCACAGGGATATTAGTGGTCTCCTTAGGTGGATCCTAATTAGGATGGGGAGTATACACACGGCCACTGCGAGTCATCCTGCTTACCTCTGCGATATTGGTCACTGTGCCCTTAACCTCTTCATTTGGAATAGTCTTCCCAGACTCCTTGTCGATCACCGTCACGTCATATTTCCAAGGCACGGCTTTAGGGTCACTGAATGGAAACGGACCCGGTCTTCGAATAACTATAGGCTTAGGCTGATTCACTTCAGGGATATACGACCTTGGTATATCGAACACGAGGTTGGCGGAGCCTGCCCCTGATAAATTAAACACGGGTACCTTACCCTTTGATTCAGGCTGATGGAAAACAGGCTCAACCACAGCGACTACATCCTTCTTGGCTCGGCTTGTCACTTGTAAAACACCCTCATTAATTAACCTCTGAACATCATTCTGAACCAACATGCAACCCTTAATACTGGCTTCACAACTTACGCATGCAACGTGGGAAGTATCTACCAAACCAGCTTCAAACAATTTCGAATGGAACATCTTGAGAGGAGTCTTAATCTGTTCAACGTCAAGGGCATAACCTTCCTCTGAATCAGCACTAATGGCATTGACACTCTCATGGTTAGGAAAAGGGTTCTTCTTAACATTTGGTTGAGGATCTTCGAATGACAAAATCTTCTTTTCCAATAGATCCCTGACAATATTTTTGAGAGCATAACAATTCTCCAGATCATGGCCAGGCGCACCCTCATGAAATAAACAGTGAGCGGCGGCGTTGTAATTGGCAGGTAGAGGATTAGGAGGCGGACCCAAAGCCCGAGTAGTGATTAGACCTTGCTTGACCAAAGAGGGATACAACTCGGTGAAGGTCATCGGAATCGGCGGACAGGGCTTATACGTTCTTCTGTTCGGCACATTCTGGCGAGGAGCCGGGCTCTTTGGCTGTTGAGGAGCGGGAGCGTTGGGCGCCTGTAGGTAGTTGACAGGAGGTGGATAAACAGGAGGTTGTTGCATAGGTTGATACATGGGAACCTGTTGATTGAAAGAAGGTGTAATAGCTGCCACATAGGGTTGTTGAGCATATTGGACTGGGTACCCTTGAGGTTGAGCATAACCTTGCGGATGCCGATGAAAGCGTTCCCTTGGTCTACCAGAGGATATAGCATTAGTCTCACTCTCCTTCTTTTTCTGGGAGCTATACGGAGGTTTCTTCGGCTGATCCTTAGAAGCGCCATGATTATTTGTCATTTTACCACTCTTCATACCCAATTCAATCTTGACACCCACAGCAACGATGTCGGAGAAATTTGAAGTCACACTACCCACCATTCTCTCGTAAAATTCTGGACGGACGGTGTCGACAAACCAATCAGCTAACTCTTTCTCGGTCAAAGGAGGTTCTACCTGCGAAGCAGTCTCTCTCCACCTTTGAGCATACTCTTTGAATGACTCAGAATTCTTTTGTGACATACTCAGCAACTGTCTTCGGTCAGGAGCCAGATCCATATTGTACTTGTAGTGTTTGATGAAAGCGTCAGATAAATCCTGGAAACTCTTAATGCGAGACTGGTCTAAAGTTAAATACCACTTGGAAGAAGCACCTTTCAAACTGTCTTGGAAGCAATGAATCATCAGTTTATCATTCTCAACATGGGCAGCCATTTTGCGATAATACATGATCAAATGACTCTTAGGACAGGTGGCACCTTCATAACGATCGAAGTTCGGAGTTTTGAACTTCGGGGGAATAACCAAACCCGAAACCAAACAAACATCCCTTGCAGCGGTCCCAAAAATTTGATCACCCTCTACCTTTTTCAATCTCTGGACGATAGTGTTTACTTCCTCACGAAGCTTATCATGTTTCTCATAACCCTCAACATTCTCATCAAGATTATCAAAAACTGTCTCATTGGAGTACGGTTGCGCACGAGTGTGTACAACAGGTGGTGCAAAGATAGGAGCCCCCCTAGAAACTTCAGAAAACAAAGGCACGGCTTGCTGAACAGGTTGATTAATCGGGACAGTGGCCTGAGGAGGCACAAAACCGGGAGCAAGACCATAAGGTGGGTCCTTTGCTACAGTCACACTTGGTGGAGGGTCCATAGTAACGCCGGTAATCTCAGAAACAACAGTGGGCTGGGTATCCATCTTAGCATTCATGACATGTAACAATTCCATCATACGCCCCATACCCCCTCGAAGGTCTTCAAGTTCGTTGCTAAGGCGATCAATCTCTTTTGCCTGATCCTCCATTCTTTTCCGAGTTTGAGCTCTGGTGTTGTATTGGTGCCGAGAACTCAGGGTGACGAAACTGGAAGGTGAGAGAACCGAGTGTGAGAAATCGGGAGACACATGTAATGCAAAAGTATGATGCTAAAATGTGAATGTAAATGAAGGTTTCATGGAATTCAACACATTTACGAATGTCGTGGTGTACCAAAGAAATCTTTTTCTTGTTTTTTCATCTTATTTTTTTTATTTATGGTATCCCGCGATATCCATAAATGATGTTTGAACTCCATGAAATATAATGCGATGAGATGCTTTATGGATGCAATGATGATACACAAATCCATAAACAAAAGGAAGAGAGCTTTGAAGAAAGTGATACACAAATCCATGGAATGATGATGATTGTAGTTTTGAGAGTGAAATGTAATTTTGTGTATTTAATCAAACATCTAGGCATCAATATACAATAAAAAAAAATCCAAACTCGGTCGGATTTGGCCGTCTTTGTCTCGAATTTAATAGAAAAAATTAATTTAATTAAATACGAGTGCAGGTATAGTAAAAATCTGATTTTTAATTACAGACTCGAGACGAAAGATGTTAATACCGGTCTTACATCACCCTTATTCTACTCCGACCTATTAAAGTTATTTATTACTTTTACTTTTAATTTTCATAATTCATATATTTAGACTAAAAAAATTATTAAAATTAATATTTAGTTTTTAAAAATAATAATTAAATAAAAATAACCAAATATCATAAATTATTAAAATTATTGAATATTTAGTTTAATCATAATTTTATTATAGAAAATAAAATTCATTTTATTAAAAAAAGGAGGTTGTGGACGGAACTAATCCATTTTCCATTTGAAATAGAAGATAGATGCTCAATTGTTATTTCGACTAAGTTTGGAGGTTGAGACGAAGGTGGAGTCAACAATGCTTAAACTCTTTTCTTCTCCAGTTTATTGCCATATCTAAAACTCGAATATTTAATTTGTCACTCCCTCTTTTATATATGGCATCCCACATATTTTTATATCGTCGAAATTGTCCCTACTATTATTTATCAATCAAAATTTATTTTTCTTTAAAATATTTCACTTTTACTAACTTGTGAAAAACGAAATTTGCGATAGTGTCAACGAAACTTCCGATACATTTTTTGTTTTTGCATTTTTTTGAAAATCAACCATTTTTACTGTTAATTTGTAAATTTTTGATGAAGAAATACCGTAATTCTGAAAATTTTGGCATTTTTTTTGGAAAAAACTAAAATATATTGGTAATTATCGAAATATTCGGATATCTACTAAAACTTTCAAAATTTTCAAATTTTCTGGTATACCAAAAATTTTGCCTATACACATAATTTTCGATAGTGCATAATAATATTTTACTTGTGTGATCCAGGACCGACAGGATCTTCTATAGATTCTTGTACAAATTTTACGCAGTTAATCACCACTGACGTTGTATGTTTTCTATGTGAAATTCTGGTAATCAGACACCAGATGTCTAGTAAGATGTCAAGACATTGGGATCAGGATAATATGACATCACAAATAATTATGCAAATAAAGTAAATGGTTGAATATAAATAACACAGTCAATTGTAAACCCAGTTCAATACAACATCACCTACATATGGGGGCATCCAAGTCAGAAAGGAAATACACTATAATAGTATTAGTTTGAAGCCTCAGTAAACAACCTCCGACTTACAATCTTCTCACCTAATCATTACCCGTGTTATTTCTATCTAAGAATTCCTAGATATAAGACCCCTCTCATTTTCCTCAATCACACAACAATGATAAACTCAACAACAATGAACAATAAAAGACACACTTCTAATGATACAAAAATCTACTCTTTGCTTAAAAGCTTAGGAGTTATTACAACTCAAACTCAATTCAATTCAAGCACCTAATAGGTACATGAATGGCTCATAAATGTACAAACAACACATTCCAACTCAAATATCAAAGTGATATAAGAGTGGATCACAAATAACACAAACACACAAAACCCTAAAACTCTTCTTTCAATACATGGCTTCTCTAATGCATTAGGTTTAGAACAACCCTTAAAATATCTTTTGATCAGCATGGGCTTGGGTGCAAATTCAAAACAGCAGTTGCAAATAATCTGCACAATCTTCTGCATGAAAATAGAAACAAGATAGAAAGTTTCCTAAAAAGTCTCTAAGATCCTTTTTATGAAACAAATGCACTACTGGCCCATAACTTGAGTTCCTAAAATAACCTTCCTTGGATTCCAGCAGGGTGTGAACTAAAAACACATAGAATCTCACACTTTAAAACTAAATCTTTCAAATAAGTAAAACTATAATCTTCTAGTATAACATGTCATGACATCATGTCACGACATCGTGCTGACCATCAATGATGTCTGACCAACATGTCAAGACATCTTGCTCAACATCCTGCTGTGATACTTGTTTTATCAAAATTGTTGCCAATCCCAAAATCACAAAACTTACATTATGTAATATGTTTAATTTAAAGGTTTTCTTGTATATATAATATTGATAGTTTACTTTTTATATGTTGTAAATGACAGATATTTGAGTCACAGTCTGAAGTATTAACATAGGCACAAACTATTGGTCAACAACATGGTATTATTGTTGTAATTGTTCATTATGATACTACAAATGGGAAGTGAGAGAGGAAAGATAAATTGATTATGGATTGTAAGAGAGAAGGAAACTACAAAAGGAAGAATGCATTCGAATGCAATAATTTCTCATAAGGCATTTATAGTATGAAAGTTAAATGTCCTTTTAGGATGAGATTTGTGCTAAGTGGTAGCGGTTGAAATTTGATGTACATCGTGATCCTCCATAATGAGAGTATGGTGAAGGCTCGCTGGGGAGTCAGACTACAAATAGATCATGCACAAAACCAATTGGAAGTCAATCGTCAGGTATGTTGGCTAGAAGTTAACCGTCCACCGCATCTTCGAGAGATATTTACTGGTCTCAGTTTCCTGATTTCTTACATCCATACATTGATGGCATTATTGATGTGGGTGACGATGGAAATTGTCGTGTTTGGATTATTGCAGATTTACTTGGATGGGGCAAAGAGTCATGGTTTTTGATTCGAACGCAATTATATTCTCAAGTTCATCAACACCCTCAATTATTTTTAATTTGTTCTATGACATTGTGTTTACGGTTAGGAATGCGTTAAAGTAGAAAGTTTGGGTGTGCTAGGTATTGATAAATGGATGACGATTTCTGATATGTGTTACCCTTTTGCTTGTAGATACAATGTCATATTTCCCTCCCTGTCAAAGAAAGTTAACATCACATTTTTCCTCTTACCTTAACTCCACCTATGTATACGAGCGGGCATAAAATCATTGTTGTTGGTTTCGTCAACAACAGTTATTAGGTTCAAGTAAAGTTGAAATATGGTTGTCCATTGTCTTTCGTCACTGACGGTTGGAGACAATATTGTACTGAAGATGCAAAAACATGGGAATTAACATATACGATGCGCATTAGGCACTAGGAAAATGAAGTTTGGAAGTTATCCTAATTTATTTTGTATTCTTGTATGTAGCATAATTTTTATTATATGTATATATTTTATCGTATAATTTTTTTATCGAATCAGATATTTTAGAAAAATTAATGCTCGAAAAAAGTTCATTATTTTTCTAAATTGTCAATCGAAGAAAACATTGAGAAATTTACTCCTAACCACAATCATCTTGTTCTCTTTCATGTGAAAGAATTATCCATGAAAATATTTGCTTAACATAATGAAAAATCTCTAGGATAGATTGCAAGTGTAGAAAAAAATTATTTTGGTATGAACAGATAAGTTATCATAGATTTGAAAAGATATGTTGTTCTCCAAGAATTCATTGTCAAAATTGTTAAGTATTACAAGTGTAAGTAGTGTGGATAATAGTCTCACATTGGATAAGAATGTGGAGACTTGAGCATTTATAAGTGGGAGAAATCATACACCTATCACCTTAAGATTTTAGGTAAATATGTGGTGTGTCTCTCACAAAGGTGTTGCTCTATGAAAGGTAGTCCCACAATGTTCAATGCTCCCTAGTTGAAAATCTTCCCCAACAGAGTCCTTCACTTACTATCACTCATACTACTCACATTTTCTACACTCAACACCCCCTCAAGTGTGAGTTTTTCCATAATTTTTCCACTATGCTCCCCCTCAAGCGGAATCTTGATCCACATACACTTGTACCGCCGTTGACACTCTTCAACGGAACACCTCATACCCACCACCTGTGGGGAGTATTTTCGATACAAGTGAGTCGGTTTTGAGTGAATATATAGTGTGTCTCTCACAAAGGTGTTGCTTTAGAAAAAAAAGTCCCACAATGTTTAATACTCCCTAGTGAAAATCGCTCATAAAAGTGGTATCATGAGCCTTTGGTTCGAATGAAGGACTGACTCACTTGTATCGAAAGTATCCCACAAGAAGTGGGTTGAGTTTCTCGTTGAAGAGTATTGTTGCGGTGGAAATAGGATCACAAACTATTAATGAGTTTGAATCACAATTCAATTCACAACCGCTCTTTGATTTATCCGAAGGAAAAGGTCAAAAGAGGGAAAACCTATTTTGCATCGTAAACACAATGCGGGGAAAGATCTAGGGTTCGGGGGTTGGTTAAATTTAGGGAAGGTATTAGCACCCTAAACTTCTGTAGTACTCTACAGGAACCTTTTGTTCAAATGTTTACTATTTACTTTATTCATTTGCTTAAGGTGTACGTACAAAGAGATTAAAAGTGAGAAAAGAGACCTAAGGGGTTAATTCTAAGTTTACTCGGCAAGACATCGCATCTTGTGCCTACGTATCCTTACGGGAGTGGAATCAGAGTAATCGTAGTTCCCCTCAAAAGGGAGGTTAGAGACTTCTTGACTGTGGTCAAGGTCTCAAGGGGAATAAACGCATCTTAAGGACACGCTTACGTGGAGTGTAGAAACTCCAAATCTCTACGTTGAAATGTTAAGTTGTAATTAGGGTTAAATTAGGGATTCCACGGCGGGAAACCCTAAAATGAGCGCGGCGGCTCCTTGACCTAATGCTAGGGGTAAAGTTGTAATTTTGCCTGCGGCGAGGCATTTGTGAAAATTTAGGGTTGAAAAGGTGTAAGGGTTTGAAATTGAGGGCTATTGGCGCGGCGGCCAAAAGTTAGACCTAACCTTCGGATGTGTGTAGTGTGATCGGAATATTTATAAATGTGTGAGACAAATGAGTTGTAAACAGGGAATGAAACAGAAGTTAAAGTCATGCAAACAGAAGTTTAAAGGCAGAAATTTAAAACGCGATTATTAGATTCGCGAGGTTACATATGAGAAGCAGTTACAATATGATAATGAACTTTGAGTGAGAAAATAAAGTGACATAAATAATGGGAAGCGTAATGAGCTGCAAAATGAACAAACGGTGTTAGTGGGCAGAGTTAAGCGGCAATCAAATTAATTACGAACAATAAAGAAAGAGATGCAAATTTGAGATTATTACAATTCTTAATATTGGCTTGCAAAAAAAAGATTTAATTTAAAACTATTTTACTCTTTTAAAAGGTTTTATTTTTTTTATATTTTTAAGAAAAGTTATTCTTATTTATTTTTAAAAAAAAGAGTTTTATTTATTTTTAATATTTACATAAAAGTTTTAGTTTTATATATAAAAAAAAAAAATTTAATTTTTATTTTAAAAAAGAGGTTTTTTTTTTTATTTTATTATGAAAAGATTTTGTTTATTTATAATATTTACACAAAAATTTTTTAAAAACAAATATGAAACAATTCAAAAAAACAAAAAGCATAATTTAAAAACAAAATAAATAAAATAATAAAAAAATAAACATAAGGGGTTGGGCCGGTCATCACCCCGGACCCAACCCGGTTGGGGGAGTCACAAAAAAAAACAATTAGGGTTTGTGAACCCTATTGTCCTTCACGGCGCAGTTCTTCAATCCCTCTTCTTCTTCCTTGCTGCGATTCTCTTCGTTCTTCGTTTGCATGCTTCGTTCTTCTCATTCACTCTTCTCTTCTCATAATATGCTGAAAACAAACAGAGAAACTCAACAGAAATACATGTCTATGCGATGGCTTACGTTCTGAGACGGATTGTTGGTGGTGAAAACGTTGCGCAGATGGCGATGATGCTAGTCTGAGCCTTGGGGTTTGATTGCCCGTCGAGAGACGAAGGTGGTCTTTGCTCGAAGCTTTTCCCCGTCCAGATTAACGGTCGTCGATGGTTGTTCGTTAGGGTTTCTATGATCCTCTCTCTCCCACGGCCCTCTCCTTTTCATCAGGTTGTACATCCCTTTTATAACTAACTTTCTAGGCCTTGGATTTGCAATACTTCTGAGATTCGATTTGATGTTATTTGATTTTGTTGTGATTTCCTCAGATATTGATTGGATTGCGATTGGATGCGGATTGAACTCTGTTTCCCCTTTTTTAGGGTTTAATCGATTCCTAGCTGATATTCTGATTCGGTTCAAAGATTTCTATCTCCAGAACTTTATGATTGAATGCAATCTGAACTGATTTGTTTGATTGATTTAGGTTACGCGCAAATGGGGATTCGATTTGATTTGATCATTTGGTTTTCAGATTGAGTTCCAATAAGGGCTTTCTGATACGATTGGGATTTTGTTAATTTGTTTAACTGCTCTCTACTGATTCGTTTTTGGTTGACTTGCTTTATTGGCTTGTCTGATTGATCCAGATTGTCTCACATTGATTCAGATTGGTTCCAATGGAGATATTCCCTGATGCATTTGACTTGAAACTTTCCATTTCCAGCTTCGGCTTTGTTTGATCATTTGGATTGCTTCTGAATTTATTTGATTTGATTGATATCTGGATTAGTTCATTTGTTCTACTTGAATTCAATCTGGACTATGCCGATGCGTTTTCGATTTGATTCAATTTTAGTAGTCTGAACTGATTCGCTTTGATCTGTTTTGGGATTCATTATCAAATCGAAATCTCTCTATTTTTCTGATATGGTTTGCTTTTTGATGCAGCTCAGATCCTTTTCCTCTTCTTCTTTCAGAGAGGGCTTGATGTTGTGTTGGTCTTAGCCGCCGAGACGGGTACGCGGTAATGATGACGATGAGTCTGAACCATTTGGAGTAGTACGCTACAATCCTAGTTTTGCTTATGTTACTGCTTCTGATTGAATTGGTGGGGACGATTAGCTATTATGTTGAGCTGGGCCGTGTACTTGTTTGTTTGTGGCTACCCCTGTGATTTTGCCGTATATCTGTTTCGTCTGGATTTTTATTCTGATTCCATTTGAACCGCTTCGTGATAAACTGAATCATTCTTCTCAATGCTTCTGATAGGCGTTGTTGTAGCTCGCCTCACTTGCTACCTGTTTGTGACTGATATTGATTGTACCGCTGTTGGTGTTACTAATGGCTGCTCTTGAAATTGTTTGCAGATGCCAGTCGACTTGTTTTGCTTGCAATTGATACCTGCAGATGTTGAACTGGTGTTGCTCGCTGTGTTGCAGTCGGCGTTGTTTGCAACTGATGTCTGTTGCTGCTATTGCTTATAGCTCAGAAATTACTATTGTCGGGGGGAACTTGAAACGGTGATGATGATTCTTGAATCTGAACCGTTTCTTAGAGGCTATTGTTGCAATGTTGATGCTTGCGAATGATGCTTGCTCGTAGCTGATATTGTTGATGTGAAAAAAACTTGTTGTTGTTGCACTGTGATGCTTACAGCTGATACTACCCTGTTATTGCAGGTTGTAATTCGTGTTGCTTCTCTTGGTTTGCTGTAGTTGATATTGGTTCTATGATTTTGTTGCCTGTTTGTTGTGTGTCTCATTCTTCTGCACATGGCTCAGAACTAATGCAGCTTGATACCATATTTTGGTTTCTCTTGTTCTGCTGTGGACTTGATTTTCATTCTGTTTGATACAGATTTGTTTCTTTTGGTGGCTATTCCTACCTGTATTGGCGCGAACCCCTTCCTAGTTTTGTTTTATGCTTTGAGTTCTGATGATGCTTATGTTTTTTCAGATATTGGAAGTTTTGAAATCAAAGTGACTCAGACCTGCCGGCATCCGGGTCTGAATCAAAACTTGCCTATGTTGCCTTATTCTCGTATCAGTCTGGAAATCCAATCGCGGCAAAACGAATCAGCCCCACTTCTTTTATTTTCTCTATCTCTCGGATGTCCCTTACGATAAGAACAATGACTACCTGATCTGACGCCGGTGGCTCAGATTGGTAACGGGAGTAGGATGCGGCTTTAGTCGTACCCTCCCGACACTCGATGATGATAATGTTCTGAGAGTGTCAAACAATCTTCTAACCTCTTTTCCTGTGGTTTGTTTTTGCTTTGATGTGCAGGTGATCAAGAGTCGCGTGAAGAACTCAAGGGAGGAAGATTATGAAGAACACTTAGAAGCTTAGGACTTAGAACTTTTTAGAATAGATAGCCAATGTAATGAATCTTTTTGTAAACCAGTGGGTATAAAGTTCAAAATTATTTATCCATTTCCATTGTAAACTAAATATTTATGAAATAAAGTTCAAAAATATTTATTCACTTCTTATTTGTAAATAATAATTCGAAAATTATTTAAATTCACTCCTTAGATGTAAATTGCAAATACTTATGAATAAAGCTTCAAAAATATTTAAACTCACCTCTTAGTTGTAAATTATAAATATTCACGAATAATATTCACAAATATCCAAACTCATTTCCCTTTTTGTATTGGACAATATTATGAATGAGATCCACTCTCTTTATATTAATTGACTGCTTACCGTAACCGGATTAAATCTGACCAAAACTCAAACTGAGTTCCTGCTTTCCAAATAACCTTAGCAGTATCTGCTTCCTCTCAGGAATACTGTCCCACTTGTCTCAAAATTACAGACTCCACGTGAAATGACCAAAATGCCCCTGTGGTAATTCCTGAAATAAAACGCACTCATATGATTGGTTAGTGATTAATGGATGCAAAATGAAATGCTATGTGAAATGAACTGACTAAATGTAAGGGTAAAATTTGGGGTATTACAAGTATCAACGGTGGTACAAGTATATGTGGATAAAAAGAGCTTCCACTCAAGGGGGAGCATTGTGGAAGCATTATGGATAGACTCACACTTGAGGGGGAGTATTAAGTATTACAAGTGTGAGTAGTGTGCATAATAGTCCCACATTGGATAAGAATGTTGAGACTTGAGCATTTATAAGTGGGAGAATCCATACACCTATCCCCTTAAGGTTTTTGGTGAATATGTGGTGTGTCTCTCACAAACGTGTTGCTCTAAGAAAGGTAGTCCTACAATGTTTAATGCTCCCTTGTTAAAAATCTTCCCCAACAAAAATCTGAATTTGATTAAACAATTTATTTAATATTTTGTGTAAGCAATGTAATTAAAAAAAATTCCTCTTGATTTTTTAGTAGAAACTAAGAGGTATGTGGTGTTTGGGATGAAACATATTTTATTGTATTTTTTATCTAAAAATAAACACATTTACCTCACTTTTTAGTAATAACTAAAATAAAATATTTTATTAGAACATATCTTATTGAGATAAAAATATAAGTGTGTTTCTTCACCGTCCATAAACAAATCTTTTTCGTCCATTTAATGAGTATCAACGCCTAAGACACTGCCATTGGTGATCCTCGTGAAACCTAAGGCTATCATTATAAAAGCATTCTGAATATTAAAATTTGATAGTAGTGAAACCCAAACGTTGTTCTGAAATCCTTTACGTTTAATCAGAGCTCCATGAGATTTTACAAAGGAAAGGTATCATTGTGATAGATTGAAAAGCTGGAAAAATTAGGTTTATTTAATATATGGTTGGTGAGAGTGTATTTTCTTTTTCAAAGTTTTATGTGATGGATTGCAAGTGCAGAAAAATAAATTTGGTTCAAGGTTTATTTTCTAACATAATCTTTGATTACGTAACTGCAAATTTATTTTAGGGTTAAATATACTTGTGGTCCTATTAATAAATATCTCAAATTTTGTTTTTTAATCCCTCAAAATATTTCCTTTAAACAATGGTCCTCCTAAAATTTTTATTCCACACTTTTGGTCTCTAATACTAAAATCGTCGCTAAATCGGTCGCTAATTCAGTCGCATCATTGATTCAGTCGCTAAGTTGAAAAAGTGTAGCTAAGTTGCAGAAAGGACAAAAATTGTGGATTAAAAAAATTAGGAGGACCATTCTTTGAAAGAAATATTTTGAGGGACTAAAAACAAAATTTGAGATATTTAATAGGACCACAAGTATATTTAACCCTAAAATAAATTTGCAGTTACGTAATCAGAGATTATGTTAGAAAATAAACCTTGAACCAAATTTATTTTTCTGCACTTGCAATCCATCACATAAAACTTTGAAAAAGAAAATAGACTCTCACCAACCATATATTAAATAAACCTAATTTTTCCAACTTTTCAATCTATCACAATGATACCTTTCCTTTGTAAAATCTCATGGAGCTCTGATTAAACGTAAAGGATTTCAGAACAACGTTTGGGTTTCACTACTATCAAATTTTAATATTCAGAATGCTTTTTTAATTGTATATCATAAACAAATGAATACAATATTCAATATTTGTTCTTCCACAAGATCTAAATGGAGCGGGATACCAGTATTCGTCACCCCAAATTTATAGTCATGAAAATCATTTAAGCAGAGAAGAAGATTATACTTGTAGATTGAAACTATAAAAAATGTAAAATAAGTAACTTTGTATATTAATAAAACATGAAATATATATATATGTGTGTGTGTGTGTGTGTGTGTGTGTGTGTGTGTGTATATATATATATATATATATATATATATATATATATATATATATATATATATATATATATATATATATATATATATATATATATATATATATATATATATATATATATATATATATATATATATATATATATATATATATATATATGTTCCGGTGTGGGCCTCACCTCGGCAGGCCCAATACCAAATGCGGCCCAACAAGCGAACTGGGCACGCCTGGCACGCGCCCCTTCGAACGAGCAGGGGCTGGCCGCCGGGCACAAGCTACCGCTCCGCGTCCCCTTTTTGTCGCCCGTCACGCCGGACGAGCAAGACTACCCGGGCTCCCCTCCGCGGGGAGAATAACGTGCTCGGCGCATGTTCTCCACGTGCTCCCCTCCGCGGGGACACGTCATCGGCCAACCGCCCACCTCCGAAAGAGCAGGTCAAACCCACTTTCCGGAGACCTAGGAGCGGTTGAACTAGGGCGAAGACCACGTCCTGGTCTTCACTACGCCACGTAAGCCCTAGCAGTCATTAGGGTTGGGCCTGGTCGTCTGGCCCACCTCGAATGACCGTTGGCCCAGCGCTGGGGTCTCTCTATAAATACCCTCTTCTTCAAGAGGGTCAGGTAACTCTTCTTGCCCCTTTTTCTGTACTATTGCTTCCTCCCTGTCCAACTTCTTACTTGGGCGTCGGAGTGCTTCGCAGGTACACCCCCCTCCTCATTCTTACCCCGGCGAACAGGTAATCGTCCAGCGAAGTGTGGCCAGTCCGTGATCCCTCCTGATCAGGTCAGATCAGTGGCGCCGTCTGTGGGAAACTGAAACTTCCCCGTTACTCCGAGCAGAGAAACCAAAAGTTTCACCAAACCTCCACGGTCATGGCCAGCCCACGCCGCGATGACACTCCGCACGATCTTGCGCTCAACACCGCCACCAACGGGAAGCAGATAGGAACGGCACGCCTGACGGAAGCCGACGAAAGGGACGGGCGAACTGCTTCACCATCATCCGAGGAACGGCCCCTACAGGCCGACCATCGCCCCCCGAGCCCGCCAGCATTCCACCCCGTTCCCATCCCGGCGGGAGCAGACCCAACGGTAGCCGCTCTCTTTGCAGCCATCAACCAGACGAACCAGCTGCTGTCCCAACAGAACGCTAGAATTGGAGCATTGGAACGCGGCGGCTCCCCGAGGTACCCCCAGCGGGAAGACCAGAACGGAGGTTCGAGGAGCCCCTCACCTCGACTCAGGAACCGCCGACCGCGGCTGGAGAGACGCCTCCCGCAAGCGACACGGGAGCGCACCAGATCCCCGGCGAGGCACGGTCGCGGGAGGAACCAGAACGCCGCGACGATCCCAACCGAGGAACCCCGAGGCGGAAACTCAGGCCGAAGATCAAGGACCCGAAACCCGGGACACACCGCGAACGGCTCATCTCCCCTGAGATCCCCGGCGCACAGCGACGAGGATGACTACCGCACCCCACTATCCCGGGAGATCATGGCAGCCCCCATACCCCAAGGAATGGAGAAACCACCGACGCTGTCAACGTACGACGGCACCTCCGACCCGGACGATCATCTGGAAGATATCGAGGCTATGCTCGACTACCGAAATGTCCGGGGAGCTATTAAATGCAGACTCTTCCCGACGACCCTGAGGAAAGGCGCTATGACCTGGTACAAAAGTCTGGAGCCCGAGTCAGTTACATCGTGGAGGGTCTTGAAGGACCTATTCTCCAAACACTTCACGGCGTCCCGGCGTCACCCGAAGACGGAAGCAGTCCTCGGGGCGATCATCCAAGGCCCCGACGAACCTCTCCGGAAATACATCGAAAGGTTTACTCGGGAAGCCGTGCAGGTGACGACTTCCGACGAAATGAAACGCTACTTAATGGAGCAAGGCCTGCGCCATGACTCCAAATTCTACGAGGCCGTAGGCATACACCGGCCCACGTCCCTCCAAGACTTCCTCGACAGGGCCGCCCATTACATCCGGTTCGAGGAAACACAAGCGGCCAACTCCGCTCGCGACACCCGAGACAGAGAAGCCCCCCGCGGGCACCGAGACGACGGAGCTTCGAGCCACCGACGAGGAGGGGACCGCCGTCGGGATGATCGCCACCGCGAACCCCGCGAACAGCGCGAGTCACGCGGCCCGGCAGGAAGGTTCACCGAATACACCGCCTTGGTCGCTTCACGCGAACGCATACTGGCCGAATGCGCTAAAACCGAGTTTGTGCAGGGAGGTGTCCGTTTTCCACGACCAACGCCGCCCAAACCCAACGTGGACAAGTCAAAGTACTGCCGGTTCCACAGGACCCACGGGCATGTAACGGAAGACTGCATCCATCTCAAAGATGCGATCGAAATCCTAATCAAAGACGGGCACTTAAAGCGATACACCCGGGGAGGTGAACCACCCAGGTCGGAGGCTCCGGAGGCAAAGAAAATCGAGGAACTCCCCTCCCCAGAGGACGGCGAGAGACTCCAGGTCGCGCTGTGCGTCAGCCGCCCCGAGGATTGGTTCGCAAGCAGAGGGTTCGGCATCCCCGAAGGACCAAGCCTAGTCGACGAGCCAATCCGACCAACCAGCCGATGGGAATACTTCCCCAGAGCCATGGTCATCTCTGATGGAGCTACGAGGAGTCTGTCCATAGGATCTGTGAAAAGGAAATTCGACGAACTCATCGCGGGCAACTCCGGCAAGATGAGCACGCTCGACAGATTCCGAGGCCGCTCCAACCCGATCACATTCTACCTCGAAGAACTACCCGGGGGATCTCCCAATTCCAACATACCCTTGCTCATACGTGCACGAATGGCAAACTTCGACGTCAGGCGCCTCCTCATCGACGGAGGGAGCTCGGTTGACATAATGTACTCACATTTGTTCACAACTCTCCAGCTCAACGAATCCAACCTCTCCCCCTACGTGGGCTCCGACCTCCAGGGGTTCAACGGGACGACGACGAGACCCTGGGGATACGTGGAACTGAAAGTCACCTTTGGGGAAGAGGAAACGGCCAGAGACATCAACGTCCGCTTCTTAGTCATCGAATGCCCGTCCCTATATAACTGCATCCTGGGCAGGACGACGATAGCAGAACTCACCGCGGTACCCTCCACCGTCCACCTAAAGATGAAATATTACACGAGAAGGGGAGCCGTGGTCACCCTCAACGGCGACATCGAAGCTGCCCGAAGGTGTTTCGAAGCCGCGCTGAAAGGCCTCGACTCCATCGCTCCACCGACCAAAAAGAAAGCGCCAAGCGCCACGCCAAAGGACAAACCAACAGAGCTGGTCGGATCAGTTGAGCTCGACAGTCGCTTCGCCGACGGGCTCGACAATAAAAAGACTGACGAAGCCAAAGAGCAGCCCCCGCACCCAGCGCGCCCCATCCCAGATGGCGAATTCGAGCTCATTCCCCTCGGGGAAGACACGACCAGAACCGTGAGGATAGGCGCAGGACTCCCCGACCTCGCGAAACGACAGCTCCAAGCCTGCCTCCGCGAGAATGCCGACCTCTTCGCCTGGAGCGCCGCGGAAATGCCGGGACTCGACCCTGAGGTCGCCTGCCACCAGCTGTCCATCAACCCAACCGCAAAGGCCGTGGTACAACGCCGACGCCGCCAGTCCCCCAAAAAATCGGCAGCAGCCGAACAAGCTGTAAAAGACCTCTTAGAGGCAAATTTTATTTCGGAAGCCCGGTATTCCACCTGGCTGTCCAACGTTGTACTTGTTAAAAAGAATAATGGAAAATGGCGCATGTGTGTTGACTACACCGACCTCAACCGGGCATGTCCTAAGGACGCCTACCCCCTCCCCAATATCGACAAGCTCGTCGACAACTCGGCGGGCTACAAACTCTTATCCTTCATGGACGCATACTCGGGATACAACCAGATCCCGATGGCCGAACACGACAAACAGGCCACGGCCTTCATGACAGCATCGGGCAATTACTATTACAACGTGATGCCCTTCGGCCTCAAAAACGCCGGGGCCACGTGCCAACGGATGATGAACCACGTCTTCCGCGAAGAGATCGGGGACATGCTCGAAGTATACATGGACGACATGATCGTCAAATCCGGCGCGGAAGACGACCACGCGGCACACCTCCAGAAGGTCTTCAAGACCGCGAGAGCATGTCGCATGCGTTTTAACCCGGAGAAATGCACTTTCGGCGTCTGCGCCGGCAAATTCCTCGGCTACTACTTGACCGAACGGGGGATCGAAGCCAATCCGGACAAATGCCACGCCTTCTCCAATATAACCACGCCGACCACGAAGCGTGCCATCCAATCCCTCAACGGCGTGCTGGCCTCCCTCTCGCGATTCATCGCGAGATCGGCCCAACACGCCCTCCCGTTCTTCAAACTGCTCAGGAAAGAGACCAAGTTCGAATGGACGGACGAGTGTGAGAACGCCCTTCGCCACCTCAAACGCGTCCTCTCCGAACCGCCAGTACTGACGCGCCCCGCGACGGGCGAAACCCTGTATTTGTATCTGGCCGTCTCTAACGAAGCCGTCAGCGCCGTCCTCGTGAGCGAAGCCGGGGAAGGACAAAAGCCCATTTACTTCACTAGCAAAGCCCTCCACGGCCCGGAGGCCCGATACCAGCTGATCGAGAAAGTCGCCCTGGCCCTCGTAACAGCGGCACGCCGACTCCGACATTATTTTCTAGCACACACCATCGTGCTCCGCACCGACCAACCCATCCGCCAGCTACTCGGCCGCCCCGACATGGCTGGGCGCATGCTGAAATGGTCGCTAGAGCTCTCCGAGTTCGACATCACATACGAGAACCGGCATGCCATCAAGGCTCAAGCTTTGGCCGACTTTGTCGCCGAGATGACCACACCTCCCGACCCTACCGCCGGGAACCACCTCTGGACCATCTTTGTGGACGGCTCTTCCAACTCCACGGGGAGCGGCGCCGGCATCGTCCTCGATAACGACGAGGGTACGGTCATCGAAGTCTCCCTCACGCTAGCTTTTCCAACGACTAACAACCAGGCCGAATACGAAGCATTTCTCGCCGGCCTTCGCCTAGCATCCGACCTGGGAGCCAGGGACATCCGAATCTACACGGATTCCCAGCTGGTCGCTTCGCAAGTCCGAGGCGAATATCAAGCAAAAAATGACACCCTCGCCGGATACCTCGCGCTCATCAATGAGAAACTAAGAGGGTTCGACTCAGCAGAAATTCAGCACGTTCCTCGGGAGCAGAACACCCGCGCCGACATCCTCTCCAAACTAGCAAGCACCAAGAAACGAGGCGGTCACAAATCGGTCATTCAAGAAATCTTGTCCCAACCAAGTACCAGCCCGACCACCACACCCCTCGACATCAACGCCATTGGAGACGCGGACTGCTGGATGACCCCCCTTCACACCTATCTCAGCACCGGCCGTCTGCCGGCCAGCTCTAGCGAGGCCACCGCAACGAAACGACGGGCCTGCTCGTACGTCCTCCTTGAGGGACGACTGTACCGCCGAGGCTTCGCAATCCCACTCCTCAAATGCATAGATAAATCCCAGAGTACGGCCGTTCTAGAAGAAATCCACGAAGGTATCAACGCACAGCACCTCGGCGGCAGATCCCTAGCGCACAAGGCCCTACGCGCGGGCTACTACTGGCCGTCAATGCAGTCCGACGCGAAAGAGCACGTCAAACGGTGCGATAAGTGTCAACGACACGGAGACATGCACCTCGCCCCCCCAACCGACCTCACCTCCCTCTCATCTCCATGGCCGTTCGCCTGGTGGGGGCTGGACATCCTCGGACCCTTCCCCCTCGGTTCATACCAGAACAAGTACCTCATCGTGGGAGTCGACTACTTCACCAAGTGGATCGAGGCTGAAGCTCTGGCCAAAATCACCGCCCACAACATACTCCGATTCTACAAACGCAACATCCTCGCCAGATTCGGGGTACCACTCGCCATCGTCACCGACAACGGCACACAATTTACAGACAAAAACTTCCGCGAATTCGTCACCAACCTCGGGACCAAACATCACTTCGCCTCGGTCGAACATCCTCAGACAAACGGCCAGGCGGAGTCGGCGAACAGAGTTATACTCAGAGGACTCAGACGACGCCTCGGAGACGCCAAACGAGCATGGGTCGAAGAACTCCACAGCGTCCTCTGGGCATACCGTACTACTCCTCACTCAACCACAGGGGAGACCCCATTTCGCCTCACGTACGGAACAGAGGCCGTGATACCGGTCGAAATCCGCGAACCGTCCAGACGAACGGAAGCTCCCTTGGACACCAACGACAACGACGGCTCCCTCCGAGAAGAGCTCGACCTCGTCGAAGAAATCCGCACAGGAGCAGCTCTCCGGGAAGCCCGGCTGAAGCAACAAGTCACACTTCGCCATAACAACAAAGTCATAAAACGCGATTTTCATACTGGCGACTTAGTTCTACGCAGAAACCAGAAAGACTCCCACGAGGGCAAACTGGCGGCGAACTGGGAAGGCCCATACCGAGTCCGGGACAAAACGGAACATGGCGCCTATTACCTCGAAAACCTGCACGGTGAACAATTAGCTCGACCATGGAACGCCGCGAAGCTTAAGCGGTACTACAGTTAACACATTGCCCGCGACGACCCATCGTCCCGACCACTGGGGGGGGCGACCTGGTACCACCGCACACCCCCGCGTCCACCAGCGACCAAAGAAAAGCAAGCCCTGCCTCTCGTGTGCGCGGGCAGAAGGCCTTGCTCGGCAGGGAATACCTCGACCGAGGCTCCTCGCCGCCGTACCAAAGCAGGCAGGACACCCAGCCCGCGATGGGCCGTCCACGCCCCGGGGAAAACTACCCCCGAAACGGCCCGGCTACATCCCCGGCCAATCCGGCCAGTTCCCTACACTACCGGTAACAAATTGTCGAGCTAAACACACCGAGCGCACACTTAGAAAATCTACAAGAAATGTCATACACATCAAAGGCATTCGAACAAATACGAAAAACGAGCATAAAACAACATGCAAATAACGAGCGCACACTTAGAAAATCCATGATAAATATATTTAACAAAAGCGGGCACCAGCCCAGTAGTCAATAGTACAAGAACGAGCACGCAGGCCCAAAGCAAAAGATAAACACCGGCACGCAGGCCACAAAAACAACGAGCACGCAGGCCCGGCAACCTATGCTTCCTCGTCCGCTCGATCAGCAGCCACGGTTTCCTCCTCGGGGATAACAAGATAAGGATCGATCACCCTCCCATCAACAATCTCGTGGTACGGCCCTATCCCGTCCACGACCAGCTCGACACCAGGGTTGGCGACCTGAATCTGCTCGACCGCATTCTTGAACCCGACCTCAACGGCTTCCAGACAATCGCTCTCCAACACCCGGATACGGGCGATCAAGTCAGCACGGGTGATTAAGCGCCGATCCTCATCAGTCTCGTCCTCGGCCGGACGCACAGCGCTGTCCAAAACCTCCGTACGAACCTTCAGCGCCTGCACCTCGGCCGTCGCTGTCCCCAGTTTCTCCTCCAGCAAAGTCACCTTCCCCTCAGCACCCTCTGCCCGTTTCCGCTCCTCGGCAGCATCCTTCTGGCTCTTCTCCAACTCCTCGGTGAGCTTGGCCAACCGCGACTGCGTGAAAGTGAGATCCCCTTGCAGTTTGGACAGCTCAGCGGCGGAGCAGCCCTCCTCGTTCAGCACGAGAGCCGTCGTAAACGTCCGCATCATCGCGGCCAAGTCCTCAGCCAGGACACGTCGACGGGCCTCCCGATCAGCCTGGCGAACAGCCTTCACCTCCCCGGCGGAAACAGTGGGGGAACGGGCACCATGAAAATATCCCGGGTGCTGGTGGCAGGGAGGGACGACATAACCTTCCTTGACGGCGCCGACCGTCAGATCCACCACCCGAGGCTCCTCGGACCTTTGCCTCTTCGACACTCCCTGAGACACGGGGGATTGGCTCTCTTGAGGCGACGAGGACGAAGTCTGCCCCCCGTGCGTCGCGACCTCCTGACCGACCAGCTGACTCACCCTCGTCCTCGGGACCGCGGCACTCCTGGCAGCACGCAACTGCTTCACCCGCTCGTCGACAGTAGACATGTTCGCTGCAAAAATAAAGAAATAGGTTAGCGACGATCAAAAAACCCCGACCACGAGGGAAAACGAACATCCCTACCTAGATAATCCAGAGCGGCCGCCCCGGTCGCACAGCCGAGCAAAGTCTTAGTATTTATCAAACGCTTTTTGGTGCGTATGTTCCCCTGGGCATCGAGGATGTACCGACCGTCCGGCGTCACCAGCTTCGACAGGGGAAGCGACCGCACAAAGGCAATTATTTTCAAATAAGCGGCCATGTCCTTCTCCTCGAGGGTTCCCGCCCGGACGATATACCTATCCGTCCCTCGACTGAAATGCTCCGAGGTCCACAGTAGATGTATCTTGGGAAGCCACGCACGGAACCGCTGGCCATCTACCGTGCGCTCGCCCTCGTCAAAGAGAGTGTCCGAACCATGCTGCGTGATCGGTTTGACGAGGTAGAACCGACCTTTGAAGTCTTTTACAGAATCGCTATACGCTTTGAAAATTTTGGTCGATTGTTTGAAAGAGACCCATCCGTGACGACCTCGCACCGTCTGCCGCTGCAAATGAAAGATGCGGAAAAATAACGGCACCGTCGGCTCCACCGAGAGGTAGAAACACACCACCTCGAAAGCCCGGATGAAGGCCAAAGCGTTTGGGTGCAGCTGAGACGGGGCAAGACGCAGCCAGTCAAAAAGCCCCAGATGGAAGGCGGAAAACGGTAACCGGAGCCGAGCTTCTTTAAAATAAAATTCGTACATCGGGAACATCTTCCGCCCATAGCGCGAACAGATCCGGTGGTGCTCTTTCGGGCGATACACCTGCCAGTGTTGCGTTTCTCCTAGCGGCGTGTCCTCGACCGTGGCGTACACGTCGGACGGATCGACCACAAAACAAGAGGGGATGGAAAGTGGCTCCTCGGCCGCCCACTCCTCGGGCGGGGCGATACGCTCGTCGTCATACTCCGGGACCTCGGGTTCAGTATCTTCAACCATTATCCCCGGCACCAGAGCCGACATCTACACCTGAAAGCAGAGGACATCGGTGAATTCGATAGCCAGGATCAAATCCACCCTTCCACCGCAAGTCAAGTGAAAGGGCGATGAAGGCCGAGGAGCGACGAGCAGACATTCACTCCCCGTCTGCCCTCCTCGGGGGTCGAAGAACGACCCCTCGCCTCCTTCGGGACGGCCGTCGGAGAAGGTACTTCTCCACGGAGCATTCATCAGAGAAAAGCCCCCGTCCTCGGGGCATTCATCGGAGAAAAGCCCCCGTCCTCGGGGCATTCATCAGAAAAAGCTCCTGTCCTCGGGGCATTCATCGGAACTAGCCTACCGTCCCCGGGACATTCATCGGAAAACTCGCCAGACGCGGCGGAACTCGCATCCCTCCTCGGGGCGTTCATCGCGCCCCGACCACACGTTCCAGTTAGACGACGGAAATAAAAAGAGAGGGAAAAGAGGAACTCACTTATAACGGCGGCGGACGGAAGAAAAAAGCAAACGGCACGGTGTTGATCGGCGGCAAGCGGCGGACGAGCAGAGACGATGAAAGATTAGCAGAGAGAAAAGTAATAGAATGAGCGGGGACCGCCATATTTATAACCCGGCGCGGGACTCGAAGCGACCCTAGGCTCATTAATGACATAGGTTAGCCGCCCCTACGACCGCTTAACACAAGACACATGGAGGCAACCTGACAGTCGCGTCCCTTCATCTGCCTCCTCCCCGTTCTACCGACGACCGGGGCCCTTCGTGCGAGACCCCGCTCCAGACATGACGACCTTAAGTCCTCGCTCTTCCCCAGAGCTTCGACTTGGGGGGCTCCTGTTCCGGTGTGGGCCTCACCTCGGCAGGCCCAATACCAAATGCGGCCCAACAAGCGAACTGGGCACGCCTGGCACGCGCCCCTTCGAACGAGCAGGGGCTGGCCGCCGGGCACAAGCTACCGCTCCGCGTCCCCTTTTTGTCGCCCGTCACGCCGGACGAGCAAGACTACCCGGGCTCCCCTCCGCGGGGAGAATAACGTGCTCGGCGCATGTTCTCCACGTGCTCCCCTCCGCGGGGACACGTCATCGGCCAACCGCCCACCTCCGAAAGAGCAGGTCAAACCCACTTTCCGGAGACCTAGGAGCGGTTGAACTAGGGCGAAGACCACGTCCTGGTCTTCACTACGCCACGTAAGCCCTAGCAGTCATTAGGGTTGGGCCTGGTCGTCTGGCCCACCTCGAATGACCGTTGGCCCAGCGCTGGGGTCTCTCTATAAATACCCTCTTCTTCAAGAGGGTCAGGTAACTCTTCTTGCCCCTTTTTCTGTACTATTGCTTCCTCCCTGTCCAACTTCTTACTTGGGCGTCGGAGTGCTTCGCAGGTACACCCCCCTCCTCATTCTTACCCCGGCGAACAGGTAATCGTCCAGCGAAGTGTGGCCAGTCCGTGATCCCTCCTGATCAGGTCAGATCAATATATATATATCTATATATATATATATATCTATATATATCTATATATATATATATATATATATATATTTATATATATATATATATATATATATATATATATATATATATATATATATATATATATATATATATATATATATAATTGAGAGGTAAAGTGGAGCCTTTTAAAAATAAAAATATGCAGTTGATGGGGATCAAACTCACTCCAGATTCAACGCTTTTCTTCTCGGTTATTCAAAAAATTGAGGGGTAAAATGGAAACATTTTATGTCGTACTTGGTTACTTCGCCTGGATAATCGAGGTACAATCCATTTCGTGTTCGAGGTGAAATGTGGTTATCTGTAATTTTTTAGGATGTTCTAAAAGCGAGAAGACAGGTAGATCCTCGAGTGTGGAGTTTCCAGTGGTTTTCACAATTTCCATCATTGACAAAAACACCTATGAGATACCTCCGTCAATCATATCTGAATTCCTATTATGGGAAAGATCCAATAAACTTCGGTAAATCGATAGCTTCCCCTCACGGTATAACAGATCTCTCACCTTCAATAGGAAATACTATGCGAAAGGAAAGTGCCTGTGTTTCTGGTGATTACGGACGAGAACACTGTCCAAAGCATCTTGTTACACCCTCATTTTCACCGTTAGCCTTTCATACCCTACATTTGCCATATCATGATTCGTTATAACGCATATTGAGCATGTGGGTTTACAAGTTAAGGTTTGGGTCGGTTCATTTGTTCTCCATTCCAAACAAGATAAATTGCTTATCATGGGCTATATGGAAGAAAGGGTTTATCATCTAAGGTTTGATCTAAGTTGGAAAGTCTACTCATGTAGATTTCTTCAAGGAGAAGCTAGTTGAAAAATATTAGGACATTCAAGATCAATATTCCTAATATATATGAAGTGCAATGCCTAATTCAAGGGGAAGTTTGTTTCAAATTCTTGATCAAGGGGAAGTTTAAATTTGCAAAGCATGGGTCAAGATTACAAGTGCATAATTCAAGACCTCATCCATTTCAAATAATGGTATAAGGGAAATTCATCATTCAAAGTTCGAGATTCATGAATTCAAGACTAGAATATTACAAAGAGAAATTTCATGACATTACAAGAATGCCATTTGTTACAAAATCTCCAAGTAATGTTTAGAAATTAATCTATTTCTAATCTTGATTCGAGTCTCTAATCAAATTCATGCAATGATGCCCTTCATGCCCCCAACAAGTTTACATGTTCCACATTGTGCCCACAAACATCCAAGGAAAATAATTAGGAGTTAACTCAACATTGGAACATGTCAAGGTCAAGACTATGTTTGCTTAGCCATGGGTAATTTTAATGTGATCCAAAACAGCCCCATGCAAGAAGTGACAATTTGCATTATATCACAAAATCATTACATGTCACAATACCAAGGAAATGAACCCACAATGATGCATCTACATGTTAAATATCAGAATTTTTAAAATGCTGTCAAAGGGTAGTAGCATGGACCATAAGAACAGCTCAAGAGCAAGTGAGTAAAGGACGAGAACATTGTCCAAAGCATCTTGTCACACCCTCATTTTCACTGTTAGCCTTTCATACCCTACATTCGCCATATCATGCATCGTTATAGTGCATATCGAGCATGTGGGTTTACAAGTTAAGGTTTGGGTCGGTTCATTTATTCTCTATTTCAAACAAGATAAATTGCTTATCATGGGCTATATGGAAGAAAGGGTTTATCATCAAAGGTTTGATCTAAGTTGGAAATTCTACTCATGTAGATTTCTTCAAGGAGAAGTTAGTTGAAAAATATTAGGACATTCAAGATCAATATTCCTAATATATATGAAGTGCAATGCCTTATTCAAGGTTTCTTCCTCCAACTTTGTTTCAAATTCTTGATCAAGGGGAAGTTCAAATTTGCAAAGCATGGGTCAAGATTACAAGTGCATAATTCAAGACCTCGTCCATTTCAAATAATGGTATAAGGGAAATTCATAATTCAAAGTTCAAGATTCATGAATTCAAGACTAGAATATTACAAAGAGAAATTTCATGACATTACAAGAATGCCATTTGTTACAAAATCTCCAAGTAATGTTTAGAAATTAATATATTTCTAATCTTGATTCAAGTCTCTAATCAAATTCATGCAATGGTGCCCTTCATGCCCCAACAAGTTTACATGTTCCACATTGTGCCCACAAACATCCAAGGAAAATAATTAGGAGTTAAATCAACATTAGAATATGTCAAGGTCAAGACTATGTTTTCTTAGCCATGGGTAATTTTAATGTGATCCAAAACAGCCTCATGCAAGAAGTGACAATTTGCATTATATCACAAAACCATTACATGTCACAATACCAAGGAAATGAACCCACAATGATGCATCTACATGTTAAATATCAGAATTTTAAAAATGTTGTTAAAGGGTAGTAGAATGGACCACAAGGACAACCCAAGAGCAAGTGAGTAAATGAGAGCAATGCAAAAGGGTAGCAAAATCCAGCAATAGTGCAGCAGAAAAAACAGCAATGCAGAAAAAGTAGCAAATGCTGAAAAGCAGCATGCTAGAAATGGAAAGAAGTGGGGTTGCACCAAGAAAGTGGTAATAAGTATTGCCAAGAATGAAAATTCTAAAAATTGAAGAATGTGCAAGAGCTATTGATTTGGTACAGCAGAAAAATGCAGCAGAAAGGGTGAGATAAGAGAGGATAGGGGGGCTGTACACATTCAACATTCATCATTCACTACACATTGAGAGAAAAGATAGAGAGAGCAAGAAGAAACCATAAAAAACCAGAAAATAGAGAGGAAGAAAAAACAGAAAATAGAGAGCAAGAAAACCAGTAAAAATCAAGAGAGTCACATAGAAACATAAGACGACCATTTAGAAGCAGAATCATCTAAGACATAGAGTGGAGAGTGAAGAAAACACCCAACAAAAACCAGTGGAGGCTTAACAAAGAAGGAGAACAACTCTTTGGTATCCATTCCTTCAAACTTTTCTCTCTTTATATTTTGCACTTGCCATTTATTATCCTTGTTAAGTGTGTTTGTGCTGTGTACCTTGTATAAGGTCCCAAGAAAGTTTTTTTAAGAACCACAAGAAAGAAAGAAAAACAAAGAAAAAGTTCATTTTTTTTACCCAGCAAGGCTGGCACGGGCCGTGTCACACGATACGGGCGGCCGTGTCAGCCCGCTGTTTGGGTTTTCTTTGCATATATCCCTCAGACCTTCTGACACGGGTGGCCGTGTCAGCCCGCTGTTTGACATTTCTTTGCGTATATTCCCCAGACCTTCTGACACGGGCCATGTCACATGACACGGGCGGCCGTGTCAGCCTGCTGTTTGACATTTCTTTGCGTATATCTTCTAGACCTTCTGACACGGGCCGTGTCACACCCCTGTCTCGCCTCAAAAGACCATGTTGTAGACACCTTCTGACACGGGCCGTGTCAGACCCCCTGTTTTCACATTTTTATTGCTATTTTTACCTTTTAAAAAAATTCAAGGAGTTCGCCGTTTTTTTTTGTTGTGTTTTTGCCTTGTTCAAGACGTCTAACCCTATGTGATTGTATAGCCATTTGTATATGGATATTGTTGGTCATTTATGACCTTTGTTGCCAAAAACCATTTTCAAAAACAAACTCTCGATTTTATCGAGCCATTTTCAACCTTGTAAGTCGATTGCCTTATGCATCGCCATCGACCTTGTTCGTATCGCTTCAAAAATTTTTTAAAAAATAAACCTTGATCCAACATCAGGTGATACTCTTTCCTAAAAAAAAATCCAAAACACAATAAATATACGATTGGGGTTATACACCATAAACTTTAAAGTGGTGGGGAACGAATGAGAATGGAACCCTCCTACACTCGTTCCGAATGTTTTGAATACAAGGCGCTCGACTTGGTTATTCGAAACATTCATCTCTATCCAAAGTTTTAGTGTGATCCTAATCAAGAGCAATTTCATTTCAAAAAACCTAAAAATTACATTAACTCATCAAACTTATTTTCGCCTTAGGGCATCAATCCGAAAACCCTTTTTCAAGGTATAAAATCAACCAACAAACAACCATTTCACAAGCCTCCGAACTACGGAGCTCTGATTCTTCACTTCTTTTAAGTGATGATAGGTAGGCACAAGGGCCACAATCCTTGGCGAACATTAATATAAAACCATCCCCTCTTTTCCCTTAAGCAAGCAAACTTTTAATAAAACACCCATTCACGCTAAACTACCTAGAAGGTTCCCATCGAGTACGATAGATGTGAGGGGGTGCTAACACCTTCCCCTTGCATAACCGACTCCCGAACCCTAAGACTTGGTTGCGATGACTATGCTCTTTTCCCAAAGGTTTTACCGCTATTTCCCTTTCCCTCCTTGGGATAAATAAAATCCGGTGGCGAATCTGTGTCATTTTTCGCATAGCGACACATATTCATTATTCGGTCTTAGCAAACTAAACAAACTGGCTCTACTAATCCACTTGGAGATAATAGGACAGGGAAGAAAAACTAGACACGGTCTATGTTGACCATAAAGGAACGTATGGGGAAAGATTTTGAGAAATCTAATCCTCTATCCAATAGTGATATCAAATTAAGCCAAATTGAGACCAATCTGGCTAGGTCTATGAGGGTATTTTTAACATCACGTTCAACATATGTTGAAGGAACGTATGTTGAAGACTAGTTCAGTTGTCGTGGATTTTCCCCATCACTTGGGAATGCAGATGAAGTTCATCTCAGTTGTCCATCTACAAGCAACCCGACAAGTTGAGTTAGTAAACAAGGTAATACTAAGAGGTGTAAATAAAAAACTTGAGGATTCCAAAGGCCTATGGGCCAAACAACTTTAAGAGGTTTTGTCGTTATATCAAATTATTCCCCTTCCACCATTAAGGATGTGCCAAAAAAATTCATAACACTATGATTCAAATCATACTTTTAACTTGATTCGAATAAGGAAATTTTTTTATTCGAATAATACTTTACACTTGATTTGAATCAAAATGATTTATGTCACCTCTGCTAAACCTGATTCGAATCAGATATTTTTTTCCATATTTATCTTTTGGATCTGTTTGAATTGATTCAAATAAGAATTTACACTTGATTCTAATTACGGGTTTTTTTTTTTTATTTGAATCATACTTTGTTATTGATTCGAATCAACTGAGAAATGGGTCAAAATCAGTTTGCTTTCTTGTTCCACTTCACTTACTCTTTTGACTCAAATTATGAATACTCTTAATTCAAATCTAATTATCTTTTTCCATTTATTCTTGTGCTTAATCTCAAGCACATATAAAATCATTTTGTCATCATTTTTCAAAAATAAAAAAGAAGTCATAATCACCAATGTGATTTTCTGTGAAATCAACACTCTCTCTTTTTGAAAGTTCAAAAAACTCTTGCAATAAAATTCTTGCATCTTCAACCTCCTTTTAATTTCAGATATTAATCATGAGAGATTTGTAATTGATTTAGGGAAACGATATCTTAAAACTAATCTTTCTTGAAGATTGGTTAAAATTTTCAAGTAGCTTGCAAGATTGGGGTTGTTGTCATTGATTGCTGACAAATTCCAGTGAAAAAAATGAGATTTCTCTCTCTAGATTTCCTTGGTTGTGAGTGTGTGGAAGGCTACAGACAAGGCATATTTTTTTCTCAAATATTTGAATAATTTAACGCTCAAGGAATTATTAGTATCAAAGGGTGATTGCTACACACGAAGGCTTTAAGCAGATTGGTGATACTGAAAGATTCAAGAAGCATTAATAAAGTAAAGATTACGCAGAAGAGTTTGACATTACATTGTATACAAGTTTAGATCCAGATATGAGATTTATTTTTCTTAGAATTATTGCGGATTAGTGATTGTATGAACTCTTACAAAATTTGTCAAAATAAAAGGAAGAATGCAGGTTTCAATGGGAAACCATTGAAGAGTGCAGTTGGCAAAGCAAGGACAAACGTCAAAGCACTATAAATCCAAGTGTACTCTCTCTCTCTCTCTCTCTCTCTCTCTCTCTCTCTCTCTCTCTCTCTCTCTCTCTCTCTCTCTCTCTCTCTCTCTCTCTTGTATTTAACTTTTGTAGAACATTGCATGCTACGGTATTTTAATTCTAGTGTAGATTATCATTTATTCATTGTTAACAATTTATTACGTAAGATAAGGTTTTGTTAGAATTGGTGTCTAATTGAGCTGCACTGGTGATTAAATTCTAAGAAACAATTGAGGTTAAAATTCATTTTTGTAGAATTGTTATATAAATACACCTTGTGGAATATAAAACTGAATCAATTGAATACCTTTGTGTATCATCATAAAACCATTTTCGGTATTTTTGAATTGATTTAGAGTTAACGTGATCAAGTTCCAATAAAAGTATAATCTTCATAGTTTTGTTTTAAACCTTTCACGCGCAAATTTGATTAACCTCTAATATTATATTTTGAAAAATCGGTTGATTTTTTAAATAAGGTTTCATTCACCCCCTCCCCTCTAGACCATTTTTCTACTTCCATATTTTCACCCAACAATATTGTTATCTGAAGGTCATATTCTCGTTCTGATAGAAGACAAACAATTTTTAGGAAGAGATGTAGAAGAAATGGCGAGTATAAGCATCATATATAGAAGTTGAAACATGATGAAACCGGAAGAAGGAAGCATGGATGTTCTTTATATTGTGCAGGTACGACAAGGAAAATAGTACATGGACATTTATTGTGATTGATGGTTTACATAACCATGATTTGGTTACAAGTTAGCTAGTCATATGATTGTATTTTGTCTCAATACTGAAGAGAAGAAACTTGTTTATGACATGACAATGAACATGGTTCATCCCAAAAACATATTATCCACTTTGGAAATTAAAAGACCTCAAAGTGTCTCAAATACTATGCAAGTATATAATGTTTGCACTCGAAACAACATGGCGATAAGATGTCCAAAATCTGAGATGCAAGAATTTTCAAAATTGTTAGGTGATGATAATTATGTATCTATATACGAAGTTTGTAAAAATGGAAAAATTGAGCTCATCCTGATGCCATGAAGTTGTTCAACAAATTTATCATTGTGTTGATAATTGATTCAACGAAGATAACTTATTCAGTTGGATTTGGGTTTTTGGAATGTGAAAAAGAAGATAATATTACATGGGCTTTAGAAGTGTGTTGGAAATTGTTGAAAGACCAAGAAAATATCTCACAAGTGATTGTTACTAATCGTGACCCTGCACTGATGAATTCGCTTGCAAAGGTGTTTCCTACATCACATGCTTTATTGTGTAGGTATCATATAAAAAAATATGAGAGTAGACTTAAGTCTCTAGTAGGGACAAAACAAATCAATGGCGAAGACAGGAAAATAGTCAAACCTATTCAGATGTTTGAAAGCATAATGGATACTTGGAATGTTATATTAAATTCTTTTACAGAGGAGTTACATGTGGAATTGGTCATACAGTTCAAAAGGACTTGAGTAAAATATTCAAATTTCTTGCAACATGTTGAAACCACTATATTAGACTAGGTAAAGGAGAAAATTATTTGTACGTGGACTGATTAGGTTAGAAATCATAGAAATACTACAACTAATAGAATTCAATATGCTCGTGCTACATTAACAAACTGGTTGGAAAATAGTAAAGTGAATTTGTGCAAGGGTTGGGAATCGGTGAATCAAATGATTCCAAATTAGCATAGAAGCTACAAACATCATTTGGTTGCAACATCACACTATTAAAACATTAATTAAAAGAGAGTAATTTGTATTTCCAGTTGTTAACCATATATCTCATGTGGGATTACATTTGTATGATCCATAATGATCTAAAACTTCTATAAATATGCCTCATATGTTCTTAACAAAAGTACTCCATAAATGATTCAATATTGTTATATTGCATTGGTTTATTTCAACTTCATGAGACCTCCTTTTAAATTTAGGATCAGAGATAACACTTCTTTTGTATATTTGAAATCTAAAACGATGAATCTCTTACACTACACTGACAATCAAAAGAGGTTAAGATTGAGTATCGTTTACCAACACTTAATAATGAAGGGAAGATTGCGTTTAGTAAGATTGAGTTGAAGACGAGTGATAATGTAAGTGTAATGTGAAGTACATTCTATTATTACGTAAGTAAAGGTTCAGTCGAGGTGGATGTGACACTTGCAAGATCAACTGCTGATAAAATGTCATGTTAGATTTAGGTTAACAAATATTTATGTTATATTATATATTTTGTGTGTATGATAACAAAAATCTCCGTTAAATTATATTATTTTATATTCTTTGTCTGACATTGTTGGTGTGTTTTGTATTTGTTATAATATGTGAGAATTCAGATTTCAATATCCCGACAAATCTCTAGACCAAATTGTTAAATTGTTGTTTATGATAACATGGGTGAGTCCTGATTTTAATATTTGGACACACCTCTAAACCAAATTGCTTGTTTGTTCTATAATTTGTCTACATGATAGTTAAAAGGTGAATCTGAATTACAATATCTAAATATATTTATTACTTGTATTTGAAATGATTGCATCTAAATTTCAATTTCCGAATTTTAAAGGTATTTTGAAAATTTTGGCATAGTATATGAATTAAGCATAAAGTGTATTGATCAATCCCAAAAAATTATCACATGTCAGTTCATGTTGGTAATTAGGAATTACTTCACTCATTATTTAAAGATTTTTTTGACAAACCTGCTCAGCTGATTTGCAATAGAAGCTACAGAGCTTAGAATAAATTACTTAAAAATCCAGGAATTCATTTTTAAAAAATTAGTTCATGGATTTTGTTAAACATTTAACAAGTTCAAGTACCAAATTATAAAATGGATTTTCTTAAATATATAATAAGTTCAAGTACTCAATTATAAGAATAGTTTAGCTTAGTAACCTAATTTAATCTTTTTTTCGATACTATATGAAATATTGGATTTGGGCCTAAATCTTGCAAGTGATTTAATTTCTATCCTTACACTTATATTCCCACCTTCCCTTCCACATTTTGCTTTTCAAAAATAATTTGAGCCAAAGTGGAGTATAATATGTGATAAAGTTCTCTCTCAGAAGTGAACTCAAGTCAATTACTTATTATTAACCTGAAAGAAATTTCTTCATTTGAAATGTTCTAAAAAAATATTCTAAAATTTTCAAAAATTAATTTATTTTGAATTTTTTTGAAAATAATATTTAAATTGAAAATTATTTCAATTTTTCTAAAATGTAATATGTCAAAAGTTTTAAAAATAAATTGATGGGAAAATCCATTTCAAATTTAAAAAAACAAAATTGAAAATTTCAAAAGAAAAAAAAAACATTTTGGATTTTTTTTCATTACTGAAATAATCACAATTAGAAAAAAAAAAACATTTCAATCTTTTTATAATTTTTTACAAATGGAAGGTACAAGGGATGAAAGTTAAATTATTTGGGGGTTGATCTTCCCTCTTAGTCATTTTACCTTTAATTAAACTAAAAAAAAATTATATAATAATTAAAAAAAATCAAACTCAGACCAAAACAAAATCAAATAAATTATGCATATCAAGCAAATCTAAAAGTTAACTTCTTGATTAATTCCAGAAGTTAATTTGCGTATTAGACGAAACCAAAAAAACACATGATTGGTGACATTTTTTTGTGCGTCCAAAGGTTAAGTTCCAAATTTTATGAATATTATTGGTTTTCTATTAGTGTGCCTGAGCATCACTAAGGTGTAAATAGCAATCCCCTTTTCGTTTTATTGAATATATAGATATTTTCACCCATGCTAAAGCTTTGACAATTTCATTTGACTTGTTTCTTAATGAACTCAACAAGAGAGTTTGTTGATAATAAAGAAAATAAATGCATATATTCTACAATTATGGAGCTGAAATAAGAAACATCATCATCTTTAAAACAGTTGAAGTGTCCAATATGTTCTGGAAAATGTATAACAATAATAATACTGTGCACACATTTTGTGTGTCCAAATCTCAAATTTTTATGACTATGTATGGTGGGCTTAATATTCATTACAACAAGCCCTTAAATACATGAAACAATATTCAGCAGAATAATTTGCCTATGTACAGTATACACTATACATTCTCTTTGCATCAAATTTCTGTTGTTTGTATGTATATAAATCATTATTTTATTTTTGGCCAGGTTGTGATTATTAGGCCTTCAAACATGGAGCATCAATGTTGAACTTCAAATACTTTATATACTGATTCTGATAAGAACTGAATCACATTTATTTGGTGTACTTTGCTGCATCAGAGGGATCATAGTTGCGTAGGGACTTATCTGAGAGCACCTTTGGGCTTCCTAGACATGAGTCACTAGACAACTATTGTTTGCAAATGCAGTTCTGCAAAATAGACCATAACAATAATAAGCAGCAGAAAAAAAAAACATCGATGTCGTGGCCAAAATCGTGGACGTTGACCGTTTTAAAAACATAGTTGTTGTGTACTAGTAGTACCTTTTCAAGAAAAAAATATCAAATAAGCAAACTCTATGTTCTTTTCACCAATGAAATTCCGGTAGGATCACCACCCCATTCTTCCAAGACAACCAGGAAGTTCCCGCCTGAGTTCAGCCACGAGCGAGGAATATGATACCTGTCGAAATACGAAAATAGGACGTTATGATCTTGAAGCATTTACATTATTATTGTAAAGTAAATTGAATGGAGTCTTACCATTTTTGGGTTGGTTGTCCGCAACTTGTTCGGCATTTTTTATCGGTAAATGTTCCGGCATAACTACAACTGCCACAACTTCCGCGTGCTATATATCCAGGCCAATGGCGACCAATGCTCTTACCGTTTACCCATATTTCACCCTTTCCCATGGTACTCATATCTAGAGCCAATGGATCGTTTCCAGCCGGTGCATTGAAAGTTGTCTGGCACCATTGAAGCATAAAATGAATCAGAATTCAGAGCTCATGCAGATCTAAATAAAATTTTGTATAACACTAACGAAATTGCTACATTGTTAGAAAACTCATTCTTACCTTGTACCATGTGAGAGGCTGTTTTTTAGACAAAAATGATCCTTGTGTCCATTTAACCGAGGAACTTCCCGTTGTGGTATGAAGGTTTAAGGATTCACCTTTCAGTCCAGTCTGTTCAATAACATAAAATTTATTGACCGGCCTCAAAAGATGATAGCAAAAACATAAAATCTGCTCAACCATATACATATTATGCGTTCCTATTATTCAACACTTTCTATTAACAATTAATATCTCATTTTTCAGTCATAATCTCAGTATCATAAGGTTTCTAGGCAGCAATCAATATATAAGATGACAAACCTTGTAAGACCATTTTTGTTTAGACAAGTCTCTTGTCCCCTCATTTAGACCCTTCAATGTTACCGGGCCTAACACTCCAACGTTCCATTTTTCATAGTGCAAGCCAACATTCTGGTATTAATTTGAATACAAAAAAAAATGATTAAGAACTTATCTTTTTAAGAAAATTGAAAATGTTCGTCTTAAGAAAACGTGCAACTAACCGAGAGACCAACAGCAACACTAAGTAGAGAAATCTTGTTATTGCCGGCCCATAGCTTCACGCTATTACTGAATGTTAATTTAGGATTCTCCAATCCTCCATACGCAGTTCCTACATTCATACCAGAGATGAATTTGTAAAGAGAGCTTCTATTTAGTATGATAACTATTTCATCTAAACACGCGAAGACTTATGTGGTGCATTTTAAAATGTATTATCTCGGGATTTTGCAGAATGTAGGAGGAATTCTCACCTGAAAATTGACCATTAACAAAAACATGCAAAACATGGCCGGCCGACATTGCTGTAAGAACAGGAGATTGGCCATTCTTTAAGAAACCTTCATTAGGACTAATGTTGACACTAAACAAGGAGAAAAAATTAAGTATCAGTAAATATTTAAAAGATTAACATTCGAATTGCTTATAGTCTTTAAGAAAATTTGAGAAATTAAAAGATTCTTACTCTGTCATGTACCACAAATAATCTGACGAATCACGAGTCACGCCGACCTGCTCCAAAAGTGCATTTATTGTGATCGAACTTTCTCCACCGGAGGCAGCAGGTTGTTCATTGTATGACTGCCAATTAAACGCGCCGTTTACAGGAGTCATCTTTCTATGGAACTTCGGAGCACCAACCTGAATAAAATTGAAAAATATTTGCAAATGTTCACACTTCGAAAAGCCTTGACGTGGTAAATGCAAAACTTATGTAACATATTCAGCAATCTCGCGTTACCTTTGCAGTATTGAAAACCTCGGTTTTACAGTCAGGAAGTATACTAATAGACCAAGGTGGTAAGTCGTAATGGCCATTTCCAAACGCAACTTTTGCCCACGAAGCGGTGTCGTAATTTGCAAGGAATGCAGCACAGGCACCAAAGCTTGTCTTGTAAAGATGTACCTACGATAACATTAACAAACAAAATCAAATGAATGTTCGACACAGTAGTAATTCTGTGCTTTTATAAGAACTGCCTCGGCATGGAATTTACCTCAAGGTTTTTTCCGGGCCATGACACTGTTGGATCCACGGACACTAAAGCTGACTCGCATTGTTTTATCGCTTTATGTAAATTTCTTAGATGCCCCCATTTTGGTTCATTTGTAAGTCCTGATATAACGGTAGAGTTGAACAAACATCAATATGCTTAACTATCGCCATTCAAAGCATGTAAACAATTTAAACCTTAATACTCCATACCATATTCATCGATAGGAGCATCATAGTCATAACTTGTGGCAATGAAAAGGCCACTAGTTGTCCTTCCAAAGTTAGTTCCTCCATGGTACTGGACTCAAATATAAGACATTATTAGACTCGAATCGAAATTTCTAGAACATAAATTTGTAGTTAACAAATCAAATATGCAGAGGGTTAACTTAAAAATACCATATAGTAGTTAACATATGAGCCGCGATTCTGTACGAATCTGGCAACTGAGAATGCCAAGTCTTCTGCTGGTCTATAAGGGACAGCACTGCCAAAATCAGTGTACCTAAAAATCAAGAAGCACACAACTAAACATATGACCCTAAATGAAATTATTTTCATACTTAAAGTCAGAACTATCTTTGAGGGCGTGCAAGGCGGGCTATCTCACAGGGACCAAAATTTGAAGCGCTTAAACTATGGATAAAAAGCGCCTAATAAAATACTTGTCACTATTAAACCATGGCAAAATAGGGCCCGTATTTGATTTGTCACACTTAAATCATGGTAAATACTACACAGGGCCTTCGCAAACTTAAGACGGCCCTGCTTAAAGGTAGCACTTGTATGAAATAACATACCAGCCAGTCCAATTTTCAGTCCACATTTTGGGCTTGTAGTTCTTGTTGGGAAAGAAGTTTTCGCAGTAATATCCATTGCAGGTATCAATCTACAAAAACAAAAAAACGATCTATCACTAACTATGAGCCATAATCAACATATAGAAAAAGATGCAAGACAAAAGAATCAACACAAGTTTCTCTTCATAAAAAGTTAAATTGAAATTTAATCTTAGCAGGTGGAAAAGAAAAGAGTAGAAGATAATTGAAGTACTGAAGAAAGCCAAAAAGCATCTTCCTTCAAATAAAAGAAAAACAACAAAAGGGAAAAAGGTGAAATGGACCTATGGAAAGAACATCATGACATAGTAAAAGCAACAACCTTAGTCTAAACAAAATAAGCATGACATTGTCATAAACCCCACCACTAAACAGGTCATAAAAATTTTAACGATCAGGATAAGAATTTCGTAACAAACTAAAAAGCTTCAAAGTCACACACCACGCGAATACGTTTATAAAATTTGTAAAAAGAAAAGATTGCTTACAATAGGATCAGGAGCATCTTCTTGCTTGCACATAATCCACGGTACACCTGTGTCTAGACCAACCGCCATTTGAGCAGCCCATTTGGTATAAGCTTTTCCAGGAGCACCAATTTCCCATTCCACTGGTCCATACTCATTCTCAATCTGTATCACCAAATAGTTAGTTCATGTGGTTAATGAACTTCGGTTAAAGACAAATCATTTAAGAGAACCCGAGTTCAAATCTTAACTATAACTAACAATCATTAGTCAGATTTTACTTATTTATCAGTCAAAAATTTGACTTTCATTTTTCAACATTAAATTAAGCATCACGGTACATTTTTGATATTTGATTGCATAAACTTTATAGTAAAAAAATTGTATTAAGAAACTCTATAGTTAAAAGAAAACATTACTCAAAATAACACATACAAGAGAACATATTAAAATACCATTTTTTTCTTTATTTACCTGAGACAAAATTATTGGACCACCTTGGCTTTGAAACAATCTCTCACCTTTCATAATACTGACAATCTTAGCAGTGAATTTTTGCATTGCAGCCTAAACATCATGACAAAATTTGGACGGTTCATTAGAAAATTAATTAAATAAAAACTAATTAAATATCCATAATCAACCAAACAAATCATTAGAATTAAAATTAATGTAACTCCAAAATTGAAAAAGTTCCAACCTTGAACGGCTCGTTGTCTGTTCTGAAAGCAACACCTGGTACATACTTTAGCCAAACAGGAAATCCCCTGCATACAAAACAGAACATGTTACATTTGAGTAATTGCTAAGAATTTACCTAAGAATTGTTCTATTCTCATCAAAATGATTAAAATAAAATCATTACCCGAAATTCCATTCCGCGCAAACATAGGGACCAATACGCAAGTGAACATACAGTCCGGCTTGTTGAACCACTTTGACAAACTTAACCAAATCAAATCTATCTTCAAAGTAATACTGAAAACAAAATCATCATTTAATAAAACTTGAACTATTGAAAATCTAAAAACAAAAGATATTGAAATTTGTGACTAGTTTATTACATTTCCTGGAGAAGGTTCGTGTCCATTCCAAAACACATATGTTTCAATAACATCAACACCTCCATCTTTGGCCTTTTGAATTAAATCTGGCCACATCTGCATTAAAAAAAAAAACTTTTTTATGAGTCTTTTGGTTTGTTCATGTATAAAGTCCATGGCATGAATGAATCAAAAAAACAAAACTTGATGCAACATGTTGGATAGAGTTTGTACCTGAGGTGTGCTTCTTGGATAGTGGATTGAACCAGAGATCAAAATTCTTCTCTGTCCATTAATTATAATAGCTTTGTGATCATAAGTCACTGAGGCTGTGACAGAACAAACACAGACACACAAAAATAACAATACAAAAACCAAAACCATGTGAAACTTTCTCTCCATTGTCTTTTGTTTCTTCACTTTTGTTCTAGTTAATGAAACATTAAAAAGAGAATGGAAAACAAAGAGAAAAGAGGTTGTAGTTTTTATTTGAGGACAGTTAATCCAACCACTTTGTTCTAGGGTGAGGTGTTATAGTTTGATGGGTGTGTTGAAGTAAAGGGATAAAATGCAAGTGCTTTATATAGATTTTGAGAAAGATAGGAAGAGGAAGGAGTAATGTATAGGTCCCATTTCACTTTCTATTTTTTCCTTCACACGGAACTACTAAAGGAATTATTACAAACATTATTACAAACATCTTAAGTGCATGTTTCTTACATATTTTTTAAAATGTCTAAAAAAGTTTTTGTTTTCACATTAAATTGGAGCAAAATAAGGTAACCTACATGAGACATGAAAGTGCTCTTAAAATATGTGTTGAGTTAAAAAAAAACCTATCATAGAGTGGTTGTTAATAGAATAAAACAAAAATATTTTCATATAGTATGGTGGAAGTATTGAATATGTGAGGTCATTTGTAGACCCCTTTAAAATAAATTAAGAATCAAAATATTGTTCTTGCTTGGAGATAGTGCAAATGAGTAGATATACTTATATTTCACAAGTGGCAATTCTAGGTCCATGAAAAATTATATTATATGGATAATAACTAAATAAGTATCTCTTGATTTTTCTATTTTTGTCATAATTAAAAATAAAATATAAATATACAGTTAGAATGTTATTAGGTTTGTTGAGGAGTGAATTTGATTTGCAATTAGAGGAAACTAATTTGACAGATGGGATTTTCAAATTTTGGGAAATAATTTGGTGCAGGTAGGTACACGGTGTTATAATGAGAAGCAGTAATCTATAGGCTAATTGCTATGGAGCACCATATACTAGTATAAATGTGGTCCAGATTAGCCCTTGTCTACATGTAGCTTTTTGGTGGGAGATTAATGACTAATTAATAATAGTCTCTTTCTTTTTTCTTCTCTTTTTACTTGTGTAGTAAAATAAATGGTCGTTTAAGAGTCTAGTTTAAATGTCTTAAATTATTGTCATTATTTGTTTCTTTAGGTTTTTCTTAAATATATTTTAATGTGCGAGGTAGTATCCCTGTAGTGTTTAATATATAAAATATAATTATATTTTTAAGTGTTTCTTTCGTGTGTGTGTGTGTGTAAGAACAGAAATGTGAATACAAATTAAAATAAAGAGAAATACACAAAAGTTTTGTTCACGCAGTTCAACCAAATTGTCTACGTCTACGACTATACAATGGTTATAGTTTCTTTTATTTATGTCTAGTGAATTGCATCTAGATTCCAGTATTACAAGCCATGTATAAAATACGAGTTTTAGTTTATCTAAACTTCTAATCTCTAGTTTTCTTCAACAAACAATTCTCACCCATAATTATTTCAACAATGTGAGTTATCCTCTCAACTACCTATAGTTATTTCAATAAGTCATAGTTATCTCAACAATATGAGTTATACTCTCAACAACTCATAGTTATCTCAACAAACCATAATTATTTCAACAATATAAAACATATTCAGCAATATATATATATATATATATATATATATATATATATATATATATATATATATATATATATATATATATATATATATATATATATATATATATATATATATATATATATATATATACCATAATTATTTCAACAATATAAAACATATTCAGCATATATATATATATATATATATATATATATATATATATATATATATATATATATATATATATATATATATATATATATATATATATATATATATATATATATATATATATATTGTTCTGGACTGGGCATGTGGCTGGCCCACTGTCGGGCACAGTCCAATTCAATGCGGTGTTGAGGATGACCCAAATGTCGGCCCAATTCATTGGGACCGTTGGAAACCACGTTCTCCACGTGCTCCTCACTCGAGAACACGTCATCAACTAACTCACGCACTTCGCGGAGCAGTTTTGCCCTCCGTAACGAGCAAGTCCACCCGCTATCTGAAGATTGTAGGGCAGTTGACCTAGGATGATGGCCACGAGCTGGTCATCCCTACTTTCACATAGGAATCCCGGCAGTCATCCGTTATGGACCTGAAAATCCAGCCCATAATGGAGACCTTTGGCCCGCCGCTGGGGGCATTATAAATACCCTCCTACGCATGAGGGTCAGGTAGGCTGAATTTTCACTTCTTAACCTATGTACTTGTCTTTTTTCACTCTAAACTAACTTATCAGTGCATTTTGATGCACGTTCTTCCATGTTAGTACTCAAGCATTTCTTTGATTTTATTTATTTATTTTTATGTTTTAACGTGTTTTTATATTTTATTTTATTTTTGCATTTAATTGTTTTTCGTATTTATTTTTCAGCTTTAGCAGCTTTCGCGAGAAAAATTATAACTGGAGTTCCGGGAGTCCGTTTGAGACGTTCTAAAAATCGCCGGAAATCTAAGAGAGAGAGCTATGACTTTTGTGTTGGAGTCAAAGTCAGATTCGGAGCCCAAAATTCCAGAATTTCTTTTGAAGTTACAGCATTAGGAATTTGTTTTAGTTTTGGGTCATGTTTTGGGTCTGGGTTATATTTTCGACCCAGTTGGGTTATGACCCGAATTCTGGTTTTTATCCTCTTTAGTCTAGGTCTGGCCGTACAGCAAAAAAAATCCAATTCACTATTCACGAAAGTTTTTGGTTGGAGCTTTGTATGAATTATGGAGAACTAATTCCTTCGGATTAATCTGCTGTAATCGGTTCCCGCCAACACTTTGAGGTTCTTTTAATTTCCAATAAAATCTATTTCCTTTCAATTCTTCTCTATGATATTTTGTTTGCTTAATTCGATTTATCTTAGGGATGATTGATTTATTTCGATGATTGCATGTTCTTATACTTTAATCGCGATTGCTTAATCTGCGTATGTTTCTCGTGTTTGCTTAATTCACGGTCACTATTTTATCTGTTTGCTTAATTCAGAAATTAGGAACGTGTATCGTATAATATCAATTGCGCTTGTTGATTGTTATTATAATCGGAAAGGGGATAGAATCCGCTTAGGAATTGAGAATTATTAGGATCGATGATAAGTTGGGAAACAAAAACAGTAGATTAGCCGTTTCAACTCATTACTACAAACACTTTTTCTAATCACTTATTTTTCGTTTATTTTATCTTAATCAAAACCCCCCATATTTCGTTACTGTATTTGATTATTCCTACAAGAATCCTTGTGAGACGATATTCCGAGTCACTGTCGCTGTACTGCATTTTCCTAAAATTACTCGTTTTTGATCCGCGAGCGGCCGCAGACCAAATTGGCGCCGTTGCCGGGGATTCTTGTCGTTATTAATCAATTTTAGAGTCATAGGATTAGTTAGTATCCTCGAGTCTAGACCTTAGTTTCCTCGTGGTTTCGTCCAATTCGCGTTTTACAGTCCAAATCGTAAAAAATCTGTTTTTGGAAAAATTGTGTCCGATCGTAAAACTGTTTTGCCAAAAAATCCATTTTTCTATTTTTAATGAATTTTTTACTGTTTTCATAGAGTCGAAAAAAATCGAAAAAATTCTCATAATTGTTATTTTGCTTAATTAGTTTAATTCTGGTATTATTTTAATTTTTTGAAATTTAATTAATTGTTTTCCATCATTGTGTTTGAGTCTGAGTCTGACTATCTGCATAACTTGTTTGTTTCAGATACTGAACTTGATTTTGAAATGGCTGATAATAGAACCTTAAGACAATTAGTTGCCCCTGATGTAAATTATAATAGCTTGTGTATTGAATATGATGATGTTGTTGTTCCTTTCGAATCAGAATTTGGTTTAATACACTTGTTGTCAAGGTTTAATGGACTTGCAGGTGAGGATCCGAATAAGCATATGAATGAATTCCAAATTATGTGCTCTACACCTTCTGAACCTTCACTAGAGGACCTTGTCAAGCAAATGGCTATAAATGATCTTCAGTTTCAGCAACAAACAGATTCAAGTCTTCAAGCTTTGCAAACACAGATTGAACAGCTTGCCACTATAGTGAATGCCATGCAGCAAGCTCAAGATTCAAACCAACCATCTGCCAAAACAGTAGTGAATCCAAAAGAGTTTCCTTCTAATTTAGTTGATGATACTTATTCTGAATTGTGTTTTGATTTTCCATCATTAGCCGATTTTGATGATACTTACTCTTGTGATTCATGTACCGACACTAACATTTGCTCTGTTTGTGCTGAGATTAATGTTTTTCATGCAGATGAAGTTATTTATGTAGCTAAAACTCTTAACATCACGGCTGCCCCAACCTCACCATCCATTGAACAACCTCCCCCCCCCCCCCCCCCCCTTGGAGCTTAAACCACTTCATACCAATCTGAATTATGCTTATTCAGATATGGATAAAAAAACTTCCAGTTATAATTTCTTCTAACCTTGATTTTGATGAAGATAATAAACTTTTACAGGTTTTGAAGAAACATAAGAAGGGAATTGGATGGACCTCGATGGAAGTGGGAAGAAAAGCAGTGAAGCAACCCCTTAACCTATTGATCTCTGATGTTGTGGAAAAGGATATCAAATTCACGTGCCCATTCGACACTTTTATTTATCGAAGATTCTTATTTGATCCTGGAATAAAAGGTGAAGGCACTAATGCAAATTTCAAGGGCGATGAATGCTATCCAAAGTTACTCCCCACTTTGGAAGAGGAGACTGCAGGAAATCTCTCTTTAGGAAAGGATGCATACGTGATCACTTATCCACCTTGACTCCTCGGGTGTGTCCTTTTCTATCTCTCCTCACTCTTATTTTATATTTATGTCCTTTCATTGAGGACAATGCTTGTTTTAAGTCTGGGGGAGGGAAACCTTTGCTTTACATTTTATTTTGTTTGTTTTTTTCAGTTATTATAATAAAAATATAAAAAATTTTGCACCTTTTTGAAAGTTCTGGGCTATAGTCTAATTTGAGATTAGTTTACGGAGACCTGGGAAAAATTCACAAGATCGGTATCGTCTTAACAACGTAAGTCTCCTGCTTATGGAAATTGATTTGAATTCTTATTATGGTTTAGCCTTGAATTTTCATTCTCTGACAGCTCTTGAGTAGTTTATTTTAGCAGTCAGCACTATCTCATACACACTCTACGCAAGGAAGCCGATGAATATAAGTGAGTGATCAAATTGAAAAGAAAAAAAAGAAAAATAAAAAAGAAAAGAAAAGAAAAGAAAAAGTTGAAAATTTTTTATTACTGGTTAGTTGGTTCAGCGGTTTCTGGTGCTGAACTTGGTAGGGCGGATTACGGTCCGATCCCCCGCAACTACAATTAAGTGAGCAAAGGGTTATGCCACGTAAGTACCAGAACCCAAAACAAAAAGGATCAGAGTCACTAACTGGTCGCCTTGATATGAGTGTGTGGAGATAACGGGCTTAATGTGATTGCGCCTGAATGAAAAAAGCAAAAGGGAGGAAGAGTAAGTTAGGCTTCGGCATAATAACATGATTCAAGTTGATTTGTATATTCAAGAGGTTTATGTCTGCACAATTGTGGATTAGTGTTCCTACGATATCCTTAGTGTGTAAGATTAATATCTATCGATGCAAACTTAACCGAAGAAGACTTACAGCTTGCAATGAGTAATTGTTGATGTGTTTGTGCTTTCTTTGTTTTGTTTTATTTTCATTTTGCTCGGAGAGCAAAAGTTCAAGTGTGGGGGAATTTGATCAGTGCATTTTGATGCACGTTCTTCCATGTTTGTACTCAAGCATTTCTTTGATTTTATTTATTTATTTTTATGTTTTAATGTGTTTTTATATTTTATTTTATTTTTGCATTTAATTGTTTTTCGTATTTATTTTTCAGCTTTAGCAGCTTTCGCGAGAAAAATCATAACTGGAGTTCCGGGAGTCCGTTTGAGGCGTTCTAAAAATCGCCGGAAAGCTAAGAGAGAGAGCTACGACTTTCTTGTTGGAGTCGAAGTCAGATTCGGAGCCCAAAATTCCAGAATTTCGTTTGAAGTTACAGCATTAGGAATTTGTTTTAGTTTTGGGTCATGTTTTGGGTCTGAATTATATTTTCGACCCAGTTGGGTTATGACCCGAATTCTGGTTTTTATCCTCTTTAGTCTAGGTCTGGCCGTACAGCAAAAAAAATCTAATTCACTATTCACGAAAGTTTTTGGTTGGAGCTTTGTATGAATTATGGAGAACTAATTCCTTCGGATTAATCTGCTGTAATCGGTTCCCGCCAACACTTTGAGGTTCTTTTAATTTCCAATAAAATCTATTTCCTTTCAATTCTTCTCTATGATATTTTGTTTGCTTAATTCTATTTATATCAATCATCCCTAAGATAAATCGAATTAAGCAAACAAAATATCATAGAGAAGAATTGAAAGGAAATAGATTTTATTGGAAATTAAAAGAACCTCAAAGTGTTGGCGGGAACCAATTACAGCAGATTAATCCGAAGGAATTAGTTCTCCATAATTCATACAAAGCTCCAACCAAAAACTTTCATGAATAGTGAATAGGATACTGTAAATGAGGTTTTTTTTCGTTATAAAACAATGGATTCAGTTCATAACCCAACTGGGTCAAAAACATAACCCAGGCCCAAAACAAGATCAAAACTAAAACAGAATTCTAATGTTGTAACTTGAAACGAAATTCTGGAATTTTGAGCTCCGAATTTGACTTCGACTCCAACACGAAAGTCGTAGCTCTCTCTCTTAGCTTTCCGGTGACTTTTAGAACGCCTCAAACGGATTCTCGGAACTCCAGTTATGATCGTTTCCGTGTAGACTGCTAAAGCTGAAAAATAAGTGCAAAAATTAAATTAAACCAAAAATAAAATAAAATATGAAAACATAATAAAATATAATAATAAACAAAATAAAATAAAGAAATGCCTAAGTAAAAATGTAGGAGAATGTGCATAAATATGCACTAATCAAATCACTTATTTTTCGTTTATTTTATCTTAATCAAAACCCCTCATATTTCGTTACTGTATTTGATTATTCCTACAAGAATCCTTGTGAGACGATATTCCGAGTCACTGTCATTGTACTGCATTTTCCTAAAATTACTCGTTTTTGATCCGCGAGCGACCGTAGACCACTAACTTTAGCATCAGAGTGTCATTCAGGTACATCCCCCTTTTTTCTCACATGACGTTGGAGACCACGACGTATTGCTGGCCACCGATTTACTTCTGATCACAGGTAAGATCAGTGGCGCCGACTGTGGGGAACTTTGTTCCCCTATCTTTCTTTCCTTAAAACCAAAGATCAAAGCAAAATTCTCAAAATCTACAAATCATGGCCAACCAACACGACGACAATAATAACGTTCGCGAAACTTCCCTTCCTGCTGGCGGTAACCACGACAAGAATGACGAGATACCATTTGCTGAAGAAGGTGTCCCTAGAGCCGGACCCACCGTCTCTCCCTCCTCTGACGGTGCGGCCGAGAATTTCGCCTAACACCCCGAAACTCCTGAGTTTTTCAGCCAATTCCAGTGCCACCCAACACTGATTCAACCGTGGTGGCCCTATTCACGACGATAAACCAGACCAACTTGCTGATCTTCCAGCAAAATGAAAAAATTAGAATGCTGGAGAAAGGTCTTCGTTCACACTCTCTCCCGTGGAGGCAACAACGGTCTGAGTCTCGAAGCCCGTCTCTGCGACAACCTGGTCGTCGCTCTCGGCTAGACAGGTCGCATCCCATGGTGACCAAGAAGTGTGACCGTACTCCTCCCCGCAAGGAGCAACGCTACACGGGTGCCAAGAAGAACATAGTCGGTAGATGACCAGACGACCGTCGTTCTCCTCCGTGTAATCGAAGGGCCGACCAAGGGACTTACCATGCCACGACAACAACCCTCGGTACGTCCGCTCCCCATCATGCCCAACGATCTGAAGCGACGAAGATGACCCCCACAGTCTGTTATCTCAAGCGATTATGGACACTCCCCTCCCCGTCGGGCTGGAGAAACCACCAAGCTTGGGAACTTACGACGGAACAAGGGATCTTGACGAGCATATTGAAAACATCGATGTTATGCTTGATTATCGCGGCGTCAGAGGCGCCATCAAATGCAGGTTGTTCCCCACCATTCTGAGGAAGGGTGCCATGATATGGTACAAAAGTCTCACCCCATAATCCATCACTTCTTAGAAGGACCTTAGAAAACAGTTCACGAGGCACTTCACCGCTTCTCGTCTCCACCCGAAGTCCGAGGCGATGCTCAAATTGATCATACAAGGGGAGGACGAACCTCTCCGAGCATACATCAAAAGGTTCAATCAAGAAGCCTTTCAGGTCTCCACGACTAACGATATGAAGAAGTACCTACTCGAGAGAGGATTGTTCCCCCGCAGTGACTTCGCCAAAGCAGTTGGCATTGAAACGCCTCACTTACTAGACACCTTCCTCCTCAAAGCCCATAGATACATTCAATACAAAGAGAAGGAAGCCACCAACAATGCTCGAGACTCGCAGCAACATGAAAACGCCAGAGATTCAGAGCATCCTAGTGGAGATCCGAGAACCCGCTAGGCGAACTGAATCTTCCCTCGAAGAGGAGATGAACGACGATTCGCTAAGAGATGAACTTGACCTGGTAGAAGAGATTCAGTCAGGGGAAGCCCTCCGAGAAACTTCGTTGAACCAAAAGATAACCTTAGTACATGACGCAAAAGTTATAAAACGGGAATTCCAAATTGACAGTCTAGTCTTGCAAAGAAAACACAAAGATCCACGCGAAGCAAACTCACCGCGAACTGGGAAGGCTTATATCGCATCCGAGCAAAAACATAACGTGGGGCCTACTACCTCGAAAACTTGCACGGGGAAGATCTTGCTCGACCATGGAACGCTGAAAATTTAAAACAACATTATAGTTAAGCCTGAAAGTCAGTGTAACCCATTCGACGAAGACAGGGTACATCCCGACCACAAAGGCGTGCTCGGGTACAAGCATAGCGTCCAAGCTTAAACAACAAGAAAGTCGAACAAAAAGGAAAGTTTCCACTCTTTTGACAAGCAGATTCTTGGCTTGAAGGGGAACCCTCAACCTAGCTCCACCGCCGATGTACCATGAAGGCAGAACACTCAGCTTGTAATAGGAGGTTCATGCTGCAGAGTTAAGACCTCGACTGAGATCTTAACTCTGATCACTCGACGAGTTCTCTACACTATCGAGCACCAACAATGTCGATCAAGATTCCCATACACATAGCAAAAATAATTTGCAAACAAAACACTAGTGCATACATGGGAAAATAAAGTGATTGGAAAACAAAACCAAAAGCAAAAGTAAACACAAACACGAGCATAGCCTTGGGGAAAACTGTAAACGAATTACGGCGACGAGCACAAGTAACAACTTGAAGTGAGTTTATGTCATCAAGCACAAGCGACAACTTCCAAATTCCCTCACAAGCATGTCCTCGGGGGAAACTTAAAGCAAACTTACAGGTGTAGCCACGTCCTCGGGTATTCAAACCCACAAGCAAGAGGCGCCCGTAGCAAATACTGTCTATAACGACGTGAGCTCGTGACTGCGCTCTCAAATGAAAGTTAACTTCGTGCGGAGCCCTTTCCACTTTGACACATGACTTGACTCTAAGTCATTGCTCTTTTGTCTAAGAACAATGACTTGGGGGGATCCTGTTCTGGACTGGGCCTATGATTGGCCCACTGTCGGGCACGACCCAATCTAATACGGTGTCGAGGACGACCCAAATGTTGGCCCAATCCATTGGGATCGTTGGAAACCATGTTCTCCACGTGCTTCTCACTCGCGGACATATCACCAACTGACCCACACACTTCGCAGAGCAGTTTTGCCATTCGTAACAGGCAAGTTCACCCGCTATCCGAAGATTGCAGAGCACTTGACCCAGGATGACAGTCACGAGCTAGTCATCCCTACTTTCACGTAGGAATCCTGGCACTCATCCGTTATGGGTCTGAAAATTCATCCCATAATGGAGACCTTTGGCCCAACGTTGAGAGCATTATAAATACCCTCCTATGCAGGAGGGTCAAGTAGACTGAATTTTCACTTTTTAACCTTTGTACTTGCCTTCTTTCACTCTGAACTAACTTTAGCATCAGAGTATCTTGCAGGCACACCCCCTATTTTTCCTCACTTGACGTTGGACACCACGCCCTGTTGTTGGCCACCGATTTACTTTTGATCACAGGTAAGATCATATATATATATCAAGATCAAATAACACAAATATGTCAAATCGAATGGTTAATTGAGTAAAAGTGTTAATTACAAATGTTAACCATTAGATTATATTCAATTTAATGATTTTATCACCCCAAACTCAAACCCAAATTTCAAAATAATATATGTTTTTCATCTCAATTCCCATCGGAGATGGAGAATTAAAACTCAAATCTTTCCTAAACGGGTTCAAATGTCTCTACCCCGCCACCATCTATTTAGTGAAATCAATTTTTTTTATAAAAATATTTGTTTTTCCAAAATTATATTATATTATAAAAAAAAAATTCAAAATATTTAATGCATACATTTCAAGTATTTTAAATAATAAATACAAATCAAATTATTAAAACGTTAACCACATATTTAATATTTTAAATTATCAAAACTAAAATAATAAAGTAAATAATAAAATAAACAGGGTGTATTTGGGGTGGGGACTAGTGTCCCCATTATACAACTCGTCTCCATATTTTATAATCGGGGAAAACTCAAACCCGAACCTAAACTCAATCAAAATGAGTTTTCCCCGTCAAATTCAGAATGGATATCCACAAGTATGGGTTATGTTTTCGTGCTTCGTATAGTCTCATCATTCCAAGTTATCTGAAACATGTTTAAATCAAATAGATATCGATATTTATCTCAAAATAATTATGATATAACAATGTTGGATTTATCCATTAAAAATCTATAGAAATAACAATTACATGGAACGTATACAAGTAGACACTCTATAAATAAGGGGTTCACCTACTTGTATGATCACTCAATTAATTTGTTAATTAGATATTTACATACATTTGCCTTACTTTAACATTAAAATAACTTGCCAGATATCCTGTTGTTGGACAAGTGACTTTAAGTACAAGAAAGGGGTGAATTGTGGTATTTAAAATTCACATTTACTTTTAGACATATCTCGATTAAGATCGTGCTAATAGTTTCTTTGAGAGTAAATGACAACAGAAATAAAAATAAATAATAAATAGTAGAAAATAAAGAGAGTAAGGGTTAAAGAGTTTGCACCAGTGAGTTATCCAGATTTGACCGAACGTTAGCCTAGTCCTGTCCCCAAGAGATCTTCTTAAGATTTTGACTAAAACTTTGAGATTTTGCAAGTTATGCCCACAAACCTTTTTATACAAGCTGATCTTTACAATGGCACATCCCCAATAAAACAAGAGGCTTTTACCCAAGCTAAAATAACAATCAAAATAGAGATTTTTCAGGCTATTCTAAATAACCAAACAGAGAGTTTAAAATTGGTTAATCTCAAGAACCAAACTTTATTCTTCAAGAGTATCACACTCTTGAAAGTAATAACAAGGGCACTTCACTCAAACAATTTCTTCCTCACAAGTAACATTCACTCAAAAACACCAAGGCAACTTTAAGTGAAGAAAAATATTTCTAGAGAGATGGAGAAAAATAGAGAGATAAATTTTTAAAAAATGTAAAACTTCGGGAATTGGTGAGAAATGAAAAGGAGGCGACTTTTCTTTATGTAAAAGAAGGAAAACCAAAAAAGGAAACAATCTATGGGCCTTCTTAATGTTCTAATCGATTGGAAAAAAATTTCCAATCCATTGGTTAACATAAAAAAAAAATCAAATTTCTTGGCCCAAAATAGAAAGATTTGATACGGAGTTGTTACCAGTCAATAAGACACTATCGTAATCGATTATACACTCATTTAGGCTTCTAACAATCAATTAGCTTAAGGTCCCAATCGATTGGTTAATTCAAAAAAATCTTTCAATCAATTGTCTTAAGATCTTAATTGATTGGGTAGTTCAAAAAGATCTTCCAACCAATTGTTTTAAGGTCCCAATCGATTGGTTAGTTCAAAAAGGCTTCAAAAAGAAGACTAAAAGTATCTTAATCACTTGGCTCAGATTTGAAACATTTTAAAGATATTTGATAGATAAAAAAAGGTTTCAAGTGTGTGTGTGCGCACGCGCACGCGCGCGTGTGTGTGTGAATGAAAATAGTATCTTAGGAGTTACTTCCTTACTTTTACAAAACTTTGATCACTCAGATAGACATGACCAGGTGCACTTTCACACTTCCTTTCTTTCACAACTCTAAGGCCTTCAAGATTCTTCGCTAGATACATTGATCATATAAGTAATTCAATGAATTCGTGATTCTCCTATTATATGAGGCTTGAGATGTCCTTAAGTTTGGTTACCAACATCATAGAGTTGGAAAACCATTACCACCAACTTTACCGACTTCAACAATCATTGGTGTTGCCGTTATCAAAACTTTAGGAAGGTTATTAGTAGGATCAGCAACTTCATACCTGCAAGCATATAGATCCACACCCATCACCACTCAGAAAAGGAGCATAGGAAAATAAAACGATGAGATCAAAACACCACATCAACAAATCATAATTAGTGAAGTGAGGGTTACATCATTTGCTACTGTGATCCACCTCATAAATTTACACAAAAGTATTGTCACCCCCTGAAGGGCTAGGTAAAAGAAACTCAGACCCAAAGTTATAACATTATCGCAATAAATAAAATCTAGGTCCCACTACAACAACCGAAAGGAGAACAAAGTCATCAAAATTGAAACTCCCAAAATTTGAACCCAAGAAATATTGATGTAAATAGCAGATGTCAAAGAACATCACAGATGATATGGAGGCCTGTATCATGCAGGTTAAGAATAATGTGGTGTTACTAGAGTGGAACCAAAAATGGAGGAATGTTTCCTCTTAGAGGATGCATACTATGACAACATTTCTATCTCAGAGTCAAGAAATGAAGTGTCTTCCTAGATACACTAAGAAGAAAGAAACCAAAGGAAAATGTCACACAACTTTCATTCATAGAGGAAATCAATATAGAGCCAATACATATGAGGTTTTGACTTCAAAAGAAACAACAATCAAGCAGAGGACAAAACCCTGGTACCATATTTTCTTATAGAAATTATACAATTGGATTGGGCATTTGGAGTATCACATGGTTGCAGTTTTAGGTAGGACTCTCGACTCATAATGAATCGAGTCAAGGGAAAATGTCAAGTAACGAGGAAACATTAATGAATTACTTGAATATATATAATTTGCTCATAGACAAATTAAAAAAGATTAACATCAACCACATTCTTCGAAATGAAAATATCGAAGATGACAAGTTGGAAAACCAAAATAGTAAAAAAAAAAAAACTCGTATCGTCAAGAGAGCTAATATGCATATATTACACATCAACCACATCCTTTGATGATTTGTACACCAAATGATTTTCTCCTTTTTGTTAATTCTTAGAAGAAAAGGAGAATTAACTATGTTCTGAAGGAGATCTGCAAAGGAGTTTGTAGAAATCATTATTGAGCTAGGTCTCTAACTTAAAGAATTCTCAAATTTGAACATTATTTGTTAGTCATACAATTATCAGGAAAACTGTGCAAAAATGTGACAAAATGTGCTACATCATACATTAACATTGTGATATTTCGTAACTTAAGGTGTCTAACCTTAGACTCTTTTCATTTGCATCAGGCTAACTAAAATTCTTAGTTGTCACCATATATTATCTTTTAAAAATAAATAAAAGTTGTGTCGGGGGGCCTGTTATAATTTAAAAATATAGACCTAAAAAATATTAATTTATATCAAATTTAAAAATAAATTAAAAAGATAAAAATACATAGATTTTAAAAATAAATTACAATTTTATATCTCTTTTTAAGAAACAGGTGTGAAATAGATTTTGAAAATAAACTATATTTTACACATGTTGTTGAAAAAGTAGGTGTAAAATATATTTTTTAAAATTTTTAAAAAAATAAACTCTCCAAAATTTGAGTCAATACTATAACATAGACTCCACCTGCACTAGATTCATCCTAAGTTAAACCTTAAAAAGATGCAAAAGTTTATTCGGAAAACATTATCTTTATATATGAGTTTACTTTTTAAGACAAAAGTAATATATGACTCTTAAATAAATAATTAATAAATTTTATAATTTATTCTCTTTCCCTAATACATCGTTCCCTCTAATATTTTTTTATAAAGGAGTTTTTAATTTATTTCCTATAATGTCAGAAATAAAATGCAATTTGATACGAATGAGTTTTGATTGAATACTAATATTTTAAGGAATATTAATCTTATTTGAATTTTTTTATAAATAAAATAAAGTAAAAATAATATGACTGAAAAACTATCCAGCTAAATTTAAATGTTACCGAACTGTTCATCATATTTAAATATAGTATTTGTTCAAATTTATTTATTTTAATAAAAAATATTATCCTATATATGTGAATGCTTTAATGAGTTATAAGAATTTTTTGAAAGATTAATTAACACATGGGTATATTGTATAACTTTAGCTTGAAGATTAGAAAGAACAAAGCAGACATGCGTTGAAAGAACTCAATCAACAAACAAAACAAACAACCCGTTTGTGGGACACGGGCGGTGCGGATCAGGATGAACCACAGTGCCACGTCAGTCAAACCATCTCCACACTTGTACGAAGTTGTGTTTATGGTTCATTTTATCTTTTAAAGTTAGATAAAATTTACGTCCAACAAAAAAATAAAAGAAAATATATTGATTATATTTTATATTTTCAGCAACAACAACAACAAAAAATTGAGGATATTATAACGAAAAGATATTGATGATACGGTTGTTATGAAAGAAAGGGCTAGGAAACTTACAGGTCATAACCGAAAGATTCGTTTCTACCCAACTATGTTAATCAACCAAAGCCAAAAGATCTCATTCACATCTTTTCTAAAACCAATTTTTAATTATTTTATGTGGACTGCTTAACTAAACTGAAAATATTGTCATGTATAATTGTATTCTATCTTATTTTTAAGACTTAAATGTGCTTCGTGACTTGTAGTGCATATGTATGTTTTTTTTCGACAAAACGGGTTTAGTTTGTCAGACATATTTATTTTACCTGTGTTTTTTATGTTTCACTTCGTTTATTTGCGAGATTTCGTATATTAAGTTCATCATCCTAATTCTTATTGATCAATGTCTTTAAAATAATCTGACTCAGTTCAAGAACAAATGTAGTCTAGAAAGCTTTTATAGAAAGTCTTATCCATTGATTTTAAAATTGAAATGTGAACACGAACTTTCAAATAAGGTTTAATTATTCTCATCTTAATTATTAACTTTATGAAACAACAATAAGTATATATTTATAAAAAATTTATGCCGAAGCAAGCACATGTTCACACTGTAGAAATATTAAATTTTGTTGAATTAAAAAAAAAAAAAACTTTGTATATCTTAACTATTGTCCAATGTCCTAATTGTTGTCAATTGTCTCAAGATAATGAGGAAGAAGATTGACATATGTTTTTCGAGTGTCTGACGACCAATCAAGGTTGATTAGATACAGGTTTGAACCATGTTATTGCTCCTAAAATTCATTCTTTTAACGATGTAAAATCCATCATTCTTGACATATGTAGCAAGAAAGATAGACATGTAGTTGAGAGAGTTGTTGTTATGTTTTGGGTGATTTGGAATAATATGAATAGTTAAATTTGGAATAACGAGATGGAGGATGCGAATAAATTAGGTATGTAAGCTTTTAATATCTGGCAGGATTGGTTTCAAACTCAAAAATCTTATTTTTCCCCTATTGTCACCATTGATCATCCACTTGTTTAGCTTCTTCCGAGTGTAGGATGGGTGAAATGTAAAGTGGATGCAGGATTTAACAACCAAAAAGGAACAACTACTAGAGGATGGTGTTTTCAAGACAATAGTGGGAGATTCATCATTGTTGGAATAACTTGGGATTTTGGCATCTTATCGGTGATATAGGGTGAGACGTTGGCCTTAAAGGAAGCAGTGCAGGCAACCATTCACGTGCAGTTGGATCATGTCATTCTCGAGAGCAACTCTCAATTAGTGCTGCAAACGCTTCACAATATCAATGGTGGTACCTCCGAATTGAGTTTAATTATATCTTCTATTGAGAATCTTTTACTTTTTCATACCAATTTTGAGATAAAGTTAAAAAAGTGCCAAGCGAATTCGGTTGCCCATAAGCTAGCCAAGGCGGTTGATTCTTAGTCTAAGCGTAACGTTTTCATGGAGTTTATTGAGATATTTGTTGGTGAGAATGGGCTTCAGGGCTCGGTGGAGGATGTGGTTGGAAGCTCTTATCTTCAACAACTCCATGTTCGTTCTTGTGAATGAGAGTCCAGCTGACGACTTTGTCGTTTCTAAAGGGCTTAGGCAAGGGGACCACCTCTCGCCTTTTCTTTTCTTGTTGGTGGCAGAAGGTCTTTCGGCCATGATGAGGAAAGCGTCTTCGATGTGTGATATTTTAGGGTTTCAGTTTAATAGTTTTGTTCACTTTGTTAAATGTAATTCATAGTGTGTCGAAGTCGAAATAGCAAGGAAGCAGTCGAAGTCTAAGTCAAGTGTCGAAGTGTCGAAGCTTTCAGTGTGTCAAAACAGTTTGTTTTGACACAGATTTGTTTTGATGAGATTTGATATGATTTAGATTAGATTTGATTTTGAATATTTTGGGCTTTTTATGTTTTGGGCTTTTGTAAACCTAACACTATAAATAGGTGCCTTGGTTTGTAATCAAACATATAACAGATTTCACAGTTGCATAGTTTAGCAAGTGAAAGTTCAATAGTAATTAGAAATCCCACAGTTTGTGGGTAACACAATTTTCTCCAAATATTTCTTCTCTCATTCTTCTCTTTCTTGCTGTTTGTTTGTTATTCTTCTTTTCTTTTGCTGTTCTTGATAACTCTTTACTTGTTATCACCATTACTATCATATTATGGGTTTGTTCATCAATCTTGAGATCAAGATTGAAGGGAATTCTTCATAGGGTGTGAGGTGAATTTCCAACACACTTTGAGATACTCCAATTTGTGGACGACACGATGTTGATTGGTGACGGTCTGTCGGAGAACCTTTGGAGCATTAAAGCCATGCTTAGAGGGTCCGAGTTAGTTTCGGGGTTGCACATTAATTTGTGCAAAAGCAGGCTTGTGGGTTTAAACTTGGATCTGGATTTTGTGCAAGCGGCGACTATGTTCCTTAAGTGTGATATTCGTTGTTCAAACTTTACATTTCTTGGTGTCCCAGTAGGTTTTAATCCTAGGAGGAAGGAGGTTTAGACTCCGTTATTATCGAAAATGAGAAGGAAACTTTCTTCTTGGGTTAATTCTAATCTTTTTATTGGCAGGAGAATGGTGTTTCTCAATGCCATCCTTTCGAACATACTGATGTTCTACTTTTCATTTTACAAAGCCTCGAAGGCGATTATTAAGGAATTCATCTAGATTCAAAGATCTTTCCTTTGGGGGGACAGGAGAAGAAGAAGAAAATCAATTGGGTTGGTTGGGATACAATTTGTTTATCGAATAAGGATGGAATCAAACATTGTGGTACTTTTAATCTTGCACTCATATGCAAGTGGAAATGGCACATTTTGAATGATCCATACGCAATTTGGTACGACCTTTTATCCTTTTGGTACGACAAATTAAAGAGGGTTATTCTTGGGGATTTTCGTTATCCAGTGGGAAAGAAAGCCTCGGTGTGGTGGAAAGTGTAACACCCCGATTCCGATTTCCTTTATTTTGAGTCCTTTTAATTTAATTGATTGAATTATTATTTTAAATATAAGATTTATGTGTTTAATATGTTATGTGTACATATTATGCTATTTTCTCTTTTTACCGATTTTGAGTGTTTCGGGTAAAAATAGGTTGGAGGGTATTTTGGGCATTAGTGATTATGCTAAGTGGATATTTTTGTGAGAATTGATTAATTAGTGTGTGGAAAGAATTTGAGAGGAAAGAAATAGAAATATGAGATGAGAGAGGAAAAGAAAAGAATATAGTAACATAGAGAGAAAAACAAGAGAAAGAAAGAGGAGAAGAGGAAGTGGAGAGAAAAGGAGAGGAAAACCTAGAACTTCAAGAAATCATCACCAAAGCTTTCGATTGATCGGGTAAGGGTGTGAAACTTTATTATTCTATCAATGTGTATAATCATGTATGATTTTGTTGGATTGTTTTGGATTGTTGGTAGTTTTTCTACACTTTCCATTTTAGGTTGAATTTGGTTTAATCGATAGAAATCGTTGTCTAACGGTTAGAATCGTGATTAGATGACGTAGATTAGTCGATATATGTTAGACTAAGGCTACTGGATATGAGTTGGAGTTCATCGGGTGATTTTATCGGTGGTTTTGGATTCTGAACAGTGGGGAGAAGTGGAAATCGCAGACGCTCGCTAGGCGAGCAGGTCGTGAGTGGTCGCTGGCAGTTCGCTAGGCGAGTGCGCAGCGAACGGTCCCAGACTTGGGATAGAATGGTTTTAATGTCCCTCGCTGGCTGCGCAGGGAGTAGCGAGGAGCTCGCTGGAGGTTCGCTGTGGCGAACGAGGTAGCGAACGAGGTCTGTAGCCTCTGTTCTTGCTCGCTAGCAGTTCGCTAGGCGAGGAGGTAGCGAACGCTCGCTAGCAGCTCGCTAGGTGAGCGTGTAGCGAACGTAGCAGGATGAATTTTCCCTGTTGCGTGGTGCTGTCGTGGCTTGGGGTTTCGGTGGCGATCGACCCTTCTTTGATTTAATAGCTTATATGCTGGTTTGTGATGTGCTGTAGGTAGCCGTATGGCGTGAATCCTAGATTATGAATTGTGGCCGTTTGGGCAATTATGTGCATTGTTTAGCTTGATTAAAAATCTATGATGTTTGTATGAATATATGCGATGAATGTGTAGAATGCATGAGTATGTTTGTAAACATGTGTGCATTTCAAGAGTGTCATGAGTCATGTTGCATGTGAAGCATCATGGTATGCATTCTTGTGTCGATTGATTCCTCGGTGAATCTGCAGAACCTCGTGTGCCCTTGTGGGGTGTGAGCGATGGTTAATTATTGATTCCTCGGTGAATCTGCAGAACCTCGTGTGCCCTTGTGGGGTGTGAGCGATGGTTAATTATTGATCCCTCGGTGGATTTGCAGAACCTCGTATGTTACGATGGTTATCTTGATTCCGCGTAGAAACTGCAGAACCTCGTGTGCCCATGTGGGGTGTGAGCGATGGTTATTGGGTTCTTCAATTGAACCTGCTGAAATGAGTCGGTACCGCATTTGCATCTGCATAGAGTCGTGTGTCGGTCTCTATGAGTTGCATAATGACATCTTGCATGGTGTATGGTGAGTAAGCATAATTGTAAATGTTTATATGAATTGTTGATGATTGACATGATTGGTATGCTTGAAGACACATGTATGTGTGAATATATGTATATGTATGTTTTGTGTGTTTATGAACTGATGTAAACATTGTCGATGCATATCGTATATGCATGGTGTTCTGTTTGTAAATAGATAATGAGAATACATTGCGATGTACGGTATGACGAGGTGAGTTGCAGTGAGAATGCGAAAGACGTATATTGGATATTATATATATATATATATATATATATATATATATATATATATATATATATATATATATATATATATATATATATATATATATATATATATATATATATATATATATATATATATATATATATATATATATATATATATATATATATATATATATATATATATATATATATATATATGTTTGTATGCATTGTTATTATGATATCGTTTCTCACCCTTCTGTTGTTTCTTTTAATGCTCTATGAGGCATTGCAGATTAGATTGCTGGAGGTATTTTTGTGAAGCGTGGCTTCTTCCCTTTTTGGTCGGTCGGCTCTGATATGTAGCACCGGGTAGATAGGAATTATTTTGTTCTTTTTGTGATGCATCTGAGTATGTATCTGCTGATGATATGTTTTGTAAACATGATGTATGATAATTGTATATGTGAACATATGTTTTGAAGAATTATGGAATATTTGGATATTTCCGCCTTGTTCTAAATATTTCTTGTGGGTGCTACCCCGTTGTTGCATATCCGATTGAGCAGGTGTTGTATGTGTTGGAATTTTTATGATAATGTGATATTTCTCTTTTATGCCACGTTGCAAATGTACTCTGATGAAATTTTGAATCTGTGCCTAAATGATTTAACTGTTTATTTTGGGGGTATAGAAAGGGGGTGTTACAGAAAGACTTGTGTGCGGTGAGTGTTATGTCAGATAACGCGAATTGGTTTGTGCATTCTTTAGCCTTCAATCCGGGTAATGGTGAACCTATTGACTTTTGGCTGGATAGTTGGCTTAGTGATATTTCTTTCTGTAATAAGTTTAACTCTATTTTCCTTATGGTGGATCTAAACCATGTCAATATTGCTCATAATAGAATGTGGATCGACGACATCTAGCGGTGAGCAGTGGCCTTGCTAACTTGTCTGCTGCAGTAAGCAGATTCTCTGCTGTGATCTGTAGGCTACGCTGCTGCATATGAATTTGGTCCTGCAGGAAGCTGACAATGTGGTTTGGAGGGGGTGTCCAACGGGGTTTTCGGTCAAACTGTGCTATAGTAGGGTTGTGGAGTGTTGCAATGGTAGCCCTTCTTTTGACAAGACTGTTTTGGAGGCGCTTCGGTGTTTGTGGCGGACGAAGATTCCGAGTAAGTTTTTGATCTTTGGTTGGAGCTTGGTGTCGAACCGTCTTCCAACAGGAATTAATCTTTAGCGTCGTGGTGTGTTGAGTGGTTCTTTGAATTTGCAGTGCCCGCTTTGTAATGCGGCGTATGAGAATTCATACTATCTTTTTGCCGATTGCACTGTTTCGAAGGTTTGGTGGATTCAAGCTTTAGATTGGCTTCACATCGATCTTATATTTGATTCGACTAGTCTTATCGATCGGATCCGGGTGCTTGAGGTGGCGGTTAAGTCGAAGTTTAAGGTGAATTTTGGATGGTTGTTTGACCTTGCTATTTGTTGGACGATTTGGTTTAGTATGAATTCAATTATTTTTTATGGGGGTTCGTTGGTCAAGTTTGATGGTTTGGGGATGATCAAACATTTATCGTGAAATTGACTTGTCATTGATAAATCTTTGGTTTGTTCGCTCTCGTAGGCAGGGTGGCGTGTTATAAAAAATGTTTTCAATTAAATTCTTCTTTTTATTGAATTACTTGAATTGAGTTTATTTGAGTAAAAAAAAACTTTTTCTTATTATTTTCTATAATTAATAAAGTGGACTCAAATCCAATCGTATCAATATATATTCATCCTAATCAACTAATCATGCATCAATATTGGTATTTATATTCATCCTAATCAATTAATCATATCACGAAAAGGATATATATCTGAAGTTTTTTTCTAATAACTCCACATATTTACAAACATACCAATCAATGAGGAAAACAAACAATGTTGGACGGAATTACGTGTTATCACCATTGGAATCTTACGTAATGATGTCTTCTTTATGTATATCGTTTTAAATTAAACATATTTCACTATCAAAATACAGTTTTTTAAAAGGACAAAACTATAAATTATCCTAAATTTAAGATTGGGACTCTATCATAATTAAATGTATATCTTGGACCTTTCCTATTTGACATATCTGTTTGTTTGGCAATTCATTAAGACAGTACTTCTTATTCTACTTAGAAAGTTATAATTAGTTAAGCTTTGATAAATCATTATTGATCTCTCAAACATTTCTTTTAATTTCGTTGTGTCTTTTCTACTAGTTAATTTTTAATTTTACTATTTATAAAAAGTGAACATTGATGTACCCTAAAATTTAGTTGAATATTGGTATCCTGTTGAATAAAAGAATCACATTTAATGTCATATTATTCTTTATATATATATATATATATATATATATATATATATATATATATATATATATATATATATATATATATATATATATATATATATATATATATATATATATATATATATTTAATCTGACCTGATCAGAAGAGGATCACGGGTTGGCCACACGCTGTTGGACTGCACCCTGTTCACCAGTGATGAGGAGGAGAAGAGGGGTGTACCTGCAAGACACTCCGATGGCAAAGTAAGGGATTGAGCAGAGTGAGAGCAAAGTACATAAATGGGGTAAGAAGTGAATTACCTGACCCTCTTGTGGAAGAGGGTATTTATAGAGAGACCTCAGCGTTGGGCCAACGGTCACTTGTGTTGGACTGGATTGACATGCCTAACCCAGGTGACTGCTAGGGCTTATGTGGCGTAGTGAAGACCAGAACGTGGTCTTCGCCCTAGTCCAACTGTCCTGTGGTCTCCGGAAAGTGGGTTTGACCTGCTCTTTCGGAAGTGGGCAGTTGGTTAGGTGACATGTCCCCGCGGAGGGGAGCACGTGGAGAACGTGTGAGAGACACGTCGTTCTGCCTGCGGAGGGGGAAGTTCCTACCCGCGTAGGGCCAGGTCCTGCCCACGGAGGGTAAGGTCCGCTGAACGGGGAGCCTTCAGCCCGACGTGGGGGTAGGCCTTCCCCGCAGGGAGGCCTCTCTAGCTTGTCGGGGACCTCGTGCCCGGACAGAATAAGGCCTGGTGGGCCATTATTGGACTGGGCCCGCGTGGTCAGCCCGGGACCCAGGCCAGAACAATATTATTTAAGAATAAATTAAATTTTTCATTTACACTCGTTCAATAAAAGAATCACATTTAATGTCATATTATTCTTTATATATATATATATATATATATATATATATATATATATATATATATATATATATATATATATATATATATATATATATTATTTAAGAATAAATTAAATTTTTCATTTAATTTACACTAAAGAGACCGATATTCCATAGGTAACTAAAACTTTTCCATTTAAAAACTCAATAAAATTATTACTTAGAATTAGAGTTGTTTTTTTTTTTTTGGGTACAATTAGAGTCGTTAATTAATGGAATTTTTTAAAATTGAGGTTTAACTTAGAGCAACTTTAGTGCAGGGTTGTTAAACCAAAATTCTTTATAGCTTACGTTAGTAATAAGGAATTTGCATTATAGTAGTGCTGACATGGCATATGGGATGCTCTAAAACTAGTTTAGGTGCTCTACACAAGTAACGTACTCTAACTCATTATTTAACATAAATAATAAATTTTTATTAATTATTTAACATAAATAATAGATTTTTATTAACCATTTAATACCATGTGGGGTCAAGTTTTGGTTTCTTATAGACAACCACCATTAAAGTAAAAACTACTCAAATCAACTATAAATTTTTTAAATCCTACAAATCACTTTGGTCCCACAAAAGTATCTTAGTTTACCCATTTAGTTTACTCCCACTAAAGATGCTCTTAGAGGCACTTAAAATTTAGTAACTTAAAACTTTAAGAATAAATGAGACAAAAAAAAAGTAGACCCCTACACTAAACTAAAGACTCCCAACTCTTTATATTTTTTTTTATTTCAAAATATTTATATTTTTTTTCTTATTTTTTTGTTTAATAAATAAATAAATTTTCAAAAAAAATTGAAGTTTTATTCTCAATATACAAATAATAAATTTTATAGAAAAACAAATTTTTTTTAGACATTTTTTGGGCAAAAATTGTTTTTTATTATATATATATATATATATATATATATATATATATATATATATATATATATATATATATATATATATATATATATATATATATATATATATATATATATATATATATATATATATATATATATATATATATATATATATATATATATATATATATATATATATATATATATATATATATATATATATATATATATATATATATATATATATATATATATATATATATATATATATATATATATATATATATATATAGACACACACACACCCACACATACACACGGTAATAAGTTCAGCCAAACAACTTGACACATAAACAAAACATCTGCAATGTATTCAACTTTATAGATTGACAATGCAACCACTAGTTGCTTCTTGGAGCACTAAGAAATTGGACCTCCCAAATACTTGAAGATATATCTAAAAGTATTTCTTCTGTCAACTCTGTCTCCACACTAATCAGACACTGAGTAACATATCAGCTATGAATTAGATTTAACATCAGAGGGGAACAAAATTCCAGAGTCTCCTTAATATACCTCAGTATCTTGACAACATCTTGGTAATGTGACCACTTTGGTTTGTTCATAAACCTACTCATCATTTCCACTACATAGCAGATGTCAGATATGGTATTACAGGGATATCTCAATGAGTCTACCAACTTTTTAAAAGTTGTAGCTTCTACATCATCACCCTTAACATCAAAATCAAGCTTGTGATTTGTTTTAGGCGGGTGTGATTGTAGACTTGCAATTTATTAGCTCAAATCTCTTTATAAGCTCAAGTTCATACTTCAGTTGTGTCGCTACTCCAAAAATGCGTCGCAACGACGGGGAAGACGAAAAGGAAAAGGACAGAAGAGTCGCCACCGAACTTTATTTATCCCATGAGGGGAAAGGAAAATATCGAGAAAACCTTAAGAAAGAAATGGATAAGATGGTCTCGCGACCAAGAACGGGTTTGGAAGCCGGTTATGCGAGGGGAAGGTATTAGCACCCCTCGCATCCATCGTACTCGATGGAAACCATTTGCTTGTCGAATGTGTGAATTTATTTGCTTAAATATTATGCCATATAAAAAAAGGTGTTCCAAAAGACAGGGAGAAAAGGGTTATAAATAGGGAAAGGAGGTAACAGGGAAGAAGAGAGAAAGGACGGACTCGGTAGGACTTCACGGTCCTAGGCCTACGTATTCTCAACGGATATGAGAAAATCAGAGTCGACGTAGTTCGGGGAACTACAGATATAAGGGGGAATGTGCTCGGCAAGGATTGTGGCTCTTGTGCCTACGTATCTTTACTTGAAAAAGTAAAGAATCAGAGCAGCCGTAGTTCGGCCTACGATTTGTTGATGTTTTTATGGATGATGCTATCATACGCATTCTAGCAGTTAGGTGTATTGCTGCTCGCTCGTTGGAGACTTAGACATTACCTGTTTGCGGTAGAATGGACGTATCATATCCTTTTCGAAAGATAATTTTTCACTATGCGAGGCAAGATGTCACATTTGATTTGTTGAATTATTTTTTTTTAGGGGCGAGATAGGTCCTCGGATAGTAACCCCTACGGGTAGTACCTAATTCTTCATCTCAAAGTTTTTGTTATGAAAGGGTGTGGCAAACATAGCGTCTTCGTATTGAAAGACGAGTATCAAAACCACACACACTACAGTGAGCATCTCGACACTCGGAGAGGAAGAAGTCTACACCTAATCCTCTCTCTTTAGTTCAATACAAAGAGAGCTTCATTCTCTTATTAAAGTGTTTTTGGTTTTAAATGGTAAGCGCTTTTGCGACAGAGAACCCTACGGTAAACGTCAGCACTCGGGATAGGAGAAGGCCTACGCCTAACCACTCCATGACCATTCAAATTTTTGTCATGAGAAGAGTTTTAAAAATGCGCTCGGTACGGGACCGAGGTTTTTAGGTGACAAAGGCTGCGGAAAGAAGTTGTAGAGGGAGATAGGTGGCGGATAAAGTCACGTCTTCGTATTGAAAGATGAGTATTGAGACCACCCACACTACAGTGAATATCCCAACACTCGGAGAGGAAGAAGTCTACACTCAATCCTCTCTCTTTAGTTCAATACCAAGAGAATCGATTTATTTATTGTAAGTGTTTTGAAAATGCACTTGGTACGGGGCCGAGGTTTTTTAGGAGAAAAAGGTGTGGATGAAAACGTCTTCGTATTGAAAGACAAGTATCAAAACCACCCACACTACAGTGAGCATCTCGACACTCGGAAAGGAAGAAGTCTACACTCAATCCCTTCTCTTTAGTTCAATACAAAGAGAACTTTACCCTTTTATTAAATATGGTGAATTGGCTTAACAATCATTTGAGAAAATCCGCTTGACGTTGGGTCAAGGGTTTAATTGCTTAAAAAGGTTTGAGGTGACACGAACAAGGTCGACGGCGGACGCACAAGGCGGCCGACTTACATGGTCGAAAATGGCTCGATAAAATCGAGAGTTTGTTTTTTTTTAAAATGGTTATGTAATCAAGAGTCAACAAAGACCATAGCAATATTCACACTAAAACCATGCAAACATATGGGCTAGTCGGCAAAAAAAAAAATCGAGACATGCAAAAAAAAAAAAACGGCAGTGAACATTCTGTTTTTTGCATGTTCGCGCCGCGAACTGGGAAAATTTTCATTCTGATTTTGGCATGTTCGCGCCGCGAACGTGGGTCGCGCCGCGACCTGAAGCAAAAAATGTAATATTTGTTGTTTTTTTGCTGTCTTTTATGGTTTTCTTTCCTTTCTATTAGTTCTCAAAAATGGTTTTTTGGTCCCCTTAGAATCTTACATGGTATACTTAGTACAACAACATATAAAATAAAAGACAAATGCAAGATATAAAGAGGGAAAAGTTTAAAGAAATGGATACCCCAAGAGCTTTTATCCTTCTCGCGAATACTCCACTGGTTTTGGTTGGCTGTGCTCCCCCCTCTTCACTCTATATGGTGAAAGTTTTGATCTTCAAAGGTTCCTTGTCTTTCTATGGAACTCTTTTTTTTTGGTTTTCTCTCTTACTATTTTTCTGGTTTTTTTTTGTTGCAATGTGTGTTGCTCTCACTATTTTCTGTTTTTCTCTTCTCTCTTACTCTCTCAAATGTTGTGTATGTGAATGATAGTGAATGATCCTTTTGTGTAGCCTCCAAGCCTCCTTATCTCACTTTTTCTGCTGCATTTTCTGTTGTACCAAACCAATGGCTCTTGCACAAGCTTCACTTTTCAGAATTTCCATTCTTGGCAACAATTATGGCCACTTTCTTGGTGCAGCCCCACTTTTTTCCACTTCTAGTATGCTGCTTTTGCTGTATTTTTTCTGCAGCACTCCACCTTTCTATTCATCCTTGTACCCATTGGTTGATTGATTTGTTTGGACATACTCATGTAGTCAATACACTACCTTTTGGACATCATTTTCAAATTCTGATTTTTGATGTGTAGATGTATCAACATAAGCTTATAGCATTGGTTTTGTGACATAAAAATGATTTTGTAATATGATACACATTGCCACTTCTTGCATGGGGCTGTTTTGGATTGCATTCATATTGCTCATGGTTGAACATGCATGGTATTGATCTTGAGATATTCCAACATTGAATTAGCTCTTAAATATTTTCCTTGCATGTTTGTAAGCACAAAGAGGGTCATGTGGACTTGATGGAGCATGGGGGGATACCATGACATGAAGTTATTTTTAGAAACTTGAATTAAGACTAGAAATAGCTCAATTTCCTAAGCATTACCAAGAGTTTGGATTTTGTAACAAATGTGACATTCTTGCAAATGTCATGAAATTTCTCTTTGTAATATTCTTGAATCTAGCCTTGAATTCATGAATCTTGAATTTGGAATGATGGACTTCCCTTATGTCATTGAATTTGAAGAAATGAGTCAATCCTTGAAAGAGGACAAATTTTGGGGTGCAACAAGTTGATGTAAAACTATACCTTTATCAGAGTATAAAATTTCCATCCGTAGAAAATATACCATATTTCTTATATCAGTCATCTCAAACTCATTCATCAACACTTTTTTAAACTTAGCTATTTCATCTGAACAGTTCCCTATTAGAAATATGTCATAAACATAGAGACACACCAGAATCATATTGCTACCAGATGTATGGTGAACATAAACACCATACTCTATCTCACATATTATGAATCTTTGAAGCTTGAAAAATGAATCAATTTTCATATTCCAAGCTCTATAAGTTTCTTTCAGTCCATACAAGACTTTATGCAACATGTACATCATCCCTTCCTGATTTTTTTTCACAAATCCAAGAGGTTGTGACACATAAACTTCCTCTTATAAAAAATCATTTAATGATGCAGATTTCACATCTAAATGCATCAGAGACAAGTTTCTATTAGCAACTATAGCAATCACTAGTCTGATTGTTTCATGCCTAGCCACATGTGCAAACACTTCAAAGTAATCTAATCAAGATTTATGTAGAAATCATCTAGCTACAAACCTTGCTTTGTAAATTGATCCATCTAGCTTCACTTTCAACTTGTAACCCCATCTCACATTGATTGATTTCTTGTTCTTTGGAAGCTCAAACAACTCCTAAGCCATATTTATTTATATAGCCTCAAGTTCTTCTTTTATGTCCTTCTACCACACTTTCTTCTTAAGAGTTTCTTTAGTACTAACTGGTTCAGAGTCTACTACCATGGCACACTTAATGACTTCCCATTCAGAGTTTACCTCGGTATCTTACAACATGTCAAACTCTACAAACCTTCTTGGTATTTGTCTGATTCTTTGTGGTCTCTGAACTTGCTCAAAATCTTCTTCAGATATTGGAACATTATCAAATGATGGAGTGCCTTCAGAGAATGGACCACCTTTAAGGGCACGACCACCTTCAAAGGCATGATTAACACCAGAGTCTGGATCATCATCAAAATCTTGATCAGAATCATATTCACCTTCAAAGTCAGACTCTACTTTAGCATCAGAGTCACCTTCAAACTTTGACTCATCTTTAGAGGTAGAATCTCCTTCAGAGTATTATTTAGACTCATCTTCAGAGGAAGAATCTTCTTCAGAGGCAAAATCTCTTTCAGAGTCTAAAATATCTTTAGAAGTTAACTACGACATTAACATTGCACTAGAGTTGGACTAAGACTTGTTCCAATCTCATGCTTTTGTTTCCTTCACAATGAAATCTCTGATGAATTCAACTTTTTCAGTGACTGGATAATAGAGCTTATAAGAACATGTACTGTGGTACACAATCAGTAACATCACTTTGCTTCTATAATCCAATTTCTTTCTAGTAGCACCTGTTACATGTTTATAACAAACAGAACCAAATACTCTGAAATGACTCACATTTTTCTTATATCCAATTCATTTCTCAAAAGGAACAATTTTCTTCAGCTTCTTGGTTGGACATCTTTTGAGTACATAGGATGCATTGACAAGAGCTTCTCCCCACAAGGTGTGAGGAAACTTCTCCTCTTTCAGCACATTCCTTGCCATATCAAGTAAAGGCTTGTTTCTTCTTTCAGCAATAAAATTGTATTGTGGAGTATATGGAGCAGTCACCTCGTGTTCAAATTTATTCTCTTCACATAACATTATGAACTCTGATGAGTTGTACTCACCTCTACCATCAGTTCTGAGAACTTTCAGTTTCTGGCCATTCTATTTTTCAGCCTTCACCTTGAACTTCTGAAACTCAGCAAACACTTCATGCTTAAACTTGATGAGTGTTACTCATGTCATTCTTGTGAACTCATCCACAAATGACACAAAGTACGTGTTTCCTTCCAAGTGAAGGTACTTCAAATGGTTCACATACATCAGAATGCAAAACTCCTAAAGCATGTTTTGCTCTTGGAGCCACTATTGATGCAAATAGCAATCTAAGTTGTTTGCCTTTCATGCATATCTCACATGACTTTTCAGGCTTCACAATCTTAATAATTCTATGTTCCAACTTCTTAGAACTCAGATGCCCTAAACAAATTAGTATCCACACACTGATGGATGTAGAACAACGCCTTATGATCCTTCTTCCTCATTTTTCTATGTGTGTTTCTTTGTGCTTCAGTTGCATCTGTTGCAACCACTGCACAACTGTCATTGTCGAGATCAAACATTTTGAGCGCCAAATAACACACGCATCTAAATCATCCACTAATTCCAATTCTTTCCATCAAAGATAGAAAACTTTGTATTCAAGCTACCATTTTCGCCATTCATCTTCGTTCTTGTGCAAATACTCAAAAACTCACTAACACTCGTGTTTCCCAATCCCTTGCTTTGAATTGGATGAACAAAATCAATCAGACATCTCTCACGTACACTCGTGTTTCCCACTCCTGTATCTGAGTCGGAACTCTAGATACTAATTATTGGAACACAAGGTTAAAGATGAAGAAGATGATGAAAAAGAGAGAAAAACAAAATTTGTAAGTAACTTTTGATTAAAAAAATAGTTACAATTTAAAGTCTATTATAAATTGAACTAAACTCATTATATACTATCAGAACTTTTTCAAATGAAATTCAAATGCAAATTTTAAAATACAAATAAAATAAATTTAAATTACAACTAACAATACTTGCAAACTCCCGAATCGAACCCACCCACCATCATTAGACTTGTTTCTTTTGTTCCAGCGTTTTCCCCGAATATTCTTGTTGCTTTTCGGATATCTACAATTTTAAATCATATTTTTGTTTTCTCTTTATCAATTCAGATTGTAAGCCATATTTTAGCCGTTTTATTTATTTTTATATAATTGAGTTGAAAGGATACTTGTCTTAAACTCATATATATATATATATATATATATATATATATATATATATATATATATATATATATATATATATATATATATATATATATATATATATATATATATATATATATATATATATATATATATATATATATATATATATATATATATATATATATATATATATATATATATATATATATATATATTCAAGGGCTTTAATAATACATTCTTTTCTTTTTCCATTTTCATGTAAATGGGTCGGAGGCCTGCACTTCCACCAACTTCTTAAACTTTATTTTTATCAAATAGCATTTATGTAGGTTACTCGCAGCAACATGACAAACCAACAATTGTATTATTATAGATAATGGATTAGAAAGAGATATTATATTCTCAAACAATAAAAAATTAGCTATGCTTAATTAATTACGTGACAAAACAAAGTTGGTAGTGAATGACAAATTTGATAGCGACATTGCATATTAGGCAAACTATTCATGCACTTTTATTAAAACATAATATCATTGACTCGTTTGCATACTAATGATTATAATTATAGAGATCAACATTGGTGGATTTGTTTACGTAGGTTATTTTATTTTTGGTGAGTTATATGATTGGTTTTTTGGTGAGCATGGTGAGTTCTATGATGAATACAGCTTTACTTGACTCTTAATCAACAAGTAGCTTATGTTTTCCTCTTTTCAACCATAAATAATTTAAGTCTTCAACTAATATATTGACTCATAAAGATTCCAGCAATTTTTGTCACATATTTTACAAATTAATTTGTGACGTGTACACCTACCACAATGTTTATCTTACCAAAATGTGATTGATTTTCCTTGTGGGAGAAGTTGTATGTATGGTTCAAAGCTTAATTGTGGGACATGGCTGCTACTTGCAATTTCATTAACCTGGTGGAAACGCAAAGAAAAATCAAGAGAATTTGTCCTTGAGATTTTTACTTACACCCCCACATTTAAACCTGCCACTTTCAATTTTCCTTAATATTTATATTATTCTTGTCAATTTTTTATCATAAAAGAGCTTATGAAAAATGTAATAGTACAAATGAGAAATTTAATATGAATAAAAAATTTGATAGTAAATTCAAAAAATCCAGTATGCATTTATACTGGTTTTTAAAAAAATTGATGAATGAAAAAACATACCAGATTTTTGAAAAAAATACTGTGATTTTTCGAATTTTTTTAGCACCCGTAAAAAATACAGTAGTGTAAAATCACTAGTTTTTAAAAAAATTTCATGCATTTAATGGGATTTTTAAAAGGATTTCAAAAAATTCGATAGTGTAATTTTTAATAATTGAGATTTTGCCGAGCGTTTTGTACGATTGTGATTGTACTGATAGTTTTTTGTGGTACATAATAAATTCATATTTGTATAAATAGAGATCATGTGTTGTTTAAAAAAAAACATCTTATAATGTCTCGATATTCGTTTATGGCAATTGTGTCCTTCAACAGTGTGAAATCTCCTACTAATTTTTGGCTACTCAAAGACATCACCAATATCATTATTTTGAGATCCTTATCGGATAATATGCTACCCAACTCCGAGAACAGAAAGGTGGGTAAGATCGAGTTTTATGTACTATGGATTGATACCGAAGAAAATGTGAAACACAACAATATTGAGCTGAAAATTGATGAAGATTTGAAGGTTATGTAGAGAACATATCTTCGTAGACAAATAAAGGGACCAATCGATTTTGATGCGAGGATTTTTATATATGTCGACATATTAATATGTTGAAACGTTCAGAATCATATAATATTGTCTAAGTTTTATTATTTATTATTGTTTTGTTAAGTTATGTAATTGTCTATCTTAAGTTATGTTAATTGTGATGTGTTTTGTTATGTAATTGTCAATTGTTAAGTTATCTTAATATTCCAATAATGAAAGTGATAAAGTATTATCTAATAAATTGTATGATGCAAATGTATGAGTAATAATACAAATAATACATAAATAATAAGAATGTTTGCACAAGTCCCCCACAAGATATGTGTGTTGCCTGTGATGCCAAAGAATAAATCCACCATTTGGGTTTACTAAACCCATGAGGTTATTCATAATGATTGATATCTTCTACAGACATTGTTGGCCAACCACACAAGCTGGAGGCAGTGAGTATCATCAGAAGGTCCAACATCATATGCATGCTTAACTTGTGGGATGCTGCGAAGGTGTGATACAGTAAGGTATTTTTAGGTGAGAATATGGACACAAAGAGGTTTAGGAAGGGGGTGAATATACCTATCTCCGAAAATACAATTTTAAAAACAGTTTAGGTCCCATAAACTAAATCGGAGAATTTAAGAAACGCGGAATCAAAACACAACACAATGAGAGATTGGAAGTATCTTAATGAATTAAACCAATTAAGTTATTACATGATATCACTAAGGACTTGATTACTTATAATGCAACTCAAATAAAAAATAACCAAAGTCACTCTAAACAAAACGATTTTAAAAACTTTACTTAGATACTCATTCAAGACATAATTGGACTTATGATGATCCAATAAGATTGATGCATCGCAAACCTAAGCTTACACATTAAATCTCTATAAGCACGGTCTAGCCTAAATGACATACAAAGAATGCAATAATGGACTAATGCAATTCAATATTTAATGAATGCTAGAAAATCAAGAAGGTAAGGGAAGAGAGAAAAGATACATAGAGATATATAGTGGTTCAGTGTTCGTCCATACTTTGCCTACTCCACTCTTCAATGGTGTTAATGAAACATCGATAAATAATCACGATCTTCTACTATTTTATTAAGTTTGATACAATCATTTTGATTACAACGAATTATCACATGATAATTTCCTCTGTTGATGCAGACCCTCAAACTGCTAACAAAAAACAAGATCTCCAAAGATCTTGATTCAATAACCTTGCTATCCACAATAACCTGCTCCAAGTAATCAACCTGATCCTTCTTGTCTGAGAAATTTCCATTAGCTAAGCGTTGATTGGACAACTCCTAACTTTGTCTATGAGCAGTCTTTCCACAATCTTACAAAAGTTGGACAACTTTCAACTGCGTCTTACAAACAATATGTACTAGACTTCGCCAAAGTTTTCCATGGAGTATAATGAAACTATCTTCTTGATATATACTAATAAGGACCAAACTGCATTTAGGAAATGATATCTACACCTGTCATAAACAACAAACTTCACACAAAAGATTATATACCCTAATGTACGACTAGTCTCCCTCAAGCACTCAATCTTTAGAGATGAAAGTTCACAATAATGGAAAAAGACTTTGGGTGAAGATGATTAACAGTGCCAAATGAATCTCAAATACAGTCTAATTCACAAGGTGTTAATCAAGTAATTGAGTGATGGTGAATGAAGAGCACACACACATATACAAGGTTCTCTCAAATTTCTAGATAAATGGATATGATGAGCTTGATCAACCATGACTGATTACTGGATTGATCAATTCACTCTCTCTAGTTTTCCTCAAAACAACATCAATTCACACAAAAACAGAGTGTAACAAAAAGAAGTGAATCTGACATGGATTAACGCTCAAGAAGTTGTTCTAGAAAAAAGAGAGAAATATTCAGAGGTTCTAGGGATAAACACAGTTGAGAAGAGAAGACAATATTGACATTTTGCCTCAATGGGTTTTTCCCACATTCTTTCACACGTTGTATTTGGATCAAAGAAATAACAATTTAAATTTAAGGTGGAAATTTGGATTTGTGATGCTATAATTCGAGTAAAAAAGAAATCATGATTTGAGTCATAAGGTGTTATGATTCGAGTCAAGTTCAATTCACGATTCAAGTCAAATTAGGAAGAGCCCAATCCTAGCTTCATGGAGAGTTATAATTCGAGTCAAGATTACAACATGGTTCGAGTCACATTAGGTTGTGCTTCGAGTCAAGTTAATTTTATGATTCGAGTCAAATTGTTCAGAGGCAAATTCCAAGTTTCACAATGTCCACCATTAGAGTCATACATAATACTTGATTCAAATCAAATGACTTGACACCTTGATCTAAGTGTTCTAACTTGTGATTCAAGCAACACCTGATGAAACGACAAAAAGTAATTTGCTAGGCTAAAAAAGGAACAATATCATGGATCAAAACTCTAATTTTATTGATTAATGAAGAGTACTAATGGTACAATGTTAAATAGCCGAAGAGACACAATACAAATCAATTGCGAATGAAATACAAACAAGTGAATATTTAAAGAACAAGAAAATTACAAATAATCAAATAAATGATATCATATACACTCAAATTGACAAAAATAACATCAAAATAAAGAATACGATACCATACGATAACGTGATTGCACTTTCAGTCTTCCCCTTTTTATGTTTGGCAAATTTGGAGTTATTATTGTTGATTATTATTGATCAATTGATTTGAGAAATTATTTGGAATTTGAAGATAAAAATGAATTTGGTGAATTTCCTTAGCGCACTATGGATGAGCGTATAACACATCACTTGATCTCTAAAGGCCCCTGCATTAAACACATAATGTGCGTGAATATCGATAATATCTTGATAACTTCTCCCCCTTTGACAAATATCAAAAAGAGAAAAGAGAAGGAGAAAAAATGCAAACAACTAAGTCTATAATAACATAAAAAGCCAAACATATAAATGTCATACTAGCGAACTAAACATACACTACATAAATCGCATACGATACTAGGCATCACAAACAACATAATTTAAACAAAATGATCAAGATAAATATAGAATATAAGAATTACATAGGTACCACAAAATATGTGACTGAAACTTGTCACAAGGCACATAATCAAAACATAGTGTCAGTATTACAAAACAACATCAGTCAATCCAAAATGACAATAATTATCCAAAATGAAAATTTTATGATATGTCATGCATGAAAAGAAAATAAAATCAAGGTAAATCGACTGGAGGATCATTAGGAGGACCAACAAATGTAGGATCGTAATCAACATCATTCGACTTTGGATCAACAGCTAAAAGATCAATAACAAAAAGAAAAGATGAACTACAAAGGAGTTCAACAACACCTTCCACAGTTCCACTTCAACCATGACTCGAGCTTCACTTGCTTTCATCTCGGCCTTTATTTATTCTTTCATCTTCTCTTGGCCCTCTTCAACTTCCTTGGCTAAAACTTCAAGGCTTCCCATGATCCGGTATTCTTAAATCTGATTATCTACCATGATTATGCAGACAACACACTAACACCAGATGAATCACCCTCATCAGTAGAACTCTTCTCTGGCTCCATAATCTGATCATCATAACTTTCCTGCCTGGTTTCTCCAAATTGTAATAGTCACCTTCCTTATCACGGTAATATCTCATCATAAAAACTCTAGATTCCTCTAGAATCTTTGAAGCTTCCAAAAAATCTTCTTCCTTAGACACAAGGCCATTGAGCTCCAAAATCAACTGAACAAAAGATGTGAAAAATAAGGACCTATTTGGATTCTCCTTGCAATGAAACATCCTCAATAATGAATTTTAGCTAATCAAATGTGTAATCGGAAATAAGTTCCCACATTAGATAAAGGTCAAAATCATCAGCCTTAGCCCAATTCTTTGGTTTCGTGTAGAAGACTTTAACAATAATCCAGTGTAAAATCCACATATCAAACTTAACTTGGCTAATATGGAAATTCGCCATGCTAAGTTGATTAAAAACAAGCTTGGAAATGGATTATACAAATGAAATTCTATCACAATCAAGTGATTACGCAACAATGATACTCATTCTGTCAGATTTCAAACCAAAATGTGTAGTAAAGTCATGATAACCAAACTTATTTACTCCATATTTGAACTTACTTTCTCGTCATGCAGTAGTCACCTCAAGGTTGGAGAAAAATGCCTTAACATGGTGAGGGTTGAACTTTTTTTTCAAACCAATAAACTTTGGTAACTTATGGTTGGAAAAAGGTTTAAGGAATTTTGCCCTTAAACCTATTTCAGCGGTTTTGTCAACATAATACTCAGGTTCAATTGGTTTGTTCAAAAACTTCTTAGAGTACAACTGTAAATTTTCCTTCGGCAATAGATGCATTAATTTGTGGCAAATAGCAGAGATAACTTAGTTTTGAGTAGATTGCTTACTTTTCTTTTTTGGGATTATTGCGTTAGATGAGTCTTTGCTTGCTTGCATGTTGCTTCTGGCTTTCTTGGAAAGAAGGAGGTGATTGAATTGACGATGAAACAATTATCTTCCCTTTTTTACTTTTCTGACAAATTATTTAGTGGGAGGCTTGAAGACACATTGATGTGGTTTGAAGAGTAAATGTGTTTGATGATGATTATTAAGATTATATGAGATGAATGTTTATGATGCTTGATGACGATGGGTGTTACGAAGATTTTTGGTGAAAAGGGTTTTAGTGGGATGAGAGGTTTTGAAATGAAATGAAAAATGAGAAGTGAAATGAAAAACTAAAGAAATTAAAAAATAACTAACTTTTGGGTTTGTGATTCAAATCAAGTAGTGTTTGTGATTCGAATCACATGTTTTTATTTTAGGAAAAAAGCATTTTGATTCGAATCAAGTTCAAATCCTGACTCAAATAAAAAATAACAATCCAAAAACTCAACAACTTCTAGATTTATGATTCAAATCAAGTTATAAGGCTGACTCGAATCAAGAAGTTAAATTTTGAAAATTTTCAAAGAAAATTTTAATGCATGAAAAATTGATTTTAATGAGATGTAAAAGTTTTAATAATGATTTTAATGATAAATAATTTTGATGCAAATTCGAAAATAGTTTTTAATGCTAGAAATAAATGGTGATTTATTATTGAGTGAATGATGCACATATAGATACGATGAATGAACGAAATAAAATTAAATCGATGTATGCAATGATTGGATGATTAAGCCATTAGATGCGCAAACATATCACATACACAGACACATTTCTACCAGACAACATATCTATACACTCAAATAATTAATACCATGTATACACAAAAAGAAATAAAGGAGGGTTGAAACGATCATACCAATTTAGACAATCTAGTCTTAACTTGCTACACACGAAAATGATTAGTAATCAACAACAAGAATATCATAAGCTAAAATACGACCAATCATACACTAATTGGATACAACTCCTTTTACATGTCTGTAGAATACTATCAGACTCTCCTACATAATACATTAGATGAACTTGTACGACAAATGTTCCGATTATCATTGATTGATACATCTTGTCAATCCAGAATAATTGATTCAACTCTTTAACGATTATTATCACTTCAAGGAACACATTCCTACTCTTGAATCTTTTGTAATTATTGAAACTTCAAAGAACATTATCAAATGTTACAGTCTGCATTTATCTTCTTTTCACGTTAACCTTAGAAGAATAGGCCACTTAGATCTAATTGCTTGTTCGATGTTGGATCAGAGCTCGATGGGTCCAAATGGCGCAGAATTGAGATTTCGCCTTTGTGAAATTTTGATTTATTCACCAAAGATCTCCTTGGGGATTAGATCTGAGAATCGAACGTGAAATCATGAAAATTGTAGGAATCATATGTCGATTCCCACAGGCAGCGCCATTGTTCTATTGCAGAACCATAAATAATGATGGTTGCAGAAACTACAGAGAAAATGTTTTCGATGTACTATGTTGATATGATATTGTGGATCGAATGTTGTGATCATAATGCTTCTTGAACCAGAGAGATAAATCTTGATGTGGTGTCATTAATTAGTGTTGATATTTCCTATACGGTGGACTCAGGGAGGGTACCTGCATGGTAAGAACTCCAAGGCCTAAGTCAATTAAAGGTTCAAGATAGTGGAAGTGAAAATGGATATTAGAGATTTTATAGCTTAGAACCCTTTACAAATTTATTTATGCCTTGGGTCTGGCAGAGTACGCTAGACAATGGGCCTCGTGCTATTGGACCATTGGCCGACGTGAAGTAGTGGGTCTCGGGTCTTTGGTTGGAGTAGAGCAGTGTGTCTCGGGTCTTTGTCCGACACGAAACATGATGTATGAAATTTATGTAAAAAAAATTATGTCAAAAAGTTATGAACACATAGAAACAATAGATGAATTGTTTAAAAAGTAAGATGGAAAAAGATGATTTTAATCATGAAAAAATCTATTATCTATAGTTTTTAAGATACCTTTAGAAACAATGACAATGTTAAAAGAAATGTTCATGTTCAATTTGCAATGATTTAGAAAAATTATGATGAACATGTGCAATGAACAAGTGTTGAACCGATTCAATTTCCCCCCAAAAATTATAGAGGTAAATCGATTTACCTGAGGTGTCAATCGACTTACTTGCCTTCAACATTAAATTTTTTGAATAAATGCACTAGGTAAATTGATTTACCTAAGAAGGTTAAACGATTGACATTTGTTTATTTTCAAAGTTTCTTTTGGCAGAGAGACTGTGAATCGATTTACACAAGAAGGTTAATCAATTTGCATTTCCAAAAACTTAAAAAAATTTCTAAGTTAAAATGCAACTGAAACAATGCATGCAAAGATGTTAGGAATGATTTAGATAAAAATATTTGAGCATCTAACATATATACAGAAATAAATTCCATTAGTAACTCAATCTTCATGATTCAATCCTTTGACTTTCAAAGCTGTGCAATATTGATATTTGTTTTTAATCTTTTTATTCTTTGATCTTTCTTCATAAATAAGCTTTTGTGTTCATCAAAAAATATTTTAAGATAGATGAAGAACATCTTCTTCATAATAAGGGTAAATATAGATTGTTGCACATGTTAACAACTTTTTTGTGAAGTTCTTTGTATTTAATCTCACGCATGAATTTTGTTCAATGTGTCTAATACAGTACACATGTGAAGATGGAGAATATTTCTATCCATACTCTTATTATTCATGTTTGTCAGATATTAAACATGTATTAGGCTGGGGTGTGACGTGTATTCCCAAATTTTTAAGAAATAAACTACAAGCATCTTTTGTCTCATCTTATACTAATATGAAAGCTATTGGGAAAATGTTGGCGTTTGTTAGATGCCCAACTTTGCTTATTTGAGCTATCAAATGTGGGCATCTTTCACTCCTTTTTGTCAAGAAAGTGTTAAAAATCACTCTTGCTTTGGTTGGTTTGCAACATTATGTGAAAGTGTCTTGGTACCTTTGATTTGTGTGTTATTGTGCAGGAATTAAGCATGAAAGAATGGAAATTAAGACACAAAGAAAGATGGCAAAGAAACCAAGACAACATGCAAACAACAACAAGTTCGCTAGGCAAACTTGCTAGCGAAGCTGCCACCAAAACTTCACAAAGTTCGCTAGGCGAACTATGTAGCGAAGGCCAAGAATCCAAAACAGTAAGGAAAGGGCCATAAACTCGCTAGGCGAAGGAGGCAGCGAAGAACTCGCTAGGAGAAGAGATAACGAGTAGCCAACGAACACTCTCAGACTTAAAACAGCAAGGAAAGGGCCACAAACTCACTCGGCGAAGTTCACAGTGAAGGCTTCGCTAGGCGAAGGATTGTTCGCACAACGAACTTTTGGAAACTTGGCTGGGGAGAGTTCACAGGACACAGACACTTTAGGTGGCATTTTTAGGGTTCGCTAGGCGAACCATTTGTTCGCCTAGCGAACGTGAAAGCTCAACAGACCCTTCTATAAGTAGTATGAGCTACTTTTTATAAAAAGGATCTAATTTCTTGTAATTTTTTTTTGAGAGGATTTTTCTGACCTAAAAACCCATTCATTCATTTCTCATAATCTCTTAGCAATATTTCACTAAAAGAAGGTGGATTCCCATCCAATCTCGATTATTTGACTCAGATGTTGATCAACCTTCTTCCGAAACTTGTTGCTCAAGCTATCATGGAAATTAGTGGCTAAATACCTCTCTTGTCAAGGTTAGGAGTAGTTAGTTTAGAATTTATGTATTCTTCTTGATCTTTTGTATGTGAACAAATGTTGTGATTAATATAGATGAAATTATTTGCTACTCTTTGTACATTTATGGTTTGGATTGCTTTAGACATGAACTTTACAAGTCTTGACCTAATTTCTTCATCTATCAACTATACAAATACTAGACATAGATTTGAAAGTTGATATCCGCTTTGTATTGATCTTAATGACTATTGTTTCGAGTGTTATTTAGAGAGATCATTTAACGGTCGAAACAATAGCATTCACGAAATCGCTTTAGAGATGAATGTTTTTGCGATGATACGCGGTTATGTTGGTTAAAACTTCGTTCACATATTTGCTCGATTAGATACGTTTAGGACGGACTAGCGAACCCTAATCTTGACATGCTTTTATCAAACTTAGACCGATTTTTATTCCGCTTTATTTCTTGAAAACTTTTGTTACGAAATTGAAACCATTCTAAAAACCCTATTTTCTTAAATCATTAAACCGTTGAACGACAAGCATCTATATTCTCATCAATCCCTGTGGATACGATAAAACACTACCACAAAATACTTTCTAACAGCGTTCCTATCCCATGTCATAACCAATAACAAAGTCCATCTATAATTACCATAAGATCATGTTCCATCTACTTGCATAATAGATTTACAATATGTAAATTGCTGATACATGGTTGAAACGCCAAAAAAAGACGATGGAAGATCTGATGGTAACTGAGTTGCATTCCATCGTTTGAAAATGCAATCAAGGTTTGAATTTCTAAAATAATACCATAAATATATGCTTTCATGACCAACAACCACTATGGAAGGTTGTTGTATGATGTCTCCTAATTTTCATACAGAGATTCAATTGCCTTGATCTCTGCAATCCACACATTTTGTACGAGATTATGTACTTGTATTTTTCAAAAATATGGGCAATAATGACCTTCACTTTATGTGAAGCATCGCGCTTAACAAGCTCTCTAGTGTTGTGACTAATCATGTCAGGATCGAGCTTTCGATAATCTTGGGACATAGAACAGAAAGTGCAAGTGTGGGGTCCTCCGATAGTACCAATCACCCACTTTGAGTTCCTATTTCTTAATGAAGCTCTACATTTGAATTTGCATTCTAAATTTTTACATGTAATTACATTGCATTCGGTGTTAGTATTGATACCAAATAATCAACATAATTTTTTATACGCCAGTGTTGAATGACAATAACACATTTTTCCTTATTTTCAAACTCCATTCCCATCTCTAATTCCCCACCATCTGGGTTTGGTGTGTAGTTCCCCAAAATAGAGATAGGTTCAACAACTTTCAAACATATATTTTGCATATGAACTGATGGAATTTATAAACTAATAGGTTGATAGTTTAGAGCCTGGGTCGGCACGCGATGAATTCATCATTGTCATCGTCATCAATGTCACTAAATAGATCTTCATATAAGACTACATCATCTTTATTTTCTTCACCGACTTCCTCATTTGGAATGAAATGTTCATTATTTTTTGTTGGTTCTTCATCACTATGTTGACTCATTCTATATAGGTGTGACTACAACGATTGACTCATATATACTTGTTGCGATGATTGTACCTCATCATGAAAACAAAGATATAACTAAATCATGTTCAGATGAGTAAATATCTTGTGACACCGAAATATTAATCTGACTTTGTTGTCGTCTTTAATCTTTTTCATTATGTAAAAGACATTATCATTGCAATTTTGAAAGCACAACGTTGCAATTTTTTCTACTCGATCTTTCAAATGACCCAAATAAAATTTGCAATAAATATTAAATAATTTAGTATTTTGTATTGTGAAATGAAAACTCATCATTAATATCAATGAAAGTTGATTTGTTACAGTAAATGGTAGTCACTATATTTCTCTCAACCATTGAAAAAATTGTAATAGATGAAAATTTATGAGTTTACGAGTTGAAAATTTATGTGTATGATATACATATAAACCCCTCACACCCCAACCCTTCAAACATTCATACCACCTCGTTTCAACAACAAGAAACATTATATACCACCCCGTTTCAACAACAAACTCTTCACGTCTAATCTCTCAAACAAACTACTACTACCAACAATCACAACAACAAATCTCAATTCGTCCACCCCTTCAATACACTCAAATTTCTCAATCAAATTTTGACTACTCAAACCCCAATCCCAACAACACAACTTTAACACTGCATTCTCTCAACAAACTCCAACATCCAACCCTGTAAATTTTTATGTCCCTCCAATTGAACAAACTGGACCAAACACCTACAAGCAACCGACACATTCCGAAAATGAAATTGAGTTTACAAATGATGATATTTTGAATTTTCAAGGATATATCGAGAAACACATCACAACAATATTAAGATCTATCATCTAACACTACACCATCTCCTCCAAGACGTCAAATTGAAGAATTAGGCAAAAGAAAACGTAAGCCAAAACTTACCACACGTGGAACAGACAATCATTATAATCTTTAATTTGTATTTTATCTATAAATTAAATTTTTTTAAAAATATAGTTTAAAAAAATGAATAACTTAAAAAATTATTTTATCATTAAATAAATTATTTTATTATTAAAATATTTCTTTTATAATTATATTAATTAAAATAATTAATTTTAAATATCAAGTACTTTCTAAAATACAAAGATTCAAAAATATCGAATTCGATTTCATATAAAAAATGAGAACAATGTTTGCCCAGACTTATAATCTCTTAAACCGAACTCTGAAATATTAAGACCCTTTACATCTAATTTTTAGAGGGTAAATTTTTTTTTTTAATCATCCATTGGACAAGAGTCCACTGCCAAAGGCAACCTTGTCTAATGAAATGTAAGAGGAAGTCTAAAAGTAGAGCATTTGGGAACTTCGTTTTTAAACTAAAGCATATTGAAAATTTATTTTTAAAAATGGGCCAGACAATAAGTAGTGTTTGAGTTTCAGGTGTTGTTGCGTAAGGAAGTCAGCCAATTAGATAATTGAACGATGCTTATAACAATCATATATCTATGACTCTGAAGCTTTTAACGCTTCTTTTCTTTCTGGATAATGTTTCTCTTGTATCACTACTATTTAATGGAGGCTTTTGGATAATTAGTTTTCCTTACTTGGGATACAAATTTAACTAAAACATTAAATAGTTACATATCAAAATATACCACTTTATATTGTTTGAACACTTTGCTTAAGTTAATGAAAGTTTCTTAATCAATTAATATTTTAAATTGATCCGATAGTTATAGGATCAAGGAGAATTATATGATTGATTCAGATAAAATCAAATCAAATACATCAATCACATAGCTCAATTTCAATAATTAATATGTATACGTATTAAATCATATTGAATTGAATGATTCAAATTTTAAAAAGTTTTAAGAAGTTTTAAAAATCATAATACTTAAAAAATATCAAATATATCTTAAACTAAATTGATTTTAATTTATTAATACTTAGCTGATCTAATGGTGACCGACGTTAACTGCGTAAGAAAAAAAATCACAATTTAGTTCATGCAATTACAAACGAAAAGATATTAAAATTACTTAATGACATAACTGTCCTTGAATCGAATTAGTTGTTTAGTAGATCAAATACCAATAATAAAAAAAAAAAGAAAAATTATTTTGATATTCTAAAAGTTTTTTTTTTTCAATTATTGTGTGAACAAAATAAAGATATGGCTTTATTTATTCTAATTGACGTTGTGGATATATTTAGTTAAAACTTATCCTAAATGACTCGTAATTCATAATACGAACCACACACAAAAAAAAAATGAGACAAGCATTGATCACTTAAAAAAATACCTTCTTTGCTGAGTTTGTTTGGGCTATCTACTTCAATTGCTGGCTCCACATCTTAATGGCGTTACATCTATATATTCCTAACCATCATCGTTATCCTATAATAATGGTATATATCTAAAATATATTTTGGTTTAAATTGTATATACATTTAAACTTCTCTTTGATAATAATTCAATTTTAAACTTATATAGAATATTTCTATCTAAAATAAGAAGAAAAAAATATTTTCAATTTTAAGTTTCAAATATTTTTATTAAACTTTTTATAAGTTATAATACATTAAAGAATATATATATATATATATATATATATATATATATATATATATATATATATATATATATATATATATATATATATATATATATATATATATATATATATATATATATATATATATATATATATATATATATATATATATATATATATATATATATATATATATATATATATATATATATATATATATATATATATATATATATATATATATATATATATATATGAGAGTGATGATCAACTTACTCCAAGAATAAATTTTTTTAACTTACTTCAAATCATAGTTTTTGAATTGAATGCAATCTAAAAAGAATGTTTTTTCAAGAGTAAATTTAAACTCTAAATGATGACCATTGATTTAAATATTAATTAATTAAATATTACTTCCTCGAATTATACTATTAATAGCCTGCATCAAAACAAGAGGCAGGTTATGGGAAGGCGGCAAGAAATCCAACATGCTTTCCATTAAGGTAGTTTTCATCAGGGTCTGTGTAACAGTGTTAAAATATGGTAACTAGAAAAATAAAAGAAGAGAGAAATATTGTTATTGAACTTTCAACAAACAGTTGGCATACAAGTGAAAACAAATGTAAAAAGAGAATTTGAGGGAGAAGGATAACAATTTCACTACTCACACAAAAACCATAATTATTCCCCTAGGCCATTATATGTAGCTGTCATCACAATTTCACAAATTCCTTCCACATGCTGTGCGTTTTTCTCGTTCTCTCACCTCTACGTGGTAACATTCCACCACCAGTACTAGCATCATCCTTTTCCTCCACTTGTTGTGGGCCCTCTAACGAATTTGCTGACTCACCTTCTGTTTCTAGAAGGCTTCTATCCTTTTGTCTCATTACAATACCATCCCCTTTAAACATAATCTTGTCCTTAAGGTTGTAGGAAGGAAACTTCTTTTGCAAATCATCAACATCTTCCCAAGTTGCTTCAGATGCTGTATGTTGATCCCACTGGACTTGAACCTGATGAATTTCCTGATTACCCTTGACTATGATACGAGCTTGTAATACTTCCCTGGGTTGTATGATAGGTCCATTCTTCGACATTGTGAGTGGTAAGGGCATGTATTGATTTTGTGGCACACCTTTGAATGGCTTTAGCTGGGATATGTGAAAGATAGGATGGATTTTGGCATGTTCAGGAAGCTTGAGCTTATAAGAAACCTCTTCTATTCGTGCGATGATCTCAAATGGTCCAAAGTATCTCATTCCCAACTTCTGATTCTTTCTCAATGCAATAGATTATTGTATATATGGATGAAGTTTTACCAAGACCAATTCACCTACCTGTAAGGTCACATCTAGTCTATGTTTATCAGCTTGTTTCTTCATATATTGCTGAGCCCTTTCCAATTTCATTTTCAACTGCTGCAGTAATCTATCCCTCTCCATCAACTCTTCTTGAAGTGTTGGAGGGTCATTAGCATGAGGTTCGTATCTTGTCAGAGTTGGTGGATCTGTCCCATATAGATCCTTGAATGGAGTCATTCCAATGCTCGTTTCTAACGATGTATTGTACCAAAACTCTTCTCATGATAAAGCTTTAAACTAAGACTTAGGATTATGGAATGTGAAGCATCTAATAGTTCTAACCCCTTGTTAAGAAATTCAGATTGACCATCCGATGAGGATGATAAGCAGAAGTCATAGCTAATGTCGTGCCCTGTAACTTGAATAGATGTTGCCAAAAAGATCTTGTGAACACCTTATCTCTATCAGACACGATGGATTTAGGCATGCCATGTAATTTCACCATATTCTGCATGAAGATTTCAGCAACCGATCTGCTAGAGTAGTCACTTTTCATTGGTAAAAAATGAGCATATTTTGTCAGTCTATCAATGACTACCAAAATAGTGGTATAACCAAAAGACATAGGTAAGCCAATAATGAAGCCCATAGCTACATCCTACCAAACTTGTGATGGTATAGGCAATGGCTGTAGTAATCCAGCAGGAAAGGTATTGGATATTTTTGCTTGTTGACACACTATGCAGTTTTGTACATATTGAGATACATCCTTCTTCATGGCAGGCCAATAGAATTGAGCCTTAATTCTGGCCATAGATCTAGTAATTCTAGCATAACCACCTATTGGAGATGAGTGGAATTCATTTAAGACTCGTTGAACCAAATCTTTATGTTGAGGGATGACAATTCTATTCTTCCAATATAGTAAGCCTTCTTTGAAAGTGTAGTGTAAATAAGCATTGCCCTGCTATATGCATTTATTCATAACTTCATTCCATTGACTATTTGCTTCCAGCCCTTCTTTGATTGATTGAATAAATTGACATTGTGGCTCAGACCATGATAATGTCATTAATCTAGACAGTGCGTTTGCAGTAAGATTTTGTTTGCCTGGCTTGTACTCTATGGCAAAGTCATAACCCAAGAATTTATGTAACCATTGTTGTTGTTCTAGTGTCTGTAAATACTGATCCATTAAACTCCTCAAGATCTTTTGATCGATACGAATGATGAATCTATGCCCCAACAAATAGTGTCTGAACTTCGCTATTGCTTCCGATATAGCTAACATTTCCCTAAAGTAAGTCGATTTCTTTTGATTTCTAGGGACTATTTTCTTTGAAAAATAAGCAATGGGGTGCCCATCTTGATGCAACACTGCACCCACCCCTAAACCAGAAGCATCTGTTTCTAAATAAAGAGTTTTTGAAAATTAGGCAAGGCCAACACAGGAGCAGAAATCATGACAGTTTTCAGCTGATTAAAAGCTATCTCAGCTTGTTCATTCCATACATAACTTTCTTTTTTTAGTAAATCAGTAAATGGGGCAGCAATCTTAGCATAAGATTTTATAAATCTCCTATAGTAGCCTGTGAGACCTAGGAACCCTCTTAATTGCTTCACATTTTTAGGTAAGGGCCACTCTTGGACAGCTTGTACTTTATCCTTGTCCATGGAAACACCCTGGCCAGTTACCACATGTCTAAGGTATTGGATCTCTGAAACTCCAAAGGAACACTTAGACAGTTTGACAAACATTGTATTGGCTTGTAGTATGCCTAATACATTATCCAAATGATTCAGATGCTCCTGTCAGGTAGGGCTATATACTAGTATGTCATCAAAAAATATTAGCACATATTTTCTCAAAGCATGCTAAAAAATTTGATTCATGAGACTCTGGAATGTTGTTGGTGCATTGGTTAACCCAAATGGCATTACCAACCATTCATAGTGGCCTTGATGTGTCCTGAAATCTATTTTGTATCTATCTTATGGTTACAACAGTATTTGGTGGTAACCAAACCTGAGATCCAACTTCGAAAAATATCTAGCTCCAAAGAGCTCATCTAATAATTCATCAACTGTGGGAATTGGAAATGAACCCTTGATAGTTATAGCATTTAAAGCCCTATAGTCAGTGCAGAGCCTCCATGTACCATCTTTCTTTTTCACCAAGATAATTGGTGAAGAAAATGGACTTGTGCTTGGATGTATAATACCTTGTAGTAGCATTTCTTGAACCGTGTGTTCAATTTGAGCCTTTTGGCTGTGTGGATACCTGTAAGGTTTAACCTTGACAGGATTAGAGCCCTCCATCAATGGGATATGGTGATTTTGTGCTCTGTGAGGTGCTAATGTCGTTGGTTGTTGAAACAGACTTTTGTAAGTGTGAAGTAGAATGGTCATCTCAGATTTAATATTAGTAGGTAACTCTTTCCAAACATCTTCAACAGTATAATTTTTTTGCCATTGGATGGTAAAACATTCAGCTATAGCATATGTACTATGGAGTCTCTTGAAATGGTGTAATTGTGCTACTGCAGGTTTGGGAGTTCTTTCACCTTCTAATGTCACAAACTTACTATTGAAAAAAAATTCAATGTAAGTGAAGCATAATCAGCTACATGTGGTCCTAATGTAGCTAGCCAAGCTGCTCCCAATATCACATTCGCCCTAGTTACAGGTAGTAAAAATACGGGTACTTTCAACTCATTACCCTGTATATTCAATGGTAATTCATGAATGACCCCTTCAGCTGTCATTAAGTCACCATTTCCTACTAGCACTCTGAATACTGGGCCTGGTTCAATATATATCTTCAAAAATTTAGCTATCCGAGGTTGCAAGAAGTTATCTGAACTGCCTCCATCAATTAGCACTTGCAACTTGATGTTTCCAATTAAACCAGAGAATCTAAGCACACCCATGTTGGAATCCCCTTTCATGGCATTCATGGACAAATGGTGTTGAGGTTGTTGTTGGTGACAATTGTCCATGTTTACATCAGTTGGTGTCTCATCCACAACAATGAGATGTTCTTCCTCAAAATCATTATAATGGAGCAACATCAATTGTCTGTTAGGGCATTTATGAGTGAAAGAGAACTTGTCATCACACGAATAACAAAGGCCTTTGTTTCTTCTAAGTTGCATCTCTGCAAGGATATGCGTTTGATATTGGGATTCTTCTGGAATTGACTCATAGGTCTCGTGGGGGTGTGTTGAGGATGAGAGTTGTGTTTTTTTTTGGTTATTTTCTGATTTAGGTAGATTGGAGAGTGGTTTTTAGTATGTGTTTGGGTTGGTTATTTGTGGTTTGGTTGTTTGAGTGTATTTTTCCTCATAAACTTTGGCTAGGGATACTGCTTTTAATATAGAGGTGGGTGTATGGATTAACACATCCTGACGAATCTCGGTATTGAGGCCACTTATGAAGCAATTAATTAGAGCGTCGTTACTTAAACCATAAACTCTATTGGCTAAGGATGTGAACTGGAGATAATATTCATAAACAGTTCCTGTTTGATTCAATTTAAACAAGGTAGCACGAGGACATTCGTATATGGATGGACCAAAATCCAGTTCTAACGCACGTGTAAACTCTAGCCAAGAATGAAACAGATTCGAACATTATACCCTTTGAAACCAAGGTACCACATCTTTATCAAGATGTACAGATGAAATAGTTAATCTATCATGATTCGGTGTATCATAATACCCAAAAAACTGCTCAGCACGAAAGATCCATTCGTGTACGTTAGTGCCGTCAAAATGAGGGGACTCGAGTTTGATGTTTCTCACCTGAAATGGAGTTTTGTTGTTGAGTTCTGACCCATGGCGTTGCTTCGACGGTGTTTGTTAGATGAGGACGTCAAGCACTGTGTGAATATTCTCAAACTTTGATGCGTTACCAACTTCCAGTCTTTCCATGCGCTCAAGGATTTCAGTCTGGAACGACCTCATCTCCTCTATATTGTGTTTGATATCATCTTGTATCTCTTTGTATTGTGGAGTGACCATGGCTGATGAAAGCACCAATGTACCAGTGTTAAAATATGGTAACTAGAAAAATGAAGGAAGAGAGAAATATTGTTTTTGAACTTTCAGTAAACAGTTGGCATACAAGTGAAAACAGATGTGAAAAGAGAATTTGAGGGAGAAGGATAACAATTCCACTACTAACACAAAAACCACAATTATTCCCCTAGGCCACTATATGTAGTTGTCATCACAGTTTCACAAATTCCTTCCACATGTTGTGCGTTTTTCTCGTTCTCTCACCTCTACGTGGTAACATTCCACCACAATTACTAGCATCATCCTTTTCCTCCACTTATTGTGGGCCCTCTAACGGATTTGCTGACTCACCTTCTGTTTCTAGAAGGCTTCTATCCTTTTGTCTAATTACAGTCTATAAAAGTTGGAGAAGGGACTTCTAAAGGATCTGTCCATTACTTTGAATCAGGAAGCACTTATGTGGTTCTAACGATCTAGGCTCAAATGGCTAACAGATACGGGTCGTAATTCTAGATACTAACACATTAAAGTTGTTTAGTGATGGAGGAAAACGAGAATTAGCATGATCAAGAATGGAAAAGCGTGAATGGATTGAGGATAGTATTACTCAGAGACGAACCCAAAACTTTTCATTAGTGGGGTCAAAAATTTATATAAAAATATTTAATAATTATATTATTGTTAGTGTGTGCATATGTATTTTTATTCAATAAATTGAATAGCTGATACAATTTTCTTTTTGTGGTAAATAAAAAAAAGTTTGATAAGTAAAAAATAAATAATTATAGATAAAATAATTTAAATAAATAATAAAATTGAATAAAAAATAATATAATTATTTCAAGTATTATAAAATAATATTACAAAATAATATTATTTTATTTTAGAAAATTTAAATGTATTTCAACTTTTATATAAATTATAATTGTTTTATGTGTACGTCACTACATACTGTAAAACTACTGTACCATTTTTATTTCATAGTACTATTAAAATTATTTATTTGTTTATATCAAACAATTAATTTTCACAAAATTCATTGAAAAAAAATGCTTGCAAATTTTATATTTAGGAAAGAAAAACTACTTTCAATAATTATAATTATCAAAAACAAAATTTAAAACCAACTTTAAATATTAATATAGTACTTATTTTTTATTATTTTCTCAAATGTCACTTATTTAGTGCGAGCAACACATAACTTTAATATGAAATGGTCAGAATTTTCTAAACAAATAATTATGTTTGTGGGGGCAGCTGCCCTAATGTCATATACTTGGATCCGTCCCTGGTATTACTTTTAAGAACATGTTTATTGAGTTTTATCAAAAATTATTTCCCTCTAATACTGTTGTTAGTGATTGGAATCAAACTGAGATTTCTTTTTCTGCGATAGACAAGTTTAAGCTCTCATTCCTAAATTCAGAGGCCAGTAATGCGGAAATCAAAGAAGCTTTGTTTGACATGTCTCTTTGGAAAGCGCCAAGTCTGAATGGTTACCCCGCGAACTTCTACCAAAGAGCATGGCACACTATATGGAGCGCCATTTGCAGCTTCATCAAGAAGGCGTTTTTGTTTTACATTGTCTCAAGTGTTGCAGGTTTATTTGGTATCTACCGATGAACGAAGTAAGATGGGGGTGCTGTACTCATTGAAGAAGCTAATTCGACTGATATAATGCTTATTCCTAAAGTCAACATTGTGAGGGCAAAGTGCCTCATACTTGATTATATTTGTTTTAATGATGTTAAAACATATATAGTTTGAAAAACATACTTTGAACGGTATCATTGAGTTGCATATGCATACGTTATTTTTTTTGTCTCAAACATTTGCCAAAACATGTCTAGGTACATATAGTAAGAGCACTATTTGTGTTTTATACGAGTTTGATCATGTTGGTAAAGTTAGAGATGCACTAGGATCTCTTAGAAGTAGCTAAATATATGAAAATCTGCATTTTTGCAAGTTCTGAGTCTTTGAGTCGACTCATAGCATGCTTAGATCGACTTATACAGAAGTCAATTTTTATGTCTTGCTCTCAGGAGAGCTCGCGTAGACCCTCCTGTCTACTCATATTGTATGCATTTATGCTTGTCAAAATTGAGGTGCTTTGTGTCGACGCATGAGCCTGTTCCGGTTGATGCAAAGAGTTGTTTCCTGCATAATCCTGAATTCGGGAGAGCTCAGGTCGACCCTTGTTTTAGTGTGAGGGCAATCCTCATAGTTATCTACATTTATTTTAATGATGTCAAAACTTAGATAGGTAGAAAAATAAACTTCGGACGATATCATTGTGTCACACATGCATACCTTATCCCACTTGAGTCAAACATCGGTCAGAAACATTGTTTGATACATATAGAAAATTTTCAATATATGCTTCATTTAGGCTTGGTCAAGTTTGTCTAGCTTACTATGTGATAGAGTACCTCAAAAGTTGCATGATACATGAAAATATGCATTTTTGTATATTTTTGGTCTTTAAGTCGACTCAAACTTGTTCCGATCAACTCATACAGAAAACATTTTGAATGGTCTATTCTCAAGAGTGCTTGCGTCGACCCTCCAGTCGAATCATACTGTGTCCATTTCTATTTGTCTAATTCTGCTGCATGCTTTGCATCGATGCATGACTTGCTCTGGTCGATGCAAAGTTCTGTTTTTTGCACAATCTGAAATTCGAGTAAGCTCAGGTTGACCCTCCTTTTTGCATAGGTCGACCGCTCGCGTGTTTTCAGTTAATAATTTGTTACGTGAAACTGTCTTTGTGGTTGTTATGCTGGTTAATTATTTTTGACTTGCATATATAGTGAGTTTTGCTCTTTCTTCAAAACAATAAGAAAAGTGAAAATACATACTGATTGTTCTCATCATCTTTATCCTCTTCCTTGCATTTTCTCAACAACTACACATAATCATTTTTTTGTGCATTCTGCTTGTTAGAGGTGATAACGTCCAAACATAGGATTGGTGTAATCGGGTTTGGGTTGAGAAATCAATAGGTTTTTCTTGAATAAAACCGTTAGGGTTTAGTCCTCCAAGAATCTTGGATTTTTTTTGGGGGGGGGGGGGGGGTTACACGAATCGGTCCATCACAGATTCAGCCGAGTGAAGGTAATCGATGAACGGGTTGTTATGTCAGTTTAGTAGCGGTAATAAGAGTATTGTGAGAGGAAGATTCGGGTTCTAAGAGTTGATGATTGAAATCATCCGAACAAGATTTGAAGACCCTGGGGTTGTTCAAAGGGTGTGCCATAATCGGAGGTTTATTCATCGCGTTCGAAGGACTTGATTCAGCTTGAATCAAGGGAAGAAAAGGAATAGGCTCTACATCAACAATTGTGTTTGATCGTTTGATTTCTATTGCTTCTCTTATAAACATTTACCAACAGGTTATATCTATATACAAGTCTCAATTCTATTTTTAGAATTGAGGGCAGACGTACCCCGAGCGAGGACGACGGGGGAACTGCCTCAATAAATTGATGTTCTCTCTTTACTTTTCAATTGCTTAAATTTTGAGTTTGTGTGCAAACAATTGAGTTAATCAAAATTCTAATGTGAGTAGTGCTGAACCATTTTTGAAGCCTATTACAATCTTTGATTTTAATTGAACACTTAAGCACTTCACTCTCATATTGGAATTCACTTGTGGTGCCTTGCACACCAAGTGTTTGACTAATTGTGTGAACAACAAACGTTTGTGCTTTCTTTTCAATTTGATTATATTTTTCAAGCATTGGAAATAGTCAAACCTTATAGTAAATAAATTCTGGTTGATGTGTGTTCAAATTAGTGATTCTTAAATCTCGTTTTTATCGGAAACCATAGACTTTGCGCATATCTGTTTTTTTTGTAAAGGTTCGTTTTAGACGAATATAGTTCCTCGACCGCTTCTGCCTAAAAACTGTTTAAAATCAAATATTGGTAGCACCGACTCTGTTTGTAACAAGTGATCTATTCAACCCTCTCCTCCTTCTAGATCTGAGCCATCGTCTGTTCATTCCGTGCTTCACATATAACTTCTTAGAAAATGGCTAACGAACCAAAAGTGGCTTATAATAGAGCACCTGTTTTCAATGGTGAAAATTATAGTTACTGGAAAGATTGTATGTGTGTGCATATAAATTTCATTGATAGGAAGGTATGGAATATTATTTTGAACGGTCCTATGGAAATAACCATGACTGATGAAAATAACATGATTGTGCCTAATCCTGAAGCATAATGGAATGATGAAGACGAGAAAAAGTACAATTACGATTGGAAGGCTAAAAATATTATGATCTCCTCCTTGGGAGTTGATGAATACTATAGAGTTTCCCATTGTTTGACTGCTAAGGCTATGTGGGACTCATTACAAGTTGTCCATGAGGGAACAAATGATGTCAAACTAGCTAGAATCAATACTTTGACGCAAGAGTTTGATCTCTTTCACATGGAGCAAGGGGAAACCATTGCTGAAATGCAAAAGAGTTTTTCTCACCTAATCAATAGACTAAATTTACTTGGTAGCTCAGTTTCCAATGATGTTGCTACTAACAAAGTCTTAAGATATCTTACCAGAAAATGGCAACCAAAAGTCACCGCCATAAAGGAAGTAAATGATCTTATGATCTTGAACCTTACAACACTCTTTGGAAAGCTTTAAGAACACGAGAAAGTGCTTCTTAATCTCGAGAAATTTGAGAAAAAGGAAAAGGAGGAGAAGACCAAAAATGCATAAAAAAAGTCTATAGCTCTAAATGCTTCTTGTTCAAAGTCTTATGCAAAAGAGCTGAGTGATTGCGATTCGAGTGATGATGAAAAGAATGAGGATATGGGGTTGTTTGTGAAGCGATACAATCACTATGTAAAGAAAAATGGTATCCAACGTTTCCAAAAGAATCTAGTCAATTTCAGAAAACAATTAAGATCTTATAAGAATGAAGACAACAAAGGAAGTAGAGTTAGAGAGTCGTGCTTTAATTATGGAAAAGTCGGACATTACAAGCCGAATTGTCCTTTGATGAAGAAGGATAAAGGAAAGGAGAGTAATCCGTCACATAAGAAGCAATTTAATCCTAGAAGAGCTTACATTGCATGGGAAAGCGATTGTGAGTCATCCGAGAATGATAGTTCTAGTGACGAAGAAGAATCCGTCAACCTTTGTCTCTCCGCTTATCAAAAGAAGAAAAACAAAAAGGTACGACATGCAAAACACGAAAAACTCTACTAGATTGTCTCATTCCGAATTTCAAACTGCCTTTGATACCTTACACCATGAAGCCAAGGAAGCCTTTAAACGGTTGGCCTCAAACAAACAAAATTTTGCTCACTTAGAGCAAAAGATTCTCGATTCCGAAAAGAAATTAGAGGTTCTAAAGGCTTCCATAGTGGAAGGAACAAAGGTGGATTGTGAGGAAGTAAGAAAAAGAGTGGTTAACTTCGGGTGTGATACTTGTTACGTTTGGCAAAATGAGGTTAGAAATCTTAAGGCCAAACTTAACAAGGCTCTAGAATCCAAAATCACGTTTGCTATTGATAGATCACATTTTAGAAAAAGTATGAGTAATCCTTATCAAAAATATACATATGTGGTCAGAAATCAAGATAAAAAAAGTGATACAAGAGTTAACTTTACTTGCTTGTATTGTTGCAAGAAGGGTCACACCATTGCTAAATGTCGTTTTAGAAGATTTTTAGTTCCTAAAGGGGTTTATCAATGGTTGCCTAAATTCAACCAAGATTTCACTCACAACCAAGGAACCAATGAACAACTGGGTACCTATTTTCGTTGATTATTTTTATAGGTACAAAGTCTTGAGACTATCGAGAGAAGATGGGTTCTCGACAATGGATGCTTAAGACATATGACAGGAGACATATCTCTCTTTATTGACTTTGTGGTAAAGAAGAAGGGATTTGTAACCTATGGAGACAACAACAAGGGAGCAATACTTGGAAAAGGTAGTGTAGGTAATCCTTCATCTACTGCTATCTCTGATATATTGCTAGTCGAGGGCCTTAAACACAATCTCATTAGCATTAGTCAATTATGCGACAAGGGATACAAAGTATCTTTTTCAAAAGATTGTTGCTTAATTGAACACAATGATAAAAAGAAGGATGCATTTAATGGCTTAAGGGTAAATAATGTATATATTCTAGATTTGAGTGAAGTATCATTGAGTAGCAACAAATGTCTCAATTTTGTTTTGGCATAGAAGTTTAACGCATGTCAAATTTGACTTGCTAAACAAGATAGTTTCAAAAGACCTAGTTATTGGCCTACCCAAAATCAAGTTTACCAAGGATCACTTATGTGATGTGTGCCAAATGGGGGAAGCAAACAAGGATCTCATTTAAATCTAAAAACATTGTTTCAACTACGAGACCTCTTGAACTTCTTCATATGGACCTATTTGGGCCATCTAGAATTAAAAGTCTAGGTGGTAACTACTATGGTTTTTTTATAGTTGATGATTTTTCAAGGTTTTGCTAGACTATCTTCTTGACCAGCAAGAGCGATACATTCTCCGCCTTTGAAAATTTTGCTAAACTTTCTCAAAATAAGTTAAACACAAACATCATATCAATTAGAAGTGATCATGGAGGTGAGTTCGAAAATTATCTTTTTGAGGAATATTATGGTAGACACGGAATTGATCATATCTTCTCCGCTTCGTGTACCCCTCAACAAAACAAGGTCGTGGAACATAAAAATTGAATTTTGAAAGAGTTAAGAAGAACTATGATCAACGAAAGTGGGATTCCTAAATATTTTTAGGCTGACTCCATTAGTACGGCTTGTTATGTGTTGAATAGGGTGTTCATCCTCCCTATTCTCAACAAGACTCCGTATGAACTTTTAAAGGGGCGGAAGCCAAATGTGTCTCACCTTCATGTCTTCGGTTATAAGTGTTTTGTGTTAAAGAATGGAAAAGAGAGTCTAGGAAAATTTGACTCCAAGGAAAATGAAGGTATCTTTCTTGGATACTCTCAGTCAAGTAAAGCCTATAAAATATACAATAAGAGATTACCTACAATTGAAGAGTATGTACATGTCACATTTGATGAGTCTTATCCAAAAAGTATAAGAAAAGGTAGTTCATTTCATGGTGCAGGTGTATCTTCTGAAGACATACTTAAGGGTACTGAGACAGGAATTGATCAACCTGACCCAGTCAAAGTTGAGGAGGAGAAAGATCACCACCATGAGGGGATTGAGGAAGTTCATCCGTCCAACACTGATGATCTCCCTCCAGTATGGAAGTCTTCTAAAGACCATCCCATCGACAATATTCTCGGTGATATCTCAAAGGGAGTGACAACTCGATCAAAGCTAAGTAATTTTTGTTATCACTTCGCTTTCTTTTCTCAAGTAGAACCTAAAACCCCAAAAGAGGCATTGCTCAATGAACATTGGTTCCTATCAATGCAAGATAAACTCAATCAGTTTAAAAGAAATGAGGTTTGGGACCTTGCCCCTCCTCCGCGAGACCATCGAGTAATTGGCACCCGGTGGGTGTTTAGGAATAAATTAGACGAGAATGGAGTAATAAATCGAAATAAGGCGCGTTTGGTTGCGCATGGGTATAACCAAGAGGAAGGAATCAACTATGAGAAAACTTATGTGCCGGTTGCCCGAATTGAGGCTATACGCCTTCTACTTGCCTTCGCTTGTGCGAAAGATTTTAAACTATTTCAAATGGATGTAAAAAGTGCGTTCCTTAATGGTTATATAAATGAAGAGGTTTATGTTTCCTAACCTCCTGGGTTTGAATCCCACGAGTCTCCTAATCATGTATTCAAATTAAAACGTGCTTTATATGGACTCAAGCAAGCCCCTAGGGCTTGGTATAACTGTCCAAGCAAGTTTCTTCTTGATCAAGGGTACTCAAAAGGAAAGGTTGACACAACCCTTTTCATTAAACATCAAGAAGAACACTTTATTTTGGTACAAATATATGTTGATGATATCATTTTTGGATAAACTAACATGAATCTAGTAAGGGAGTTTTCTACATTAATGCAGGGAGAATTCAAGATGAGCATGATGGGGAGCTCAACTTATTTCCTCGGATTGCAAATCAAACAACTGCAGGAAGGTGCATTTGTGAGTCAGACAAAATACTGCCTTGAGCTTCTCAAGCGTTTTGTCATGGCAAACTCCAAGGTTATCGATGCTTCAATGCCTACATGTGAGAATCTTAGCCGAGACAAAAATGTAAGGATGTAGAGGTGAAAAAGTATCAAGGTATGATTGGATCTCTCCTCTATCTTACTGCTTCTAGACCTGACATTATGTTTAGTGTCTGTATGTGTGTGAGGTATCAATCATCTCCTAAAGAATCTCACTTAAAAGCGGTAAAACGCATACTTAAATACCTCTCTGGTACTCCAAAGTATGGGATTTGGTATTCTAAGGGAAATGATTGCTCCTTGGTTGGCTTTTCCGATTCTGATCTTTCTGGTTGCAAATTAGATAGGAAAAGCACGAGTGGCATGTGTCATATGTTGTCAAGTTCTTTGGTGAGTTGGCACAGCAAAAAGCAGGTTTTCGTTGCTTTGTCAACATCCAAAGCGAAATACGTTTCGGCCAGTAGTTGTTGCGCTCAAGTCTTATGGCTTAAGCAACAATTGCTCAACCTCAACCTAAAACTTGATCGTGTTCCGATTTTTTGTGATAACACTAGTGCTATTAACCTAACCAAGAATCCCGTGCTACATTCACGCACCAAGCATATCGAAATACACCCTCACTTCCTTAGGGATCATGTGGAGAAGGATGACGTGGTATTTGAGCATGTTTGTTGCAGTTAGAATATGATATCAAATTATTAATTAATTTGAATCGCATCTTTAGTTCACAACCGATCTTTCATTTATCCGAAGGAAAAGGTCAAAAGAGGGAAAACCTAATTTTTGCATCATAAAGACAATGCGGGGAGAGATCTAGGTAAGGGGTTGGTTAACCTTAGGGAATGTACTAGCACCCTAAACTTCTGTAGTACTCTACAAGAACCTTTTATTTATTTTTACTATTTTTGCTTTATTATTTATTTTATGGTATATATACTGAGCTAAGGGTTAAGAGTGACTGAAAGACCTAAGGGTTAGTCCTAAGTTTACTCGCCAAGATTCTCATCTTGTGCCTACGTATCCTGGGTAGGGAATGGAATTAGAGTAATTGTAGTTCCCCTCGAAAGGGAGGTTAGAAACGTCTTGACTATGGTCAAGGTTTCAATGGGGAATAAGCGTTTCTTAGGGAAAGCGCTTACGTGGAGTCTTAAAACTCCTATTGCTAAGTTTGAAATTGTTAATTGAAAATTAGGGTTGACTAAATATTCCACGATGGGAAACCCTAAAACAGAGTACGTCGACTCTTTGACCTAATGCTAGGGTAAAGGGCATTTTCGTCCACGGCGGGACACCTAGGCTAATTAGGGTTTTGAAACGTTCAAATGTTAGGGTTATTGACTCGGCGGTCAAACTATTAGACCTAATCCTTCGGAAGGGTCTTGACGGTAAAAAATACGCAAAAGATAAATTATTACATGGCAGAATTAAAGTGTGAAAATAAAGAAAACGGTAAAGAAAAGAATGCATCGCGACGATCACTCGCGTAAAATTACAAATCCCCAAAAATAAAAATAAGAATAAAAGCAAATAGCGACGAAGTCTCGCATAAGTTACAAATCCAAAAAATAAAATAAAGGTAAGAATGGAATATGAAGCGACGAGGTTCTCGCATGATTACAATTGAAAAGTTTACAATACGAAGACATGAAATACTGATAAACTGAAACAAACAAGATAATGAGGGTTAGACAGAAATTTAGACGGCTAAGTCAAGAATTCATTATTTTTGAATTTTTATTTAAAAAAGAACCATTATTTTAAATTTGAAAAGTTAATCCAAATTTTAAAACAAAGATCTTAACTTTAAAGAAAATGAAATTTTATCATAAGCAAGTTATTAAAACAAAAAATTTCATTACAAGTTGTGAGAATAACTATTCATTATATAAACTTTGCTACTTAGGAATTATTAAAATAAAGTTTATTTTACAAATTACTAAACTACTTAGTTGTTAGTAATTAATAATAATTAATAAAAAAGAAAAAAAAGAAAAAGAAGTAATAACCAAATAAAATAAATAAATAAATGAAATGAAAGAAAAAACGGATAAATGGGGGAAAGGGGTCGTATTACTGCTGTTAGCTTCATTAGGGTTTATAACCCTTATCTTCTTCTTCTCATACCAAACGGCGCCGTCGGTAGCCATTGATGAACCCAAAGCTTTTCCTTTTCATTTTTTCGCCTGCATGTTGATATCTCTGTCCTCTTCTTCTTCCTCTCCACCTGAAAAGACAAAAAAACCCAAAGAAGTTCAAAGCGGAGCTTACCCTTCGATTTACCGCCGGTAGAACTCTCTTGCGAGCGGAGATGGCGACTTTACGATGGTAGTGAGAATGAACGGAGCTCCAATGATGTTGCAACTTAGGTCGAGAGTTAGATTGCCCGTCGTTTCTTCAATGATCGGCGATGGTGATCTTCTATTCCGATTTTCGCGGTGTTCTTTCGGTTCCTTTGACTCTTCCTCTTTTTCTTTCTTTAATGGAGATGATGAAGAATCAAAGGATTCTCTGAACCTCGGCGATGATGATGAAGCCTTCAACGGTTTTTCTGAGCCGCCGTCCCTTCGTCTTCTCGATTTGAGGATGATGAAGCTTTTTACGGCTCTTTCAAACTCGTTCACTCGCCGTCGCTGTTTTTGTTCTTTAGGGTTCTCTTTTCATCTGAGAAAAACTTCTGATGATTTATATGTGGTTCATGATACCACTTGTGGGCTGGATTTGTGTTGGTTGCATTTGTTGCTGCAGGATTTGTGGATCTGTTACACGCTTTTACGGTTTTCATTGACTGGATCTGCAGCTGACTTGTTTGATGTTCATGGACTTGATGCTTGCGTTTTTTCCTGGTTGATGCATGGGCCTTGTGATTTTGGTAGACATGCTGTTTGAGCTGTGTTTGGCAGAAAGTGCTTTTTGAAATAAGCACTTTTTGGATAAGCATTTTTCAAACCAGCTTATTTCAAAATCACTTTTTCTGGAAAATCCCTTTTTATCTCTCTCTCTGGTTGCCTCAATGTAAGAACAAAATGTTACCGGATTTACCGAAATGTCAGAAAGAAGTCGGGAGTCGGTTTCGGAGCAATCTGTTACCCCCTGACGCACCCGATGATGATATTGTTCTAAGGGTGTTGGGACGAAAAACTAACCGATTAAATTTGATTGCTTTGATTTTGCATGTTCGGAGAGTCAGAAAAGTCGGAATCGGGACGAAGAAAACCAGATTAAGAGTTTAGGAAAAATGTAAATTCCTATTTTTTTTTGGTTTTTTTTTGTAAAGAATTAAGATTATTAATAATATTCTTTATTTATTTATTAATTTTTGTAAAGAACCAATATTAATAAAAAATATTTAATTTATTTGTTTACTTTTTATTTTTGATATGCAAATGACAATGAAGACTATTATAGAACATATGCTTTTGTTGAAAATAAAAAATGAAAATAACATTAAAATGGAATAAAATTAAAAAAGAAATTATTAAAAAAATTGAAATGAAAATAAAATCAAAATCATGAAATGAATTGTTTTAAAATGAAATAAGAATAAAATAGAATGAAATGAAATTGATTTAAAAATGAAAAATGAAAGTAAAATGCAATACAATTGATTTACAAATAAAAATAACATGAAATTCCATAATTTTTTTATTAATTCCTAATTCCTCCGATTTAACCGACTAATCCCGTCTCCGACATAACTTCCGATTAAATCTTCCGGCAATTCAAATGAGCAAATTTATCCGGATAAATCCAACCGTCTGAATAAACTCAAATGACCCCACTTTTCTGACTAACTTCATCTAAACAAAATGACCATTTTGCCCCTCATAAGCTAAAGAGCGCACAAATGTGACTTTCCCTGCAAAACCAAACAGACTACACACACCTGTTAGTGGTTAGTTACAATGCCATGCGAATGATATGACGTGCGAAATCAACCTAATAATCTCGGGGCAAAATTTGGGTATTACAGTTGTCCCTATTTAAATAGCTTCACCGGATGATTTGAGTAGCGGCGACTCGAGGAATCACAGTGGAGGGATTTAAATACAGATAACCAAAAATTTTGCCCTTAGCCGCAGTGCTATGCTATGGACAAAACGAAACGACTACAATGACAATGCCATGACTTTAATATGATGCATATGATGGAATGATAAATGCAAGGATGCAGACGACACGGCGACACAGGGGACACACGCGACAGACACACACTGAGGAATACGACGTACTGGTGGAACAACATGACAACTGGGGAATTCTAGAGTGACGGATCAACCGGTGCAAGCAGGACTAGTTGTCACTTTAGGATAAAACGGTGACACAGGATCCACACGGCGGTAGGATCAGGTAAATGACAAGTGCTGAAATTTCTGGGACATTCCTTTACACGAAGAGATCGGGCGGGATCTTCCGGAATCATCGGAAAATATACAGGGAGAAACAAACACCAAAGATACTCGGAAAAACATCGAATACCCTCGGGGACAAAGAAACAAATTTCAGGGTCATTGGAAGAACATCGAATGAACTCTGAAACACATCAGAGATACTCGGAAAAACGTCAAATAAACTCTGGGACAAAGAACAAAATGAGAACATCTATAAGAGCATGAAATGACGACAAGGTCTTTGAAGGTACATCCGAAACATTTAGTAAAGCAATAAATGTACGGGACAAGTTTGAAGACATATTCAGAAGAACATCAGATAAGCAACACAGGGGTTCTAGAAGAACATCAGAGAGAGAAACGTATCCAGAAAACCATCGGATAGATTCTGGAAAACCATCATAATCGGAAAAAAATATCTGGAAAACCGTCAGATAAGTTCTGGAAGAACATCAGAACAAAGAATCGATATGAAAAACCATCAGAAAGAAGGATAAACCCGGAAAACCATCGGATAAGATTCTGGAAAACCGTCAGAATTGCAAAAGAATATTTAGAAAACCATCAGATAAAAGACTCGATCTGGAAAACCGTCAGAAAGAGAAACAAATCTAGAAAACCATCGGATAGATTCTGGAAAACCATCAGAATCGAAGGAAAATATCTGGAACACCATCAGATAAAAGACTCGATCTGGAAAACCATCAGAAAGAGGAATAAATCCGGAAAACCCTCAGAAAGATTTTGGAAAACCATCAGAATCAAAAGGGATATCCGGAACACCATCAGATAAGTAACAAAGAAGTTCTGGAAGAACATCAGAACAAAGAGACTCAATCTAGAAAACCATCAGAAAGAGAAATTAAAATAAGGGTACCAAACATCCAATAATGGCTTTGAATGAAAGATATAAACATAATATATGAGAAGAGTATTGGACGTAGGAGAAACAGACATATCCAAAAAACCATCGGATAAGAAAAACGTCATATCTGGAAGAACATCAGATAGACACGACACAAAATTTATTTGGTAAGTGCCAAGTAAGTTGGACTTCGACCATAAGGTAAGACATGGATAAAACACGACCTCGGGAGAAATGCAAATGAGGATGAAACGCTCATGATATGAATATGTATATGAATTATGCTATGAGATATGATCAAATGTAAATGCAAATGCCGACGACAAGGCTCGACTATTTTGGTAAGATGGCAAGACTAGAAAACTGATTCCTCAACACATACATCACCGCCATTCTGCTCTAGGGATTAAAGATGTTACTGTTGAACACATCTCTGCCGCAATGGTAAACTGTATCGAGTTGAGGGTCCTTGTAGGAAGGAAATATAACTGCCTGGGGATTCTTTAAGTAAACTGCCCCAGATTAAACTGTCTGTAGACTGAACTGGTAAATACTTCAGCTTGTCTGGTTCTGTAGATGACTGCTTAACTGCGCCCTTGGAGGCTTGCCCCAGTCTGAGTCTTGAAAAATCTTTTGGATAAACCAAATATGAGAAGGCCTTGTCTTGAACAAATCTTGAACTGATTCTTAGACAGGATGTAAAAGGAACTTACCCCTGATATGATCACCGACCAAGTTTCTCATTGTTCGAAACTTCCTTAGAGGAAAGCCAGTTTGCAAACACAATTGTTCATACAAACACGATAATTCAAAGTTCATGCAACTTTTGAAATCAAAATCATTTTGAAAGATGAAAAAATAAATGAGACGTTGGTCAGAACACGGTAGTTCAAGACGCTCAAAGTTTTAAGAAAAAGGTGTAATGCCCAAAATAAATGATTCGCAAAGATCTTTTGGAGTCAGGTTACGCAACCTTGCTGTAATATTCTTTCAAAATAACCTTGCTTCAATTAGGTCTTTTGAGGGTTGTGTTGCACCCCAAAATTTGTCTAACCTTTTTCTTACTTGGCTTTTGTTTCATTGCATTAGCATATCATTGGTCTAACATTTGCATAGCATAGAATTATTCATTTAGCAGGGGATCAAGTGTGGTTTATATCAAGAGGAGCCTATCTATAGGTCTTATTCAAGCTTGAGAGGTCACCAAAGTCATCAGAAAGTGGGTTGTGTTCTTGAGAAGTTTGGATGCTGGTATGTGGTTCATCTCCTAACTTGGGGGCCAATTGAATACCATCAGTGGGTTGTGAAGCCTTGATCATGGATAGGGTATATGGATAGAGCTCATGGAGTGCCTTGAGGGCCATGGTGGAGTTCAGGCAAGGGTTCATGGCAAGTGTGGAAAGTCACAGTTGAAGGTGTTGCAATTAGGGTTTTCACCTAGTCAACTTTGAGTCAACTGTGCAACTGAAGGAGATTAAGACTCATTTCTAAGTCTTTGTAGTCAGGGGATATTGTGTTGAGGCATTTGAGATGTCATTCCGAGATCAATTCAAGAAGAATTCAAAGTGTGAGGAGTTGCTAAATTAGGGTTCTCAGGGTAAAATCCCCTATTTAGTGCCTGGCTTCAAGACCACTTATCTCAAGATACAAGTTTCATCTCAACTTTTGACCAACATGGAACTTGTAGAGAATGTTCTTAGATTTAATTTTAGTACTAGAAGTCCTTGATTGAATTTATAGAACTCAAGTTATGATCCAGACAAGTTACAGGTCATCAGATGAATGTGAATTTTATCTGTGAAAGTCCACCAACTTCCAAGGCACTTTTGACCTAGGAGGATGTTTCTCCTTAACTTTTGGCCAACATGAAAGTTGTAGGTCTTGGTCTTAGCTTTCCAAAATGTACTAGAAGTCTTTCATCTCGTTTGTAGAACTCAAGTTATGAGGTTTACAAGTCAGGGATATTTTGGGAAAGTGAGATTACTGGCCATTTGGGATTATGAGCCATTTCACTATCTTGTGAACCTCAAATGAAGTTTTGTCCAACACAAAACTTGCTCAAAATGGGATTTTAACTTCAATCAAGTATCCATGAGGTATTTTTTTTGGCTTAGAACAAGAGTTGGTTGGAAGGAATTTGACAAAGGCATTTTTAAAGGCATGAAAAGTGAAAATTCCATTTTAATTCATTTTTGTGCCAAATTTCACAAGTTTATGCATTTTCTGATTGGAAATCACATTTTGAAGACAATGGCAATGTTACATTTTTGGTTTGAGTCATAATTCATGGACTTTAGTTGGATTACTTAGAATGGAAGTAACATTATCAATCAACACCATTGGATCAATTCAAGCCTTCAAACTGGTCCATTCACATTCAAGGGATGTTAAGCAATGAATTTGAGTGAGATTTGAGCTGAAATCACACATAATACACGACTTCCATGGTTGTTCATAGAAGGAAAATGGAAATTTTGGATTCATCAAATTGGGCCAGGATTGGGCCAGGTTATGATCCAGACACATTCTATTTAAGTCTTGGATCGTGTTCAGATCATTTTTGGGGAGATCATTTGGAGCAGAAACGATTATTGCAGTTAGAACTTTGGAGCTTTCGAGCAAGAAGTGGTTTTGGAGTTTGAGGAAGATTCAACAGCTTTTGAGCATCAAAAATCGTCCAGGATCATCCAGTGAAGCAATCTGTAGCATTTGAAGTCAAGGTTTGCACGTGAAGACCTCCAATTTCAAGCTTCAGAACATGTTTTTATTCTTAAAAATTGCTCATGATTTAGGCATGTTTATACTGAATTTGGCATGTGGTTTGATTGTAGATACAACATATATCGTTTTAGGATTGGAATTGTGAAGTTTAGTGATGATTCATGATGTGGTGCAATTTCTGTTTGAGATTGCATCTGGATGATTCTTTAGTGTTAGCATGAATTAGATGGTGATTCTTGATCCTTGAGAGGTGAGGAAGATTTATGTGTAAACAATTTGAAGTTTGGTGATAATTTTGGAAATTAGGAGTTTTCTGTTCATCTTCGTTTTTGGAGATTCATGAGGAATTAATAAAAATGGAGTGGATTTTCGTGCTCAGGGTGAGAAGACGAGTAGATCCATGTATTTTTCTTTGAGTTTCGTGGAGTTTGATTGCAGAGCTTGATGGCTCTCGCCGGAGAAGACGGTGGAGCTCTTCTTCGGCCACCGTGGCTGAGTTCCCTCCTTGTACCAGTTTCAAACGAGGAAGATGAACAGGGATCGTTGGATTTGATGAATTTGTTGACTTGGTCTTTGCATCTAGTGGGTGAGGTTTAGTCTAATTAGGGTTTGATGACTTGGAACAACATGAATCGCAAGATGAGAATACTTTTATATTGGATGGACGTGATTAGGGAGCATCGTGTACACTAGTCAACTGAGCCACATCCTGAACACTAACCAAAACGCATAGTTTCATTAATTAGGTGGCACGCGCGTAGCTGTTAGATCATTTGACCAATAGTCTCATCCAATGGCTCTAATATTTTCTGATTTCCTTAATTTCTTTAATTGAGTTTCTATTTTCTCTTAATTGTTTTTCCATGTTTAATTCATTTTAAATAGTTTTAATGATCAGAAAAATATGAAAAAAATATGTGGTTGATCCTTGTTGAATTTCTGATTTTTCCATGCCCTTGGGTTTTATTTTGGTGCTGTTTTCAATTTAATGTCCATTTTTCTATTTTTAATACATGATTAAAAATGCATAATATGACTATCTTGCTTGCTGATTTTATTGCTAGTTCATGATTTAGAATTTGAGAATGAAACTTTGCATGCTTTTTATAGACCCCTTGATAGGTTGTTGTGATTTTTGTTGTGTTTTTTAGATGATTCTAAATAGGATTTTGGGATAGATGTTTAGGAGCGTTCCTTGATGGATCCCCTTTAGTACACTCTTTGGATTTAGATTTTATTTGAACCTCTAGGATTAGGTTTGGCCCCTGGTTTTTCTACCATAGATACTTAACTCATATAGGATAATGTAGGATTTTCCTTGAGATTTGTAGAATTGATTTTCTATTAGTTCCCCATTTTATAAGTTGCTTACAGTTTAGGTGACCCTAACTAGGATAACTTCATAGATTAACCTTGTAAGTGAGCATTAGATGATTCTAAGTTTCAAGTCCTTTCTTATAGAATAGAAGTTAGGTAGACACCTCATTAGAACCTTGTTAGAGCCTTGATAGAGCTTTAGATTCCCCTAGTCTAGGTGATCCTTGTGGCTAGTCTGTAGGGTTCCTTAGAAGTTGCTGTGTTGCCTTCTCTCCCCTATGTGATTTCTTCCTTGGGCTTTGCCCTACCCTCTTTCTCCAAGTCTTGAAGAGGAGCCCTCCTGGGAGAGCCTAATCCTTCCTTTGGTTGGATTCTGTGCATTCCTCAGGAGGTTGAGCCTTGAATTGACATTCCCCAGTATAGTACATTCCTTTGGTTTGTACTATCTTTCTCTTTCAAGTCTTGATGAGGAGCCCACCTGGGAGAGCCTAATCCTTCCTTTGGTTGGATTCTATGCATTCCTCAGGAGGTAGAGCCTTGGATTGACATTCTTGGCATGGTATATTTCCTTGGTTTATATACTGTCATCCATCTCAAAGTCCTTTTCTTAGGATCCCTCTTGGGAGAGCCTAATCCTTCCCTTGGTTGGATTCTGTGCATTCCTCAACAGGTTGAGCCTGAGATGGACATTTTGTGTTGATACACTTTAAACCAGTTACCTTAGATTGATATCTAGGACTAATACCCAGTCTTTTCTGTCCTATTAACATAGGATCCCTCTTGTGAGAGCCTAATCCTTCCCTTGGTTGGATTATGCGCATTCCTCAAGAGGTTGAGCCCATGATGGACTCTGGTGTTGATACCCCTCCAACCTGATGTAGCTTAGGATGACTCCCCTGTTGCTCATTTTGGTTTCACTCCCTTGTTTGATTGATTGATGCATTAGAATAGGTTCATGTTTAGAATATCTTAGGTTAGGAGCATGACTGCTTAGAGGTTGAGTGGGTCTCCCTCTGCTTGTTTGCATTAAGGGTTGAGGCGATCCTCCCCTTGCTTGTGTGTTGTTTTTCTTTTTATCTGTTTGTTTGCATTAGAGTTGAGTCCGTCTCCCTCTGCTTGTCTGTTTTGACTGTTTTTCTTTGCTTGAGTGCTTAGAGGTTGAGTGAGTCTCCCTCTGCTTGTATTGCTGCATTGCATATGCATCTTTACTGTTTTCTTCTGCTTATCTGTTTAGCTTATGCTTTGTCTATTTCTGTATCCCATTGACATGATCCCCTAGGACTCTCACTTCCTTTGATAAGGAAGTGATGATTAGAACTTTAGGTTGAAACTTATGCATGACAACATCTAGGAGTTCCCTGTTTCAAACCTCAACCATGGGATGAATCCTTGGCATGACAACATTAGGACTTGGCAGTTTCCCCGTAGAGTTCGTTCTCTTCTTATCTCTAAAACAACAGTAAAAAACGTAATAAAGGCAAGTTAGTACAAGCGCGTTACGAGCCTTAAGCTACATGGGTAATGATAATTGAGCGGCCTCCTCTCAAACGTCTAGAGTGTTTAGCATACGTCCTTTGGACGATATGCGACAGATTCGTTCCCAGGTCATAGTCTCTAGAGTTGTACTAACTACAAACACCCATAAAAAACACTTCTTCTGTAAAAGAGAGAAAACAAAGATCAAACCTTCCTTTGTCCTCTGGGACCTTTAATCCTTGGAAACCATTTTCATAAGGAGAGTTTTGTTAACTCTTAGTTCTACCGCAAACGGTAAACGCCTAAGTCTCCAAAGGTTGAGCTGCATACACTAACTACTGGAACTGTTTGTTAACCCTACTCGGGTAAAACATTTTGAACCAACCTGTGGTCTCGTTAGCCCGAACTATATTTGCTCTGATCTTTCACGCCGTGTGAAAGTACGTAGGCACGAGATACGATACCTCGGCGAGCAACCTTCCCCCCTTTTTCCACCCGTAGTTAGCCGAACTACGTTGACTCTGATTTCTCGTTCCAGACGGGAATACGTAGGCATATAACTGCTGTGTTATGCCAAGTCATTTTTCTTTTCTTTTCAGACCATAATTTTAGATAGATAGTTAAAACAACCCGTCCAATAAACACAACAAGCGTGGATCCCATCGAGTACGATGGACGTGAGGGGTGCTAATACCTTCCCCTTGCGTAACCGACTCCCGAACCCAGACATGGTTGCGATGACCTTGTCTTATACCTTTTCGTCAGGTTTTTCTGATCGTTTCCTTTCCCTTTCTGTGGGATAAGTAACGAAAGGTGGCGACTCTTCTGTTTTGCCGACACCTTATTTTCGCGGTAGCGACAGCTGACGACTCTGCCGGGGACTCTGGTTCCCTATGCGAGTCAATCCTAGCGTTTGCGTGTTTATCTGTTGGGTTTGCATTTATTTATCGCATTTTACTTTCCGCACTTTATTTTCAGTATGATATGATTATCTGTGCTGTTGTGGGAGGGGCATTCTGATGAGTGAGAAGCCAGACCCAGGCTTGAGAGCACATACATAGCATTAGAGTGGATTAGTGATGGACGTGCTTGCTTTGCTTGCATCAGTTCTCATGTAATCCACACTCAGACGAGGTTCTCTTTGATGACTTCCTATCGGTCCTTTGGACTCGAGGGGATTTTGGATCTGAGGATTGTCGACTCTGGAAACTGATCATTTGAGATTCAGCTAAGTGAGGTTGCTTCAAGAGATGATGATGCCACACCTTCCTGGGTATCGTATCATCGTTTCTTGAAAGTCTGTGACGCTGATGAACGCATAGGATGCCATACCTTGTCCATGATTAGGTCCATACCTGTGAGCAAGGTTGGGTCATTGCAGGAAACTTAACCTTCAGACAACCTAGTTTTCTTGACAGTGAATCAGTATTGTTGGTATCAGAGGGTTCTTATCATCAGAGATGTATTTGTTCTTGACAGGGCATAATTATGGTCCTCATCAGGGTTTTATTGTCAGGGAAGTGCTGTGATTATGTTGAAACAGAGCCGTGGTCTCCTCAACAGCACAATCATCTTGATCTCTTGCTGCATGATTGCATTTTGCATTGTTTGAATCCTCATTTGCATATCATTAACGTGTGTCTGTGTTGCAGGTGCATATTTCTCCCCTGGTTCTAGTGATCTTGATCCTCATGGCTAATATGAAATCTCTGAAGAAGACTGTGGCTTACAAGCTACCAACACCTGACATCTGAGAGTTATGGGCTTTGATTTCTTTGGCTGATAAGACAGTGATGGAGGATTTCCGAAAGAGTTATGGGAGACTTCTGGGTATTGTGTGTAAGCTTTCTACGTACGAGTTGAACGACCTCTACGCCCTTCTGCATTTTTATGACCCGCAACTCAAATGCTTCGTTTTTCTAGACTATGTCATAGCTCCGACCTTGGAAGAGTATTCTGACTTGTTAGGGGTACCTTTGTTGAATCAGATGCCTTATTACTGTGTTGAGGGTGAACCTGACTTAGGTAAGTTGACTGCCGCTCTTCACGTAGATGATTCAGAGTTGAAAGGGATGGTGTTCAGAAAGATTGGAGTTTATGGTATCCCTTTGCCTTTCCTGATGAAAAAGGCCCGAAAGTTTGCCAAGAAGGGTCGCTGGGATGTATTCAATGCCATCTTATCCCTTTGCATTTATGGGATCATGCTATTCCCAAGTCATCCGGACTTCATAGGTATGGATGCCTGCCATATATTTGCTTCTGGGAATTCAGTGCCCACTCTCCTCGGAGACGTCTACCATTCAGTTCACAGCAAGAATGAAAATAGAAAGAGGAAGAATGTAGCATGTTGTGCTCCTTTACTGTATAAGTGGTTCGCCAGCCATCTTCCTAAGACGGGTCCGTTCATTGATTCTGCTGAGGCTTCACCCTAGTCTGCACATTTAATGGATTTGTCTACTGACAATATCATCTGGTTTGATAGAGATCTACTGGGCAAAGAGATTGTGCATAGCTGCGGTGGCTTTCCTAACGTCCCCCTGGTCGGAAGGAATGGATGTATCAATTATAATCCCTCTTTGCTGGTTCAACAATTCGGGTATGCACTACGAGGTCCTCCTAAAGAGGAAGAGATATAGGAATCTCTGTATCTCATAGGGTTACTTGAAGGTGATACTTTGGTTAAGGTACAGAATGCTTGGAGCAAAATTCACCGAAAGGGAAAAGTTTTGCTAGGAAAAAGTAATAACAAGGCCTTTGATCCGTATGTGGCCTGGGTCCGAGAAAGAGCCGCCAAGTTTCTAATGTCGTTTCCTGCAGTGGAACCATTATATCCTCCCGTTGTCGCACCTCGAAAAATTCATTTTCGAACATACGACCCTCGCGCAAAAGGGCGCGGAAATGCGGTTCGACAGAGTCGCCACCAAACTTTATTTTTCCCGAATGAACGGGAGAGGAAAATATCAAGAAAACCTCATAAGCGCGGAAGGAACACGGTCATCACAACCATATTCCTGGGTTCGGGAGTCGGTTACGCGAGGGGAAGGTATTAGCACCCCTCACGTCCGTCGTACTCGACGGGAACCTCTTAATTCGAGTTGTGATGATGTTAGCTAAACTTAATTATTCTCTTCTCACTACTAAATGCTAAAGGATACTATAAAGGGATAAAGACACTAGGGGAATGGGGATGGTTAGAGGATAGGATGCTCGCCAAGGATTGGGGCCCTTGTGCCTACGTATGCTCATTCGGACGAGAATGAGAAATCAGAGCGTCGTAGTTCGACTACGGGAAAGGATGGGGGAAAATGGAAGATGGAGGGGATTGTGCTCGCCAAGATCATCGCAATCTTGTGCCTACGTATCTTACATTCAAGAATGAATGAAGAATCAGAGCGTTCGTAGTTCGTGGATACGACCACGAAAGAAACGGGTTTGAATTGGATTTGAAGTGGGTACGGATGACGATTACTCGAAGCTTAAGAAAGACTTCTCGTACCCAAGTAATCGGGAGAGTAAACCAAAGACTTGGGACACTCTATTTTTCATCTTGAAGAATAATGTTATGTTTGAATGGTGTTTGAACTGATGACGATTACTTTAGCTTAAGAAATATTTCTCAGACCAAAATAATCGGGAGGGCGAACCAAAGACTTGGAACACTTTCTTTTTCATCATAAGAGAAGTTGTGTTTGAAAGGATGAGGTTGAAATGATGACGATTAATTGAAGCTTAAGAAAGACTTCTCAAACTCCAAATAATCGGGAGAGCGGACCAAAGACTTGGTACACTCTCTTTTTCATCGTGAAAGGAAAGTTGTTTGAGTTGGAAATAGTTGAACGATGTCGAGTTGTTAATGTTATTTAAAGGCGTCAATTACTCACACACGAATAAGATAACTCGCATCCAAACAACCGAAAGCAAGATCAAAGACTTGAACCCACTCTTTACACCTTGAAAAGAATTAAATAGTTGTTAATTGATTAATGGTTTGTTATGAAAATCCACTTGACGTTGGATCAAGGGTTTGACCTATTGTCGCATGCAAAACATGTTGGAATGGAAATGGTTTGAGAAACGGAACCAACTTGACTTACGCATCAAGGGTCGAGTTGTGAGAAACGATACTAGTCCCTGAGGGTGCCCCCAATATTGAAACCACGGTGGAGTGTGTGCAATAGGTTGATGACGAATGCGTATGAGCACTCGACTTACGAGGTTGTTTGAAAGTGGCTCGATGACGAATCGAGAATTAGTTTGAAAATAGTTTGATCTGCTCTAGTCCCTATGGGTGCTCCTAGGAGATAAACCAATAATCAAATAAATGCGAAACATACATCGGAATGGGGAAGGGATACATGTAATTTACACGGGATTGCACGAAATAAAGGGGTCTCATTGTCAGGTAGCCCAAGAGAAAGCCGTGTGTGTGCATTTGTGTCCTAAACTACACCTTGAGCAAAGTCGGGCACGACTTAAAATCAAGATACCTGCAAATAACCAATGATACAACAGTCCACCAATTTGGCTTTTAGGATTTCGATAGTTTATTAAGTGTTTTCAAATATGGGTGAGTGAGAATGAATAAATATGATAATAAATAATATGAATGAATATGATAATAAATAATATGAATAAATATGATAATATGAAATAATATGAATAATGTTTGACAGAAATTAAATTTAATGTTAGTTTACCGAAATAAAATCGAAAGAACAAAGGTGGTCTCGGATCCTTTGTTTCACGCCAATAATGTGACGATTAAACGGTGGAAGTCTCGTCATCGACCAAAAACAAATGAAAATGAGACGACATGCCCAATGACAAATGTGAAATGAAATTAACTTCTAAAAGAATAAAAGTAAAAAAAAAAACTAAATAAGAAATGTTAAGCAACTTAAATAAAACTCTAAATATTTAGAACTATAATAATATTACATAAAATAATAATATACATAATTTATTTACAAAATAGATATTAATATATTTATGTAAAAAATAAAAGTTATAAATAAAAATTAATAAATCATATTTTAAAATTTAAACCAAACAGAGGAGGGGGTGACATAGATTTGCCACGGTCCCTATGAGCTTAGGACCAACTCAGAAATCAAAAATAAAATAAATAATAAAATAATAAATAAATAAAAAAACAAATGACATTAACCTTCTCCGATTTGCCCAACATCATTTCCCCTATCCTCTTCCCTTCTCAGAACAAGATCAAAAGAAACGCTCGGAGTCATTGCAAAACATCATCGTGCACCAAAAAAGACAAAGCATCAAATCCAACCTTTAAGCCAAATGAAACGATTTGCTCAGGTTTGTGTTGTTTCAGTTTCGAATTTCTCCATCTGTTTCAAATCTGATTCAATCTGGGGGTTGCGACTCACACTTCTTCCTCTTCTCTCCATGATTTTGGGTTGTTTGAACAGATTATTGGTTTGTTGAAGATGGAAATGGAGGTTGAAGGAGTTGTGATGGATTTCGAAGGATCAGAAAATCTGGGTTTGGAAGGTAGTTGGGTGATGGCGTTGTTAATGGTAGACAGACTGTTTGAAGAGGGGTTTCGAAAAAGAGTGAAACAGAAGGAGATAGAAGTGATGTGGGTATCGTGGAAGCTGTTGAAGGAAGATAGTTGGTACGCTGAGTTGAAAGATGGGTTGTTCGCGGTTGTTGGACGTTTATGTTGTAATGGATTTCGCGAGGGTTGAGAGGACGATGGTTTTTGGGATGAGATGGTTGAGGCGTTTTGGATGTGAGTTTTGGATTGGATGTTGTTGTTGATTTGGGAGGCTGTTGATGAAGGAAGGTGGGCGGATCTTGAGTTATTTCGAAGTTGTTTATGGATAGGATGATAAAGATTATTTCTGGGTTTCAGAAGGAGCTCTTGGGCTCCATTTTGTGTCGTTCAATGATGTTTTTGGAAAGTTATTGTTGAAATAAGGTAGTTGATGGTGTATGGTTATGAAAGGGTGATGAGGTTTCACGCAGATGAGATACTAGGTTGCTGATGAAGTTTATGGAGGAAGATGAATTTGAGCTTGAAGTTTGAGTGAGGATGATGAAGATGTATGAGGATGGAGTGAGGTGAATTTTATAGTTGGAGGTTTGTGATGGCTGAAGTTTGAAGCTTCGTTGATGAAGAAGCAATGGGAGAGCGGCTAGGGTTTTGGAAAGTCTCTCCCAAATTAGGGTTCTTTTGTTCTTTTATAGTTGAACTTTAAGGTGTAAGATCTATATCCAGGCCTTTTGGAGTCCGACTGAGGTTTGGTTGGTCTTGATGAGAATAGTTTTAGTAGTTTTTTGTTGTCACTTTCCTTTCTTGTCTGTTTTGTGCAGGTCTGATGGTAACAGGTCTGTGGTGCTGGTTTGTCCTCTTGTGATTGTGCAGAGTAGCAGTTGTACCTTATTTTACAGTGTGGTAATTTTTGTAAATGTGGCTATGAGATTCTGCTTGTATTATCTTGTTTTACAGAGTGTAGCAGTTTTTTACCGCATGTCATACTGCTTTCTTTGGACTGTCTTGTAGTATTTTTTCATTAATTTTCTCATGTTTGATAGGTAACTACTGCAAGGAGTTCATGAGCGATATTTTGCTATGTCGCGAATTCAAGTCGGGGTTACGGCGCATATGCTACAGTATTCGAAAGAAAGCCGGTTGTGCATGACATCACTTGGAAGCTTGTTGCTGCTCGTTGTTTTATGCGGCAGTCTCTTAAAATTCCGCGCATGTATCATGAGGCCAGATATACATTGGTATGCCGTTTTTTCCTCTTTTTTACGAATTATCTTTTGCTGAAAGTGTACGTAGCATGGTTGTTGATCCAATTCACATCATACATATAACAGGAAGACATACCTTTTGATGCCGGCCTCAATTCAACAAATCTCTCAAGTTCTGACTCGTGATCAACACCGGTAATCTGAAGTATTGCTTACATGTCTGTGGTTTCTAACTGTAGGAACATGTTCTCTCTGGTGGTCATGGACTCATGGTCCAAGGATATAATCCTGTTATAAATGCTCTTGCAAAAGACATTGATATACGCCTGAACCACAGGTATGCCTTGGAGGATGGCAGGAACTTTGTTGCTGATGCTGCTATCATCACTGTTCCAATTGGAGTCCTTAAAGCCAACTTAATTGAGTTTAAACCAAGACTTCCTGATTGGAAAGTTTCTGCAATTTCAGATCTTGGTGTAGGCAATGAAAATAAAATTGCACTAAGATTTGACAAAGTGTTTTGGCCTGACGTAGAACTCCTTGGTGTTGTTGCTCCTACCTCATATGCATGTGGCTATTTTCTCAATCTCCATAAAGCAACAGGCCATCCAGTTCTTGTTTACATGGCAGCTGGCAGGTTTGCTTATGACCTTGAGAAACTATCTGACGAGTTAGCTGCGAATTTTGTAATGCTACAGCTTAAGAAGATGTTTCTTGATGCTTGTGAGCCAGTAATTTAACCGAATCCTTATTCCATGCAGTCTGGAGATTCCTCACATTCATGCAATTAGTTATTCTGTACCATTTGGCTTCTCTCATGTCATGTGTGTACACATCAAACAGCAGTAACTTGACATTTTGTTATGTTTTATCAATGCAGGTTCAGTATCTTGTGTCACATTGGGGAACAGATCCAAACTCTCTTGGTTGTTACTCTTATGATTTGGTTGGAATATCAATGGACGTGTACGACAAGCTTCGTGCACCTTTAGGTAATCTATTCTTTGGCGGGGAAGCTGTAAGCTTAGACAACCAAGGATCTGTGCATGGAGCCTACTCTGCTGGAGTTATGGCTGCTGAAAACTGTCAGAAATACCTTTGGGAGAAACAAGGCAACTTAGAAAGCCTGTCTCAAGTTTCGGTTAGACCAAAGTGGCTTCTTCGCAGGCGACACAAGAATCAGGCTTCAAGTAACGTTCTGTGCATTTCCTCCTCTTTTTACTATGCTTCTTCTTTTCCTCTTTTTGCTGCTATGCTTCTGATGGTTGTCGTTGTTCTTGATTTGTTGGCCGTGTATGGTAATTGATATTTCTGCTTTTTTGTTGTTGCAGGCTTTGTAGTACTGGTTTGAGGTAATGGTTAGCATAAACCATGTTGGACTCTTATGGAGAATCACGCTGCATTTCCTTTTGTCTGTTGCGAGTGTGCTAGAAAGTTGTTGTGTTGTACGCTCGCGTGGGGAATTAAAGAGAAGAAGGTACATGATAATGGAGGTGCCTCTAATGTACGAGTCCTGACAGGTTCTGGGGACATTGAGTTGATGCATTTTTAATCCTTTCGCCTTTTCTTCTTTTTTATGGTTGCATTGTATATGGCGTGTGATTCAATGAGCTTGTTTTGCATTTTAGAGCTTTTCGGGCGTTTTTGACGTACCTGCTTTGGTGTGTACGGGAAATACATATCATTTTGAATTCACAGGTGGGCTCCATCTTGCAGGTTGGCATCTTATGGCTTAGGGAATGCTTCCTTTGTTGAGTATTTGGTTCCAGCTTTATAAATGGGCTCCCCGTACAGCATCCTTTTCTTTTTCTTTGCAAAACAAAAAAACTGTAGGTTGTACATAATATTATCTTGCAACTTATGTACTCCATTCCCTTGTAATGAACTCTATTCTAACAAAAAAAAAAGATTGGGTTTGAACTGTGTTTATACCTTCTTTGATTTTTCATAAAAATTGAAATGGGCTCTAAATTATAATGTTCAAAATTTAATTCTTGCATTAATGAAATATCCTCACAACATCTTGAGTTCTTTACTTCCTTATTAAAACAATAATGATTAAAACTCAAATTTCTCGTATTGACTCCACATTCATATTTGAACTTTTACTCGAAATGAATGACGTTTTGAATTGGTCCTTGAAAAAAAAAAACCCTTCCATGAACCGATCTTGGACTTCTGAACCTCAAAACTTGCATAATCTCTTGAGACATGAGTTAAATATGAACCAAACACCAAACAATCTCGAAGTTTGCCACTTGAAAACATGATGAGCTGAAACTTTCATTATGAATTTCTTGAGCTTGCCTTAAAACAACTTATGTGATATTAGCTTAAACCATGACTTAACTGATTAATCATAGTAACATGCCTTAACCTTCTCACAACTTCTGTAAAGGCTTATGACCATATTAAACACAACCTGTGAAACTCAGTCCATACCACACATTCGAGTAGCAACCACATATTTGGATACTAATTGGTGGGCAGATGTACAAAATGAAATGTAAAAGTAGGTAGGACAAATTTAGGGTATGACAGATGCCCCTATCTGATTGACTTAAACCAAGTAAGATGAATTGCTGCAACATTCGTTCTTTCAAGGGATAAGACAATTAGATATAAAGAAGACCCTGAATTTGTCCGAAAAGAAAAAAAGAACGCTTGGGAAAAGGTCAACATCACCAGAAAGATGATGGGAAGAAACACACACGGCTACCATCGCACAATCTATCATTAATGACTATGATAGACCTCCCACCAAAAGGACGACGGAGCGAAACACAAATAAACTATCGCACAATCTATCATTAATGACCATGATAGACCCCCCACCAAAAGGATGACGGAGCGAAACACAAATAAACTATCACACAATCTATCATTAATGACCATGATAGACCCCCCACCAAAAGGATGACGGAGCGAACTCACACTAAACACATCGCGCAATCTATCATTAATAACCATGATAGACCCCCCACCAAAAGGATAACAGAGCGAAACATAAAACACATCGCACAATCTATCATTAATGACCATGATAGACCCCCCACTAAAAGGATGACGGAGCGAAACACACACCAAACATATCGCACAATCTATCATTAATGACCATGACAGACCCCCCACCGAAAGGATGACGGAGCGAAACACACACTGACCACTACCACCAAAAGGATGATAGGACAAACACAAATTGAAGGCTACCAACACCAAAAGGATGCAGGCTAGGTTGAACTGACGAGGTTCGACTATCACCAAAAGGATGATAGTAAGGCAATTGACAATGGCCACACTTACTGAATACAACTCATTAGGGAACACCCAAGAGGAAGATTAAATTGAAATGAGTCAACGGGGTACGCCCACCGTCTTGTTTGGAGATCATAGTTTTTCCAAAATGATTTCATGGTTACGCCCATGAATTCTGAAGAGGATGCCCCTGACTGGGCTGAGCTTGTCTTGATGTCTTGGTTTGCTCAACAAAAGGCTGAACAACTTCATGAGGAACGCTCACGGTTTTGCTGAAGATGCCCCTGCTCGGGTTGGATCTTGTACTGAACTTCTTGGATTTTCCTAACAAAAGATTGAACAGCTTCGTGGGGAACTCCCCCGGTCTTGAATGGTATGCCCCTGACTAGGCTGAATGTTGATTCGAAGATCTGATCAACCACAAGGTTGAAATACGTCATGTGAGACGCCCATGGTCTTTGAAAAAATGCCCCTGCCTGGGCTGAATCTTGCTTTGAATAACTTCGAATTTTGATGGGAGAGACCCACAATTGCAGAAGATTGCCCCTGACTGGGCTGATGATTGCTTTGAAGATGTTGTGGAAGATGCCCCTGATTGGGCTGATGATGGTCTTGGAAACCTTCAAGATTGATCCTGGACCTTGACTTGCATATATGAATGTTGGATGATAAATGATATTCCATACGAGTGGAAGTGCAAATGCAAATGCTGACGCGCGAAGATACAAGAGCCGGGGAAGTATGATATGGTTGGGTATGCATATGATGCAAGATGCTTATGATAGCAAATGCAATGCGTATGATGCGCATGATTGCAGACAGGTGATTGGAAATGCAGGTGGAAATGCCAGCGTGGTGGCCTCTGGTAGTTGCCAATGCGGATTGGATTTTGGGTGGCGGGAGGGATTGACTTCCTCGACACCTAGTTTGTTGAAGACGCCATGATTGAAGCAGAAGATGATGCTCTGGATGCCCCAAGTCTGGGTACTTGGTGGTTCGCTGTGAATTTGCTTCAGAGAAGGCTGCAAATCCGCTTGATGATCAGGGTAACTTAGTTCTGCCCCAGTCTGGATATGGTAATGGTTTGCCCCTGCTCGAGCTCTTGAATGATTTGCCCCAGCCTGTGGGCTTTGAAATAATCTTGCCTCGTGTACGCCACTGAAATTCAAGTTCCTCCCTGATTGCCCCTTTTTGAGATGTCCTTGAATACCTAACACTGATTTGCAATTAAAATTACACATTCACAAATGGTAATATTTAATGCAAAGTTCGATGCAAGTTTGAAAAAGTATCGTTTATTTGAAAGTGTCATGGTAGTGAGACGAATGGACCGTTACCCCAAACATTGTGTTAACTTTGATTGGTATAAAAGATGTAGCAAGGATAATGACACCAATGCTGATGATTAGAAATAATGTTAGGAGTCAGGTTACGCAACCTCGCAATAGTATGCTTTCAGAATAAACCTCGCCTCAATTAGGTCTTTCGAGGGCTATAACGTGGTCTGGTTCACGGTTATGAAACAAAGGATTTTAGGCTCAAAGTATGATTTGTACCCACCCCTTCTTCTTAATGATCTCCAGTCCTACGCTCGGTTAATTCTACACTTGTCTGTATGGTGTAAGCTTGAAGGTTCAAGGTTTGCTCGACGTGGCAGTCACCTTATTTTAATGGACGCCAGTGACCCTTTTGATTTGGGTGGCCACTGAATATTATTTTGTTTTTGTTGAGGGTTTCGGGGTCCTCATTTGCTTTTGTTTTTGATCCCTAACTTTTGCATGGACTGACTTTGCTTGTTAGATCCATCGGGATTGCCTTGATTTTGCCTAAGTCCCTTCTAAGACGTTTGACTTAGCAGGATTTTTTTTGATTTTTTATTTTTGGGAAGGTTGTGACTGCCATAGCATGGGTCATTGCTTATTGATTCGAGTGCGGAATTGAATTAACTGAACACTACCCTGCCCCAGGTTGAGTGTAATGGTTCGAATATCCAAAGGAAACTGCTACTTCTAGGCTCGAAGTGGTTTACTAGGGATTAACTCCTTATATCTCCGGTGTATGGGGAATTGAAACAATGCCTGTACATCATTGACGAGATTCGGTCTGAAAGCATACGATTTACAATTATGGGTATCTCGTTCTCATCCTCCTCCCTCAAGCTAAACAACAGTGAATAAATGTGTCGGTGATAAGTGAAAAATGAGTGAATACGACATAACTAATTCAAAACATGCATAAACGATACATTAATGAAAACCAAATACGAATGGCAATTGTTCAAAGCATACAATACTTAAATAAGCAAAGACAAAACATAAGAAATGAGAAATATGAAATGGCAATATGACTGCCTTCTTCGGGGAATGAACTTGACTGGAATCGATCTGATGTTGGCACTAGTTGACTGGTGGCATCGGATTGTTGATGATATTTGGAGACTTCCCATTGAAGTTGATAACATCACTATCGATCATGTCTTGAATTATGTGCTTGAAAGCCCTGCAGTCCTCAATGGTGTGACCTGGAGCGCCCTTATAAAACTCACAATGAGCATTTGCATCGTAATCGGCAGGAATGACAGTTGGAGGAGCCAAATCTCTCGGAACAACAGCTTTCTTCTCTATCAACTGAGCAAAGATTTTGGCATATGTCATTGGTAGACGATCAAAGACTCTATCTGGTCTCCATGTTCTCTGCGGACGCTGTGGGCGAGTACCTTGTCGTTGCTGAGTAGTTTGCATCTGCTGTTGCTGAGGAAGATACTAATATCCTTGTTGGTTGTAGGCTTGTTGCTGAGGAGCCTGTTGCCGTGGCATCTGAGCTTGCACTGCTTGAACAGCTGGCTGATAAGGCATTGGAGCATATTGCGCAGCAGCAACATATAGATATTAATAATAGGGAACTTGATAAGGCATAGGAGCAGGAGCTTGTTGAGAAGCTTGCCCTTTCTTCAAAAAGATGGCATTTGTTCCGCCCTCCTTCTTCTTGTATCCATTGAAAGGCTTCTTGGCATTGGACTAGTTGTTGGAACCTCCTGGGATCTTTCCACTCTTCAGCCTTTCTTCAATTCTCTCACCGACGATCACCAAGTCAGAGAATCCAGCAGAGACACTACCGATCAACTTTTCGTAATACTGGCCTTGCAATGTACCCATAAAGATGTCGATCAGTTCACGGTCAACCAGAGGTGGATGCACCCTTGCGGCTAGCTCTCTCCATCGTTGCGCGTACTCCTTGAAAGATTCGCTGTCCTTCTGAGTCATACTCTGAAGCTGAGTACGGTTAGGAGCAAGGTCGGTGTTGTACTTGTACTGCTTGACAAATGCATCAGCTAGCTCGGCCCAAGTGCGCACACTATTACGTTCCAGCTGTATATACCATTCGAGTGATGCCCCAGACAAGCTGTCTTGGAAGCAATGGATCATGAGCTTTTCATCTCTAGCATAGGCAGCCATCTTGCGACAGTACATCTTCAGATGAATATTCGGGCAACTGAGACCTTTGTACTTCGAAAATTCGGGCACCTTGAACTTGGGAGGAATGACAACATCAGGCACCAAGCATAATTCTAAAGCACTGAAAGAATTCGAACTGTGCCCCTCCATGGCTCGGAGTTTCTCGGCTAGATCTCGGCACATCTTCATGGCTTCTGAATCCTGAACAGCAACAGGACTGGAAATGGGGATAGCAGCATGATAGTTCTGAACATCGTCATAATGATCCATCAGAGTATCTTCGGTATGGGGAGTTGGGATTTGCACAACAGTAGGCTGGGCCTGCGGGATAGCTCCAATGGTAACTCCGGGCGTTGGGGTTGGATGAGAAGCGTTACCTTCGGCTGCGTTATTGAAGTTCAACGGCATCCCATGAGGGTTTGGAATTGGAACCAAAGGGATGGCAGTAGACCCTTGTCCTTGACCAGTGTTGTTGACGACAGCAGCGGCTTCACGCTGTTCTTCCTCTCTCCTGGCCGCGAGGATGGCTTCGAGGATCTGGTCGATCTTTCCTTTCATAGAATCCAACTCTTCCTTGAAGGTAGCTTGCTCCTGTTGAATCTTCTCCATCATTCGTCTCGTATTGGCTCTAGTTGCGTACTGGTGTCGAGGACTCAGCTTGATTTACTGAATATGAAGGAAAGAGAAACATGAGAAACCGATGAAGGAAGGAGAACGCAAGATGCACAACAGATGAGATGCAATGCAAGTGATATGCAATGCAAGATGCAAGATCCAGGATCACAGGATCACAAATTCAAACAATTCTGAGATTTAGCCGGGTGAACGGTTCAAGGATCACAGTCACTGCTCAAAGAAACCCCCACGGGTAGGATTCTAAAACGGGTAGGTGCCTAGAGTCATGGATATCTTTCAAAGATATTACTGCCATGACAAAGCCTCATCATGATGATAATATCCTCAAAAGAATCTCCTCTAGGTGAGGTTCTCGTATCTTCCACGCGAGAAAGACTTCTCGGAGGCATCAACTACACAACCATCGACACACGGATTCTAGAAAAGGTTCTCAGAGTCATAGATCGAGGTTGAAAATATTACTGTAAGAAAGTAATACGTTTAAGGGATCTCATCTGATTGGGGCGTTCGTATTAATTCACAAAGAATTAACACTACCAACCACCATGGATAAAACGGTTTATGGTCCTTCGGATAAACGATTCAAACTCGAAAACATTATTGTCATGGCAAAGACTCACCACAACAACAATATCTCCAAGGAATCTACTCCAAGCGGGGTTTTCGCTTCAACTTAACGTGAAAGACTCCACGCAAGTCTCCACTACACAACCACCATCCTAATCCTAGGGTTATACTCGGACTCGGGTGTAGAGCCATCTCACAAAATAACCATAAGCAGAACAACCCCACAATGCCTCAAGTACAAGTAACAAAGACAAGGATACTAATAAATAAGCGAGAAGAAAATAAAAGACAACAAGCTAACAACTCAAACTAAGATAGGCTCGACTCTCTTTTGCATGGAGCAAAGTCCCCAGCAGAGTCGCCACCTATCGCACCTCGAAAAATTCATTTTCGAACATACGGCCCTCGCGCAAAAGGGCACGGAAATGCGGTTCGACAGAGTCGCCACCGAACTTTATTTTTCTCGAATGAACGGGAGAGGAAAATATCGAGAAAACCTCATAAGCGCGGAAGGAACACGGTCGTCGCAACCATATTCCTGGGTTCGGGAGTCGGTTACATGAGGGGAAGGTATTAGCACCCCTCACGTCCGTCGTACTCGACGGGAACCTCTTAATTCGAGTTGTGATGATGTTAGCTAAACTTAATTATTCTCTTCTCACTACTAAATGCTAAAGGATACTATAAAGGGATAAAGACACTAGGGGAATAGGGATGGTTAGAGGATAGGGTCCTCGCCAAGGATTGGGGCCCTTGTGCCTACGTATGCTCATTCGGACGAGAATGAGAAATCAGAGCGTCGTAGTTCGACTATGGGAAAGGATGGGGGAAAATGGAAGATGGAGGGGATTGTGCTCGCCAAGATCATCGCAATCTTGTGCCTACGTATCTTACATTCAAGAATGAATGAAGAATCAGAGCGTTCGTAGTTCGTGGATACGACCACGAAAGAAACGGGTTTGAATTAGATTTGAAGTGGGTACGGATGACGATTACTCGAAGCTTAAGAAAGACTTCTCGTACCCAAGTAATCGGGAGAGTAAACCAAAGACCTGGGACACTCTCTTTTTCATCTTGAAGAATAATGTTATGTTTGAATGGTGTTTGAACTGATGACAATTACTTTAGCTTAAGAAAGATTTCTTGGACCAAAATAATCGGGAGGGCGAACCAAAGACTTGGAACACTTTCTTTTTCATCGTAAGAGAAGTTGTGTTTGAAAGGATGAGGTTGAAATGATGACGATTAATTGAAGCTTAAGAAAGACTTCTCAAACTCCAAATAATCGGGAGAGCGGACCAAAGACTTGGTACACTCTCTTTTTCATCGTGAAAGGAAAGTTGTTTGAGTTGGAAATAGTTGAACGATGTCGAGTTGTTAATGTTATTTAAAGGCGTCAATTACTCACACACGAATAAGATAACTCGCATCCAAACAACCGAAAGCAAGATCAAAGACTTGAACCCACTCTTTACACCTTGAAAAGAATTAAATAGTTGTTAATTGATTAATGGTTTGTTATGAAAATCCACTTGACGTTGGATCAAGGGTTTGGCCTATTGTCGCATGCAAAACATGTTGGAATGGAAATGGTTTGAGAAACGGAACCAACTTGACTTACGCATCAAGGGTCGAGTTGTGAGAAACGATACTAGTCCCTGAGGGTGCCCCCAATATTGAAACCACGGTGGAGTGTGTGCAATAGGTTGATGACGAATGCGTATGAGCACTCGACTTACGAGGTTGTTTGAAAGTGGCTCGATGACGAATCGAGAATTAGTTTGAAAATAGTTTGATATGCTCTAGTCCCTATGGGTGCTCCTAGGAGATAAATCAATAATCAAATAAATGCGAAACATACATTGGAATGGGGAAGGGATACATGTAATTTACACAGAATTGCACGAAATAAAGGGGTCTCATTGTCAGGTAGCCCAAGAGAAAGCCGTGTGTGTGCATTTGTATCCTAAACTACACCTTGAGAAAAGTCGGGCACGACTTAAAATCAAGATACCTGCAAATAACTAATGATACAACAGTCCATCAATTTGGCTTTTAGGATTTCGATAGTTTATTAAGTGTTTTCAAATATGGGTGAGTGAGAATGAATAAATATGATAATAAATAATATGAATGAATATGATAATAAATAATATGAATAAATATGATAATATGAAATAATATGAATAATGTTTGACAGAAATTAAATTTAATGTTAGTTTACCGAAATAAAATCGAAAGAACAAAGGTGTGTTGCACCCCAAAATTTGCCCTCTTTCAAGGCTTGACTCATTTCTCCATTTCTTTCAAATTCAATGACATAAAGGAAATCCATCATGAATTCAAGATTAAATGCAAGAATATTATAAAGAGAAGTTTTGTGACATTACAAGAATGTCATTTGTTGCAAGATTTTCAACTCTAAGTAATGTTTAGAAATTAATGAATTTCTAATCTTCATTCAAGTCTCTAATCCAATTCATGTTATGGAAATTCCACACCAAGTCCACATTATATCCAAGAAATATCTAAGAATTAAATCAACATTGGAAAATGTCAAGATCAAGACTATGTTTGCTTAGCCATGGGCAATGTGAATATTACGCAAAACAGCCCCATGCAAGAGATGACCATATGTGCCATGTTACAAAATTATTTTTATGTCATAAGGTCAAAGAAATAACATGCAAATGATACATCTACATGCTAAAAATCAGTTTTCAAAAATGCTGTCAAAAAGTAGTGATAATTGGCTACATGGGAATATTCAAGCATGACCAACCAAGGGACCAATGGGCACAAAGAGGGACAGCATTGTAGAGTGTTGTAGCAGAAAAATGCAGCACAAGCATACTAGAAGTAGAGGGAAAGTGGGGCTGCACAAAAAGGTAGTAAAAGATATTGCCAAAAATGGAAATTTTGAAGTGAAAAGTTGTGCAAGGAGTGTGGCATTGGGACAACAGCAAAAGGTGACAGAAAAGTGTGAAAAAGGGGCTGCAAGCAAGGATAGAAAGATAATATTCCTTTACTATCATCACATAACACAACACACAAGCAAGCATTGAGGGAGATACTACACTTGGAAGAGAGAAAAAACCAGAAAAAATAGAGAGAAGAAAACCACCAAAAACAAGATGAGCTTCTTGAAGAGCAACACTTCCATAACATAAAGTGAAGAACACATCCATCCAGAACCAGTAGGAGCTTGAAAAAGAAAGGAGGAAAATCTTTGGTATCCATCCTCTTAACTCTACTCTCTTTTTATATTTGTTTTTTTTTTTACATTTGTTGCATTTGTCATATGAATGTTGTTGTTATTGTTGTGTATACTATGTAAGATCCCAAGGGGACCAAGAGTCCATGGTTTAGAACCACAAAAAGTCAAAAATAACACATAACTTCCACCAGTGGAAGTTATGTACAAAATGTGACATTTTCGAAAAAAGTCAAAAATAACACATAACTTCCACCAGTGGAAGTTATGTACAAAAAGTGACATTTTTGAAAAAAAGTCAAAAATAACACATAACTTCCACCATTGGAAGTTATGTACAAAATGTGAACTTTTTGAAAAAAGCCTAAAATAACACATAACTTCCACCATTGGAAGTTAAGTGCAAAAAGTGACATTTTTGAAAAAAGTCAAAAATAACACATAACTTCCACCAGTGAAAGTTATGTACAAAAAGTGACATTTTTGAAAAAAAAGTCAAAAATAACACCTAACTTCCACCAGTGGAAGTTATGTACAAAATGTAACATTTTTGAAAAAAGCTTAAAATAACACATAACTTCCACCATTGGAAGTTAAGTGCAAAAAGTGTTTTGAAAAAAGTCAAAAATAACACATAACTTCCACCATTGGAAGTTAAGTGCAAAAAGTGACATTTTTGAAAAAAAGGCTAAAATAACACTAACTTCCACCATTGGAAGTTAAGTGCAAAATGTGACATTTTTGAAAAAAAAGGTCAAAAATAACACATAACTTCCACCATTGGAAGTTAAGTGCAAAAAGTGACATTTTTGAAAAAAAGCCTAAAATAACACTAACTTCCACCATTGGAAGTTAAGTGCAAAAAGTGACATTTTTGAAAATAACCCAAAAATAACACATAATTTCCACCATTGGAAGTTAACCCAAAAATGTCACATTTTGAAGTTACTGTTTTTTGACTTTATTCAAAGAGTTCGCACGGCGAACTCTTTGATGGCACTTCGTGCCGTTTTTCTTGTGTGTCTCGATTTTTTTTTGAGCCGTCTAGCTTATGTTTGTATGATTATTGTATGTGAATATTGTTGTGGTCCTTGTTTACCTTTGTTTTCCAAAAACTATTTTTAAAAGTAAACTCTCGATTTATCGAGCCATTTTTGACCATGTAAGCCGGATGCCTTGTGCACCGCCATCGACCTTGCTCGCTTCACCTCAAACCTTTTTAAACAATTAAATCCTTGACCCAACGTCAAGCGGATTTTCTCAAACGATTGTTAAGCCAATTCATCATATTTAATAAAAGGGTAAAGTTCTCTTTGTATTGAACTAAAGAGAAGGGATTGAGTGTAGACTTCTTCCTTTCCGAGTGTCGAGATGCTCACTGTAGTGTGGGTGGTTTTGATACTTGTCTTTCAATACGAAGACGTTTTTATCCACACCTTTTTCTTCTAAAAAAAAACCTCGGCCCCGTATCAAGTGCATTTTCAAAACACTTACAATAAATAAATCGATTCTCTTGGTATTGAACTAAAGAGAGAGGATTGAGTGTAGACTTCTTCCTCTCCGAGTGTTGGGATATTCACTGTAGTGTGGGTGGTCTCGATACTCGTTTTTCAATACGAAGACGTGACTTTATCCGCCACCTATCTCCCTCTACAACTTCTTTCCGCAACCTTTGTCACCTAAAAACCTCGGTCCCGTACCGAGCGCATTTTTAAACTCTTTTCATAACAAAAACTTGAATGGTCGTGGAGTGGTTAGGCGTAGGCCTTCTCCTATCCCGAGTGCTGGCGTTTACCGTAGGGTTCTCTGTCGCAAAAGCACTTACCATTCAAAACCAAAAACACTTTAATAAGAGAATGAAGTTCTCTTTGTATTGAACTAAAAAGAGAGGATTAAGTGTAGACTTCTTCCTCTCCGAGTGTCGAGATGCTCACTGTAGTGTGTGTGGTTTTGATACTCGTCTTTCAATACGAAGACACTATGTTCGCCACACCCTTTCATAACAAAAACTTCGAGATAAAGAATTGGGTACTACCCGTAGGGGTTACTATCCGAGGACCTATCTCGCCCCTTAAAATAACAATTCAACAAATCAAATGTGACATCTTGCCTCGCATGGCGAAAACTTATCTTTCGAAAAGGATATGATACGTCCATTCTACCACAAACAGGTAATGTCTAAGTCTCCAACGAGCGAGCAGTAATACACCTAACTGCTAGAATGCGTACGATAGCATCATCCATAAAAACGTCAACAAATCGTAGGCCGAACTACAGCTGCTTTGATTCTTTACTTCGTTCAAGTAAAGATACGTAGGCACAAGGGCCACAATCCTTGTCAAGCACATTCCCCTCATACCCGTAGTTTCCCGAACTACGTCGACTCTGATTTTCTCATATCTGTTGAGAATATGTAGGCCTAGGACTGCGAAGTCCTACCGAGTCCGTTCTTTCCCTTCTTCCTCGCGTTACCTTTCTTTCCCCGTTTCTAAACCCTTTTCTGTATCTTTTAGAAAACAACTTTATAACATAACATTTAAGCAAATAAATTCACACGTCGACAAACAAATGGTTCCCATCGAGTACGATGGATGCGAGGGGTGCTAATACCTTCCCCTCGCATAACCGGCTTCCGAACCCGTTCTTGGTTGCGACACATCTTATCCGTTCTTTTCTTAAGGTTTTCTCGATATTTTCCTTTCCCCTCATGGGATAAATAAAGTTCGGTGACAACTCTTCTGTCCTTTTCCTTTTTCGCCTTCCCCGTCGTTGCGCGTATTTTTCGAGTAGCGACAGCTGGCGACTCTGCTGGGGAATATAGCAAGCCAAACCTAGTTTGTTTGTTGCATTTGTGCTTTATTTACTTTTATTGTTTTATTTTATTATTGTGTTTCTTTCTAACCGGTTGGGTTTATTGGGATGGTTTGTAAGGATAAAGCTTTCTACCCAAGCTTTCGAGTATACACTAAGACTAGGAGGTGGTTTCTTTCTGATTTGCGAGACGTAGGACTCGTTGAGTTGGATCGAATTCCACCGCTCAGATGAGACCCCGTTGGAAAGATTATGTCCTACGTGTAGTCGTAACAACGTTTTATTTCCGACGTGGGATTCCGTGATTCTGAGGACCTCTTGTAGAACCTTATTCCAAAAGGTTACTAAAACATAACTTTGTGTTCATCCTTTTGAAGGGATTACCGTCTTACGAGTAGACGTTATGATGGAAAACTTTTGAGGGTTAGTGCATGGGACTTTGTTTAAAAGTCTTTTTGGATGCCCTCTTATAAACCAATAGATTGCCCACCCGTGGTGAGAGATATTTTGTTACAATACCCTGCAGGATCTGTGACCTTGACCCTTGATGTGGATCTGTTCTCGTGTGCACTCATTGCATTGCATTGTCACCCTATGGATCTGGGGCATTGACATCCGAGAAGTTAGAATCAATCAGTCTGAGGCTAATCCCCAAACATCAGTTGATCATGGGGCAGATCATCAAGAAGCGATTAATCAAAAGTGGATCATGCCAATCAGGGGCTGGCCACCCAGAGTTTCTTTAACTTGAGGATAGATCCCTCCAATGTTCAATCAGGATAAGTCAAGTCGCTTCAACGCTCTTTCAAGAGCAAGCTACTTCAAAAGTATGTTGAAGCCAACCACAAGAATCAGTTAAACAATGATGAATTTATTCGTGGTTCAAACTCTGAGGCAAGCCATCTTGAGGTCATCTCATGGCAAGTTACTCAAGCAAGGTCATCCTCATCAGCAACTGTTGAGTTCAAGACGAGTGTCGGGGAATCATACCGTCACCTCACCCAATAACCTTAACCTTCCGAAAAGGCCTTGCTGTCTTTGGATCCGTCATCCCACAGCCTAAACCTGTCACCCATCAAAACAAATCAGAACCTCCAAAGTTCAGTTCTTGTCTGGAAAACCTTTATACCAGTCCCATCTGGTCAACCCTTCACTAAACACCAATTCCCTTCTGATACATGTCAGCCCTTAAACCAGCTCCCATCTGGTCATCGTTCCTTTATCCTTCCGTTTAACCAGTCCTCGTCTGGCAAACCATAAAGTCAGTTCCAGTCTGACACCAAACCTAGAAGTCAGTTCTCGTCTGACAACTTAACCTTTTGCCACCAGTTCTGGTCTGGTAAACCTTATCCCAAAGTCCAGCTCCCATCTGGCAAACCACGAAATCAACCCTCCTTTGACAACTTAACCTTTCGCCAACCAGTCCCATCTGGTCTACCCTCCGAATACCAGCCCTCATCTGGTACTTCCAACCCAAAGTCCAATTTACATTGGCAACCATCAAAAGTCCACCACGTCATCACCTGCATTCCCAATCAACTGCCTGCATCCATCATTATCATATGCATCATACACATCGCATTCGACTTCATAAGCATCTTACATCATATGCATACCTATAATCATATCATACTCCCGAGCTCTTGTATCTCCACTCTAGCATTTGCATTTGCATTTCCATTTATGGAACATCATTATCATCAAGCATTCACATATGCGAGATCAGATTTAGGATCAATTTCGAAGATTTTCAAGATCATTATCAGCCCAGTCAGGGGCATTCTCCGCAAGACTGTGGGTGTTCCCCACGAAGTTGTTCAACTTTTGTTGGGTAAATTCAATAGCTTCAACGCAATCAACAGCCCAGTCAGGGGCATTATTTGCAAAGACTGTGGGTCCTCCCATAAAACTCAAGATCACCAAAGCAAAATCCAGCCCAGTCAGGGGCATCTTTTCAATACCATGGGTGTATTGCATGACGTATTTCAACCCCGTGGTTAATCAGATCTTCAAATCAACATTCAGCCCAGACAGAGGCATCTCCAGTAAAGTCGTGGGCGATCCCCAGTGCTTTGTTTCCAGCAGTTTGAAACCTTGACAATCAAAGGATATCCTCAGCAGGTCAAGATTGATATCTCCAGCGGAGCAGGATCGTTTCCGGTGAGCGGGTGTGGGTTTATCCCTCAGCAAGGGAACGAATTCAGAAATTTGTTTTCCCCATAGAGTTTGGACAATTGGCTCCTTTTCCCCTCAGAGTCTAGGTCATTGACTCATTCCTCGAGTGGAAGTTGTATTTGTTGAGTTTATTGCTCATTCCCCAAGCAAAGGTTGATGTTGATTCCCTCGTTGTCTAAATCCCCAGCAAGGTGGATTTGCTCTTAGCTGAACAATTTTACCCAGAAGTTTGCTCAGAAGACCATCCAGGGTTTGTTTTCCCCAACATTTGTACTAGACGTGTCTAGTCTTTTCCCCGGCGGAATTAATCCTTTCTCTTTGGCATTTATTTTGCTAAAGTGTTTCCTTTGCATTTGCATCATGCATAACATCCTCCCAAACGCGTAGCATTTCCATTTCGTATGGAGCATTACGCCATATTCAAACATATGCATGTAAAACATAAGCCGGGTTGCCACCCCTTTATTTTCAAGCGTATCTCCAGCAGTTATCAGTATATTTCTCAATCCTGCGTGGTATCCAGACCTCCAGCCAGGTCATTGACGAGTGTGTCCATCTTATCGGTCTCCCTAGCGGAGTCTACTTATTCAAGTTCATATTTCCCCAACGGATTTTTTCACCTAGATGGTGAATCGACGAATGTTCTTCTGAACTTAGGGTTGAGCCGACCTTTGGGTTCAATGCTCGCTTTTTAGCAAAATGAAGTGACGGTGAAGTCAAATGATTTTGATAATCGACGACGAGGTCAGATTATGAAGAGAATTGACGACGAAGTCAAGCCATGTTGGGAATCGACGACGAGGTCAGATTATGAAGAGAATTGACGACGAAGTCAAGCCATGTTGGGAATCGACGACGAGGTCAGATTATGAAGAGAATTGACGATGAAGTCAAGCCATGTTGGGAATCGATGACGAGATCAGATTATGAAGAGAATTGACGACGAAGTCAAGCCATGTTGGGAATCGACGACGAGGTCATATTATGAAGAGAATTGACGACGAAGTCAAGCCATGTTGGGAATCGACGACGAGGTCAGATTATGAAGAGAATTGACGACGAAGTCAAGCCATGTTAGAAATCGACGACGAGGTCAGATTATAAAGAGAATTGACGACGAAGTCAAGCCATGTTGGGAATCGACGACGAGGTCAGATTATGAAGAGAATTGACGATGAAGTCAAGCCATTTTGGGAGTTGACGGCGAATTCAGATTATGGAAGAGTGACGGCGGAATCAGGTGTCCTACCAATTTGATGTTAAGGACTGACAGCGAAGTCAGGTGTTTTGCCAAATTTTATGTGGAGAATTGATGGCGAAGTCAGATCATGTAGAGGGTTGACAGCGACGTCAGAATGGTTTGAGAAATAACGACGAAGTCAGATGATTTTAATTGACGACGAAGTCAGATTATGTTGTAAGTTGATGGCAAAGTCAGAGGATATGAAGGACTGACGGCGAGATCAGATGTTCTACCAATCAGATGTTTTACAGATTATGTTGAATATTGACGGTGAGGTCAGATCTCACAAATTTGATGTTAAGTTCCGACGGCGAAGTTAGAATGCTATTAAGAGCTGACGACAAGGTCAGGTGTTTGTATTTGATCAACGACTGATGGCGAAGTCAGATGTTCTACCTGTCATAGGTGCCTGACGGCGATGTCAGAGGTTTCATTCTACGGTTGACAAATTTTTGGGTTCTTTTGTATTCAATCACCTTTTACCTCGAATGTTTGAAAGTGTTTGCTTTTCATCCCTTCAGCTCCAAGTCGTTTGAATAGGGGCAGTTGTTGCACCCCAAAATTTTCCCTCTTTCAAGGCTTGACTCATTTCTCCATTTCTTTCAAATTCAATGACATAAAGGAAATCCATCATGAATTCAAGATTAAAGGAAAGAATAGTATAAAGAGAAGTTTTGTGACATTACAAGAATGTCATTTGTTGCAAGATTTTCAACTCTAAGTAATGTTTAGAAATTAATGAATTTCTAATCTTCATTCAAGTCTCTAATCCAATTCATGTTATGGAAATTCCACACCAAGTCCACATTATATCCAAGAAATAACTAAGAATTAAATCAACATTGGAAAATGTCAAGATCAAGACTATGTTTGCTTAGCCATGGGCAATGTGAATATTATGCAAAACAGCCCCATGCAAGAGATGACCATATGTGCCATGTTACAAAATTATTTTTATGTCATAAGGTCAAAGAAATAACATGCAAATGATACATCTACATGCTAAAAATCAGTTTTCAAAAATGCTGTCAAAAAGTAGTGATAATTGGCTACATGGGAATATTCAAGCATGACCAACCAAGGGACCAATGGGCACAAAGAGGGACAGCATTGTAGAGTGTTGTAGCAGAAAAATGCAGCACAAGCATACTAGAAGTAGAGGGAAAGTGGAGCTGCACAAAAAGGTAGTAAAAGATATTGCCAAAAATGGAAATTTTGAAGTGAAAAGTTGTGCAAGGAGTGTGGCATTGGGACAGCAGCAAAAGGTGACAGAAAAGTGTGAAAAAGGGGCTGCAAGCAAGGATAGAAAGATAGTATTCCTTTATTATCATCACATAACACAACACACAAGCAAGCATTGAGGGAGATACTACACTTGGAGGAGAGAAAAAACCAGAAAAAATAGAGAGAAGAAAACCACCAAAAACAAGAGGAGCTTCTTGAAGAGCAACACTTCCATAACATAGAGTGAAGAACACATCCATCCAGAACCAGTAAGAGCTTGAAAAAGAAAGGAGGAAAATCTTTGGTATCCATCCTCTTAACTCTACTCTCTTTTTATATTTGTTTTTTTTTTTACATTTGTTGCATTTGTCATATGAATGTTGTTGTTATTGTTGTGTATACTATGTAAGATCCCAAGGGGACCAAGAGTCCATGGTTTAGAACCACAAAAAGTCAAAAATAACACATAACTTCCACCAGTGGAAGTTATGTACAAAATGTGACATTTTTGAAAAAAGTCAAAAATAACACATAACTTCCACCAGTGGAAGTTATGTACAAAAAGTGACATTTTTGAAAAAAAGTCAAAAATAACACATAACTTCCACCAGTGGAAGTTATGTACAAAATGTGACATTTTTGAAAAAAGCCTAAAATAACACATAACTTCCACCATTGGAAGTTAAGTGCAAAAAGTGACATTTTTGAAAAAAAGTCAAAAATAACACATAACTTCCACCAGTGGAAGTTATGTACAAAAAGTGATATTTTTGAAAAAAAGTCAAAAATAACACCTAACTTCCACCAGTGGAAGTTATGTACAAAATGTGACATTTTTGAAAACAGCCTAAAATAATACATAACTTCCACCATTGGAAGTTAAGTGCAAAAAGTGATATTTTTGAAAAAAGTCAAAAATAACACATAACTTCCACCATTGGAAGTTAAGTGCAAAAATTGACATTTTTGAAAAAAAGCCTAAAATAACACTAACTTCCACCATTGGAAGTTAAGTGCAAAATGTGACATTTTTGAAAAAAAAAGTCAAAAATAACACATAACTTCCACCATTGGAAGTTAAGTGCAAAAAGTGACATTTTTTAAAAAAAGCCTAAAATAACACTAACTTCCACCATTGGAAGTTAAGTGCAAAAAGTGACATTTTTGAAAATAACCCAAAAATAACACATAACTTCCACCATTGGAAGTTAACCCAAAAATGTCACATTTTGAAGTTACTGTTTTTTGACTTTATTCAAAGAGTTCGCACGGCGAACTCTTTGATGGCACTTCGTGCCGTTTTTCTTGTGTGTCTCAATTTTTTTTTTTGAGCCGTCTAGCTTATGTTTGTATGATTATTGTATGTGAATATTGTTGTGATCCTTGTTTACCTTTGTTTTCCAAAAACTATTTTTAAAAGTAAACTCTCGATTTATCAAGCCATTTTTGACCATGTAAGCCGGATGCCTTGTGCACCGCCATCGACCTTGCTCGCTTCACCTCAAACCTTTTTAAACAATTAAATCCTTGACCCAACGTCAAGCGGATTTTCTCAAACGATTGTTAAGCCAATTCATCATATTTAATAAAAGGGTAAAGTTCTCTTTGTATTGAACTAAAGAGAAGGGATTGAGTGTAGACTTCTTCCTTTCCGAGTGTCGAGATGCTCACTGTAGTGTGGGTGGTTTTGATACTTGTCTTTCAATACGAAGACGTTTTCATCCACACCTGTTTCTTCTAAAAAAAACCTCGGCCCCGTATCAAGTGCATTTTCAAAACACTTACAATAAATAAATCGATTCTCTTGGTATTGAACTAAAGAGAGAGGATTGAGTGTAGACTTCTTCCTCTCCGAGTGTTGGGATATTCACTGTAGTGTGGGTGGTCTCGATACTCGTTTTTCAATATGAAGACGTGACTTTATCTGCCACCTATCTCCCTCTACAACTTCTTTCCGCAACCTTTGTCACCTAAAAACCTCGGTCCCGTACCGAGCGCATTTTTAAACTCTTTTCATAACAAAAACTTGAATGGTCGTGGAGTGGTTAGGCGTAGGCCTTCTCCTATCCCGAGTGCTGGCGTTTACCGTAGGGTTCTCTGTCGCAAAAGCACTTACCATTCAAAACCAAAAACACTTTAATAAGAGAATGAAGTTCTCTTTGTATTGAACTAAAAAGAGAGGATTAAGTGTAGACTTCTTCCTCTCCGAGTGTCGAGATGCTCACTGTAGTGTGTGTGGTTTTGATACTCGTCTTTCAATACGAAGACGCTATGTTCGCCACACTCTTTCATAACAAAAACTTCGAGATAAAGAATTGGGTACTACCCGTAGGGGTTACTATCCGAGGACCTATCTCGCCCCTTAAAATAACAATTCAACAAATCAAATGTGACATCTTGCCTCGCATGGCGAAAACTTATCTTTCGAAAAGGATATGATACGTCCATTCTACCGCAAACAGGTAATGTCTAAGTCTCCAACGAGTGAGCAGCAATACACCTAACTGCTAGAATGCGTACGATAGCATCATCCATAAAAACGTCAACAAATCGTAGGCCGAACTACAGCTGCTCTGATTCTTTACTTCGTTCAAGTAAAGATACGTAGGCACAAGGGCCACAATCCTTGTCGAGCACATTCCCCTCATACTTGTAGTTTCCCGAACTACGTCGACTCTGATTTTTTCATATCCGTTGAGAATACATAGGCCTAGGAGCACGAAGTCCTACCGAGTCTGTTCTTTCCCTTCTTCCTCGCGTTACCTTTCTTTCCCCGTTTCTAAACCCTTTTCTGTATCTTTTAGAAAACAACTTTATAACATAACATTTAAGCAAATAAATTCACACGTCGACAAACAAATGGTTCCCATCGAGTAAGATGGATGCGAGGGGTGCTAATACCTCCCCCTCGCATAACCGGCTTCCGAACCCGTTCTTGGTTGCGAGACCATATTATCCGTTCTTTTCTTAAGGTTTTCTCGATATTTTCCTTTCCCCTCATGGGATAAATAAAGTTCGGTGGCGACTCTTCTGTCCTTTTCCTTTTTCTCCTTCCCCGTCGTTGCGCGTATTTTTCGAGTAGCGACAAGGTGGTCTCGGATCCTTTGTTTCACGCCACTAATGTGACAGTTAAACGGTGGAAGTCTCGTCATCGACCAAAAATAAATGAAAATGAGACGACATTCCCAATGACAAATGTGAAATGAAATTAACTTCTAAAAGAATAAAAGTAAAAAAAACTAAATAAGAAATGTTAAGCAACTTAAATAAAACTCTAAATATTTAGAACTATAATAGTATTACATAAAATAATAATATACATAATTTATTTACAAAATAGATATTAATATATTTATATAAAAAATAAAAGTTATAAATAAAAATTAATAAATCATATTTTAAAATTTAAACCAAACAGAGGAGGGGGTGACATAGATTTGCCACGGTCCCTATGAGCTTAGGACCAAATCAGAAATAAAAAATAAAATAAATAATAAAATAATAAATAAATAAAAAACAAATGACATTAACCTTCTCCGATTTTCCCAACATCATTTCCCCTATCCTCTTCCCTTCTCAGAACAAGATCAAAAGAAACGCTCGGAGTCATTGCAAAACATCATCGTGCACCAAAAAAGACAAAGCATCAAATTCAACCTTTAAGCCAAATGAAACGATTTGCTCAGGTTTGTGTTGTTTCAGTTTCGAATTTCTCCATCTGTTTCAAATCTGATTCAATCTGGGGGTTGCGACTCACACTTCTTCCTCTTCTCTCCATGATTTTGGGTTGTTTGAACAGATTATTGGTTTGTTGAAGATGGAAATGGAGGTTGAAGGAGTTGCGATGGATTTCGAAGGATCAAAAAATCTGGGTTTGGAAGGTAGTTGGGTGATGGTGTTGTTAATGGTGGACGGACTGTTTGAAGAGGGGTTTCGAAAAAGAGTGAAACAGAAGGAGATAGAAGTGATGTGGGTATCGTGGAAGCTGTTGAAGGAAGATAGTTGGTACGCTGAGTCGAAAGATGGGTTGTTCGCGGTTGTTGGACGTTTATGGTGTAATGGATTTCGCGAGGGTTGAGAGGACGATGGTTTTTGGGATGAGATGGTTGAGGCGTTTTGGATGTGAGTTTTGGATTGGATGTTGTTGTTGATTTGGGAGGCTGTTGATGAAGGAAGGTGGGCGGATCTTGAGTTATTTCGAAGTTGTTTATGGATGGGATGATAAAGATTATTTCTGGGTTTCAGAAGGAGCTCCTGGGCTCCGTTTTGTGTCGTTCAATGATGTTTTAGGTTTGGAAAGTTATTGTTGAAATAAGGTAGTTGATGGTGTATGGTTATGAAAGGGTGATGAGGTTTCACGCAGATGAGATACTAGGTTGCTGATGAAGTTTATGGAGGAAGATGAATTTGAGCTTGAAGTTTGAGTGAGGATGATGAAGATGTATGAGGATGGAGTGAGGTGAATTTTACAGTTGGAGGTTTGTGATGGCTGAAGTTTGAAGCTTCGTTGATGAAGAAGCAATGGGAGAGTGGCTAGGGTTTTGGAGAGTCTCTCCCAGATTAGGGTTCTTTTGTTCTTTTATAGTTAAACTTTAAGGTGTAAGATCTATATCCAGGCCTTTTGGAGTCCGACTGAGGTTTGGTTGGTCTTGATGAGAATAGTTTTAGTAGTTTTTTGTTGTCACTTTCCTTTCAATGTCTGTTTTGTGCATGTCTGATGGTAACAGGTCTGTGGTGCTGGTTTGTCCTCTTGTGATTGTGCAGAGTAGCAGTTGTACCTTATTTTACAGTGTGGTAATTTTTGTAAATGTGGCTATGAGATTCTGCTTGTATTGTCTTGTTTTACAGAGTGTAGCAGTTTTTTACCGCATGTCATACTGCTTTCTTTGGACTGTCTTGTAGTCTTTTTTCATTAATTTTCTCATGTTTGATAGGTAACTACTGCAAGGAGTTCATGAGCGATATTTTCCTACGTCGCGAATTCAAGTCGGGGTTACGGCGCATATGCTACAGTATTCGAAAGAAAGCCGGTTGTGCATGACATCGCTTGGAAGCTTGTTGCTGCTCGTTGTTTTATGCGGTAGTCTCTTAAAATTCCGCGCATGTATCATGAGGCCAGGTATACATTGGTATGGCGTTTTTTCCTCTTTTTTACGAATTATCTTTTGCTGAAAGTGTACGTAGCATGGTTGTTGATCCAATTCACATCATACATATAACAGGAAGACATACCTTTTGATGCCGGCCTCAATTCAACAAATCTCTCAAGTTCTGACTCGTGATCAACACCGGTAATCTGAAGTATTGCTTACATGTCAGTGGTTTCTAACTGTAGGAACATGTTCTCTCCGGTGGTCATGGACTCATGGTCCAAGGATATAATCCCGTTATAAATGCTCTTGCAAAAGACATTGATATACGCCTGAACCACAGGTATGCCTTGGAGGATGGCAGGAACTTTGTTGCTGATGCTGCTATCATCACTGTTCCAGTTGGAGTCCTTAAAGCCAACTTAATTGAGTTTGAACCAAGACTTCCTGATTGGAAAGTTTCTGCAATTTCAGATCTTGGTGTAGGCAATGAAAATAAAATTGCACTAAGATTTGACAAAGTGTTTTGGCCTGATGTAGAACTCCTTGGTGTTGTTGCTCCTACCTCATATGCATGTGGCTATTTTCTCAATCTCCATAAAGCAACAGGCCATCCAGTTCTTGTTTACATGGCAGTTGGCAGGTTTGCTTATGACCTTGAGAAACTATCTGACGAGTTAGCTGCGAATTTTGTAATGCTACAGCTTAAGAAGATGTTTCCTGATGCTTGTGAGCCAGTAAGTTAACCGAATCCTTATTCCATGCAGTCTGGAGATTCCTCACATTCATGCAATTAGGTATTCTGTACCATTTGGCTTCTCTCATGTCATGTGTGTACACATCAAACAGCAATAACTTGACATTTTGTTATGTTTTATCAATGCAGGTTCAGTATCTTGTGTCACATTGGGGAACAGATCCAAACTCTCTTGGTTGTTACTCTTATGATTTGGTTGGAATATCAATGGACGTGTACGACAAGCTTCGTGCACCTTTAGGTAATCTATTCTTTGGCGGGGAAGCTGTAAGCTTAGACAACCAAGGATCTGTGCATGGAGCCTACTCTGCTGGAGTTATGGCTGCTGAAAACTGTCAGAAATACCTTTGGGAGAAACAAGGCAACTTAGAAAGCCTGTCTCAAGTTTCGGTTAGACCAAAGTGGCTTCTTCGCAGGCGACACAAGAATCAGGCTTCAAGTAACGTTCTGTGCATTTCCTCCTCTTTTTACTATGCTTCTTCTTTTCCTCTTTTTGCTGCTATGCTTCTGATGGTTGTCGTTGTTCTTGATTTGTTGGCCGTGTATGGTAATTGATATTTCTGCTTTTTTGTTGTTGCAGGCTTTGTAGTACTGGTTTGAGGTAATGGTTAGCATAAACCATGTTGGACTCTTATGGAGAATCACGCTGCATTTCCTTTTGTCTGTTGCGAGTGTGCTGGAAAGTTGTTGTGTTGTATGCTCGCGTGGGGAATTAAAGAGAAGAAGGTACATGATAATGGAGGTGCCTCTAATGTACGAGTCCTGACAGGTTCTGGGGACATTGAGTTGATGCATTTTTAATCCTTTCGCCTTTTCTTCTTTTTTATGGTTGCATTGTATATGGCGTGTGATTCAATGAGCTTGTTTTGCATTTTAGAGCTTTTCGGGCGTTTTTGACGTACCTGCTTTGGTGTGTACGGGAAATACATATCATTTTGAATTCACAGGTGGGCTCCATCTTGCAGGTTGGCATCTTATGGCTTAGGGAATGCTTCCTTTGTTGAGTATTTGGTTCCAGCTTTATAAATGGGCTCCCCGTACAGCATCCTTTTCTTTTTCTTTGCAAAACAAAAAAACTGTAGGTTGTACATAATATTATCTTGCAACTTATGTACTCCATTCCCTTGTAATGAACTCTATTCTAACAAGAAAATTGGATTGGGCTTGAACTGTGTTTATACCTTCTTTGATTTTTCATAAAAATTGAAATGGGCTCTAAATTATAATGTTCAAAATTTAATTCTTGCATTAATGAAATATCCTCACAACATCTTGAGTTCTTTACTTCCTTATTAAAACAATAATGATTAAAACTCAAATTTCTCGTATTGACTCCACATTCATATTTGAACTTTTACTCGAAATGAATGACGTTTTGAATTGGTCCTTGAAAAAAAAACCCTTCCATGAACCGATCTTGGACTTCTGAACCTCAAAACTTGCATAATCTCTTGAGATATGAGTTAAATATGAACCAAACACCAAACAATCTCGAAGTTTGCCACTTGAAAACATGATGAGTTGAAACTTTCATTATGAATTTCTTGAGCCTGCCTTAAAACAACTTATGTGATATTAGCTTAAACCATGACTTAACTGATTAACCATAGTAACATGCCTTAACCTTCTCACAACTTCTGTAAAGGCTTATGACCATATTAAACACAACCTGTGAAACTCAGTCCATACCACACACTCGAGCAGCAATCACATATTTGGATACTAATTGGTGGGCAGATGTACAAAATGAAATGTAAAAGTAGGTAGGACAAATTTAGGGTATGACACCCGTATACAAAGAACCTACCACAGTTGATATTCAGAAGTTCAACCAGGTACTCCGAGACAAAGAAGAGCTACAAAAAGCCAACGAAGAACTAGAGAGAGAGATTGTTCAACTCCGGAGTGAAAAGAACGAAGCCGTATACACCTGCAAGAAGCAGACAGAGATGATCAACCACTTGAGTGTTAATTTGACCAAGGAGACTAATTCTAGAGAACGTCTTGGGTTAGACCTGAAGGCAGTGTATAATGTGTTGACCACCAAAAAACAGGATCTGGATAGGGTGTACCTGAAGTTATCCAAGTACGAGACGTTGTGGAGCAACACCCTAGCCAAGTACAAAGAGCGGGAGGAAAAGCTGAAGCAGCGAGTAGCCGGGCTAAAAGTCCAGATTGAAATCAAGGACAAGAAGATTGAGGCTGAAGCCTCACTTCTATGCGACACTCAGTATAGATTGGTTGAGACCAAGGCGAATCTACAAGATTGTCAACTCCGAGCTGGTGCCAAGAGGAGTAGGGTGGAAAACCATTCTGAAGAAGGTGTTTGTAGGGACGTTGCCGAGAACCTCCCAGATACCATCAGACAGAGGGATTTGCTGATCCAGGGTTTGCTCACTCAGCCTGATCATCCCACTACGAAGAAGTTATTAGAGGATTTCTGTGCCCGTAGCCGCACTTGATTTCTTTATATTTCTTTGTATCTTTTATGCGTTGATATGCTGACCACCGCCAGGCCTGTTGGTTGGGGACACGCCTTTTACTTCAGTTGTATGTGATTACAGTTGTACGCTGCCCGCGCGGGTTTTTCAGATAAATATATGAGGATTTCTTTTCCATGATTGGATGTTAGACTTTATTTGTCTCGGAAACTAGGATCGAGGGGGAATCTCCCCAAGGCACAGACACACGTTTGCATTTGCATGAATCATTTGCATAACAGGTACCTCGAGCTATTTTGCTAACCCTCTGTTGCCACAGGTTATTTCAGGATTGTCGATCAGCAAATCCATCGATACTCTACAAGAAGTAATTGCAAGAAAGCTATGGATCAAATGCAAGCTGAGATGCAGGAGATGCACGATAGGATGGCGCAATTCATGCAAGTCATGGAAACTGTGGCCAAGGGCCAAGAGCAGCTTCAGACTCTGGTGCAGCCTCTGATTGCACGGGTTGACGGTAATGGTGTGCAACATGGCAGAGTTGCTACTAACCCTTCTCAAGTCGGGACTCCTCGAGCGGGTGATGCTGTACCGGTGATTGTTCTCAATGCTGACGGGAACGCTAATGGATCTGGGAATGGGAATGTAGCTGGTAATGGTAACGAACATGTGGAAACCAACGAAAATGTCGGAGCTGGAAATACTGGTTTTAATGTTGGAGCTGGAAATGCTGGGTTTGGTATTGGTGCTGGAAACACTGGTGTAGGTATTGGTGGTGCCAATATAGGCTATGGCAATGTAGGCTATGGCAATGCGGGCTTTGGCAATGCAGGTTTTGGTAACACAAGCAACAACTGTGTTGGGATGGGTGCCTACAATGCTGGTTTTGGGTCGGGCGTTGCTAATCAGGGCTTTGGTAATGTGGGGTATGGTCCCAGGTTTAATCAGAACAGCTTTGGTCCTAATGCCGCTTACGCAGGGTATGATAATGTGGATCCTCATTGGGGCGAGGATCGTCAAGAGGATGCTTTCTCTCAGCCGGGCGTGGGTCTCGAGATGCCCACAGAAAATGACCGAAGGTTCAAGCTGTTGGAGGAATAAGTGAGAGGTCTTGCCAATCAGAATTCCATGGGGTTAGACATGGCTAATATGGGGTTGGTTCCTGGCTTGAGGGTGCCGCTCAAGTTCAAAGCGCCTGCTTTTGATAAGTATATGGGAGATACCTGTCCAAGAGTTCATGTACGGTCTTATTATCGGAGAATGTCTGCTTATTCTAATGACGAAAAGATGTTGATGCATCTTTTCAAGATAGCTTGTCTGGAACGCCACTGGAATGGTATAAGGGGCTAGAGCCCTCTCAGATCGGTAGCTGGAAGGAGTTGGCGGAATCCTTTGTAAGACACTACCAGTATAACAGCGACCTTGCTCCGAACAAGGTCCAACTTTAGAATCTTTCCCAAAGGAATGGCGAGAGTTTTAAAGAATATGCCCAGAGGTGGCGTGAGCTTGCAGCGAGGGTGCAGCCACCCATGATAGAGCGTGAGTTGATGGATCTTTTTGTGGGCACTTTCTCTGGTTTGTATTATGATAAGCTTCTCGGTTGTACGATGAGTAGTTTTTATGATATGATACTCTTGGGAGAACGTATAGAGAACGTCGTCAAGATCGGTAAGATTCAAGCAGGAGAATCAACCTCAGCTGGAGGTGGTAAAAAGGTTTTTGGGAATAAGAAGCAGGGGGATGCTAATTTAGTATACAACTCCCGAGGAAGAGGTAGAGGTTGGAACCAATACCATCTGCAATAGATTACTAGTGTGACAATTCCCGCACCTCAACAACAACAACAACCGCAGCAACAGCAGAGACAACAACATCCTGCTCAGCGAAGAATTCAGGATAGGGATAGGAAGGCGAAGAGGGTATTCGATGTGCCTCTAGTGTCATATGCTGAGCTCCTTCTAACTTTATTACAGCTACAACTTGTCGAGAAAAGGACGTTAGCGCCGCCGACGGGCACGCCTCCTTTTGGTTATGATGCCAATGCACATTGTGAATTCCACTCCGGGGCACCCGGTCACAACATAGAGAATTGTCATGCATTCAAGCACAAAGTGCAGGACCTGATAGATAGTAAGGCTATAAACTTTGATCATGGTGCACCCAACATCGAGAAAAATCCGATGCCGCCTCACAGATCTGCAAAGGTGGGTGCTATCTTGGAAGATATCAGTCTGAATTTGATCATGAATGTAGATGAACCGAAGACGCCTCTGGGTTGTGTAAAGAGCAGGTTGCTGAAGGGGGTGTCTTCCCTGGTTATGGTGTAGATTGTGTTGACTGTTTAGCCCGGCCTGAGGGATGTGGTAGTTTAAGAAGAGGTATTCAAGGTCTGATTAATGAAGGAACGCTGCAATTCGATCGTACTGCTGAAGAGAAGCCTGTTGAGGCAATAGCTGAGAAGCAGAGCGAAGTTGCAACGGTTACGATCCTGTTTAAGACTATCACGATATCGGCGCCTCCCAAGCGGCCGACCATCACCATAACCAAAGCTGGACCCATTCCATACGAAAGCACTAAAGCCATCCCTTGGAACTATGGGACGGAGGCTTACTGCAATGGAGAAAAGATTAACCTGGAAAGCCCGCCGGTAGGATCAGTTGATAATCTTGTGGGAGCGGGGGGCATAACTCGTAGCGGTAGAATTTTTGCGGCACCCGATTTAGAGGCTGAGAGAATCGCCAAAGGGAAGGGTAAAGTCAATGAAGGAGGATCTTCTCAAGAGAAGGAAAAAGAAGCAGTGACTAAAGATGTGGAAGAATTTATGAGACTGATCCAGAAGAGTGATTATAAAATTGTTAATCATCTGCAGCAGACGCCTTCTAAAATCTCGATTTTGTCATTGTTGCTTTGTTTCGAAGCTCATCAGAACGCTTTGCTGAAAGTTCTTGACACTGCTTATGTACCCCAGGAGATATCCGTCAATCAGCTCGAAGGAGTGATTGCGTACGTGAACGTGGGGCATGGCCTTGGATTTACAGATTTTGATTTAACACCCAGGGGCCGCAACCACAACAGTGCGTTGCATATCTCAGTTGAGTGTCGGGGCACTATTATGTCTCATGTCCTCGTTGACACTGGTTCGTCCTTGAATGTTTTGCCCAAGAAGGCGTTGTTGAAGCTGGATACCCGAGGCATAATATGCACACCAAGCGACTTGGTGGTGAGGGCTTTTGACGGGACTAGAAGGTCCGTGTTTGGGGAATTGACTTTACCGATATAGGTCGGTCCAGAGGTGTTTGATACTGTGTTTTACATCATGGATATTCATCCAGCTTATAGTTGTTTGCTTGGACGACCTTGGATTCACTTTGCAGGGGCTGTAACGTCTACGTTGCACCAGAAACTCAAATACATGGTCGGTGGTAGCATTGTCACCGTATGTGGGGAAGAAGATATCCTGGTAAGTCACCTGTCGTCGTTCAAATATGTCAAAGTGGATGGTGAGATCCACGAGACATTGTGCCAAGCTTTTGAAGGGGTGCAGATCAAAGACAAGTCTCCTGTCATAAACAAGGGGCCAGAGGTGGCTATGTCTTCGTACAGGGAAGCCCAAGCGGTAGTTCAGGCCGGGGAAACTAAAGGTTGGGGTCAAGTTCTGGAGATTCCTGTTAAGCAGGACAAGTTTGGTTTGGGATTTCGCCCGTCGTCGTCATCTTTATCGCCGAGCGCGCCAAGATTCAAGGGGCCGATCGTGTTTACCTCAGGAGGGGTCAGTTTTGAAAGGATTAATGTTGTGTTTACCCCAGCATGCCAGGACAAAGCCTATGCAACTGGTCTATCCAAGACTTTATTCAAGTGACGACAGAACAATAATGCTTTATTTTTTCGATTATTGTACAACCCTATGTCCTACCCGGGGCATGGTGGTTTTATTTCAGGGCCTACTTGTTTATGTGTATGCTTTGCTTTAATCATCAAATAAAGGCGTTTTTTTCATGCAAATTTTGTGATCCTTATTTTTCTGTTTTTATTTTAACAATAAAATAGCAACGTGGTTGTGTGCTTTGTTTGCATATCATTTGAAGCATTTAACCATGTCCCTTGCAGGATCCATATTTCAGATGACACCGATCAAGAACTCCCTATGACTCACTTCGACTTTGAGCATTTGATATTTCAAGCCGAGGAAGAGATTGTTGAGGGCGACGACTTACCAGAAGAGCTGACTCGAATTTTAAGACAAGAAGAGAAGTTTATTCTGCCTCATCAGGAGGAGATTGAGGTCGTTAATTTGGGTTCCGAAGAAGTTGTCAGGAATGTCCGGATAGGGGCTGCGCTGCAAAATAATATCAAGCAGAGACTGGTCGAGATGCTTCGAGAGTATAGTGACATCTTTGCTTGGTCTTATGAAGACATTCCTGGGTTAGACACTGATATTGTGGTCCACCGCTTGCCATTGCATGAAGAATGTCCGCCGGTCAAGCAGAAGCTCAGAAGAACGAGACCAGATATGGCCGTAAAGATTAAAGAGGAAGTACAGAAATAGTGGAACGCTGGTTTTCTAGCTGTTACAACTTACCATCCTTGGGTCGCCAATATAGTACCTGTACCAAAGAAAGATGGTAAGGTACGGATGTGTGTTGACTATCGGGATTTGAACAAGGCGAGCCCTAAGGATGACTTCCCGCTTCCTCATATTGACGTATTGGTCGACAATACTGCTCAATTCTCTGTGTTTTCCTTCATGGACGACTTTTCGGGCTATAATCAGATTAAGATGGCGCCGGAGGATATGGAGAAAATGACTTTCATTACCCCGTGGTGAACGTTTTGCTACAAAGTGATGCCCTTTGGTTTGAAGAACGCTGGGGCAACATATCAGCGTGCTATGACAACGCTCTTTCATGACATGATGCATAAAGAGATTGAGGTCTATGCTGATGATATGATTGCCAAATTCCAGACGGAGGAAGAGCATCTGGTGAATCTTCTGAAATTGTTTGAGAGGCTTAGGAAATTCAGGTTGAGGCTGAATCCTAATAAGTGCACCTTTGGGGTGAGATCTGGAAAGCTATTGGGGTTCATTGTTAGTGAAAAAGGAATTGAGGTTGATCCTGCAAAAATAAAAGCTATGCAAGAAATGCCAGCGCCAAAAACAGAGAAAGAGGTTCGTGGCTTTTTGGGGAGATTGAACTACATTGCTCGGTTCATATCTCATCTCACAGCCACGTGTGAACCAATGTTTAAATTGTTGAAAAAAGATCAGGCGATTGTCTGGGATGAAAATTGTCAAAAGGCGTTTGAAAAAAATAAAAGAATACTTGCAGGAACCTCCGATATTGACACCCTAGTAGCCGGAAGGCCACTAATCATGTACTTGACGGTTCTTGAGAACAACATGGGTTGTGTTCTCGGTCAACACGACGAGACTGGACGAAAAGAGCATGCGATCTATTACTTGAGTAAAAAGTTCACAGATTGTGAGTCCCGTTACTCAATGCTCGAAAAGACGTGTTGTGCACTTGCTTGGGCTGCCAAACGTTTGAGACAATACATGCTAAATCATACAACCATGCTGATTTCGAAGATGGATCTGATCAAATATGTCTTCGAAAAACAGGCGCTTTCAGGAAGGATTGCCCGATGGTAGATGGTACTGACAGAGTACGACATTCAGTATGTTTCGCAAAAGGCTATCAAAGGTAGCATGATGTCAGAGTACCTTGCCGAGCAGCCAATTGATGATTACCAACCGATGAAGTTTGATTTTCCTGACGAGGATATTATGTACCTAAAGATGAAATACTGCGAGGAGCCATTGCATGGTGAAGGTCCTGAACGGAGTTCCCAATGGAAATTAATATTTGACGGTGCTGTTAATTCATACGGAAGTCGAATTGGGGCAATCATTACTACTCCCCATGGGACTCACATCCCGTTCACTGCCAGATTGACGTTTTCAGTTACCAACAATGAGGCTGAATATGAAGCGTGTATCATGGGTCTCGAAGAGGCTATTGATTTGAGAATTAAAAATCTTGATGTGTACGGAGACTCCGCGCTAGTCGTGAACCAGATCAAGGGAGAATGGGAGACTCGTCAGCCTAATCTGATACCTTACATGAATTATGCAAGGAGGTTGTTGCCTTTCTTTGACAAAGTAGAATTTCAACATGTGTCGCGGGCAGAAAATCAGATGGCAGACGCCCATGAGACGTTGTCTTCGATGTACAAAGTTAACTTCTGGAATGAGTCTCCTAGAATAGTTATCTCTCGCCTTGATAGGCCCGCTTTCATATTCGCCATTGAGGAAGCTTCTGATGGCAAGCCGTGGTATTTGGATATCCAGAATTTCCTAAAGAACCAAGAGTATCCGACTGGGGCATCCAGCCGCGATAAGAAGACTCTTAGGAGATTAGCTGGCAACTTCTACTTGAATCCTGATGGTGTTCTGTACCGGAGAAACCACGATTTGGTGTTATTGCGATGTGTGGATGAGAAAGAAGCTAATCTGCTTATGGAAGAGGTCCACGAGGGTACTTTCGGCACGCATGTTGGCAGACATGCTATGTATCGAAAATTATTACGAGCAGGGTATTATTGGCTGACGATGGAAACAAATTGTTTCAAGTTTGCGAAGAAATGCCATAAATGCCAGATTTATGTAGACAAGATTCATGTGCCGCCAAGCCCTTTGAATGTTATGGCGTCCCTGTGGCCTTTCTCCATGTGGGGCATTGATATGATTGGCAGGATTGAGCCCACTGCCTCCAACGGACACCGGTTCATCTTGGTAGCTATCGATTACTTCACCAAATGGGTCGAAGCAGCGTCTTACGCTAATGTTACCAAACAAGTAATAGCCCGATTTATCAAAAAGGACATCATCTGCAGATACGGAATTCCCGAAAGAATCATTACTGACAATGATTCGAACTTGAATAATAAGATGATGAAGGAATTGTGCCAGAATTTCAAGATTGAGCATCATAACTCATCTCTCCATCGGCCCAAGATGAATGGCGCTGTCGAAGCGGCCAACAAGAACATCAAAAAGATAGTTCAAAAGATGGTTGTGACCTACAAAGATTAGCACGAGATGCTGCCTTTCACTTTACACGGTTATCGTACGACGGTACGCACATCAACTAGGGAAACTCCTTTCTCACTAGTGTATGGTATGGAAGTTGTCCTACCATTGGAGGTTGAGATTCCTTCTTTGAGAGTTTTGCTTGATGTCAAACTTGATGAGGCAGAGTGGATAAAGAATAGACTGAATCAGCTCAGCTTGATGGATGAGAAGAGACTAGCAACTATCGCATATGGTCGGTTATATCAGAGCCGGATGAAGAAAGCTTTTGACAAGAAGGTGCACCCTTGAAGCTTTCAGACGGGCGATCTTGTGCTGAAGAAGATTCTCCCACCACAATCAGATCACATGGGCAAATGGACTCCCAACTATGAAGGTCCATATGTCGTTTGAAAGGTATTCTCTGGAGGAGCCTTATTGTTATCCACCATGGATGGCGAGGATTTTACATCCCCTGTGAACTCGGACGCAGTTAAAAAATACTTTGCTTAAAGAGACCCGCTGAACAGAAAAAAGAAAGTCCAGGAAAAAATGGGGCATCCCGGCGAACCAAGAAAAAAAAGAGAAAAGGGTTCGGGCAAAACTTAGGGATAAAAATTGAAAAGATGTACACCCGCGAAGTCGAAAACCTGAAAAGGCGACTTCGGCAAAAAAGGGTATCCCGGTGAATTGAAAACCCGAAAGGGCGATTCAGGAAAAAGTTAGGGATTGAAAAAGCAAACGACTGCGGTCCGAGTTTTGATACTACATCGCTCAGTGGTTTGGGAGTACCTGAGGGTCGATTATCCAAGTCAATCTCTTCCGAAGACGGAGCATCGGGAAAGCGTCGGAGTCAGGCGAGTCATAGGAGGATCAGTTCATGGTGTTTGTCTGCACCATGTTGCCGACCAGTATACAAATTTCTTTGTACCTATGTACATATCTGTATTTGTTTTTGTAACTTCCTCTTTTCAGGAGTTGCATCCACTGTAAAAACTTCGCCTATTTACAGGCCCGTTATCAATAAACGCATACTATTCAGTACTTGATGGTTGTTTCTTGTTTTAACTTTTACTGTTTTGTTTGTGAAAAACGCCGATGTTTTGATAAACTTGCACGTGCATAAACTTGCAGGCCTTGGCCAATAATTGTTAAAACTTCGAATTAACTGAACAATTGTCGCAGATAATGACCAAGATAGTTCCTTTTGTGTAGGATGTCTTGTTTCGTTCATATTTTGCAGGGTTGTTACCTCTGAAGCAAACAACCAAGGGATCGTGTTTCCCCAGTCGGAGTCCCTTAACGTAGGAGCAGGCTCTATGTGAAACTTATTCCTCCCCAGCAGACGTAATTCACATTTTTATCCCCGGAAGAGTTAGATGCAGGCTAGTAAGTAGTCATGCCGGTATGTGCATTCCCAGCAGTTGGTCGTGTGCACATTTAATCCCCAATGAGGTCTTCACAGAGTACAACCAGGTTGTCGGTGGTTTGAAAGGATCATCCTCACGCAGGATTGTTCTTTCTGTTCTCCAGCAAGTTGTCTTTCCTCTAATAGGGTTGATCATCCTCTGCAGAGTTCGTAACTCCATATTTGTTAAGCTATCCCCCAGCAGGATTGTTTCTTCCCCCAGCGGAAGTTTGGTTTAATTTCTCCAGCATTTATTTTGTTAGAGCGCCCCTTTTGGCATTTGCATCGCGCATAACATCTACCCAAACGCGTAGCATTTCCATGCCGTATGGAGCATTACGCCATTTTCAAACATATGCATTTTGAAACGTAAGCCAGGTTGTTTACCTTTTGTTTTCAGGTGTTTTCCCTGCAGGGGATTGGAATTCTTGTTCAGGATGGTTTTCATATATTCAAATGCTCGGCGTGAGATATGTGATGATAACATTCGTCCTATCATGTGTGCTTTTATCAGAGTTACTTGGTTAAGTTTCCCTTCTTCCCCAGCGGAGTTTTCCTCAGATTGTTGTTACGTCAGCGTTAAAAGATTTCAAGGATTAGACCTTCGAAGTCGTTACTTGTTGTCAAAGTAAGTGTCTGGAAGTTGACGTCAATAGAGTTTTCCTCGGATTGCTGTTACGTCAGCGTTAAAAAATCTCATGGATTAAACCTTTGGAGTTATTACCCGTGGTGACGGAGTTATTACTCGTGGTGACGGAGTTATTACCCGTGGTGAAGGAGTTATTACCCGTGGTGACGGAGTTATTACCTGTGGTGACGGAGTTATTACCCGTGGTGACGGAGTTATTACCTGTGTTGACGGAGTTGGTCCCGTGGAGTTGTTCGTTCAAGTCTTCGGATGCCAGATTAGCACTTTTATTTAGTGCTTCGCCTGTTTCTTCAGAAAAAGATGTCAAGTTCACGCTTTACGTAGTGCAAATACCCGTAGTGTCGAAAATGTTTCTCACAAAGTTGCTTATTCAGGTCTTCGGATGCCCAGTTCACGCTTTACATAGTGCTTTGTTCGTCCCTTCAGAGATGGAAAGTCAAGGATGGTATTTTGATGTGGTCCTATGGCTCGATGCCTGCTTATTGTGGCGTATCTTTGAAGTTTGATTGTTGTTGATATAGTGTGTTGATTCAACGCCTGTGGCGTCACACAGGTGGTTGATGGTAAAATCAGTTGTTCTTTATCAAATGATTGATCAGTTGTTGTCGTGACAACCAGATTCAATTTTCTGGATTTTGTTCCCCAAGCAGTTTGTGCAGTTTATTTTCTTTGGTGGGCAAATTTCTGGGTTCTTTGGTATTCAACCGTCTTTCACCTCGATTGTTCGAAAGCCGTTCGCTTTTCATCCAGTCAGGTTCAAGCCGCTTGAATAGGGGCAGCTGTTGCACCCCAAAATTTGCCTAACCTTTTTCTTACTTGGCTTTTGTTTCATTACATTAGCATATCATTGGCCTAGCATTTGCATAACATAACATTATTCATTTAGCAGGGGATCAAGTGTGGTTTATATCAAGAGGATCCTATCTAGAGGTCTTATTTAAGCTTGAGAGGTCACCAAAGTCATCAGAAAGTGGGTTGTGTTCTTGAGAAGTTTGGATGCTGGTATGTGGTTCATCTCCTAACTTGGGGGCCAATTGAAGACCATCAGTGGGTTGTGAAGCCTTGATCATGGATAAGGTACATGGATAGAGCTCATGGAGTGCTTTGAGGGTCATGGTGGAGTTCAGGCAAGGGTTCATGGCAAGTGTGGAAAGTCACAATTGAAGGTGTTGCAATTAGGGTTTTCACCTGGTCAACTTTGAGTCAACTATGCAATTGAAGGAGATTAAGACTCATTTATAAGTCTTTGTAGTCAGGGGATATTGTGTTGAGGCATTTTATATGTCATTCCATGATCAATTCAAGAAGAATTCAAAGTGTGAGGAGTTGCTAAATTAGGGTTCTCAGGGTAAAATCCCCTATTTAGTGTCTGGCTTCAAGACCACTTATCTCAAGATACAAGTTTCATCTAAACTTTTGACCAACATGGAACTTGTAGAGCATGTTCTTAGCTTTAATTTTAGTACTAAAAGTCCTTGATTGGATTTATAGAACTCAAATTATGATCCAGACAAGTTACAGGTCATCAGATGAATGTGAATTTTATCTGTGAAAGTCTACCAAATTCTAAGGCACTTTTGACCTAGGAGGATGTTTCTCCTTAACTTTTGGCCAACATGAAAGTTATAAGTCTTGGTCTTAGCTTTCCAAAATGTACTAGACGTTTTTCATCTGGTTTGTAGAACTCAAGTTATGAGGTTTACAAGTCAGGGGTATTTTGGGAAAGTGAGATTACAGGCAATTTTGGATTATGAGCCATTTCACTATCTTGTGAACCTCAAATGAAGTTTTGTCCAACACAAAACTTGCTCAAAATGAGATTTTAACTTCAATCAAGTATCCATGAGGTATTAGTTTGGCTTAGAACAAGAGTTGGTTGGAAGGAATTTGACAAAGGCATTTTTAAAGGCATGAAAAGTGAAAATTCCATTTTAATTCATTTTTGTGCCAAACTTCACAAGTTTATGCATTTTCTGATTGCAAATGACATTTTGAAGACAATGGCAATGTTACATTTTTGGTTTGAGTCATAATTCATGGACTTTAGTTGGATTACTTAGAATGGAAGTAACATTATCAATCAACACCATTGGATCAATTCAAGCCTTCAAACTGGTCCATTCACATTCAAGGGATGTTAAGCAATGAATTTGAGTGAGATTTGAGCTGAAATCACACAGAATACATGACTTTCATGGTTGTTCATAGAAGGAAAATGGAAATTTTGGATTCATCAAATTGGGCCAGGATTGGGCCAGGTTATGATCCAGACACATTTTATTTAAGTCTTGGATCGTGTTCAGATCATTTTTGGGGAGATCATTTGGAGCAGAAACGGTTATTGCAGTTAGAACTTTGGAGCTTTAGAGCAAGAAGTGGTTTTGGAGTTTGAGGAAGATTCAACAACTTCTGAGCATCAAGAATCGTCCAGGATCATTCAGTGAAGCAATCTGCAGCATTTGAAGTCAAGATTTGCACGTGAAGACCTCCAATTTCAAGCTTCAGAACATGTTTTTATTCTTCAAAATTACTCATGATTTAGGCATGTTTATACTGAATTTGGCATGTGGTTAGGTTGTAGATACAACATAGATCGTTTTAGGATTGGAATTGTGAAGTTTAGTGATGATTCATGATGTGGTGCAATTTGTGTTTGAGATCGTATCTGGATGATTCTTGAGTGTTAGCATGAATTAGATGGTGATTATTGATCCTTGAGAGGTGAGGAAGATTTCTGTGTAAACAATTTGAAGTTTGGTGATAATTTTGGAAATGAGGAGTTTTCTGTTCATCATCGTGTTTGGAGATTCATGAGGAATTAATAAAAATGGAGTGGATTTTCGTGCTCAGGGTGAGAAGACGAGTGAATCCATGTATTTTTCTTTGAGTTTCGTGGAGTTTGATTGCAGAGCTTGATGGCTCTCGCCGGAGAAGATGGTGGAGCTCTTCTCCGGCCACCGTGGCTGAGTTCCCTCCTTGTACCAGTTTCAAACAAGGAAGATGAATAGGAATCGTTGGATCTAATGAATTTTTTGACTTGGTCTTTGCATCCAGTGGGTAAGATTTAGTATAATTAGGGTTTGATGACTTGGCACAACATGAAGCGCAAGATGAGAATACTTTTATATTGGATGGACGTGATTAGGGAGCATCGTGTACACTAGTCAACTGAGCCACATCCTGAACACTAACCAAAACGCATAGTTTCATTAATTAGGTGGCACGCGCGTAGCTGTTAGATCATTTGACCAATAGTCTCATCCAATGGCTCTAATATTTTCTGATTTCCTTAATTTCTTTAATTGATTTTCTATTTTCTCTTAATTGTTTTTTCATGTTTAATTCATTTTAAATAGTTTTAATGATCAGAAAAATATGAAGAAAATATGTGGTTGATCCTTGTTGAATTTCTGATTTTTCCATGCCCTTGGGTTTTATTTTGGTGTTGTTTTCAATTTAATGTCCATTTTTCTATTTAGAATTTGAGTATGAAACTTTGCATGCTTGTTATAGACCCCTTGATAGGTTGTTGTGATTTTTGTTGTGTTTTTTAGATGATTCTAAATAGGATTTTGGGATAGATGTTTAGGAGCCTTCCTTGATGGATCCCCTTTAGTACACTCTTTGGATTTAGATTTTATTTGAACCTCTAGGATTAGGTTTGGCCCCTGGTTTTTCTACTATAGATACTTAACTCATATAGGATAATTAGGAATCTTCCTTGAGATTTGTAGAATTGATTTTCTATTAGTTCCCCATTTTACAAGTTGCTTACAGTTTAGGTGACCCTAACTAGGATAACTTCATAGATTAACCTTGTAAGTGAACATTAGATGATTCTAAGTTTCAAATCCTTTCTTAATAGAATAGAATTTAGGTAGACACCTCATTAGAACCTTGTTGGAGCCTTGATAGAGCTTTAGATTCCCCTAGTCTAGGTGATCCTTGTGGCTAGTCTGTAGGGTTCCTTAGAGGTTGTTGTGTTGCCTTCTGTCCCCTATGTGATTTCTTCCTTGGGCTTTGCCCTACCCTTTTTCTCCAAGTCTTAAAGAGGAGCCCTCCTGGGAGAGCCTAATCCTTCCTTTGGTTGGATTCTGTGCAATCCTCAAGAGGTTGAGCCTTGAATTGACATTCCCCAGTATAGTACATTCCTTTGGTTTGTACTATCTTTCTCTTTCAAGTCTTGATGAGGAGCCCTCCTGGGAGAGCCTAATCCTTCCTTTGGTTGGATTCTATGCATTCCTCAGGAGGTTGGAGCTTGGATTGACATTCTTGGCATGGTATATTCCCTTGGTTTATATACTGTCATCCATCTCAAAGTCCTTTTCTTAGGATCCCTCTTGGGAGAGCCTAATCCTTCCCTTGGTTGGATTTTGTGCATTCCTCAACAGGTTGAGCCTGAGATGGACATTCTGTGTTGATACACTTTAAACCAGTTACCTTAGATTGATATCTAGGACTAATACCTAGTCTTTTCTATCCTATTAACATAGGATCCCTCTTGGGAGAGCCTAATCCTTCCCTTGGTTGGATTCTGTGCATTCCTCAAGAGGTTGAGCCCATGATGGACTCTGGTGTTGATACCCCTCCAATCTGATGTAGCCTGGGATGACTCCCCTGTTGCTCATTTTGGTTTCGCTCCCTTGTTTGATTGATTGATGCATTAGAATAGGTTCATGTTTAGAATATCTTAGGTTAGGAGCATGACTACTTAGAGCTTGAGTGGGTCTCCCTCTGCTTGTTTGCATTAAGGGTTGAGGCGATCCTCCCCTTGCTTGTGCGTTGTTTTTCTTTTTATCTGTGTGTTTGCATTAGAGGTTGAGTCTGTCTCCCTCTGCTTGTCTGTTTTGACTATTTTTCTTTTCTTGAGTGCTTAGAGGTTGAGTGAGTCTTCCTCTGCTTGTATTGCTGCATTGCATGTGCATTTTTACTGTTTTCTTCTGTTTATCTGTTTAGCTGATGCTTTGTCTGTTTCTGTATCCCATTGACAAGATCCCCTAGGACTCTCACTTTCTTTGATAAGGAAGTGATGATTAGAACTTTAGGTTGAAACCTATGCATGATAACATCTAGGAGTTCCCTGTTTCAAACCTCAATCATGGGATGAATCCTTGGCATGACAACATTAGGACTTGACAGTTTCCCCGTAGAGTTCGTTCTCTTCTTATCTCTAAAACAACAGTAAGAAACGTAATAAAGGCAAGTTAGTACAAGCGCGTTACAAGCCTTAAGCTACTTGGGTAATGATAATTGAGAGACCTCCTCTCAATTGTCTAGAGTGTTTAGCATACGTCCTTTGGACGATATGCGACGCATTCGTTCCCAGGTCATAGTCTCTAGAGCTGTACTAACTACAAACACCCATAAAAAACACTTCTTCCGTAAAAGACAGAAAACAAAGATCAAACCTTCCTTTGTCCTCTGGGACCTTTAATCCTTGGAAACCATTTTCATAAGGAGAGTTTTGTTAACTCTCAGTTCTACCGTAAACGGTAAACGCCTAAGTCTCTAAAGGTCGAGCTGCATACACCAAATGCTAGAACTGTTTGTTAACCCTACTCAGGTAAAACATTTTGAACCAACCTGTGGTCTCGTTATCCCGAACTACGTTTGCTCTGATCTTTCACGCTGTATGAAAGTACGTAGGCACGAGATGTGATACCTCGGCGAGAAACCTTCCCCCCTTTTTCCACCCGTAGTTAGCCGAACTATGTTGACTCTGATTTCTCGTTCCAGACGGGAATACGTAGGCATAGAACTGTTGTGTTCTGCCGAGTCATTTTTATTTTCTTTTCAGACCAGACTTTTAGATAGATAGTTAAAATAACCCGTCAGATAAACACAACAAGCATGGATCCCATCGAGTACGATGGACGTGAGGGGTGCTAATACCTTCCCCTTGCGTAACCGACTCCCGAACCCAGACATGGTTGCGATGACCTTGTCTTATACCTTTTCGTCAGGTTTTTCCGATCGTTTCCTTTCCCTTTTTGTGGGATAAATAACGAAAGGATAAAGGCTCACAATTTATTTGTACCCACCCAATCTATGTGATAATCTTCAGTCCTACGCTCAGTTAACTCGTATTATGCATTCAGGTTCCTATAGGTTAGGAATTACACTGATGGTAGTAATAATGGTTCAGAAGTCAAAGGACCTATGAAAAGGCAGCCACTACTTCCCTATAACATTTGGTTGTTTTGGGATTGAGGATTTTCCAGATAAGGATTTAAAACTCCTCTTTGTATTTGAAGGTGAGAAAAACACTTAGAAGGGGGGGGGGGGGGGGTTGAATAAGGGTTTTAAAACAATTAAGATGATAGACAAATAACACAATATTTTTATCCTGGTTCGTTTGAACTCAAACTAATCCAGTCCACCCTGCCAAGGTGATTTGCCTTTCTCAACAAGGACTTAATCCACTAAATCAAACTTGATTACAGAGTAAACCACTAAGACAATTGTCTTAGTCTTCTCAAGAAATTCTGACCACAACTTGGTCTTCTTAAGGAAATCTTTTACAAAGATAAAACTAACAAATGTGTTTAAGATGTGCTTCTAAAAAGCTATATCACAACAATGATTTTTACACAAGTTAAAGAACGAAAATGAAAACTATTATAGCTTGAAGAATATTTGAATGAGCGCTTTGAATAATTTGTCAATAGTTCTGTCAACCTTTGAAGTGATGCTTAGACTTTCTTTTATAGTACTTTGAAATCCATTTCTCAAAGACTGTGCAATCTGTGCATTCTGTTCTTTTTGTCTTCTATTGACTTTTTCTTTCTCAGAAGAGGAATGTTCTAACAAATCCTTTTTGTCTGAAATCCCGTGTCATGCACGAATGGGGAAAGAGCCGTTTGGATAGTGACAAAGAATATGCCAATGGATCTTTATTTGAACAGCATCTTCTTCAACACTTTGGAACATATTGCATCAGAACTTCTGATGATGTTCCAAGTTCTTCAGATCAGAGTTAACTCAATCAGAGTTTCTCTATCAGAGTTTGCAGCAAAGTGCTTTAAGCGTGAAATCCTTATCAGAGCATACTTGCTTATCAGAGCTTTTGTACTTGCAGCGTTAAGTACACCAGAGTCTTCTGAAGCTTTACGTATGTTCTTTACTCATATTCTTCTTAGCTTCACTCAGAGTCATTGTAGAAGATCAGAGTCTTCTGATGTGTTGCTTCTGACGCTCAGAGTTTTTTCGTTCTGTGGTGTTCAGAGGCGTTCTTGCTTCCAGAATAATATTAATTTTTATATATGAAACAAACAAACACTTGAACAAAAATTAGTGTATATAAATTCTCTATACAAAATTTTATTAATGTTATCATCAAAACAATGAGATATATTGAACATCAATCTGTGCTCTAACAATCTCCCCCTTTTTGATGATGACAAAAACTATGGGAAATTTTGTTTAAAAAGAAAAGAAATATTACTCCCCCTGAGAATATTAATCTCCCCCTGAAATGAATACTTCTAAAAAGATTAAATACTTCCCTTTCAGCTTCTGTATTCTTTTCAGCATCAGAGGAAACTTGTAGATTCTCAGACTTTGCTTCAGAGTTAATTCTTAGAATTTATCAGATGAGAATTATTTGCTCTGAAACACTCAAAAATATGATTAGATAAAAATTATCATGTATGAGTTGCCTTTGGAAACTGTTTATGTGAATTATCAAAATTACCATTTCTCCCCCTTTTTGTCATATCAAAAAGAAAATCTTTAAGAAAAACTTTAAGACAGAAAAAAATAACAGAGGAAAAACAATAAAGCAAGAAAAATTCAATCAGAAAAACATAACATTCAGATAATCCAATCAACAGAAACAATCAGATAACACAAAAATGCACAAAACAACAAAGAAAACTAAGAATGACGAGAAGTCAAAATCCTCAGAAGATTCATTATCTCAGATGTGGATTCGTCTTGTTTCGCCATCCATGTCTTGATTTCTTCAGTTTTCTGTTCTTGTTTAACCATCCAAGATTTGATCTCAGTGTTACTGGCCTTGAGTTCAGCAAGCTGAGCATGCAGATCTTCGTCTTCTTTCTTCACTTCAGATGAATCAGGAGCAGATGCAGAAGCAGAGGCGTCGTAAACAACCAAGGATGCAGAAGCATTCTGGAAAATCATGTCAGCAGATTGAGCAGAGTCAAGAGTCTCAGAAGCAGAAGCAGAAGCTTCTGGAGCTACTACTTCAGATCTAACTACTTCAGCAGTCTTAGAAGCAACAAAGTTTTCAGAAGTAAGGCACACATCCTTTGCAGGTGTGTTTTCTAGAAGCAATGTTGGATTTCTGCTAACACTCAGGTGAGTGAGTCTGGCAGCTTCAGCAAATCTGACCTTTGTATCATCAGCACAAATCTCTTGAAGATTTGAAGCAACAGAATTGAAACTATTCTTGAATCTCTTCCAGATAGCCTCAAAATCATCAGGATTCATACTTGAGAGACATTCCTTCTTGACAGAAGATAACCACATGTGTATTTCTTTTTCAAAACCAGCAAATAAAGTACCAACATTCAGCCTAAGTTTAGGTTTCAGGTAGGCTTTTAATGAAGGTGTTTTGGTGGTTTCAGAAGCTGAGGGTATGGAAAAAGAAGGGATATAGATGACAGGTGGGTATGAAGAAAGAGTATGGACAAATGAAGGTTTAGCAATCTGAGGTTCAGATGGAGTTGGTTCAAATGATAAAGTTTCATTATCAGGGTCAGATGGAATGGAAACAAAGGGTTTGAGAAGAGATGAAATGACATTTGATCTATCAGAATCAGTGGAATCAGATGAATCAAAAGAAGGATCAAAGAGCTAGAGGAAGAGAAAAAGAGAGACCAACTAGAGATTGCTTCCAGTAAGGAAAACATCGTCTGTTGGAAACGGAAGATCAAGAAACTTCAAGGCAAGATCAAGAAAGAAGAAAAGAATATTTCTCAATTATCTTCCAAAGACGATTCGACCCTTGCTGCTGAACTCGAACATGCTATCACTTTTGCAGAAGAGGCTCGAAGCTTAGAAGAAGAAGTTTCCAGATTAATTGATGAAAGGGCCTCGTGCCAACAACGTATTGAATCTCAGAAGGCGAACTACCTTAAAATGAGGGTCAACCTTCCTTTCTAATTTACTGACATATTGTAACAGACTATATTTTGCTGGCCTTTGAAGCCATCTTTGTTATTGTAACTTATTGCGCCATTTTGGTAAATATTAACACCATTTGTGGCTTTGCTTTATACTTTCTGTTACTCTGTTGTTATCTTAACTTCTTGCAGCATAGGCCTGTACTTTTTCAAGTACTTACCATTTACTTTTAATATCCTCTTATCTTCGCCCAATTCTTCCACTACATAGGCTCCATTAAAGAAAACCCTAGACACTTGGAAGGGTCCCTCCCACTTTGGGGACCATTTACCCAGCGTCTTGGCCTTTCGATCCATAGGCAGAATGACTCTCTAAACTAAGTCTCCAACTAAAAAGGTTCTTGCTTTAACCTTCTTATTGTATGACTTTTCCACTCTCTTTTTCTGCCTTCTCAACAATTCTAGAGCTTTCAATCTTTCTTCGTCTAAGTCTATGACCTCATCGAGCATCATATCCCAATAGACTTCTCTAGGAATTTCGTGTTGCCTTTGAACGCTAATCGACTGTATGTGGATTTCGACTGGCAACACTGCATCGTGACCAAAGGTCAAACGATATGGGGTGGTGTTGGTTGCCTCTTTGGGTGACGTTCGACATGCCCATAGAACCTTATCCAACACTTTGTGCCAAATCTTTGGCTTGGTTCCTACTTGCTTCTTTATCATGCCAATGACCACTTTATTTACTGCCTCGACTTGCCCGTTAGCTTGCGTGTAATAAGGGGTCAAAGTTAAGAGTTTGAACCCCATCTCTCTGGCGAAATCCTGCATCTTTCTACCCGTGAAGATCGACCCTTGATCCGTTGTGATTGTCTTTGGCAGTCCAAACCTAAAGATGATATTTTTCTGAATGAATTCAATCACATCTTCCTAATCCACTTTAGGTAAAGGCACTGCTTCGACCCACTTGGTAAAGTAATCTATCCCTACTAAGATATACTTTTGGTTTTTTGAGGATGCTGGTCGAATTTCTCCAATCAGGTCCAAAGCCCAACCTCTAAACGGCCATGGTTTAATTATGGAATGTAATTCGCTTGCTGGGACATGTTGTATACCCGCATGAACTTGACACTCCTGGCACCCCTTGGCGAACTCGATGCAATCCTTTAGCATCGTGGGCCAGTACAAACCTTGTCGAAATAACAACCATTTTATTTTATGCCCAACTTGGTGTGCACCACATGTCCCACTGTGGACTGTTGACAAAGCCAAGTATGCCTCTGATTCACTCAGGCATTTCAGCAAAACTCCTTCAGGGGTCTTTTTGAACAATTCGTTGCCCATCAAGACGTAGCTCAGTGCTTGATATTTTACCTTTCGATCTGAGGCTATTGACGGATTCTGGAGATATTCGACTAAAGGCTTTCTCCAGTCATTGTCCAACAATTCTCCGATGGTAAAGACTTCGAAAGTCTCTTCATCCATATATCCAAACTTTGTAGCCTCTAAGTCTGATGGCTTCAACCTAACCGACACTACCTTGCCTCTAGCTTCGATTACTTCCTGCAAATCTTCCTTCGAGACCCTATATCCCGAGGCAATCTGTGCTAGATCGTTGGCCACTTGGTTCTGTATTCTCGGTATATGTCGAATAGTTGACACTTTGAATTTTTTAAGCAGCCTATTGGCCACTACGAAGTACATGATGAGATTTTCTATAACACATTTGTACTCTTTTGTCAACTGTTTTATCACTAATTCCGAATCGCCCATTATTTCGACCTGGATTGCCCCCAATTCTAACAAAATTTCAAGTCCAGCTATTAAAGCTTCATATTCAGCCTCGTTGTTGGAACACAACCCCTCGACTTTATACTTGAATTTTTTTGGAATTTTATCTGGCGAAATAATCAACAGACCAATACCCGTGCCATGTTTGTGGCTAGAGCCATCGAAGTATAATTTCCATGGTTCCACTTCAACTATATTCAGGGCATTCTCGTTTATAGAGTGGTCGACGATAAAGTCTGCCACTATTTTCCCTTTGACTGCTTTTAGCGGTCTATAAGTCAAAGAATATTTTGTCAATGCCAGTGCCCATTTTCCAATTCGACTGTGCAAAATAGGTTTTGATAACATGTGTTTAATAACATCAAAGTGCGAAGAAACACAAACATCTACTGGTTTAATATATTGCTTTAACTTTGTACATGAGAAATATAAACATAGACATAGCTTTTCGATTTCACTATATCTAGTTTCTGCATCATTTAAAACTCTACTGAGGTAGTAAATATCCCTTTCGGCTCCATTCTCATCCTCCTGAGCCAACATGCTCCCTAAAGTTCTATCTGACTCTGCTATGTACAATCGCATACTCTTGCTTCGACATGGAGGCGAAAGGACTGGGGGGTGAGCCAAGTAGTCTTTGATTTTGTCGAAGGCTTCCTGCTGCTCTTTGCCCCACTGAAATCTGTCCCTAGTGATTCGAAGCAAAGGTGAGAAGGCTTGCGTCTTGCCGCTTAAGTTTGAGATGAACCTCCTTAGGAAGTTAATTTTCCCCATCAGCGATTGCAAGTCTTTTTTGTTTGACGGCGCTTTTGTTTCTAAGATAGCCTTCGTCTTATTCTGGTTGATTTGAATTCCCTTCTTATGGACAACGAAACCCAAGAAGTCTCCCGCCTGTACACAAAACGCACATTTCAACGGATTCATTTTGAGGCCGAACCTCCTTATTCTGGCGAACGATTGTCGCAGATGATCCAGATGGCTTTTTCCTGAAACAGATTTCACCACAATATCGTCAATGTATATTTGCATAAAAGATTCAATGAAATCATGGAATATAGAATTCATTGCTCGCTGATATGTTGCCCCAGCGTTCTTTAGGCCAAATGGCATTACCACCCATTCGTAAGTGCCTAAGGCCCCTGGACAACGAAACGCTGTTTTGGGAACATCATCTTCCGCGATAAAAATCTGGTTATATCCAGAATAACCATCCAACATACTAAGGTACTCATGGCCAGCGGCTGAATCAACTAACATTTCTGCCACTGGCATCGAATATTCGTCCTTGGGAATGGCTAAATTCAAATCTCTGAAATCAATGCACACTCTTAGGGACCCGTTCTTCTTGATGACTGTTGGCCAGCCATTCGACATACTTCGCTGTGCGAATGAATCTGCAATGAAGGAGCCTTTCGATTTCCTCCTTGATCTTCGACATGATCTCTGGAGTAAAACGCCTTGGGCCCTGTTTGACTGGCTTCTTTCCAGGTTTTATTGGTAGTTTATGTTCCACCAAATCCCTTTGCAACCCAGACATTTCGTCATAGTCCCAGGCGAAACAATCCTTATACTCCCAGAGCAACTGGATGACTTCGATCTTCAGTTGAGGGTCGAGGTTAGCACTAATGTACGTTGGCCTCCTGGTTGGACCCTCTCCTAAATCAATTTCCTCCAATGGATCCTGTGCGAGCATTTTGATGTCGTTCTCCAAAGGATCTCTTTCGAACCCCAGAGGTTCGTCATCGTAGATAGCGTCGAGCCTCTGGCTCTCCCGCTGCATTTTGGTGGCTTCTTCAGCCATTTTGTCATGGGCGGCCATTACGGCCGTTTGTAATTTGGTTTCAGCCACATAGGCCGAAATTCTTTGCAGCACCGCTGCTTCAGTCATCAAACTCACTGCCCCACCCAGTGGGGTCAACTGGGGCTTCCCCCAGGTATGGGAGTCTCTCCCCAGGTATTTCCCTATCCCAACGAAATCCGTCGACATGGTGGAGGTATAGTGAGTGGTGTACCTCATCATTTGGTGCGAACTCAAAGTCCGCCAGAGCACAAGGGCCTATGCTGGCCAAGTGCTTGTCAAATTGGAACTGATCTATTTGCCTTCTTGGCACCCTGAAGTATCCTTGATCAGCTTCAATATTTTCAACTATGCCATCTGGCCTCCAGATGGAAATTCTTTGATGCATCGATGATGGCACTGCTCCAATGCCATGTATCCATTCTCGGCCAAGCAATAAATTGTAGTTGGCCGTGGTTTCGACCACCATGAATACCGTTGGTCTTGTAATTGTCCCGACGGTTACGTCCACCTGAATCACACCCCTGGTGGTTCCTATTTTTCCTTCATAATTTGACAAAACCATATTGTGTGGCTTTGTATCAGCATCATGCTTTCCTATTTTGGTCAGCAAAGAATGTGGCATCAGGTTTACCGTAGCGCCACAATCCACCAGTATTTTGTTGATGGGGATGTTCTCCACTTTTGCTGTAATATACAACGGTTTCAGGTGGGTCCTCATTTCTTCAGTGGGCCGTTCGAAGAAAGCGTTTTGCTCTTCGACACAGCCGTTGTTCATCACGTAATAGCATACAGGTTTATGTGCTGCCATTTCCCATTCAGCGTCTGCGCCTGGTTCTTCGACCTCTGAAACCCTATCGAACTCTCGGGGCATCACCGACACCATGTTGACCAACAGGTCCAAAGAGTCATCAGAGTCAAAGTTATCTGTCATGTCTTCGTCCCCTTCCGTTGGTCTGTCTTGTTTAGGCGAAAACAGCCTCCGCCCAACTGGTAACTTTTCAACTATCTTCGACTGCTGTCCTTCTTTTTCGGGGGGGGGGGGGGGGTTTGAACTATTCTTTGACTGATTTTTCTCCATCTCTTCTCTGAGAGCCTTTCTTCTTCTTTGCTCTCTCCTCCATTGAGATCTATTCATAGGATTCTTACCTTTATAATTTTCAGATACGTGCGTTGTTTTTGAGGATTGATACTCCTTGCTGTAGGAGACCGAAGATCCTCGATTCACTTCGAAGTTCTTCCACCTTTGCTGCCCTTGCGCCCTCTCTTCATTAGGCTTCCTCCACTTTCCATCAGCGGAATCGATAACAGGTTTGAAACTGGGGGGCCTAGCACTTGGTGGCCTGATTCGAGATTCAGACCGCTTGTCTTCTGTCCTCCTGTGGTAGCTCTTTCGTTGATCGAAACCATGACCACCCCTGTTCAGTCGACGTCGGCGTTCTCCCTCTAACTTCTCTGCTGCTTTTCTATCGAAAATGGCGCTGCACCTGGGGCACAGCATCACGCTCGATCTATTGTCTTTGCACCGATGTAAAAAACCAACGATTGACTCTTCTGTCTCTGGGTATGCTAACCTGCTACATCCGTCATGGTGTTTTGATTCTTTTTCTTCCATGGTCTCCGATGGGTTAATGTCGACCATATTGACTTCGAACGTCCCATCCAGCTCCATTCTTTCCAAGCCCTCAGTGGCCTGGTCCATTCTGACAAAATGGTCAGCTGTTTCCTGGGTTACCATGGCGTAACTTGGATGACTTTGAACCCCTAGACTTGAATCGTTATCGTTTCGAGCAGTATTCTCCTCGACTGTGACTGCCGCATCGTCCAAACCGAAACCCATGACGAATTTCGTCACCACTGGTGCTGAAATGAGGTCCTCAGTGACCTCCATCATGTTAACAGAAAACTCGATGCCCTCAGTAGCATCTATCATGTTTGCTTCCATAGGCTCAGCATAAAGAGCATCAGCCAATTGCAGCGGATCCGCATCCACCTTCATCTGGCCCTTCGCCTTATCTCCAAACTTCAAGCGTCCCTCCTGTATTGCATTCTGGACGAGATCCCTGAAAAGAAAACATTGAGATGTTTTATGACCCAGAAAATTATGGTACTTACAAAAACCTCTCTTTTTCCGCTGCTCTAAGGGCGGTGTTTTAGCACCAGACGGCACTATCATTTGCCCATCTTTTACTAGCAAATCGAAGATTTCATCACATTTCGTGATGTCAAAGGTGTAAGTTTTCTTAGGGAACCTGTCGTTCTTTTCTAATTCGACAAAGCCCTTTCCTTGAGGAGGGGCCAAAACTCGACAAGAATATGGGGGACCCTGTTTTAATTCAGCAAGATCGACTTCGTTCTCCTCGAAGTAGGGGGACTCTTTGCAAGCCCCTTCGCCACTTTCGTTGAGTTCGACAAAAGCTACTTTCTTGCCTTTGTTAAATCTCGCCTTTTCTTCTTTCAACCTTTCTAGCTGTCGGACTCTGTCGGCCAATTGGGCCATATCTCTCAGATACTGCGTATCTAATTTCTTCCTAATAAAGTAATCTAAACCTCCTGCTGCCATTTCGACCAACTCATGTTCAGACACCTGTGTAAAACACCTTGCCTTAAGTAGTCGAAACCTATTGAGGTATTCTTTGATTGGCTCTGAAAACTTACGCTTTACACTGGCCAATTCTTTCAAACTAATCTTCGTCTGACCCATGTAAAACTGTTCATGGAAGAGTCGTTCTAACTGCGTCCAGTTACATATTGTACTTGGTGGTAAAGTGGTAAACCACGTGAAGGCGTTCTTTGTAAGAGAACTTGGGAAGTATTTTATCCTAAGGCTTTCGTAATTGGCTATCTCCCCAGCCTTAATTATGTAGCGTGCTACGTGTTCGACGGTGGACTCCGTCGTGTCCCCTGAAAACTTAGTGAACTTAGGCACCTTGGTCCTAGGGGGTAATTCCGCTCGAATGATGTAGTCGACTATTGGTGAAGTATAATTTGGCCTAGTAAACCCAGTGTTTAGGCCATTTCGAGTCATGATTCTTTCTACCATCGTAGCCAAGTTGTTTTCGACCGCGAGGTTGTTGCGTCATACTTGCTGGACCACATTGTCTGCATCCTGGTTTCGATTCACCATAACTATTTTTGGGTTTCTCTCGACCTGGACTCTGGGAGTTTCGACAACATCAGGGTTTATTCCTCCTTGGTTCTCTAAATTGGCTTCTGGCGCCACTCTTGGAATTTGTTGTGGAGTATTCTCCACAGGGCTTGGTTCCTTTCTAACGGAGGTACCCCTATAAATTCAGTCAAGCGTGTTAACTGTGTCGCCAGTTGTTGGTTAGCGTGAGTTGTGTCTCGAATTAATGGCTGAAAGATCTCACCCATAGTCTGGGAGAAGGTTTGAACCATCTGCAAGTTACTCTCATCCATCTGCTGCCTCAAACAGGCAACTGACGTATTGGTTAGATTGGGACCTTGAGTCGAATATCCTAGACTTAAACTCTGAGGGTTTCGACCAATGTTTGAACCAGGTCCTGATCCTTGCAAAGGTGACGCCATTGTGTTTTCCGAAAATATTGGGGGCGCATTTTGCAGCCCCTGCATTACAGTCGTTGACATCCCATACGGGGGATTCCTTGGCAACTGCGAAAGACCAAGAGGGGCAAACTGCCTTGACACTGATGGTCCTGGTATCGGAATTTGGGGATTCGACACTGGTGGCCCAATATACTCCAATACGAGTTGTGTGTAAGGCCTAATTATCGTTGTTCCAGATCCTACTGGGGCGAAGCTTTGTTCTGACCTTATGGGAGGTGCTACTTGCTCTCCTGTCGATGGTATAGGCGGTGGGACCATGTTGTTACTGGTTCCTTCGCCAGAACCTTGGACTTGTGGGTTAGGATTGTTTGGCTGGTTCGTTTCCGTCGCCATATTCCTAAGGATTGTTCGTCTTTCTTCGTTAGCAGCGGTAATTCTACCACTTCTTAGTAACATATAATGTACTTTCTACGAAGATTATTAAGACTTGTAAATGAGAATCTTTTAATTCTAAATCGAGGGGATATTTAGCACTGTCCCACTATGCGTGCCATTTTGTTTCCCTTGAAAATCGGAAAACAACCGCTGATCTTCCAAATTTGACTTTGGTGACTCACAGGATCGATCAGATTGATCCTAGGACATGTGCTAAAGTATTCTCTGTTTAGAATTAGATTTAAAGTACTTGTAATAACGAATTGGTAAATGTGCTTGTAATGAAGAAGACTTCGACTGGGTATTTTAAAGTGTATAAACTTAAAGAAACGCTATAAAAGATTTGTAAAAAGGCTGATCGAAGAAGGTAAAAAGTTTAAAGGAAAAGAAGAATTGGAGTAAAGGATGCAGGAAAGGTAAAGGCAAAAAGGTAACACTTGCACAAGTGGTTCGACAGAGGAAATGTAAATGTTGCTGAAATTGTAAAAGACTTTATTAAAAAGTTGGTGATTTTACATAACGTACATTCTCCGTGAAAATACTCTTTTCTCACACTCGGGTACTTTGAGTAAATTTGATTGGAGTTACTTTGTACAAATGGTAAGACACACAGAAATCTGTCTAACAAATCCCTATTTATAATGCTAATAATTAACTGCTAATAACTTCCTAGTATCTCCTCGATCTAACACGTGTCAATTGCATGTAACTTCCTACTCTAGAACTCGCCACGTGTCTTATGAACAGAACCGCTCCCTCCAAATTTTGAATTTCAAAACGACGTAGCAATCCTCCTGCAGAATTTCGGTCGAACTACCTCTGACGCGGTCGAAATGCTCATAACTTTAGGTCTCTTAATTTTCCAAGTTATTCAACCGTTTAGCTTAGAAGATTCCTTAGAGGCTATCGAAACCTCTTTGCTTCACTTTACTTAGACATTAATTATGTCTTAATGTTCAGTAACCCAAGGCAATGTCGAATTTGGGAGCTAACACGGTGATAATGATTTCTTTACCCAGAATTGAAGACATAATGAATTTGGGGAAAACTCTTGCATGAATCCAAAATTCTTTGACCAAGCAAGGGTAAACTGGACCAACCAGTCTGCCAAAGTACTTTGTCCATCCTTGTGATGACACATTTGGACGTAAATTAAATCCATTTTCAGCAATGCTTTCAAAATCAATAAAGAACTCACATAGAACTTCCAGTTGATCAACGGGAGTGAGGAGAGTTTTTTCAGGTGCTGTGAACGGAGTAGGACCCATTGTAGAAGAAGAAACGACAACCATTGTTGATTCAAACTGTTGAGAGGTTGAAGATGAAGTTTCCATTGTTGAAGAAGTGAGATAACGAATGCTTCTTTGGGTTTTAGGTTTGGAGGAGAAGAAGAAACAATGGAGCAAACAAAAATGCATACACAGTGTGAGAGAGAGTGAAAAGTGTGAGAAGGTGTTGTGTTGTGGCATTTATAGGGGCAACAAATTAGGGCACACATTCACACGATCAACAATTAATTCATTTAATTTAATTCAAAAAGTCACATAAAAAATAATAATGATTTCAAACATTAAATGATACTAACAAGCGTAGGGAGGAAAACGAGAATTTGAGAATTTCAATAGTACCTCAAAACAACGTCTCATTGAGTACACTCCACCTTTTCAGATATCATGTGACACGTGTTTGATGTTGATGTGCCTCTGAATCTCTTTAGAATAAGAAATGTTAACCAACGCTCAGATCTTCTGAGACTTGTTAGTTCAGAGTTTCACAAAAAAATAATGTACTAAAAGAAATAATCAAAATAATTACTTCAGAGCATAGACATTATTCATATTTCATCAGAATAAATTTTCTTTTGAATAATAGTTTTATCCTGGACAAAAATCCATACTGATATTCTTCAGAATAAATTTAAACCTATCTTCAGCAAGGGGTTTTGTGAAGATATCAACCCATTGATGGTCTGTATCAACAAAGTTCAAATTAATAATTCTCTTCTGAACATAGTCTTTGATGAAATGATGCTTAATTTCTATGTGATTTGCCTTAGAATGTAAAATTGGATTCTTAGAAAGGCAAATAGCATAAGTATTATCACAGAAAATAGAAATGTTACTCTCATGAATCTGATAGTCTTCTAGTTGACTCTTCATCCAAAGCATCTGTGTGCTACAACCAGCAGCAGCAATGTATTCTGCTTCTATTGTTGAAAGCGCTATTGTGGGTTGCTTCTTGCTGAACCAAGAGATCATATGACTTCCCAGAAACTGATAGCTTCTAGAAGTACTCTTACGCTCTATTCTGTCTCCAGCATAGTCAACATCACAGAATCCAACTAATATGTATTCATCAGATCTTCTGTAAAACAAACCCACGTTAGTAGTACCTTTCAGATACCTCAGAATCCTCTTAATAGATGTTAAGTGGGATTCTCTAGGATCTGATTGGAATCTAGCACAAAGACATACACTAAAGAGGATATCAGATCTAGAAGCAGTCAAGTATTGATACGTTCTCAATTGTTTTGGAAGGTGTTTGAATTCGTTTGAATTCTTTTGGAAAGAAATTAAGTATCTCCTTAAGGATGTTATGATGGTTTTTAGGAACTTAATTGAATTACGCTTTGACTTGCAGAAAAACGTTAAGGCTCCTTCCATCTGTGTTGGTGGCTCTTTAATGTATCTGGCTGTCACGTTCTTAAAGGAAGAAAGATTACAACCGGTGTTAATAACCATGCAAATTCCTTCCGTTTTCGATCCGACATGCTCCTGGACAAATTGAAGAACTTCCTTTTTAACTCAACCAGGTCTGCGATTTGGTTTTCAATTGTTATCAATATCTGTGATTTTGATTGATTTTCATTCTAATTTGATCTTTTCCTTGTTCTAATTATATCCTTTATTTGCAGGGACTTTGAGAATAAATAGGATCAACTTAAAAGGCACTACTGTCACAACTTTATTATGCTGGCCTTCCCATTATGCTTAGTGAACAAAGATTGATGATGGAGATATACTGAGCGTTTAGTTTTGGACGGAAGTTGCACGTGCTTGACACTGTTGTTGCCGTCGTTATATCTGAAGAGTTGTCGGTTTTAGAAAGAGCTCAGAAGTTGGTGTATATCCTTTAAGAAATCTCAATTTAATTCTCTTTGAATGCCCTGTTTCTGACTTAGCTCAAATCTTATGCAGGGACAAAAAAAATTCAATCCTGTATTGTGAATGCAGGCTGCGAAAATATGTTCGAGTTGTATCGGCGGAAGCTGAACTACTAGGAAAGAGCCTCTATTCTCTGACTTATAGGTACCGTTTTCACCGACGGTATATCTCGTGAGAGTCCCGTTCCACGTCTACAGACCTGATGTCGGCTTCCTTTTGGTAAATGTTAGATTTACTTTTCAAAATGAGGACTTAAGCCTTGTGCTTTGAACTGGTCCTGTGTAGTTTGTTATCTTGTCTGCAACAAATCCTTATCTTGGAAAGTCTGTTACTATCATGTAAAACATTTTGTGGCAATCTTCCTAACCACCTATTCCTTTGTCTCAAGTGTACGTACAAGCACAACGAGGATAAACCTTGGAGAAGCGTTCATAACACAACTTGGTGTGTCAAAGGTGGGGTTTATGTGGGAAGAAACCAGAACACTGCCCGTGCAAGGTAACATCGTATTATGCTGGAAACTACAGACTCTTAGCATGACTAATGGTTGCCAATGCCTTAAATCCTTTCTCTTTTGAACCTTACTGTACTTTAAAGCTTGCCATAACCGTGATTGCGTCTGCAAACGGTTTCGGAAACATAAATGTAATTGGCTTTTGTTTGGGAATGAAGCGGTTGTGATTCTATCTTTGGTCACCCTTGTTGTAAATCTAATTTCTTCAATTGGTTCTTTTGGCAGGTTGAGTTTTTGAACTTTTGAACGGATAACAAACAATTCAAGGAATCAAATGCCGCCGCCTTCTTACTTTTGTGGAGGGGAACGCTTCCAAGTTGGGCAAACTACAAGTACAAAATGGCTTAAATGTAGGGGACCCATGGCACAACCTTTGTATTTATTATTATTATCTTTGGAAAGAATGGTAGCCCTTGTAAATTCGTAATGACATCCAATGTTCCATCTTTGAACTTGTGCACTTGATTTTGTTTGGATTAGTTTTGACTAGTATTGTGAAATGTTACGTTTTGGATTGATTTGTCTTGTGAACCCAAATTGAACAACTTTGAATACCACTTTTCACGTGAGCTTTGATGCGGATACTGTAGTGATAGTTTGGTAATCAAAGTTATGATATAAATTGTCTCTTTTCAATTAATTGCAGCAGGTCTACAATTTTGTCCTTAATACAAATTTATTTCAATAACATGTGACGCTCTTAATGATATACCAATGCCAGTGCTGAGTAGGGTATCCTGGATAATAAAGAATTCAAGCTTTGACGTTTAATTTCCTTCACTGCAATATGTAATCTGAATTGGAGAAGACTTGGCTTGTAATAAATATCTCAATTTAAGATTAGCCTTAAAATGAGAACCTTCCACTTGTGATTTTGAATTCATAACTTGTACATTTGGGTGGTGGATGTGTCATATGATCATGTTACTGAGCCAGCAATTTGTGAATCTTGAATTAAAATGCTTCTGATGAGAACCATGAAACTCCCAATGATGGCCAGGCTTATTCGAAAAAAAATAAGCCCAAAACCAACATAACCTTATAACTAAGCCTTAATTACCATGGCCTGAACCAAAATACCCTGGTCATGACTTTAATGTGAGACATGGTCATAAAATCCATCCAATCTGTCTTCAAATTCATGCTCTCTGAATAGCATTGATATGCTTGTCTGTAAGAATAAGTATCATCTCCCTTTGAAATTCATATACCTGCACACACTTGTTAGTCATGATAATTACGTACGAAAGTAAAAAGAAAACACGTAAAAAAGACAAAGAAGGTGGGATCTTAAGGTCAAAAATTAGGGTGCGACAGGTTTCACTCATCCCGAACAGACATTGGTAGACAAGTTTTGAACTAACTACTCATTAGAACAAGTGTGCAAAACTTACACATGAAATCTCGATACTATCAAAAGAATTTTAAATATGACACATTTGATAAGGCCATATGTCATGTATCCTTTTGATGAGAATTTAAGAGTCAAGCCCTTGAACTCTATGAAGCGGCCCACTTCATTCTCATATAGGTAGATTATATCAAAAATGCTCCCATAATAAGCATTTCAGCAAAACATATGCTATATATCTATTAAGAGAATAATCTCATCCTATCACTTTGCTTTTATGGTCTAAGTACTTTTTGCCCCTTGGGATGTTTCTATTGTTAAGTGCTTCAGTCACTCTAATAATGTACTTTCATCATTGAACTCAAGACTTGATTTTAATCAAGTGTGAGTTGAGTTTCCACTATTGGTGATTAATTAGATATGTGCTTGAGACCCATCCCCAATGATGTCTTCAACACCATGTCTTTTGTCAGACCTTTCGTCAAAGGATCTGCAAGATTATTTTTAGTTCTTACGTACACTATGGAGATTACTCCATTTAATATTAAATATTTCACATAGCTATGTCTTATATCAATATGTCTAGTTTTTCCATTATATACTTGGCTATATGCTTTAGATAGTGTGGATTGACTATCACAATGTATGGATACATGTGCTATTGGCTTTGGCTAAATAGGTATCTCATACAACAAGTTTCTTAGCCATTCTGCCTCTTTACTACCTACAGCCAGAGCAATAAAGTTTGCAGCCATGGTGGAGTCGGCAGTGCAAGTCTGTTTCTTCGAACCCCAAGAAACTGCACCTCCACCAAGATTGAATATCCATCCACTAGTGGAGGCATGATCTTCTACATATGTTACCCAATTGGCATCTGTATATCCTTCCAAAACCGAAGGATATCCACTATATGTTAAACTATAGTTAATCGTCCCTTTTAAGTATTTTAATACTCTATTAACAATATGCCAATGGTCTCTACTTGGATTACTTTTATATCTACTTAACCTACCAACCACATATGCTATATCAAGTCTGGTACAAGTCATAGCGTACATCAAGCATCTGATTACCTTTGAGTATTCAAGTTGTGCCACTAGACACCCTATATGTGGTTGCAAATTAACATTTTGATCAAATGGGGTAGAAACAGATTTGCAACTGAAGTGATCAAATTTCTTAAGCAACTTTTCGATATAGTGAGATTGGGATAAACCAATATGTTCACCATCTCTTATGATTTTAATTCCTAAAATCACATCTGTTTCACCTAATTCTTTCATATCAATATTTTGGGATAATAAAGCTTTAGTCTTTTCTACCTCTTTTAATTCAGTACCAAAGATTAACATATCATCCACATATAAACAAATCATAACCCCTTTTCCATTGTTAAATTTACTATAAATACATTTGTCAGATTCATTTATTTTGTATCCATTGGCCAACATAACTTGGTCAAAATTTTGATGCCATTGATTGGGTGCTTATTTTAGCCCATATAAAGACTTAGTTAATTTACACACTTTATGTTCTTGACCTTTGATAACGAACTCTTCAGGTTGTTTCATATACACCTCTTCATCCAATTCTCCATTTAGGAAAGCAGTTTTAACATCCATTTGATGATTGACAAATTTATAGATGGAAGCGAGTTCCAAAAGCACTCTAATTGATGCAATTCTTGCAACAAGTGCATAAGTATCAAAATAATCAATTCCTTCTTTTTGTGTAAATCCTTTAGCGACAAGTCTAGCTTTGAATTTTTCAATGGTACCATCAACTTTCATTTTCCTTTTAAAGATCCATTTACACCCTATTGGTTTTGATCCTGGTGGGAGATCTACTAGTTTCCAGGTTTTATTACCCATAATTGAGTCCATTTCCTCTTGGATAGCTTCTTTCCAAAAGGAAGAATCTTGATATTTTATTGCCTCTTCAAATGTTTCTAACTCATTTTCTAGGTTATAGAAAATTGGTCCATAACGATTTATGGAATCATTATTTCCTTCTACAAGGAACATAAAGAAGTCTGATCCATAGTTTTTCGCTTTTCGGATTCGTTTACTTCTTCGAGATTCTGAACATTCCAACATATCATTATTAGATACATTGCTTTCTAGACTTTGAACATCATAATGAACACTGTCTTTGGGATATTGAATTGAGGTAAATCTACTCTCTTGAAAAATTGCATCTCTTGACTCAATGACGGTATTAATAGGATATGAGTCATTGGATTCAATAACCATGAATCTATATGCTTTGCAATTTTCAGCATAGCCCAGAAATATACATTTAATTCCGCTTTCTCCCAATTTATTTCTTTTTGGTTCAGGCACCTTTACAATTGCTCTACAACCCCAAACTTTTAAATAGTTTAGATTGAGTTTTCTTTTCTTCCAGAAATCATATGGGGTTATCTTGTTCCTTTTAATAGGAACTCTATTCAATATATAACATGCAGTTAGCATGGCTTCACCCCCAATATCCTTTAGATAAACTAGAATAGGATAACATGGCATTTACCATTTCTTCCAGCACTCTATTTTTCCTTTCTGCTATTCCATTTTGTTGTGGGGAGTAAGGTGCAGTTATTTAATGTATAATACTAGTGGACTCAAAATAGTTAGGATGATAGAACTCTCCCCCTCTATCACTCCGAAAACATTTAATGAAAGTTTCTTGTTGAAGTTCTACTTGTGCTTTAAAAATTTTAAATTTTACTAAGACTTCATCTTTAGAGAGCATTAAATAAACATACCAAAATTTACTGCAATCATCAATGGAAGTGACAAAATACTTTTTACAATCAATTGTGGGCCAACCATGTAAATCACATACAATAGAATGAATTAAATCTAACACTTTAGAACTTCTTTCAACTATTTTAAAAGGTTGTCTAGTGATTTTAGTTAACATGCAAGTAGTACATGAATTTGAATTTTTGTCAACAGTTAGAATTAAATTTGATTTCATCATATCATTTAATTTTCTAAAATTAACATGTCCTAGTCGCATATGCCATAAATCATAAGAATCAACAATATAAGCCGAAATCACATCATTATTATTATTGCTATTATTATTAACAACATTACACATGAACATATTCTCATAAAGATAATCCTTCCCTAAAAACATACCCCCTTTGGAGAGAATAAATTCATCTCCCTCAAATACAGATTTGAAACCATACTTATTAAGTAAAGGTACAAATATCAAGTTTTTCCTAAATTCAGGTGCATAAAGTACATCTTTCAGAGTGAGTAATTTTCCAGATGTAAATTCAATCTCTACTGATCCTTTTCATTTGACTTGAACCGTAGAAGCATTTCCCATGTACAAAACACTACCATTTTCAGTAAGAGAATTTCCAAAATAATATTAAATAGAATGCTTGTATTATTTGAATTCATAATATAAATATTATATTTGGATTTTTTTCATCTCTAATTTAAATGCTACGTGTTGAATATTGTTGGTATGATATGCCATCTAATTGGTTAGCATTTAATTAGGAACAGTTACAAATTATAAACAATATATTTCTACTTTTGAGCAGAGCGTTGTTACTGTTCGGTGTAACCAAAAACGGTGCAATACAATATTTTAAGAGACACATTTGTTCCCAAACATAATGTAGCATCATTATAAATTGAATGTTTCTTGACACGATGAAACACACAAAAATTACAATTTGTCTCAAATTATTTTCTCACTCTAAATTTTCTTTCTCTTCTCTAATGCATCAGAGCAAGAAAAAGAAATATTCTTCTGTAAAATACTATCAAAGATATGCTTAGAGAGACTGTGCAATTCTCTTTAAGGATTCTAAAGTATCCTGCAGAAAATTCGCCGGTAAACCTGTTTGGATCCAACATACCAAGATTGGTGGAGGCGAATTGTTCCTTAAGCTTAGTGTGGAAACATACGGTTTGAAAGTTTATCAAGAAAATTTATTTCTCTATTTTCAACTCCATTAATTCTTAGTTTTGCAGCAGCCCCAAAGACTATATATATAACATTCTTAGGGAATAATTTATCTCATTCAATGGCTGCTTCACTAAAAGAGTTGTTTTCTGACTTTATAAAATTAGAAAATTTTGATGGAGGGAATTTTAATCTTTGGCAGAAAAAAATGAAATTCCTTCTCACAACATTGAAAGTGGTGCATGTCCTTAACATTCCAAAACCGGAAGAAAAAGAAGATGAAACAATTGCTGAAACTAGAGAGAGAAAAAATTGGGACAATGATGATTATATATGCATGAGACACATTCTCAACGGTATGTGCGATTCGTTATTCGACATTTATCAGAGCAGCAACTCCGCAGAAGAATTATGGGAGAAATTGAAATCAAGATACATGCAAGAAGATGCTACAAGTAAGAAGTTTCTTGTTTGTCAATTTAATAATTATATAATGGTAGACAATAGGCCTGTAATGGAACAAATTAATGTATGAAATCGAACGTATTCTCAATAATTACAAACATGATATGACTATGGATGAAACAATCATTGTATCTTTCATAATTGATAAATTTCCCCCATCATGGAAAGATTTTAAAAAATCTTTGAAACATAAGAAAGAGTACATATCTCTTGAGCAATTGGGTAATCACATTCGTTTAGAAGAAGAGTATCATAAACAAGATGATACTAAAAACCAAATCACTCATGAGAAGGTGCATGTAATGGAGGAAGGAAATTCAAGTAAAACTTCCAAGAAAAGAAAGCGAGATTTTGGAAAATCTTATGAAAATAATAATGTTAATAGCAATAATAACAATAGAAAGAAAAGGAAAGGAAATTGCTATCATTGTAGAAAATCAGGACACTTTAAAAATGAGTGCAGGTTCTTAAAAAGAGAGAATAAAAACAAGAATTCAAGTGCAACAACAAACAATGTTGTTGCGGTCATTTCTGAAATCAACATGATAGAAGATGTTGATTCTTGGTGGATAGACTCTGGTGCTACCCGTCATGTGTGCAAAAATAAAAAATTATTCAAGACCATCAATGAAGAAAATGGTAGTGTTTTGTACATGGGAAATGCTTCTACGGTTCAAGTCAAAGGAAAAGGATCAATAGAGATTGAATTCACATATGGGAAATTACTCACTCTGAACGATGTACTTTATGTACCTGAAGTTAGGAAAACTTGATATTTGTACCTTTACTTAATAAGTATGGTTTCAAATCTGTATTTGAGGGAGATAAATTTATTTTCTCCAAAGGGGGTATGTTTGAATGGAAAGGCTGTCTTTCTGAAAACATGTTCATGTGTAATGTTGTTAATACTAATAACAATAATAATAATGATGTGATTTCTGCTTATATTGTTGATTCTTATGATTTATGGCATATGCGACTAGGACATGTTAATTTTAGAAAATTAAATGATATGATGAAATCAAATTTAATTCCAACTATTGACAAAAATTCAAATTCATGTACTACTTGCATGTTAACTAAAATCACTAAGCAACCTTTTAAAACAGTTGAAAGAAGTTCTAAAGTGTTAGATTTAATTTATTCTGATGTATGTGATTTACATGGTTGGCCCACAATTGGTGGTAAAAAGTATTTTGTCTCTTCCATTGATGATTGCACTAGATTTTATTATGTTTATTTAATGCACTCTAAGGATGAAGTCTTAGTAAAATTTAAAATTTTTAAAGCACAAGTAGAACTTCAACATAAAAATTTCATTAAATGTTTTCGGAGTGATAGAGGGGGAGAGTTTTATCATCCTAACTATTTTGAGTCCACGGGTATTATACATCAAATAACTGCACCATACTCCCCACAACAAAATGGAATACCTGAAAGGAAAAATAGGGGGCTGGAAGAAATGGTAAATGCCATGTTATCCTATTCTGGTTTATCTAAAGGATATTGGGGTGAAGCCATGCTAACTGCATGTTATATATTGAATAGAGTCCCTAATAAAATGAACAAGATAACCCCATATGAACTCTGGAAGAAAAGAAAACTCAATCTAAACCTTTTAAAAGTTTGGGGCTGTAGAGCAATTGTAAAGGTGTCTGAACCAAAAAGAAAGAAATTGGGAGAAAGAGGAATTGGATGTATATTTTTGGGCTATGCTGAAAATAGCAAAGCATATAGATTCATGGTTATTGAATCCAATGACTCATATACTATTAATAATATGATTGAGTCAAGAGATACAATTTTTCAAAAGAGTATATTTACCTCAATTCAATATCCCAAGGACAGTGTTCATTATAATGTTCAAAGTCAAGAAAGTAATGTATCTAATAATGATATGTTGGAATGTTCAGAATCTCGAAGAAGTAAAAGAATCCGAAAAGCGAAAAACTATGGATCAGGCTTCTTTATGTTCTTTGTAGAAGGAAATAATGATTCCATAAATCGTTATGGACCAATTTCCTATAACCTAGAAAATGATCTAGAAACATTTGAAGAGGCAATAAAATCTCAAGATTCTGCCTTTTGGAAAGAAGCTATCCAAGAGAAAATGGACTCAATTATGGGTAATAAAACCTGGAAACTAGTAGATCTCCCACCAGGATCAAAACCAATAGGGTGTAAATGGATCTTTAAAAGGAAAATGAAAGTTGATGGTACCATTGAAAAGTTCAAAGCTAGACTTGTCGCTAAAGGATTTACACAAAAAGAAGGAATTGATTATTTTGATACTTATGCACCTGTTGCAAGAATTGCATCAGTTAGAGTGCTTTTGGCACTCGCTTCCATCTATAAATTTGTCATTCATTAAATGGATGTTAAAACTGCTTTCCTAAATGGAGAATTGGATGAAAAGATGTATATGAAACAACCTGAAGGGTTCGTTATCAAAGGTCAAGAACATAAAGTGTGTAAATTAACTAAGTCTTTATATAGGTTAAAACAAGCACCCAAACAATGACATCAAATATTTGACCAAGTTATGTTGGCCAATGGATACAAAATAAATGAATCAGACAAATGTATTTATAGTAACTTTAACAATGGAAGAGGGGTTATGATTTGTTTATATGTGGAGGATATGTTAATCTTTGGTACTGAATTAAAAGAGGTAGAAAAGACTAAAGCTTTCTTACCCAAAACTTTTGATATGAAAGACTTAGGTGAAGCAGATATGATTTTAGTAATTAAAATCATAAGAGATGGTGAACATATTGGTTTATCCCAATCTCACTATATCGGAAAGGTGCTTAAGAAATTTTATCAATTTAGTTGCAAATCTGTTTCTACCCCTTTTGATCAAAATGATAATTTGCAACCACATAGAGGGTGTCCAGTGGCACAAATTGAACACTCAAAGGTAATCAGATGCTTGATGTACGTTATGACTTGTACCAGACCTGATATAGCATATGTGGTTGGTAGGTTAAGTCGATATACAAGTAATCCAAGTAGAGACCATTGGCATGCTATTAATTGAGTATTAAAATACTTAAAAGGGACGATTAACTATAGTTTAACATATAGTGGATATCCTTTAGTTTTGGAAGGATATACAGATGCAAGTTGGGTAACATCTGTAGAAGATCATGCCTCCACTAGTGGATGGATCTTCAATCTTGGTGAAGGTGCAGTTTCTTGGGGTTCGAAGAAACAGACTTGCACTGCCGACTCCACCATGGCTGCAAAATTTATTGCTCTGGCTGCAGGTAGTAAAGAGGCAGAATGACTAAGAAACTTGTTGTATGAGATACCTATTTGGCCAAAGCCAATAACACCTATATCCATACATTGTGATAGTCAATCCACACTATCTAAAGCATATAGCCAAGTATATAATGGAAAATCTAGACATGTTGGTATAAGACATAGCTATGTGAAAGATTTAATTTTAAATGGAGTAATCTCCATAGCGTACGTAAGAACTAAAAATAATCTTGCAGATACTTTGACGAAAGGTCTGACAAAAGACATGGTGTTGAAGACATCATTGGGGATGGGTCTCAAGTCCATATCTAATTAATCACCAATAGTGGAAACTCAACTCACACTTGATTAAAATCAAGTCTTGAGGTCCATGATGAAAGTACATTATTAGAGTGACTGAAGTACTTAACAATAGAAACATCCCAAGGGGCAAAAAGTACTTAGACCATAAAAGCAAAGTGATAGGATGAGATTATTCTCTTAATAGATATATAGCATATGTTTTGCTGAAATGCTTATTATGGGAGCACTTCCGATATAATCTACCTATATGAGAATGAAGTGGGCTGCTTCATAGAGTTCAAGGGCTTGACTCTTAAATTCTCATGAAAAGGATACATGACATAGGGCCTTATCAAATGTGTCATATTTACAATTCTTTTGATAGTATCAAAATTTCATGTGTAAGTTTTGCACACTTGTTCTAATGAGTAGTTAGTTCAAAGCTTGTCTACCAATGTCTGTTCGGGATGAGTGAAACACATAGCTTACTAAGTATTGGTTCAAATCGTAAGATACCTATATCTGAAACCATGATATTTCCAGAATTATGAGATTTGGTTATTTTGAAAATGGTGGGAGATTTTGAGAGAATTTCCAAAATAATATTAAATAGAATTGTGGTATAATTTGAATTAATAATATAAATATTATATTTGGGTTTTTTCATCTCTAATTTGAATGCTACGTGCTGAATATTGTTGGTATGGTATGCCATGTCATTGGTTAGCATTTAATTAGGAACAATTACAAATTATAAACAATATATTGCTACATTTGAGCAAAGCGTTGTTACTGTTCGCTGTAATAAAAAACGGTGCAATACAATATTTTAAGAGATACATATGTTCCCAAACATAATGTAGCATCATTATAATTTGAATGTTTCTTGACACGATGAAACACACAAAAATTACAATCTATCTCAAATTATTTTCTCACTCTAAAATTTCTTTCTCTTCTCTAATGCATGAGAGCAAGAAAAAGAAATACTCTTCTTTAAAATACTATCAAAGATACGCTTAGAGAGACTGTGCATTTTCTTTAAGGATTCCAAAGTATCCTGCAAGAAATTCGCCGATAAACCCGTTTGCATCCAACATACCAAGATTGGTGGGGGCAAATTGTTCCTTAAGCTTAGTGTGGAAACATAAGCTTTGTAAGTTTATCAAGAAAATCTATTTCTCTATTTTCATCTCCATTAATTCTTAGTTTTGCAGCAGCCTCAAAGACTATATATATAACATTTTCTTCATTGATGGTCTTGAATAATTTTTTATTTTTGGACACATGACGGGTAGCACCAGAGTCTATCCACCAAGAATCAACATCTTCTATCATGTTGATTTCAGAAATGACCGCAACAAGATTGTATGTTGTTGCACTTGAATTCTTGTTTTTATTCTCTCTTTTTAAGAACCTGCACTCATTTTTAAAGTGTCCTAGCTTTCCACAATGATAACAATGTCCTTTCTTTTTCTTTCTATTGTTATTATTGCTATTAACATTATGATTTTCATAAGATTTTTCAAAATCTCGCTTTCTTTTCTTGGAAGTTTTACTTGAATTTCCTTCCTCCATTACATGCACCTTCTCATGAGTGATTTGATTTTTAGTATCATCTTGTTTACGATACTCTTCTTCTAAATGAAGGTTATTACCTAATTGTTCAAGAGATATGTCCTCTTTCTTATGTTTCAAAGATTTTTTAAAATCTTTTCATGATGGAGGAAGTTTATCAATTATGGAAGATACAATGATTGTTTCATCCATATTCATATCATGTTGTTTGTAATTATTGAGAATACGTTCGATTTCATATATTTGTTCCATTACAGACCTATTGTCTACCATTTTATAATTATTAAATTAAGAAACAAGAAACTTCTTACTTGTAGCATCTTCTTGCATGTATCTTGATTCTAATTTCTCCCATAATTCTTTTGCGGACTTGCTGCTCTGATAAATGTCGAACAACGAATCGCACACACCGTTGAGAATGAGTCCCATGCATATATAATTATCATTATCCCACTTCTGTCTCTCTCTAGTTTCAGCAATTGTTTCATCTTCTTTTTCTTCCGGTTTTGGAATGTTAAGGACATGCACCACTTTCAATGTTGTGAGAAGGAATTTCATTTTTTTCTGCCAACCAATAAAATTCCCTCCATCGAACTTCTCTAATTTCACAAAGTCAAAAGTCATCTCTTTTAGTGAAGCAGTCATTGAATGAGATAAATTGTTCCTTAAGAATGTTATATATATAGTCTTTGGGGTTGCTATAAAACTATGAATTAATGGAGATGAAATTAGAGAAATAAATTTTCTTGATAAACTTCCAAAGCGTATGTTTCCATACTAAGCTTAAAGAATAATTCGACCCCACCAATCTTGGTATGTTGAATGCAAACGACTTTACTGGCGAATTTCTTGCAGGATACTTTGGAATCCTGAAAGAGAACTGCACAGTCTCTCTAAGCGTATCTTTGATAGTATTTTACAAATGAATATTTATTTTTCTTGCTCTCATGCAATAGAGAAGAGAATGAAAATTTAGAGTGAGAAAATAATTTGCGATAGATTGTAATTTTTGTGTGTTTCATCGTGTCAAGAAACATTCAATTTATAATGATGCTACATTATGTTTGGGAACAGATGTATCTCTTAAAATATTATATTGCACCATTTTTGGTTACACCGAACAGTAACAACGCTTTTCTCAAAAGTAGCAATATATTGTTTATAAGTTGCAATTGTTCCTAATTAAATGCTAATCAATGAGATGGCATACCATACCAACAATATTCAGCACGTAGCATTCAAATTAGAGATGAAAAAATCCAAATATAATATTTATATTATTAATTCAAATAATACAAGCCTTCTATTTAATATTATTTTGGAAATTCTCTTACTGGAAATGGTAGTGTTTTGTACATGGAAAATGCTTCTACGGTTCAAGTCAAATGAAAAGGATCAGTAGAGATTGAATTCACATATGGAAAATTCCTCACTCTGAAAGATGTACTTTATGTACCCGAAGTTAGGAAAAACTTTATATCTGTACCTTTACTTAATAAGTATGGTTTCAAATCTGTATTTGAGGGAGATAAATTTATTCTCTACAAAGGGGGTATGTTTGTATGGAAGGGCTATCTTTCTGAGAATATGTTCATGTGTAATGTTGTTAATAATAATAACAATAATAATAATGATGTAATTTCTGCTTATATTGTTGATTTTTATGATTTATGGCATATGCGACTAGGACATGTTAATTTTAGAAAATTAAATGATATGATGAAATCAAATTTAATTCCAACTATTGACAAAAATTCAAATTCATGTACTACTTGCATATTAACTAAAATCACTAGACAACCTTTTAAAACAGTTGAAAGAAGTCCTAAAGTGTTAGATTTAATTTATTCTGATGTATGTGATTTACATGGTTGGCCCACAATTGGTTGTAAAAAGTATTTTGTCACTTCCATTGATGATTGTACTAGATTTTGTTATGTTTATTTAATGCACTCTAAGGATGAAGTCTTAGAAAAATTTAAAATTTTTAAAGCACAAGTAGAACTTCAACATGAAAGTTTCATTAAATGTTTTCGGAATGATAGAGGGGGAGAGTTCTATCATCCTATTTATTTTGAGTTCACTGGTATTATACATCAAATAATTGCACCATATTCCCCACAACAGAATGGAATAGCAGAAAGAAAAAATAGGGTGCTGGAAGAAATGGTAATGCCATGTTATCCTATTCTGGTTTATATAAAGGATATTGAGGTGAAGTCATGCTAACTGCATGTTTTATATTGAATAGAGTTCCTAATAAAAGGAACAAGATAACCCCATATGAACTCTGGAAGAAAAGAAAACTCAATCTAAACTATTTAAAAGTTTGGGGAAGTAGAGCAATTGTAAAGGTGCCTGAACCAAAAAGAAAGAAATTGGAAGAAAGAGGAATTGAATATATATTTCTGGACTATGCTAAAAATAGCAAAGCATATAGATTCATGGTTATTAAATCCAATGACTCATATCCTATTAATACCGTGATTGAGTCAAGAGATGCACTTTTTCAGGAGAGTAGATTTACCTCAATTCAATATCCCAAGGACAATGTTGATTATGATGTTCAAAGTCTAGAAAGTATTGTATCTAATAATGATATGTCAGAATGTTCAGAATCTCGAAGAAGTCAAAGAATCCGAAAAGCGAAAAACTATGGATCAGACTTCTTTATGTTCCTTGTAGAAGGAAATAATGATTCCATAAATCGTTATGGACCGATTTGCTATAACCTAGAAAATGATCTAGAAACATTTGAAGAGGCAATACAATCTCAAGATTCTGCCTTTTGGAAAAAATCTATTCAAGAGGAAATGGACTCAATTATGGGTAATAAAACCTGGAAACTAGTAGATCTCCTACCAGGATCAAAACCAATAGGGTGTAAATGGATATTTAAATGTAAAATGAAAGTTGATGGTACCATTGAAAAAATTAAAGCTAGACTTGTCGCTAAAGGATTTACACAAAAAGAAGGAATTGATTATTTTGATACTTATGCACCTGTTGCAAGAATTGCATCAGTTAGAGTGCTTTTGGCACTCGCTTCCATCTATAAATTTGTCATTCATTAAATGGATGTTAAAACTGCTTTCCTAAATGGAGAATTGGATGAAAAGATGTATATGAAACAACCTGAAGGTTTCGTTATCAAAGGTCAAGAACATAAAGTGTGTAAATTAACTAAGTCTTTATATAGGTTAAAACAAGCACCCAAACAATGACATCAAATATTTGACCAAGTTATGTTGGCCAATGGATACAAAATAAATGAATCAGACAAATGTATTTATAGTAACTTTAACAATGGAAGAGGGGTTATGATTTGTTTATATGTGGAGAATATGTTAATCTTTGGTACTGAATTAAAAGAGGTAGAAAAGACTAAAGCTTTCTTACCCAAAACTTTTGATATGAAAGACTTAGGTGAAACAGATATGATTTTAGTAATTAAAATCATAAGAGATGGTGAACATATTGGTTTATCCCAATCTCACTATATCGGAAAGGTGCTTAAGAAATTTTATCAATTTAGTTGCAAATCTGTTTCTACCCCTTTTGATCAAAATGATAATTTGCAACCACATAGAGGGTGTCCAGTGGCACAAATTGAATACTCAAAGGTAATCAGATGCTTGATGTACGTTATGACTTGTACCAGACCTGATATAGCATATGTGGTTGGTAGGTTAAGTCGATATACAAGTAATCCAAGTAGAGACCATTGGCATGCTGTTAACAGAGTATTAAAATACTTAAAAGAGACGATTAACTATAGTTTAACTTATAGTGGATATCCTTCGGTTTTGGAAGGATATACAGATGTCAGTTGGGTAACATATGTAGAAGATCATGCCTCCACTAGTGGATGGATCTTCAATATTGGTGGAGGTGCAGTTTCTTGGGGTTCGAAGAAACAGACTTGCACTAGCGACTCCACCATGGCTGCAGAATTTATTGCTCTGGCTGCAGGTAGTAAAGAGGGAGAATGGCTAAGAAACTTGTTGTATGAGATACCTATTTGGCCAAAGCCAATAGCACTTGTATCCATCCATTGTGATAGTCAATCCACACTATCTAAAGCATATAGCAAAGTATATAATGGAAAATCTAGACATATTGGTATTAGACATAACTATGTGAAAGATTTAATTTTAAATGGAGTAATCTCCATAGTGTACGTAAGAACTAAAAATAATCTTGCAGATCCTTTGAGGAAAAGTCTGACAAAAGACATGGTGTTGAAGACATCATTAGGGATGAGTCTCAAGCCCATATCTAATTAATCACCAATAGTGGAAACTCAACTCTAACTTGATTAAAATCAAGTCTTGAGTTTAATGATGAAAGTACATTATTAGAGTGACTGAAGTACTTAACAATAGAAACATCCCAAGGCGCAAAAATTACTTAGACCATAAAAGTCAAGTGATAGGATGAGATTATTCTCTTAATAGATTTATAGCATATGTTTTGCTGAAATGCTTATTATAGGAGCATTTCCGATATAACTACCTATATGAGAATGAAGTAGGCCGCTTCATAGAGTTCAAGGGCTTGACTCTTAAATTCTCATGAAAAGGATACATGACATAGGGCCTTATCAAATGTGTCATATTAACAATTCTTTTGATAGTATCGAAATTTCATGTGTAAGTTTTGCACATTTTTTCTAATGAGTAGTTGGTTCAAAGCTTGTCTACCAATGTTTGTTCGGGATAAGTGAAACCCATAGCTTACTAAGTATTGGTTCAAATCGTAAAATACCTATATCTGAAACCATGATATTTCCAGAATTATGAGATTTAGTTTTTTTGAAAATGGTGGGGGATTGTAAGAGAATTTCCAAAATAATATTAAATAGAACGCTTGTATATTTGAATTAATAATATAAATATTATATTTGGATTTTTTCATATCTAATTTGAATGCTACATGCCGAATATTGTTGGTATGGTATTCCATCTCATTGGTTAACATTTAATTAGGAACAATTGCAACTTATAAACAATATATTGCTACTTTCGAGCAAAGTGTTGTTACTGTTCGGTGTAACCAAAAACGGTGCAATACAATATTTTAAGGGATACATATGTTCCCAAACATAATGTAGCATCATTATAAATTGAATGTTTCTTGACACGATGAAACACACAAAAATTACAATCTATCTCAAATTATTTTCTCACTATAAATTTTCTTTCTCTTCTCTAATGCATGAGAGCAAGAAGAAAAAGAAATATTTTTTTGTAAAATACATCAAAGATACGCTCCGAGAAACTGTTCAATTCTCTTTAAGGATTACAAAGTATCCTGTAGAAAATTCGCCGATAAACCCGTTTGCATCCAACATACCAAAATTGGTGGAGACGAATTGTTCCTTAAACTTAGTGTGAAAACATACGCTTTAGAAGTTTATCAAGAAAATTTATTTCTCTATTTTCATATCCATTAATTCTTAGTTTTGCAGCACCTCCAAAGACTATATATATATATATATATATATATATATATATATATATATATATATATATATATATATATATATATATATATATATATATATATATATATATATATATATATATATATATATATATATAACAGAAAATAGGTAAATAACTATATTATAAATGTGCCTGACTAGGTACCTGAGTTAATTATCAATCATTACACATTCAATGCGTGAAATCTTCTGCCAATCTTTGCCATTTGGTTTCTTGCATGCTGTTTGAGCAATGAACAATTTCCCCGAATCTGTAGAGTTATAATGGATTTAGGCAGACCCTCCTCTGATAAGCATTGGATGTTGGGACAGTTATTAGTTATCAATGTTGTAAGAGACGGGAGGTGGTCGATACCCTTGTAGTCAAGTTGTTTGAGGTTTCGACAACAAGTGATAGTTAGACGAGTAAGAGAAAGGGGAAGCAACCCTTCATTGGGAAAGGACTCCATATCCACTTCTTGAATATACATGTCACACATAGAAGTATTGGTTGGCAATGCCCATTTCAGCGAGTCGGTGAGAAGTTTAGAGCCTTTCATGAGAAAGAGACTTCTTAGCCTTGTTGGAAAACCTCCATAGGAGAACGAGTCCAATTGTCGACAATCCTCTCTAGACAGCTTATAAAGAGATGGAAGCAAGCAATGATTTTAAATTCTCCAATTTGGAAATATGCAAATATTGTAGCTTAGGTGTAGCCAATCCTCCTTTAGGAAATTATGCAAATTTAGGAGACTCTTCAATTGGTAGAGATGTAAGAAGAAGATGTTCATGCTCCTCCCAAATGATTTCAAAATTACAACACTTATAAATGTCAAGAGAATCAAGTTTTGGGAACAGATCCAATGGGAAGGTCTAGTTTTAGAAGGAAATTGTAGCAGCTACCTAGGGGAATATTCATAGTTGGGCAATCTTCAAATTTCAACGTTTTAATGGAGGTAAAACAATGAGATAAGATATGTCTGGTACATTTCAAGGAGGATCCATTAAAATCCAAATAGCACAAGTTCACGAGTTTATATAAATTCACGGACAACTCTTCAAAATATTCACAATCTTTCAATTTCAATAGTTGCAAGTTATAGAGAGAGCATAAAGAATCAAGAAGGTTTCTTATTCTAGTCCGAGAAAGGTCGAAGTATTGTAGAAGTTTAAGACCGCCTATTGTATCCGGCAACTAATTCAATCCCAATAATTATATAAAGGCAAGACTCATAATACCTTGAGCTTGAAAAACAACTTGGGTAGCATCAATATGTCAGACTTCAAAAACCACCATTGATGTTGATAGGAATCCACAGACAATGGTAGAAATGTGTGTAATTTATTAGAGTTATATAAGGTCTCAAATCCTTTAAAAGATTCAATTTCATCACATAAAAAGAAAAAATGGCGAGTTGTTTTTGATATATTATGTGCCTCTTTAACTTTCAACCCGAAAAAAATTTTTTCATATACATATTTTATTAAATCATGGAGAAGGTCATGCATTAGAAAAAGATTTTTGTATTTTTTTTACGGTTTAAAAATTGATCTCAATAGTAGATCGTTAAAGTACTCTTCATTGACTTGTTTTCGACTCTTACTCTATTGTTGAGGGTATTGTAGAAAATTTTCAGCCATCCATAATAAACTCAAATGACCTTTTACACAAATTTGTACGAACCAATTTTTAAAAGTACTGTGATCTAGTACGTGCAGACCATTCCCCTGTTCTTAGGGGTACTTACAAATTATGTCACTATGGTCAAAATATAGTGTCTAACTAGCATAGTAAAAATACCTAAACACTTGTGGTAATGACTAAGATACTGTCTCTTTCACTCTCTATCGCTCTCTTTTGTTGTCAATGAGAAATTTAATTTTCTTCGGATTTTAAATAAATGATCTCTGAAGAGAATACCAAAATCCAAAAGGAAAAATAATTAGTGACTCAGAAAGAAACACTGAAATCTAATTTTTCACCTAACCCTAATCTCTAATACCAATACATAATATCATGTTAAGAAGATAAAATTATACAAATGTTCATACAAAATTAAAAATTGAAAGGATGAGAAACCCAGAATCTAACCTTATTTCATGATCGATCAATAAGAGAATTCACCCCATCTATGTGCATCATGTGAAGAAGAAGACATGGATGTTATTTCATCCCATCAATCTATGATTACAAAAATACTAGAGAGTTTGAGTCTGACAAATTAAAAACAAAAATTATGATTTGAAATAGTAAAAGAATATAATAATTTGAAGGCTACACATATGGAAAGTTCTGCAAGTGTCACCTTGTGATGTATAGAAGTATTTTTATGCAATGTACACTTTTTCAATAGTCTTCTTTTAGAATTTTTATGTATAGATGTATAATACGCATCATGTTTCCTTTTTGAATTTGGATTTTTTTTTTTATTTTTTTTTTATATATATTCGATCATCTTTCATGTTTTTAATTGTTCAGAATTTATAATAAATAATTAAATAAAAAAAGTTTAATAGGAGAGAGAAATTGATAAGTAATTTGTCTGTGTTATTTTTGGAATTTCTTCAACATTTTTAAGTGAATGTTTTTTAAAATTTCTTCTCCATCTAAAAATGTCTTAGTATTAAATATATTTATAATTTCATAAATATTAAATATTTTCATTAATTCAAATTAAAAGTGTCTATTATTCAAATCAAATTAAATAAAATATTAGAATGAGATAGCATCATAATCTCATTTCCTTAAATAAAAATTATTATTGAAAATAACTTAACAAATTCATCTATTCGGAATCATTTCTTCCTAAATGAAAAATCATTAACAAAATAGTAAAAAAAATCATTAACAAAATAGAATAGATTGTAAAAATAACACAACAAAATATCTGCAATTTAACAATTACTAAATTTATGTTCCTCCACAAAATCAACAACCGTACATTTACCATCCATATTTTTAAGTCCTAATCTTGCTTGACAATTTATTCTGGTCTCTGGCCTTGGATTAATTGTTTCATAATCTCGTTTATCTGGTTTACGTAAACCTTCTTTACAACAAACAAACCTCTAAGAAGTAATTATACCATTTTTGTTCTTGTTATAATATTGTTTCCTCACCCCAAATCCAACTTTTCCACCATAATCAACTCAAAACTTCCAAGCATCTTCAATGCTATCAAAAATCATTTTTAATTTTGGTTTTCAATCTTCTTGCATTTTCTACACACAAAAACTATGCATTATATATTATACTAAATTATTAATCTATGAACATATAATTTTACTGCGAAAATATCTTATAAAAATATGATATTTATAACATGTTCATGACAATATTACTTTAAAAATAAAATATATAGAAACTAACCTTCTTCAGCCAATAACAATGGCCACAATTTTTTCTTGATACAGAATGGTGAAGTCACTTGATAAGTTTCCTAAAAAGTTCTCAGTAAACTTTTATTTTGTTGGAATGATAGTGATGAATGTGGAGATTTTAAAAGTTAAAATTAAAAAGATTGGAATTGGGAAAAGAAAGAAGTTGTAACGTATTAGATTCACATGAATGTATTTCTCTCTCCTATGAAATGTATTTTTTATTTAATTATTTCTTGTAACAAAAAATAATCCACGTAAAAATGTTGAAGAAATTCTAAAAATAACAAAAACAAATTACTTATCCATTTCTCTCTCCTATTAAATGACTTTTTTTATTTAATTATTCATTATAAATCTGAACCGTTAGATTATAAACATGAGAGATGTCAGAATATATAAAAAAAGAGAGGATCCAAATCCTTGTCCTATACATTGTGTTGTTACAGCCCGACCCACCCTTTTTTGTTGTTACTGTTTTCTCCGTTTTTGTGGTTTTTTTGGAGGAAAAATGGGCTCACAGCCCATATTTTGTTGTTTTCTCTAGAAACCATTCACACTAATTTTTGATTTTCATGTTTTTTTTAATTTGATTTTCCTTTATTAGTTTTATTTTGTAACTTGAATTTATTATTTTTATTAGATAGTAATTCTAAATTTGAATTAATTATTTAATTATTTTTAATTTATTAGATGTAATTCTTAAAATTCTAATTGGATAATCACACTTCTAATTAATCTTAAAAGTTTCTAACTAACTCTGACGATTACTTTGATTTCTCATTTATCGATGGTCTTATGAAGTCGTCTTGTAGATCCTTGACGATCTAATTGCTATGTTCCTTCTGGATATTTTTAAGTTCATTTTAATCAAAAATTACTCAAATAGACGTTAGATTGAATCATAGTTTGCATAGTAATGCTAGGATAGTTCCTCTAAATCCTGATCTCAAGACATAGAATTAGGATAGTTTTCGATTTAAAATTAAGAGTCTTTTCTCAAAAATACAATATCACCTAAACAATATTTCTAACATAATAATTCTAGCTCATTGACTGTCATGTCACACATAATAATTCTAGCTCATTACCTCTCTTCATCCTAGTCTTAGGATCAGATTCTCCACACTTTAAGCAGTTGTCCTGCCATGGATACTCATCTATTCACCTCTTCACCCTAATCTTAGGATTGGAGTCGCCGTGCTCCCTACAAGCATCCAACCATGGACATTCACTTTCCTTCCCTTCATCCTAGCCTTAGGATCGGAGTCGCTGCACTCCATGTAAGTTCCTGCCATGGATACTCACCTATCTTGCCCTTTCAACTCAACTTTAGACTTGGAGTCACCGCACTCCATGTAAGTGTCTCCCTATGAACACTTACTTCCCCCTGGAACCTTGACCACGAGATGCGATGTCTTATCAAGCATACTTAGGACTAACAACTTAGGTCTTCTTTTAACCCTTTAACATATAACAGATAACAAATAACAAAAATACTAACAAGAGGTTCTTTTAGAGTACTATAGATGCTTAGGATGCTAACACCTTTCCTAAGTATAACCAACCCCCGAACCTTAGATCTCCCGGATTATTTTTATGGTGCAATTAAGGTTTTTTCGTTCTTTATCCTTTCCTTTGGATAAATCAAAGCTTAGTGGCGAATTTAAAGATTTGCGATTCAAGTTAATTAATAGCTTGACATCAGATTCTCACTGCAACAATATAATTCTAATAATGATTGTTTTCCAAAATCTGCATGAGCATCACATTAAAATTACCATTCGTTAATGAACAATTTTAATTGCAAGTCACTAATTGACATTGAGGAAATTCCAACAGGGGGAAATTGAAGAGGATTGGATCATTCAAAAAAGTTGATTAGAATTAAGTATACTTTGTCATGTCACTTCGCTCGAGCATAGAGCATTGCATTCTATCATTGAGTCTCACCCCATAGCCTGAACTTGAATCTGTCAGCAACTTTGTAACTTAAGTCACTTCAAAAGCAGTTCCCGTCTAGCAAATCATTTTAAGATGAAGGTGAGAAAAACACTTAGAAGGGGGGGGGGCGTTGAATAAGAGTTTTAAATAATATGGCAATAAAAAAAACTCAAGATTTTTATCCTGGTTCGTTGAACTCAACTACTCCAGTCCACCTTATCAAAGATGATTTGCCTTTCTCCACAAGGACTTAATCCACTATTAATCAGCTGATTACAATAGCAAGCACTAAGAACAACTGTCTTAGTCTTCTCAAGAACTACTGACCACACCTTGGTCTTCTCAAGGAACTTCTTACAAATTAATGTAAACTAAACAAGTGTTTAAATGCTTCTAATAAGCTGTATCACAACTGTGATATTTACACTTATGAAAGAACAAATGTATAATAGCTTTGAGAGATTTTCACTTTGATGCTTCAAGCGTGTGTATCAATGTTTCTTTCTGATTGAGCAACTTCTAAATGTTGTAGAAGTTCTCCTTTTATAGCTTTTTCCAAGTGCTTTGAATAATGTGCAGCTGAGTATTATATTGAAATATAAGACTTTTCATCACCAAAAGGTATGGGCCAAGACATGCTTCTTGCAGGAAAAGTATGGTTGTAGAAGCTTTGGGATTAGCACCACGTCTCTTCATTGGACAAAATAGTCGTTGGTTACTTTGGAAGTAGCACCACGTCCAATCAAGTTTACAGCTTCTTCAACAAGCTTCCTTCAGGATGAAGTCTTCATAATCTGCACTTCAGAACTTGTAACAAGCTTAAAAGGAATCAAATACTTGAGATGATCAGAGCTAAATGTTTGAGATGATCAGAGCTTTGGTAGATGATCAGAACTTGATATATCAGAGTCCCAATCTTGATCAGAGTCTTCATCATAGTATGCAGCAGTATGTGCTTGAGCGTGAATATTATTTGATTAGAGTCTGATTATCAGAGCCTCTGTTCTTGCAGCGAAATGAACTTCAGAGTCTGATTTGATCAAAGCTTTCAACTCTTTATACAATTCTTTCAGAAATGCTTCAGATCATTCTGCAGATTCTGCTTCAGATTCTTCTGGCAGCGCTTCAGAGTCTTCTGATTGTCTTGCATCTGATGCTTCAGAGCCTTGCGTAGTTGCTTGTACTTATATATTTTGTTTCTTTAAGAGTATTCAATTTAATACCTGAAACGATAATACTTGAAAAAATTTAGAGTATATATTTTCTTAATACAAAATTCCATAAGAGTTATCATCAAAACATAGAGATATAAGAAACACCAATCTGTGTTCTAACAATCTCCCCCTTTTTGATGATGACAAAATATAGGAAATTTTGTTCAATAAAGAGAATAAAATATATAACTCCCCTTGAGATTAAGAATCTCCCCCTGAAATGAATACTCTAATAGAAGAGAACACTTCCCTTTTTGCTTGAGTATATTTCAGAACCTGGTAGGAATCCTTGTTAAAAATAAAGAATTAGAGTTTGGATGCTTTCCAGAATCAGAGCCTGATGAATTCTTTCAAATAAAGAGTCTGGTTTATCTTCCAAAATCAGAGTCAAATTTGCTTCAAGGATCAGAGCCTGGTTGGGTAATTCTCAGGGTAACTTCAAAGAATTTTTGTCAGATGAAACAATAAAATCTGAAAGTCTTAAAAATTCAATGTTAGTTAATACTATGTCTGAATTTCATTTTAGTATTGCTTATGGATTGAACAATCTAATACTATGTCTGAATTTCATTTTAGTATTGCTTATGGATTGAACAATCAGATTCTTTTTCTCCCCCTTTTTGTCATAATCAAAAAGAGTTTAAAAGACATAAAAGATAACATAAGAAAAGAAAATAAAACACATAAATGAAAAACAGAACAGCCAGATTCATTCAAAATAAGATGTTCAGACAACAGATGATTAAAAACAAACAACAAAAAACAAGTGCAAACATAAATGCAAAAACATGGAAAAGAAAACTAGGGCTGGGGAGATGCAATCAGGGTCAGAAGATCAGTAATCTTTGCAGTAGACTCTTCTTGCTTAGCCATCCAAGTTTTGATCTCCTCAGTAGTCTGTTCTTGTTTTACCATCCATGATCTGATTTCCTTAACTTCTTGGACAACATCTGGAGTCTCAGTCTTCATCTCAGATGCAGAGGGTGCAGAAGCAGATACAGTTGCCTTAGGATGATCAATCTCCATATCAGATGCAGCTTGAGGACTAGAAGCAAATGATTGTTCCACAATCATCAAAGCATCTTGGTTGGGCACCAGAGGCTCTGCAGGAGTATCTTCTATCATTGGAGCAATATCTTCAGATGAAGAGTCTTCAGCAGGAGCATCTTCCAGAAGTAGCACTGGTGTTCTGGGAATGCTCAGCAGAGTCTGTCTGACCATTTCAGCAAACTTTGCCTTTGTAGCATCAACGCAAACTGCTCTGAGATTAGAGGCAGCAGTGTTGAACCTTGAGATGAATCTGTTCCAAAAAGCTTCAGATTCAGCAGGATCCATACTAAACAGACACTCTTCTTCTACAAAAGCAATCCACATACACATTTCCTTCTTGAAATTCTTAAACAAAGTATAAACATCTGATCTGGGTTTGGGGTACAGATAGTCTTCTAGGGTGACTTTTTGTGAAGGTTCAGGGCTTGTTTGAGTTTGTTCAGGAGGTGTTTGATCAGATGGTTTTTGCTCAAATGGTTGTGGTATGGTGAGATGAGGTGTAGTGGGTGTTGAGGTATTAACATCAGATGGTGTTGATGTAACAACATCAGATGAAGATGGTAGAAAGTCTGTGAAGTTAAATTTGGAGCGAAGAGCAAGCTGATGATGGTGTTGTTCAGAAGCAGGTAGGTCAGATGGTAGTGGTTTATAAGGGTCAGGAATTTGTAAACAAGATGGTGAGTGAAGTTCAGATTCATCAGAATCAGATGATTCAGTTGAATGACATGAAGTGGAAGATAAGACAAACATGGTTGCAAGGGGTTGCACATCTAGAATGTCTTCAGATGGTTGTGGGATAGAGGGTTCAGGATCTGGGATGGTTGGTTCTTCTTGTGGTTGAGTAGAAGAGGGTGGTTCAAATTGTATTTGTTGTTGTGGTTCAGATGATGTTTGTTGAGGGGGTTCAGATGGTTGATGAATAGAAGATGGTTAAGAATGTGTATGAGGAGATGAAATGGGTTCAGATGTATGATATCCAGATGTATGAGGAGGAGATGGTGGAGGTGAAGGTGAGGGTGAATGGACAGATGGTTGTGGATCAGATGTTAATACTTGTTTAATCGTTTCTCTTATTTCCTCCAAGCTAGCTTCTGGAGGATTTGCCTTCAACTTCTTGTCCTTATGAGGCTTGTCAGCAGTATCAGAGGCTTTCCTCTTAGGCTGTACAACAGATCCTTCCTCAATTTTCCTCTTCTTGCGCCTTTCTCGCAGAAGATTTGGCAACACTTCTCCTTCCTTCTGTACTATGTTGGCAGGCAGAGGAATACCATTTCTCAAACAGTCAGCAATGAATGACAAAATGATTTCCCTAGGTTCATCTGCACTGAACATGGGAAAATCTGCTATAGGAATCCTCCTTCTGCTGACTTCTTCAGAGTCAATCTTCTTAGGTTTGCCAGCAAGCTCTGAGATGACCTTCATCCTTTTTAGAGTATTCCTATTAATGGCAGATCCTATAATGTAAGACAGATCATTTGTCAACCCAGCTTCAGTCAGATACTATACAAGACTATTCTCTGTCAGAATGTCTGATACCAGCCTTCCCATAGGGATCCAATTTCTGATCTTTCCAGCCTTAGCTCTTACTTCTTCTCTTGTTTCCTTTATGTGATTCAGAATATGACTGAATAGAAGATAAGGCAGATCCACCTTCTTGCCTTGACTCATACAGAACATGAAGTACAGTTGTTATGTGTTGACATAATCTGGAGAGTTTGAAGATTTTCTATGAAAAATAGAGCTCATGAAAATCTTAGCCCAGATTCTGTAAATAGGCTTCAGATCTCTGACTTTGTTGGTTGGTTCCCCATAAACACAGACCTCTTGAAAAACATCAGCCAAGTCCACACGAGCAGTTGCCAAACTTGTGACTCCATCAGTTTCTTTGTAACCAATCAGCTGTCTGATTAACTTCTCTGTAATAACAATCTCCTTTCCGAGAACAGAAGAGTGAATGAACTTAGGGCAAACTTGGGCGTGAATCCAGAACTCTTTCACCAATGTTGGATAAACAGGACCCATCAACCTGTCAAAGTACTTTGCCCAGTTTTGAGTTTTAATGGTTGGTTTGAGATCAAAACCATTTTCTTCAATGGAAGCAAAATCCACAAAATTTTCACACATAACCTCAAGATCCTTCGTTGGAGTGAGAAGAGTTCTCACTGGTTCCTTGTACACATTAGCATTTGGAGATGACACAACAGTAGTAGAGGTTTGCATCTGAGCAGATGTTGAAGATGATGACGCCGTTGATGTTCTTGAGATACGTCTAGGTTTAAGTGAGGATTTGGGTTTTGAAAAGAGATGGAAGCAATGAAGAAGACAAAAATGCATATAAGAAAATGTGATAGATAGTGTAAAGTGTGAAATGTGAAGTGTTGTGAGAATATATATAGAACAATTTAGGGCAAGCAAGGGACACACAGAATCTCACGCGTACACTAAGCAATTAATGAAGTGAAAATAATCATATCAAGCAATTAATGCAAATAATAAAATCATTTCAAGCATTTATGATTCTGACAGATGGGGAGAAAATCAAGAGATTTAGATTTTCAAAGCAATACCTCAAACGTCAATTCAATATGGTGCACTCTATCTTTCCAGATTCTGAGATACACGTGTTTGCTTGCATGTGCCTCTGAAACTTCTTGAGAAATGAAACGTTGGGCAACGTTCAGATCCTCTGAGCCTTGTTAGTTCAGATTTACACACAAATAAATAAACACAGAATTGAAATGAAGAAATACTTCAGAGTTTAGACATTTATCATCTGAGTAAAAATTTCATCTGATGAATATTTTATTCTGGACAGAAGTCCATACTTATATTTTTCAGAATAAATTTAAATCTATCTTCAACAAGGGGTTTTGTAAAGATATCAGCCCACTGATGATCTGTATCCACAAAGTTTAAATTAATAATTCCCTTCTGAACATAGTCTTTGATGAAATGATGTTTAATCTCTATATGCTTAGCTTTAGAGTGTAAAATAGGGTTTTTAGATAAGCATATAGCAGAATCTGATAATCTTCCAGCTGACTTTTCATCCAGAGCATCTGGGTGCTACAACTAGCAGCATCAATATATTCTGCCTCTGTTGTTGAAAGTGCAATTGTGGGTTGCTTCTTGCTGAACCATGAGATCAGATGACTTCCAAGAAACTGACAGCTTCCAGAAGTACTTTTACATTCTACTCTGTCTCCAGCATAGTCAGCATCACAGAATCCAACTAATTTATAACCATCAGATCTTCTGTAACATAAACTCACGTTAGTAGTACCTTTCAGATACCTTAGAATCCTCTTAACAGCTGTTAAGTGAGATTCTCTAGGATCTTATTGGAATCTAGCACACAGACAAACACTGAATAAAATATCAGGTCTTGAAGCAGTCAAATATAAGAGAGATCCAATCATACCTCTATAAAGTTTTTGATCAACTTTCTTACTTACCTCTTCCTTACCAAGTGTGCTTGTAGGATGCATTGGAGTCTTTGCCAATTTGCTTTCATTCATATTGAACTTCTTCAGAAGCTCTTTGACATATTTAGTGTGGTGAATATATGTGCATTTTGGAGTCTGATTTACTTGGATCCCCAGAAAGAATCTAAGTTCTCCCATCATGCTCATTTCAAATTCAGCCTGTATAGACAAAGCAAACTCATTTCCCAGCATAATATTAGTAGATCCAAAAATAATATCATCCACATAAATTTGACAAATTAGTAAATCTTTCTTAAATGTTTTACAGAAAAGAGTTGTGTCCACTTTGCCTCTGATAAAGTTCTTTTCCAGAAGAAAATTACTTAATCTTTCATACCAAGCTCTGGGAGCTTGTTTCAAACCATAAAGATATTTTTTGAGTTTGAAAACATGATCTGGAAATTTATCACTTTCAAAACCAGGAGGTTGATGGACATAAACTTCTTCTTCTATAATACCTGTAATACCCCAAATTTTGCCCTAAGATTTGTCGTCGCATTTCATTGCATTTGTATTGCATTTAATCAATTACTAACAAATTTGTGTAGTCGTTTGACTTTTTGCAGGTAAATATCATATGACATGCATTTTTTTTCTAAAAAAGTAAAAATGACACAATTGGCAAGAGGACATGTGTAAGGAGTTGTGAGTGTGAGAGGTTGAGAGTTCGAATCTCACCTTAGTCACTTTTTGTTTTTTATTATTTTTACTCTAAATTTTTCTATCTTTCATTAAAAAATAACAAAAATAGTTTTTTATTATTATTTAATTATTATTTTCGTATTTTAATTAAATCATTTTTTAAAATATTTTTTTTTCCACCTTTTTCTAAATTATTCATAAAAATATCAAAAAAATCATAAAATAAAAAATATTGGAAAAAATTTTGTTCTTTTTATAATATTTTTGATTTTAGGAATCAATAGGATTATTAGTTTTTATTTTAAGTTTATTTTAATTATTTAAATTTTATTTTTTCTTAACTAATTATTTAGTTTGGGCTTTAAAATGGGCTTTAGGGACATTATTGACAATTTGGTGTTAACCCTAATTTGTTCCCTATATATACATGTGTTGCCTTGTTGAAAAGGAGGTCAGAAGCTTTTCTTCAGAAAAGAGGAGAGAGAAAGGGAGAAACAAAGGAGATCCCCAGAAAAGAAAGGCGGTCGTTCCCACAACTCGTCAGAAGGATTGGAGCTCTCCAGTGTTCCCTTATTCAAACCTTTTTCACATTTACCGAAGCAAACCTCCGCTTCGTAGGTCCGTTAAATTATTAAACCTTTTGCTTTTTCATGTTTATGTGCATATTTTGCCATGTTAATCTCCATGTGTGTTTAGGTCCGTAGATTTTAATATCAAAACCCTTTTTTAACAAAACCTTTTTTTAAAATCAAAACCTTTTTTTTTATTTATTATTAAAACCTCTTTTTTAGTAAGACCTTTTTTAAAAAACTGAAAAGCCTTTTTGTTCCCAAAAACCTTTTCCCAAAAAAACTGAAAAGCCTTTTCCCAAAAAACTGAAAAGTTTTTTTTTGGGATGAAAAGCCTTTTTTGTTCTAAAAAAAAACTGAAAAGACTTTTCCCCCAAAAACTTTTTTTTTATAATTTAAACTTAATTTTTTTTATAATTTTAACTTAAATATTTTTTATTAAAAAATTAAAACCTTTTTTTATAATTAAAATATTAAAAAATTAAAACCTTTTCGTAAGGAACTCCTGATGTTTGATGTTTGTCGTGTCATTTTATGTACCTTTTATTACTTTTCTTTCTTTGGGCATTTCATGTGCATGCTCGAGGTTGAGATGTGCTTGTGGTGGCCACAACCCCACACTATTTTCCTCCCTCACTTCATTCTAAGTGTCATTACATATTTTCATATTCTTCATGTTTTCATAAATGTTTCTTTGTTTCTTTATACCCTCTGCCTTTATTACTTTTCTTATTTCTGTACCTTAATTATTCCTCCATATAATGATTTGTCATATTTTCACATTTTTTTATAGTTTTATCCTTCCGAAGGATTAGGTCCAGCCTTTTGGCCGCCGAGTCAATAGCCTTACCCCTTTAATGGATCAAACCCTGTTTAGCCTAGGTGTCCCGCCGTGGGCAAAATTGCTTTTATCCTAGTGTTAGGCCAAAAGAGTCGTCGTACTCTGTTTTAAGGTTTCCCGCCGCGGAATCCCTAACCTAACCCTGATGCACTTAACAATTTATAACATAGAGATCGGAGTTTAAGACTCCATGTAAGCGTGTCCTTAAGATGCGTTTATTCCCCTTGAGACCTTGACCACAGTCAAGAAGTCTCTAACCTCCCTTTTGAGGGGAACTACAGTTACTCTGATTCCATTCCCGTAAGGATATGTAGGCACAAGATGCGATGTCTTGCCGAGTAAACTTAGAATTAACCCCTAGGTCTTTTTTAATTTTCAATCCTTTGTATATACCCTTAAGCAAAATAATTAATGAAATAAATAAAAAAAAAATAAACAAAAGGTTCCCGTAGAGTACTACGGAAGTTTAGGGTGCTAATACCTTCCCTAAATTTAACCAACCCCCGAACCTTAGATCTCTCCCTTTTAGGTTTTTCCTTTCTTTAACCTTTCCTTCGGATAAATCAAAGATCGGTTGTAAATGAATTAAGATTCAAGTTAATCAATAGCTTGACATCCAAATTTCACCGCAACAGAAAATGGCGACTTCACTGGGGAGTCTTAATTTTTGAGGGTTATCCCTATCTTGTTTATTTTTCTTCATATATTTGTTTCATTAATATTTTTACTCATTTGTATATACGTTGTTCAGGGTACCTGCTTGGGAGTTACTGTGTCGTGAGATAAGTCCTACACCCGGACTTGAGTGACATTATTATAGGATGGTGATATATTCGACGAGGCTTATAGGGAGTGAGTCCCGACTAAGTTGACTCGAGGATCACCGCTCAGTTGAGACACTTTCGAAAATGGTTCGGTTGATCGAGTGTAATCGTGAAAACTTTTACCATTATCGATTGGAGTCTGTGATACTGGGAACCGTAGTACCTTTACACCATCTTGGCCTTATATAGGATGTAGTGCGGGAACTATGTGGGAGTAGTCCTACAATGGTTGCTACGCGATACTACACTCGAACGAGGTTCTCTTGAGAATATTATCGACCCTCGAGTCAGTCGGGAAGTCGATAATATCCGAAAGATGGACTGATGACTTTGGGCACTGATTTAGAACCCTTGTTCTGCAGGTACAATCAACCTATAGTACATACCTCTTTGGGAAGAGTAGACCTTGACGCCATTCATTGTTCCTCTAACTTAGGACCTTTTGTTTGCTTATGTGTATTTGTGCTTCGCATCCATAAAGCATCATATCATTTCTAGTTTCAAGGAATTCAAAAGTCCTTTGCAAATTCAAGAAGTCCTACATTTTAAAGTCTAACAGCTTTTCTCGCTTTCCTAAAAGGGAATGTTTGCAATCGACCGTTGAAATTCTTGAGACCATTGCATGGCATTAGCATAACATTTTTGCATTGCATTTATCCCTCAGTTTCTCCTTCTTGGTCCTATCGTCTTCTAGTGTACCTTTGAGTCGTCAAGCTGATTCCTCGACACAGATATCAGACCAGAAACGGAACAGGAGTCACTTTGATCCTATTCTCATGACTTACACAGAGCTATATCCTGACTTAGTCCGGCAAGGACTGATTACTACAAAGGCTTTACCACCTCCTCTTAATCCTCCGGCTGGATTTAGGGCTGATCTCCATTGTGCTTCCCATGAGGGTGCCCCAGGCCATGACTTGGAGCATTGTTTTGCATTGAAAGCTAGAGTATGTGAATTGGTTAGAACTGGAATACTTGATTTTACAGACAGTCATCCGGATGTTCAGAAAAATCCCTTGCCAGTACATCAGAAATGAAGTTTTGTCACTAGGCCTTTTGTTTCTCGTTGTTTGCACTTTCCTTATTTTGTTTAAGTTGTTTGCTTTTAATTATGTTTGTACTTTCATTAATGAAATAAGCATTGCGACTTTTGATTCAATTCATTTCTGTCCATTTATTTACATCTTTATGCTTTATTTTTCAAATGTTTACTTCTTGTCCAAAATTTTGATATGCTAAGATTGGAGGGAGGATGATGAAAACGTTATACCCATAATTGTTGTCAGTATGCTTTCAATCAAACCTTGTTGACGATGTAAGGCATTGTTTCAATTCCCAAACACTGGAGAAATAAGGAAGTTAATCCCTCGTTACCCCCTTCGAGCCTAGAAGTTGGAGTTTCTTTCGTTACAAAAAACCCACAATTTTAACCTTGGGATGGGTAGTTCTCAGTTAACTTGGTTGTGTGTTCATACGATACACCTTTCATTAACAAATTTTCCTTCGCACACGTCAAACAAGTGTCGAAGATGTTTTCTAATCAAAAGGTCGATGATGGTTCACCGTAATCATTAAAATCAAACAGTCACTTTCCTTCACACAAAAAAATAATATAAAAAAAGCAAAAGAAGCCCGCTAAGTCAAAACCTATGAAGGAGACTTAGGCAAAACTGGGGCATCCCGCTGACTATAAACTCTAAAGTAAACAGTTCAGGCAAAATTTAGGGATAATACAAAGAGATTTTTAAATCCTTATCTTGAAAATCCTCAATGTCAAAACAATCAAATGTTATAGGGGAGTAGTGGCTGCCTTTTCATAGGTCCCTTTGACTTCTGAGTCATCATTGCTACGATCAATGAAATCCCTAACTTATGGGAACCTGAATGCATAGTATGAGTTAACTGAGCATAGGACTGAAGATCATCACGTAGATTGGGTGGGTACAAATAAATTTTGAGCCTTTATCTTTTGTTTCATAAACCGTGAACCAAACCACATTACAACCCTCAAAAGACCTAACTGAAACAGGATTATTTAGAAAGTATACTACAACAAGGTTACGTAACCTGACTCCAAAAGATCCTTGCGAATCATTTATTTTGGAAATACACTTTTATTTTAAACTTTGAGTGTCTTGAACCGTTGTGTTCTGACTAACGACTCATGTATTTTCCATCTTTCAAAAATAATTTTGATTTCAAAAGTCGCATGAACTTTGCATTACCATGTTTGTATGAATATTTTTGTTTGCAAACTGGCTTTCCTCTAAGGAATTTTCAAACAATGAGAAACTTGGTCAAGTGATCTTATCAGGGGCAAGTTCCTTTTACATCCTGTCAAAGAATCAGTTCAAGATTTGTTCAAGGAAATATCTTCTCAGATTTGGTTTATCCAGAGAATTGTTCAAGACTCAGACTGGGGCAAGCCCTCCGAGGATACAGCAAAACAGTCGATTCCACGAATCAGACAGCTGAAGCAATTATCAGTTCATTTGACCTGGGGCAGTTTACTTGCATAATCCCTAAGCAGTTATTCATCATTCCTACAGTGACTATCAACTTGATACAGTTTAACAGAATGACAGCGATCTCCGTGTTGAGGAATCAGTCCTCTAGTTTTGTCATCTCACCGAAAGAGTCGAGCCTTATCGTCGATGTCTGCATTTGCATTTGATCATATGTCATAGCATAATTCCTATACATGTGCATATCTTGGGTGCTTTATTCCCCATTTACATTTCTATCTTTGGTGCTTTACTCCCCATTTACATTTCTATCTTGGGTGCTTTATTCCCCATTTACCTCTCTATCTTGGGTGCTTTACTCCCCATTTACATTTCTAGCTTGGGTGCTTTACTCCCCATTTACATTTCTATCCTGGGTGCTTTACTCCCCATTTACATTTCTATCCTTGGTGCTTTACTCCCCATTTACATTTCTAGCTTGGGTGCTTTACTACCCATTTACATTTTTATCTTGGGTGCTTTACTCCCCATTTACATTTTTATCTTGGGTGCTTTACTCCCCATTTACATTTTTATCTTGGGTGCTTTACTCCCCATTTACATTTTTATCTTGGGTGCTTTAGTCCCCATTTACATTTCTATCCTGGGTGCTTTACTCCCCATTTACATTTCTATCTTGGGTGCTTTACTCCCCACTTACCTTCTATCCTTGGGTGTTTTATCCCCCATGTACCTTTATCCCGGGTGTTTTATTCCCCGTTTACCAGATATTCTTGGGTTTACCTAACATCATGGTGTTTTACCCCCATTTGCTTTTTTTTTTCTCCCTGAGGTCGTGTTTTACTTGCGTCTTACCTTGTGGGCAAAATTTATTTACTTGGCATCATGGGTGTTTTATCCCCATTTGCGTTTTTCTCCTGAGCTCGTGTTTTACCCGCGTCTTACCTTGCGGACAATTTCTAATTTACTTGGCACCTATCAACAATTCTGTGTCGTGTCTACCCGACGTTCTTCCAGATATGACATGTCTTCTTCCCTAGTGCAATTCCTCGGTGGGTCGTCCCCTGTGACGTTGTTTCGTCTGTATCCGTGCATTCGTCATTTTCATCATACGCATCATATCAGATTTATATCATATTTAGCATTATAGTTCGTTTTGTTTTGTCCATATCATTGCATAGCACTGCGTCTAAAGGCAAAATTTTCGGTTATCTGTATTTAAATCCCTCCACCATGATTTCTCGAGTCTCCGTTGCTCAAATCACCCGGTGAAGTTATTTAAATAGGGGCAACTGTAATACCCCAAATTTTGCCCTAAGATTTGTCGTCGCATTTCATTGCATTTGTATTGCATTTAATCAATTACTAACAAATTTGTGTAGTCGTTTGACTTTTTGCAGGTAAATATCATATGACATGCATTTTTTTTCTAAAAAAGTAAAAATGACACAATTGGCAAGAGGACATGTGTAAGGAGTTGTGAGTGTGAGAGGTTGAGAGTTCGAATCTCACCTTAGTCACTTTTTGTTTTTTATTATTTTTACTCTAAATTTTTCTATCTTTCATTAAAAAATAACAAAAATAGTTTTTTATTATTATTTAATTATTATTTTCGTATTTTAATTAAATCATTTTTTAAAATATTATTTTTTTCCACCTTTTTCTAAATTATTCATAAAAATATCAAAAAAAATCATAAAATAAAAAATATTGGAAAAAATTTTGTTCTTTTTATAATATTTTTGATTTTAGGAATCAATAGGATTATTAGTTTTTATTTTAAGTTTATTTTAATTATTTAAATTTTATTTTTTCTTAACTAATTATTTAGTTTGGGCTTTAAAATGGGCTTTAGGGACATTATTGACAATTTGGTGTTAACCCTAATTTGTTCCCTATATATACATGTGTTGCCTTGTTGAAAAGGAGGTCAGAAGCTTTTCTTCAGAAAAGAGGAGAGAGAAAGGGAGAAACAAAAGAGATCCCCAGAGAAGAAAGGCGGTCGTTCCCACAACTCGTCAGAAGGATTGGAGCTCTCCAGTGTTTCCTTATTCAAACCTTTTTCACATTTACCGAAGCAAACCTCCGCTTCGTAGGTCCGTTAAATTATTAAACCTTTTGCTTTTTCATGTTTATGTGCATATTTTGCCATGTTAATCTCCATGTGTGTTTAGGTCCGTAGATTTTAATATCAAAACCCTTTTTTAACAAAACCTTTTTTTAAAATCAAAACCCTTTTTTTTATTTATTATTAAAACCTCTTTTTTAGTAAGACCTTTTTTAAAAAACTGAAAAGTCTTTTTGTTCCCAAAAACCTTTTCCCAAAAAACCTGAAAAGCTTTTTCCCAAAAAACTGAAAAGTTTTTTTTTGGGATGAAAAGCCTTTTTTGTTCTAAAAAAAAACTGAAAAGACTTTTCCCCCAAAAACTTTTTTTTTATAATTTAAACTTAATTTTTTTTATAATTTTAACTTAAATATTTTTTATTAAAAAATTAAAACCTTTTTTTATAATTAAAATATTAAAAAATTAAAACCTTTTCGTAAGGAACTCCTGATGTTTGATGTTTGTCGTGTCATTTTATGTACCTTTTATTACTTTTCTTTCTTTGGGCATTTCATGTGCATGCTCGAGGTTGAGATGTGCTTGTGGTGGCCACAGCTCCACATTATTTTCCTCCCTCACTTCATTCTAAGTGTCATTACATATTTTCATATTCTTCATGTTTTCATAAATGTTTCTTTGTTTCTTTATACCCTCTGCCTTTATTACTTTTCTTATTTTTGTACCTTAATTATTCCTCCATATAATGATTTGTCATATTTTCACATTTTTTTATAGTTTTATCCTTCTGAAGGATTAGGTCCAGCCTTTTGGCCGCCGAGTCAATAGCCTTACCCCTTTAATGGATCAAACCCTGTTTAGCCTAGGTGTCCCGCCGTGGGCAAAATTTCTTTTATCCTAGTGTTAGGCCAAAAGAGTCGTCGTACTCTGTTTTAAGGTTTCCCGCCGCGGAATCCCTAACCTAACCCTGATGCACTTAACAATTTATAACATAGAGATCGGAGTTTAAGACTCCATGTAAGCGTGTCCTTAAGATGCGTTTATTCCCCTTGAGACCTTGACCACAGTCAAGAAGTCTCTAACCTCCCTTTTGAGGGGAACTACAGTTACTCTGATTCCATTCCCGTAAGGATATGTAGGCACAAGATGCGATGTCTTGCCGAGTAAACTTAGAATTAACCCCTAGGTCTTTTTTAATTTTCAATCCTTTGTATATACCCTTAAGCAAAATAATTAATGAAATAAATAAAAAAAAATAAACAAAAGGTTCCCGTAGAGTACTACGGAAGTTTAGGGTGCTAATACCTTCCCTAAATTTAACCAACCCCCGAACCTTAGATCTCTCCCTTTTAGGTTTTTCCTTTCTTTAACCTTTCCTTCGGATAAATCAAAGACCGGTTGTAAATGAATTAAGATTCAAGTTAATCAATAGCTCGACATCCAAATTTCACCGCAACAATACCATTTAAGAAGGCACTCTTAATATCCATATGATATAGAGTGATGTTATGTTGTGCAGCAAATGAAATAAGAAGGCGTATAGATTCTAACCTTGCCACTGGAGCATAAGTCTCAGTGTAATCAATTCCTTCTTGTTGACTGTATCCTTGAGCTACTAGCCTTGCTTTGTTCCTAACAACTTCTCCTTGCTCATTTAGTTTATTTCTAAATACCCACTTTGTTCCAATAATGTTGAAACCTTTTGGTCTTGGAACCAGATCCCAAATATCATTTCTTGTGTTGATTCAGCTCATCTTGCATTGCAAGTATCCAATCATTATCACTCAGAGCCTCATCCACAGATGTTGGTTAAATAATAGACATCAACCCTAAAAGTGATGTTCCAGATGATCTGATAAACGACCTTGTTCTTATAGGGTCATCTTTCTTTCCAATAATCATTTCTTCTGGGTGAGAAGCTTTGATTCTGGATGATCCTTTAACTGTTGGTTCTTCAGAAATATTCATGTTATTCATCTGAGAAGCCAATGGAGTTACATCTGGCGTAGCTTCTTCTTGAGTTTTCTCTACCTCTGGTTTCTCATATTCTGTGAGAATAACTTCTTCATCTGCAGAGTTTTCAAGCTGCTTTGGCTTTTGATTGCCAAGCTTATCATCAAATCTAACATGTATAGATTCCTCCACAATCTGTGTCTCAGTATTGTATACTTTGTAGCCTCTAGAGCATTCAGAATATCCAAGCATGAAACACTTTTGTGCTTTAGAATCAAACTTGTTAAAATTCTTTTTAGTGTTCAGCATAAAACATATACATCCAAAAGGATGGAAATAAGAAATGTTTGGCTTTCTATTCCTCCACAATTCATAAGGAGTCTTTTCCAGAATAGGTCTAACAGACACTCTATTCTGAAAGTAACATGCTGTGTTAATTGCTTCTGCTCAAAAATGTTTTGCCATGTTAGTCTCATTGATCATGGTTCTGGCCATCTCTTACAATGTTCTATTTTTCCTCTCTACAACTCCATTCTGTTGTGGAGTTCTAGGACAGGAGAAATCATGAGCAATGCCATTTACATTAAAATATTTTTCAAAATGTTTGTTTTCAAATTCACCACCATGATCACTTCTGACTTTAAAAATTTTGAAATCTTTTTCAGTTTGGACTTGTTTGCAGAAGTCAAAGAACACAGAATGTGACTCATCCTTGTGCTTTAGGAATTTTACCCATGTCCAACGACTGTAGTCATCAACAATGACCAATCCATACTTCTTGCCTCTGATGGATGCAGTTTTCACTGGTCCAAACAGATCAATGTGAAGTAACTCTAATGGTTTTGAAGTTGAAACAACATTTTTGGATTTGAAAGATGATTTTGAAAATTTTCCTTTCTGACATGCTTCACAAAGAGCATCTGAGTTGAACTTCAAATTAGGAAGTGCTCTGACCAGATTAAGTTTATTAATCTGAGATATACATCTCATATTAATATGACTCAATCTTTTGTGCCAGACCCATTGCTCATCATTAACAGACATAAGGCATTTAACATTCTGACCCTTAAGTTCTGAAAGACTGATTTTATAAATGTTGTTTTTCCTTTTACTATTAAAGAGGATTGAGCCATCATTTTGACTAACAGCTTTGCAACACTTTTGATTAAAGATTATGTCATAACCATTGTCACTTAATTGACTTATGGACAATAGATTATGAGCTAATCCTTCAACAAGCAAGACATTAGTTATGGAAGGAAGTTTACCATTTCCAATGGTTCCAGAGCCAATTATCTTGCCCTTCTGATTCCCTCCAAACTTGACGTCTCCTCCAGATCTAAGCTCCAAACTTTGGAACATAGACCTTTTTCCCGTCATATGTCGTGAGCATCCAGAGTCCAGGTACCATGACTGGAGTCTTGACTTTGCTGCTAAGGATGTATGCAACATAGATTATCTTATCCTTAGGTACCCAGATTTTCTTGGGTCCTTTTTGGTTAGTTGCCTTAAAGATTTTTCTGAACTTCTGTCTTTCAACATAAGACTTGTTCTGATTAGCTTTAGATTTATTAAATACAGGTTTGTTCTGATTAGAACTTGTGTGTTTAATATCATTTAAATGACCAAATGTAAACTGAGAATATAAAGGAGGATACTTGATATCCAGTTTATCTACAGGTTTTGGATTTGAATCCTTATAAGAAAAAGATTTATATCCAACACCTTTTCTATAGTTTTTGCTAATACCATAGATCATTGAAGCCATCTTGCTTCTATCTAGGCTTTTAGTTAGAAACTTCCTGAAGCTATAGTCATACTCTTGTAAAATATTTTTAGAGCATGCTTCAGACTTTGGATCAGAGTTTAGTTGAGCAGATTCTAAATTATTTTTCAATTGAAGATTTTCAGCTTTTAGCTCAGCTATTTCTGATTCAAACTTGTTACTCTCAAATTCAACATGCTTTAGAAGCTTTTTGTATTTGAGTTTAACTTTGCTATAGTTTTCAAGAATATCATATAGACTTTCAACAAGTTCTTGTCTAGAAAGTGCAGCAAATACCTCCTCAGAATCAGATTCTGATTCTGATCCAGATGATTCAGCATTGTCTTCTATGTCATCCATGAATGCTACATTATCACATTCTTCTTCTGACTCTGATGATGAATCAGATGCATCTGAGTCATCCCAGGTAGCCATCAGAACTTTCTTTTTGTGATCTGACTTTCTCTTTGGCTTCTCCTTCTGAAGCTTTGGGCATTCACTCTTGTAGTGCCCAGGTTCTTTGCATTCATAGCAAACAACCTCTCTTTTTCCAGATCGTCTACGTCCAGAGGATTTTCCAGATCTTCTGTATCTAGAGGGTTCTCCATATCTTCTGTGTCCAGAAGATTCTTTGTGTTGATCTGGTTTCTTGAAGTTCTTGAACTTCCTTTGCTTATTCTTCCAGAGTTTGTTGATTCTTCTGGACAGCAAGGATAGTTCTTCTTCATCTTCAGAAGAAGACTCTTCAGAGCTTTCTTCTATTACCTGCAATGCTTTAACAAATTTATTATATTTTAAAGCAATTGACTTACCTTTATTTAGAGGCTCATCTTCCTCTAGTTCAATCTCATGACTCCTCAGAGAACTGATTAGTTCCTCCAACGTAATCTTGTTCAGATCCTTTGCCAGCTTCAGAGCAGTGACCATGGGTCTCCATCTGATTGGCAAGCTTATGATTATTTTCTTGACATGATCTACTGTAGAGTAACCCTTGTCCAGAACCTTTAAGCCAGCAGTGAGAATCTGGAATCTGGAAAACATGGCTTCAATAGATTCAGATTCTTCCATTTTGAAAGCTTCATACTTCTAGATCAGCGCTAGAGCCTTGGTTTCTTTAACTTGAGAGTTTCCTTCATGAGTCATCTTCAGGGATTCAAATATATCAAAGGCAGTTTCTCTGTTGGTTATTTTCTCATACTCAGTATGAGATATAGCATTTAGCAAGATAGTTCTAGCCTTGTGGTGATTTCTGAATTCCTTCTTTTGCGCCTCAGTCATTGATTTTCTGTCAATTTTCTTGCCATCCCCATCAGTGGGATGAACATATCCATCAATAACTAAGTCCCAAAGATCAACATCAAATCCTAGAAAGAAACTTTCTAGTCTATCATTCCAATAGTCAAATTTCTCTCCATCAAACATGGGAGGTTTTGTGCTGACTCTTTCTTCATATTTGTTGTTGCTGGATGTTGAAGCTTCAGCAGCCATAATGTATATCAACCAAGAATATCAAGAGTTTTTCCTACTGGATCTTTTCTGGTCACGGTTAAGTGATAGCACAAACAGAACCGGAGCTCTGATACCAACTAAAGGTGAGAAAAACACTTAGAAGGGGGGGGGGATGTTGAATAAGAATTTTAAATAATATGGCAATAAAAACAACTCAAGATTTTTATCCTGGTTCGTTGAACTCAACTACTCCAGTCCACCTTATCAAAGATGATTTTCCTTTCTCCACAAGGACTTAATCCACTATTAATCAACTGATTACAATAGCAAACACTAAGAACAACTGTCTTAGTCTTCTCAAGAACTACTGACCACACCTTGGTCTTCTCAAGGAACTTCTTACAAATTAATGTAAACTAAACAAGTGTTTAAATGCTTCTAATAAGCTGTATCACAACTGTGATATTTACACTTAAGATTAAGTACAAATAAAACTATACAGTTTTATGAAAGAACAAATGTATAATAGCTTTGAGAGATTTTCACTTTGATGCTTCAAGCGTGTGTATCAATGTTTCTTTCTAATTGAGCAACTTCTAAATGTTGTAGAAGTTCTCCTTTTATAGCTTTTTCCAAGTGCTTTGAATAATGTGCAGCTGAGTATTATATTGAAATATAAGACTTTTCATCACCAAAAGGTATGGGCAGAGACATGCTTCTTGCAGGAAAAGTCTGGTTGTAGAAGCTTTGGGATTAGCACCACGTCTCTTCATTGGACAAAATAGTCGTTGGTTACTTTGGAAGTAGCACTACGTCCAATCAAGTTTACAGCTTCTTCAACAAGCTTCCTTCAGGATGAAGTCTTCATAATCTGCACTTCAGAACTTGTAACAAGCTTAAAAGGAATCAAATACTTGAGATGATCAGAGCTAAATGTTTGAGATGATCAGAGCTTTGGTAGATGATTAGAACTTGATATATCAGAGTCTCAATCTTGATCAGAGTCTTCATCAGAGTATGCAGCAGTATGTACTTGAGCGTGAATATTATTTGATTAGAGTCTGATTATCAGAGCCTCTGTTCTTGCAGCGAAATGAACTTCAGAGTCTGATTTGATCAAAGCTTTCAACTCTTTATACAATTCTTTCAGAAATGCTTCAGATCATTCTGCAGCTTCTGCTTCAGATTCTTCTGGCAGCGCTTCAGAGTCTTTTGATTGTCTTGCATCTGATGCTTCAGAGCCTTGCATAGTTGCTTGTACTTATGTATTTTGCTTCTTTAAGAGTATTCAATTTAATACCTGAAACAATAATACTTGAACAAATTTAGAGTATATATTTTCTTAATACAAAATTCCATAAGAGTTATCATCAAAACATAGAGATATAAGAAACACCAATCTGTGTTCTAACACAAGATACTAGCTCTTGTCTAGTAGGCAGTTTCTAAACCAGTTTTCGTCTGGTAAACACCATTTCAAAGTTTAGTTCTCGTCTAGAAAACCACAAAATCAGTTCCTGTCATGGTCTTATATTGTGTAATCTCGACCATATTTATGTCCATGTCGACATCAGCACTAAGATTCAGATCGCAGAAGTCCATATTAAGGCATTCGGCAGCCCTGTCCATCTTAACGAAACTATCTGTGGTTTCTTTGGTAACCAGCATCATGTTGGAATCTTCAGTGATCCCATCGTCCAAGCCATCAATAGCTTTGTCGAAGCCATCAGCAGCCTCACTCATGAGTTTCTCCATGGCATTGATGTCAAGGCCTACAGTAACCTTGGCTAACACAACATCATTGGCGAAATCTTCAGTAATTTCCACCATATTAATTGAACAATCGAAGTCATCAGCAACTTCAACCATATGTACTTCTGTGGGCTCAGCATAATGGGCATCCACTGTTTGCAATGGGTCAGAGTCAATTTTCATTTGACTGTTGCTATTTTCTCTGAACTTCAGCCTGCCCTCCTGGATAGCATTTTGGACCAAATCCCTGAAAAGAAAACACTGAGAAGTTTTATAACCCAAAAAGTTATGGTACTTACAAAATCCTCTCTTTTTTCTTTGTTCGAAAGGTGGCATTTTAGCGCCAGCAGACACTATCATTTTTCCATATTTAACTAATAAATCAAAGATTTTGTCACATTTAGTGATATCGAAAGTATATGTTTTCTTTGGAAACTTGTCATTCTTTTCAGATTCGACAAAAAAAATTTCATTCGAAGGAGCTAACATTTTACAAGCATACGAAGGACCCTGCTTTAATTCAGCAACATCTATCTCATTTTCATCGAAATACAATGGTTCATCATGTAAACCTTAGACATTCTCATTATATTCAACATAGGCTACCTTTTTACTCTTATTAAACTTAGCCTTTTCGTCTTTCAGACGTTCTAACTGTCGAACCCTATCAGCTAGTTGGGCCATATCTCTTAGATACTGAGTATCCAACTTCTTTCTAATAGAGTAATCAAGGCCATCAATGGCCATTTCGACCAACTCATGTTCTGGCACTTGAGTAAAACACCTAGCCTTAAGTAATCGAAATCTATTTAGGTAATCGTCTATTGTCTTAGTAAACTTTCGTTTTATGTTCGCCAATTCCTTCAAACTAATCTTGGTTTGTCCCATGTAGAATTGTTCATGGAATAAACGTTCCAACTGGGTCCAATTACAGATTGAGTTAGGGGGTAGGGTTGTAAACCAAGTATAAGCATTTTTGGTGAGAGAACTTGGAAAATATTTTATCCTAATACTTTCATCATTTGCAATCTCTCCAGCCTCGATCATATACCAGGCTATGTGTTTGACAGCAAATTCAGTAGTATCTCCTAAAAATTTGGCAAACTTTGGTACCTTCGTCCTAGGAGGCAATTATGATTGGAGAATGTAATCTACTATCGGTGATGTATAGTTTGGCCTAGTAAAACCAAAATTTACCCCATTTCGGGCCATTATCTTTTTGACCATGGATGCTAAGTTGCTATTGGCAGCTATATCGTTACGCCAAACCTGTTGTATAACATGGTCAGCATCTTGGTTTCGATTTACCATAACTACCTCTTGTTCCCTCTCTACCAGAATTGGCACTTGGTTCCTAGGTGGTTCGACTCTAGGAGGTTCGAGTCTAAGGGGTTCGAAGCTAAAGGGTTCGACTATCCCCTGATTTTCTAGATTCACCTCAAGTACGTTCCCTAGGTTCCGTCGTGGAATGTTTTCCACAACAGTTATGCCTCGAACAGGGGCTGATACACCCATAAATTCTGCCAAGCGTGCCAATTCCACTGCTAATTGCTGGTTAGTCTGGGTAGTGTTCTGGATCAAGGGCTGGAAAATTTCCCCCATAGTTTAGGACAAGTTTTGTACCATTTGTAGGTTACTTTCATCCATTTGTTGTCTTAAACATGCTATAGAAGTATTTGTCAGACTAGGACCTTGAGTGGAATATTCCACACCTACACTTTGACTGTTTCGACCCACATTTATCCCAGATCCTGACCTTTGTAATGGCGAAGACATTACATTCTCTGAGAATACTGAGGGAGCATTTTGAAGGCCTTGCATTACTGACGTTGGCATTCCATACGATGGATTCCTTGGTAATGGTTGTGAAAACCCTAGAGGGGGAAATGCATAAACGTCGAAGTTCCTTCTAGTGTAGTTTGGGGATTAAATGCTTATGGCCCAATGTACTCCAAAATAGGTTGAGTGTAAGCCCCTATATATGTCGACCCTGAACATACCATTGATGGAATTGGTTCAGACATAACAGAAAGCGGTATTGGCTCTCCTGTCGAAAGAACTAGGGGTGGCACTACGTCGTTCCTAGACACATTTTGAGGGTTAGTGTTACTAGGCTGATTATTTGAATTACTTGATTGAGGATTAGAACCACTCCCTCGAGGGTTTGGATTGTTTGGTTGACTAGTATTCGTCGTCAATTTCCTAGTGTATCTTTTCCTTGGTCTCTCTTCATTTGTAGAGGCTACTTTTCCACTTCTCAATAACATGCAACAAAGTTTTCTCAAAGAAAAGACTAATAAATGAAGATTTTTAAAATCTTAGAAAAAATCTTTATAAAAGTTAGCACCGTCCCATTGGGTGTGCCATTTTTTTTCCCTGAAAATTGGTAAACAACCGCTGATCTTCCAAACCTAACTTTGGTGACTCACAGGATCGATCAGATTGATCCTAGGACATGTGCTAATAATTTACTGAAAGTAAATTCTAAAGACTAAATACTTCGACAGTGTTCATAAAGAGAAGTTTATCTAAAAGTATGGTTCGAAAGAAATGCAAGAACATTAAATAAAAAAAAAAGGCTGAAGACATCAAAGAAAGACTGAAAAAATAAGACACAATGCTGAAATGTAACTTGCAATAAAGTAAAAGATAAATTTTTTGATGAAAATTTAAAGTAAGTTGTATTAAAGAAGAAAATGTCACTCTGAACTTGTTGATGAGCCACGTAATATAAGACTTGGATTGGCCAGTGACGGATTTAATCCATTTAGAACGATGAATTTGTCTTATAGTACTTGGCATGTGGTATTAATACCATATAACTTTCCACCTTGGTGGTGTATGAAGGCTGAGTATTCTATGTTGTCTTTATTAATCCCTGGACCACCTTCACCAGGGAATAACATTGATGTATACCTTCAACCATTGATAGAAGAGTTGAAAGTGTTATGGGATTTGGGTGTAGAAACTTATGATGCATCACTAAGTCAAACTTTCCAAATGCGGGCAGCTCTCTTGTGGACTATTAGTGACTTTCTTGGGTATGCTATGTTGAGTGGGTGGAGTACAAAAGGGAAACTAGCATGTCCTTGTTGTAACTATAACACTAATTCAATATATTTGAATTATAGTAAAAAGGTGTGTCATATGGATCATCGTGTTTTTCTGCCTAAGGATCATAAATATAGGTCAAATGCTAGGAATTTCAATGGGAGCATAGAAGATAGGCCACTGCCGGAGTTGTTAACTTGGGAAGAAATCTCAAACAAACTAAAGTATGTCAACAATTCTTTTGGGAGGTTGCAAAAGAAAAGTAATAATGGTCCATGGAAGAAAAAATCAATATTTTTTGAGTTACCATATTGGAAGCATAATAATTTACGCCACAACCTTGATGTGATGCATGTAGAGAAAAACATTTTTGATAGTATAATTGGGACTTTGTTGGACATCCCAGGAAAGACAAAAGATCATAAAAATGCACGTTTAGACTTGAAAGAGATGGGTATTAGAAAGAAACATCACCCAAATGAGGTAGATCAAGGAAAAAAGTCAATGTTTACAAAAGCATGTTTTTCCATGACTACAAAGGAGAAAACTACTTTTTGCTCTGTATTGAAAAATGCAAAAATATCTGATGGTTGTGCTTCAAACATTTCAAGATGTGTTCAACTTGCTGAAAAAAAGTTAGCGGATACAAGAGCCACGATGCACATTTCATGTTGCATTACTTGCTTCAAGTGGCTGTGAGATGTACAATGTCAAACCAGGTTGCATATCCATTAATCCGTCTTTGTTCATTTTTTCGTTGTTTGTGTCAGAAGGTGATTGAGGTGGCAGATTTGGATATCTTACAATCTGAGATTGCAGAAACACTTTGCCAACTCGAGACAATTTCCCCCCCGAGTTTCTTTGATATAATGGTTCATTTTCCAATACATCTAGCGAATGAGGTAAGAATGGGAGGACCTGTTCAATTTCGGTAAATGTACTTTCCAGAAAGATATCTAGGATAATTGAAGAGTTATGTTCGTAATAAAAGTCGTCCTGAGGGTTCTATTGTTGAGGGTTATTTGGTTGAAGAATGCTTGACATTTTGCTCTCGGTATTTGCATAGTGGTGTTGAAACAAGATTCACTAGAATGATAAGAAATAGCGATATATTTGATCCTCATGAACATGAAAGTCCAAGCTCTTGTCTTAACGTTGGTCATCCTATTGGAGGAAAGAGAAAGGGTGAAGCAATTTCGTTGGATTGCAAGTCAAGGAGTTTAGCCCATCGTTACATCTTATTCAATCATGAAGATGTCCAAAAATTTATAAGGTAAATGAATATACTTGTAGGTTCCAATTTCGTAAAAGATTTGTTTTACAATAACTTTAACAGTATAATTTTAATTGTAGTGAGTGTAACAGCCCAAATTTCATTAAATAATTAATTATAGTAATTAATTGATTTAGTGGGGTTTTTATTAATGTTGGAATTAATTTTTGTTAATTGGTATGGATAGAAAATTAAGAAGGAATTGGAGAGGAAGGAAAATGAAGGAAATATATAAGAGAGAAAGAAAAGAAAAGAAAGATAGAAAACATTTGGAAAGAAAGAGGAAAGAAGAAGAAAGGAGAGAAAGAGAAGAGAAGAAGAGGAAAAGTGGAAATCATCAAGAACCAACATCAAAGCTCCGATTAATCGAGGTAAGGGTGAGAAATGTTTCTATTTGATCATTGTATGATGTTATGTATGTTGGGTTGGGGTTTTGGTAGAGTTTCCATCACTTTCCATTTAGGGCAAAATGTTGGATAATCGGTAGATTGATGATTTAATCGGTTGAAGCTGAGTAATAATGTCGTAGAATAGTCGGGTAACATGTATTGATGCTGTTTATAATGATTTGGATGTGTAAGAGAGGGTTGATGATGGATTGGTGAAGGAGGAACAGAGTGTGAATCTGTTCTGCGCAGGTTCGCTGGCTCTCGCCAGGCGAGCAAAGGCGAAGCTTCGCCAGGCGAAGCCCAGCGAATGTTGGCGAATAATTATAAGTTAAATCCCAGTGGACTTCGCTGGCGAGTTCGCCAGGCAAAGTTGGTTAGCGAAGGTTCGCCCAGCGAAGGTGCTGGCGAATGGTGGCGAATGAAGTCAGTAGCTACTGACTTGGGCTCGCTGGGAAGTCTCGCCAGGAGAAGCCTAGCGAGTGTTCGCTGAGAGAGTTCGCCAGGCGAAGGCCAGGCGAAGGTTCGCTGCGAGGGTTCGCCAGGCGAATGAAGGCGAATGTGACAGCATTTTTCTTTTGCTGTGTTGCTCATGTGGTGATTGTTTGATTGATTCACATAGGTTAATACCTCTATGATATGATATAGATATGATCTATTGTGATGATGTGTACTGTGGGTAGCCTCCGGGCGTGAAACCTAGTTGATATGCGATGCGCATTAATTGTGATAATTAGAAGTACATGTGAATACAATGATGAATGTATGTGTATTGTCTAATGAATTGTGAGTGCATATTCATATGCGATTGTTGTGTAAATGCATGGGAACATATGTGATATGTGTGCATTGTTGTTGAGTATGATGATGATGTGTGGAATGAATACATTGATAAATGTTTGATATATGTTGTATGTGCAATCATGATGAAATTCTCGAAGGGGTGAATTATTCGAATGCATGAGATTAAGATGTCGGTCTTAAGTGCATTTGTTGTGGTTGATTGTACATGCATCATTTAGTCAAGAGGCAATGTCTGTTAGTTTCGTGGAAACTAGTGGCTTGTCCCAAACCTAGAAGTGTGGGTTTGAAGACTTAGAGGACGGGCCTTTGTGGTTATCGGTCTAGAAGTGTGGACCCGGTTTAATGTAAAAACCGAAAAAAGATAACGGGTTATCGGTCTAGAAGTGTGGACCCGGTTTAATGTAAAAACCGAAAAAAGATAACGAGAGTCGGTACCACATTGCATGAGTTGCATTGAGTTGTTGAGTCACATTAATATATGACATATGCATGAAGAGATGCTTATGTGTGAATGATGAGATTGTGAAATTGTAAGAGTATGCATGATGTGGAAATGCTTTACAAATATTCGTGCTGTCATTATATGTGTGGCAGATATATATGACTAAGAAATTGAATTGTGGTGAGAAATACGGAGTGGAACTTGTATTGATTACCTATATATATATATATAATCTTATGCTTTGATTATTATGGTTATATTTCTCACCCTTCTGCTGTTTTATAATGCTCTATGAGACATTGCAGATTAGGATGCTGGAGTCCTTTTGTGAAGAATAGTCTTCATTCTTTTGAGTCTGCTGCTCTGATATGTAACACCGGGTAGTTAGACTAGTATAGTCATTCTTTTGTGATACATTGTGATGTATCAGTTGATGTGATTGTGTAATCTAACTGATATGATGTATTAATTTGGATTAACTTGTGTGTACGTGGATTAATATTTTGAAAACGATTAAATGATTTGATCTTCCGCTAAATTTTGAAAATGTTACATATCTTATGGAGAAAAATGTGAAAGTGTTTTATTGGTGAAATTGTGGCATTCTTCTTTTATACCTTATTGTAAAACCCTTTTACTCTGATAATTTGTATGTGCTTAATTGTTTTATATGCATTTATTTGGGGTATAGAAGGGGGTGTTACAGTGAGCATGAAAATTCAAATTCCAACAAGAGAAAGGGGTGGAGCAAAGCAAAGAGTCAAGGCTTAGATTTTGTTGAATGGTTTAAGAAGCATGCATCGTTAAGTGATGTATCAGGAAACCTTAGGACGCTATCCAGATGACCAAATAAAATTGTACGAAGTTTTTCTGGCTATGTAATTAATGGATATAGGTTTCATATAAAAGGACGTGATGTTAGACGTAAAACACAAAACAGTGGTGTAACACTAGCGGCAATAACTGAAAGTTATTCAAGTACCAAAGATGAAAATCCAATAACACAATCAATAACATACTATGGATTAATTACAGAAATAATTGAGGTAGACTACTATGGTAAGTTGAAGTTTGTGTTATTTAGATGTGATTAGTTTGAAGTTGAAGAGGAAAAATATGGGATGACTTGTGTTTACTTCAACAAGAGGTGTTATATGGATGATCCTTTTGTCTTGGCTTCTCAAGTCCACCAATGCTTCTACATTCAAGATCCTTTTGATGCAAATGAACATTATGTTATGAAGTCTATTCCGAGGGATTTTTTAACATGAATGAACAATCAAATTCAAATCCCCATCAGCCGTATAATTGTGATCTATCAGATCATGTAGTGAATCTAGCTTCAAGTGATGAAATTTGTGAAGTTGAATTTGTTAGGAATGACATTCCACCCACAATTGTTGATAATTTTGTACATGCGCCAAATGTAATAGAATGTGATGACGATTCAAATTTATGACAATTTTTTATGTATGTTAACTTCATCACTATTTGAGAACAAGAAAGTTGTTTCCTGATCTTTTGTTACTATTAAACATTGGAATTGAACTTTTCTAACCTCCATCACTGTTATTGTTCAGTTATAGTCCTGATAGTATCACTGTTATTGTTACTGACCTGATCTTTTATGTATTTATTGTTCAGTATAACAACACAATGTATTTCATCGTGTTTTGAAGTAATGGATGTTCATATGGTTACTGACTTGAGATTTAGTCCTGATATTGTTCAGTTATAGTCCTGATATTAGTTTAAAAACCTGTACTAACATTGGAATTGAACTTTTCTTCATTGCAAGGATAGGATGCAAAAGCATGGCCTATGTTAGTGTATGACTTTTGCAGTGAAGGTTAGGATGCAAAAGATCTTTATTTTTACTATTGTTAGTGGCTCTGATGTATATTCCAGGGCATGACTTATTTATTGATAGTAAAATTAAAACATTTTTGTCTTCCATATCATTACCTTATTCATCAATAATTGTACATTTATCACACATTTCTAAAATATAAACTATTGAAAGTTTGAAACATTAGCTAGTGTGACAAAACATTCTGAACATTAGATGAATGTATTATATTATATATAAACTTAATCAAATACTCTGACATATCTTAGTAGCAAGATGAATTGATTAAAATTAACTGGTTGATATGGTTTAAAATTAACATATCATATCTCTATCCTGATATTGTAATCATCTATTGTATTTCATAGGATTAGCTTTTGAAGCACTTGCTGGAGTGATTTCACTTGCATTTTCTGAAATTGATCATAATAAGGTATAGTTCTGGAACTTTTTAGTTGTTTCTTTGCTATTATAAAGCTCCTATAGTTGAATAATAATTCAATATCGGGTGCAGAATTGTATTATGTGCTGTATGTTATGGCTATATTGTGAACTGTGAATCTACAGTTAAACTCAATGGTGTTGTTGCTGCATGTGGTTGACATACTTATCTATCTTTTAAATACATCTTGCCAAAATACCTTTATATCGACACTTATATCAGTATAGTAAAAAATGGTGCAGTAAAGCTTTTTGACAGCATCGAGACATATGGTATGTGAACTCGTTTTCTTTTAAGTCATTCTAAGTGACCTTGCTTGACCTTGCATGAATTTATTAGCCATAATGTCATGTATGTTGCATTTTAATTCATCACATTTTGTTTCTTATTTGGTTTATTTTGGGATGAGGAGGGCTTAAAAGTTAATCAAGTTCCAATCACCTCCTTAAGATCTAAGGTGATAGTGTAGGACTGTAGGTGCAAGCTTCCCTAAAGGAAACTACTAGGTTTGATGGTTTCTCTCGAATTAACTGCATCTGTCAGTTGCATGTAATGTAACAGGACCTTATTATTATTGATAAACATAGGCCATGCTTTAAGAATTAAGTATCCTTGCAATGTATCACTGTATTTATGTATTTACTGACCTGACCTGATCTTTTAAGCATTGGGAGGAACACAATTTGGATCCCGTGTGGGATTATGTCAATGTAATTAGTTTTTTATTTGATTTTGTGTTTTTTTAACATACTTTAATGTATATATTGTTCTAAATATATATTTTTGCAGGAAAAATACAATATCCCAAAGGAAGGAAAGAAGGTTGTATTTGCTATTACAAATGATGCTTGGAGACGATACAAATGCTCGCTTAAAAGGAAGCATTTTAGTAAGTATAAAACCTTGCGCGAGCAGCTAAAAAATCATCCACAAGAGGTACCAGAAGAAGATTTTAGAAAGTTATTGGAGTATTGGAAAGATGACAAAACTCTAGTAAGTCTACATATGTGTTGTAATGGTCTTAGTTTGAATGTTGACTGTTAGTGAGTTTTGGAATTAGCTAATTGTGTTAATTGAACTGGTAGATAGTATGTAGGAGTTAGAGATTATGTTAATTGATTAGTTATGGTAATTAGTTTGACTAATGGAACTGTTAGTTAATTGAATCAGTTAGTAGGTATTATGAAACTTCTTAATGGAAGTCCTAATTGATTAGTTATGTTGTAGTGTTAGTTAACATATTAATAAGTACTGTTAGTTAAAATATTAATAAGTACTGTTGTATGAATTATGAACATGTCTTTGACTTGGATTAAATCTTGAATTTTAGGACAACTTATAAGCTTTGTCAAAGGACCTATTTTGGTTTGGATGATGAGTGATATGAATGAAATTGGATGGTTGGTTTGTATATTGCAAATGTGTATGTATGGATTCTAAGTGTTGGATATGTGTGTGTATGGATACGTATGTGTATGTATAGACTGTCATAGTCTTGACTTGCTAGCATCAATGCATGAAAATGTAGGAAGTCGATCATCAAAATGCCGAAAATATAGCTCAACTGAAATGGAGACATCGAATGGGGAATAAATGTTTTGCTGTTATAAGAGAAAAAATGGTATTATTTTTTAAATTATATTTTAATTGAATATTAAATTGTGTTATTTTATTAATAATCTCATACTCTTGTTTTACTTGGTTTAGCGTGAAAATAATAAAGATAAAGAACCTCCGACTCAAGCTGAAATGTTCATTGCTACTCGACAAAGTAGGAAAGGAAAGGAGTTGGATCAAGAAACCAACCATGCAATTGTAAGTTATTATTGTTAAGTGTTATTTCTGTTAGGAGTTCTAGTTAGAAGTGGATCAGACTAGTATATATTATGAGTAATGTTCAAATGACAATTGTCCAATTTTCTACCTGTCAGCAACATAGATGGATACATTTCCACAATAACCATTATCATTATACATATATTGATGAAAATTGAAATTATTCATAAAACATGTGATAATAGTTAATGAACAGGTAGATATTTTGATTTTTTTGTCCTTTGCCTTTTATTTACTACTATTATATTATGTATGTTAGATAAAGCTTCAAGACTTGATTGAAAATAATGGAAAACCTTCTTCAGAAGCTTTTGAAAGTGTATTGGGCAAACAAAGACCTAGGAGATTGCGTTGCCACGGAAGAACCACAACACCGACTCTCTTGAAAAGAAACGAAGAAATTGCAAAAATTAAAAGAGAGCATGCTGCTGAAGTTAGACAATTTAATGACAGGTTATGGAAGAAAAACATCGTCAAGATAAAGAAGAAACTGATAGGAAAATTCAGCTTCTTAAAACTGTTTTGAATCAAAATACCTCTGAGTTGAATATAGAGGCTTTGACAGCTTTGATATCAACTCTTGCAACTAATGCTAACAGTGTCTTACGTTCTTCTACATCAACACATGCTCCAACTAATGATCAAATAAGATTTGTTACATTCCTATATTTTAAGGGATTTTGTATGTTTTAAGGGGATTTTATATGTGACCATGTGAATACTTGTGTATGTGTTGCTTATGCATTATATATGTGGATTATTTACTTGGAGTGGATTATTTTATTTTAGATCCTTCGAATAATAATCTTATTTAAGTTATATTATTTTTATTTTGCATGTCATGAATGATAATATCAATGAAGATTTTTAATTTGAAGATGAAGAAACGTAGATGTAGAGATGTAGATGTTTAAGTTTAATTTTATAGATTAAAGATGTTATTTTGACTATGAATGATGATTGAGATTGGGATATGTAATTTGAAGATGTTTTGTTGACATTACGATATGCAATTTGAAGATGTTTTGTTGATTGTGAACCAATGATTGACATTATGATATTTAAATGGATTATGTCATATATTTTTTTTAAATGCAAGATCATTTTAAAATTTGTATTTGAATATTATTATATAAAAAAATTGTGAATGATGTTATTATCAAGTTTATAAAATAAAATAAAATATTATTTTATCAAAAAATAAATAAATTTATTTGGTTTATAAAATAAAATAATTTTTTTGCAACCGTTATAAAGTGTGTCTGTAGTAAAGAAGGTGTTGCTATAACCTATGAAGAAAAAATGAACTTAAGCATCTATTAAAACGGTTTAGAATAGGCTACGGCTAAGATACGTTGCTATATTCCATAAAATAGCCGTTTTCTAATTAACAACAATTGCAACGGTTTAAATTTGAAAACGGAGTCCAGCCGTTGCTATTCTAGACCGTTCTCTATAAAAAATTACAGCAACGGCTGTGAACAAGGCGTTGCCGTTGGCTAAATAACCGTTCCTAAAGGCTAAAACAACACCTTAGTTTAGAACGTCCTGAAAACCGTTCTCATATGTAAAGGCAACGGCGTTTTTGAATTTTGCAACGGTTTTTTGTGTTGCTGTATATTCAAAATGTTGTAGTAGAGGGATTCCTTTCTCTTGGGAGCACCACCAGTTATAGAAGAGATCTATTGACACTTCCTTTTATCTCATTCTTCTTCATCCCTATTGGCATCCTTCCCTTTAGTTTTGGAAACAAATTCGAAGGTTTTCTTAGGCGATTACTCTTTACGACGGGAGCACTTCTTTTTCGGTGAATCTTTCCTGTCTCTTTTATTATATCTGGTGTACTACGTCAACTGCCCCCTTTTGTGTAGTCCATCTATTGCATGTTTCAGTCGGATGCAATGTTTGTGTTATGATCGTAACTCTTATGAAAACGGGACTATTTAGATTTATTTGTCCGAGAAAATTCCCTAACCGGATTTTGGATTTTCGGTCCCGCCTTCCATGAATTTTGCATTTGCGTAGTCCTTCTAAATTTTCTCCCCAAAAGTATTCAGGGGAGTGTAAGCATCAAATCTTGAATGAGGGTCGTGCTCTCCTACTTCTTTATGTTAGATAGTGTCTCTCTCCAATGCCTGATTGGTCTGTTGTTTCCCGTTTCTCGATTGACTTCCATGACCAAGATATTTTTTCCTAGTTGGTGTATGGTTGCGCCAATCTTCTAGGTTATGAAACAAGACTATTCTAGTGACAAAATTATTGGTTTGAGATGTGAGTACATTATCTTTGTCATATGTGGCTACGATCAAATTCTATCTCTTTCACCTTTTTTTTAACTTCAATTAGCAACTATTAGAATTTTATTTTATTTATAAAACTACTATGCAAAATGTAGTGTCATGCTGTCAGTGTGGTTAAAATATCTATTTACAAATAGTATTTTGTTCATACGTATGGGACCTGAGTAGTAGCATTCCACACTCTCCTGAATCATTTTGTCCTTTTAATTTGTCTTCTTTAGATGTCTCGAAAGAAATCATGTAAATAGTAAATGTCTTATATGTCTGTTATTAGTCTGTAATCTCTCTTTTTACATAACTTTTTTTGTTGTTGTAAGTTTTAAGGAGGACCACTTTAATAATGCAGGTTCAAGTAGATGAGTATTTAAAAATCAACCATTCTTCTTATCTCTACGATTAATAACCATCAGAAATTTACGCACATACATAATCGTTAGTAACAGAATTCAAACCCCGATGATGACGTTCAATCTAGCTAACACTATCGACTTTAGTTAGTGATTTGTGATTTAATGTAACGGACCTTTGATATTCTATGGCAACCCTTCTTTTCAACCTTAATTTATTTACTGAACAAAAGGTATAGACCGTTGCTGCTATATACTGATCCATTGCACAGTCTACAGTCACACATTTGTCTCTCTTTCTCTCTCTCTCTCTCTCTCTCTCTCTCTCTCTCTCTCTCTCTCTCTCTCTCTCTCTCTCTCTCTCTCTCTCTCTCTATATATATATATATATATATATATATATATATATTGGTTTGTGTGCTGTTTTATGTGTACATGTCCATGACACCAACTTATCCTTATTCACTATCTTCTCCTCCTATGTCTTTTGATCTTAATAACAATGAAGATCACAATCACCTTCACAATCTCTTCAATACAAATATTCATCAATACTCTTCTTCATCTTCTTCTCTATCATATTCCACACTTTTCAACCAAAACCAAGATCAAGGAAGCTCTTATTCTTGTGAACCAAATTACATACAAAGTGGTGTAAAGGTAATTACACATGCATAATATAGTACAAAATTGTGCATATACAAAGTTATGTAAATTTTTATTATGTAGAAATTTATATTTCAGGTAGTGAAGTTTGTTCCTTCTAGTGGATCATGTGATTATCAAGAACTAAAGAAAGAAAGTAGGAATGAAGAATTTGAAGCCGAAGATAATAGCTCAATGAAGTTGATGCCATCGAAGAAGAGAATAGTTAAGAGAATGATGGAAAATCAATGGGTTTCTGAGCACAAATTTGAAAAAGAAAAAGTATTATCAAGTGTAGAAACCGATAATAGTAGCAACAACAACGGCTCAAACAACAGTAATATGATTGTTAGGGTTTGTAGTGATTGCCACACCACTAAGACCCCTCTCTGGAGAGGTGGACCAGCAGGTCCTAAGGTACATGCTCACCGATTCATTCTTCTACAAACGTATTAATATGAAATTTTCAATTATGTAATTAGGGTTTTAAACTAACCATTGAAAAAAAATACAAACGTATGTTGTTGTAATGTAACAGTCTCTCTGCAATGCCTGCGGGATTCGACAAAGGAAAGCTCGGCGCGCACTGGCAGCAGCTGCATCTGCAAATGGTGAGGTTCATGTGGCTGCTGAGAAACCCTATGTGAAAGGAAACAAGTTGCAAACCAAAAGGAAAAGGTCAAAAACTAAGGAGTGTGCACCACCACAGTTGAAAAGGAAGGGTAAAATTGGAAACAAGTGCACTAGTTTTGAAGATTTGATAACAAGCTTAAGTAACAACATTGCTTCTCATCAAGTTTTTCCTCAAGATGAGAAAGAGGCTGCTATTCTTCTTATGGCTTTGTCTTATGGATTACTTCATGAAATTGGTTCCTCCTAATGGTTACTTATATATTTATGAGATAATTAGTTATATTAGAATGATTTGTATGAGATTAGTGTTTCATACATTGGGGAATGAGGGTATTGGAAATAAAGATTGTTGGGAAAATTTTATAATAGGGACAATAAAGGTATTGGAAGGGTACATGTGTGCTTTTATTAATTATGTTGGAATTGAGCTTGTAGACAAAACACAAAACGTGTGTCTCTTGTCTTGTATGATCGTACAATTCTCTAATAGCCATTCAATAAAATTATTACAAGTGGTAGTTTATGCGGTACTAATTACTTTCCAAGGTTAGTACTTTTTATGTTGATTTCCCTTTTTAAATTAACTATCGAACGATTTCTTTAAGGATATGATATTAATTATAAATTTTGCTATTTTATTTTCTATAATCACTATGATATTCAAAAACCTCACAACTTTTAATCTTGATATGCAAGCAAGGGTGGAAATTTATGTGTCATAGAGTTCTTATTTATGTCTTTTTAATGCTAGAAACTTCTTTCAAAGTCATTATTTTGATTTGTGTATAAGATATATTCTAAGTTATAACAGCATTTAGAATACTAAATGAATTTCTCTGAGTGCAACAGATGTTCATCTGATAAGACCTTTTCTTCAATTTATTTTAACAATGAGAGATCTAATGACATGTTTAAGAAGCGACTTTCTAAATTTGTTTGAGATAGAGGGTGTACCTTTAAACATTATAAAGATCACGTCAGTGACAACCACGAGTGTGAAGTTTAGAATATTGTGTATGTAAAACTTAATTGTCAGATATATTCTCTATAGTAGATTTTTAGGGTTCATGGTTCTAGAATTTTATATAGTAAAGTTCTTGTATCTAAATTGAACTACGTTTTTATTATTGAGAAATAAATGTGAGTTGTGTTGAAAAATAAGTGTGAGTTCTAAGTCTCACTTACTTAGAAAAGTAGAGGTTGAACACTTTATAAGTAAAAGGACTCATACACCTATCATCTTAAGGTTTTGGGTGAATATGTGACGTCTCTCTCACTTATTTAGGTGAGTCTTTGACCTTGAGGTGAGTGTTTGACCCAATGTGTATGCTTCCCCCTCATGATGACCCATCAGTGGTATCAGAGTCTGGTTCGAGTAAAGGATTTGTCTTCTTGTGTCGAAAGTCTTCTTGACATGGTGGTCAGACGACATATTCTGTTGAAGTTCCATGACGAGATAAGGGTGTCTTTCAACAGCTCTCAACAACGGTACAAGCATGTGGATGAAAAAGCTTTCGCTTGAGGGAAAACATAGTGGCTGGACTTACACTTGAGGGGGGAGATTATTGAGTAACAAGTGTGAGTTGTGTTGAGAAACAAATGTGAGTTCTAAGTCTCATATTGCTTAGAAATGTGGAGCTGGTAGTTGAGCACTTTATAAGTAAGATGACTCATACGTCTATCACCTTAAGATTTTTGGTGAATATGTGGTGTCTCTCTCACTTATTTGGGTGAGTCTTTGACATTTAGGTGAATGTTTGACTCAATGTGAATGTTGTCCCGCATGATGATCCATCACATGGTTGACAGCTATTTCATCTCTTATTCTTAGGGTAAAAACCTTGGGAAATGCAAGGGCAAAATGGTGAAGTCTTTCAACAAATATCAATATGAGGTACGGAAATTGAAGAATCAAGAAGAAGAGTGCTTCGAAGGGATTGTAGAAAGTCGTAGAACATAATAAGAAAGAGAAATAAAATTGAATAAATTTAGTCGAAGAATTGAATACAGTATGGGAATTTTAATTAGTGGATTTCATTATCATGTCATCCATGTATACTTCCAACACGTCTCTAATTTGGTCTTTGAAAGCTTTGTTCATCATTCATGAATAAATTGCTTCTGCATTTTTTAGTCCTATGGACATTTTTTGTAGTTAAAACGTCTTATATTGATCCTCAAATCCATTTATGCATAGTCCTTAGGTTCAATTAGTATATAGTTGTATCTTGAATATGCATCCATGAAAGATAAGAGCTTGAATCTAAATGATTTACCTATTAGCTTGATGGTGCCAGATAAAAGGTAAATGTGGTTCCTTTTGGTTGGATGCATTAGGTAAAATAACATATGTACTTCAAAGAGTTATGGGTTCTGACTAAGCAAGAGGCTCAAAGGTGCAATTATGTATCATCTTGGCATAAGGTTTGGGTTATGACTATCTTCAGATGTCCTTCAGAAGAGTTGTGAGGTTGAATTCTTCAGAAGATGCAGAGGTTTGCTTTTGGGAAGAAGTTAAAGTTGTTAGTCCAAAACCTATTTGAAAAGATTTCGATTTGTTTCAGTCAAAGAAGATTTATTTGGATATACCTTGAAAGAAGATTTGGTCCAAGATTTACTCTCCAAATAAGACTTATATGAAGATAGTTATTTTGGATGTTCTGGTGCAACATGTGGAACACGATGTTCCAACATGTGTGCTGCAACATCTGGTCTCTGTTAACAAACAAATATTATTATAGTTGTAGTGAAGAAGGAACACGTGTGGAACACAGTGTTCTAACATGTGGGAAACATCTAGCATTGACTCAACAGGGCAATGTTGCGTTTTTGGTGCAAAATTTCTGATTGAATTTCAATCAAATTTGTTGTTGTATTTTAGAAATACATTTGTTTGATTTTTTTTGACAACTGTTAAAGATCAAATTAATTTAACAATATCTTTTGTTGGAGATTTTTATCGAACAAATCATATTCAATAATATATGCATTTATTATGGATAAAATCAAATGAAATGCCCATTGGAAAAAGTTTAGAAGAAGCATTTATATTTAAGAGAACACAAACCTAGAGTTTGATGGGTGCACTTTTTAAAGGCTCTTAGTATTAGGGTTTCTATTTTTGGGTCATTTTTATGCAAAACTCTAGCGTATCCTTTCATATCTTAAGGCATATAGTTTGGTTTGTTAGTTAAGTTGTAAAGGTTTGTTTCAAGATATTAATTATATAAGCTTGAGAACAAAGTGTTTTTGTTTCTTGTATTCCATACTAATGTTGTATTAGTTTTGAATTTGTTTGTGTACACCACTCTATGTTTCAATAACTTGGCATAGTTGTTGGTTTGTCTTAGTTGAGCTGTAAATTCAACAATCAATAGAGTTGTTATTGAAGTTGACCACTAGGGATTAATGATCGAGAGAAAGTGATAGGGGTTCTCATATTTAGGGGGAATCTTAAAACGAAAGTCATTAGGATCAGGAATAGGCATTGAACATCATAGGGTTTATGTTCATAGAAGACTAAGTGTACTAATTTGAAGTGGTGAATTTCCTTTCTTGGGTAGAGTGCTCCTCATACGTATGTGTGGTTTCAACGTACTGGGTTACCAATTACTTGTATTATTTATTGCTTTTCTTCTTCATCATCTTTATAAGCTAAATTATCAAAACTCGGTAACTTAAAACTGGTTTTTATTCTGGTATATAATGTCTCAAATATCGTGTCTGACATTTGTCCCCATAATCTGTTATTTGTCATAAACATTTGTTCACGTTGCCTGAGGCATCTGCTCTAACATCCTAAGAACAAAATTTGAGTAAACATCTTTGTGACATTTCATGTTGAGGTCAAAATAATCAACACACATTCTTCATTTGTTGCTTGACTTTATTACAATTATGAAATTTAACAAGCATGTGATATACCTCCCATTTGATATGAAGCCTTCTCTAATGAGATTTTGTACAACTTTCTCAGTGCCTTTTATCTGATTAAATGATTTATTTAATCTACACTGGGTCATGTGATGAAATTTTGTCATGTGATGTTTTTAGTAGTTAATTCCTTTAAATTTAATAACTTTTTATAACTAATTCATTTTTGTTTTATAGATTTTTAATAGAGATTCTGAAGATTCACGAAAAAGACCAACCCAAATTGAAATCATATTAATCATACAAATTTCATAGTATTTTAATGTAAATGTTATGACGATAAAGCTAGGCGAAGAATAACACATGAGGAACAAAAGGAAAACAAAGAAAAAAAGGAAGAGATAGTCTAGTCAATAGATGTATGTCAACACCAACCTCATTATGATGCTATTGAAGCACAAAGAACTAAATTGGTGCTTCCAAAGCATAGCGGCGCTAATACGAGACTCTCCCAACCAAAATTGTGGTGCTTTCCAACACGGAGTGACACGATTTCTACGATATCAAATTTCCAAGTCACCAAATTGCAAAATAGATGTGTAGCTATGTGATGCACTTATTTAGCCCATTTTAATATTTTCATCATATATGGAGTTTCATAATTTTGATTAAGGTGAAACAAGCAAAAGATAAAGCTAATTTATAGGGCTACAACTTTCATGAATAAGTCCAATTCTAATTTAGAATATAAAAGGATGGAAAATAATAAGTAGAAATTTGACGTTATTACAATGCTAATTAGTAAAAATTGGATATTCTTTAAAACCCAAAAAGTTCATTACAATGTCTATTTAATGAGAATTTAGACAATGGTTTTAGATGTTTAAAATTTTACACAATTTTGGTACCAGGACTGAATTTTAAAGAGGCAAAGGCATATATTGGAGCTAAGGAGAAGGGAAAATGAAGGTTATTAATAGAAAATCATTCATAATCATTTATAAATTCTTTATTTCTCTTTCTAGTGTAACAGTCGTGAATCCCTTTAGAATGAGTGACTAGTCATATTAGGTTAGGTTCTCATTAGATGATTTTATCCTAACCATGTGAAGCATGTAATGCTTATTGATTGTCTTTGCACTGAATCTCTATTTAACATATTATATGATATTATTTGGTTTTAATTCTTTTTCCTATCTATAGAACCGAGAGAATTGATTTAGATGGAAAGTGAGAACTAAACATAGATTTTCATATATGATTAAAATAATAATTTTAAAATATTAAGATTGCTAGAAATAAGACATTTTTTTTCTATTAGTCTAGTTTTTGTGTGCAGTAAAACCTTTGTAGCTTGCGATGATTCACCCAAATACATTGGGGTTGTATCAGACAAAGAAAATTACTTGGCGATCAATTCATTGAGTGACTATGTTCTTAAAACTAGCCTAGTTATTTACGCGACACAAACCTTCATTTGCGATGATATTCACCCAAATGCGTTGGGGGTCGCAGCATATGAAGCAGGTTACATGGAAAAAATTTGTTGAGTGACAAAACCTTGCAAATCTCATGATTTTAAACGGATACATTACAGGTTCAATCACGGATACCTCAAATATAGGGGTAGATGATTTAAAGTGGGAAATTAATCGGCTTTATCAATATATTCGTTAATTTTTAGCTTAGTTAGTTAATCAATAATTAGTTCATAAAACAATTCAACGCGCTCTGCATACCCTTTGTTATAGTTATGATTCTTGCACTCGCAATAAAAGGTACTTTTACCTCAAGTTTATATGAAGTTAACATAATCTTATGGATAAAATAATTTACTCACCATATTGTAGTTTTCGTTAACACAATTACTACAACACGTTTTTGAAACCAACAAAATAGTGTCATTGTTGAAGATTGTTGATGACTTCAATAAGACAATTTAGGAGACTAAATATTATTTTGTTTTGTTTTCCTCATTAAAAAAATATATCGTTAATCACTTTTATCAACATATTCGTTAATTGTTCGCTAGTTAGTTAATTTATAACTAGTTCACAAAACTATTCAATCGCACCCTACACACCTTTTGTTATAGTTACAGTTCTTGCACTAGCAATAAAAAACATACTTTCACCTCAACTTTATATGAAGTTAACACAACTTTTTATGAATACAATAATGTACTCACTACATTGTAGTTTTCATGACACAATTACTAAAACACATTTTTAAAATCAACAAAATGACGTCGTTGTCGAAGATTGTTGATCACTTCAACAAGACAATTTAGGAGATTAAATATTATTTGTTTGTTTTTCTCATTAAAAAATATATATTGCTTAGGGATTGTTATTTTTCTTTGATTTTACGTTTATTTTATTTTATTTTATTTTTTAATTCAATCGTTATTTCTTTTTTATATTTTATATTTAATTTTAATCTTATTTACTTGATGCCTAACAAAAATGTCAAACCAATTTTGGATGCAAACCCCAAATGTGCATGAATGACAATACCTTATGTGTAACTACTATGGTGGTAGTCATGTGTATGACTATTGCAATTGCGAAAGATTTCATGCAGAAGTAGCAAATCATACGTGAAACTATCAAGAAAACAACTACCTCTCAAATTTATACGCTTCTACATATAGAAGTGAGTATCGAGAACAACAATCTTACAAAACTAAGAGTTCTTCTTCTCTTGAGGAAAATTTAGTTGATTTAATGAAACTTTCAAGGGGTAAATTTTGTTGTTCTGGAAAAGGAGTAATATATATAAAAAGTGTATGAAAGCTTCTCCATTCCAAGTATTTACACTCTGAAATTCGGTAGCAAGCATGAAGAATGACAACAACCTCAATGTGATAAAAATTAGCAACTACAACTAATTTATGAGTATGAGTAGTCTCCCTCTATCGAGGAAACTTTAGCAATTTTTATGAAATTTTCAAGGGAAAACTTTGGTGGCTCTGAAAAAAAGGCAAGACGCAAATAAATTCGATGAGAGATGTCTAACTATGAAAGTGGGAAAGAGGGGAATCCTAAATAAGGGTAATGCAAAGAAAAATAAAATTATTGAAAAGTTTAGGGAAAAAGAGAATTTAGGAAGTAGTCGAAAAATATAGAGACAAGTGTGATGAAAAGGAAGAAAACATAATGGAAACAAGGGTAAACAAAAAAAAAGGTTATGAGCCTCCCAAAAGAGTACACAATGATACAACAAAAAATTTCAAACAACTATTGAATAATCAAGAATATGTAAAACCTCTTGAAGCTCCATTGTCCAAGAAAGTTCAAACAACAATTGGAGAATTAATCAAAGATAGATCAACCAAAGTTATTAAGAAACATGCAATCCCATAACTCGTGAAACTCCTATCACCCCTAAAGTATGAATTTTTAGGTGAGAAACCCACAAATCAAATCATTATAAGAAGCTTCTTGATCGCAGGAGAAGAAAAATTTAAATTAGTTGTCAAACCTCAACTACATACATTTCTCAATATAAAGGAGGTAATAAAGAAAGAGATCTTGAAGCTACTCACAGTTAGTATAAGGTATTTGATCTTTGACAATACATGGGTGAACTTAGTTTATTTTGTCCCTAAGAAAGGTAAGATGACTGTTGTGAGAAAAAAGAAGAAAGGGTCGAACCCGACTTATACAATTACTTATTAGAGAATGTGTATTCACTATAAAAAGGCTGAATTTGGCTACTAAAAAGAATCAATTCCATTTACCATTCAAGAAAATAGATGTTTGAAACCTTTCAATGTTTCCTTGATTAATATTCAGCATATAATCAGATCGTTCTAGATCCTGTGGCCAAGAAAAGACAACCACTACAACAAAATATAAATTTCCTTACGAGTTTTCAACTAGGTGTATTATTGGGGTGAGGCGTAATCTATTTAAAATGGAGTCATTTTTTAATAAAAAAAATTAAACCATTTAATCCCTCAATTAGGCTGGCAACCGATGGGAAAAGTACATCAGGGACACGCTATGAATCCCAACAACTGCAAGTTTTAATTTCATTTTGTTTTTCAATTGGCTCCTTTTTTACTTTTCGATTAGCATAGCAATCAGTGAGAAAAGTCCTCAAATACACTATTTGAAAGGTCCTACTCACGGGAGGTGAGAGGCTCTATCTATTAGCGTGTTGATTTAGGTATTGTGTTTAAGTTATGAGATGTCCCTTGTCTCATTAGAGAGATGATATTTATATAGGCCTTTGGATTTTGGGTTTCCTTACGAAGGATCACCTTCCACTCAATCAATTATGGACCACTGAATCAAAATTTCCTAGGTAGACATGGACCAACTACTGACCCTAACTTTTCTTTAACTAAGAAACTCCTTTTCTCACATTTTCCCACAAATGGAAGGGAGTAAGGTACTTGAGGCGAGGCGATACCTAATGGATGGAAACATATGTTCGTCGTCTCTCATGAGGGCGTCCAAGCTCCCACTTTTGTTTGGACCTTTACAAATATAATATACACAATCCCTCAAGCACGAAGGCTTTTAATAAAGGGTAAAGTGTTTTTTAGACCATAGAGCATTAGAGTATCTCGAGGCCCTAAGTTTCTAAGTTCCTTAGTGATATGTGTGAAAACCTATGTTGATTAGGCTTTAGGTTCTTTAGAATAGGCATTGGTCTTCTTAGGTGGGACAAATATCAAGCCCTCAAACAAGACTTGAACTAAGTCTCTTAGGCTAGACGTCATTCACACCTCTTGGGAGAGATTTAAATGTTTGGTCCTGCCCGAGGAAACTCCATGTCTATCAGGCGAGGAGTTTAGCTAACTTGAGAAATCGCAGTCCCTCTGGCGAAGTTATATAGAGCCTGGATGATGAGACTACGAGTCACTTAGGCAAGGTGTTGGTCATTTCGGACGGGACTTCTATCAAACTCTCAGATAATACTTAAAATAAGTCTTTTAATTTAGATTTAATTCATGCCTCTTGTGGGATATTTATATGCTTGGTCCCGCCTAAGAAAACTCTAAATCTCTTTGGCATGGAGTTTTGATAACTCTGGAAGTATCATTCCCTTAGGTGAAGTTATATAGAGCTTGGATGATGAAACTACAAGTCCTTTAGGCGAGGCATTGGTTGCCTCAAACGAGACTTTTATCAAGCTCTCAAACAAGTCTAAAATTAAGTTTCTTATGCTAGACATTAATCGCACCTCTTGGGCGAGATATATATGTTTAGTCCTGCCCAAGGAAACTCCAGGTCTCCCAAGCAAGGAGTTTAGATAACTTGGGAAATATCCTCCCCTTAGAAGAATTTATATAGAGCCTAGCTAATGAGACTATAAGTTCCTCAGGCAAGGTGTTGTTCCTCTCGATTACGACTTCAACAAAGCCCTCAAACAAGACCTAAATTAAGTCTTTTAGGCTAGACTTTAATTGTGCCTCTTGAGAGAGATTAATATGTTTGTTCCCACTCGAGGAAACTCCGTCTCTTAGGCAGATAGTTTAGGTAACTTTTTGTATTGTTGTGAAAGGTGGTAAGGATCTTTACCAAAAAGTCTAACCTTACAAATATTTCCTTAAGAGGTGGAAAAGATCTTCGTCATGAAGTCCATCATACAAAATATTGCCTTAAGAGGCGGCAATGATCTTCGCCATGAATTCCAAAAAACAAAAAGAGGCCGCAAGGATCTTCACCATAAATCTAAACAAAAAAAATATTGCCTTAAGAGGCATCAAAAATCTTCGCCATTATTTCCAACAAAAAGAATTGCCTTGAGCGGCATCAAGGATCTTCGCCATGAAGTTGAGCAAACAAAATATTTCCTTAAGAGGCGGTAAGGATCTTCGCCATGAAGTTGAGAAAACAAAATATTTACTTAAGAGGCAGCAAGGATCTTTGCATGAAGTACAACAAATAAAATATTGCCCTAAGAGGTGGCAGGGATCTTCGTCACAAAGTCCAACATACAAAATATAAGAAAATGTTCTTGCTGCTCATAAACATTCAAGGAATTGTTCACGGGTAGGTAATTATTATATGTCTTAAGAAATTAAAAAATAATCTTAGTTGTAATAATATTTAAGGTGGATAGTGTTCTTTTGAAGACGACAAACTCAATAGTTGTGATAAAGTCGGTGTCAGTAGCTTTCAACTCTCTGATGATGGTGATCCAACTAGACAAATATCTCAATCCTCATTAAGAAAAGAGACTCAAGATTAAAGTTCTTATGTGATCGAATTATCTTGCAAAGAATCTTAGAAACCTCTGAGTAATGAAAGAGAGCAAATATGAAAGCTTGCCATGTTGTGTGTGTCTGAGTGATCTGAGTTTTGTAAAAGTAAGAAAATAGTTTACAAATATTAAGGCAACTCATACACACGCGCGCGCACGCACACACACACACACACATGCACACACGCATACATTCACACACCTAAAATTATTTTTTCAAATGTTTTTATTATGAAAATTAATTTCTAAGACTAGATAATTGATTAAAAATATATCCAAACCTTTTCCAAACTATTTATGAACTAACCAATCGATTAGTATGTTATGCCAATCGATTGGAAAAAAAGTTATGAGTCATCCAATCGATTGAAGCATTAAGCCAACGAATTAGAGAAGAGATTGTCGATTAACTAAGAAATTAGGAAAACATATTTATAACTTGTAGCGACTATATATCCAATATTTTATATTTTAGCATACTAATCGGTTAAAAATGAATTGGCCAATCAGTTGGAGCTTTTGCGCCAATTGATTGGCTCATTAATTTAACCCATGGATCATTTTTGTTTTTGGTATTTTTGAACTCCTATACAAAGGAGGCTCACCTCCACTTCATTTTACGCCCCTTTCCAATGATTTAAATTTTCTTTAGAATTTATCTCTTTAATTTCTATTTCCCTCTTTAAAAAATATTTCTCACTTAAAGTTGTTTTAATACTTGTTAGTGAAACTTTGCTTATGAGGAAGAGTTTTGTAAGTGACTTTGATAACGCAGAAACACACTGCATATTGGCTCGACTTGCACATGTTTTGTTATCGTTTTGCTTTTATTTCTAGTATTATACTGGTATTTTGTTTGTATTTGAGGTACATAGCCAAGAGAGATCCATACTCGAAGAAGCATAGTGAATTAGATGAAAAACGGAGAAAAAAGAGCAGTTTGCACACACGGCGTCCAACCTGACGTTCGCCATGGAAGTATCCATGAGGTGAATGACGTGTCCCACGCCTCAACGGTCACAAAGACCATTTCCAGGAATTTTGTAAATGTGGCGTTCGTCATCCTTGGTAGATTCGCCCCAATTAAAGGGCAGTTGGAGATTCACCCCACTACTCCCTATTTTCTCTCACACGAACTCAAGGGTTGTTACTTGGTTTCCAAGGCTTGATACCATTATAAATAGTTGTAGAAACTCACTTTTAGGAGCATCCAAGCTTAGTTACAACTTAGACCATAAATTTACATTGAAAAGCTTTAACTCTTCGCATCAAAGAGTTATTGCATTGTTGTTGTCATTAAGTTTGGAGCACTTTAATTTGTAGCTTTTAATCTTGCCGCCATTTATATTATGTCCAAGTTATTTTTCGTCTATTTTATGTTGTACCAGATTCAAGTCTCCAATTGGAGAAAGTTCTTATTAATTTGAGTTATATTTACATTTTAGTTGTCTTGTTTATTTACTTTGCTTTATTTTATTGTCTTGCTTTATTTTCCTCGCCTTATTTAATTTATTTTCATTGTGTGCTGTTTATTTCAATCGTATCCCTTTATACGTTTAATTTCGCGTTTCAAACAAAAGATAAATTGTTTACCATGAATATGTCCAGCTAAATCGTTAGTGCTAGAATGTGAGGACCTTCGATTCGACGGTACTCTGTTTGTTGTTTCTTTAGGATTACTATTGTGACTGTTTTGGTTTTAGTTCAATTTTTCCAAAATCAATTTGATTTGTTACTACGAAAGTAGAATCATGACACGTCAGGTGAAATTGAAAGTCGTCTTACACCTAAAATCAAAATTGATTAGCATTTGGTTAACAAATACCGTGAAAACACTTTGTTAATTAATTAGGAGAGTTTAATATTTCTAGAAAGTGATTTTGAAATTATTTACGGACGCGTTGATAAGTTTATGATCCAGTTATCCGAGCATATGTCGGAAACCCTTTAAAGTTAAATTTTCCAATCAAAACCACTTTTCAACTGAGCCTAAGATTTAATTACTGAAAAAGGATTTTTCTACTTTAACGCAAAAGCAACTGGGCACACAAGAGCGGACGATAAAGATTAGAGATTAAGTCCGGTTCCGAATATGCGAAAAGGGTGGTTCCTTTTTAATTAAATATTTTTCAAGGAAGAAAATATTGCCCCGTAAGTAGTTCTATTAGAAAGAATAAGAGTACCGTTGATCTATAAGAGCCAAATTCCAGTATTGTATCTTTGAATTTGTTAAAAGTTTATTATTTTAGTTTGTTTCTATTCCATAACCTTTTCACGATCGCCTTAGATAAGCACTATAGCAATAGAAGACGGTAGATTGACCATTAGGTCTCTGTGGGATTCAAAAACCTTTTATATTACTCTAATACATTTTGTATACTTGCAGAGGGCACGCATCAAGTTTTTGGCGCTGTTGCCGGGGACCAATTGCGTCAGATATCGTACCCTGATTGATACACCGTCTAGACTCAGGCACCCTTTGCCAGTCAATGTGAAGAACTCGCAGTACCAGAACTTTAGAAGATCCAATAGCTAAACCAGAAAGATACATGCGCGCCCGAATTTTCCTCCAAAGAATTAGAAGAGCAGTGGCAGAAGAGCAAGAACGAAAACCATTAAGGAATTTGCAATACCTTCTAACGAAGAACCCCATTCTAGTATTATTAATCCTACAATCCCAGCTAATAACTTCGAACTAAAACCTGATTTATTGCAAATCGTACAAAAAAACTAATTTGGGTCCCCCAACAAAGAACCTGAACCAACACCTAAAAGTGTTCATTCAACTAGCTGACACCTTGAAAACCAATATTGCTTCTCCTGAGGAAATTCGTCTACGACTATTCCCTTTTTTCCTCAAAGATAGAACAAGATCATGGCTAGACTCTCTCCCAGAAAACTTAATCACCACTTGGAATGACCTGAAGAAAGTATTCCTTGCTAGATACTTTTCACCAAGCAAAATTGTTGTCCTGCGAAACTAAATAACCAGATTTACTCAACAAGATAGCGAATCTCTTTTCGACGCTTAAGAAAGGTATAAAGAACTATTAAGAGCTTTTCCATACCAAGGTCTAGAAAAATGGTTGAGTATTCATACCTTCTATAATGGGCTTCTATATAATACGAGGATAATCATCGACGCTGCCGCTGGTGGTGCACTGATGAATAAACCATATTCTGAAGCATATGCACTCAATGAAAATATGGCTCAAAACCATTATCAATGGGGGACAGGACAAGCTTCAGTAGATAAGAAGGAAACTAAAGGAGGTATATACGAAGTAAGTTGCCTAGACCATATGAAATCCAAGATGGACACCTTAGCTCAAAAAGTCAAAGGTTTGGTCGCTAACCCTACAGCTACAATAGTTGCAGTACAACCCAGACGCAAAATTTGTTAAACCCAAGGACATATCACTATTGAATGCAATCTTCTAGTCGAACCAAGCCTAGATCAGGTCAACAACACCCAAGGAAACCCTTATTCTAATACTCATAACCCTGGATGGAGGAATCATCCAAATTTCTTCTATAAGAATAATAACCCCACTCAAAACACTGCACCTCAGAGACCACTAGTTTTCCAAGATTAAGACCGACACAACCAATTCAAGCTACCCGTCAGAAGTCAAGCCTAGAAAAGATCATGGAAAGCTTCATTTCAGCTCAAACTCAACAAAATAAAGAATTCATGAACCAAAACATTCATATGAACAAGCTGATTACTTAATTAGGCACCAAGTTGATTATGTGGTAACACATAACAAGATGTTGGAAACCTAAATCTCGCAAGTAGCATAATAACAAGCTGCTCAAACTACGCCAGGAGGATCATTCCCTAGACAACCTCAACCTAACCCTAAGGGTCATGCTATTGTTATTGCCCTACAAAGTGGAACCACGTATGATGGACCTGTAGATCCTAGGTTGAATAACAACTTGCTAAAATACCCTGAGCCCCCAAAAGAAAATGTTGTGATTACACCTGAAAACCGAGTAATGGAACCAGAAAAGCAGAAAGAGGGAGAAGTTAAAAATAAGAAGGCAGAGAATGACAAGTATATATACCACCCCCTCCTTATAAGCTACCAAATACATATCCACAAAGACTTAAATAAACGAAACTAGATAACCAATACAAAAATTTCATTAAAATGATTGAGAAGCTCCACGTCGAGATTCCCTTCACTGAACCTATTACCCGAATACCTTTGTATGCTAAATCCTTGAAGGATATATTAACCAACAAACGTAAACTTGACGATCCTAAACCATTAGAGTGTAATTAGATCGCTGAAAAAACTTGCTAAAAAGGAGAAAGACCCTAGAAGTTTTTCTATACCATGTGTTTTAGGGAGTCATGTTATTGACAAAGCACTGTTGGACTTAGGAACCAGTGTTAGTTTAATGCCTTTAGTTGTCTGTGATAGGTTGAACCTAGGAGATATAAAACCAACTAGGATATCTCTTTAATTAGTTGATCGGTCAGTTAAGTATCTGATCGATATATTAGAAGACATTCCAATTAGGATTGGCCAACTTTATATCCATATAGGCTTCGTCGTTATGGATATTAAAGAAGATGAGGAAATCCATATCTTTCTAGGTAGATCATTTTTATCAACAGTCGAGGCCATTATAGATGTCAAAAGAGGAAAAATGACCTTCGAAGTAGGTGAAGAAAAAGTATAATTCATCTTATCCAAATTACTAAGAGCACCTGTTATAGATGACTCATGTTGTGCCATCGATATCATTGATGAGTGCATAAGAGAGTTAGATGCAGAAGCATATACATCGATGATAAAACTTCCCTTAACTCCCATAATGGAAAATGACAGACTTAAATCAATGACACCCTATGTAGATGACAGTCTTTACGAATGCTTAGCACTCACCCCTAACCATATGCCTAGTCCTAAGAAACCATTAATAGAGCTTAAGGAGTTACCCAGAAATCTGAGATATGAATTCTTAGATGAAGAACTAAATCATCTAGTCATAGTTACTGCAAATCTGAGAAGTGACGAAACCAATCAACTTCTAGATGTCCTACGAAAATATCCTGCAACTCTAGGCTATACCATTTTCGACCTAAAAGGGATAAGTCAGTTTATGTGTATGCACCGGATTATGCTAGAGGAAAATTATAAGCCCTCTAGAGAACACCAGAGAAGGATAAACTCTATAATGAGTGATGTGTTCAAGAGAGAAGTTCTAAAATCATTTGAAGCTGGAATAATTTACCAAATCTCTAATAGTAAGCGGGTAAGCCTTGTACATGTGGTGCCTAAGAAGGGAGGTGTCGCTTACTTCTACTATCTAGATGGATATTCAGGATTTTTCCAAATCCCTATTCACCCAGATGACGAAGAGAAAATAACACTCACATGCCCATATGGAACATTTGCCTACCGACGAATGTCATTCAGACTATGCAATACCTCTGCAACTTTTCAACGATGTATGATATCAATATTCGTCGACTTCCTTGATGAGATCATGGAAGTTTTCATGGATGATTTCTCAGTACGTAGATCCAGTTTTAAAAACTTCATTTCCAACCTAGAGGAAATCCTAGAAAGGTGTGTAGAAGTTAACCTAGTTTTAAACAAGGAGAAATGTCTTTTTATGATAAAAGAAGGTATAATAGTAAGACACATAGTATCGGAGATAGGTATTGAGGATGAAAAAGCTAAGGTTCAGATTATAGAAAACCTCCAACCACCAAAAAACAATTAAGGAAGTCCGAAGTTTTCTAAGACACGTTGGTTTATATCAACGTTTTATCAAAGATTTCTCTAAGATCATGAAACCTTTAATTGGTCTCCTAATGAAAAACGTCGAATTATTTTTCGACGAAAAATGTCTCGAAGCATTCGACCTCCTAAAACGAGCACTAATATTCGCTTCTATCATGCAACCACCAGATTGGAACCAACTATTCGAGATCATGTGCAATGCAAGTGATTTTGCCGTTGGTGCTATCTTGTGTAAGTAATGCGCCTAAGAGGGGGGTGAATTAAGTTCTTTGAAATTTTCTAGTTTTAGGAGGGCTATGTTACTTTCTTTTTAATGAAGAGATGATTTAAAAGCTTGTAAAGGCAGAAAATAAAAGAGACACAGAGATTTATAGTGGTTCCCCTCACACCCTGAGGGTAATCCACTCCCCTTTCAACACGAAAGAGATTTCACTATAGTTAGGACCAATGTACAATTTGTTCTAACCTATAGGATATCAAAGGTTCTTAAAACACCTTTAAGATCTAAACACTAAGTGTAATGAGAACAATCCTCTCTAATGCACACATTTGCTTTCAACAATCCTGAACAACAAGGGGAAATACATACAATTTTGATTTAGTAAAGATTTGAAATAATGTATACAGATGTTTATCAATTCTGAGATTGATCTTCTCTTTCAATGCGAAATTCCACAAGTTTCTAAGACTTATTTCTCAAGAATTTTCTTTTTAAAGGATATGAAATTTTATGCAGAAAATTCTTAGTAAAAATTGATTCTTACTTAGATGTGGAAAGATGAAAAATATGTTAAAGAATTTTTTGATTGAAAGAGGTGTTTTTGAAAATGAAAGATTGAAGTATTTATATTACACAAATACCTCTTTGAAAAGTCATGCAAAAGTTCAGAAAAGTTGATGAACAGTTGTCATGCTTCAAAGGAAACATTCCACTGAAATTCGATTGAAGAGATGCAATTTTTCAAACAGATTTTTCAAAAATGTTCAGTGAGCAATCGATTGCACAAAGAGGCCAATCGATTGCACCTTCACAAATTTTACTTGAAAATTCAAATTTTCAAAAGAGCAATCGATTGCATCTTTGGACCAATCGATTACACTTTAAAATAGAAGTGAAAATTTTGAAAACTTTAAGTATGCAATCGATTGCATCAAAACAGCAATCGATTGCTTACTGAAACAGAAGCAAAAATGAGTTAAGAATTTGATCATGCAATTGATTGCTCCAAGAGTGCAATCGATTGCACTCATAAAAACTTAGAAAAATGCTCATTTTAAAAGCTTGTGAAGTGTAAGAAGAATGTAAGTAATCTTTTAATGTTTTAAGCAATTTAGGACTTAGATACTTAATGGACGTTCTCATTATACCTTATGTGGAAAACATCCTTAAAAGTTGTGTTTGTCCTGATGCTTTGAGGTTGATCATCTTTGCCTTCTTTTAAGTGGTTTGTCTTCATCAAAACATATGTTGATATCTGAGAATCTTGATTTCACATTCTCCACCTTTTTGATGATGACAAAGCACTCTTCTTTTGTTGCAATGATCTTTCCGGCAAATTCTTTGTCCCCCTCAATTTATGAAGTTGTAAAGTTCTTCACCCCCTCAATGTGTGAAGTTTGAGAAGTTCTGAAAGTGCTGAATTTCTATTGAGGTTCGAAATAGTCTTTGTATTTGTACCTAAAGGATCAAGGAAAGACAACAAGCAATAAAAGAGTAACATCTTTCTCCCCCTTTTGACATTATCAAAAAGAAGAGAAAGATAGATTAAGGCAATAATAATATATATCTATGATAGACACGATAATATTTGAAAAATAAAATACCAACTTAGATAAGAATTAAAATTACAAACTGAAAATAGTACAAAGAAACATAAAGTATGGAATTCAAATAACAGAAATGACATTAAACACATAGTAAAAAGTTTCTATGACAGATCCATGTCAGGGTCAAAGGTTGGTTGGTTTGGAAAAGTTGTTTGTAGAGGTGATGGACGATTTGAAGGGATAGCCGGGTTTGAAGGGTCATATGGCGGAATGTATAAGTGAGAGTACAGATAGGAGAATTGTTGATTGACGGCCTCTTAGAAGTTGTTGATCCGAGTGTTGGTTGACTCTTGAATAACATTGTATTGGTCATTGATGGAAGTGTTGAGATTTCCAAATTGTTGAGTCATGTAATCCATTAACTGTTGGTTACTCGGGCCATGTTCATTTGGAGGAGGAGGAGGAGCATCATCATCATCTTCATTCTCTTCATCATCATTTTCAGCCATACCTTCACCAAGATACACAATGGTTTTGGTTTCCAGATTGTATTTGACACCCATCCGAGAGTCCACATTTTTTATTGAGATCTTGTTGATATTTGAATCCATGAGATACTTATCAAATCCTTCAAAGTATACTTGATAATGTTCCAAGATCTTTGTAATGAACCATGCATATGGCAGAAACTTGGATTTTTCATTGATTCCACGCATGTGAGTCAAAACTAAGTTTGACCAACTTATGGGAATGCCATTCTTAACAGTATAGAGAATTTGCATTTCTAGATCAGTCATGATGCAGTGGTTTCCACCTCTTGGGAACATTATGTAAACCATGAAGTAATGAAACAACTGATCATCAATGTTAAAAATACCTGCCGACCATGAGTTTCGAGAGGGTTCCATGCCGCCTAAGGATCTTACGCATTTTGCATGGAATTCTGCTTCAGTCATACGGCCAAGGCTCCAATAGAATTCTCGTTTGTTGTATGCTTTCCAGAGGTCTTCGTTTTCTTCATAAAGTCTTCCACCAGAAATTGGAATGTTCAGAATCCTACCAAGTGCTTTTGAGTAGAGTGGGATTCTTTTTCCTTGAACATATGTTACCATCTTGCCTTCTTCCATTTGTAGGTTGCTATAGAACAATCTTACCAAATCCAGATAATACGGTACGAATGAGGAAATCATAGGTTCCAACCCACATGCAATCAAAGTTTCTTGGAAAGAAAACCATTCTTTAGGGAATGATGAGAGAATACCATATTTTGGTGTTTACACAACCTTCTTCTGAAAATATTTGGTGAACTTTTCCTTTTGTTCATCATCCAAGTGTTGAAGAACCAGTGGAATTTTTGAAGATGAGGAGGCTGGGCCTTTGCCTTTGTCTTGTGCTGAAATCTTCCTTTTTGTGCGTGAAACCATGGGAAAAAGATGGAGTTTGTGAGTTTGTGAGGAGAGGAAGAGTTTTTATGGAGAGGTTATATTTTGAAGGAGATGGTTAAGATAGGTTAAGATAAGTTGGTTTTATAATGGTTAAGAGAGGAGTTATTCTGGGATATAAGTGGTTGAAGGTATTGATGATTAGGACTTTGGGAATATGAGAATTAATGGCCAATGTCTTGAGACTAGAATAGAGTAGTAATGGCTAGTCATAGGTAGGTCAAAAAGGTAATGATAGGGTAGTTGGAAAGTTTAAGAAACCATGGATCTATTAAATAGAAAGAGAAAAAACAGTTTTACAGTAGGTGCAATCGATTGGCACAGTGTTGCAATCGATTGCTCTACCAAACAGAAACGAATTTTGGCAAAAGCTACAGAGTGCAATCGATTGACACAGGGATGCAATCGATTGCTTGCTTTAAAAATAAATAAAATTTGAAAAATTTACAGTGAGCAATCGATTGCTGCAGGAGTGCAATCGATTGCTTGCAGTGAAATTTTGAGAAATTGCCACAGATTGAGTTCTGTCATGATTCAACGTCAGTTTCATCAAGAATTCCAAGTTCCCTTCGTATTTTGAAAAAAGATTCCTTTGCCGAAGGATTCGTGAATATATCGGCAAGTTGATTATGAGTATCCACAAATGTTATCTCGACATCTCCTTGAAGTACATGATCTCGCAGAAAGTGATGTCGTATGTCGATGTGCTTGGTCCTTGAATGCATGAATAGATTCTTTATTATATTTACTGCACTTGTGTTGTCACAGCAAAGAGGAATGCTACCCAGATCGAGTCCGTAGTCACGAAGTTGTTGCTTGAGCCAAAGTATCTGCGTGCAGCAACTTCCCGCTGCTATGTACTCCGCTTCAGCTGTACTGAGTGCTACGCATGCTTACTTCTTGCATGCCCATTAGACTAGCGCATTTCCCAAGATGTGACATGTTCCACTTATTCTTTTTCTATCAGTTTTACAGCCTGTATAATCCACGTCAGAATATCCAATTAAATTGCATATACTACCTTTAGGATACCATAAGCCGACATTTGTTGTTCCTTTGAGATACTTCATGATCCGCTTGACTGCCATCAGGTGAGACTCATTTGAATTTGCTTGAAAGTAAGCACAAAGACATACGCTAAACATAATGTCAGGGAGGCTTGCTGTCAGTTATAGTAGGGAACCAATCATACCTCTATATTTTGTGATATCAACCGATATACCGGATTCATCTTGATCTATATATGTACCAGATCCCATAGGTGTAGATAAAGTCTTGCAGTTATCCATATCAAACTTCTTCAATAATTCTTTGCAATACTTCGATTGATTGATAAAGATCCAATTCTCAACTTGCTTGATTTGAAGTCCAAGAAAGTAGTTCATTTTCCCATCATAGACATTTCGAATTCTCCTTGCATCATGGATGAGAATTCTTCGCATTGCTTGGTGTTGGTTGAGCCGAAGATTATGTCGTCAACGTACACTTGTATCAAGAGAGTATCTTCTTTTATTTTCTTGATGAACAAAGTTTTGTCTACCTTTCCCTTTACAAATCCTTTGTCACATAAGAAATTGTTGAGTCGATCGTACCATGCTCTTGGGGCTTGTTTCAATACATAGAGGGCTTTCTTTAGTTTGAAGACATGAGATGGATATTTGTAATCTTCAAAACCAGGAGGGTTGCTTGACATAAACTTCTTCATCTATGAATCCATTCAAGAATGCGCTTTTGACGTCCATTTGGAAAAGCTGAAAATTCATGGAACATGCATAAGCTAATAATAATCTAATTGCTTCTAGTCTTACAACTGGAGCGAATGTTTCATCAAAATCGATTCCTTCTTCTTGGTTGTATCCTTGGGCGACCAATCTTGCTTTGTTCCGAACTATAATACCATTTTCATCGAGTTTGTTCTTGAAGACCCATCTTGTTCCAATGATATACTTGTTATTCGGCCTAGGGACAAGATTCCAAACTTGATTTCTTTCAAACTGGTTCAGTTCTTCTTGCATAGCTATAATCCATTGATCATCGCCTAAGGCTTCGTCAATTTTGGCTGGTTCAATTTGCGAAACAAATTCCATGTTAAGACAAGCATCCTTGAGATTTAATCTTGTTGAAACACCTTGACTGATATCGCCAATGACGTTATCGATCGGATGATCTCTATGAGTTCTCCATTCTTACGGTAGATGATTGTGTACTTCATTTTGTTGTGAATCCTCTTGCTGCTGATTTGGTTGATCACTTGCAATATCTTTGAGAGTGTTTTCTTGAGAGGTTTCTTCATCGGATTTCTCATCAAACTTACCGAGATTGTCTTTGTCATTGTTTAAGACAAAGCATTTACACCTGAATATGTGGAAGAAGGATATGTTTGGTTTTCTTCCTTCGAACAGTTCATAAGGGGTTTTATTGAGAATTGGTCTGATGTTCACACGATTACTTACAAAATATATCGTGCTTTTAAGCGTTACAAATCCTTTGGCCTTAAGCGTTAGATGTGAAAATTTGGTAAGGTCACCCGTCATATGCCTTGAACACCCACTATCAAGATACCATTGATATGAGGAGGTCTTCAAGCATACCTACAAAACAAGATTAAGTTTCATTAGGTACCCAAACTGCCTTGGGTTCTTCATAGTTAGTGTCTTTCTTGACCCACACATAATGCCCATTTGCAATACTAAAGTTTCTCACATAACAGGCATTAGGTGTATGGCCTTTGATACCACAATAAAAACAAGTGGGCTCAAAATTACTCTTATATCTAGAAGGATAAGGTTTTTTCTTATTAACAACCTTCTTCTTGGGATATTGGTGAACCACTTTAGGCTTAACCACTTTATCTTTTGGAGGTTGTTCCCTAGCTTTAACAAAGACGGTTTTGTTGGAACTTGGTTTAGAAAATTTTGAGTAACCAAGTCCAATTTTATCATTTGAAAATCTTTGTTGGTTAAGAACAGCCTTTAATCCAATTTTCCCTTTTTCATATCGTTCAAGAACTCTTTTTAATTGGACAATTTGAAAAGAAAGTGACTCACACTTTGTGCATGTAAAATTCTATTTTTGATCACTAAGAAATTTCTGTTTTTCATTTTTGAAATTCTTTTCTATTGTTTCAATTTTTTCTTCTAGAATTGAAATTTGATTTTTCTGTGAAGAAATAGTTTTGTATAGAATTTTACATTCACTCAGAAGTTCATCAATGGCCCCTTGGGTATCATCATCATAAATTAGAAAATTATTACTAACCTTGTCATCTTCATCATCAGAATGGTGTGAGGCCATTAGTGCCAGATTTGCGCTTTGATCACTATCTAATTCTGATGAGGAGCTTATCTCGTTGTCTTTCCATGCCACATATGCTTTATTTTTCTTGAATCCCTTCTTGCTCTTAGAAATATCGTTCTTGGAGAGTTTAGGACAGTTTGGTTTAATGTGTCCTAATTTTCCACATTCATAGCATTTGATATCTTGTATGGATGTTGACGCCTCTTTCTCTTTGCTTTTTGAAAACTTCTTCCTTTTCATGTAGTCAGAATTTCCAATATTATTTTCAGAGTCAAAGTATTTTCCTAACCTTTTTACAAGAAGCATGAAGTTTTCATCTACAACCGAATCGTATGCTTTTTCTACTTCTTTGGAATCAGCCTTTAACGCGATGTTTTTAGATTTCTTCTCTTGATTCTCATGTTTCTCCAGTCGCCCGAGTTCTGTTTCATACTCTTGAAGTTTGCCGAACAATGTGGCAGATGTCATCGTGGCTAGGCTCTTCTTTTCAGAAATTGATGTCACCTTGGGCTGCCATTCTCTGGACAAGGATCTAAGCACTTTAAGATTTAATTCATCGTTAGTTAGTGTCTTACCGAGTGCTATAAGATGATTTGTCAAGTGCACGAATCTCTTCTATAAGTCAAGAATTGATTCTCCTAGCTGCATTCTGAACATCTCGTATTCCTGACTCAACGTGTTCAACCTTATATTTTAACTTTGATGGTTCCTTCATGTGTTTCCACTAAAGTATCCCAGATTTCCTTTGTTGTTGTACATGTTGAGATGCGAAAGAATTCGTCCATGCTTAATGCATTTTGTAGAAGATTGATTGCCTTCTTGTCATAGAGAACCTTTTTCTTATCATCGTCATCCCATGAGGCTTTGGGCTTTGTTGATCCTACACTGTTAACGACCGTTGTAGGAGTGAAAGGACCATTTTGAACAGCATCACAGATTTCTTCTCCTTGTGCTTCTAAGTGAGCCTTCATACGGATTTTCCAGAAATCAAAGTATTCACCACAAAACAGTGGAGGCTTGTTGTTGCTGCCACCGTCTTTGAATACGTCTTTGTTATTTGCGGAAGCTATACTGGATCAAATAGGAACAAGTTACCCAAACCTGCTCTGATGCCAATTGTGAGTAAGTAATGCGCCTAAGAGGGGGGGGGGTGAATTAGGTTATTTGAAATTTTCTGGTTTTAGAAGGGCTATGTTACTTTCTTTTTAGTGAAGAGATGATTTGAAAGCTTGTAAAGGCAGAAAGTAACAGAGACACAGAGATTTATAGTGGTTCCCCTCACACCCCGAGGGTAATCCACTCCCCTTTCAACACGAAAGAGATTTCACTATAGTTAGGATCAATGTACAATTTGTTCTAACCTGTAGGAGATCAAACGTTCTTAAAACACCTTTAAGATCTAAACACTAAGTGCAATGAGAACAATCCTCTCTAATGCACACACTTGCTTTCAACAATCCTGAACAGCAAGGGGAAATACATACAATTCTGATTTTGTAAAAATTTGAAATAATGTATACAAATGTTTATCAATGCTGAGATTGATCTTCTCTTTCAATGGGAAATTCCACAAGTTTCTAAGACTTATTGCTCAATAATTTTCTTTTCAAAGGATACGAAATTTTATGCAGAAAATTCTTAGTAAAAATTAATTCTTACTTAGATGTGGAAAGATGAAAAATATGTTAAAGAGTTTTTTGATTGAAAGAGGTGTTTTTGAAAATGAAAGATTGAATTATTTATATTACACAAATACCTCTTTGAAAAGTCATGTAAAACTTCAGAAAAGTTGATGAATAGTTGTCACGTTTCAAAGGAAACATTCCACTGAAATTCGATTGAAGAGATGCAATTTTTTAAACAGATTTTTCAAAAATGTTCAGTGAGCAATCGATTGCACAAAGAGGCCAATCAATTGCACCTTCACAATTTTACTTGAAAATTCAAATTTTCAAAAGAGCAATCAATTGCACTTCAAAACAGAAGTGAAAATTTTGAAAACTTTAAGTATGTAATCGATTGCATCAAAACAGCAATCGATTGCTTACTGAAACAGAAGCAAAAATGAGTTAATAATTTGATCATGCAATTGATCGCTCCAAGAGTGCAATCGATTGCACTCATAAAAACTTAGAAATATGCTCATTTTAAAAGCTTGTGAAGTGTAAGAAGAATGTAAGTAATCTTTTAATGTTTTGAGCAATTTAGGACTTAGATACTTAATGGACGTTCTCATTATACCTTATGTGGAAAACATCCTTAAAGTTGTGTTTGTCCTGATGCTTTGAGGTTGATCATCTTTGCCTTCTTTTAAGTAGTTTGTCTTCATCAAAATATATGCTGATATTTGAGAATCTTGATTTCACATCTTGGGACAAGGTAAGGGCAAGAGATTACACGTAATATATTATGCTAGCATAAATTTAGATGTTTCCCAACTAAATTACGCCACTACTGAAAAAAACTCCTCAATGTAGTGTTTGTAATAGACAAATTCTGCTCCTATTTAGTTAGAGCCAAAATTATAGTATACACCGATCACGCTGCAGTTTGATATCTACTTAGCAAAAAGGATGCAAAGCCTAGATTACTTTGCTGGATCTTGTTGCTACAAGAATTCGACATGGAAATTCTTGAAAAAAAGGGCAATAAAAATGTGGTGGCTGGCCACCTGTCAATGCTCGAATATCTTAAACTCGGCCTTATACCTATAAATGATGAATTCACATATGATGGATTAATAGCATCAGTTAAGATAAATCATGATGATAACCCCATTGAATTGGAAATCAATATCGAAGATGCACTACTTATGACGAACGTACCTTGGTATGAAGATTTTGTTAACTATCTAGCAGCCGATATCCAACCCCCCGACTTAACATACTTGAAATTATGGTATCAGATATGAGATGTCGAAGGCGATGTCACGACACTAATATCTGAACTATCACCAATATATGAACAAAAAAAAACTGTTAACAATAGTAAATAGACATAAGCAATTTTTAACCCAGTTCGGTGCAAAAACACCTAAGTTTGGGGGCTACAAAGCCAGGAAGGAAATTCACTTAGTAGAATTAGTTTCAAGATACACAGTAGACTCTCTCTAGTTTACCATCTTCGCACCTAATTTCTACCCTTGCAATTTCTACATAGGACACTCCTAGATATGAGATACCTCTCACTCCCCCTCAATCACAACAGTGATAACAACAGATGAATAAACTGTAGAAGGAACTCTTTAAAGACAATACTTGATCTTGCTTAAAAGCTTCAATCAAGAACAATACACTCTTGCTTACAAGCTTTGAGTGAACAACTTACAACACAAAAACTCAGTCCAAGTCACACATCAAGGTGATGAGTGAATGGCTCACAAATAACACAAACACACGAAGCGAAAAGTTTTATTCCTTACGCAATACACTAACTTAACCCTAGCTTCTCTAATCTTCAATATAGGATTGTGAAGACTTTATATAGTAACAATTTGAACGGGCTTCGGCTTCAGCCAAAAACAGCTTCTGATTTGATAGAATCAATTTAGATAATTCTTCAAATCTTTTCATAATAACCATCAAGGAAATAGAGCCAAAACAGATTTGATCAAATCAAATCAAATCACTCTTCAAATCTTCAAGATTTTCTTCATAAAATAGCACAACAGATTTCATAATTTCTCCACGAATTATGCATAAAAACTCTTTTTGAATAAGGATTATTTCCACGCATATTTGAGCCACAAAAACTCTAAACAAAACAGCGCAAATAGTTGCATAAAAACGAAACAGTCAAACCAACACATTCTCATTGAATGTTCTGTTCACAAATGCCAGGACATCATACTTGACATCATGAACTAAACCCTACAACAATAAAAATAACCACCTACAGAATGTTAAGAACATATGTCAAGACATCCTGTAGGACATATTATGATGTCACCAAGTTTTACCAAAATTCCTTCCAATCAAGAACTAACAAACTCCCCCTTTGGCAAATATTGGCTAAAACATCCAATAGATCACAAGAGCTCCTATATCAGAGAGCACAGTAGCAGATACATAGATCACAGAAAAAACTTCTAGACACAGAGTAAACCAAAGATAGAACTCCACCTAAACATCAAAAATAGAAACTCCTCAATTCTCAGTAGCAGCAACACCATTAACCCAACACAACATCCAGCAAGATCAGCAAGATCATCAGCAACACCATCTCCCCCTTTTTAGCCATAAATTAGGAACACAAACTAAGGGTAACATAATATCATAGATCAATTAAGAAGATCCAAATAAAGTTACGGGTACAGAAAGAACCCAAATAAAGTACAAGACAAAAGCACATTAAGTGCTGGGAGAATAAAATTCTGAAACACAGACAAAACAATCCAAAAGCCAAAGAACACCATAGTCAAGCATTATCAATCTTCTTCCTCAGACCCAAAATTCTCATTTTCACTAGCAGTTGTATACCCAGAATCATTATCACCGGTCTTCTCACCTGAATCAGAAACATCCTCATCTTCCTCTTCTTGATCATCAGCATCCTTCATTGCATGTTCTTCATTCCATTCCATACATTTTATCAGAGCTTCCAGCTTAAGCTTCCTTGTTGTAGCCACACTAATCCTTCTCCTAACTCCCTGCAGGTCTCCTTTAAATCTGATATTACCCCAGCCTTTGAAGTGGATGTCTTCTCAGAAGATGTTAAGACAATGGGTAGCTTAACAACATTAGTGGTGGCATGTTTCACAACCTAATCAAAGATGTAACTCCCATAATCAAACTTAACCTTGGTCCCGACAGCAAAGATAAATCTTCCTAGACCAACAGCAATGGTTGAAGTGTGATTTGTAGGTACCCAGTTGGCAGCACCAATCCTATGCAGGATGGCATACTTCACACTCAATTGCCCAGCAGATAGTTTACCTTTTGAGGGCCATGCATTAATTTTATTAGCATTTATCACCTTGCAAACCTGATTATCAGTAGCCTCCAGTTCACTGGCCTCTTTCTTCTCCCTACCTAAAAACTTGTTAATCACTTCAGCAGAGAAATCCACACATCTTCCTCTCATAAACACCTTCATAAATTCCTTTCTCTTTTTATCAGTAATGTCTTCCGGTATATTCACGATGAATTCCTTAACAAGCATGTCATAGCATTTTGAGAATCCAACCACAGTTTTTATCAGCCCAGCATCAGAGATCAGTTGCATGACCTCCTTGATTTCAAGCGCGTCCTTCCCTAATTCTCTCTCCAAAGCAATCCTTCTTTGATACACAAATTTACACTTTTCCACATTGTCAATGGAGTGGAAAGATACATTGTCCAAAGGGGCAGCAAGTACATTATCAGTTGTCTTCTTTATAGCAGATTTCTTAACATGAGTGATGTCCTGGACATCATCTTCAACATCTTCATCAGAATCAGTTTCTGATCTAACCTTCCTTTTCTTTGAGACAAAAGTTACTTTTCTCCAAGCCTTAGGGGGACCAACAACAATTTTCTTTATGTTCCTCTTAGAGGGAGATTGATCAATCACATATTTTCCTTTTCTAGTCTTCATCCTTTTAGCAATTTTGGGTGCCACATTCTTTATTAACTCATCATCAGATGGAACACTCTCAAGGTCCACCACATTATCAGAAATATTTACCTTCTCCTTACCTTGAACAGAACTATTTGTTTTGTCTTCCATACCAGAGGTAGCAGCAACCTCACTTATAATACCTTCTACTCTTCCTTCTTTGAGCACAGAGCTAGCAATCTTGTGCAGATTATCTGTGTTAGGGTTCTTTTCAGAAGGAGAGTCATCAACATCTTTTTCTTCTTCACCTTGGCTAGCAGTAGAACTGGGAGTAGCATCTATACGAGATAGAGGGGTAGAAATCCCAGGAACATTATGGCCACCATATAGAACCTTAGTCACTAACTTCCTAATGGCTCTATCTACATAAGCACTACCATCTTTGTTCTTAATTTTAGTTGTAGAATCAGCAAAGGTAACAGAGGATTTACCTTTAGGGGCTTGTTTTGAGTCGCTTGCATGTGTGGGTGTGGCCTTGGTCACTTCAGCATCGTGGCAAGGAACCATGGAAAGAGGAGCAACATCAAGAACGTATTCAAATGAGATGCTCATAGGTTGAGCCTTTTTAGAATCATACCTAGAACATTTGGATGAAGTTGAAACATGTTTAGAAGACATCTTAAGGTTTTTGCGAGTGGGAGAATAGGTTTCAATCAGAGGTTCAAGCAGAGAGTGGGAATCAAGCAGAAACTCTGTGAGGGTATGGGAGTTGAACAGGTAGTTGGAGAGAAAAAGATGATTAGGGTTGCGTGTGGTAGTGTCCTCAAACGTGTTTTGAAATAATGAGTGATGTTGAGACATCTTTATTTTTGGAAAATACCACCACTCTTTAATGATATTCCTACTAAGCAATAATTGCTATAAATCTTCATAAATGCAAATCCCTAATTTCCCTCTTAAAGTTTCAAACTGACTGGAATCCAATGCCTTAGTCAAGATATCAACCAGTTGTTTTTCTGTAGTAACATGCTCTAGGGTAATGATTTTATCTTCAACAAGCTCCCTTATAAAATGATGACAAATATCAATATGCTTGGTTTTGCTTTGTTGAATAGGGTTTTTGGATATGTTTATAGCACTTAGGTTGTCACAATATAATGCCATGACATCTTGTGTAACATTATACTCAATAAGCATTTGCTTCATCCACACAAGTTGAGAACAGCTACTCCCAACAGCTATATATTCAGCTTTTGCAGTAGATAGAGAGACACAGTTTTGCTTCTTGCTGAACCAAGATATGGGATTGTTCCCCAAAAAGAAGCAGCCTCCTGATGTGCTCTTCCTATCATCAGCACTTCCAGCCCAATCAGCATCACAATAGCCAGACAGGACACAACCAGATCCATGAGTATACAACATCCCATACTCACTTGTCCCGTTAATATATTTCAAAATCCTCTTGACTTGATTGATATGAATTATTTTGGGTTCAGCTTGATATCTAGCATGAACACCCACAACAAAGGTAATTTCAGGCTTGCTTGCTGTAAGATATAACAAGCTTCTTCTCATGCTTCTGTAAAGAATTTGATCCACATTAACACCCTTTTCATCTTTAGACAACTTAAGATGGGTAGGTGTAGGTGTTCTCTTGTGGCTTGAATTTTCCATTCCAAACTTCTTAACTTTATTCTTGGCATACTTACTTTGAGATAGGAATATAGACTCTTCCATCTGTTTGACTTGCAACCCAAGAAAATAAGTTAATTCTCCAACAAGGCTCATTTCAAATTCAGACTACATTTGATGGACAAAATGTTGAACCATCTCATCAGACATCCCACCAAACACAATATCATCAACATATATTTGAGCAATCATGAGTTTTCCTCCTTCTTCCTTGATAAACAATGTCTTATCTATGCCACCTTTTCTGTATCAATTATCAACTAGAAACTCTGTTAGTCTTTCATACCATTCTCTAGGAGCTTGCTTCAGTCCATATAGAGCTTTCTTCAACTTAAAAACATGATTAGGAAAAGTTGGATCAATGAATCCCTTAGGTTGTTCCACATAGACTTCCTCATTTAGGTAACCATTTAAAAAGGCACTTTTAAGATCCATTTGAAGCAGCTTGATTTTCATAATGCAGGCAACTCCTAGAAGCAATCTGATAGATTCAAGGCGAGCTACAGGAGCAAAAGTTTCATCCAAGTCAACCCCTTCAATCTGAGTGTATTCCTGTGCAACCAGTCTGGATTTGTTCTTGGTGACCACTCCCTTTTCATCAGACTTATTATTGTAAACCCATTTAATTCCAATCACATTTGTTCCTTCAGGCCTTGGCACAAGATCCCATACTTCATTTCTCTTGAATTTCCCCAGCTCTTCTTGCATGGCATTTATCCAAAATTCATCAGTTAATGCTTCCTTGATGTTTTTTGGCTCAATGTTAGACACAAAACAAGAACTTGAAATGACTTCTCTGGATCTAGTAGTAACCCCTTTATTTAGGTCACCTATGATGAGATCCATAGTATGGTCTTTCTGAATTCTAATAGAGGGTCCTTTGTTAACTGGTTCAGGTTCAATATTGGCAGGATTGGGATCATTATTTTTGTTTGCAGACTCAGCTGAGATATCAAGGGATGTTCCAAAATCTTCTGGGACATCAGTCTCCTTATGCACATCATCAATAACAACATTGATGGACTCCATCATAGTTTTAGTTCTGGAGTTAAATACTCTATAGGCTCTGCTGTTAGTAGAGTAGCCTAAGAATATTCCTTCATCACTCTTAGGATCCATCTTTCTTCTTTGGTCACGGTCTGCAAGTATGTAGCATTTTCTTCCAAACACATGGAAGTATTTGACAGTAGGTTTTCTTCCCTTCCATATTTCATACAAGGTGGTCATGGTTCCTGTTCTCAAAGTAACTCTGTTATGGATATAGCAGGAAGTGTTCATAGCTTCAGCCCAGAAGTGGTAGGGCAACTTCTTTGCATGGATCATAGCTCTAGCAGATTCTTGGATAGTTCTATTCTTTCTTTCCACAACTCATTTTGCTGTGGAGTAATGGGAGAAGAGAATTCATGGCTAATCCCCTCAGAAGAACATAATTCAGCAAAAAATTTATTTTCAAATTCCTTCCCATTACCACTTCTGATTCTAACAACCTTGCTTTCCTTTTCTCTTTGAATCTTCTAATAGAGATCTTGGAACACATCAAACACTTCAGATTTTTCTCTTATAAAATTCACCCAAGTGTATCTTGAAAAACCATCCACCACCACATATGCATACTTCTTTCCACCAAGATTCTCCACCTGCATAGGTCCCATTAAGTCCATGTGGAGAAGTTCCAACACTTTTGAAGTAGTGAGATGTTGGATCTTCTGGTGTGACATCCTCGTTTGCTTTCCTATCTGGCATTCACCACGAACTTTTCCTTCTTCAATCTTTAGCTTAGGAATTCCTCTGACAGCTTCCATAGAGATTATTTTCTTCATTCCTTTTAGATGCAGATGACCAAGTTTCACTTCATCTTCCTTGGCTAGAGCATATTTAGAGTCCTGAGAAACCCATAGGTAGCAATTGTCCTTAGATCTGACGCCCTTCATGATCACATCTCCTTTTTCATTTGTAACCAAGCATTCAAATTCAGTGAAGTTGACATTTAGTCCTTGATCACACAGTTGACTGATGCTAATTAAGTTAGCAGTTAATCCTTTAACCAGCAGCACATTGTCAAGGTCAGGAGCTTCTGAGCAGTTCAATTTTCTAACTCCCTTGATTTCACCTTTGGCTCCATCACCAAAAGCCACATAGCTAGTAGAGTGGGGTTTGATGTCTACTAAGAGATTTTTAATCCATGTCATGTGTCTGGAGCACCCACTATCAAAGTACCAATCTTCCTTAGCAGAAACTTTAAGGGACATATGAGTTATCAAGCTTGTAGCAACAGCTTTAGGAACCCATTGCTTTGTAGCAGGAGCTTTAGGAACCCATTGCTTCCTAGTAGAACGAATGTTGTGATTTGGTCTAGTTTGAGGAATAGGTTAAGGGTGTCCATGCAGTCTGAAGCAGAAAGGCTTTATATGACCAAAACATCCACAATAATGACATTTCCATCTTCAGAATCTTCTTCTTGGGTGGTTGTGTTCACCTCTGTCATGATGTTGAGACATCAGATGAGACATCTTTCGCTTAGATCCAGAAGGATTATGGTGTGATGATGGATTACAGTCTGAAGGTGGTTTCTTTTCTTCATCAAACCCTAACCCTGTCTTATCTCCCGCCCTTCTTCCAGATTGAAGGATCTTATCCAGGGTGTTAATACCAATATTCATCATTCTAATAGACTTGCCCATTTGATCAAGTTGGGAAGTCAGTTGAGGAACTTCATCATTCAATTCAGTGATAGTTTTAAGGTGTTCTTCCTTTTCAGCCTTCAGTTTGATTATGAGTTTCTTCTGCTTTTCTCCTTGATGACACACTTCTTCACTTCTAAGACACAGCTCTTTGTAGGAAGCTGCAAGTTTTTCAAATGTTAATTCATCTTCACTTGAGTCTTCATCAGAATAGTATCTTCCAGTCAAAGCAGTCATGTGTTTAGTAGACTCTTCTTCAAGGTCATTGTCAGAATCCTCATCAGTCCAAGAGACATCAAGACTTTTCTTTTGTTTCTTGAGATAGGTAGGGCATTCAGTTCTAATATGACCAAATTCTTCACATCCATGGCATTGAATCCCTTTGCTTTGGGTGAATTTTTCTTCAGTCCTGGTTCTTCTACCTGCATCATTAGACCTACTGATGTCATGAGAGTTGTTCTTGACATTTGGTCTTGACTTCATATTCATCCTCTTCATCACCTTGTTAAACTGTCTTCCAAGAAGCACTATGGCATTAGACAAGCTTTCATTAGTATCCTCATCAGACTCATCCTCTCCATTTTCAGTATTTGACATAAAGGCTGTGCTCTTTTTCTTATCAGTTTTGTCACTTATTCCCCCTTCAAAGGTTAAAAGAGATCCAATAAGTTCATCAAGCCTCATCTTGAAAATCATGTATGCTTTCATTGTCTTTCATCCTTAGGTTTTCAAATTTTGTAGTTAGCAGTTGAAGTCTTGACATCTTTACTTTAGAGGTACCTTCATGAGTAGTTTTGAGTATCTCCCAGACATCTTTAGCAACTTCACAGTTGTTCACCAATCTGAATATATTTCTATCAATTCCACTAAACAAGGCATTCAAGGCTTTGGACTTACCAAGAGCCAGTTCATCCTCTTCCTTTATCCATTCTTCCTCAGGCTTCAAGTCAGATGTAGCCTTTCCATCTTCCCCAACAGTCACAAGATGTTCTCATCCTTTTATAACAGCTTTCCAAGTCTTACTATCCAATGATTTTAAGAAAGCAACCATGCGAGGTTTCCAATAATCATAATTACTCTCATCCAGAACAAGTGGTCTGTTCACAAATCCTCCTTCTTTGTCCATAGTACCAGAAAATGTCGTCCCTAGATCTCACCCATAACCAGAGTAGGATGCCTGCTCTGATACCAATTGAAATTCTGGTATCAGATATGAGATGTCGAAGGCGATGTCACGACACTAATATCTGAACTATTACCAATATATGAATAAAAAAGATGTTAACAATAGTAAATAGACACAAGCAATTTTTAACCCAATTCGGTGCAAACACACCTACGTTTGGGAGCTACCAAGCCAGGAAGGAAATTCACTAAGTAGAATTAGTTTGAAGATACACAGTAGACTCTCTAGTTTACCATCTTCGCACCTAATCTCTACCCTTGCAATTTCTACATAGGACACTCCTAGATATGAGATACCTCTCACTCCCCCTCAATCACAACAATGATAACAACAGATGAATAAACTGTAGAATGAACTCTTCAAAGACAATACTTGATCTTGCTTAAAAGCTTCAATCAAGAACAATACACTCTTGCTTACAAGCTTTGAGTGAACAACTTACAACACAAAAACTCAGTCCAATTCACACATCAAGGTGATGAGTGATTGGCTCACAAATAACACAAACACACGAAGCTAAAAGTTTTATTCCTTACACAATGCACTAACTTAACCCTAGCTTCTCTAATCTTTAAAATAGGATTGTGAAGACTATATATAGTAACACTTTGAATGGGCTTGGGCTTCAGCCAATAACAGCTTCTGATTTGATAGAATCAATTCAGATAACTCTTTAAATCTTTTCATAATAACCATCAAGGAAATAGTGCCAAAACAGATTTAATCAAATCAAATCACTCTTCAAATCTTCAAGATTTTCTTCATAAAATAGCACAATTGATTTCATAATTTCTCCAAGAATTATGCACAAAAACTCTTTTTGAATAAGGACTATTTCCACGCAGATTTGAGCCACTAAAACTCTAAACAAAATAGCGCAGAGAGTTGCACAAAAACGCAACAGTCAAACCAACACATTTTCACTGAATGTTCTGTTCACGAATGTCAGGACATCATACTTGACATCATGAACTAAACCCTGCAACAATAAAAATAACCACATGCAGAATGTTAAGAACATATGTCAAGACATCCTGTAGGACATCTTGTGATGTCACCAAGTTTTACTAAAATTCCTGCCAATCAAGAACTAACAATACTAACAGAAGAAGTTCTTCCACGATATGAAACAATTCTATTAGGACAAACCCCTTCTCTTCAAAAGAGGCGCCGATGGCATATTTCACCGTTGTGTACCTGAGGAGGAAATGGAAAGTATTATAATTCACTGCCACTCTGCACCCTATTGATTTTTTAGGAAGCACTTGATAGCATGGAACCAAGTTTTACCATCTACCATTTCTTCGGGTGCAAACACATGAGCGGGTCTGTCGAGGCGCATAATTTTGATCGCAGGTACCTCGTTCCACCGATTCACCTTATACATGGATGACAATGTTTCTAGTGCATCGGCCATCTAATTTTTTGTCCGGGGTACGTGATGAAATTCAACCTTGTCAAAGAAAGTCAACAATCTTCTTGCATAGTCCGTGTAAGGTATTAGGTTGACCTGACGAGTCTCTCAATCTCTCTTGATCTGGTTGATAACAAAAGTTGACTCACTGTATACATCAAGGATCTTAATCCTTAAGTCAATAGGCTCTTCCAGCCACATGATACAAGCCTCATACTCCGCCAAATTGTTTGTACAATCAAATGTCAATCTTGCGGTGAATGGGATATAAGAACTCTTATGGGTGATGATGATTACCCAAATTCCCTTGCCATTAACAGCTCCATTGAAAAAAATATTTTTTTTATTTTTCAGATATATTTTTTTCAAAAAGAAGTTTTTCTTAAACTTTTTATTTTTTAAAAAAATAATAAAAATAAAAATGTTTTTGTCCAAATTTAAAAAAAAATTATTCTGAATTTTTTTTAAAATATGTATTAATTAATTTTTTGGTGCTTTCTAAGGTGAGGTGGCAATTATATGCCTTACAAATACACTATTGGATTTAAAGAATAGTTCAAATTTACTAAAAATAAAATTGAAACAACTAAATATTTCCACACACAATTGTGGGTGGGTGTGCTTGGTTAAACCCTGTATCAGCAACTATAAGATTTCACCATTAAATTAAATACGTTTATAATTTTCTTAACTATTATCACATTGAAATTATATATGCCACATTGTATCCATTAGAAAAACGAATTAGAAGTTGACACCATATAAAAATAAAACAAAAGTTATCAAAATAGAAATGAACACAGAAAAGAAAAAATAACAATGCCAAGGATAATGATAAAATGAAAAAGTCCCTACAAAAGGAGCTTTTCAACACATACGAATAATTTTTCATTGAAAAAAATTTTCCGAAAATTTTATAAAAAAATTTCTGAATATTTATTTTTTTCTCAGAAAAATAAAAAATTAAATTTTTATTTTTAAAATAAAAAAAATTAGTTTTTTGAATAAAATTTTTCAAATATAACAAAAATATTTTTTTAATTAACATTTTTTTAACAAATTAAAAAAATTAGTTTAAAAGAGTTCAAACTATAAATTTGGTTTATAATTGCAAACTAATTATAAACTAGTTTATAAATACAAATTAATTCTAAATAAATTTTAAACTGAATTAAAACTATTTTACCAGTTAACTGTTATAAACCACATCTAGTTAACTTGTAAGATACCCTTTCTTAACATGAATAAACCACAGTATTTACTTAGTAATCTATTTAACGGTTTCACCAATAACTTTATTGTACTTGTACAATTTACCACCACCAATGACATACTCACATCTAGTTGTATCCATGCTATAAGACAAATCACTACAATTGATAAATAAGACAAAATTACAAATTTCCAATCAAGCTTTTATGGCTAATAAATGGAAGGACCACACAGCAGCAGGTTTCATCAAAATCTAACCATATCCATTCTTCCCACCATCCCATCCAAATTTTCCACCACTTAAACAAAAAAGTGAAAAATTTTCTATACACATAGGGTTAAGTATATTCATATATAGTTACTGTTTAATTACACCATCTCTTGTTTGGCCAATCTTCATTGAATTCTGTATAATGCCAGGAACCATCCTGGTTTCAGGTACTAAATTTTATGTAGTATGTAAAATTTAAGTATCTTAGTAATCATGTGATTTTGTATTTAGTTTTATTTATTCATTTTTTTACAGTTCTTGAATTCATGGATCTTCCATTTTCTTCATCAACACCAATAAGAGGTATGCAATTGTTCTTACTTTTTTTTAATTTGTCCTTAATTTCTCTCTTTTATTAACTTTGAACTAAGTGTTTGATAAATGCAGCTTCTATGGGGAAAATTGAGTACCAAATCAGTGACAAAGGAAACTTTTCCTTGTAAGATTAATTCAGAAACTCTTCATCTTGTTAGGTTATACCAATTTCAATGCTGTAATCTGTTTGTTTTTATGTTTCAGTCCCATAGCTAGTCTCCGTGACGATTTGGTTTTTAAAATTCATGATTCCGAAGGGAATGAACTATCGCGTGCAGGTTATAGTTATCTTCAATTGATAAAATTGTTTAATTAATATTTTCAAATTTGATCGAAGATTAAATGTTTCTAACATGATGCAGTAAATAACTGGCAGGAGTATATATCAGAATGATATTAGAGAAAGGTGTTTGGGAAGACACGTTTCCGCTCGGGGAAGGATACTTGCATTTGAAACTACAGGTTGTACTAAGCAATGAAGAGCGCGACAGAATTCGAATGATGGTACTCATTTCTCAAGTTTCTTAAACATTGCAAATTAAAGGCCTTGGTCACTTTGTGTGCAAACTAACTTCACTTCTATGATTTATTAGAGACAATCGGCATCAAAGAAAAAACAGGATGGGCTTCTTAATAGTAGTCAAAGAGGTGCAGAAAGTGAAAGAAATATGATTATTGGTAATGCGGTGTTACCTTTCCGCGCTAGTGATGAGGTCTCAGGTTTGATCTTACTTATCTGATTATAGAAAAATTGACATTTAAATCTGAAATGAAATGATAAAATAACAGAAGAATGTTTGATAGTTATGAATTTGGTCCTACATACATTCCCTCAAAGGCTTTTTCCTGATGTTTTAAGTGCTCCATCTTCTCAAGAATCATCACCAAAGCAATACCTTCAACATGAAGAAGTTTCTCAATTACGAAGTCCTGTTCATTCCTCCGATGACAAAGAAAGTTCCACTACGAATGCTGCTGAGGCTGAGCTTGAACAGAAACAGCTAAACTCAGTTAAGAATTAATCAATTTTCCGCAATCTCTTTCTATGAGGCACTGACACTTCGGTTTAAAGGTGTGTCTGTGACAAAATATCAACATTAATCACTTTCCTTTTCTTAAATTACTACTTGTGTCTATGTGTTATTGTCATGTCTTGGAACTTGGATTTGCTGCAGTCAAGGGATCTGTGACCATCTGATCTATCAGTGATTGCAGGGAATTCGAGTTCCATACCTTGTGTCTGTTTCTGAGTCAGTGATTCATATGTCTCTTTTCATCCCAACAAGAAGACATTGGAAAATGTACTATTGTTTGTTTAATGGTCATTTTACATGTTTTAGAACATTGCAGATCAATATAAGAAGACCTCATCAATAAAACCTGTGTCGCAAGAAGTTAATCTCATCCAATTACAGCATGGAGTTAAGAAGCCTGCCAATCAGTCAGCATCCGAGAATCAGCCTCGGAGAGCTACTGGTTCAGAAGAAATGGTGATTTTTTTAAGCTCTGAAAAAGTTAATTCCTCAACAAATAATCCAATACAAGATAATCTAGAGAATGACAATCTTCCAAACTCGGAGAAGAAGGCTCACCTAGGAAGATCTCCTAGCAATGTTAAGAAAATGATAAGTGCTTTTGAAAGTGGTCTACCTAAGGTATATTTAGTCCTGTTTGAATTTACATATCTGAGTTTATCTGCTAGCATAATCACATGTAAGATTGTTTGGAAGAACTTCAAGAAACTACTTAAGACATTTATAACTACTCTTAGGATTTCTAGCTTATATGAAAACAATTTGATTTATTCTATCTTTTGATATAGATATAATTTATACATAAAGCACATGATATGCGCTTATGCTATAAGCATTGGACTAAAATGTTCATCCAAACACGGCATAAGTGTTGTTCACTTGTGCTGTTATAGTATGATCAATACTTTATTGCAATTTTTTCAACAAGTGAATCTTGACAGGATATGAGGCCTAATATTAAACCACCTCCAACGAAATATCAAGTGAGTCCAATTGAAAAGAAAGATTCTTCTGATACTCGGCATTTCGAGCAAGATAAGTCATTGAACATAGAGCCGATAGGCTTCTTAAAAGAAAAGTTGAAAAGTGCTTCTTTGGTAAAAGACTTAAAAGAACTTCCAGAAAATATTGAAGAAAGTAAAGAGCAAATTCATATACCGAAAAGACGAATAGGTTCAAATGCAAGAAATGAAGATAAAGACGAAGAGACAAATAAAAATGCAGCACATATTGAAACTGTAACTGATGGAAGCAAATATGAAAAGATACATGACATAGCAAAATCAAAAACCCATACTTCTGATGATGATAATGGAGATGAAAATTCTGGAGGACCATTTAATCAGGTTAACATCAATTTTATCAATGTTTTTATATTTGCAACAGTGGTCCAAATTTGGTCATTGATTTTGTATGAACCATGTTGCATTTCAGTATCATGTGTCTAGTTCAGGTTTTTCTTTAGTGACATTTCACACTTTCACATCTCAGGTAATAAAAGTTGCAATCATCATAGGCTTTGGATTTCTTGTTCTCTTTACCAGACAAAGAAATAAGAGGTACTCAAATTATACTACTTTATTATTTTACTTGGTCGTGGTCGCGTAAGGCTTTTGCCATTTCGACCGGTTTCTTTTTTATTATAAAACGGTGAATAAAGGTATCGGTATAAGTACCTTCTGACACCATTTTGTCGCGGTAACAGCGCTATTTTAAAACCTTGAAATTTCTCATGTTAAACTAGAACTTTTAGAATTAGTGTCTATGAGTATGTATTCTGTACTAGTGACAAATAACATGTTTTTAACTTTCTGAATGTACAAGAAGGAAGGAGAAGCGTGCTTGATTATCAGTTCAACAAACCTCAAATTCTTCATTTTTTTGAAGCACATACATCTGCATGATGCTGTTAACTTTCGAGTTTCAGATGATGGATCAAATATTTTGCATGAATTGAAACCATGAGATTGCTGAGATAATTGAATCCTTCCAAAACAAGAAACACAAACACAAATATTCATTTATGTTGAAGGGACTTTGGGACTTAAGAGACTTGACAACAGTTAGTTGAAGTTCAAGGTTGAACTTTGTAACACTAGGCCTTTATTTCATCATAGATTTTGTGTTTCATCACAATATTTCATTTTATTGTTTTGTTTGTTACCTTGATTGTATGTCAATTCTTCCATTCATTTTTCAAACATAAACAATTTAGATTTAAAAAAATCACATGTGGAGATGTCAAATGAGTGTATTTGAATAGTGAAGTGTTTACATATAAGGACTCTTTTCTAAGAATAACAAAAATGTCATTGTATTTTTTAAACTATACTTCATTTTGAAACTTGTTCTATGAGAACAAAATGTATTTGAACAAAACTTAACAATTATATTTGAACAACATAATATACAATTCCACCATTTATTGCTATCAATTACAGAATGATTTTTTGACATACAAACACTGCAATATTGCACAATACATATAAAAATATGCATCAATCAACCGTATAGTTTTAATCATAAATTTACATAAGATAAAAAAAGAAAAGATTAAGAATATGTCACACCTAAAATATGTACGAACTTTAACGTGTAAATATTATCTATAACTTCGGCATGGTGCAAAGACTTTTTAGATCTAATTGTTCCAAAGATCAATGCATTAAGTCGTAATCAGATAGGATCTAAATACAAACTTTTTATAATAAAAGAAAAATACATAATGGTTTTTAAACAAGACATTCAGAAGGAGGTCCGTGTAAAAGACGTTTAGTATCAGTACAATAATTATAAATCATATAATTCTTTTGCGCCCATTGAACTTTAACTATCCCATTTGAGTCCAACGATTCTCTTAACCATGATTGGGTCGATGAAGATGATGGAGATTTGTTGGAAGAACAAGAAGAACCTGAAGAAGTCCAAACACAAATTTGAGGGTTGAAGTTTCTATATGTGGCTGTGAATGGGGTTTGGGCCCAGTCAGTTTTCACAAGCCCACCTCGTGTGGCCTAATTCTCAGCATCCCATAGACTAGAATATATTCTGAAAGGTTGGTTCTTTGGAAAATCATCCCCTTTGGATTCTAAATTCTTGAATTCTCTTATTGGTATATATATATATAAAGTGTAGATTGATAACTATTAGTAGAAAATTTTACCTCATGCTTTTATTCCTATACTCTTATATTTTATTAAAAAATATTAATTTTGTCTTGTATATTTTTAACTATATTATTATTTTACTTTTTAAATATTTTTTAAATTTATTTTATGTATCAGAAAATTTTACAAAATAGTTTTGATAGTTATTTTTAAGTATTTTTTAATTTTTTTGTACCGGAAGATTTTGCAAAAAAGTTTCGGTAATTATTTTTAAATTTAAAAAAAAAATGATGTATCATAAGATTTTGCAAAATAATTTCAGTAATCAATTTTTGTGTATCAGAAGATTTTGCAAAAGAGTTTTGATAGTCATTTTTAAATTTTTTTGTGTGTACCGGAAGACTTTGCAAAAGAGTTCTGGTTGTCACTTTTAAATATTTTTATATGTATCGAAAAACTTTGCAAAAGAAATCTGATAGTTATTTTTTGTGTACCGAAAGACTTTTTAAAAAAGTTTTGGTAATCAAGTTTTTGTATGATTTTACAAAATAGTTTTGATAGTTAATTTTTGTATTTGCTGGACCAAAAAAGTAAATAATATTGGCTTTGCTAGAACAAAAAAGTAAATAAATAATTGGCCCGAAGGATCAATCATTGTGAAATTTTCGCCTCCTATTTGTTGAGTTATTTTGGGTTTTTATATTTTCTCTATGTATGATAAATTTAATGTATATAATGATTGGATTTGCTAGACCAAAAAAGTAAATAAATAAATAATGATTGAATTTAAATGTGGTAAATTGAAGTAGAGGGATCATATTGATTGACTAAGCTAGTTGAGTGTGGGGATCGTGAAAGCCAGCAAGTTGAGGGATAATATCAAAACCTTCTAACATCAAATCAATTTGGCTGATGTCTAAATCTTGAGGGTATAATAGTTCTTAGTTAATTTCTTCACGAATCAACATATTATTATCATATTCTCGATAAACATCACTTATTTGATTACATTCTGAGGCTAGCAATTAAATATACAGTTACGCTTTGAAACTAGATTTTTAACACTCAAATTTAACACCATACACCATTTATCGCATAGTATATATATATATATATATATATATATATATATATATATATATATATATATATATATATATATATATATATATATATATATATATATATATATATATATATATATATATATATATATATATATATATATATATATATATATATATATATATATATATATATATATATATATATATATATATATATATATATATATATATATATATATATATATATATATATATATATATATATATATATATATATATATATATATATATATATATATATATATATATATATATATATATATATATATATATATATATATATATATATATATTTGAAGTGTTTTTTTTTTTATTTTTATAAATTTGTGGTATTTTGGAACGTGTATGATGTAGTTAAAGTCAATTCAAACATGCAATAGTCAACGATATGTATAATGTAGTTGAAGTCAGTTTGAACATGTAAATGATTTAGTTATATATATAAATATGGTTATGTACTTTATTGGTAGTGATGCACATGGGTTTTTAATGAGGAGTCTCAGGTTATTACATAAGTTTTTGAAATATTATTGTTTCATTTTTGCAAGAACTAAAGATTTCAATGGAGAATCTATCGAACTGTCCATGAGGCAACGAGTTATGTTAGATCTTAATGGAGGAATCTTTGTTGCTCCTAGAGGCAATATCATATGCTTGATCCTTATGGAGGAATAATTTCTGCCCACATAGACGATAATTTACGTTGGATCCTCATGGAGGAGTCCTTGCCGCCTATAGAAACGATAACTTACATTGGATCCTCATGGAGAAATCCTTGCCATCTATAGAGGCGATAAATTATGTTGGATCCTCAAGGAGGAATCCTTGTTATCCAAGAAAAAACATTTGCGATGTATCTTTATAGAGAAATCCTAATCCTAAGAATCCACATAAGGCCAAAAACTTGTTCAAAGTATTTTTTAGACAGAAGAGAAATAAGTTAAGGCATGAGAGCTCATAATTAAATCAAATCCCAAAGGGTTTAAAGAGTACTAAAATCCCTTAAAGGGAGTTGTTAATCATGACACAAGAACCCTTAAGGGTAGAATTACAAAAGGATGCAAATTGGCATAACGTCAAAGCCACAAGCTTAACAACCATCCTCCTAGGACCGCATTTTCTCTAAGGCTATCTAATGATGAAAAGCTTCCTCCTTGGGAGTTTATTCCTTCACTGCCTTGTCTTGCTAAGGCTCAATTTGGGCGCCCTCATCAAGAGACGCGTCAGACTTCTCAAGAGGTAAAACCTATTATTCCTCCACTAATTATTCATCACAAATTATTTTGAAAAGATCCATTTGAATCAGGTCCAGCTCAAGGTAGAGGAAGGTCACCCGCACCTTCGACCCCTCAAAATATAAGTCATAAGTGTCCATTAATTCCTTCTTAAGATTGGGTAACAACTCCTTCATGTTCTTCTTAAAGAAAAAGGCATCCTCAAGGGACTCCTTCAAGCTATTCACTAAGAGTGAGAGAACGCGGGGCTTTGACTCCACCACTTCAAGTTAAGTTGTCAGTTTTTCCTTCTCACTGATCAAGTTTTTCAATATTGCCTGACTTTTGGAGAGATTTCCTTAGGAAGTAGAGAGCTTGGACTTCAGCTAACTCACAACTTAGGCGTTTTTCTCACATTGAATTTGTTTCGTCAACAAGACCCTCTGCAAGTGATGATCTTTTAATTAGAAAAACTTATTTGGCACCTTATTACCAATGACCTTATAAATACCCGGGAAATCTTTACTAAAAGGGAGGTCGACGAAAGTGAATTTTATGGCATCAAATGTGGGATCGTTCCACATGGAGGATAGAGAGGCATGTCATTCCCAATTGGCAAAGAATACACATCCATCTTATCCTCCTCATAGGTCATGGTTGAATTATCCTTTAGTACTGTTATAACAGTGGTCAAGTGTCGGGTTTTTGTTATCATCTCCACAGGGAATATGAGATATTGCCGCCGTTCGACAGTTGTTAAATTTGTAACTTTATAGTAACAAAAGGTTTGATTTTAAAGTAACGGTAGCTTTGCATATAAGTAAGAAATGCGATAAAATAATGGTTTGACGGTTTAAATAAAGATTGCCAAAGTTAGGGTTCGGTGATCGCTTTGCATGCATATGTTCGATCAACAAGATTCATAAACTCCATTTAGATGATAAATACATTCACAACATCCTCTCAATGTGATTATTTCTAACTCACATTGTGGGTTTTGCCATTTCGATCCATTGTTGATCTCTCACAGAATCTATCAAAATGACAACATTAAAGTTTAACATTTTAGGTGAACACCTTCATTCATAACTATCTCTAGCTTACAAACAAAGATGGATGAAAACCTAGTTTAAGAGTTGGAAAATATCTTTCAATCATAAACCAACACAAAGAGTTATCATAAAAGCAAAGTTTTCACCATATATTCATCATCCAAGAGTTTACAAATGAAGATCAATACATTTACATACAAAGCTTGATGATCTCCTACATCTAACCTTGACAAAAGATGAACTTAGCTACTCATTCTCATGGGTAGCTTGAACAAGAAGAAAATGGAGAAGATGAAGAACATCCACTTCAAAGGATTGATGATGGATGTGTTTCCACTTCTCAAGATTACAAGATGAGCCAAAAAGCAAGAAAAACTAAGCTATCTTCAATTCTAGGTCAGAAAATGTTATGTTGCAAATGCTCTAAGTGTCCTCCAAAAGTAGCTAAAGCATGGTACTTATAAGGCACTAGAAAATGTCAAAAAGTAGCTCTGTTTTCGCCCATTCGCCAGGCGAACAGAACCCTTCGCCAGGCGAACATAAAATATCTTGGCACTTCAAGGTGCCTCCAACAAGAAAACCGCCCTTCTGGTGTGTCGCGCCTTCGTCAGGCGAAGCAAAACATTCGCCAGGCGAGCATTCGCTGGCATCACTCGCCAGGCGAATTTTGTGTTGATTTGCTACTGGAATTGCAAGAGGAAAGCTGAGACTTCTTTGCCGTAACCTTCGCCAGGCGAACGGTACCGAAGCTTCGCTGGAACCTTCGCCTGGCGAACTTTCTGCCCTTTAGGTCTGGGAGTTTATTCTGAATTATTCGCCTTGGCTCGCCAGCACTCGCCGAGCGAACCTTCGCTGGAACTCGCTGGGCTTCGCCAGGCGAATGCTCTGATCTTTCAACTTTCTTCAGGAAACTTCAAATTCATTCCTTCCAAGGTGCTCCTATTAGTGTCAAACCTGCACACTTAACAGCAATATTACGAACACCATTCACTTGAATCACAACAAAATGAAACTAAACAAATTCTACTACTAAATCAAACACTACTAGATAAAAGCAAGTAAAAACACTATTAAAAAGGGTCAAATATATACAACATTTGGGATCTAACAACTCTCCCCAACTAACTTATTTGCATATCCTCAAGCAAAGTATGCCTCTCAAAACAAAAAGGAGGATTTGCTCAAGAACCAATTCATTCAAAGTGAAAATATTCGGCTCAAACCCACAACAAATGCAACAAGTTAAATATTACACAATTCCACAATAGATAATGTACAAGAACTTGATTCTAAAACAAATCAAACAATGCTTCAAGAAATAACTAATTCTCATGACATGTTATTCTAACACTCCACTTCGAAGAAGGATTGAAGTAAAAACGCATGAAAGTGCGGGACAAAAATTCACTCCAATGACAAATAATGCAATACTACACAATTCATATAATATCTAAATGCTCACAACAAAATTATGGAAGTTAAAGATCACATAGGACTTCAAGGGTTGTAGCTTGGTCGGGTTACAACAAAGGGTCATTTATAAGGCCATTGAAACGAAATTGTCGATGCTCGAGAACACTCACTATACAAGTATTTACAACATCACCACTTCATTCATCAAATTCCTACAAATGCCAACCCTCACAAGTCTTTTGCACAATTATTTTCTTTTTCTTTCCTTCAAGCAAGCATACTCTTTTTTTTTTCTTTTTTTTTGTGTTCTATTTCTCTTTTCTTTTGATTATTTCAACAATCTTTATTCACACCGCTTGCTTGAAAGATTTTCACAATTTTCTCGACTTTCTCTGTTCTCCCCAACTAAATTCCAACTCCACCCAAAGTGAATGTTCCAAGCTTTTACAGCAAGAAAAACAATTTAAGCATAACAAGGTTCAAGAAGAAATCGAAAATTAGAAACTCGAAAGGCTCAAAAGGGGCTAACGAAAGTCACACTCCTCACAGGACGTGTATGGAAATGGTTGTGCTCTATACAAACAAGTGCCTTGATCCTCTCTAAAACTTCCATAAAATTATAAAGAACAAAAGATATAGCATGAATTATAAGTATACAAAAAATTCATCATCCATCCATAGCATATATACAATTAAAGGGAGGATTCTTTCATTTGTGGTTTAGGACCTAAATGACATATCAAGCCTCAAAGTTGCAAAAAGAAGCAAAGTTACAAAATTGCTCAAAAAATAACAAGTTCTAAAACATTCTAAATTCTAGAATAAGGTAATAAGTACCTTGCCAACAAATTTGTGAGACGATAATATCATCGCCGTCCCACTTTGAACGAAATTTTTGCATATCTACAAAAGACACTAAATGTCGACAATAAGGTGTTAAAATATTCACAACACAACCACCCTTAGATAAAACTTAACATAAAACTTAAACAATAAAGAAATAATAATAATAGTAAAAAAAACAAAATATGCTAATAATAATAATAATAATAATAATAATAATAATAATAATAATAATAATAATAATAATAATAATAATAATAATAATAATAAAAGATAACATAGTGTTTAACACCAACAAAGTCAAAAGTACCTTAAAAGGTACAAGTACAAAATAGAATCTCAATCCCAAAATACATTACAAAACAACTGAATGGAAATACAAGATAAAAAAAACTTCACTTTGTAGCACAAAGGAAGTAACAACATACAGAGATCACTCCTCCTCCTCATACATGTCATAACCATCATCATCGTCCTCATCACCCTCATCACCGTCATCATCATCATCCTCTACCTCATCACCAGCAGGGTCATCATCCTCTGCATCCTCCCTCCTACCAAAACTGGGCCTGTCCACAGGCCATGCAGCATGCTCAAGGAATTGCTCCCTAGTCATCATCGTGTGGTTCCCGGTAGGATCACGTATCTGCAACTGCAAAAGCTGCAAGGAGTCATGAAGATCACAAGTGGCGCGCTGCTGAGCGGCCATCCAATCCCAATTATAAGTACAAATCTCCTACTGAAATGGGGAGAAAGCAGGAGAAGCCTGACCAGATCCAGGAGTGCCCTCGGTACGCCTGCTGGCATCAGTACCGGCAGCAGAAGTTTCACCAACAGCAGGCCTAGCTCTACAAAATTTGTCAACATACTTATCATCGATCGCAGTAGGAATGGTCGCCTGTCTCCTCTGAGGGATATCCACACCGGCATAAGCACAAAGCGACATAATAAGGCACGGGAAAGTTAGCGGGGTATTCTTGCGAGCAGCTATCCCTCCACGTCCACTTAAAACCACAACACGCATCTCGTCAGCAATGATGCGTGCAATGTCAATCTGTACATTCTGCAGGATCGAATGAATCAAATGGGAAATAGGTATAGGCACCAAGCTGTGGTGGGACCTTGGCACTACATTCGTTAGAACAAACAACAGAATTAGCTGCACCAGCAGCTTCATATCAGTTCGAAGGTACCGAATGGCTACCCCCGAAGAGTTGCGCACTACATTGTGCCCATCTAAGCACAAATCCCTGGTCATTGCATCCAAATCACGATGCTTGTTCAGGCCCCGGTGATACTCATCTATCTGGCTTCCTGAAAGAGACAGAGGGTTACCCAAAGCATTACTTATAGCTCGCCGATTAAACCTTACCGTGACACCACAAACTGTTGAGGCCCAACTAAACACTTCACCATCATCCAGGATGGCATTTGCATAGAATTCCCAAACTATTTCAGCATTGTAACCATCCAGAGGAGTCATCAGACGCTCCCACTTTTTCACTACAAAAAGCGCGTCAATAGCACGGTACGATCCAGTTTCACTCAACTGGAACCTCTTCTCTGCCACGATGTTCCTCCTTTCGAGAGTTTCATAGCGAGCAGCCTGAGTAGCACCGCGGAACCTGTCTAAATTGAAGCGGATCGGAACAGTACGAGAAGTGGAGGCCTTTCTCTTGTTGGGGTTGATCATCCTAGGTCCCATCTGAAAACAATGTTAAAAACAAACAACATAGAACCAAGATGTTAGAAAGAAACAACCAGTACTAAACAGCAAAGAAAGAAAAATTCTACTGCATTCGCCTTGGTTCGCCAAGCGAATCTTGGCGAATGTTCACTACCATTCGCCAGGCGAATGCCAGCGAAGGTGCGAAAATGCAGACAAACAACACTTCTGCAATTGTGTTAGATGCAAACCAAAGGTGTTCTCCCATTCTCATTACGAGAAGCAATTCGAACATACATGCACTAATTTTCACAGAAAAAGAGAAAGGGGTTTCTTAACCTAACACAATTTCAGAAGCACATTCAAGGATCCCACAACATAAAAGCACAGAAGTAGAAGAAACCAACAATAACAATGCACAAACTGAAAGAAGAATAAACAAGAGAACATACCTTAGGATTGAAATTGAGGAATTCGCAACAAGCAAAACAAGAGAGAAAGTTGGGAGGGAATGTGAGAGTGAGGCAATGAAAAGAGGCAAAGGGAGGTTAGGGTTTTCAGAATTGAAAGTGTAACGGTTAATGGGCCCAAGTGGCCCATCCCAAAAATCCCCCAATTTTAACTGATGTGGCAATTCAGGGTGTGCTGATACGCCACACTCGCCACCATTCGCCAGGCGAAGGTTAGCGAATATGACAGTAGGATTTGGATCTGCTGCATTGCTCCACTTCACAAGTCCACAACCAACCTTTCTCAAAATGCATAAAATGAACATAAAAACATGTAAATACTTACAATGTTGAGGTGCCTCTCAACAAGCGCTTGTTTAACGTCGGATAAGCTCGACGGTCCAAGATGCTCACTCCGGAACATCTAGACGGAAACTACAGCTTTGTCGGTCCACAAGACCGCCAAGGTATACCTTCAACCGCTGACCATTTATTGTCCAGCTGTCCTTTTTCTCCAAATCCTCAATGACAACTGCCCCGAAAGTTTTTACCTATTTAACGCGGAATGGTCCAGACCACTTTGACTTTAATTTGCCCGGGAACAATCTTAACTTGGAATTGAACAATAGCACAAGCTGCCCCGGCGCAAATTCCTTCTTACGGATCTTCTTATCATGGTATTCCTTCACTTTCTCCTTGTACAACCAACTTGAGTGGTATGCAGCATTGCGCATATCTTCCAACTCAAGAAGTTGCACCTTCCTCTTTTCACCGGCCAACTCATTATCAAAATTTAAAAATTTTAAGACCCATAAGGCCTTGTGCTCCATTTCAACCGGTAAATGGCAAGTTTTACCAAAAACCAATTGGAATAGATTTAGCCCAATTGGAGCTTTATAGGCCGTGCGATACGCCCATAGAGATTCATCCAACTTTTGCGACCAATCCTTCCTTGAGTTCGACACAGTTTTTTCTAAAATTCTTTTAATCTCTCTATTCGAGACCTCAGCTTGACCATTTGCCTGTGGGTGATACGGAGTCGTCACTTTATGCGTTACACCGTAATGTTGCAAAACTTTTTCTAACGGTGCATTGCAAAAGTGTGACCCTTCGTCACTTATCAACACCCTAGGGGTTCCAAAACGGGAAAAAATATTTCTTTTTAAAAAGCTTATGACCGTTTTAGAATCCGCCCTTGGTGAGGCAATCGCCTCAACCCACTTGGACACATAGTCAACTGCCACCAACAAGTATTCGTTTCCAAAAGAGGGTGGGAATGGTCCGACAAAGTCGATACCCCAACAATTAAACAATTCTACCTCTTGGATATTTTGAAGAGGCATTTCGTCTCTCTTTCCTATCCCACCACTCCGTTGACAACTGTCACAACTTTGCGCATGGGCATTTGCGTCTTTAAAAATAGAAGGCCAATAAAATCCCGATTGAAGGACTTTATTTGCCGTTCTAGCCCCATTGAAATGACCGCCATATGGCGAGTTGTGGCAGTGCCATAGAATACTTTGGGCCTCATCACCCGTAACACACCTTCTTAACAAATTATCACCTCCCAGCTTAAACAGATAAGGGTCATCCCACACATAGTACTTGGCATCCGAGAGGAATTTCCTCTTTTGATTAGGAGTTAGGTCGGGAGGCACAAAACCACTCGCCTTGTGGTTTGCAAAATCCGAAAACCACAGCCTCACTTGAACTGTGAGTTATGTGGAGTCCCAGGACACGAAGTTTCTGATTGTCAACTATTGGCAGGAACTCCCACTGATCAAGTGAATTATGCTCAAGGAAACCCTTACTCAAACACATACAACCCAGGTTGGAAGAATCATCTGAACTTCTCCTATAAGAATAACAATGCTTATTACGCACCAGGTCAAGCACCAGCTACATCACCAGGATATCAAAAGACCGCTCCTAATATCCCTAGAAAATCGAACCTTGAATTGATGATGGAGAACTTTATAGCTAACCAATCTCAAACAAACAAGGACTTCTTAAACCAAAACATTCACACTAGTGAGCAAATTAAACAATTAGTGAGCAAAGTAGATGCATTAGCTACACATAACAAAATGCTTGAAACTCAGATTTCACAAGTAGCTCAACAACAAGCACCTACTGCTGCACCAGCTGGAGTATTCCCTGGACAACCTCAACCTAACCCGAAAGGACATGCTAACGCTGTAATATTAAGGAGTGGCAAGGAACTTGACGGACCTACCGATCCAAGACTTGACAATCCAGCCATGTACCAAAAACCGGATAAACCGACTGAAGTGGCGAAAGATCCAGAAGAAAAGGAAGATGAAAATCGAGAGGTAGTGGAGAAAGAACAACCTTATGTGCCTCCACCACCCTATAAACCCCCAATTCCATACCCTCAAAGATTAATAAGTTCCAAGACGACGGGTCAATTTAAGAAATTTGTCGAACTTCTGAAACAGTTGAATATTACTATTCCGTTTACAGAAGCAATTACCCAAATACCCTCGTATGCTAAGTTTTTAAAAGAAATCTTATCCAATAAGAAAAAGATAGAGGATAACGGAACAGTTACACTTACTGCTGAGTGTAGCGCCATAATTCAGAATAACATGCCTCCTAAGCTAAAAGATCCAGGAAGTTTCTCTATACCCTGTGTAATAGGAAAATTCGTCATTGACAAAGCTCTATGCGATTTAGGAGCCAGTATCAGTGTTATGCCCTTAACGATTTGCAAAAGGCTAGACATGGGAGACCTAAGACCAACTAAAATGTCTGTTCAACTAGCCGATCGCTCTGTTAAATATCCTGTAGGCATACTAGAAAACGTCCCAGTACGTATAGGACAATTCTACATTCCTACTGATTTTATAATCATGGACATCTCTGAAGACTCCACTACACCTATCATACTAGGAAGACCATTCTTAGCTACCGCCGGAGCTATAATAGACGAGCTATAATAGACGTAAAAAGAGGAAAGCTAACCTTTGAAGTAGGTGAAGAGAAAGTTGAATTTGTGTTAACACAATTCTTACAATCACCAGCTATAGAGGATACATGCTATCTAATGGACGTAATTGACGAATGTGTAAGAGAAATGGAACTGAAAGAGACCACTTATTCTGAAATAATGAAAATTCAAATCCCTCCGATTTTCGAAGATGATAATTGGCGAAAACCGTATCAGGATGTTAGTCTAAGCGAAAGTTTAGCACTTACACCGGATCCCATGCCAAGTAAAGATAAACCTACATTAGGGTTAAAAACTTTACCTCATAACCTAAGGTACGAATTCTTAGACGTTGAATGTAAAAGACCAGTTATAGTAAATTCCAGTTTAGGAACTATAGAAACAAAGAAACTTTTAGATGTCTTGAAGAAATATCCAACTGCATTAGGATATAACATATCTGATCTCAAGGGAATATGTCCTTCAGTTTGCATGCATCATATTCTGCTAGAAGAAGATTGCAGAACCTCCAGAGAATCTCAAAGAAGGATTAACCCAACCCTTATCACTGTAGTAAAAGAAGAAGTTAAGAAATTATTAGATGTCGGGATAATATATCCAATCTCTGATAGTGAATGGGTTAGTCCAATACATGTAGTGCCAAAGAAAGGAGGTATCACTGTTGTGAAAAACGCACAAGGCGAATCGATATCGCAAAGAGTAGTGACGGGATATAGAGTGTGCATAGATTATCGTAAACTAAACAAAGCCACTCGAAAAGATCATTTCCCACTACCTTTCATAGATCAAATGTTAGAACGATTAGCCAAGCATTCTTACTTCTGTTATCTTGACGGTTACTCAAGATTTTTCCAAATCCCTATCCATCCTGACGATCAAGAGAAGACTACATTCACATGTCCTTATGGAACGTTCGCTTATAGGCGAATGCCCTTTGGATTATGCAACGCTCCTGCAACCTTTCAAAGATGTATGATGTCAATCTTCGCAGATTTTATAGACAACATCATGGAAGTGTTCATGGACGACTTCTCTGTATGCGGGCAAAGTTTTGAAGGATGCTTATCGAACTTAGAAATGGTGTTAGAAAGATGTGTAAAAGTAAATCTCGTGCTTAACTGGGAGAAATATCATTTTATGGTCAACGAAGGAATAGTATTAGGTCATGTAATATCCGACAAGGGAATTGAAGTTGATAAAGCTAAGATTGAAGTAATAAAAGATCTTCAACCCCCTAAAACCGTTCGAGAAATACGAAGCTTTTTAGGACACGCCGGTTTTTACCGACGATTCATCAAAGATTTCTCGAAAATCACTAAACCTCTTACTGGTTTATTAATGAAAGACGCTGAGTTCATATTCAATGAAGATTGTCTTAAAGCATTCGAAACTCTAAAAACAGCCCTCATCACCGCACCAATCATGCAACCCCCTGACTGGAGATTACCTTTTGAAATCATGTGCGATGCGAGTAACTATGCTGTAGGCGCAGTTCTGGGTCAGAGAAAGGAAAAGAAACTTCATGCGATTTACTATGCCAGTAGAACCTTGGATTCTGCCCAGATGAACTACGCTACTACAGAAAAAGAATTTCTAGCAGTTGTCTTTGCGCTTGACAAATTCCGCTCTTACCTAGTTGGAGCGAAAATAATCATTTACACAGACCATGCTGCTATCCGATATCTATTAACTAAGAAGGATGCTAAACCAAGACTCTTAAGATGGATTTTACTCTTACAAGAGTTTGATCTAGAAATAAAAGACAAGAAAGGTACTGAGAACGTCGTAGCGGACCATTTATCTAGAATAGAAGGTATTAAACCCGAACAAGTGCCGATTAACGATGATTTTCCGTATGAACAACTGATAGCACAAATAGGAAGCGACCTAGCGCAGTTAGATATAAATGAACCAGAATCCGTGGAAACAATCCAGACAACTGTAGGACTGCCATGGTACGCTGGCATTGTCAACTACCTAGCCGCAGGAGCTCTTCCACCCGATCTAACCTATCAGCAGAAAAAGAAATTCTTTCATAACCTGAAACATTACTATTGGGATGAACCATTATTGTTCAAAAGAGGACCAGATGGAATCTTTCGCCGATGTATTCCCGAAGAAGAAATAGAAGATGTCATTGCTCAATGCCATTCATCTCCTTATGGTGGACATGCAAGCACTTCCAAGACTTGTGCAAAAATCTTGCAAGCCGGCCTATTCTGGCCTAATCTATGGAAGGATGTCCACATCGCTGTTATAAATTGCGATCGGTGTCAACGCACTGGCAATATTTCAAGAAGAGATGAGATGCCCCAAAAGGGAATTTTAGAAGTAGAAATCTTCGACGTCTGGGGAATAGATTTCATGGGACCATTCCCATCATCTTTCGGTAATAATTACATACTCGTAGCTGTTGATTATGTCTCGAAATGGATTGAAGCCATAGCTTCTCCTACAAACGATACACGAGTAGTAATAAAACTTTTCAAAAATATAATCTTTCCCAGATTTGGTGTGCCTTGACTCGTCATAAGTGACGGTGGCTCGCACTTCATTTCAAAAATCCTTGACAAGTTACTATCTAAATATGGAGTACGACACCGTGTGGCTACACCATATCACCCACAAACAAGTGGACAAGTCGAAATCTCAAACAGAGAAATTAAACAAATCTTAGAAAAGACTGTCGCCATATCTCGGAAAGATTGGTCATCTAAACTTAATGAAGCTCTATGGGCTTATAGGACCGCTTACAAGACACCCATAGGTACTACACCTTTCAAACTAGTTTATGGAAAATCTTGTCACCTCCCAGTAGAACTAGAACACAAGGCTTATTGGGCGATAAGAACTCTCAATATAAACTATAATGCTGCAGGAGAAAAGCGAATCCTAGACATTAACGAATTAGAAGAATTAAGGTTAGATGCATATGAGAACGCTAAGATATATAAAGAAAGAACTAAGCGATGGCATGATAAACGCCTATCTAGGAAAGAATTTAGTGTGGGAGACGTTGTACTCCTCTTTAATTCAAGACTTAGGCTCTTTCCTGGAAAATTAAAGTCTAGATGGTCAGGACCCTTTGATATAACTAAAGTATTCCCGAGTGGAGCAATAGAAATTAAGGGAAGGAATAGTGAACCATTCATAGTAAACGGACAACGTTTAAAACACTATCATAAAGTTGAAAATAGAGATTATGCGAATAATCTAAAGCTTTTAGAATTGTCCACTAATTCCCCTGATTAATCTAAACCTAAGCATTACGTCAGGCTTTTGACAATAAAAACAGCGCTTAGTGGGAGGCAACCCATTTACTTATTTACTTATTTTAACTATTCTTTTCTTTTAGCACATTGTTATTTATCGTTTTTACTATTTGTTTAAATTGTTTTGTCAGTTTTATTTTACATTACTATTATCGCCATTACATTATGCATTTCATTTTCTTATTTTTATCTTAAATCACTTTTTACAGATTTTCTAAAGTCTTTTCCACTGATTTGTTTCCCCCATATTTGCACTGACCATGGCTAACCAACCAATTAACTATATGGAAACCAAATTTAGAGGTAGGAACCAAAGAATGAAGTTTGAAGAGTTATCACAGAGGCAAATGGATTTGGCCCTGTACCCAGATGATAAGACTATGGAAACCCTAGGTATACATGATAGTGTCATGTACTTGTTCAACCGACTCGGATGGAAGAATGCATTGATCCAACATAAGTTTGCGACTTACCGCGAGCTCACCCTTGAGTTCCTTAGCTCCTTACTTTACCTACCTGAGCGCGGTTTTGGATTTAGGAAAGGATTTATTAGTTTCCGCCTATTTGGAATAGAATATGACTTTAACCATAAAGAACTAGCTGACTTGTTAGGATTCCCTAGTGGACCATTTGCTTTTACTACCACACAGGTAGAATTGATGGATGTGGAGCTAGATTTCTTTTGGGGAACTCTAACCGGAAACTACCACCCTGAACCAAATAACATGAATAATGATGAGATCCATAATCCTGCTCTCCGTTACTTCCATAAATTCCTTGCCCACACCTTCTTTGGAAAATAAGAAAACATTACCGGAGTTTCTAAAGATGAAGTATTTATTATGTCATGTTTCACTAATGGACAGTCTGTTAATGGTGTACCTTTCATGATGCAAACCTTCACCCGCATCCAAGAAGAACCTGAATTACCTATATTAGTAGGAGGTCTTGTAACCATGATTGCTGATGCCATAGGACTTAGGTACCAACTGGACAGGTGCAACCGTCTAGGAACAATCCGCCCTATGAATCTTAAATTCTGCTTCAATAGACATATCATAAGGAATTTAGGACGCCCACCTTTTGAGTACCTAATCCAGAACGAAGTAGTAACCCTGTTCACATTGCCTAATCATGCTAGAGTAAGTGTTCACAATAAGGATAACTGGCTTTACGAGTTAAACCCACCTGATTATCCAGCTACTCCTGAAACACCTCAGTCTCACAGGATAAAAGATGATATAATGACCGCTGTTGAAACTGATCCTGAGACACCTCCTGGTTGCCATGACATTGACCCAACTGACGAAGTACATGAAACCCCTGAAGTGAATCAAGGAGATTATGCTAACAACTTACAAATCATCATGAACACTCTCAATGCTTACCAAACTGACATTAATCTATTTAAAGAAGACATTAAGAGCATGCAATTGGACATTATAGGATTGACTGACATGGCCTGCGAACAATTCTATCACTTGAACTCCGCCATCGAAGACCTGAAGAAACGCTTTTGAAAATGCTATAAGTGATTTAGTTTATTTTTTCTCATTGTTTTCGTTTCTAGTTAGATTTATTTTTCGCAACAATTTCATACCGTAGTTTCCGTTTATGTAACTTCATTTTCAATTACTTTATGCAATGCACCTTTAATTCCAAAATTTCTCCACTTTTAGCAATTTATATATTTTTCATTCTACGTACTGTTATGCTTGCATTATTTCATATTATATACAATCTCTCATGCCATGCAAGTTAGTATAGTACTGTGTTGAAGTTATATAATATATGGTGTTTATGATTTAATATGAGTGTTAGTGAAGAAAATACATTATTATAAAATATGTTAATTAAGTGAAAAAAATGTTTTTCTGGAAATTATCCAACGCAACGTGCCCTCACGGTCGTCACACCCATCTTACGATCGTGACGTGCTTAATTAGCGTGTCACGACCGTCACGCCCCTGTCACGACCGTGACTACCCCTATTACAGGAATCGTGAGAAACATAACTGTTTCTCATCGTGCCTTTTCTTCTTTTTCCTCCATAACTTCCTCAAAACTACCCATTTTCTCCATAACCTCCGTAACCTCCCCATTACCCTCATTAACCCCCCCATTATCATAACCCATCTCATTAACACTCTCCCTTATTTAACCCGAACCTCTATTTCCTTCATTCTACCATTTTTTTCACAAAACCTCACAAAACCTTCTTCCCTCACTCTTCACTCTTGCATGCTATGGATTCCATCACTTTTAGAGAAGGTGATGCTGGAGTCACCCAGAGAGAATGTTTCATCCGATTCCAAAACCGCGGTGTGCAACCTACCCGCTACATTGCCACTGACTGTTTGAGGGAACTCGGAATGCTTGCCAGCGTTCAAAGCCTGCTGCAAAAGGTCGGTCTGTGGGATCTCTGCAGTCAACCTCAGCCCACCTTTGAACTTCTGACACTGGAGTTCTTAAGCTCTTTCAGTTACATCACCCCTCCCGGTTCTCAGAGTCAGCTCACAGGTATCGCAACATTCTGATTGCATGGCCAAGAGTTCAACCTTTCGCAAACCAGGATAGCCGAGTTGTTAGGCTTCGATCACGGAACTGAAGCCCACCGTCGCGTGCCCGATAATTTTAGTGAACAAGCTTTCACTCTATGGCACGACTTAACCAACACCCGTGCATCCACCTTCCAAAGCCTCAACGCCACACACATCCACAACCCGACAATCCACTATTTTCACCGGGTCATATGCAACACCATCTTCGCTAGAGAAAGCAACCATAAGCTCAACTCCAAGGAGCTTCTGTTCTTACACTGCGCTCTTAATGACGAGCCGATCAACGCTGCCCCTTTCATGCTTCATCATATCCAGGCCATTGCACACAGAGGCTCCTCCCCGTTCTTCATAGGCGGCATTGTCACCGCCCTCGCCATTCAGTTGGGGCTTGGTGACGCGCTCGTTAATCAGCCTCACCTAGCCGCCGAATTCCTCACCAAGAGCTATTGCAGGTCCGCCCACCTGATCGCGCAGCGAGAGGATGGCAGGTATAGCCCTGTTGTCAATGGCACCATTTTCCACCACATCATTCTGCCGTCCCGCAACCGCATCGATCCATCCAACCGAGCCAACTGGCTCTTTGTTTTACCTGCTGCTGCCGATCACGTCCCGGTTCATGATGATCAGGCAGACCCTCCAGCGGACGAGATACAGGACGCTATGGATGCAGCTGAGCCTGTCCAGGATATACCAGAGACATCTACCCGACAGCCCCCCGCTCCCGCAGTCACACTTGAGGAAGTCCTCCTTGCGATTCATCAGCAGAACCAGATGAACGCCGCACTGGAGCGAAGGCAGAAGGCGCAGTATGATGCTTTACTCGGCACTATTGCAGCAAACCAGGAAGCCACTAATGAGCGGTTTGGAGAAATTTTCAGCGAGCTAGAAGCGCTCCGCATTAGCATTACTGCTACCTCCGACACCGGTTCTGATCCTGACGCGACTCCTTCCAGACGCCGCTCTCGCACCAGAGGCCGAGCCCGCGGTCCTCAGCAGCCATAGTTTACTTTTATGTTTGTTTTTCGTTTTTGTCGTTGTACTGTATCTGTACCACATTTATATCACAACATTGAGGACAATGTCTGATATAGTGTGGGAGAGGTACCTTTCATTTCCGCACTTTTCCATTTCGTTGTATTTTCAATTCCGTTGTATTTCTTTTAGCAAATTAATGAAACGAGCAAATCTTTGCGCTATTATCTTTAATTTCGAGCTTTCCCCGATTATTTAGCTATACCAGAAAAAAATCTTTAATTATTCGCATTACCCGACTTACCTACGAAATCGTAATTAGGAAGCCGAGAACGATTAAACAAAACCAATACAATCTTGACATCTTTGACTCCCTACTTAAGCAATTCCATCCCGATTACCATTACGAGTACACTTTTAGTTTCAGTTCAAAAGTAACCCCTAGTAGTTTATACTAGCAGTCAGCACCGTCTGAACACAAACCACGTGGGGAGTCGATGAATATAAGCGTTTGATGCCTAATCAATAATGATCCTTCATATCTCGATGCAAAATGAAAAGAAATTGCACCAAAGTACACGGTCGCATATAAGAAACGAGAAATATGAGAAGGAATCCGTTGCGAGTTGGTTCAGAGGTACTGGTTCTGAACTCGGTAGGGCGTGCTACGGCTCGATCCCCCACAACCTCCAAATCGGATAAAATATGTAGGGTTACCACACTCGTGTACCAGACCCCGTGCTAAAAAAGGATCAAAGTCGCTAACCGGCTACTCCACTACGTGCGTGCTAAGGCAAAGGGCTTAATGTGACTGCGCTGGAATGAAACCGGGCGAAACAAGATCGAAGAACTCCAGGTGAAATCGTAATGTAATTGCCGATTGTTTCGTTTAACGGGAAGTCGACGACATAGCTTGTTGCTTGTGTCATTAGTGTATCGGTAATGTTCTATCAAAGTACCGGAGTATCCGACAAAACGATCCACCGTACGGTTTGTTATGAGTATGCGTGAATAAATTCTTGTCCGCCGATTTTCAACCGACTATTTGCTTGAGGACAAGCAAAGGTTTAAGTTTGGGGAAGTTTGATAACGAGAAAACGCATCGATTATATCGCTAGATTTCATTAACGTTTTATCGCATATTCACCGTTTTAACACTCGATTTCCCGAGTTTTTCTTACCATTTTGCAGGTACATCATTATATGGAGCTAAATCATGAATTAAGAGAAAAAGGAACAAAAGAGACCACAAGGAGATGAAGAAATGTAGAAGCCTGCAAAAAGACTGCATAATTTGTTGCAGCCACGATCGTTACAAGGGTGTCACGACCGTGACACCCCAATTTGGGCCATCACGACCGTAAGAGAGTGGTCACGACCGTGACACTTAAAAACCTCAAATTACGAACGTGAAGACCTTGTCACGCCCGTGACAAGGATAAAACTTGGTTTTGACTCAGACTACGTCAAGGCACTACGTGAAGACCACTTCTCCTCTTATTTCTCCTCAAGGCATTACGTGAAGACCACTTCTCCCATTTTGTTGCCACGTTCCAGCATTCCTTCAACAACTTCAGCAAGGCCCATGCAACAAAGGACCAAGAATCCAGCCCATTAAAGACTCTATAAATAAGTACAAGTTCTATGAACAAGGGACAGAATTCTTTATTCAAAATTTCTGCGGAAGCTCTGCCGAACTGTATTGCGACCCTGCCTTTCCATTCCAGCATTATTTTTAGTTTTTGTTTCGTTTTTATTTGTATCCAAACCAACCATATAACAATTTCCAACATCAGGAAATTGTTATACATTTATTTGTTTCTAAACCTTCAGCATTCGTTTATTTTTAATTTCCGCCTACTCCAAGCTTTCCGATCTGTGGAAGAAGGAGTCTGCTCGAATATTTGTTAACCAGGTTTTTATTATATTGCAATTTAATTTAGTTATAATGTCTATTTATTTTTCTGCCATGAGTACGTTATTTTTAAATTCTCTGTTTCTGCCTGGTTCAACCTCGATGAGTAGCTAAACACCTTAGGGCGGTATGTAGCTATAATAAACTTAACCGGTAAGATATAACCATAGGCTGAAAATAATTAATCACTTAACATTCTGGCTGATACTTTTTAATTGAAATAGACCTTTTCGTTACGAGAGTAAGAAAAGAGTATTAGGTTAGGTCAAGACCACGAGAGTGTGAGATTTTAACCAGATAGCTAAAGTTAGGCATTTAAATTAAACACAGCGAGAGCGCTTTAAGATAAATTAGAATTACTTAGTTTCCAAAAATTACCTCTAAACACTTATGGGCTAGCGAGAGCAGGCATAGGGCTTTAGGGATAAGATCTGATATAAGACCACGAGAGTGTGAGTTGAGGGTATTTAAACTGGTAATCTCTACCGAATAGATTAAGTGAGCACCTTTATAAGCCTAGGTTAGATTGACCCACCTAAGTTAGTATAATTACATACCGACCGCCTTAGTATTACTTTATTAAAAACTTAAATCTAATTCCGCCTTTAATAGTCTTAAAAACCAACAACAATCGTGACAACCATTCGCCTTAGCTAAACTAGAAGTTCATCTAGCACTAAGTAACCATAGAATCCCTGTGGATTGATAATCTTAAATATTACTTCGATAGGCTGTGCACTTGCAGTAAGATACCGCTAGACGCATAAGTAGACACGTCTTTAGCCCATCAAGTTTTTGGCGCCGTTGCCGGGGATTCCTTAATTTAGTTACTAGTGCATTTAGGTAGCATTGTCTAGACTAAGGTATCAACTATTTAATTTAATCTAATCTCCGAGTGTATGCCAAGTACTCGCTCTAAAAGCGAAGACTTGCAACCTCTAATCCCTGAATCAGAACGCTTCTTACACGTAAGAAGACGTATATTCGATTTCGAAAATAATTACAATATTCCAGATCTTCAATTAGATCCGCCTAAACCAGTCATAAAATCAGAGGACGCAGAGATGGCTGAAGAACAAACTCATCCACTCAAGTATTACGCTAATCCTTCGCAAGGTGAACTGCATTCAAGCATTGCAGCGCCGGCTATCAACCGAAATGATTTCGAACTAAAACCTTCGTTGATATCAGCCGTGCAACAAAATCAATTCGCCGGAAATCCTACCGAGGACCCGAATCTTCATCTTTCGATCTTTGTGCAATATGCAGATACCGTAAAAGCCAATGGAGTTACCCAAGAAGCTATTAGACTACGTTTATTTCCTTTTTCGCTTCGAGACAGAGCAAGAGCTTGGCTTCAATATCTGCCTTCGAACTCAGTAACTACGTGGGCAGAACTTAAGAAAGTTTTCTTGAATAGGTATTTTCCACCTAGCAAGACAGCTATGCTGAGAGCTCAGATTAACGGATTTAAGCAAAGAGAAAGTGAATCATTATTCGAAGCTTGGGAACGCTATAAGGATCTACTTAGACTTTGTCCACATCATGGATTAATAGACTGGATGGTCATCCATACCTTCTATAATGGACTCTTGTACAATACAAGAATGACAATTGACGCTGCCGCAGGTGGTGCATTGATGGACAAAGAGTATCGTGATGCCTATGCACTTATCGAAAGTATGGATCAAAATCATTACCTTTGGGGAAGCGAGAGAGTCGCAACTGAGAAGCCAACAAAGGGAGGTATGTACGAAGTAAGTAGTATGGACCAAGTCAATGCGAAATTTGACCAACTAAGCCAAAAGATCGATAACTTGGCCATAACACCTGCAGCCACCGTGGCTGCAGTAACACCTAACTGTGAGTTATGTGGAGTCCCAGGACACGAAGTTTCTGATTGTCAACTATTGGCAGGAACTCCCACTGATCAAGTGAATTATGCTCAAGGAAACCCTTACTCAAACACATACAACCCAGGTTGGAAGAATCATCCGAACTTCTCCTATAAGAATAACAATGCTTATTACGCACCAGGTCAAGCACCAGCTACATCACCAGGATATCAAAAGACCGCTCCTAATATCCCTAGAAAATCGAACCTTGAATTGATGATGGAGAACTTTATAGCTAACCAATCTCAAACAAACAAGGACTTCTTAAACCAAAACATTCACACTAGTGAGCAGATTAAACAATTAGTGAGCAAAGTAGATGCATTAGCTACACATAACAAAATGCTTGAAACTCAGATTTCACAAGTAGCTCAACAACAAGCACCTACTGCTGCACCAGCTGGAGTATTCCCTGGACAACCTCAACCTAACCCGAAAGGACATGCTAACGCTGTAATATTAAGGAGTGGCAAGGAACTTGACGGACCTACCGATCCAAGACTTGACAATCCAGCCATGTACCAAAAACCGGATAAACCGACTGAAGTGGCGAAAGATCCAGAAGAAAAGGAAGATGAAAATCGAGAGGTAGTGGAGAAAGAACAACCTTATGTGCCTCCACCACCCTATAAACCCCCAATTCCATACCCTCAAAGATTAATAAGTTCCAAGACGACGGGTCAATTTAAGAAATTTGTCGAACTTCTGAAACAGTTGAATATTACTATTCCGTTTACAGAAGCAATTACCCAAATACCCTCGTATGCTAAGTTTTTAAAAGAAATCTTATCCAATAAGAAAAAGATAGAGGATAACGGAACAGTTACACTTACTGCCGAGTGTAGCGCCATAATTCAGAATAACATGCCTCCTAAGCTAAAAGATCCAGGAAGTTTCTCTATACCCTGTGTAATAGGAAAATTCGTCATTGACAAAGCTCTATGCGATTTAGGAGCCAGTATCAGTGTTATGCCCTTAACGATTTGCAAAAGGCTATACATGGGAGACCTAAGACCAACTAAAATGTCTGTTCAACTAGCCGATCGCTCTGTTAAATATCCTGTAGGCATACTAGAAAACGTCCTAGTACGTATAGGACAATTCTACATTCCTACTGATTTTATAATCATGGACATCTCTGAAGACTCCACTACACCTATCATACTAGGAAGACCATTCTTAGCTACCGCCGGAGCTATAATAGACGTAAAAAGAGGAAAGCTAACCTTTGAAGTAGGTGAAGAGAAAGTTGAATTTGTGTTAACACAATTCTTACAATCACCAGCTATAGAGGATACATGCTATCTAATGGACGTAATTGACGAATGTGTAAGAGAAATGGAACTGAAAGAGACCACTTATTCTGAAATAATGAAAATTCAAATCCCTCCGATTTTCGAAGATGATAATTGGCGAAAACCGTATCAGGATGTTAGTCTAAGCGAAAGTTTAGCACTTACACCGGATCCCATGCCAAGTAAAGATAAACCTACATTAGGGTTAAAAACTTTACCTCATAACCTAAGGTACGAATTCTTAGACGTTGAATGTAAAAGACCAGTTATAGTAAATTCCAGTTTAGGAACTATAGAAACAAAGAAACTTTTAGATGTCTTGAAGAAATATCCAACTGCATTAGGATATAACATATCTGATCTCAAGGGAATATGTCCTTCAGTTTGCATGCATCATATTCTGCTAGAAGAAGATTGCAGAACCTCCAGAGAATCTCAAAGAAGGATTAACCCAACCCTTAGCACTGTAGTAAAAGAAGAAGTTAAGAAATTATTAGATGCCGGGATAATATATCCAATCTCTGATAGTGAATGGGTTAGTCCAATACATGTAGTGCCAAAGAAAGGAGGTATCACTGTTGTGAAAAACGCACAAGGAGAATCGATATCGCAAAGAGTAGTGACGGGATATAGAGTGTGCATAGATTATCGTAAACTAAACAAAGCCACTCGAAAAGATCATTTCCCACTACCTTTCATAGATCAAATGTTAGAACGATTAGCCAAGCATTCTTACTTCTGTTATCTTGACGGTTACTCAGGATTTTTCCAAATCCCTATCCATCCTGACGATCAAGAGAAGACTACATTCACATGTCCTTATGGAACGTTCGCTTATAGGCGAATGCCCTTTGGATTATACAACGCTCCTGCAACCTTTCAAAGATGTATGATGTCAATCTTCGCAGATTTTATAGACAACATCATGGAAGTGTTCATGGACGACTTCTCTGTATGCGGGCAAAGTTTTGAAGGATGCTTATCGAACTTAGAAATGGTGTTAGAAAGATGTGTAAAAGTAAATCTCGTGCTTAACTGGGAGAAATGTCATTTTATGGTCAACGAAGGAATAGTATTAGGTCATGTAATATCCGACAAGGGAATTGAAGTTGATAAAGCTAAGATTGAAGTAATAAAAGATCTTCAACCCCCTAAAACCGTTCGAGAAATACGAAGCTTTTTAGGACACGCCGGTTTTTACCGACGATTCATCAAAGATTTCTCGAAAATCACTAAACCTCTTACTGGTTTATTAATGAAAGACGCTGAGTTCATATTCAATGAAGATTGTCTTAAAGCATTCGAAACTCTAAAAACAGCCCTCATCACCGCACCAATCATGCAACCCCCTGACTGGAGATTACCTTTTGAAATCATGTGCGATGCGAGTGACAATGTTGTAGGCGCAGTTCTGGGCCAGAGAAAGGAAAAGAAACTTCATGCGATTTACTATGCCAGTAGAACCTTGGATTCTGCCCAGATGAACTACGCTACTACAGAAAAAGAATTGCTAGCAGTTGTCTTTGCGCTTGACAAAATCCGCTCTTACCTAGTCGGAGCGAAAATAATCATTTACACAGACCATGCTGCTATCCGATATCTATTAACTAAGAAGGATGCTAAACCAAGACTCTTAAGATGGATTTTACTCTTACAAGAGTTTGATCTAGAAATAAAAGACAAGAAAGGTACTGAGAACGTCGTAGCGGACCATTTATCTAGAATAGAAGGTATTAAACCCGAACAAGTGCCGATTAACGATGATTTTCCGTATGAACAGCTGATAGCACAAATAGGAAGCGACCTAGCGCAGTTAGATATAAATGAACCAGAATCCGTGGAAACAATCCAGACAACTGTAGGACTGCCATGGTACGCTGACATTGTCAACTACCTAGCCGCAGGAGCTCTTCCACCCGATCTAACCTATCAGCAGAAAAAGAAATTCTTTCATAACCTGAAACATTACTATTGGGATGAACCATTATTGTTCAAAAGAGGACCAGATGGAATCTTTCGCCGATGTATTCCCGAAGAAGAAATAGAAGATGTCATTGCTCAATGCCATTCATCTCCTTATGGTGGACATGCAAGCACTTCCAAGACTTGTGCAAAAATCTTGCAAGCCGGCCTATTCTGGCCTAATCTATGGAAGGATGTCCACATCGCTGTTATAAATTGCGATCGGTGTCAACGCACTGGCAATATTTCAAGAAGAGATGAGATGCCCCAAAAGGGAATTTTAGAAGTAGAAATCTTCGACGTCTGGGGAATATATTTCATGGGACCATTCCCATCATCTTTCGGTAATAATTACATACTCGTAGCTGTTGATTATGTCTCGAAATGGATTGAAGCCATAACTTCTCCTACAAACGATACACGAGTAGTAATAAAGCTTTTCAAAAATATAATCTTTCCCAGATTTGGTGTGCCTTGACTCGTCATAAGTGACGGTGGCTCGCACTTCATTTCAAAAATCCTTGACAAGTTACTATCTAAATATGGAGTACGACACCGTGTGGCTACACCATATCACCCACAAACAAGTGGACAAGTCGAAATCTCAAACAGAGAAATTAAACAAATCTTAGAAAAGACTGTCGCCATATCTCGGAAAGATTGGTCATCTAAACTTAATGAAGCTCTACGGGCTTATAGGACCGCTTACAAGACACCCATAGGTACTACACCTTTCAAACTAGTTTATGGAAAATCTTGTCACCTCCCAGTAGAACTAGAACACAAGGCTTATTGGGAGATAAGAACTCTCAATATAAACTATAATGCTGCAGGAGAAAAGCGAATCCTAGACATTAACGAATTAGAAGAATTAAGGTTAGATGCATATGAGAACGCTAAGATATATAAAGAAAGAACTAAGCGATGGCATGATAAACGCCTATCTAGGAAAGAATTTAGTGTGGGAGACGTTGTACTCCTCTTTAATTCAAGACTTAGGCTCTTTCCTGGAAAATTAAAGTCTAGATGGTCAGGACCCTTTGATATAACTAAAGTATTCTCGAGTGGAGCAATAGAAATTAAGGGAAGGAATAGTGAACCATTCATAGTAAACGGACAACGTTTAAAACACTATCATAAAGTTGAAAATAGAGATTATGCGAATAATCTAAAGCTTTTAGAATTGTCCACTAATTCCCCTGATTAATCTAAACCTAAGCATTACGTCAGGCTTTTGACAATAAAAACAGCGCTTAGTGGGAGGCAACCCATTTACTTATTTACTTATTTTAACTATTCTTTTCTTTTAGCACATTGTTATTTATCGTTTTTACTATTTGTTTAAATTGTTTTGTCAGTTTTATTTTACATTACTATTATCGCCATTACATTATGCATTTCATTTTCTTATTTTTATCTTAAATCACTTTTTACAGATTTTCTAAAGTCTTTTCCACTGATTTGTTTCCCCCATATTTGCACTGACCATGGCTAACCAACCAATTAACTATATGGAAACCAAATTTAGAGGTAGGAACCAAAGAATGAAGTTTGAAGAGTTATCACAGAGGCAAATGGATTTGGCCCTGTACCCAGATGATAAGACTATGGAAACCCTAAGTATACATGATAGTGTCATGTACTTGTTCAACCGACTCGGATGGGAGAATGCATTGATCCAACATAAGTTTGCGACTTACCGCGAGCTCACCCTTGAGTTCCTTAGCTCCTTACTTTACCTACCTGAGCGCGGTTTTGGATTTAGGAAAGGATTTATTAGTTTCCACCTATTTGGAATAGAATATGACTTTAACCATAAAGAACTAGCTGACTTGTTAGGATTCCCTAGTGGACCATTTGCTTTTACTACCACACAGGTAGAATTGATGGATGTGGAGCTAGATTTCTTTTGGGGAACTTTAACCGGAAACTACCACCCTGAACCAAATAACATGAATAATGATGAGATCCATAATCCTGCTCTCCGTTACTTCCATAAATTCCTTGCCCACACCTTCTTTGGAAAAGAAGAAAACATTACCGGAGTTTCTAAAGATGAAGTATTTATTATGTCATGTTTCACTAATGGACAGTCTGTTAATGGTGTACCTTTCATGATGCAAACCTTCACCCGCATCCAAGAAGAACCTGAATTACCTATATTAGTAGGAGGTCTTGTAACCATGATTGCTGATGCCATAGGACTTAGGTACCAACTGGACAGGTGCAACCGTCTAGGAACAATCCGCCCTATGAATCTTAAATTCTGCTTCAATAGACATATCATAAGGAATTTAGGACGCCCACCTTTTGAGTACCTAATCCAGAACGAAGTAGTAACCCTGTTCACATTGCCTAATCATGCTAGAGTAAGTGTTCACAATAAGGATAACTGGCTTTATGAGTTAAACCCACCTGATTATCCAGCTACTCCTGAAACACCTCAGTCTCACAGGATAAAAGATGATATAATGACCGCTGTTGAAACTGATCCTGAGACACCTCCTGGTTGCCATGACATTGACCCAACTGACGAAGTACATGAAACCCCTGAAGTGAATCAAGGAGATTATGCTAACAACTTACAAATCATCATGAACACTCTCAATGCTTACCAAACTGACATTAATCTATTTAAAGAAGACATTAAGAGCATGCGATTGGACATTATAGGATTGACTGACATGGCCTGCGAACAATTCTATCACTTGAACTCCGCCATCGAAGACCTGAAGAAACGCTTTTGAAAATGCTATAAGTGATTTAGTTTATTTTTTCTCATTGTTTTCGTTTCTAGTTAGATTTATTTTTCGTAACAATTTCATACCGTAGTTTCCGTTTATGTAACTTCATTTTCAATTACTTTATGCAATGCACCTTTAATTCCAAAATTTCTCCACTTTTAGCAATTTATATATTTTTCATTCTACGTACTGTTATGCTTGCATTATTTCATATTATATACAATCTCTCATGCCATGCAAGTTAGTATAGTACTGTGTTGAAATTATATAATATATGGTGTTTATGATTTAATATGAGTGTTAGTGAAGAAAATACATTATTATAAAATATGTCAATTAAGTGAAAAAAAATGTTTTTCTGGAAATTATCCAACGCAACGTGCCCTCACGGTCGTCACACCCATCTTACGATCGTGACGTGCTTAATTAGCGTGTCACGACCGTCACGCCCCTGTCACGACCGTGACTACCCCTATTACAGGAATCGTGAGAAACAGAACTGTTTCTCATCGTGCCTCTTCTACTTCTTCCTCCATAACTTCCTCAAAACTACCCATTTTCTCCATAACCTCCGTAACCTCCCCATTACCCTCATTAACCCCCCCATTATCATAACCCATCTCATTAACACTCTCCCTTATTTAACCCGAACCTCTATTTCCTTCATTCTACCATTTTTTTCACAAAACCTCACAAAACCTTCTTCCCTCACTCTTCACTCTTGCATGCTATGGATTCCATCACTTTTAGAGAAGGTGATGCTGGAGTCACCCAGAGAGAACGTTTCATCTGATTCCAAAACCGCGGTGTGCAACCTACCCGCTACATTGCCACTGACTGTTTGAGGGAACTCGGAATGCTTGCCAGCGTTCAAAGCCTGCTGCAAAAGGTCGGTCTGTGGGATCTCTGCAGTCAACCTCAGCCCACCTTTGAACTTCTGACACTGGAGTTCTTAAGCTCTTTCAGTTACATCACCCCTCCCGGTTCTCAGAGTCAGCTCACAGGTATCGCAACATTCCGATTGCATGGCCAAGAGTTCAACCTTTCGCAAACCAGGATAGCCGAGTTGTTAGGCTTCGATCACGGAACTGAAGTCCACCGTCGCGTGCCCGATAATTTTAGTGAACAAGCTTTCACTCTATGGCACGACTTAACCAACACCCGTGCATCCACCTTCCAAAGCCTCAACGCCACACACATCCACAACCCGGCAATCCGCTATTTTCACCGGGTCATATGCAACACCATCTTCGCTAGAGAAAGCAACCATAAGCTCAACTCCAAGGAGCTTCTGTTCTTACACTGCGCTCTTAATGACGAGCCGATCAACGCTGCCCCTTTCATGCTTCATCATATCCAGGCCATTACACACAGAGGCTCCTCCCCGTTCTTCATAGGCGACATTGTCACCGCCCTCGCCATTCAGTTGGGGCTTGGTGACGCGCTCGTTAATCAGCCTCACCTAGCCGCCGAATTCCTCACCAAGAGCTATTGCAGGTCCGCCCACCTGATCGCGCAGCGAGAGGATGGCAGGTATAGCCCTGTTGTCAATGGCACCATTTTCCACCACATCATTCTGCTGTCCCGCAACCGCATCGATCCATCCAACCGAGCCAACTGGCTCTTTGTTTTACCTGCTGCTGCCGATCACGTCCCGGTTCATGATGATCAGGCAGACCCTCCAGCGGACGAGATGCAGGACGCTATGGATGCAGCTGAGCCTGTCCAGGATATACCAGAGACATCTACCCGACAGCCCCCTGCTCCCGCAGTCACACTTGAGGAAGTCCTCCTTGCGATTCATCAGCAGAACCAGATGAACGCCGCACTGGAGCGAAGGCAGAAGGCGCAGTATGATGCTTTACTCGGCACTAATGCAGCAAACCAGGAAGCCACTAATGAGCGGTTTGGAGAAATTTTCAGCGAGCTAGAAGCGCTCCGCATTAGCATTACTGCTACCTCCGGCACCGGTTCTGATCCTGACGCGACTCCTTCCAGACGCCGCTCTCGCACCAGAGGCCGAGCCCGCGGTCCTCAGCAGCCATAGTTTACTTTTATGTTTGTTTTTCGTTTTTGTCGTTGTATTGTATCTGTACCACATTTATATCACAACATTGAGGACAATGTCTGATATAGTGTGGGAGAGGTACCTTTCATTTCCGCACTTTTCCATTTCGTTGTATTTTCAATTCCGTTGTATTTCTTTTAGCAAATTAATGAAACGAGCAAATCTTTGCGCTATTATCTTTAATTTCGAGCTTTCCCCGATTATTTAGCTATACCAGAAAAAAATCTTTAATTATTCGCATTACCCGACTTACCTACGGAATCGTAATTAGGAAGCCGAGAACGATTAAACAAAACCAATACAATCTTGACATCTTTGACTCCCTACTTAAGCAATTCCATCCCGATTACCATTACGAGTACACTTTTAGTTTCAGTTCAAAAGTAACCCCTAGTAGTTTATACTAGCAGTCAGCACCGTCTGAACACAAACCACGTGGGGAGCCGATGAATATAAGCGTTTGATGCCTAATCAATAATGATCCTTCATATCTCGATGCAAAATGAAAAGAAATTGCACCAAAGTACACGGTCGCATATAATAAACGAGAAATACGAGAAGGAATCCGTTGCGAGTTGGTTCAGAGGTACTGGTTCTGAACTCGGTAGGGCATGCTACGGCTCGATCCCCCACAACCTCCAAATCGGATAAAATATGTAGGGTTACCACACTCGTGTACCAGACCCCGTGCTCAAAAAGGATCAAAGTCGCTAACCGGCTACTCCATTACGTGCGTGCTAAGGCAAAGGGCTTAATGTGACTGCGCTGGAATGAAACCGGGCGAAACAAGATCGAAGAACTCCAGGTGAAATCGTAATGTAATTGCCGATTGTTTCGTTTAACGGGAAGTCGACGACATAGCTTGTTTCTTGTGTCATTAGTGTATCGGTAGTGTTCTATCAAAGTACCGGAGTATCCGACAAAACGATCCACCGTACGGTTTGTTATGAGTATGCGTGAATAAATTCTTGTCCGCCGATTTTCAACCGACTATTTGCTTGAGAACAAGCAAAGGTTTAAGTTTGGGGAAGTTTGATAACGAGAAAACGCATCGATTATATCGCTAGATTTCATTAACGTTTTATCGCATATTCACCGTTTTAACACTCGATTTCCCGAGTTTTTCTTACCATTTTGCAGGTACATCATTATATGGAGCTAAATCATGAATTAAGAGAAAAAGGAACAAAAGAGACCACAAGGAGATGAAGAAATGTAGAAGCCTGCAAAAAGACTGCATAATTTGTTGCAACCACGATCGTTACAAGGGTGTCACGACCGTGACACCCCAATTTGGGCCATCACGACCGTAAGAGAGTGGTCACGACCGTGACACTTAAAAACCTCAAATTATGAACGTGAAGACCTTGTCACGCCCGTGACAAGGATAAAACTTGGTTTTGACTCAGACTACGTCAAGGCACTACGTGAAGACCACTTCTCCTCTTATTTCTCCTCAAGGCATTACGTGAAGACCACTTCTCCCATTTTGTTGCCACGTTCCAGCATTCCTTCAACAACTTCAGCAAGGCCCATGCAACAAAGGACCAAGAATCCAGCCCATTAAAGACTCTATAAATAAGTACAAGTTCTATGAACAAGGGACAGAATTCTTTATTCAAAATTTCTGCAGAAGCTCTGCCGAACTGTATTGCGACCCTGCCTTTCCATTCCAGCATTATTTTTAGTTTCTGTTTCGTTTTTATTTGTATCCAAACCAACCATATAACAATTTCCAACATCAGGAAATTGTTATACATTTATTTGTTTCTAAACCTTCAACATTCATTTATTTTTAATTTCCGCCTACTCCAAGCTTTCCGATCTGTGGAAGAAGGAGTCTGCTCGAATATTTGTTAACCAGGTTTTTATTATATTGCAATTTAATTTAGTTATAATGTCTATTTATTTTTCTGCCATGAGTACATTATTTTTAAATTCTCTGTTTCTGCCTGGTTCAACCTCGATGAGTAGCTAAACACCTTAGGGCGGTATGTAGCTATAACAAACTTAACCGATAAGATATAACCATAGGCTGAAAATAATTAATCACTTAACATTCTGGCTGATACTTTTTAATTGAAATAGACCTTTTCGTTACGAGAGTAAGAAAAGAGTATTAGGTTAGGTCAAGACCACGAGAGTGTGAGATTTTAACCAGATAGCTAAAGTTAGGCATTTAAATTAAACACAGCGAGAGCGCTTTAAGATAAATTAGAATTACTTAGTTTCCAAAAATTACCTCTAAACACTTATGGGCTAGCGAGAGCAGGCATAGGGCTTTAGGGATAAGATCTGATATAAGACCACGAGAGTGTGAGTTGAGGGTATTTAAACTGGTAATCTCTACCGAATAGATTAAGTGAGCACCTTTATAAGCCTAGGTTAGATTGACCCACCTAAGTTAGTATAATTACATACCGACCGCCTTAGTATTACTTTATTAAAAACTTAAATCTAATTCCGCCTTTAATAGTCTTAAAAACCAACAACAATCGTGACAACCATTCGCCTTAGCTAAACTAGAAGTTCATCTAGCACTAAGTAACCATAGAATCCCTGTGGATCGATAATCTTAAATATTACTTCGATAGGCTGTGCACTTGCAGTAAGATACCGCTAGACGCATAAGTAGACACGTCTTTAGCCCATCAGTTGACAAGGCGAGACAAATGATCTGCTACCAAATTTTCGGACCTTTTTTTGTCTTTAATTTCTACACCAAACTCTTGCAACAAAAGAATCCAACGGATAAGCCTTTGCTTTGAATCTGATTTGGTTAGCAGATATTTTATCGCCGCATGGTCGGTATAAACAATCACTTTAGACCCAATGAGATATGACCTAAATTTTTCAAGTGCATACACTATTGCAAGCAATTCTTTTTCTGTAGTGGCATAATTAATTTGCGCCTCATTAAGAACCTTGCTTGCATAGTGTATAACATGAAATTTTTTGTCTTTTCGTTGGCCCAACACCGCTCCAATAGCATAATCACTAGCATCACACATTAGCTCAAAATTTGAATTCCAATCCGGAGCAACTATGATTGGAGCGGTGACCAATTTTTGTTTCAGAATCTCAAAAGCTTTTAAACATTCATCGGATAAGAGAAATACCTGGTCCTTGGCCAGCAAGTTACTCAAAGGCCTAGCCACCTTTGAGAAGTCTTTGATGAATCGCAGGTAGAAACTGGCATGCCCAAGAAAGCTTCAGACACCCTTTACGTTAGCTGGAGGAGGCAACTTCTTGATCACATCAACCTTAGCATGATCCACTTCGAGCCCTTTTGACGAGACTTTGTGACCGAGAACAATCCCCTCCGTCACCATAAAGTGGCATTTCTCCCAATTTAGCACCAAATTGGTCTTCACACACCTTTCCAGCACGGTGTCTAAATTTTCCAGACATAAGCCAAAAGAACTACCAAACACTGAAAAGTCATCCATGAAAACTTCCCTTGTTTTCTCTATAAGATCGGCAAAAATGGCTTGCATGCATCTTTGGAAAGTTGTCGACGCATTACACAACCCGAAGGGCATTTTGCGGTAAGCGAAGATTCCAAACGGACACGTGAAAGCCGTATTCTCATGATCGGCCGGGTCAACCGCAATTTGGTTGTACCCGGAATAGCCATCTAGAAAACAATAGAATTGTTGTCCCGAGAGTCTCTCTAACATTTGGTCCATGAACGGAAGTGGGAAGTGGTCTTTCCGAGTTACGGTATTCAACCGCCTATAGTCAATACACATTCTCCACCCCGTTGCTATCTTTGTTGGGATCAACTCGTCTTTCTCATTACGAATAACAGTAATGCCACCCTTTTTAGGAACCACATGCACCAGACTCACCCAAGGGCTATCCGAGATAGGGTAGATCATTCCCACATCCAATAATTTGACAACTTCCTTCCTAACAACCTCTTTCATTGTAGGATTTAAGCGGTGTTGTGGTTGAGCCACCGGCTTAAAATCCTCCTCCATTAAAATTTTGTGCATGCAATAGGAGGGACTAATTCCTTTGAGATCGGAAAGAGTCCACCCCATCGCTTCTCGATTCTTCTTCAACACATCAATTAAACGGGATTCTTCACTTTTGGATAAAAGGTTGCTTATGATAACCGGCTTTTCTTCGGTTTCATCTAGGAATGCATACTTCAAGTTATTTGGTAACTCCTTCAATTCAATCATTGGATTTTCATCTTCAACCTCCTTTTTCAACACTTCCTCCTCCACTTCCAATGGTTGCAACTCTTTAAAATTATCAAGTTCCTTGAGGCATTCTTCAAGGGCTTGTTCTTCTTCAACGGTAAAAACTTCAAAAGAGTCATCAAGGGCTAGCTCCATGGGAGTTATGTCATGAACATGTTTTGCAACTTCAAAGGTGGCTTCTTCAATTACATCAATCCGGAAACTATCACATTTGTCACTTGAGTGCTTCATTGCTTCAAAAAGGTCAAAAGTGACTTCTTCATTTTGTACCCTCACCTTCATCAAATCGTCATCTACATCAATCATCATACGAGCAGTTTTCATGAATGGTTTTCCGAGAATTAGCGGCGCATCATCGTCTTCCTCCATATCAATGACAATAAAATAAACTGGATAGAAAAACTTGTCAACCTTTACCAATACATCTTGAGCTACTCCATGAGGGTGAGTAGTAGATTTATCGGCCAATTGCAACGTCATGCGGATGGCTTTAATCTCAATGTTACCAAGTTTTTTCACAATAGATAAAGGTATAAGATTGATGCTTGACCCTAAATCGATTAACCCCTTTCCAACATAAACGTCGCCAATTGTAACCGGCAAGGTGACTCGTCCTGGATCAACTTCTTTTCTCGGTAGAGTCCTTTGGATGATGGCACTATAACTCGCATCCAGAACAACTATTTCCGGTTCCGTATACCTTCGCTTTTTGGTGAGTATGTCCTTCATGAACTTGGCATACTTTGGCATTTGCTCCAAAGCTTCGGCAAACGGGATATTGACTTGAAGTTGTTTAAAGATATCCATGAACCGGGCGTAATGCCGTTCATTTTCTCTCCTAGATGGAGCATGAGTATAAGGTAAATTTTGGACCGGAGTAGTACTCACTACCTCCTTCCTTCTAGAATTTCACTCTTTTTTCTTCTTCACTTCTTCCACCACGACTTTTTCACTTGTTTTATTTTCAACTACATTTTTTTTTGATTTTCAACTTCAACCAATTTTTCTTTCTTTTCAACTTCACCATTTTTCTCATTATTTTCAACTTCATCCTCACTCCACTCCCCAACTCTACCATCAAGTTCGTCAATTTTTTTCTCTACCTTTCTTTTTTCACTCTCGTCAACCAACTCTTTTCCACTTCTCGTTTTAATAGCCTTACAATGCTCCTTAGGATTTGTTTGCGTATTTGCCGAGAAAGATGGTCCGGATTGTTGTTCTGCTAATTGCTTAGCAAGTTGACCAACTTGAGTCTCAAGATTTTTAATTGCCGCATTGTTACTTGGTTATGTTGATAGTTTCCCCTAGGTTGGTACCCTTGGTTGCCTTGATAGTTTTGTTGTTGTGGATTTTAGTGGTGGTGTTGTTGTTGTTGATACGGTGGTTGTTGTTGTTAATGTTGTAACACCCCCTTCTATACCCTCAAATAAAACAATAATATATATAGGCACATATAAAATTTATTCAGAGTATGATTTAAAATACGGTATAGAAGAAGTATGTCACATTATCACCAATAAAACACTCAACACCTGCTCTATAAAAATATGCAACCGTGGGATAGTTTTCAAAGTAGAGGAACTTAGTCCTTACACCCACGCCTCAATATTTAAAATTAAAGCGGAAGATTTAAACATTTAAATTGCCTTAAAACGTTTGATCACATAAATACATGTTATCTAGTTTGGTTCATTAATTGTTCATGTTACAAAACATCATCAACTGATACATCACAAATGTATCACAAAAGAATGCTATACAAGCCTAACTACCCGGTGTTACATAATCAGAGCAGTCCGACTCAAAAGAATGAAGCTATACTTCACAAAAGAAATCTCCAGCAACCTAATCTACAATGCCTCATAGAGCATTATAAAACAGCAGAAGGGTGAGAAATATTACCATAATAATCAATGCATAAGATTATATATATACAAGTAATCATTACATAAAGTCCACATTTCTCACCACAATTCGTTTCATAGTTATATTCATCACGTCATAATTATAAACAAATATGAACATGCATCAAGCGTATCCCTTCATGCATATTTCACCGTCATCCAAACACATCACATCCACAAGCATACTTCATATATCAATGACATTTATTCTATGTGACTCAATCACAACTCAATGCAACTCAATGCTATGTGGTACCAACACTTGTTATCATTTTTCGGTTTTTACACTTAAACCGGGTCCACCCTTCTAGACCGATAACAACAAAGCCCGTCCCCTAGGCTTTCAAACCCACCCTTCTAGGTTTGGGACTAGCCACTAGTCTCCACGAAACTAGCAAACATTGCCTCTTGACTAAATGATGCATATGCAATCAACCAACAAAATGCACTTAAGACCGTTCCCGCGTCTTAATCCCATGCATTCAATAATTCATCCCTTCAAGAATTACAACATGATTGCACACACAACATATTCTCAACAAACCAAGGCATTCACATTTAATACCATTTAACGTAATTCACAAGTCATGCACACATATCCACAATGTTCTCATGCATACTTAACACACAATTGCATACAACACTATGCATTCACAATTCATCGAATAATACACACATAATCATTACTATGTTCTCATGTATTTCTAATCGATGCAAATAATACACATAACACAACCTAGGATTCATGCCCAAAAAGGCTACCCACAACAAGGTCACAATAATACACAAGCTATTCGTATCACATAAGGATTAGCCTAATTGAACCAAGCAAACAACCATTGGATGGATACATCAGAAAAGAAATAATGTTGTCCTGCTCGCCACCCTTCGCCTGGCGAAGCCATTGGCGAATGCTCGATGGAACCTTCGCCTGGCGAACTCGCCAACGAACAAAGTCAGTAGCTACTGACTTGCTTCGCTACCATTCGCTAAAGTACTCGCCTGGTGAACCTTCGCCACCCACCTTCGCCTGGCGAACTTGCCAGCGAAGACCACTGGGAGTTTTTATAGAATTATTTGCCAGCCATTCGCTGGGCTTCGCCCGACGAAGCTTCGCCTCCACTCGCCTGGCGAGAGCCAGTGAACCTGCGAAACCAGAAAACCCCAATCTGCCCTAAAACTTCCACTCTCCAAAAACCGACCGATTTACGCTAAACCAGTTCCAGTAATCTCAATTCCACATCACCCGACTATTCTACGACATTAATTCCAGTTTCTAATCGATTAAACTACGATTCTACCGATTAAATCCATTTTGCCCTAACTTGAAAAATGGTGGAAACTCACAACAACTCCAACCCACACATACATAACCACATACATTGATCAAATAATAATCTTTCTCACCCTTAACTTGATTGGATTGAAGCTTGAAGTTGATTCTTGATGATTTCTCCAAGTTTCCCTCTTCTCTTCTCTTTTCTCCTCTTTCTCTATTCTTTCCCTTCTATTTCCTCTATCTTACTCTCTTTTCTTTTCTCTTCCACTTTCCTTATATACTTCCTTATTTTCTTTCCTTCCCATTTCTCTTCTCACAAATTCTCTACCAAATAAATCCAATAATTAAAATAATTCAATCAATTAAATTAATTAACAGTAATAATTAATTAATGACATTTGGGCTATTACAACCCTCCCCCACTTTAGGAATTTTCGTCCTCGAAAATGTTACCTGGTTTAAACAATTCTAGATAAGACTCCCTCATCTGGCTCTCCAGTTCCCAAGTCGCATTTCTACCAGCCGGTCCTCCCCAAGCGACCTTCACCAAAGAAATCTCTTTTCCTCGAAGTTGTTTCAACTTCTGATCCTCTATCCGCATAGGTGATGCCTCCATAGTTAGGTTATCTCTCACCTGCACATCATCTGCTTGGACTACATGAGACGAATCCGCAATGTATTTCCTCAACTGAGATACATGAAACACATCATGGAGATTAGAAAGCGACGGCGGTAAAGCCACACGATATGCCACTTCTCCTATCTTCTGCAAAATCTGATAAGGACCAATGAAACGCGGCGTCAACTTAAGCGACTTCAATGCCCTACCAACACCAGTCATTGGAGTAACCCGAAGAAACACATGATCTCCCTCTTGAAACTTAAGTGCCTTCCTCCTCTTGTCATGATAACTCCTCTGACGACTTTGAGAAATCCTCATCTTTTCTTGAATCATCTTAATCTTGTTCGTAGTCTGCTGAACTATCTCGGGTCCAACTACAGAACTCTATCCGGACTCATACCAACAAAGTGGCGTCCTACACCGCCTACCATACAATGCTTCGAACGGTGCCATACCAATACTCGAATGAAAACTGTTGTTGTAAGTAAATTCAATCAAAGGTAAGTAGTTATCCCAAGCTCCTCCCTTCTCCAATACACAAGCTCTCAAAAGATCCTCAAGTGATTGAATAGTCCTCTCAGTCTGACCATCTGTCTGAGGGTGATAAGCTGAACTCAAACGCAACTTCGTACCCAAAGCACTTTGCAAGCTCTCCCAAAATCTCAAAGTAAACCTCAGATCCCTATCCTACACAATACTAGACGGAATACCATGCAAACTGAGAATCCTCTCGATGTATAGCTTTGCCAATTTCTCCAACGGATAGTCCATTCACATAGGAATAAAGTGAGCAGATTTAGTCAATCTATCCACAATAACCCAAATAGCTTCAAAATTACCCGACATCCTAGGTAATCCAGACACAAAGTCCATAGAAATGCTATCCCATTTCCACTCAGGAATAAACAACGGTTACATCAAACCCGACGGTTTCTGATGCTCAATCTTCGACTTCTGGCAAGTCAAACAAGAATACATAAATTCGGCAATATCCTTCTTCATACGAGGCCACCAAAATATTTTCCTCAAATCTTGATACATCTTAGTAGCACCCGGATGAATACTCAATCCGCTACGATGTCCTTCCTCAAGAATACTCTTTTTCAGTCCATCAAGATCCGGTACACAAACTCTATCCCGACACCTCATAATACCATTCTCGTCAATCCGAAAATCACCACCTTGGCCTGGGTTGATCAAAGTCAACCGGTCAACTAAACCCAAATCGGATTTCTGCCCTTCTCTAATTTCGTCCAGAATACCACTCGTAAGCTTCAACATTCCAAGCTTAACCCCATACAAATTCCTCTCACATACCAAACTCAAATCACGAAATTGTTCAATCAATTCCAACTCTTTCACCATTATCATCGAAATGTGTAACAATTTCCGACTCAATGCATCCGCTACCACATTCGCTTTACCCGGGTGGTAATTCAACCCAAAATCATAATCCTTCAAAAGCTCTAACCACCTTCTTTGCCTAGCATTCAATTCCTTTTGATCAAAGAGATACTTCAAATCTCGCACCAAATAAATAATGCCTCCAAAGTTTAAGCACAAACACAACGGCGGCCAACTCTAAGTCATGCGTCGGATAATTCTTCTCATGCACTTTGAGTTGCCTCGAAGCATAGGCTACAAGTTGATTATTCTGCATCAACACACCCCCCAAGCCCATCAAAGAAGCATCACAATACACAACAAACGGCTCTTTCGGATTTGGCAAAATCAGAACAGGGGATGTCGTCAATCTCCTCTTAAGTTCCTGAAAACTCTCTTCACACTTGACATCCCAAACAAAAGCTTGACCCTTCCTAGTCAATTGCGTCAATGGTAACGATAACTTAGCAAATCCTTCAATGAACTTACGATAATAACCCGCTAAACCAAGAAAACTTCTAATCTCAAAAACCGATTTCGGAGTCTCCCATTGCGATACCGCTTCAACCTTCGATGGATCAACCGCAATACCTTCACTTGAAATTACATGACCAAGGAAACTCACTTCTTTCAACCAAAATTCACACTTAGAAAGTTTCGCATACAATTGCTTCTCTCTCAACACAGATAAAACAATCTTCAAATGCTCGGCGTGCTCCTCTTCACTCTTCGAGTAGACCAAAATGTCATCAATAAACACCACAATGAACTTGTCCAAATAAGGATGGAAAATCCTATTCATGTACTCCATAAATACACCTGGTGCATTAGTCACACCAAATGGCATTACAGAATACTCATAGTGTCCATACCTCGTTCTAAAGGCCGTCTTCTGAATATCCTCAGCTTTCACACGAATCTGATGATACCCAGACCTCATATCTATTTTACTGAACACACTTGCACCAACCAACTGATCCATCAGATCATCAATCCTCGGTAGTGGATACTTGTTCTTAATAGTCACCTTGTTCAACTGTCTGTAATCCACACAGAGTCTCATAGAACCTTCCTTCTTCTTAACTAACAACACTGGCGCACCCCACAACGATACACTCGGACGAATAAACCTCTTTTCAAGCAAATCTTCAAGTTGACTCTTCAACTCTTTCAATTCCGATGCAGACATACGATATGGAGCCATCGATATCGGACTGGTTCCAGGAATCAGGTCAATCGAAAACTCCACTTCTCGTTCCGACGGTAAATCCCTTATCTCATCAGTAAAAACTTTCGAAAAATCACGGACAACTGGTAAGGCATCAATTGCCTCACTTTCACCAATACTCAAAGTTTCCATCAACATAAATACCCTTGCACCATCTTGTTGCACCCCAAATTTTGACCCCTTAGATCCTCATCATCATTTTAGGATCATATTCAGTTGATTAACTAACCTTAACCCATTTCCAATTTATCTTTGTCAAGATGTAGATGAATTAGGGTTCCGTACCGTCAAAATCGAGACTTCAGTGGTCCGATCAATCAATGTTTTGGATTGATCCAACTTCAAACAAGATCAAGGATGATACATTGGACCAAGAATGAGCGCAATTTGAGGTGGTCACCCGGGGTTCGAGAACAGTGCAATTTGGGACACCTGATTAGGGTTTTTGACTAGAAAAAGTCAAATGTAGTTTGACTTTTGATTCAAAGAGTATTTCAATGATGGGATCAAGGTCCATTAAGCTCCCATGGCTTAGTAAAGTCCATCCAAAGAGTTTCAAGTCCCCGGGGTGTCCGGATCACCAACGGGCGACTCGGTAGACACCGATCGATCGAAAAGTTGACCAAAAAGTCAACTCTCCAACAATAAGGAATTTGACTTCAAGGTGTGAATGAAAAATGTTCCTTATATAATATTACACCTCCCCATAAAATTTCATGATCATTGGATCAAGGGTTAGGAAGTAATTGCAAAAATCGGGAATTAGGGTTTCGAAATGGGCAAAACCACAACTCCTCAAACACACATCCAATTGAGGTGGTTCTAAGCTTGTTTGAAAGGTCTTGGCAAACCCTATAAAAGTCCCACAGTGGTCCATATTCAATAAATTCATGGAATTGGAGTTATGGCAAAAATTATTTTTCAAGGGTAAAGGACTTAGTGAAATTTCACAAATTCTGGCCATACAAACCACTTTTTTTTCCAGAACTTTGAAAGGTTTTTCAGCCTAGTTCCATCAAGAATTTGGAAATTCCCAAAACATGAAAGTTATAGAGCTACACAAGGGCTTTATAAAAAGTGCAAGAACTCCCCAAGGATATTTATGAGCTAGGAGTTATGGTGCCTTGATGTTGGGTCTGTCACACTAAAAATCCACTTGGTCCAACTTCTCAAAATCATAATTTTTCATCTCTAACCACTCTCCACCCTTGGATCATGATACATTATGATATTAAGATGTGTAAAGGAAGGAAATGACAGAAAAAGAGAGGTTGAGGAGAGAGAGAGAGAGATGCAAGTTGTGATTTATGGAATAAAATATTGAAATGTGTAAGAATGAGAGAGAAAATTTTTCTCCCAACTGCTGCAGCTGTGCCATCCTACCCTCTAAACTTATCTCAGTCATTTCATGTCAATATCCACTTGATATTTCTGATCTTCCTTGAGCCATGGAGCTGATATGGAGATTTTGGCAAGATTTTGCAAGAAACTTCATCATATTCCCCCAAAAGTGGCAAGTTACCAAGCTGCCCTCATCCTCATTTCTCCTATAAATAGAGGCCTCACCCTCACTTCCAAGACACACCAGAGCTATTCAGAATATCAAATTATCATAGCTCTCCTCCTCACTCTCTCTTTGCTTGTAAGTGAAGAAAAGTTCAAAAACACCAAAATTGGTCATTTGGCATATTTCACACCATTTTCATTTCTACCTTTTTCAACACTCCCACAACCATCCATACACTTTCTAAATAACATATAGAAGGTGTATAATCCATCAAACCATCAAAAACCTCAAAAAATCAAAAAGTCAACCTTATCCCCACCATACTTTGACCAAAATCACTAAAATGGCCAAAACTCATTCCCTATAGATTCTTGCCATTCTAATCCCTCTAACACATCACCAACAACATTCCTCAACTGTCCAAACCACTAGCCACACTTGGACACTCTCATTTTGACATTTAGCATCATAAGTGGATTGTTACTTAAAGTTGAAGAAAAGCCTCAAGGCCAAGAAGAGAAGCATAAATCTCTGGGTTTCTAGGAGTATTTTCAGCTTGCTCAAGTTTATTACTACAGGTATGAGATATTTAAGATCCTTATTTATCATACATTGCCATGCTTATCATTTTTTGAGGTATTTGTCATGAAATATACCAATGCTGCCCCACTTTAGTTTTTTGTCAAGGACTTTGGTTTCATGGTTATGGTGCTTACTTTTGTTAAGGTATTCCATTTGCAAATGATATGTAGATAATATGTTACAAGTAATGCACTGTGATATCATGTTTGTTTTGTCTTTAAATATTTTGGTCACTTGATAGATTTAGGAACCCCACATTGAAATGTTGGTGTGTTTACCCTTGATCCATTAGCCTTGGTTCATTAGTGAGATTTGAGTCACTTGTAAGTCATCTCATGAGATCCCCCTACCCTAGATCATGTTTGAATCTAATGGGGCTCTTGTTTTCACTTTGGTGTCATTTTTATGCCATTTAGCTTTACCATGACCATGACAGGTTTTATTCCAAAAGCAATATGCTAGTTTTTTGAATTGAAGTTCATTTGTCTTCACATTTTTGACATGTCTGTGCTATCCTTTTGATGTGAGACCACTCATTTATGGCTAGGCCAGTTGGTGTTCTTTGTGCTGCCAAACAGTTTTTTTCCCATCTGCATCAAGAATACCAGTTCCTGTTTTAAGTGAAATGTGTGTTCTTCTTGAATTAAATCCCATCTATTATCACGTTTGACATATGTTTGTACCATTGCTTTGGGACTGAAGACCTCACCTCTTGAAAACACACTTGCTGCTACATCATCCATTAAAACTGTTTCATTTTTCAAACAGCATACCAATCCTACTCCATTTGCTATGCAATTTGATTTCAATGAAGGATTACTTGTCTTGTCATATTTGTAATATGTGTTTGATGTTACATGGCTTTATCCTACTGTTTTTGTGTTTTATGTTCACAATGCACCTGTTCCAACTTTGACTGCCAATGTCACATGTTTAATCTCTTAATACATTCAAACTATTTTCAAAACAGAAATTGTTGGTTACTTAGCCTTGTCATGTTAATAACTGTTACTTTGAGACTAGAGCTTTTCTGGAGGATTTAGTATTTGATTGCATGGCTTTGTGATGTTCAAGTTTGTCACTTTTGGTTGTGAAGTTTGTTAACTCATGATTTAGAGCTGGTTTCATTTTTTGAATGTTGCTTAACTGTCAATGCTACAAATTTCAATGTTTGTCCTTGGTGTAAATCTGTTCAGCCTATTTTGCATTTGAATTATTGATTATCTTGAAAATACTAGGGTTTGCTATATGATGGTTATACTTTTTTCTTCTGTTTTCAGACTAGAATTTTCTTGCTTCATGTTGTTTTTCTTGATTTGTTGTTAAAGGCCATATTGGGTTTGTCAACTCATTTGAACTGTTAGTATGCTTGATTGGGTTTTAGGAAAATAGGTATGACAACAATGATTCATATGATGTTGTACTGATCCATGTCGATTAACTAGGTTTTATTCATAACTATTGGTTGTCAAAGTTTCTCCTCATACTAAAAACTGCTTGTGTTTTGGCCACCATCATGTTAAAATAATTAAGCTGTTTTTTTTAAGGATTGATTTGTTTACTTGCTGGGTTGTAACCCTCATGTTGGTTTGATTGTTGTTTAATGTTTGGTATGGTCATGAGAGGTTGCATCTTGTCTTGAGAAAGCACACTGTCATTGCTGCCAGATTTTGTGAAATGTCATAGGCCTCAATCCTGTTTAGACTCTTGAGGAGCAGTTTTGTTTAGGTGGCTGTTAAGATAATCTGATGTCATATGTACACACGTGAAATTATAATGAGACCTATGTTCAAGCATTTTGTGGAATACATTTGGCTCTTTATTGTGCTTGTTGTCCAGTCTTTGTATGTGCTGGTATTTGAGTGTTTGTTGTGCATAAAGTGCGTTTTGAGCCATTTCACATCTTTCTTTTTTTTCTTTTATTTTTTAATTGGTATTGGGATCTTGACAACTCTGTTAGCATACTTGAAACCTATGTGGGAGGGTCATTAAGTTGGAATTATTACAATACTTGATTTTGAATCTCAATGTTACATTTTCACACATTTCATAGCAGCTTGATGGCCTTCCTATTGATGTAGGACATAATGATGTTTCCTGTGATGTCTATCATGTTTTCCCTCTCATTTTAAATGTACGAATGACCAATCTTGAGCTCATGCATTTTGATCTTTTCACTTCTAGTTCATGTTCACATAATGTTATCAACTGCATCAAGTGCATCAATGCAACTCAAATGTCACCTTTTGCATAAACTTGTTCTTCACTCAAACCACACCACATACACCTCATATTAGTCATTTTTAAGATGTTGAAATGATCTTTTTGCACTAAAACTTTCTGCATCAAAACTCATCTTTCAAAATGCATTTCTTCACAAAATCAACACCTCACCTATCACTTTCTTGCACAAACTAGATTTTCACCAAAACCACATGTTGGAACACTTCATGTTCATCATTTGTAGTATGTTTGCATGATCATTTAACCTTAAAACACACTATCACAAAATCCACCTCACAAAATGCATCTTTCGCACATATGCCACACACAACATGTCACTTTTTGCATAAAGATGTTTTATCAAAAAACCACACTTTAGACACTTTTTATCAATCATTTGTAAGTTGTTAACATGTTCATTTGATGTCAAAACAAACTGTCAAGAATGCTTCACTTTAAAATGCCTTTTTACAAAGAATTGCAATTGATACACCACATTCACAAGCCTGTGTGTTTTTTACCAATTCTCTGCACCAATCATCTCTAAATGTTACATGTGTGTTGTGTGTATGAACCATTAGGCCAGAATTTGCTTAAAACTTAAAATCACCTTCTTCATGTATCTTTGTCTTTGCACCAAAATACAAGTAGCACACTTTTTTCAAAACAGTGGGAGTTAAGCTTGCTCATGTGAAAAACCTCACTTAGAAGGATGCATTAGACATGTATGTATGCTTGATGTGATCCCTTTATGTTTTAAACCTGGACTGTCATCATGTGTGCTTATTATTCATGCCAAGCTTTGCATATCACATATCATTTCACTACACAACATGATTTAAGTATCACTCACAGCATGAATCATTTTGTATCATCATTATAACATGTTTGTATGATTGGATTGCTTCAGAATTGTTTGCATCAAAATGTCCACCTCAATATGCTTGTTTTCATTAAAATTTTGAATTCAACATATCATTTTTGTATTCTGTTGATATAGGACCTATTTGAGGGTTCAGAATCACTCTATGTGATTTATGTGGTTTGTGTGCATGGTTGTTTAAGTTTGAAAGGAGTTGTATCTTGACATTTACATGGAAATGCAATTTTTGCTCAAAAACACAAGTGCAATCGGGTTTTTCACCACATTAAGAATTTTGGAAAACTGAGACCACCATTAGCTTCCTTGTTTGATTCTACCCCAAATCCATATAAATTTTGTTCCATTCCGATAAACGGTTAGGAAGTTACGTACCAAAACGTATTTGCCTTGTTTTATGTATTTTTGCCCAGCCATGAACACATGTTACCCTTATTAATTATTAGGGGTGGCTTCATCAATGGATGTATCGCCACCCCAGTGGTTATTGCCTTGTCATAAAAACGCCTATCTTGCCTTGTGTCCTGGGTTCGAGCCCCAGCGAGGCATTTTTGTTGCTTCAATTATATTTTTCTCTTGTTTCATTTTTATTCACTCTTATTCTTTCCCTAATAGCGCGCGCGTGTTTGCCCCAGTGGTTGAGTTTGTGTGTTTATAAGCAAGAGGGCCTGGGTTCAACCCCTCCCATGGCCACTTTATTTTTATTGCTTGTTTATTTTATTTTAATAAACTTCAAAAATTCACAACTTGTTCATTTTTCATTATTTTTAACCCATCCTTTTTGCAAAATGTTCACGACAATGTCTAGTTTCATTTAATGTAAAAATATTTCAAATTGCTTGTAATCACAATGCCTTTTACCTACTTGAAAGTTGGTTTGTTTCAAGATCGTTATCTTGCATATCGTTGAATTTTCTTTCATACCATGCTCATTTTATCTTGTGAGATTTATTGATATTGACTCCTTTATGTTTGTTAACATGTTGAGATCCCATTTTCTTGTTGGAATTACCATGAGTTATTATTTCTTCATAAAACCTTGAGTTTAATTGTTGTGATCAGTCCTTGCATTTTTTGATTGTCATCAATGCCTATTTGTTGTTACATTTGAACTTATAGCATGATCACTTTAAGTTGAGATTTATTTGTATGGTTGTCACCATGATCTCATATTATTTTCCTCCTAAATTACGAGGTTAAACTAATTTAATTGTGTGAGATTGTTATCTATGCATATTTGTTGTTACACTTTGAGTTTACAACTTGGTTACTTTCAAATTGTTATTTGTTTACATGGTTGTTACCTTCATCATGCTCTCAATCTTTGTCAAGATATGCCTACATCTTTGTAATATGCTTACCATATTTGGTTGTAACAATCCCGCTTACCTAAAAGTACTTGCTCATTGTAATGTGTTTATTCATCCTTGATTATAATCATGTCTTCTTTATGTTTGAATATTTTTGCTTTGTTAAGTATTTTCTTCCCCAAGTGATGGAACTTTTTAGTTCTCATCCAAGTTGCCTCCTCTCCTTCCTTCCAAAGGAAAAGTATCTCCATTGACCCTTTGTGTCATGGATAGCTCATTACCTCTCTTGACTTTGTAAAGTCATCTTGAACCTTAGTTAGGTTAGAACCTTATAAACCATTAAACTTTGCTTTAAGTCTAGAAAACCCACCTATACTAGGAGTGCTCTTCAATTAGAACCCTAGGATAGAGTTTGTAAACTCTATGTAAGAATCATAGTAATGATTACTTACTTCCCTCTTGAGTGTTATAGCATAGATCTAGAGAGTTTTGTTAAACTCTATACAAACATTGTTATGTTTGCTCCCTTTTGAACCTTGATCATAATCAAGTGTTCTTCATCCCTAGTGAGGTGAACTACGATTGCTCTGATTCTATCCTAGTTAGGATACGTAGGCAGAGGACACGATGTCTTTGCGAGCAAACTTAGAAACTATCTTTAGGTCTTAACCTACACCCTTTACCCAATCCCAATCCTTAGCAAACATTTACCAACTTAGCATGCAAACAAACAAAAGGTTCCTGTAGAGTACTACAGATGTTTAGGATGTGAAATACCTACCCTAGGCATAACCAACCCCCGATCCCCGAATCTCTTAGTGTTGTTGTTACATCCCGCAAAATGTTCTTTCTTTCTTTAGAACTTTCCTTTGGATAAATTAAAGTCCGGTTGTAATTTAAGAATTAAAGATTCAAGTTAATCAATAGCTTGGTATCACGATTCTCACCGCAACAGAAATGGCGACTTCACTGTGGAGTACTTACTTAACTTGAGGGTTTAGCCTACTTTGTTTAATTGCATGCTATATTTGTGAATATTTGCTTAACATGTATATTTTGTATAATATATTTGTTTGATTGTTGGGTATTGGGTGTTTTGAGTGGTAAGATGGTCCTATACTCGGACTCGAGTGCCCCTATGATAGGATGGTGGTATATTCAAGAAGGCTTATAAGGAGTTGATTCTCGACCAAGCTAACTTGAGAAACCACCGCTCAGTGTAGGCCTTCTTGAAAGTTTTAGTATTGTTGATAGAGTATTCATGAAAACAATGCTACTTTCAACGAAGGAGCCCATGACACTGTGGACCTTTAGATTACATTCTCCCCCACTTTGGTCTTATTAGGACGTAGTGCGATGGCTACAAGGAAGTATTTCTGAAGTAGTTGATACACGATACTACACTCAGACGAGATTCTCTTGAGAATATTATCAATTACCAAGTGATTTGGGAAGTTGATAATATCCGAAAGATGGGTTGATGACTCTGGGAACTTTGTAGAACCCGTTCGGCAGGTACAATCAATCCATAGTACAATCTTTGGGGATGGGTAGACCCTTGGACTCATGCTTGTCCTTAACCTTAAGTTTGTGTTGTGTGCATGTGCATTTGCTTGTGTTTATGCATTCATATCATCATGTCATCATATCATCATATGGTTTCATGGAACTCAGACTTTGTTGTTTGTAAACATCAGAGGTCGTCATGAACAGTGAAAGAAAGAAAACTTTGAAGTACACTTACAAGGGTTTTAACCTAGATGATTTGAAAAGGTTGAGTACATTAGTGACAGATCCAGAGGGATTTCAAAGCCGATATGGGAAGTTGTTGCTACTCTTGAAGATAAAGATGGATAGTGGACTTCTTTCTACTCTCCTCCAGTTTTATGACCCGCTTTACCACTGTTTTACATTCCCTGATTATCAGCTAGTGCCCACGCTAGAAGAATATTCTCAGTTAATTGGATTGCCTATTCTTGAAGATTCTCCTTTTCCGATTGTAGAGAAGGAACCTAAAGAGTAGGACATTGCCAAAGCTACACGTTTGGGAGTGGTTGATATAAAAAAGAATCTGATTACAAAAGGGGGAGTCTTTAGGTTGAAAGCAGAATTCTTGGTTGAGAAAGCTCAGTATTACGCAGATCATTTAAGCATGGATGCATTCGAGGCTATCCTTGCTTTACTCATCTATGGTATATTCTTTTTTCCAAGCTTTGAGAATTTTGTGGACCTCAATGCCATCAAAATTTTCTTGAAGAAGAATCCTGTGCCTACCTTGTTAGCAGACACGTACCATTTTGTTCATCTGAGGAATTTCCACAATGGAGGAATGATCACTTGTTGCGCTCCTTTATTGTACAAGTGGTTCACTTCACACTTACCCAAAGCCAACGCTTTTTGGGATCCAAAGAAAGGATGGTGGTCACAAAAGATCATGGCTCTTACCCATTCCGATATTGATTGGTATAGTCGTGATTATGATGGGACAATGATTATTGACAGTTGTGGGGAATTTGGCAATGTACCTCTCCTCAGCATTAATGGAGGGATCAGCTACAATCAAATACTCGCCCGCCGACAATTGGGATACCCTTTAAAGGACAAACCCAAAAGTGTTCAAGTGGAAAGCATCTTCTTCAAAGAACGGGAAGATAGTTAAGGATTAAAAGAGAAAATTCTAGAAGCTTGGAAGCATCTACACAAGAAAGGGAAGAAGGATCTTGGAAAAATCAACTGTGTCTCTTTGGAACCTTACCTCCAATGGGTTCGGAAAAGAGCCGTCACACTAAGGATGCCATATCCTAAACAAGAGCCTATGGCCTTGAAAGAAGAACGTCCGTTGGTCTTCATGTCTGAAGAGGAAAAGTTGAAAATTGCTTTGGTCAAAGCACAACAAACAAAAGAAGCTTGGAAGCACAAGTATCAGATATTCATTGAAGAAAATGCGGATCTCCAGAGACAACTCCAGTTGAAAGATGAAGAAATCCTCTCTTGTAAGAAGAGGAAAGCACTAGAAGAACCTTATGAGCCACAGTCTAATCCATGGAAGATAATCGTGGACAGACTCATCATTGAGAAGACTCAGATGGAAAGAAAGATCGAGAAGCTCAACCTCAGGCTGCTAGGAGAACCTTGATAGGATTCACTTAGTTGTTAGTTAAAACTCTTGTAAGAGGAAACGATGTTTTGTAATCCGTTTTGTTAATCAATGAAATGGCGACTTCTGATGTTCGAAAATATATGAGTTCCATGTCAATCATTTGCATTTGCATTTGTACTTCTTCTAACCATTCAAGGAAATTCATCTTTTTCTTACAGGCAACAACATGGTAAGAAGAGACATGCTTCGAGTCCCGGATCTGAGATTGGGCCGTCTAAGAATGTTAACCAGACTTGTCCGAAACCCTGCTGCTTTCATAGCCAAATATGGGGACCTATTGCCATTAATAAGAGCTCCGATCAATGAGCCCATGTTGCAAGCCTTGGTGGAATTCTATCATACAACTTACCACTGCTTTGTGTTTCCAGATTTTCAGTTACTCCCGACCCTCGAAGAGTACAATGCTTACTTAAAGATCCCATGGACTTTTACGCTCCCTTATGGAAAACCAAAGAAGAAGGACTTAGCTAAAGCCCTGCATATCAAGCTGGAAGACTTACCACCAATGAGGGCGAAAGGAGGGTGGTATGGAATGGATGCCGGGCCTCTAATGGAGATGGCCGAGTATCACTATGAAAGCAGAAACCTGGGCATTTTTGAGGCGATTTTGGCACTACTAATATATGGACTGTATCTGTTCCCAAGCAGTTACGATTTCATCAGCGAAGAAGCAATCCGCCTCTTCATCCTAAAAAATCCAGTCAACACAATACTGGCTGTTACTTATGTAGTCATTCACCGTTTCGCCTTGTATGATTGTGGGCGATTCTCATGCTGTCTTACATTACTCGACCGATGATTCACTTCTCATATGCCAAGGACCCATATCCTTTGGAGGCTTCCTACCAAAAGCGCATGGGTTTCTAAACTTGTCACTCTCAGACACCATGATATCACATGGTATGACACCAGCATCGGTGACCAAGTCATGATTTCTAGCTACGGAGATTTCCCCAATGTGCCTCTCATTGGGATAGAAGGGGTAATTACTTATAATCCTATCCTTGCTCGGCGTCAACATGGGTATCCTACCGGGCCAGAGCCTGAACCAGAACTGTTGAGGCCTCGCTTCTGTGAGACAGGTCGCAACCAAGAACTAGAAGAAAATGTTCAATACGCTCAAAGAGATCCACACCTCATGGGCCTAACTCCAATGGAGAATGCAAGCTGTTTAACCACCAGGGGGTACCTGCTATGGTCAAAGGAAATTGCCTTAATCATGTTCTACACTCATGACTATGAGATAACCATGGAACCTGAGGTCCCCGCAACTAGGGAAGAGCTAAGATACGCTTTGGTCAAAGCACAAAGAGAAAACGAAGACCTGTGGGAGATTATCCGCCAGGATCAAGTTCATGTTAGAGTCCAAGAAGGAGAAGGGTCGTCTTGTTAGATTGATCTTTGTTTCACCATTTCCCTGCTTTCCCTAAAAAAGGATTGAAATCCTGTTTGTTGCATTTACTTTCGTTGTAAGAAAAGTCTTGCTTTTTAGCAAAGGCCACTCTATTGTAATAGATTTCCAGCTATCAAATGAAAAAACGCTTTTTAAAGCATGTCGTTACATGTTGGTTTAACTTTTTTTGTTTGTAAATGAAAATTTTGAGTTTCCTTGAATGGTTTATGCATCCGCATTTGCATTTGCATGACATCCTACATCAGTCCTGCATTTGGGGTTCCGCAGCTCATCTTTTGTTCTTGTCCAGAGAGAGGAGATAATGAGTCATGCTGAGTACCCACAGATACAACACACGGTCCCAAGCTCAAAAGAAGATGGTAGATAACGACCAAAGGTTCGATCAAATGGATAATGACATTGAAGGGATCAAAGGGGACGTCAACCAGATCATGGAAGTCCTCAATGTAATCAAAGGAAAAATGGATACGCAACCTACAGTGATCTCCGAAGTTGCCACAGCAGCAGCCAATGTCACAATAGCTCCTGTTACTTCAGCAGAGTTTCCCTATGGTATGTCCCGGGATTTTGTGCCACCTTTCAACAACATGCAGTCTTCAGGTCTCAATCCGTTGTTCGACTCAACAATCAGAAACCCCATTTTCACTCCAGCAGGTGGACCTACCACAGTACGACCAGTCTTCGCCAATCAATAGCCAATCTTTGATATACCCGATGGGTCTGAAGCTGAGGACGAAAAACACGAAAAATTAAGAGTGGAGATGGACATCATGGCCAAAAGGACGAGGGCCATTGAAGGAAATCATGTCTTTGGATCTGATGCCAAGGATCTATGTCTAGTATCTGGATTGGTGTTTCCTCAGAAATTTAAAATGCCAATCTTCGATAAATATGAAGGGACCACTTGTCCTAAAGAGCACCTAATCATGTACTGTAGGCGGATGGCTCCACATATTGAAAATGATAAATTGTTAGTTCACTGTTTCCAAGATAGTCTTAAAGGGGCTTCGGCCAAGTGGTATCTTGGTTTAGATCAAGCCAAAATCCACAGTTTTCAAGACCTTTCAGATGCTTTTATTCAACAGTACAAGTATAACATGGACCTAGCTCCCGACCGCCGTCAGCTTCTCAGCATGACGCAGAAAAATACTGAAACCTTCAAGGAGTATGCGCAAAGATGGCGCGGAACTGCAGCACAAGTAGAGCCTCCCCTTACTGAGAAGGAGTTGGCAGACTGGTTTGTGGATACAGTTCGACCAAAATTCTATGAACGTTTGATCAGCAGCGTTACAACAAATTTCTTTAATATTGTGGCAGTGGGAGTCAAGGTGGAAGCAGGTTTAAAGAGTGGAAAAGTGACCACTCCAAATGTTACCTCAAGCACCAGCACGGAAAAGAAGCCAGTCAGCATGTTCCACAAAAATAAAGAGGGAGAGGTGAGTGCAATCACATATGGAAAGAAAGTACAAAGCTCACGAAGCCACCACCTACAGTACCAACCATCATACGTGGTGGCAGTGACCCCGGTTTTTCAACCTTCTTCACAGCATGGTCCCCAACCTGGGGCGTTCAACAATCAACACCAGTATCAGTATGGCAGTCAGCAACATTATCGCACCAATAATCAACAACAATACCAACAGCCGCAGGGTCAACAACCTCAGAACAGGGCCCCGAGGGCAAATTATCAAGCAAATAGGCCAAAGATACAACCTATTCCAATGAGTTACACCGACCTGTTTCCCATGCTAATAGAAAGAGGGTTGGTTAAAACAAGAAAATTAGGTGCCCACCTAATCCACTCCCATTCTATTACGATGCAAATGCTCGCTGCCCATTTCATGAGAATGCTCCAGGCCACAATCTCGAAGGTTGCTTCGCCCTTCAGCACCTAGTTCGTGAACTTATTGAAAAGAGAATTCTATCCTTCGAAGATAATCCGCCCAACGTTAAGAGCAACCCTCTTACAAATCATGGTGGAGTCAACGCTATTACTGAGGAAGGGGAGGGGTCAGAAGACAAGAAAGTTACTACTGTTGGTGAGATCAAAGTGCCACTAGCGGACCTACACAAATGCCTCGCTCAGGCATGGTCACTCAAGACATCTCACGAAGATTGCAAAGAATGTATGCTAAATCCTGAGGGTTGTGACACTGTGAAAAAAGACATTCGGGCCATGATTGAACAGGGAATGATAGAAATTGCCCACCGGAAAAAGGAAGAAGATGTGGCAGTCATCGAGCCTGTGTTTAACATACCAGTAGAGCCCAACAAAGGAGCCGTATTCAGAGATGATAACAGTAACAAAAACTACAAGAATGTTCGGCCAGTATTTCGTGATGATGCACCCCCGAAATTCGGAAGGGGACAGACTAGGTTTGAGCCAAGGGGAGGATCCAAGCCTCACCCAAGAGCCGTGACACCAAAACAAGACTATTCATGGTGTGAAGGGATTTTCAAAGAAAAGAAACCAGTAAGTGTGGCCAACATTGCCAGTGGAAGCAAAATGACCCGCAGTGGTCGTGTCTATCAACCTCGAACATACAACGAGGCTCCTCCACCAGCAATTTCTGTTCAAAAGACGCCTGTTCCTCAGAAGCCTGTTCCAGAGACAACCACCGCCAAAGAACCTTTAGTTAGAGGAAAAGAAAGTCTTAAGAACGATGAAGAAGAATTCTTAAGAATCATTCGACGAAGCGATTATAGGGTGGTGGACCTACTAAACCAAACACCCTCCAAGATCTCGGTCATGGCTTTGCTTTTAAGCTCTCCAACACACCGCCAGACATTACTCAAAATCCTGACACAGGCCCACGTCACTAAAGATATTACAGTGGGGCAGTTTGACTCTGTTGTAGCAAATATCACTGCCTGCAACACTTTGAGCTTTGATGATAATGACCTGACAGCTGAGAAGCGTAAGCACAATCGTGCCTTGCATGTGTCAGTCAAGTGTGAAGAGGATACAATGTCCCGAGTTCTTGTTGACACGGGATCAACACTCAATGTAATGCCTAAAAGGACTTTGGCCAAGCTGGCATATCAAGGTGCTACCATGAGACCAACCTCTCTTACAGTCAAGGCATTTGACGGATCCAGGAGAGCCGTGATAGGAGAAGTTGATCTTCCTATCCTAATTGGACCACAAATCTTCGAATTCACCTTCCAGGTGATGGACATAAATCCGGTCTACAGTTGCCTATTGGGAAGACCATGGATTCATACAGCTGGCGCTGTCACTTCCACTCTCCACCAGAAAATGAAGTTTGTTGCGAACGACCAGCTAGTCATTGTCCATGGAGAAGAAGACTTAATGGTGAGTAACTTGTCATCTTTCCGGTATATTGAGGTTGATGAAGACTCCCTCGAGACAGCCTTTCAAGCACTAGAAATAGCTCACGCTATTCTAGTTGATGAATCAGACATAACCCAAGGGCCATCATTTACCTCTGCTCAAAGCATTAAGGCAGCACTGAAAGCTGGAGTCCCACTGGGATGGGGAGAGGTCATCAAAGTCAATGCTCGAGCCAAGAATGATCTACAAGGGTTGGGTTACAAACCAACTCCGGAAGACGAGCCAGAAGAAAGCACCATGAAGAAGAAGTCCTTAAAAGAGATATTCACCAGTGGTGGTGTGTAAGTCAATGCCATTATTGCTGAAGATGAGGACGATAATCTGGATCATCTAATAACTAGAGGAGGAGCAGCGTTGCGCAATTGGGAGGCTGTGGAAGTTCCCATCTTTTTACCTTTAGAGTAATTCACTCTGCTTGTTAGCTTTGTGTTTTTCTTTAAAAATTTCCTGGTCTTGCCCAAGGCCTGCGAATTATTTTGTATTGGGCCACTTTGCAAAATTGAAAATCATTAATGAAAAAGTGTTTTTGTTAAAACTCTTGTTATTTGTTTTTTTTGCATCATTTTCACTCTTTTTGTAAAAAAAAATGGCAATCTTCTTGAAAAAAAAATATAAAAACAACCCTTCATCTGCATGTTTGTGTGTGTGTGCCTAATTGTTCCAAAAATAAAACATGCAGAATACCTCCATCAACCACAGAATCCTATGATCCTTCGGTTCTTTCTACTAGTGATTCGTTTGTCTTTCAAGCTGAAGAAGAGAATGACGAAGAGTTAGAAGTCCCAGAAGAGTTAAAGAGAATGGCTGAATACGAAGATGTTTGTCTCCAACCCCACAAAGAGCAGACGAAAGTCATCAACTTGGGGACAGAGGAAGACAAAAGAGAAGTCAAGATTGGGGCATCATTAAGGCCAGAAATCAAATACAAGCTGATAACAATCCTCAGAGATTTTGTTGACATATTTGCTTGGTCCTACCAAGATATGCCAGGGTTGGATACTGACATTGTCATGCACAAGCTCCCCCTGAAGCCAGAATGTCCTCCGGTCAAACAAAAGCTTTGCAGGTCGAGACCAGACATGGCGCTTAAAATCCGAGATGAGGTCAAAAAGCAAATAGATGCCGGTTTTTTAGCAGTATCCAAGTATCCAGAATGGGTGGCAAACATTGTACCGGTCCCAAAGAAGGATGGCAAGGTCAGGATGTGCGCCGACTACAAGGATCTAAATAAAGCAAGTCCGAAGGATGATTTCCCGCTACCACATATTGATACTTTGGTGGATAACACAACAAGCTTTGCAGTTTTCTCGTTCATGGACGATATGATTGCAAAATCCCAAAGTGAAGAAGACCACTTGGATCATCTACTGAAGCTATTCAAGAGACTCCGAAAGTATCGATTGAGACTAAATCCAACAAAATGTACCTTCGGAGTTTGCTCAGGCAAGTTACTTGGTTTCATCGTTAGTCAGCGAGGAATTGAAGTAGACCCCGACAAGGTTAAAGCAATCCAGGAGATGCCTGCTCCCAAAACGGAGAAACAAGTCAGAGGCTTCCTCGGACGTTTGAATTACATCTCCAGGTTCATTTCCAATTTGACCCCTACCTACACACCGATCTTCAAGTTGTTACGAAAAGATCAAACAGTGGTATGGAATGAAAACTGTTAGGCCGCATTCGAGAAAATCAAGCAGTATTTGCAAGAGCCTCCAGTGTTGATTCCTCCGGTACCTGGAAGGCCTTTGTTCATGTATATGACGGTGCTAGAAGATTCAATTGGCTGTGTCTTGGGCCAGACTGATGAGTCAGGGAAGAAATAACATGCAATCTATTATCTAAGCAAGAAGTTCACTGATTGCGAGAGTCGTTACTCTCCCCTGGAAAAAGCTTGTTGTGCATTAGCATGGACCACCAAGCGTCTGAGGCAATACATGATTTGTCACTCTACGATGTTAATTTCTAAAATGGACCCCATCAAGTACATCTTTGAAAAGCCAGCTCAAACAGGAAGATTAGCCCGATGGCATATGCTCTTATCAGAGTACGATATCCAGTATGTTGCTCAAAAATCTATCAAAGGAAGTATCTTGTCAGAACACCTTACAGAGCATCCTATGGAGGATTATCAACCACTCAAGTTCGATTTTCCTGATGAAAATGTGATGTATATTCAGCGCACGAAACTAGAGCCTGGTCCAGAAGAAGGTCCCGAGCCGGGATCCCGCTGGGAGATGATGTTCGATGGAGCATCAAACAAAAATGGACATGGCATCGGAGTTGTTCTGAAAAATCCAACTGGAGGGTACACTGCAGTCACAGCCCGACTTTGTTTCTCATGTACAAACAACATAGCAGAGTATGAAGCCTGCATCCTAGGATTGGAGGCTGCCATTGACCTCCGTATCAAAATCTTGGAAGTAATTGGTGATTTTGCTTTGGTGATATACCAACTCAAAGGAGAATGGGAAACCAGGGATGAAAAATTGATTCCTTATAAGACCCACATCTTAGAGATGGCTGAATATTTTGATGAAATTACCTTCAAGCACGTACCAAGGGCAGAAAATCACATTACTGATGCGTTAGCCATGATGGCATCAATGTGGAAAGTCCAGTTTGTAAACGAGGCACCTCTGATCCGCATCGAAAGAAGGACAATACCCGCATACGTCATGGCAATAGACGAAGAATCTGAGGAGAAGCCATGGTTTCATGATATTAAGAATTTCCTTCAAAACCAAGAGTATCCCACTAACGCGTCCACAATTGACAAAAGAGCAATACGAAGGTTGTCATCTAAATTCTTCATCAGCAACGGCATCTTGTACAAGAGAAATCATGACATGGTCTTACTCCGATGTGTCGATGAAAACGAGGCGAATCTCATAATGACCGAAGTACACGAAGGAACCTTCGGCACCCATGCAAATGGCCACGCCATGGCTAAGAAAATCTTAAGAGCGGGTTACTTCTGGTTAACTTTGGAGACGGATTGCATACTCTTCGCTCGAAAGTGTCATAAATGTCAAGTTTATGCTGATAAAGTGCATGTCCCTCCACATCCTCTCAATGTGATGACATCACCTTGGCCTTTTGCAATGTGGGGCATAGATATGATCGGAGCGATAGAGCCAAAAGCTTTTAACGGCCATTGCTTCATCCTTGTCGCAATCGATTATTTCACCAAATGGGTGGAAGCAGCGTCATATGCAAATGTGACGAAGCAAGTGGTTGCACGCTTCATTAAAAAGGAGATCGTCTGCCGATATGGTATCCCTAACCAGATCATCACTGACAATGGGTCGAATCTGAACAACAAAACAATGAAGGAACTTTGTGACGATTCTAAGATCAAACATCACAACTCGTCCCCTTACAGACCTAAAATGAATGGTGCAGTTGAAGCTGCAAACAAAAACATCAAAAAGATAATACAAAAAATGGTCGTAACTTACAAAGATTGACATGAGATGTTACTATTTGCTTTACACGGATACCGAACATCAGTGCGAACTTCGACAGGAGCAACTCCTTTTTCCTTAGTGTACGGGATGGACACTGTGCTACCCATTGAAGTCAAAATACCTTCCTTGAAGATCTTGACGGAAGCAAAGCTGGATGAAGACGAGTTGATAAAAGAAAGATTCGATTCGTTGAATCTCATCGACGAGAAAAGAATGACGGCCATGTGCCACAGTCAAATCTATCAACAAAGGATGGCCCGAGCATTCAACAAGAAGGTTCGTCCCAAAGAGTATAGGGAAGGAGAACTTGTGCTTAGAAAAATCCTACCAACACAAAAAGATATGCGTGTCAAGTGGATGCTCAACTATGACGGCCCTTTAGTCCGCTTCTTAGCAATGATGTCCTTCATGAATTTGGCATAGGTGGGCATTTGTTCTAGTGCCTCCAACAACGGAATGTTCAGCTCTAACTTTTTAAACAGTTCAAGGAATTTCTCGAAATTCTTATCTTGCTGTCCTTTCTTTTTATTTCTTGAGGGGTATGGCAGCTTGATCACCGGTTTCGGTTCTACCACTTTTTCTTTAGTTACCGGTACCGGTGTCACCACTTCTTCCTCAACCACTTCATTTTATTTAATTTCCAGCTCAACTTCAATCATCTGATCATTTAGTTCTGTTTCCTCTTCTTCTATTTCCTTGGATTTTCCACTTCTTGTTACTACCGCCTTAGTTTGGTGGTGATCCTTCGGATTTGGTACTGTGGCACTTGAAAGTGTACCCGGCGCTTGTGAACTCGCTAGCTGTTGAGCAATTTGACTCATTTGTACTTCAAGATTTTTAATGGATGCTCCAGCATTCCTGAAGTTGCTCCTTGTCTCTTCTTGAAATTGAGAACTTTGGGCGGCCATTTTCTCAATGGCTACTTCCCAATCAGCTTTTCTAGGCGCTTGTTGTTGATATTGAGGTTGGTACGGTGTCTGCTGGTACTGTTGTTGCTGAGGTTGATACGGTTGTTGGCCTTGAACCGATTTTTGTACATTTCCTTGTTGATCTTTCCATGAAAAATTGGGGTGATTTTTCCAACCAGGATTATATGTGTTGGCGTAGGGATTGTTCTGCCTCAACATATTAATCTGTTCCACCTGCTCTTGAGTTGCTACACAATGCACGGTAAAGTGTGGTCCACCGCATATTTCACAAGCTGCTGCTTGAACTGGTTCAACCTGTGCCACTGTCTGAGTTTCTACATTCATTTTCTTCAACCTTCTCTCTACCTCAGCGGTAATCTGATCCTCCATTTTAACAACCTGGTCTGCCAGCTTCAAATCAATCTTACCTTCCGGTTGGTTTACCGTGCGATCATACAACTCAAGGTGCTCGTTAGCGGCAATTGCTTCTATGATCCTTTTGATACCCGTGGCCGTTGAGAAGTTGGTTGAGCCACCGACAGTAGTGTCTATGAGCTGTTTCATTTTGAGTCGTAATCCATTCACGAAGTTTTGCATCTGCTCAGTGGCGTCCATGTTATGAGTAGGACATGCTGTAAGACACCTCTTAAACCGCTTATATGCATCCCCTAAAGATTCTCCTTCTTTTTTCTTGAAGTTGACAATGTCATATCTTTTTCGGATAAACACTGAAGTAGGGAAATACTCATTCAGGAACGCAGTCTCCATCTCTTGCCATGTTGTGATACTCCCAGCTGGAAGCGAGTAAAACCATTCTTCCGCATCATCAGTGAGTGTGAACGGGAACATAACCAATCTCTTGGCCTCTTCGGAATGTCCTTCTATCTTCAACGAGGTGGTGGTCGTAAGGAATCTCTGAAGATGTTTATTTGCATCTTCGTTGATTCTTCCGGCGAACGGCTTGCTCTCCAACTGACGGATGGTGGAAGGGTGTAGCTGAAAATGCGCAACATTCACCGGTTGATTCACAATGGTCATCCGGTTTGGTTGAGCATTGGCCCCTCCATAGTCTCCTAGCAGTCTTTCAGGCTGAGGTGGATTTCCAGCCATTTGAACAGTTGCAGGTGTTGTCTCTCTCTCTTCGGAGTCGCTCTGCACAGATATAATTTCCTCTATTTCTTCCAGGCTTTTAACTTTAGCTATTCTCCGTCTTTCGTGTAATGCTCGTTCTGGTTCTGTATCAAAAGAATATTTAGCTGAGGCCTGACCTCGCATACACAATTAGACAAACGTTAGATAATACAAGCAGAGAAAAAAAATGCAGCGAATAATAAAATTTTAGTCGCAGAGCAACAAAATTTCTTTTGGATTCTAAAAACAATGTTAATTTGGCAGTCCCCGGCAACGGCGCCAAAAACTTGATCGGGAAAATAGCAAGTGTACTATTTTTATCGATTGTAGTAATAAGGGAAAAGTCCCAAGTATCGATCTCGAGGACTGCGTAGTAATTAACGAGATTTTTAGTATTCAAAGGAACAAAAGATCTAGGGGTTTGTTTGGTAGCAGAGTAATACAACAAGTAAATAAAGACTTATAAATCAATCTAAGAACCGTGTTAGGGGAGTGGATACGATGCGAGTAAAGACCATGTAGGATTATCCTGCTATAATAGTTATTAACCTTAATTCATCAGTTGGCCAATTTAGTTTTCCTTAATTCCTTAATAAAAACCCTTTGATGAGTTTCATGTACACTAATTCCTCAGTGTCCATGAAAAGCATCAAGCAATAGTTCCGACCATGAAATACGTGATACAGGATATCCTCATTCCTAAGCAATATCGACCGTGAGACTATTTTGCAAAAGTGTTAGGTTGACTTTCCAGGCTAAAACCTAAGCATAATTCGAATTCTACTTTCCAATATGAATACGCATTAAGATTGTTGCAAAATAAAATATATATATATATATATATATATATATATATATATATATATATATATATATATATATATATATATATATATATATATATATATATATATATATATATATATATATATATATATATATATATATATATATATATGGTGAATAACATAATTCTCATAGCATAATTAAACAAAGGTCATTACATCGCAACTTAGGACCACCCCCTAACAACTGGGGGTTTAGCTACTCATGTTCTTCGTAAACATAAATGCAATTAGAAATGAAAAGGAGAAGATCATTACAATTCGAGTTGGATCCCTTGGATCATCAATTGCTTCCGCTTTTGATCGATCCTTTGTTCTCCAGCAAAACTCTCCCCTCAATTGTCAATCCTAATCTCAATTCAGAAGTGTCCTCCTTTCTAAAAAGTGGCTCTTATATCTAAATTCGAATTACATCGCGAAATGTCTCAAATGCCCTTAGAAATAGGTCTGACAGCATAAAAATAAAAAAATAACAATTTCACTCTCAGTGGCCATGACACGGGCCGTGTTGTGCAACACGGGTGGCCGTGTCATGCTGCTGACTCCTCAGGGTGCGTTTTCTTCTATAGGGGCTGCAACACGGGCCGTGTTGTGTGACACGGGCACCCGTGTTGTACGTCTGTTCTCCATTTTCCTCTGCTTCTCCTGCCCGTGTCTGCCAACCGTGTCCTCCCTGACACGGGTCGTGTTGTGCAACACGGGTACCCGTGTTGTGGCTCTGACTTCCCTTTTCCAACTTTTCTTTTCCTCCGAAAGCGGTGCGACTGTCATGCTATCCATTCCTGCCAAAAACACACTAAAAGAAACCGAATCAAACGCACCAGCGGCAAAAGTAATACAAACTTCAAAATAAGACTTGAAGACAAACAACTACGAGTAACTCAGATAATAACAACTAAAGCTTCGAAAACAGATAAAAACGGTGCGAAATTAACAACAAACAGCGTTTGAAAACACAAGTGAAATCCACCGATCAACGAACCACTCAAGTATCCCATCAACTCAGACGTAGTAAGAAAATACTACGCCTGAAACGAAATACATAGAAGGAGAATTCCAGTGCCTCGACAAGATGAAAGCCCAATGTTTGAAAGCTGACAGACGCTGGGGCAGAGTCCTGTGCAGAATATTAGAAGAAAGGTCAACGCCTGTTATTCTCGTCAGAAGCAGCAAAGCAAGTGAGCTAGTGGTCGGAAGGACCGGATTATTATGGGATTCTGTAACCTTTCTGTTGCCATTTTTCAAAACTTATAAAATTCCCAAGGCTTTGCCTTTTGTAGAGCTCTTGTCTATTAATAAAATCAGATTTTTGGCCAAATCATTGTTATGATCCGCTATTTTTGTTATGCAATTTCACTTATTTGTTAATAAGAATTTTCATGAAAGCAAAGTGTTTTGAAAAACTTAAGTCTTGTTTTAAAAAGAAAACACAATTTGACAAAATGATTGAAAAGTTCTAGAGATAATCTGATAACATTACACAGTCCTCAAAGTTATAGAGGGTTGATGTTACCTCTGACCAGGCCAGATGTTTCCGACATCAATTCAGGCTCTTAAGCTAAGACTTCTTCTCTGCAGAAATACGAGGATATTACTGAGAAAAGATCGTTATCTACACCAAAGAAGGAAGTGTCGCCTGACTTGAGGCATTTTGAAACTCAGTGTGACGAGTTCTCTCTTTGTTTGGTCTTTCTTTGTTCCTACGGGTCGTTCTGCGTCTTGCATACAACATCATGCCAGCATACGCATTTGTTGGCATTCCTGCCGTTGAGATCCTTTGGTCGTTACCTTTATCTTTGTTTTGTTGTTACAAGTTCGCTTCAAAGTTGACATCCTGGGGTTCCTTATCTTCTTTGGGAAGCTAGTGGTGACTAGCAATGTCTAATTTACACAAACAGGGGGTTATTACCAATTTTCACCTTTGATTTGGTCGTCACCAACAAACTTTGAAAAACTAGTGGTCACTAGCACATGTTCAGAACTAATTACGTTCGATACAGTAATTCGGTCGTCACCAATTATTTTTCAAACCCAGTTGTTACTGATTCTGTTATAAAACAAACCAATTGTTATTGGAGTCCCTTTGATTCGGTTTTCACCAATTTGGCTAAAAATCTAGTGATTACTAGTATTGCCTTCTAAAAAATAATGGTCATTGACGTTAGAGTTGGTCGTCACCAAAATTCCCTAAAATGTCCAATGATTATTGGTATTAACTTCAAATCCAATTGTGATTGGTACCCCATTTGATTTGGTTATTACCAGCTTTTCTGAACCTAGTCGTTACTAGTCTTATCCTCAGATCCAATTGTTATTGGTACCCTTTGATTCGGTTAGTACCAATCTCTATAAGTCTAGTGGTCACTAGCCTTGTTTGGAAAACCTAGTCAGAACCAATTGTTATTGGTACACCTGGTTTGGTCGTCACCAATTAGCCCAAGTCCAATAGTTATTGGCACCACTTGAAGCAGATTATTATCATCACTCCGGTATGGTCGTTACCAAACTCTTTGAAAATCCAATGGTCATTGGTCTCCTGGATTAGGTCGTCACCAAATTTTTTCCAATTAAGTCTAGTGGTTACTAGCATCGTCCCCTCCAATTGTTATTGGTATATCCTGATTTGGTTATCACCAGTCCCCTCCAATCGTTATTGGTATATCCCGATTTGGTCATAACCAGTCTCCTCTAAGACCAGTGGTTACTGGCATTGCTTGAAAACTAATCGTTATTAGTCGGTTGTTACCAATCCCCAGCCAGAGCCCTGTTGTTTCAACAAAATTGCTTGGAATTCCCCAATGGTAATTGGAACTTTGATTTGGTCGTCACCATATCCCCAGGAAGTCTAGTGATATTTAGCACTTCTTGGAAACTGTTATTATTTGGTCATCACCATCATCCTCAGTAAGTCTAGTGAAAGCTAGCACTGTTTGACGCTATTTGTTGTTCTGGTCGTCACTAGTCTCCCCAGTTGAAACTTTTGTTTTTTCAGTCAAGTCTCAGAGAACTAGTGGATACTGGTCTCCCCGACACGTCCGGTATTTGTTTCTAACCTTTTCCTAAAGATCCCGTTTGAACTCTTCGTTTATAGGAAATTTTCTCATCTGGTTATCCACAGTGAGGTTCGTGTCTTCATTCTGTCTTTTCCCCGGTGAAGATTTGCTTCCCCAGTGGATTTGTTCCCCAGCGAAGCTTTCCCCGGTGCGTTTCTTCCCCAGTATGGTTTGCATTTTCTTTTCTTTCGTTTCCCCAGTGAAGAATTGTAATCTTCCCCAGTGGGCTTCCTCATCTGGTTATCCCCAGTGAGGTTCATATCTCCTTTCCCCAATGAAGAGGTGTCTTCCCTAGTGGAATTTGTGTCCCCTGTGTGAAAGATTCCCTTGAACAACATCTTTAGTCATGTTTGAACTATCTTGCTTACTTAGTCTTGAATCTTTCCCTAGTGTGTTGGTTCCCTCGTGAGTGGTTACTCGTTGTATTGTCGTTCTTTTATATTTGCTCGTGTGTCTGCATCTGTCTTGCATTCAAGCATCATATAATATCATTTAGATTCATGGATTCGTCCTTTTGCATACCATCGGATCTAAGGGACAAAATTTCTGGTTTGCTATATTTAAATACCTTCCACTATGATTCTATGAGGATTGTCATCTCTCATCGCCATCTAGTGAAGATATTTAAATAGGGGCAACTGTTGCACCCCAAATTTTGACCCCTTAGATCCTTATCATCATTTTAGGCTCATATTCAGTTGATTAACTAACCTTAACCCATTTCCAATTTATCTTTGTCAAGATGTAGATGAATTAGGGTTCTGTACTGTCAAAATCGAGACTTCAGTGGTCCGATCAATCAATTTTTTGGATTTATCCAACTTCAAACAAGATCAAGGATGATACGTTGGACCAAGAATGAGCGCAATTTGAGGTGGTCACCCGGGGTTCGAGAACAGTGCAATTTGAGACACCCAATTAGGGTTTTTGACTAGAAAAAGTCAACTATAGTTTGACTTTTGATTCAAAGAGTATTTCAATGATGGGATCAAGGTCCATTAAGCTACCATGGCTTAGTAAAGTCCATCCAAAGAGTTTCAAGTCCTCAGGGTGTCCAGATCACCAACGGGCGACTCGGTAGACACCGATCGATCGAAAAGTTGACCAAAACGTCAACTCTCCAACAATAAGGAATTTGACTTCAAGGTGTGAATGAAAAATGTTCCTTATATAATATTACACCTCCCCATAAAATTTCATGACCATTGGATCAAGGGTTAGGAAGTAATTGCAAAAATCGGGAATTAGGGTTTCGAAAGGGGCAAAACCATAACTCCTCAAACACACATCCAATTGAGGTGGTTCTAAGCTTGTTTGAAAGGTCTTGACAAACCCTACAAAAGTCCCACAGTGGTCCATATTCAAAAAATGAATGGAATTGGAGTTATGGCAAAAATCATTTTTCAAGGGTAAAAGACTTAGTGAAATTTCACAAATTCTGGCCATACAAACCACTTTTTTTCCAGAACTTTGAAAGGTTTTTCAGCCTAGTTCCATCAAGAATTTGGAAATTCCCAAAACATGAAAGTTATAGAGCTACACAAGGGCTTTATAAAAAGTGCAATAACTCCCCAAGGAGATTTATGAGCTAGGAGTTATGGTGCCTTGAAGTTGGGTCTCTCACACTAAAAATCCACTTGGTCCAACTTCTCAAAATCAGTATTTTTCATCTCTAACCACTCTCCACCCTTGGATCATGATACATTATGATATTCAGATGTGTAGAGGAAGGAAATGACAAAAAAGAGAGGTTGAGGAGAGAGAGAGAGAGATGCAAGTTGTGATTTATGGAATAAAATATTGAAATGTGTAAGAATGAGAGAGAAACTTTTTCTCCCAACTGCTGCAGTTGTGCCATCCTACCCTCTAAACTTATCTCAGTCATTTCATGTCAATATCCACTTGATATTTCTGATCTTCCTTGAGCCATGGAGCTGATATGGAGATTTTGGCAAGATTTTGCAAGAAACTTCATCATATTCCCTCCAAAAGTGGCAAGTTACCAAGCTGCCCTCATCCTCATTTCTCCTATAAATAGAGGCCTCACCCTCACTTCCAAGACACACCAGAGCTATTCAGAATATCAAAGTATCATAGCTCTCCTCCTCACTCTCTCTTTGCTTGTAAGTGAAGAAAAGTTCAAAAACACCAAAATTGGTCATTTGGCATATTTCACACCATTTTCATTTCTACCTTTTTCAACACTCCCACAACCATCCATATACTTTCTAAATAACATATAGAAGGTGTATAATCCATCAAACCATTAAAAAACCTCAAAAAATCAAAAAGTCAACCTTATCCCCAACATACTTTGACCAAAATCACTAAAATGGCCAAAACTCATTCCCTATAGATTCTTGCCATTCTAATCCCTCTAACACATCACCAACAACATTCCTCAACTGTCCAAACCACTAGCCACACTTGGACACTCTCATTTTGACATTTAGCATCATAAGTGGATTGTTACTTAAAGTTGAAGAAAAGCCTCAAGGCCAAGAAGAGAAGCATAAATCTATGGGTTTCTAGGAGTATTTTCAGCTTGCTCAAGTTTATTACTACAGGTATGAGATATTTAAGATCCTTATTTATCATACATTGCCATGCTTATCTTTTTTTGAGGTATTTGTCATGAAATATACCAATGCTGCCCCACTTTAGTTTTTTGTCAAGGACTTTGGTTTCATGGTTATGGTGCTTACTTTTGTTAAGGTATTCCATTTGTAAATGATATGTAGATAATATGTTACAAGTACTGCACTGTGATATCATGTTTTTTTTTGTCTTTAAATATTTTGGTCACTTGATAGATTTAGGAACCCCACATTGAAATGTTGGTGTGTTTACCCTTGATCCATTAGCCTTGGTTCATTAGTGAGATTTGAGTGACTTATAAGTCATCTCATGAGATACCCCTACCCTAGATCATGTTTGAATCTAATGGGGCTCTTGTTTTCACTTTGGTGTCATTTTTATGCCATTTAGCTTTACCATGACCATGACAGGTTTTATTCCAAAAGCAATATGCTAGTTTTTTGAATTGAAGTTCATTTGTCTTCACATTTTTGACATGTTTGTGTTATCCTTTTGATGTGAGACCACTCATTTATGGCTAGGCCAGTTTGTGTTCTTTGTGCTACCAAACAGTTTTTTTCCCATCTGCATCAAGAATACCAGTTCCTGTTTTAAGTGAAATGTGTGTTCTTCTTGAATTAAATCCCATCTATTATCACGTTTGACATATGTTTGTACCATTTCTTTGGAACTGAAGACCTCACCTCTTGAAAACACACTTGCTGCTACATCATCCATTAAAATTGTTTCATTTTTCAAACAGCATACCAATCCTACTCCATTTGCTATGCAATTTGATTTCAATGAAGGATTACTTGTCTTGTCATATTTGCAATATGTGTTTGATGTTACATGGCTTTATCCTACTGTTTTTGTGTTTTATGTTCACAATGCACCTGTTCCAAATTTGACTGCCAATGTCACATGTTTAATCTCTTAATACATTCAAACTATTTTCAAAACAGAAATTGTTGGTTACTTAGCCTTGTCATGTTAATAACTGTTACTTTGAGACTGGAGCTTTTCTGGAGGATTTAGTATTTGATTGCATGGCTTTGTGATGTTCAAGTTTGTCACTTTTGGTTGTGAAGTTTGTTAACTCATGATTTAGAGCTGGTTTCATTTTTTGAATGTTGCTTAACTGTCAATGCTACAAATTTCAGTGTTTGTCCTTGGTGTAAATCTGTTCAGCCTATTTTGCATTTGCATTATTGATTATCTTGAAAATACTAGGGTTTGCTATATGATGGTTATACTTTTTTCTTCTGTTTTCAGACTAGAATTTTCTTGCTTCATGTTGTTTTTCTTCTGTTTTGAAGGATTGATTTGTTTACTTGCTGGGTTGTAACCCTCATGTTGGTTTGATTGTTGTTTAATGTTTGGTATGGTCATGAGAGGTTGCATCTTGTCTTGAGAAAGCACACTGTCATTGCTGCCAAATTTTGTGAAATGTCATAGGCCTCAATCCTGTTTAGACTCTTGAGGAGCAGTTTTGTTTAGGTGGCTGTTAAGATAATCTGCTGTCATATGTACACATGTGAAATTATAATGAGACCTATGTTCAAGCATTTTGTGGAATACATTTGGCTCTTTATTGTGCTTGCTGTCCAGTCTTTGTGTGTGCTGGTATTTGAGTGTTTGTTGTGCATAAAGTGCGTTTTGAGCCATTTCATTAGCTTGCCATTTCACATCTTTCTTTTTTTTCTTTTGTTTTTTAATTGGTCTTGGGATCTTGACAACTCTGTTAGCATACTTGAAACCTGTGTGGGAGGGTCATTAAGTTGGAATTATTACAATACTTGATTTTGAATCTCAAAGTTACATTTTCACACATTTCATAGCAGCTTGATGGCCTTCCTATTGATGTAGGACATAATGATGTTTCCTGTGATGTCTATCATGTTTTCCCTCTCATTTTAAATGTATGAATGACCAATCTTGAGCTCATGCATTTTGATCTTTTCACTTCTAGTTCATGTTCACATAATGTTATCAACTGCATCAAGTGCATCAATGCAACTCAAATGCCACCTTTTGCATAAACTTGTTCTTCACTCAAACCACACCACATACACCTCATATTAGTCATTTTTAAGATGTTGGAATGATCTTTTTGCACTAAAACTTTCTGCATCAAAACTCATCTTTCAAAATGCATTTCTTCACAAAATCAACACCTCACCTATCACTTTCTTGCACAAACTAGATTTTCACCAAAACCACATGTTGGAACACTTCATGTTCATCATTTGTAGTATGTTTGCCTGATCATTTAACCTTAAAATACACTATCACAAAATCCACCTCACAAAATGCATCTTTCACACATATGCCACACAACATGTCACTTTTTGCATAAAGATGTTTTATCAAAAAACCACACTTTAGACACTTTCTATCAATCATTTGTAAGTTGTTAACATGTTCATTTGATGTCAAAACAAACTGTCAAGAATGCTTCACTTTAAAATGCCTTTTTACTAAGATTTGCAATTAATACACCACATTCACAAGCCTGTGTGTTTTTTTAGCAATTCTCTGCACCAATCATCTCTAAATGTTACATGTGTGTTGTGTGTATGAACCATTAGGCCAGAATTTGCTTAAAACTTAAAATCACCTTCTTCATGCATCTTTGTCTTTGGACCAAAATACAAGTAGCAGACTTTTTTCAAAACAGTGGGAGTTGAGCTTGCTCATGTGAAAAACCTCACTTAGAAGGATGCATTAGACATGTATGTATGCTTGATGTGGTCCCTTTATGTTTTAAACCTGGACTGTCAACATGTGTGCTCATTATTCATGTCAAGCTTTGCATATCACATATCATTTCACTACACAGCATGATTTAAGTATCACTCACAGCATGAATCATTTTGTATCATCATTATAACATGTTTGTATGATTGGATTGCTCCAGAACTGTTTGCATCAAAATGTCCACCTCAATATGCTTGTTTTCATTAAAATTTTGCATTCAACATATCATTTTTGCATTCTGTTGATATAGGACCTATTTGAGGGTTCAGAATCACTCTATGTGATTTATGTGGTTTGTGTGCATGGTTGTTTAAGTTTGAAAGGAGTTGTATCTTGACATTTACATGGAAATGCAATTTTTGCTCAAAAACACAAGTGCTATCGGGTTTTGCACCACATTATGAATTTTGGAAAACTGAGACCACCATTAGCTTCCTTGTTTGATTCTACCCCAAATCCATATAAATTTTGTTCCATTCTGATAAACGGTTAGGAAGTTACGTACCAAAACGTATTTGCCTTGTTTTATGTATTTTTGCCCAGCCATGACGAATAACAGTAATGCCACCCTTTTTAGGAACCACATGCACCAGACTCACCCAAGGGCTATCCGAGATAGAGTAGATCATTCCCGCATCCAATAATTTGACAACTTCCTTCCTAACAACCTCTTTCATTGTAGGATTTAAGCGGTGTTGTGGTTGAGCCACCGGCTTAAAATCCTCCTCCATTAAAATTTTGTGCATGCAATAGGAGGGACTAATTCCTTTGAGATCGGAAAGAGTCCACCCCATCGCTTCTCGGTTCTTCTTCAACACATCAATTAAACGGGATTCTTCACTTTTGGATAAAAGGTTGCTTATGATAACCGACTCTTCTTCGGTTTCATCTAGGAATGCATACTTCAAGTTATTTGGTAACTCCTTCAATTCAATCATTGGCTTTTCATCTTCAACCTCCTTTTTCAACACTTCCTCCTCCACTTCCCATGGTTGTAACTCTTTAAAATTATCAAGTTCCTTGAGGCATTCTTCAAGGGCTTGTTCTTCTTCAACGGTAAAAACTTCAAAAGAGTCATCAAGGGCTAGCGCCATGGGAGTTATGTCATGAACATGTTTTGCAACTTCAAAGGTGGCTTCTTCAATTACATCAATCCGGAAACTATCACATTTGTCACTTGAGTGCTTCATTGCTTCAAAAAGGTCAAAAGTGACTTCTTCGTTTTGTACCCTCACCTTCATCAAATCGTCATCTACATCAATCATCATACGAGCAGTTTTCATGAATGGTCTTCCGAGAATTAGCGGCGCATCATCGTCTTCCTCCATATCAATGACAATAAAATCAACCGGAAAGAAAAACTTGTCAACCTTTACCAATACATCTTGAGCTACTCCATGAGGGTGAGTAGTAGATTTATCGGCCAATTGCAACGTCATGCGGACGACTTTAATCTCAATGTTACCAAGCTTTTTCACAATAGATAAAGGTATAAGACTGATGCTTGACCCCAAATCGATTAACCCCTTTCCAACATAAACGTCGCTAATTGTAACCGGCAAGGTGACTCGCCCTGGATCAACTTCTTTTCTCAGTAGAGTCCTTTGGATGATGGCACTATAACTCGCATCCAGAACAACTGTTTCCGGTTCCGTATACCTTCGCTTTTTGGTGAGTATGTCCTTCATGAACTTGGCATACTTTGGCATTTGCTCCAAAGCTTCGGCAAACGGGATATTGACTTGAAGTTGTTTAAAGATATCCATGAACCGGATGTAATGCCGTTCATTTTCTCTCCTAGATGAAGCATGAGGATAAGGTAAATTTTGGACCGGAGTAGTGCTCACTACCTCCTTCCTTCTAGAATTTCGCTCTTTTTTCTTCTTCACTTCTTCCACCACGACTTTTTCACTTGTTTTATTTTCAACTACATTTTTTTGATTTTCAACTTCAACCAATTTTTCTTTCTTTTCAACTTCACCATTTTTCTCATTATTTTCAACTTCATCCTCACTCCACTCCCCAACTCTACCATCAAGTTCATCAATTTTTTTCTCTACCTTTCTTTTTTCACTCTCGTCAACCAACTCTTTTCCACTTCTCGTTTTAATAGCCTTACAATGCTCCTTAGGATTTGTTTGCGTATTTGCCGAGAAAGATGGTCCGGATTGTTGTTCTGCTAATTGCTTAGCAAGTTGACCAACTTGAGTCTCAAGATTTTTAATTGCCGCATCGTTACTTGGTTATGTTGATAGTTTCCCCTAGGTTGGTACCCTTGGTTGCCTTGATAGTTTTGTTGTTGTGGATTTTGGTGTTGTTGTTGTTGTTGATACGGTGGTTGTTGTTGTTAATGTTGTAACACCCCCTTCTATACCGTCAAATAAAACAATAATATATATAGGCACATATAAAATTTATTCAGAGTATGATTTAAAATACGGTATAGAAGAAGTATGTCACATTATCACCAATAAAACACTCAACACCTGCTCTATAAAAATATGCAACCGTGGGATAGTTTTCAAAGTAGAGGAACTTAGTCCTTACACCCACGCCTCAATATTTAAAATTAAAGCGGAAGATTTAAACATTTAAATTGCCTAAAAACGTTTGATCACATAAATACATGTTATCCAGTTTGGTTCATTAATTGTTCATGTTACAAAACATCATCAACTGATACATCACAAATGTATCACAAAAGAATGTTATACAAGACTAACTACCCGGTGTTACATAATCAGAGCAGTCCGACTCAAAAGAATGAAGCTATACTTCACAAAAGAAATCTCCAGCAACCTAATCTACAATGCCTCATAGAGCATTATAAAACAGCAGAAGGGTGAGAAATATTACCATAATAATCAATGCATAAGATTATATATATACAAGTAATCATTACATAAAGTCCACATTTCTCACCACAATTCGTTTCATAGTTATATTCATCACGTCATAATTATAAACAAATATGAACATGCATCAAGCATATCCCTTCATGCATATTTCATCGTCATCCAAACACATCACATCCACAAGCATACTTCATATATCAATGACATTTATGCTATGTGACTCAATCACAACTCAATGCAACTCAATGCTATGTGGTACCAACACTTGTTATCATTTTTTTGGTTTTTACACTTAAACCAGGTCCACCCTTCTAGACCGATAACAACAAAGCCCGTCCCCTAGGCTTTCAAACCCACCCTTCTAGGTTTGGGACAAGCCACTAGTCTCCACGAAACTAGCAAACATTGCCTCTTGACTAAATGATGCATATGCAATCAACCAACAAAATGCACTTAAGACCGTTCCCGCGTCTTAATCCCATGCATTCAATAATTCATCCCTTCAAGAATTACAACATGATTGCACACACAACATATTCTCAACAAATCAAGCATTCACATTTAATACCATTTAACGTAATTCACAAGTCATGCACACATATCCACAATGTTCTCATGCATACTTAACACACAATTGCATACAACACTATGCATTCACAATTCATTAAATAATACAAACATAATCATTATTATGTTCTCATGTATTTCTAATCGATGCAAATAATACACATAACACAACCTAGGATTCATGCCCAAAAAGGCTACCCACAACAAGGTCACAATAATACACAAGCTATTCGTATCACATAAGGATTAGCCTAATTGAACCAAGCAAACAATCATTGGATGGATACATCAGAAAAGAAATAATGTTATCCTGCTCGCTGGGACCTTCGCCTGGCGAACTCGCCAGCGAACAAAGTCAGTAGCTACTGACTTGCTTCGCTACCCATCGCTAAAGTACTCGCCTGGAAAACCTTCGCCACCCACCTTCGCCTGGCGAACTTGCCAGCGAAGACCACTGGGAGTTTTTATAGAATTATTCGCCAGCCATTCGCTGGGCTTCGCCCGGCGAAACTTCGCCTCCACTCGCCTGGCGAGAGCCAGCGAACCTGCGAAACCAGAAAACCCCAATCTTCCCCAAAACTTCCACTCTCCAAAAACCGACCGATTTACGCTAAACCAGTTCCAGTAATCTCAACTCCACATCACCCGACTATTCTACGACATTAATTCCAGTTTCTAATCGATTAAACTACGATTCTACCGATTAAATCCATTTTGCCCTAACTTGAAAAATGGTGGAAACTCACAACAACTCCAACCCACACATACATAACCACATACATTGATCAAATAATAATGTTTCTCACCCTTACCTTGATTGGATTGAAGTTTGAAGTTGATTCTTGATGATTTCTCCAAGTTTCCCTCTTCTCTTCTCTTTTCTCCTCTTTCTCTATTCTTTCCCTTCTATTTCCTCTATCTTACTCTCTTTTCTTTTCTCTTCCACTTTCCTTATATACTTCCTTATTTTCTTTCCTTCCCATTTCTCTTCTCACAAATTCTCTACCAAATAAATCCAATAATTAAAATAAGTCAATTAATTAAATTAGTTAACATTAATAATTAATTAATGAAATTTGGGCTGTTACAGATGTTGCCTCAGTTGATAATCTCTTTGATTTGCCATGTAATTAACTTCTTCGAAACCTGGAGGTGGACAAAATCCGGTGTCGTGTTCACCTTTGCAAAGTTCACAACAAATTACTTGTTTAACTTTTGACGGTTCTTTTAACTCTTTTATTTGTTGAGTTAACAATTCCACTTGTTGTGAGATAAGCTTGTTTTGTGCAAGAATAGCGTCATTTGTTCCCAACTCGAGCACACCCGGTTTTCTTTGAGTCACCCCACGATTATAATTCCCTTGATGATCATTAAGTGCCATCTTATCAATAATCGCAATTGCATCATCTGCACTTTTTGACATCAAAGATCCTCTCGTCGTAGCATCCAATAAGGTCTTGTGAACCGAAAGGAGTCCATTACGGAAAATATGAACTTGAGTGAGCTCGTCGAAACCGTGTCCCTTGCACTTTCTTAACATAGATTTGTATCGCTCCCAAGCTTCGTTTAGTGATTCACTAGCTCCTTGAGAAAATACCGCGATCGCAGTTTTAGCCTCCATGAATCGGTTATGTGGGAAGAAACGTTCAAGAAACTTCTCTTCTAGAAGATTCCAATCTGTCATGATTGTTGTCGATTGATCAAGGTACCACTCCTTTGCTTTCCCAATCAAGGAATGAGGGAATAGTCTCCTAAACAATGACTCTTCGTCAACTTCTGTTGCTCCCGTTGCGCCAGCAATCTCATAGAATTTTGTAAGATGGGTGAACGGATCCTCATGGTCTAGTCCCGTGAAAGGATTTTGATAGACTAGAGCTAGGATTCTCGTTTTCATCTCAGCTTGTCTTCCATTTTGAAGATTCCGTGCGAACTGAGCTGTATGTCTTAGACTGTTCGTGCATGGAGTGGAAACTGGAGGTGGTGGTGGAGGTGCTGCCATAGTTGGTGTTAAATGTGGTGATGGTGGTAGTGTAGAGGAACTTTCTCCTTGCTCTTGTCTTTGTCTAGCTTGTTGCTTCCTCTGTCTTGTTCTACTATTCAGTCTCCTTGCGGTTCTTTCGATCTCTGGATCAAAAAGAATTTGATCCTCAAGGATCTGTCCTCGCATAAAACAAAGGCTGCACACTAAACCAAACAGATTACAAGCACAAGTCAAAAATTTAAAGTTAAAAATTTAGCAACTATTGTGATGCTCGCAATATCAATTTATATTCCCCGACAACGGTGCCATTTTGTTATAACAGTGGTCAAGTGTCGGGTTTTTGTTATCGTCTCCATAGGGAATATGAGATATTGCCGTCATTCGACAGTTGTTAAATTCGTAACTTTATAGTAACAAAAGGTTTGCATATAAGTAAGAAATGCGATAAAATAATGGTTTGACGGTTTAAATAAAGATTGCCAAAGTTAGGGTTCGGTGATCGCTTTGCATGCATATGTTCGATCAACAAGATTCATAAACTCCATTTAGATGATAAATACATTCACAACATCCTCTCAATGTGATTATTTCTAACTCACATTGTGGGTTTTGCCATTTTGATCCATTGTCGATCTCTCACACAATCTATCAAAATGATAACATTAAAGTTTAACATTTTAGGTGAACACCTTCATTCATAACTATCTCTAGCTTAGAAACAAAGATGGATGAAAACCTAGTTTAAGAATAACATAAATATCTTTCAATCATAAACCAACACAAAGAGTTATCATAAAAGCAAAGTTTTCACCATATATTCATCATCCAAGAGTTTACAAATGAAGATCAATACATTCACATACAAAGCTTGATGATCTCCTACATCTAACCTTGACAAAAGATGAACTTAGCTACTCATTCTCATGGGTAGCTTGAACAAGAAGAAAATGGAGAAGATGAAGAACATCCACTTCAAAGGATTGATGATGGATGTGTTTCCACTTCTCAAGATTACAAGATGAGCCAAAAAGCAAGAAAAACTAAGCTATCTTCAATTCTAGGTCAGAAAATGTTATGTTGCAAATGCTCTAAGTGTCCTCCAAAAGTAGCTAAAGCATGGTACTTATAAGGCACTAGAAAGTGTCAAAAAGTAGCTCTATTTTCGCCCATTCGCCAGGCGAACAGAGCCCTTCGCCAGGCGAACATAAAATATCTTGGCACTTCAAGGTGCCTCCAACAAGAAAACCGCCCTTCTGGTGTGTCGCGCCTTCGCCAGGCGAAGCAAAACATTCGCCAGGCGAGCATTCGCTGGCATCACTCGCCAGGCGAATTTTGTGTTGATTTTCTACTGGAATTGCAAGAGGAAAGCTGAGACTTCTTCGCTGTAACCTTCGCCAGGAGAACGATAGCGAAGCTTCGCTGGAACCTTCGCCTGGCGAACTTTTTGCCCTTTAGGTCTGGGAGTTTATTCTGAATTATTCGCCTTGGCTCACCAGCACTCGCCGGGCGAACCTTCGCTGGGCTTCGCCAGGCGAATGCTCTGATCTTTCAACTTTCTTCAGGCAACTTCAAATTCATTCCTTCCAAGGTGCTCCTATTAGTGTCAAACCTGCACACTTAACAGCAATATTACGAACAACATTCACTTGAGTCACAACAAAATGAAACTAAACAAATTCTACTACTAAATCAAACACTACTAGATAAAAACAAGTAAAAACACTATTAAAAAGGGTCAAATATATACAACATTTGGGATCTAACAAGTACAAAGAAGAAACTCACATGCTGCTTCTGGAATTTCAGAGTGTATGGCACATCAAGGGTGTCACCTTCGGCGTGCCTCTTGCTCCCCTTCGTGATCAAGCTATCTAGGAAACTCTTGGGGATATTTATCCCTTGGCGAACAACCTTTTTCTTGGCCAGACATTTTTTCCCTTCATTAATGGGGATGTTAGATATTTCCTCTCCATAAATAGGTAAGGAAAACATAACTAACCTAGCAAACATGTCTACTTTCACTCATTTATAGGCACCGGTCCCATAGGACATTTGGCGTTCCTAGAGCAATGATTCTACATTGTTATGCACTCATCGTGAGTCAATGGATCTAATAGATTGTTGCTCTCGTCTAAATCCCTAATTATCGCCATAAAAGGAATAAAAGGGAGATAATATAACATAGATGTACCTGCAAATAGGGGGTTGAGGGCTTAAGCTTTGGAATATTGGAAAATAAGTATGCTTTGCGCTTGATGAACTCTGAGGAAGTTTCATAAAACCTTTGAAGATAGAGATACGTGAAAAGATAAAATGGTTAAGGTTCAATCCCTTTTATAGGTATTTGAAGACTACTCAAATAGGTAATCAATGACCTCTCACTATGTTCTCCAACAATCACAAATAATTCCTTACATTTCTGACACGTGTGAGTGGGTAAGGCTAATTTGGTTTCCCAAATCTAAATCATCATTGATCACTTTTAATGTTGCGTGTGCATCTACCTCAACTAATGTTTTAGTATTTACCTCAACCGACGTTTGAGAATCCGCCTCATTGATACTTGCAGGTTTACCATAGGCCATACTAGAGAGACTCACCCCAACCATGCCCAAGAGACTCGTCTCAAGCATGCCTGAGGGACTCGCCCCAAGCATGCTTGAGTGAATTGCCCGTGCCACACTGGAAGGACTCGTCTAAATGTGAAGTAGTTATCAAACTAAATCACTTCATCTTTTAGAAATTTCAGGCTTGAGGGAATGTGAATTGGTATGTATGAGAAAGATTCATATGAGGCAACACAAGATGCACTAAGGGAGGATGGATCATATATATCACCCCAAAGCATGGTTACTAGTCGTCCCTTCTTGTTTTGTGTGCTCATTTACCATAGTGCACACCCATTGTCTAGTACTCTCGCCCGCTTATAAAAACATGTCTTTATCTCACAACAGTATGGGAGATAGTCAAAGAAGGAAGTCACATTCTCTGGGACTATATGGGAGTAATAGCTCCACTCTCACGCTCCTGAGAGAGAAAGCTATTGTCACCTTTTTCTTAGGTATTAAGATCCAAGGCCAAGTGACTCCTTTAAATACCGCAACCTTTTAGTCGGGGGACATTCAATTCATTCAGCAAATATTAAGATATATATCTTTTTACCATCCATGTGTTAGTTTACACTAACACCACACTAAACCTACAATCCTTACACAATCCTATACAACAAGGGTTTGACACTTATACCTTTATAGAAAATACAAATTTATTAAAAATTTACTTTAATTCAAATGAATTTAGTATTTATCATCCAAAAAAAATTAATAGAAAAGACTAAATTTTCTTATTGTGCAAATTCAGAGGAGTTGAAAAATTTATCCAAATTCAATTGTCATAATAAATTTATCAGACTGTTTGATACGTTTTTCAATATAACAACTTTATAGAGGCCCTATCAATCAAAATAAGGTACTTAATAAAATATCACATGTCAAAGATCTTATAAAGAGAATAGATGAGATTTGAAAAAGAATTTATAAAGAGAGATAACTTTTATTTTACATATTCTGTGGATGGAATTGTAGAACTTTTAGAAAGGCGGACAATGGCGGATGGAAGAAAGTGTGACACAATAGAAAGTTCAGAAACGGCAACAAGGATCATATTGGGATGCAAGAAGGGGGAAGGAAGGTCCAGTAGGTGAGCACATCGCTAACTATATTTTCACAGAAATACCAGAAGATTATAGAGGAAAGGAATTGTTCGAAGTATTCAAAGATTATGGGTTGGTTCTGGAGGTGGTGATTCCTCCAAAGAGGGATAAGAGAGGTAAAATATACGATTTTGTAAGATACAGAAAGGTGGCCGACGAAAGAGTCCTAACTACTAAGTTGGACAATATATTCATAAAAGGAAGGAATATATATGCGAATGTACCTATGTTTCAAAGAGGGAAGAACGTGGGTTTGAAAAAAGGAGAACATGTGAAGAAGATGGGGGAAGAAAGGAACTTGATGGAAGAAATCAACTAGATAGAAGAAATTATATGAATGAGAACCAAAATAGGAGAAACTATAGCACCTAACAATCTAAAGAGTACAAAGTGAGAAGAACTTATGCACAAGTGGTTAGTGTGGAAGAGGATGTTAGGGCTACGAAGCCGAAAGATGATGCTAGCAAGTTTTGGGAAGTAAAAAAGTGAAGAAAATCTTTAGGGTGGGGAGGTAGAAAGTAAAATCCGAAATTTGCTCATTTTCCGTTCAATGTTGAGGAAGCGAAGTTGGTAAGATTTGAAAAGACCTTTGTAGGAGTGGTTGAAACAGCAGGGATGACAAGCAACATACAAGAAGCTTTTCATTTAGAAGGTTACTTTAGAGTTAAAGTAACTCCCCTTGGTGCTAACTTATGCTAGTTAGAAGAAAGTCAATAAGGTGATGTTGTAAATATTAGACTGTAAATAGTAATTAGTAGTATTAGTAATGAGGCCCATTAGTCAAAACCCATTAGGTTTTCTATTCTCTCTTATTTAAAGCATGTAGTTGCAACATTGTAAGCAGAACTTTTAATTCCATCAGTGAAATATTTCACAACATGGTTTCAGAGCTCCTGTTTTTTGGGGGTCTCACTTCCGCATAAACCCTAGCCGCCGTTGTAACGAAGTTTTTTTTTCTTTCTTTCACTGCCGATCATCCTTGCAGTTTGTTTTTTTTGGGTGTTTGGATTATTGTTGTTCTGTGTTGCAGCACATTCTATTTCTTGGCTTTGCTTCACATCTCTCACTGTTCACTCATCTTTGCAACCCTACAGTGCTTGTTTTTTGTGATATTTTGTGTTTTTTCTTTGTGATTCAATACATATCTGCTGTTTGTTCCTCTCGATTGTCCCTTCAATGGTCGGGATTATTAACGAACAGCCACCTCCGCCTCCACCTCCCACAAATCCACCATTCTCATTTAACGCTAAGGATTTTGTCGTTCAAAAAGGTTAATGGCTTACCGGAAAAAATTATTTTCAATGGTCTCAGTTCATCAGACACACTCTAAAATGTTGTGACATGCTAGATCATATTGAAGGAAATCCTCCTCTGGTTACTGCTCCTAATTTCCCTTCCTGGGATAAAGATGATTCTGCTATTATTACTTGGCTTTGGAACTCCATATCTCCAGAAATTAGTAGAAATTGCATGTATCTCTCAAGTGCAAAGGCAGTTTGGGATTATCTTCGTCGAAGTTATTCCATGAAACAAGATATGTCTGCTTGTTATGATTTAAAGAGGAAAATCTTCAACACTAAGCAGGGAAGTCTTTCGGTCAACGAGTACTTTGGAGTTCTCAATGGTTTTTGGATTGAGTTGGATCAATATCAAAACTTGAAGATGGATTGCAGCAAGGATACTGCCACCTTGAATACTGTTGTTGAGCAGGATAGGATCTTTGATTTCTTAGCAGGCCTTAATGTTGAATTTGACCCTATTCGGGTGCAGATTTTGGGTAAGGAAAAATTTCCTGATCTTAATGAAGTTTTTTACACTGTTCGTAGTGAGGAGACCCGTCATCAAGCTATTCTTCATGAACAGCCCCCCAGATGTGTCAGCACTAGTAGCTAGCAAAACAACAAGACAAGGACCACCATCATCATCATCTAAGAATAGTCGTGACAAATTCTATTGTGAGCATTGCAACCGATCAGGGCATACAAAGGATAGATGTTTCAAACTACATGGGAGGGAACATGTTCTTAGCCGAGGAGGTAGTTCTTGCAACATGCACCAGCATCAGGCACATGTTGCCACACATGCCCATGATACTGAAAGATTTGAAAAAGGGGAAACTGATCTTTCCTCCTTTAGTCAGAATGACGTGGAACGGTTGAAGTCTATGCTTGACTCCATGAGCAAGCCTTCTGGTTCTGGGTCTCTAGCAGTTACTGGTAAGAGTTTGTGTTCCCGATCTTTTACTGTTTGTGGTAATATCCCTAAAAATGCGTGGATTCTTGACTCTGGTGCTACGAATCATATGACATTTGATTCCACATTATTATGCTCTTATACCACACCTTCGAGTATTCCTTATATCAATGTTGTTGATGGCTCTCATGCTTGTGTTGTTGGCAGTGGAAATATTGACTTGCAACCTCCATTTCAGTTGCAATTTGTGCTTCATGTTCCCACACTTTCCCACAGTTTGATTTCCATCCATAAGCTTACCCGTGATCTAAATTGTAAAGTAATGTTTTTTACGTCCCATTGTGTTTTTCAGGACCTTACCACGGGTAAGACGATTGGAATTACTAAGGAAAAGGAAGGGTTATACTACTTCTCTGATGACCATCCAAAGGTGTTGTCCTCCTGTATCCTGTCTCAGTCTTCCTCTTCAGCCTCACAAATTTGGCTTCAGCACAAGCGTCTCGGTCACCCTCCATTTTATATAATTAAGTCTATGTTTCCGTCATTGTTCTTAAACCATTATATTGAGTCTTTTAAGTGTGATGTTTGTAAGTTGGCAAAACAAAATCGTGTAACTTTTCCTTCCAGTTTTAATAAAAGTGTTGAACCTTTTGATGTGATTCATTCTGATGTTTGGGGACCTACCCCTACCTCTAATATTTTTGGTGCAAAATGGTTTGTTTCATTTATTGATGATTGTACTCGGGTAACTTGGATTTTCTTGATGAATACTAAATCTGAAGTACCACAAATATTTATCCAATTTTATAATATGGTACAAACACAATTTGGGAAATGTATAAAAATAATTCGTTTTAACAATGGTAAAGAATATGTCAATCATACCTTCTCCAACTTCACTAGTAAACATGGCATTCTTCATGAATTCACATGTGTTGACACCCCACAACAAAACGGCGTCGCAGAAAGAAACAATCGTCATTTACTTGAAGTTGCTCGATCTCTCCTTTTTCAAATGTCTGTTCCCACCTCTTATTGGGGGGAGGCAGTTCTTACTGCTGCCTATCTGATTAATCGGGTCCCATCTCGAGTGTTACTCAATTTATGCTCTCACGTTTTCCCTCTGTTCCTATCTTACATAATCTTGAGTCTCGCGTGTTTGGTTGTGTTGCTTTTGTTCATGTTCACAAACAATATCGCAACAAGTTGGATCCCCGTGTTGTCAGATGTATCTTTCTGGGTTATGCACCCAATAAAAGAGGGTACAAATGTTATCATCCTCCGAGTCGGAAATTCTTTGTCTCCAAAGATGTCACCTTTCATGAAAATGTGTCATACTTCACTCATTCTCAGTCTCAAGGGGAGAACATGAATGACTTAGAGTCTGAGTCCGAGTTTCTGATCCTTGGTCCTAGCCTCCCGAGAACACCTGTCAGTGTTCTCTCTCTTGAACCCGAGTTGTCACCTAGTTTGAGTTTGAGTCCTAGTTCAACACCTGAATCTGAGTCAATAATTGTTCCTGGTCCTTCAATGCCTTATGTTCCACAGGAATCAGCACCTTCAGCACCAACTCTAGTGTATCAGAGAAGAAGTAAATCTGACCTTCTCTAGAAACAAATTCAATCGTCTGAACTGGAGGTAAGTACTGAAAATGATTCCTTAAATGATGATTGTTCTATTTCTGATACTTGTGACACTAATCCAGTTGATTTACCCATTGCTTTGAGGAAGGATAAAAGATCTTGTCCCTCCGTATATCGACACCTTATCTCTCAATATGTCTCCATTAAACATATTTCCACACAATATCAAAGTTTTATTGCAGCTGTTGATTCTGTGAAAATCTCATTATCAGTTGAAGAAGCATTGCAAAATAGAAATTGGGTCCAAGCCATGGATGAGGAAATGAGAGCACTTGAAAAAAATGGTACTTGGGAGATTATTGAAAGGCAAAGAGACAAAAAGCCGGTTGGATGCAGATGGATCTATACTGTAAAGTATAAATCTGATGGAACACTTGATCGGTACAAGGCAAGACTAGTGGCAAAAGGTTATACTCATACATATGGTATTGATTATGAGGAGACATTTGCCCCAGTGGCAAAAATGAACACTGTTCGAATTTTACTATCTCTTGCTGCTTCATGTGGATGGGAATTGCAACAGTTTGATGTTAAAAATGAATTCTTGCATGGAGACTTAGAGGAAGAAGTGTATATGGAGATTCCACTGGGTGTTGGTATAACAAATGAAGCTAACAAGGTGTGTAAATTGAAGAAAATCTTATATGGACTAAAGCAGTCCCCTCGGGCATGGTTTGAAGATTCACAAAGGCAATGGTGTGTTTGGGCTATAAGCAAAGTCAAGGAGACCACACTTTATTTTTTAAACATTCACAGGAAGGAAAATTGACTGTACTTCTTGTTTATGTTGATGATATTATTGTTACAGGAGATGATTTGACTGAGAGACATTTTCTCAAAGAGAAATTATCGTCAGAGTTTGAGATGAAAGACCTTGGACAACTCAAGTATTTCTTGGGAATTGAGGTAGCCTACTCAAAGCAAGGCATCTTTATCTCTCAAAGGAAGTATGTACTTGATCTTTTGCAGGAAACTGACAAACTTGGATGCAAACCTACAAGTGTTCCCATTGAACAAAATCACAGGATAAGCTTTGAGGAGGAAAGTGACAAAGTTGACAAGGGTCAATATCAGAGATTAGTGGGAAAATTGATTTACTTGGCACACACTAGACCAGATTTAGCATATGCAGTCAGTGTGGTGAGCCAATTCATGCATGATCCAAGGGTGAGACATTTGTAGGTTGTAGACCGCGTTCTACAATATCTTAAAGCAACTCTAGGGAGAGGACTTTTGTTTAAAAGAGGTGAGAATTTAGCTATGAAGACTTACACTGATGCGGATTATGCCGGCTCAGTGAGTGACAGAAGATCTACGTCAGACTACTGCATTTTTCTGTGTGGTAACCTTGTAGCTTGGAAGAGTAAGAAGCAAAGTGTAGTTGCTCGATTAAGTGCCGAGGCAGAATTTAGAGCTATGGAACTAGGAATTTGTGAACTATTATGGATGAAACAAGTTCTAGAAGACTTGAAGATACAATGTGAAGGCCCTATAGAATTGTTTTGTGACAATAAATTGGCTATTAGTATTGCTCATAATCCTATTCAGCATGACAGGACTAAACACATTGAGATTAACCGACATTTTATCAAAGAGAAGTTGGATAGTGGGCGGATAACTACATCTTACGTTCCTTCTGGGCATCAGCTCGCAGATGTGTTAACAAAAGGCTTACCAACAGAAAGATTCAGGCAACTTACTTGCAAGCTGGGAATGATAGATATCCATTCACCAGCTTGAGGGGGGTGTTGTAAATATTAGACTGTAAATAGTAATTAGTAGTATTAGTAATGAGGCCCATTAGTCAAAACCCATTAGGTTTTCTATTCTCTCTTATTTAAAGTATTTAGTTGCAACATTGTAAGCAGAACTTTTAATTCCATCAGTGAAATATTTTACAACAGGTGAGATTAAGGCATTCGTTGAGGAAGCTAAGGATTGGATTAGCCAATGGTTGTCAAATATCCATCCTTCATCACCGAAAGATATGGACAACAAAATATTGACGTGGATGGGATGTTATGGTCTGCCTTGCCATACATAGAATCCGAAGTTCTTTGAATTCCTCTCAAGTTTAGTTGGGGTCTATGTATGTCCGGATGATGAAACACAGGATGACACAAAGATGGAATTAGCAAGATTATGTATTAGAACAAAGTATGCCATGGTACTGAATGAATCTTTCAATGAGGAAGAACTGTTGCACAAAATCTGGCTAGGGAGGAATCAAACAGATGAATTATTTGCTTTTATGATAAGACCAGGGTATTCTGTATGTTCGTGTAATGGCAAACTTATGCAGGTCTAATATGCTGATGCCATAAATGTTAGTTTAAAACTGGTGCTGGAATTGCAGGATGCCTATTGTGTGTTCTATCAGGAACATGAAGAAAACGTATATCACTTAATGTTGCATTGCCCAAAGGTGAAGCCAATTTGGCAAAAGATTCAAACTTGGATATATATGAAAATACTTGTTGAGGTTAACTGTCGCAGTCAATTTTTTAAGGTGATTGAAGTGATGAAAAGCAATCTATCAAGTAACAGGGTTGAGGTGGTATGGTTGACATTCTGTTGGTACATATAGAAACAACGTAATTATATTGTATTTAACAGAGCAATAAGTGATACCAAAGAAATATATTTCAAAGCAATGTGGCTCTCTTTGGTGTTGGCTAGCAATGGACGCAAAGATAAAAAAAATATAACTTTTATGAATAATTTAAAAACCCAATTCAATGTCTATGTCAAATTTGATGTAATTGGGTTTTTGATTTTGACATTCTTATAAATTGGATTGGAATACCCTAATGCTCTTATCTTAATACAAAGTTGCTTATTAAAAAAATACTCTATTTGATTTCTTAACTATCGTTAGAAAGTATTTTGGGGTAGTGTTTTATCGTCTCCACAGGGATTGAAGAGAATATAGATGCTTTCTATTCAACGGTTTAATGATTTAAGAAAGGGTTTTTTTTTAATGGTTTCAATTTTCGTAACTAAAGTTTGCAAGAAATAAAGTGGAATAAAACTCGGTCTAAGTTTGATAAAAATATGTCAAGATTAGGGTTCTCTAGTCCGTCCTAAACATATCCAACCGATTAAATATGTGAACGAAGTTTTAACCAACATAACCGCGTATCCTCGCAAAAACGTTCATTTCTAAAGCGATTTTGTGAATGTTATTGTTTCGACAGTTAAATGATCTCTCTAAGTAACAACCGAAACAATAAACATTAAGATCAATACAAAGCGGATATCAACTTTCAAACCTATCTCTAGAATTTGTATAGTTGATAGATTAAGATATTAGGTCAAGACTTGGAAAGTTCTTGTCTAAAGCAATCAAAACCATAAATGTACAAAGTGTATCAAATAACTTCATCTATATTGATCACAACATTTGTTCACATACAAAAGATCAAATGGAATACATAAAATTTGAACTAACTACTTCTAACCTTGACAAGAGAGGGATTTAGCCAACCATTTCCATGATAGCTTGAGCAACAAGTTTCAGAAGAAGGTTGATCAACACCCGATCGAGTCGAATAATCGAGATTGGATGGGAATCCACCTTCGTTTTGTGAAATATTTCTAAGAGATGATGAGAAATGGAGGAATGAACTTTTAGGTCTGAAAAATCCTCTCAAACTGCAAGTACAAAAAATTAGATATTTTTACAAAAAGTAACTCATACTACTTATAGAAGGGGCTACTTCGCTGTCACGTTCGCAGTGCGAACAAATTGTTCGCCTAGCGAACACCCAAAATGGCACTTGAATTGTCTATGTCCTGTGAAAGCTCCCCATACAGAAATCCAAATGTTCGTTGTGGGAAGAAATGTTCGCAGTGTGAAGCCTTCGCTGCAAACATCGCACAACGAGTACTTGTCCAAATACCTATTGCCTAAAGTCTGGGAGTGTTCTTAAACCTCTTTGCCTAGCGATTTCTTTGCTGCCTCCTTCGCCTAGCGAGTTTATCACCCTTTCCTTACTGTTTTAGATTCCTGGCCTTCGCTACATATCGCCTAGCGAACTTTGTGAAGTTTTGGTGGTAGCTTCGCTAGCAAGTTCGCCCAGCGAACTTGCTGTTGTTTGCATGCTGACTTGGTTTCTTTGTCCTCTTTCTTGTGTCTTAATCTTCACTTTTCATGCCTAATTCCTGCACAATACATACAAATCAATAGAACCAAGATATTTTTACATAATGTTGCAAACCAACCAAAACAAGAGTGATTTTTAACACTTTCTTTACAAAAAAGAGTGAAAAATGCCCACATTTGATAAATCAAATAAGCAAAGTTGGGCATCTAATAACTCTCCCCAACTAGATTTTTGCTTGCCCTTAAGTGATAACGTGAAATCATATCGTTTATTGGGCTTGATTTACATGCATTTATTTGTGACTATTATTAATTTATCTTGATTTATGTTCTATTATATGATTAATTTACTTCGCTTTGCAGATTGGGGAGAATTTGGATTAAGGAAAGAAAAGAAGAAGAAATGGAAGGAAAAGAGAGAAGAAAAACAGAAAAAATGGATTTTGCTGATATGACGGTCGTCACAGGTCCATTACGACCGTCATGCGTATGACGACCGTCACGTTCCATAATGAGCGTCGCGCCGACGAAATATCATTTAACGTTCAAATCAGTTTTTTTGCCACGATCACTCTCTCTAAGATTTCTTCCTACACTTTCTCCACCCACTGCCCACTATTAGAAGTTACTCCCATTCCCTCCATAACTCACCCATGATCTCTGGAAGTTGAAGAAGGAATTATCTCCTATAAATAGGCCTTAGATTCACAGTTTAAGGGGGAGGCTTCGAGGTATCGAAGTGCTGCCAAGATTTCTACTGAAGCTATTTCTCCCAGTTTTATTGTTTTCTTTTATTTCATTTCCATTTTCCTTTAGTTCAGAACATTGTATTTTCTTCTTGTACCTTTTAATTCTCGCCAAAGTAGAATCCTGTCGACATTGTGGAGGACTACTCAAGGATTCGAGATCAGTACGATTTACATGTTCTTATTAATTGAATTATTACTTTATTTTCTATCATAATGTATGTTTTATTATTTTGCTATTTATATTTATTCCCTTTTGCATCAATTATCATGTCTAGCTAATTAGTTTTATCGGTATGTAACTGAATTAGTAGGACAAGATTCGATAGTAACCGGCACCTTCCCTTTTTACAAACAACCTTTTTGGCCGTAGTTTTTAATCTTAATTTCTAAATAAACCTTCGTCGCGACAGCGAGAAATTATTTACAGTAGTTTTGCCACGACAGTGGAAAATTCATTAAGGCACGAATCGGCACGCGAAAGCTGGGATTCAAACCAGATAGTAAAAACTAGGCATTGATTTTAAACACAGCGAAAGCGCTTTAAAAGAAATCAGAATCTATTTGTTTTCAAAAAGTAGTTTTAACCCCGAATGGGACTGCGAGAGCGTACATTCCGCCTTAGAATTATGACCCGAGTCAACAACCATCGTGAGGCAGAGGTCTTTAAATGAGTATTTTCTCCTGAAAAGTGTTTGCAAAGAGTAAAAAGCACCGGCGACCTGTCGAATCCCCGATAACTAATTCATTGCATACCGATATCCCTTTACCTCTTTTTCTTTAAACCAATTATCTTTATTTCCTTTGCATTTAATTTCATTCGCATTCAGCTTTCCTAATTCCATTAGCCTTAGCTTTACGCCGTAATAATAGATAACGGTAGATTGACATTGGTCTCTATGGGTTCGACAATCTTTTATATTACTTCGATATTTCCATGCACTTGCAAACGCATCATCAAGCAAGGTATGCCTCTTAATGAAAAAAGAGGATTTGCAAAAGAAAAAGATTTCTCCAAAATTAGATTAAATGGCTCAAATACAAGGAATGCAACCAGACACAGGTTCCCAATGGTTAGAATCAAACAACACACAAGAACTAAAGTTTTAAAGCAATGAAAAACATATATCAATCAACAACAATGTCATCTTGAATGAATCACTCTATCTCTCCTCTTCGAATAAGGATTGAAGAAATTTCGCGTTTGCAACCGCGGGGACAATTTCACTCACCTAACAAACAATGCCAAAATCAATCTAATTCATACAATATCTAAAAATCATAAATGAAAATATGGAAGCAAGAAAATCACTAAGGTTTTTTACGGTTGTAGCTTGGTCGGGTTTACAAACAAGGGACATTTCTAAGGCCATTGAAACGAAATTGTCGATGCAAAAGAGACATTCATTGTACAAGTTATTTGAAAACCTTCCCAACTCTTAGTTCACAACTCATTCTTTTTTTTTCCAAGCAATCATTCTTTTTTTTTTTCTCTTTTTTTTCACAATCATATTCACACAACAATTTTTCTCTCAATGCTTGCTTGATTTTTCAAGAGTTGTAGCAACCTACCATACTTCTTTTTTGTTCTCCCCAACTTAGCTTTTACTCCACCCTCAAGTGAATGCTCTTGACTTTTTAAGGCAAAGAGAATAATTAACACAAAATTCAAGGGTTCAAGAAAAAAGTTTTGGAATCTTGCACAATTTCAGGCTGAGATTCACACTATTTAGGCTCAAGGGGTTCACGAATACTCTCTGCTTACGGGTAAGTTGCATTTGGAACTGGTTGTGCTCGATAAAAAACAAGTGCCTTGATCATTTCTAATTGCTTCCACACATTCACAATAATAAAATATAAAGCATGAATCAAATGACTCAACAAAGTTTATTAGAATCCAACATTTAGTGTACAATGGAGGTTTCCTCACAATTTGTGGTTCTAAGTCCTAGGTGAAACCTTCATTCAACAATGTGGCCAAAAGAACAATATTCATTTACAACAAGATTAAAGTTCCGAATGCATTATAAAATTTTAACCAAAGGTAACCATGTACCTTGACATTATTCGCTTGTTTAATTATTATCATCGCCATCCAAACTCGGGTGCATCTTCATTGGATACTTCTTTCCACAGAGCAACCAATCAAGAAGTTTTAGAACGCTCAACAGCCAGAAAATATTAACAACCACTTCAAAACAGAAACAAAATATTTTAAAACATAAACTTAACATTACTTAAACTTAAATAAAAATCTGCATGGGTACAAAACACCCCAAAATGGTATAAGAACCAATATCTGAAATAACAATACACTAAAAACAACAAAAGCAATCATTCAAGCACAAAAGTACTTCACTTTGACAACCAAAGGAAGTTTCTCAAATTCACGCTCACAAAATCAAAATATCTCAAAATCAGTCCTCCTCGGACTGAGTCTCCTCCATGCTCTCAGAACCAGAATCAGCATCATCATCATCATCATCGTCACCATCATCATCATCCTCCACCTCAGCTCTACCACCATCAGGACCAGAGGCACCCGCCCCCTCTCTAAATATAGGCCTGACCTCAGGCCAGCTCGCGTATTCCAAGAACTGCTCCCGGGTCATCATAGTGCGCTCCACTGAGGGGTCACGACATTACCACCATGGCACGCTGAGTCGCCGACATCCAATCCTAGTTATAATTACATACAACCTGCTGGAATGAATCAAAACCCTGTGAAAAAGTAACACCAAGGCCATCAGTAGCCCCAGTATCTGCAGCAGCTAAACTAGCTTTGAAGCCCTTGGGTCGGCAATACTTGTCCACGTATCTGTCGTTAATAGCGGCCGGAATAGTCAATTGTCGCCTCGCAGGTAATCTCACCCTCGCCTGAACACACAATGCCATAATGAGACAGGGGAAAGCAAGAGGGAAATTAACTTGCGCCCCCGCTTTCAATCCACTTTCCACTACGGACCTCAGCTCATCGACAATTATCCGAGCCACATCAATCTGCACATTGGTAACAATAGAATGGAACAAGTGTGCCACCGGGATTGGCACTGTCGACGTATGGGATTTTGGCTTAATGTTTGTCAGAATCAGCAGCAATACAAACTGGGGTAGAGGCTTCATGTCTTCTCTGTGATACCGCCTTAGAACCCCGGATGGGTTCAGCTCTACAATTTTACCCTCCATCAATAGCGCCTCGGAAATAACATCTGTATTTCTATGAAGTCTCAAGTCTCGGTGGTACTCATCAATTTCTTTCTCACCCAAGTTGAGAGGTCTTCCAAGTACCCTATTAATGGCATCTCTATCAAATCTCACCCGTCTTCCTGCTACCCTTGTGGTCCAAGTGAAAGGATCATCGTCTTTAGGAAGTGTGTTGGCATAGAACTCCCGAACTACCTCGATGTCGTAGCTGTCAGTTGGCATCACCAACACGTCCCACTTATTGCTATTGATGAGTCCTGCAAAAGTTCTGTATGATCCCTCATGATGAATTAGAAACCTCTTTTCTGGCAGAATCTTTCGCTTCTCCAAAGCCACGTAGTGAGCATCTTGCTTAGGCCCCACGAATTTCTCAATGTCGTACTGGATAGGTTGAGACCGAGAGGTGCTACTAACCTTTCTATTTTTAGAAACAATTGACCTGGACACCATCTGCAAACAAAACACATAAGAGAAACAAAAACATCCACATGACAAATTAGTCCAGCAATCAGAATAGAAATATAAAATACTGTCATGTTTGTTGCAAGCTTCGCTGTGCGAAGACCTAGCGAATACTCGCTCCAGGTTTGCACTGCGAAAGTGCCAGCGAAGCCTGCGAGTTTTTGAAATCTCCCACTGTTTTCAACCCAAAATCCAGGAAATCCAATTTTAATCAACAACAATTCAAGAACTACGATATTTGTCATGCTTGGGATAGTTATAAACACGCAAGCAACCCTAAATTCAACAGTTCTGCTACTCATCCTACACAACCTAATGGTTTGTTCTTATGCAAACTCAGAAGCCAAATCAAAGAAGAATTGAGATAGAAAACATACTTGATTGATGAAATTGATTGAGTTGTTTGAGGTCGTGAGAAGAAAACTAGGGTTTGCAAAGAGAGGCACAATTGAGTAGGTAAGAGTGAAGTGTGGTGAAAGTGAGAGTGAAGTGTGGAGACCCTAAAGACTGCATAAACACAAAAAATGATTTTGGGCCCAATTGAGTAGCCCACTGAAATTAAAATACCCAACCTGTTTTGCTCTGTTCGCACTGCGAACATCCTAGCGAACATGTTTGCTGAGAGCTTCGCCTAGCGAAAGTGTTAGCGAATGTAACACCCCGATTCTGATTTCCCATTTTTGTTGAGTCTTTTAATTTATTTTGATTGATTATTCTTTTAATTGTGGAATTTGAATATTAATATGTTATGTGTGCGTGTTATGTTATTTTATTATTCGGAGAGTTTTGGGGAATTAATTAGAGGGTGTTTTAGATAATCCTTAATTAGTAGATATTTGAGAGAAATAGAATGGAAAGAGTATAAGTGGAAATAGAGAGAAAAGAAAAGAGATAGAAAGAAATAGAAAGGAAAGAAGAGAAAAAATGAGGAAGAGGAGAAAACCTAGAATCATCAAGAATCAAACTTCTAAGCTTCGATTAACCGGGTAAGGGTGTAAAACTTTATCATTCTTTCGATGTGTATGATTATGTATGTTTCTATTGGTTTGCTTTTGGGATTGGGGAGAATTTTGCTCATTTGCCATTTTTAGGTTGAATTTGATTTAATCGGTAGAAACCGAGTTTTAACGGTTAAAAATGAGAATAAGTGGTTAAGTTTAGTCGAGGAATGTTGGACTAAGGCTACTAGAACGAGTTGGAATTGAATCGGGTAGATTTTGAGGAGTTTCGGAGTGTTAGACAGTGGGAATTTCTGAGTTCGCAGACCCTCGCTAGCAAGTTCGCTAGGCGAGCATTCACTGGGCATTCGCTGTGGCGAGCCAGTAGCGAACGGTCCCAGACTTGGGTAGAATGGTTTTGGTGTTCTTCGCTGGTAGCGAAGGGGGGTGGCGAGCATTCGCTAGACCTTCGCTGAGCGAGTGTGGTAGCGAATCAAGTCAGTGGCTTCTGTTTGCCTTCGTGAGCTTGTTCGCTAGGCGAACAAGTAGCGAGTACTCACTAGGAGCTCGCTAGGCGAGCAAGGTAGCGAGCGTGTCAGCATGTTATTTTCTTGTGTTTTCACTTCCATGTCGATTCTTCAATTCAAGTATGATTAATCCTTTCTTATTATGCATAATTGTATGTTGTGATATGAAATGTTGTGGGTAGCCGTATGGCGTGAATCCTAGATTGTGAATCGTGAAGTGTGAAATGTGGTCGTTTGGCAATTTTGTGCATTTGTTTGAATTGAATAAAAATGCATGATGAGTTTGATGTGAATGTGCATAATTGTATATATTTGTATGATGTGAAGAATGCATGAGTATGTTTGTGAACGTATATGCATTTCAAGAGTGTATGGAGTCATTTTGCATGTGAAGCATCATGATTTCATTCTTGTGTGTCTGATCCCGCGTAGGATCTGTAGAAACCTTGGGTGCCCTTGTGGGGTGTGAGCGATGGTTTATCTTTGATACCTAGGAGGTTCTGCAGAAACGATCGTGTGCCCTTGTGGGGTGTGAGCGATAGTTTATATTGATTCCGTGGAGAATCTGCAGAACGATTGTGTGCCCTTGTGGGGTGTGAGCAATCGGATTGTGTGCCCGTGTGGGGTGTGAGCAATCCTGAAACATCGTGTGCCCATGTAGGGTGTGAGCGATGGGTGAACATCATAGGCCCGACGGGGAGTTACCTCGGTAATGAGCGATGGTTCCATTTGGTTCTTCAATTGAACCTGCTGAATGAGTCGGTATCGCATTTGCATCTGCATAGAGTCGTGAGTCGATCTCTATGAGTGCATTATTATCTTCGTATGATGTATTGGTGTAATTAACATAATTGTGTATGTTTATATGAAGTGTTGAACTAAACATAATTGTATATGCTTAGTGGTGAATGTTTGCATGATGGATATGCTTGGTGAATTATATATGTGTTGCGATGTATATATGATTGAATTGTGATGTATTGCGGTGAGAAATGTGTTGTGTGTATTCTATGTTGGTGTATATATATATATATATATATATATATATATATATATATATATATATATATATATATATATATATATATATATATATATATATATATATATATATATATATATATATATATATATATATATATATATATATATATATATATATATATATATATATATATATATATATATATATATTATATGCATTGTTTTTTATGATAATGTTTCTCACCCTTTTGTTGTTTTATGATGCTCTATGAGGCATTGCAGAGTAGGTTTGCGGGAGGTTTTTGTGAAGCGTGGCTTTGTTCTTTTTGGTCGGTTGGCTCTGAAATGTAGCACCGGGTAGTTAGGAATTCTTTTGGTTCTTTTGTGATACATCTGTGTATGTATCTGCTGGGAATGTTTTGTAAACATGACTTACGACTTGAATTAAACTGTTGATGTATACAATGTTTATATGAATGAAGTGATTCAATGTTTAGGTGTTTCCGATTTTATTTTAAATATTGATGTGTGGGTTTTAAGGACTAAGTTCCTTTGGGGTGATTTATGAGCAGGTGTTGTATGTGTTTTGAATTTCTTGGATAATGTGACGTGCCTCTTTTATACCATGTGTTAATTTATACTCTGATGAAAATTTTTATTAAGTGCCTAAATGATTTAATTGTTTATTTGGGGGTATAGAAAAGGGGTGTTACATTAAGTGGTATCAGATCCAGTGTTGAGTCAGTTGTGTCTGTCTTGTTGCTGTGTTGGTTGAACGGTTGTTTAACCTTGTTGTTATTTTTGGGAATCATCAGAATATGGATGGTCGTAATGACAATGCTATGGCTGTAGTGTTGGTGGCTATGGCTAGGGCGGTGCAAGGTGCATCGAATATGAACGCTAATGATGAGTTTAGAAAGAATCAGCCACCAATATTCAAGGGGAGGTTTGATCCGGGTGGTGCTCAAATCTGGTTTAAGGAGGTTGAGAGAATCTTTAGAGTTATGGGGTGTGCTAAAGGAAACAAGGTGAGACTTGGAACTCACATGTTGAGAGAAGAGGCCGACGACTGGTGGGTCGGTATGAGACAAGTTCTTGAGGTAGACGACGAAGAAATAACCTGGGATTTATTTCGCACCGAATTCTTGAGAAAGTATTATCCTGAGAGTATAAAGGGGAAAAAGGAAATGGAATTTCTTGAGTTGAAGCAAGGCAATATGTCTGTGGTGGACTACACGGCTAAGTTTATGGAATTAGTTCAGTTTCATCCTCATTGTGCGGCGGTTACGGCGGAGTTCTCTAAGTGCATTAAGTATGAGAATGGCTTGCGTCCTAAGATAAAGCAAGCGGTGGGATACCAAAGAATACGAAGATTTTCGGACTTGACCGAATGTTGTAGGATTTTTGAAGAGGACAGTAGGGCTCGATCTACTCATTATAAGAGTTTGAGTGAGAAGAAGGGCAGGCAACAAGTAAGGAGTGGACCTTATGTGACGCCTGTTGATAAGGGCAAGTATAAGAGAAACTTTTGTTAGACTATGGCACGGATCTATAAGGGGGGGGGGGGGGGGGGTTGAATAGATCCCCAATTAAAATTTAAGTCGGCGCTACCAATTTGAAATTGGTTTTAAAAATGTTTTTAAGTGCGGAAGCGGCCGAGGAAAATTGTAGTCTAAAAACGAACGGTTATTGGAAAACCGGATATACGTAAGCCTATGGATTTATGACAATTCAGAAAAATAAAATCACAACACAAACTATGCTTATCAATTGTTTACTTCAATTTGCAAGGTTGCCTAGTTCCAATGAAACACCAGGCACACAAAAAACTAGAAGCAAAATAAGACAATTTTAGTTCAGGACTTTTGTCGAACAGTTTGTGTGCACAAATATCTCAAAGGATATTTATGTTGAGTAAGAGATTGGAAATGCCTTAGTACAATATTCTTATTGTACTTAGTAGTTAAAACAGAGTTTCAACACCTTACTCAATTTGTATCACAGTTTGACAATAATCACTTAAGCTAGAATCACTTATTTTATAAGCTGAATTGAAAATGACAGAAAATGAAGAACACACGATTTGATGAGGCAGTTCCCCCGTCGTCCTCGCTTCGGGGTACGTCTGCCCTCAATTCTAAAATTAGAATTGAGATATATTAAATATATATCACCTGTTGGAATGAACAGTTTACACAAGAGTTGATAGAAAATGATACAAACAATCTCAAATGTTGTTGATGCTTGCTATCTCTTCTTGCACCTTGATTCAAGATGAATCAAGCCCTTCAATTTGTTGTGAATGACCTCCGGTTCCAGCCACCTTAATGAAAAACTTTCCGTTGTTCAAACCTTCGGCTCGGCTGATCTTAGACACCAACAAATCAAACCCGGAAAGTCTTCAACACTTCAACGCCCTAGCTACTAAATTGATGAACCTTCCGTTGATCAATTACCTTCGCACCTGCTTGAATGTTGAACGAACTATTCCGTAGCAAAAACCCTCAAAACCTTCTAGTCTTGATGGGTAAAACCCTCAAGGTTTTCTGCAAGAAACACCTGCCCCAATTTCCACTCGAACCGGATCTTCAATCAACGCGTTCGAACCTTATCACCCTTTGAACAAGTCACTAATCACAGCAAAAATGATTGTGTATATTTATGGATTTGTGTGTTGTGTGAGGGATGAAGATGAAGAAATATGTTGCACCTATTTCACGTTTCTTGCCCTGACAATTTACTCAAGGTTTCAATTGTTAGTGGTTAAAAATAAGCAAAACTCTATTTATAGTAATAACCAAAACAGCCAACAAAACAGAATTTTAAACACAGCAAGAAAAACAGCACAGCGCGCGAACGGTCGACCATAGGGTCGGCGTGCGCTGACCCGTGGGAAATCCTCAGCTCCATGCGCTGAGTGGCACGGTCGACGCATGTCTTCATGCGCTGATCCGTGGAAAATCAAAACACTCATGCGCCGACTGTACGGTCGACGCATAGCTTCCATGCGCTGATCCGTGAGAAATGCCAGGCTTCATGCGCCGACTGTATGGTCGACTCACTGCTTAGAATCCTGCAAAAATGACAGCTTTTTCCATTTTGTGCATCCTGCCACATTCAGTCATGACACATATTAAGGTATAATGATTTAACACTGAAAAAGAGGTATAGCAATGAAAAAAGAGGTATAGCATGATGAGGTATTGCATGATGCTTCTAATTTGTTTTGTCATCATCGAAAACTCGGAGGCCTGTATTGTGAGACAACTTGCCCTCACATTCTCCCCCTTTTTGATGATGACAACCTGTTGGACACAACATGCGATGTCTTTAATCATAGTTGTACGCTCTCCCCCTTTCTTTTTCAGTCAAAGCATTTGTGGTGGTTGACGCTTTCCTCCCCCTTTGACAACATCAAAAAGAAACCAAGAGCTATAAAGTCTTGACGGATTAACAATATAACTAACATAAAATCAAGAAAAAGCCATACAATATAGCCAACAGATAATAATTAAGCATACACCCATATTAATACATAATATTGATAAGAAACATAAAGTAGCAGCACATAAAGTCTTGACAGAAATTAGGAATTAAACAAAACACCATAACAAAGTTTGCAACCAAAAACAACGAAAGAGACTATGATGCATGCACTCAAAACAACAAATGAAACCATAATAAGGCGAACATAAGCTAATAACCCCGTCCACGTCCACGACCATGACCACGCCTCTCATAGAAATAGGGATGACGTTGAGGATGAGCCAAATCAGTGAACTCTTCAGTGATGTTGTTCAGGAAGTCGAGACTCTCAGTAATTGCCCGTTCTTCAGCTTGATGGGAGTGAACGAGAATATCAAAGCGAGCATCCAGCTGTGTGGAGATTCCACTGATCCGTTCATTTTGAGTTTGCAGCTCAGAGCGAACTTGTTCCATCCGTTCATCCTGACTTCTCATAAAATTCTGCTGCTGTTCCTGCATAGTGGTCATGAAATTACGTTGGTCTAATTGTATGGACTGCATCATTTCCAGAATGTCGGAGTTGTTGGATGGCTGTTGAGGAGAAGGAGGTGTCTCAGAGCTATGTTGATAGGGCTGATAGAATCTCCCAAGTATGGTCCACCCAGTGTATTGCCATTCACCCCAGCCTTGGTTATTTTCCTCACTGTCAGTTTCTTGTTGACCCGTGTAAGCAGTCCAGTCATTATTGAGGTTGGAATTTGGTGGCGGCTCTTGATAGTTGTCTGGAGGCTCATATGTCTGACACTCTGTATGATCAGCTTGGTCTGGTTGCATTGTGTCAGTAGCCTGTGTATCCTGTTCTTATTCTTCTTCACTTTCATCTGAACCATCTGCACTTGCTTCATTCTCTTCACCTTCGGACTCATCTGCACTCTCTTCACTTGATGATTCGGATTGAGGCATATTTGCGCGGCGATAGAACTTGTATTTCTGGTATTTACGAATCCAGACGTATCCCATCATTGAGAAAACTTTTGGACTGAATTCTTTGTCAGCGGAAATGGAAGTGTATGCAAAGGAGGGGTAGTTCACATTTGCAGAATTGAGGACCTCTTGGATGAAGGATCCATAGGCAAGTGCAGTACTTCGTTTGGAGTCACGCAATTCATACATACGACTCGCAATGTAATACGGCCAGTTGATTTTGATGTCGTGACCCAGGATATGTATGAGATGAACTTCAGCCTGTTCCACCCTTGATAATCCACCCTGTTTGGGCCGCAGAATGCGCGCCACAATCCACTGAAGAATTCTTGCTGAAGTTTTGAGTTTTCCTGAAGTGACAGGTCGTGGAAAAGCAGCACTGTTCACAATGTGGTCAGGATAGGGTCGCTTAAGCATACCATTCAGTGCAGTTTTGAACTCATAACCTTCAATTGTGCGTGAATCAGTTACTTCAGCCAGAGGAGGTTCATTTTCCTCCACAGTCATATCAAAATATTTGGTCCAAATTTCATAATTTAGTGATACCTGAGTGGGTCCGATAACGGAGTGGAAATTTTCACCATGAAATTTATCATTGAGACCAGTATAGAATATACGTACCAGGTCTTCACTGTACTTGGCATTGCATTCAAGAAATCTCTCAATGCCGTGATATGTGAGATAGGTCATGATTTCTCCAAGATGCATGCGTTCGGCGACAAGTTCGTAGAATGCATGTTGTCGTACAACCTTTCTTCTACCAATATCCTTGTTGAAGTTCTCTCGGAGAGATGGATGAACAAGAGATTCGGGGGTAATGGGTATTGAGGCAGATGTTGACCCTCTTGACCTCTTTTTGGTGGGTCTATGAGAAGATGAAGCCATGGGTAGAGATTTTGGTGGGTAATGAGAAATGGGAGAATTCTGAAATGAGAGGTTTTTGCTGTGGGTTCAGAACAATAGTTTCACCCTTTTTAAGAGAAAACTTAGGGTTTGTTGGAAAGTGGAAGAGACAAGAAGAAGTAGTGGAGAGAATAGATGCAACTCCCTAGGAATATGAGTGGATGCATGTAACTACCATTAATGAGGAGACCTGAAACGAACAGCCAGAAAAATAAAACTGAATTTTTCAGCGAGCCGTCGACCATAGCTCTGCATGCGTCGACGCATGCTGTAAAATTTTCAATAATTTTAAAAGTTGAACAGAGTGCGTCGACCTCTGTTCTGGTATGGTCGACTTAAGACCTGAAAATGCAGAATTTTGCCTGGTTTCATATGACATGATGCTTAATAGATGCAGACAATAATGCCGCAACAAAAATGTTCAATCAAGCAATTTAAATACACAACAGATGATTCACATATGCACCATAGTTAACATATTTTACTTTGAGATCACAAATAACACTTGTATGTAGAGAGAAGGAAAAGGAACAATATCACCTCAATGCCGGATAAGCTTGATAAACACCATACTTGTACTTGCAAAAACATCAAATTTGTTAGAAGTACAAAATATAGATGTGAATGAAATAAGCTGAAATAAGCAAATTATGACTCCCGCTCCGAAATGTCAAGAATACCGAGTTCTCGGCGAATATGAAAGAAAGGTTCGATGGCTAGCGGCTTAGTAAAAATATCCGCTAGTTGATTCTTAGTATCAACATGTTCAAATACAACGTCGCCTTTCTCAACATGATCACGAAGAAAATGGTGTCGAATTTCGATATGTTGCACCCCAAAATTTGCCCTCACAATACAAGACTTTGTGTTCCAAGAAGGTTCACAAGGTTCACAAAATTCACAATTGGTCAGAAGAGTTGACAATTCCCTCAGACAATGCACCTCCTAAGCAGTGCATCCAAAACTAGGGTTTTGACTTTAATCAGGCTAAATGGACTTCCAAGACTTCAAGTGAGCTTCATAACATCTTATATGTGTATAAGAACCCCCATGTCAAGTTTCAAGACTTTTCTCAAAAGTTTGCTCAGTCAGATGATCAGATAAGTCAAAAGCAGTCAATGCAGTTAAAAGGTCAAACTGAGGTCAACTGTGGTCAAACCAAAGTCAAACTTCATGATTTTTTTTTGCCAACATCAAAGAGAGGTTGGGTGAGAAATATTATCATAATAACTGTAATACCCCAAATTTTGCCCTAAGATTTGTCGTCGCATTTCATTGCATTTAATCAATTACTAACAAATTTGTGTAGTCGTTTGACTTTTTGCAGGTAAATATCATATGGCATGCATTTTTTTCTAAAAAGTAAAAATGGCACAATTGGCAGGAGGACATGTGTAAGGAGTTATGAGTGTGAGAGGTTGAGAGTTCGAATCTCACCTTTGTCATTTTTTTTGTTTTTTATTATTTTTACTCTAAATTTTTCTATCTTTCATTAAAAAAATAACAAAAATAGTTTTTTATTATTATTTAATTATTATTTTCGTATTTTAATTAAATCATTTTTTAAAATATTATTTTTTTCACTTTTTTCTAAATTATTCATAAAAATATCCAAAAAATCATAAAATAAAAAAATATTGAAAAAATTTTGTTCTTTTTATAATATTTTTTATTTTAGGAATCAATAGGATTATTAGTTTTTATTTTAAGTTTATTTTAATTATTTTAAATTATTTAAATTTTATTTTTTCTTAACTAATTATTTAGTTTGGGCTTTAAAATGGGCTTTAGGGACATTATTGACAATTTGGTGTTAACCCTAATTTGTTCCCTATATATACATGTGTTGCCTTGTTGGAAAAAAAAGGGGAGAATGAAAAAAACCTAAGAGGAGTGAGTGCCGTTTGCCGTTATTTAGTTTTCTTCTTCATCCATTACTATTGTTTCTTTTTCTTCATCGTTTACCGTTATTTCTTTTCCTTCATCTATTACTGTTGTTTCTTTTTCTTCATCTTTTACCGTTATTTCTTTTTCTTCATCTATTACCGTTATTTCTTTTTCTTTATCTATTACTGTTACGTTTATATATATATATAATTTTTAAATTGTTAGAGTTTATATATATATATAAGATTTTTGATCGAATTATGTCGATACGATGTTTGCACATTTGTGTGCATGACGCGTGACATTTGTGTTAGTTCGATCTGGTTGCGATGATCGCATTTTTGTGTGAGCAATAATACTATTTTTTGCTTAATTTCTTTTTCCTTGCGATAAATTTTGTTTCGTCCGATTTAGATCTGGTTGCGATGAGCGCATTTCTGCGTTAGCAACATTGTTGGGTTATTTGGCACATTTAAAATTCATTATTGCTTTATTATTATTATTATTATTATTATTATTATTATTATTATTATCATTATTTATTATTATTATCATTATTATCATTATTATTACCATTATTATTATTATTGTTATCATTAATTTATTAAAATTTGTTATAATATAAAAATCTGTTTTTTAAAATAAATAACATTAACATCTTTTCCAAATTAATATGAAAACCTATTATTTTTAAGAAAAACTTTTTTTAGATAAATTTAAAATAATAACTAAAATCTTTTTTTAAAATAATAACTAGAACCGTTATTTATTTTATTTTATTATTGTTCAATTCAAATTTCATTATCATATTGTATCTGCTCCTCTCATGTAACCTCGCGAACTTAACAATCGCTCTTTAAATTCTGCCTTTAAATTTCTGCTTGCATGGTTTAAATTATGACATTATCTCTCTGTTTGCATGATTCAATTATCTCACGCGTTTACTATTATTTCTGTCACATTGCACACATCCGAAGGTTAGGTCTAACTGTTTGGCCGCCGCGCCAATAGTCCGTAAAACTTCACACATTCAATTTCAAATCCTCAAAACTACAAACTACAAACCCTAATTTTCACAAATGCCTCGCCGCAGGCAAAATTACAATTTTACCCTTAGCATTAGGTCAAAGAGCCGCCGCGCTCATTTTAGGGTTTCCCGCCGTGGAATCCCTAATTTAACCCTAATTACAACTTAACATTTCAACGTAGAGATTTGGAGTTTCTACACTCCACGTAAGCGTGTCCTTAAGATGCGTTTATTCCCCTTGAGACCTTGACCACAGTCAAGAAGTTTCTAACCTCCCTATTGAGGGGAACTACGATTACTCTGATTCCACTCCCGTAAGGATACGTAGGCACAAGATGCGATGTCTTGCCGAGTAAACTTAGAATTAACCCCCCTTTATTATTTATTATTGCTTATTTATATTTTATTTATCTTTGCTATTTAATTATTTTGCTTATTATTTTGTAATTGTTTCTTGGATGTAAAGTTGTTTAATTATTTAATTATTATTATGGTTAGTAATTAGGGAGTGTAACAACATGTATGTAATATTAAAATAAATTTAGATCACTTTTAAATAAAGATAATTAAAATAAACACGTCACACACGTAAGTCGATTTTAATCGCTGTCTCACTTCCTAAGGATATCCCTCAAGTTGCCTACGAATAATGGTTAAGTGGGGTGTATAAAGCAAGTCCCTCAAATAGAAAAATCATCAAAGTCCCTTATGGTTGCCTTTACGAATCGAGTCCCTTTCGAAAAATGATGATAGTCCCTCCAGTTTGCTTATTACACCCCACAATGGCCTTCAAAAATCCAATTGTCCCTCACATGTCCCTTAACATCCAAAGTAAAGACTACCTACTCCATTATAGTAGGGATAGTCTTACTAAGGAAAGGATAAAGAATAAGAAAGACCTTAAAACATTAGGGTAGGCTACTCTTAGGTGCTTGCTCACTTCAAAACTTTTTCACACTTAAACAAATTTCCAACAAAATTTTCAAACAAGTTTTTTTCACATCCATACACGGATTATTATTAAACTATTCTGAAATTTTCTGCTATTCACACACTACACTTTCAAAACAATTCAAAAGTGAGCTTAAGTACCTAAGAGCCCATGGATAACCATGGATGAAGAGGGTGCTAACACCTTCCCTTTTCATAACCTACCCCCCGGACCCAAAATATTCTCTAAGGTCTTTCCTGTTCTTTTATAACCTTTCCTTATGGATAAAATAAAAGTCGGTGGCGACTCTTGCTATCCGCAACATTGTTTAAAGTCAGTTCTCCCACCGTGTTACAGAACTGGCGACTCTGCTGGGGATCTATTTAAGAGGGGTACCCTTAGGAATTAAGATCACTTTAAATTGTTTGCCTTGTTTGCTTTATTATTATATTGTTGGGGTGCTCTTATGTGTGAAAGGTCCTAACCCGGATCTAGTGTACCTTAGGTAAATGGCAATAGACCAAGGAAACTGTACGACGTATATCGATACGGTTGATCAGGTGGCCATAGTTAGTGCGACTTCTTGGTTGGTGCTTATATTCCTTAAGTCAAGTTGAGGATAATATTGAGGCTGCCATATGTTGTCAATGCACTAACTGACTTTTAGAACCCTAGTTAACTCATCTTGGCCTTTAGAAAGTAGTGAGGTAACCGACTTTGGTGCAGACTGAAGTTGGTTGACACTCGATACTACGCTCATTGAGATCTTAAACTTGGAGGGTTTTGGTTGGCAAGTAAGTTGCCTTCTGAACAACCACCCTTGTGAAGGATCAATGATATTGAGATCCCTTAGAACCTGGTTACTTTTATAGGACAGGATGAACCATCTAACTTCAGGGGAGGGTACTTGCCTTTGAACCTCATGCAAGCCTTTAAACCTAGGGCTATGGTGTGACTTGTTTGTGTGTGCCACATGTTTGTGATTGAGCATGACATCATGACATCATCATGCATCATAAGCATATCATTTTCCCTAACCATTTCAAGGACCAAAGGATTTATCTTTGTTCTTTGTTGCAGGTCATGGCTTCTGCTCGTAGAAACACCATCAGGATCAACTTTGTAGGGATACCTGCTAAGCTCAAGGAGTTGGTTTCCCTAGTGCCTGATCATTCCCAGTTCAACAAGAGACATGGTCACTTATTGGATCTAGTTACTTCAGGGTTCAGTGAAGACATGATGAGTGTGTTGTTCCAGTTCTTTGACCCTAAGCACCATTGCTTTACATTTCCTGATTATCAGCTGGTTCCAACCATGGAGGAGTTCTCTAAACTTCTGGGTATACCTGTTCTTGATCAGAAGCCATTCACAGGCTTAGAGAAGGAGCTTAAACCAGAAATTATTGCTGCAGCTCTACATCTGAAGAAGTCTGACATTGTTCTAGAGACGAGAAGTGGAGTTAAAGGTATTCTTGCCAAGGTATTAGTGGATAAAGCTCAAATGTTCTTGAAGGCTATGAGCTACGATGCTGTTGAGGAGATCTTAGCCTTATTGATTTATGGCTTAGTGTTGTTCCCCAATCCTGATCAGTTCATAGACATTCACGCCATCAACATATTCCTGAGTCACAATCCAGTGCCTACCTTACTTGGAGACATCCTACATTCTCTTCACACCCGTACCACAAGGGCAAGAGGAACTTTGATGTGCTGCATACCTTTACTTTCTAGGTGGTTTATTTCTCACCTTCCTCGCTCAGTAATGAAGAATGAGCAAGGGTTCAGATGGTCCAAGAGGATCATGTCACTTTCTCACTCAGACATCCATTGGTGCTCCAGATCTATGGAGAATGTCACCATCATTGACCGTTGTGGGGAGTTTCCTAATGTGCCACTGCTAGGCATAAGAGGAGGCATCACCTACAACCCATCTCTAGCTTTACGACAGTTTGGTTACGCCCGGAGCGATGGTCCACATGACATGTTGATTCAGGGCATTATGTTTGACTACGACAACGATCTTCAGGGTTACCGTCAGAGATTCATACGAGCTTGGGGAAAGGTAAACAGGATTGACAGCAAGACACTGGAGCCTAAGTACACCATTCCTATGGAGGCTTATCTCAGATGGGTACGATTTCATGCTCAGACACTCATGATGCCATATCCTGCCATCCTACCAGTTACCATGGAACCTGTTGCTGAAGGAGACACAGCTTATACCATCCTTCACCCAGACATGCCTACTGATATGGAAGACTTGCAGAGATCATGGATCCAACTGAAAGAGAAAAGGGATACTTTCGAGGCTCATTACAAAGCAAGCCAAGCAAGGATCCTAGAGCTAACAAAGCTACTTCATGAGGAACGAAACCTCAACTCATACCTCAACACAAAGAGGAAGCGTCCATGGGAGACTTAAAACCCCATCTTTTGTACTTATTTCGTTTTCATTTTTTGTAAGCCTAAAAGGCAAAACAAGTTATTACTAATAAAAAGTTACTTTCTTGTTTGTTTAAGCAAATTTAAATCCTGCGGTCCTTGAAAACATTGCATATGCATTCCCATATCATTGCATCACAGGTTTATAATTGTGTACAGGTTTCTCATCTTCTCGCTGTTTATTTCAGCAATGGCTCTTGAACAATCAGTTAAGGATCTCCAGGCACAGAATGCACAGTTCCAAGAGCTGATCCTGAACCTATCCAAGGGGCAGGATGAATTGAAGACACTGCTGGCCAAGAAGACTAAGAAGGCTAGAAGGTCTGCTGGGTTGCTCAACATGGGAAGAAGGTTCAAAGGTCCTGTCAAGACCAAGGAACATGTTGAAGACTATGAATCTGAAGAATCTGAGCAGGAGAGAGGCAGTCTCCACAACACTATGGGGGACTCTGATTCTGAGGCTAACTACTACCATGAGCCTAACGAAGACAAATTCAAGATGCTGGTGGATAGAATGGATGCTATGGAATTACAAAAATCATCTGGGCTGGATTTTGAGGATTTGAGCTTGATATCTGGGGTGGTCATACCCATTGGGTTCAAAGTTCCTACATTTGTTGTCTATGATGGGGTCTCTTGTCCCAAATTGCATCTGAGGTCTTATGTCAGAAGAATGCAACCCCACACTGCTGATAAAAAGTTGTGGATCCATTTCTTTCAAGAGAGTTTATCTGGAGCTCAGCTAGAGTGGTATTATCAGTTGGAGAGTGTCAACATCAGAGATTGGAATGACCTTGCTGAAGCTTTCTACAAGCAGTATCAATACAATGCTGACTTAGCCCCCACTCGCATGCAACTTCAAAGCATGTCTATGGGTGCCAAAGAAAGCTTTAAGGAGTATGCTCAGAAGTGGAGAGACTTAGCTGGAAGAGTTCAACCCCCTTTGACTGATAGGGAGTTGGTTGATATGTTCATGTGTACGCTGAATGGCCCGTTTTACAGTCATCTCATTGGAAGCTCATCATCTAGCTTCACTGAGTTGATCATGACAGGAGAGCGAGTAGAGAATGGTATCAAGAGTGGTAAGATCCAAGTGGGCACTTCTTCATCAGGTGCTGCAAAGAAGCCTCCCACTGGGAAGAAAGAATCTAATGCTGTGTATGGTCAGCCTGATCGTAACAGAAGGCATCAGTCTGTTAGTGCAGTTCATATTTCAAATCCAACTCCTGCAACAACAGAGCAGCCTCAAGGCAACCAACAGAGGGCTAGAAGACAGTTCACGAAGATCAACATGTCAATGGCTCAGGCATTGCAACACTTGTTGAAGGCTGAACTTATTACCCTGAGGGAGGCTCCTCAGAATCCCAATGTTACCTCTCCCAAGTACAATCCCAATGCACGATGTGCATATCATTCAAACTGTCCAGGACATGATACTAATAACTGCTGGGTCTTGAAGAACAAAATTCAGGATATGATTGATGCTGGAGAAATTGAGTTTGATCCACCAGGTACTCCAAATGTGATTACAGCTCCAATGCCAAATCACGAGAAGACTGTCAACGCCATTGATGATGATATTGATGAAGGTCTGCATGTCTATTCAGTTATGGAGTTGAGCACACCATTGTCTGTTATCAAAAAGAGGTTAGTACAAGCTGGGATCTTTCCAGGTTGTCATGAAGATTGTCTATATTGTACCTATAAGCCGGATAGTTGCTTCATTTTGAAAGATGGGATTCAACGTCTCATGGATAAATATACTATAGTGTTTGAAAGAAGACCAGCATCTGTAGAAAGTATAGTGGATCATCTGACTCAGGGTAAGAAGATTGAAGAGGTTGACATGGTTGACAAAGTACCACTAAGAATCACTTCAAAGGGTCCCATTAAAATCACTCATCAGGGCCCAATCAAGATTACTGCTGAAGGTCCTGTGAAAGTTGTTGCTGAAGCCAGAGTAGCTCCTCTGATCGTTACCACTCCTGGTCCTATTCCTTATACATCTGACAAAGTTGTGCCTTGGCACTATGGGTCTGATGTTTACATCCATGGTGTCAAGCAGGAGCCTTTACCTGATATGCCTGTTGACATTGATAATATTGCTGGATCTAGCAAGATCACTCGTAGTGGAAGAGTCTTCTCTCCTCCAGTTGCTTCTAAGAGTGCAGTTACTCCTGCTGTTACTTCCACCACTGATGCTCGGGGCAAGGGTCCTGTTATTGAGCCTGTATCTACTGATGTGCCAGCTGCTGATGACCTCTCTAAGCAGATGGAAGAAGTATTGAAAATCATTCGCAAGAGTGATTATGATATTGTTGATCAGCTGGGGCATACTCCCTCAAAGATTTCTATGCTCTCCCTGTTATTATGTTCTGAGACTCATGCCAAGTCATTGATCAAGTTTCTAAAGATGGCTCATGTACCCAGTGCAATTTCTGTGGACCAGTTTGAGAATTGTGTTGCTCACCTGACCTATGACAACGGGTTAGGATTTTCTGATGCTGACTTGACCCCTGCCAAGAGGGATCATAACAGGGCCTTGCATATTTCAATTGAATGCAGGGGCACTACCCTGTCTCATGTGCTGATAGACAATGGTTCCTCTCTGAATGTGTTGCCTAAGGAAGTCCTGAACAAGCTGAGTCCTGAAGATACGGTATTGAAGCCCAGTAATATTGTGGTAAAGGCTTTTGATGGTTCTAGAAGAGTAGTGCATGGGGAAATTGATCTTCCAATCAAAGTTGGCTCTCAGGTGTTTACCGCTACATTCTATGTGATGGATATTCGTCCTTCGTACTCATGTCTGCTTGGTCGTCCCTGGATCCATGGGGCAGGTGCGGTGACCTCCACATTACATCAAAAGTTGAGATATCCGGTAAATGGAAAAGTTGTTACTGTCTTTGGAGAGGAAGAATACTTTGTCAGCCATGTAAACACTTTCAAGTATCTGGAAGTAGAAGGTGAATACATTGAAACTCCATGTCAGTCATTTGAAGTGGTTCCCTGGGCTGTTAAGGATTGTGTGACTCCTCCTGCTGTGAAGAAGGTTCCTGTGGTCATCAGAAACCCTCCAACAATGGCAATGGCCTCCCTCAATGATGCAAAAGCTATGGTGGAAGAAGGTGGTTGTACTATTTGGGGTCAGCTTCCTGATATTCCATACAAGTCTGACAAGTTTGGTTTGGGTTTCACTGCAGAGTCCCAGAAGGCTGTTCGTCGTGCTCGTGCTGTTCGTATCACCAATCAAGGGGTTATCAATGCTGTGGGAGATCAAGATGAAGACCACAACTTGGAGGCATGGATTTTTCCTACTGCGGGTGCTGGACTCAATAATTGGAAAGCTGAAGATGTTATCCCTATCTCCTTTAGCCAGGAGTAAATACTATTACTGTGTTATGTTTTTAAATTTGTAATTTCTGGAACAGTTAAAACTTTCAAGCCATGTGCCCTACCCGGGGCACAATGGTGTGCTTGTTACGGGTTGTCATTTCATTTGCATACTTCATTCGATAAACTCAGTGGACGTTTTGTTTTCGTAAATATTGTGCTCCTTGTCTTTCTTTTTCTTTTATTTTTGCTTTATCAGCTATGTGTTCTTACACACACCCACGTCACTAAAATGCAGATCCTCATCCACTCTAGATCCAGTTGATAACAGTTCTACTATTGCCAATTACAATTTCGAGAATCCGATCTATCAAACTGAAGACGGAAACGAGGACGATTGTGAAATACCTGTAGAGCTTGCTAGGTTGTTACAACAAGAAGAGAAAGCTATACAGCCACATGAAGAGCCAGTCGAAGTTGTGAATCTGGGAACTGAAGAAAACAGAAAAGAGGTCAAGATAGGGGCTGATTTAGAGGACAGTGTCAAGAGCAGGTTGATTCAGATGCTACGTGACTATGTGGAGATCTTTGCTTGGTCTTATGAAGATATGCCAGGGTTGGATACATACATTGCGGTTCACCGTTTGCCAGTGAAAGAAGATTGTCGTCCAAAGAAGCAGAAGGTTCGTCGTATGCGTCCTGAAATGTCAGAAAAGATCAAAGCAGAGGTAATGAAACAGTTCAATGCAGGGTTCTTGGCCGTAACTTCTTATCCTCAGTGGGTTGCAAATGTGGTACCAGTTCCTAAGAAAGATGGTAAGGTACGTATGTGTGTAGACTACAGAGATCTGAACAAGGCTAGCCCTAAAGATGACTTTCCACTTCCTCATATTGATATTCTGGTAGACAATACTGCTCAGCATAAGGTATTCTCTTTTATGGATGGTTTCTCTGGTTACAATCAAATCAAGATGGCACCTGAAGATATGGAGAAGACTACATTTGTGACACAGTGGGGCACCTTTTGCTATAAGGTAATGCCATTTGGTTTGAAGAATGCAGGGGCAACATATCAGCGTGCCATGGTGGCTTTGTTTCATGATATGATTCATCATGAGATAGAGGTATATGTGGATGATATGATAGCCAGGTCTCGGAATGAAGAACAACATCTTGATCATCTGCACAAGTTGTTTGAGAGGTTGAAGAAATACAGGTTGAGATTAAATCCAAACAAGTGTACTTTTGGAGTTAGATCTGGAAAACTCTTGGGTTTCATTGTCAGTGGAAAAGGTATTGAAGTGGATCCTGCAAAAGTGAAAGCTATACGAGAGATGCCAGCTCCCCGTACTGAGAAGGAGGTTAGAGGTTTCTTGGGACGATTGAACTACATTGCAAGATTTATTTCCCAATTAACTACCATCTGTGAGCCAATCTTCAAGTTGTTGAAGAAAGATCAGGTGATGGAATGGAACGATGAGTGCCAGACTGCCTTTGATGAAATCAAGAGATATTTGCTAGAACCTCCAATTTTAATGCCACCAGTTGATGGAAGACCCTTGATTATGTATTTAACAGTATTAGACAACTCAATGGGGTGTGTATTGGGGCAACATGACGAGTCTGGTCGAAAAGAGCAGGCAATATACTACCTTAGCAAAAAGTTTACCGACTGTGAAACAAGATACTCACTGCTCGAGAAAACTTGCTGCGCTTTGGCATGGGCTGCTCGCCGACTAAGACAGTATACGTTGACCCATACTACCTTGTTGATTTCGAAGATTGTACAGAAGATGACTATTACTTACAAGGATTGGCACGAGATGTTACCATTTGCTCTGCATGGTTATCGTACTACAATACGTACTGCAACAGGGGCAACCCCATTCTCCTTAGTCTATGGTATGGAAGCAGTTCTGCCTATTGAAGTTCAGATCCCCTCCTTGAGAATTATGAAGGATGCAGGCTTGGATGAAGATGAGTGGATTCAGACTCGACTTGACCAGATAAATTTGATTGATGAGAAAAGGTTAGCAGCAGTTTGTCATGGCCAGATGTACCAGAAACGGATGATCAAAGCTTTTGACAAGAAGGTTAAGCCAAAGGTATATCAGGCTGGTGACTTGGTAATCAAGCGTATCATATTACCACAGGGTGATCCTAGGGGCAAGTGGACTCCAACATATGAGGGACCATTTGTAGTCAAGACAGTGTTCTCAGGAGGTGCCATGATACTGACTACAATGGATGGTGAAGACTTCCCACGACCTGTAAACGCAGACATAGTTAAAAAATACTACGCATAAAAAGAGACCCGCTAGGTTGACAGGCCTAGGCAAAAATAAGGGCATCCCGGCAAACCAAAAGGGTTTGGGCAAAAATTAGGGATATATATATAAAAAGATGTACACCCGGCAAGTCGAAAACCTGAAAAGGCGGCTTGGGCAAAAAAGGGTATCCCGGTGGATTGAAAACCTGAAAGGGTAATCCAGGCAAAAGTTAGGGATTAAAGCGTATGACTATGTCTCGTTTGGATCACTCATGAAACTGCAACCAGTTGTACTACTTACTCAAGCTCAAACAGATAAAGCTCAATCCAATCGTTTCCGTCTCAACAGCAAGAAGATGAGATACTTGAGTGGCAATAGTAGAATTGAAACTCAATAGGATTATTTCCCACATAGCTGATTCTTTTTGTAAAACTTCATGACAAAATTCTCTTACTAGGGTTTATGTCTCCTTGTACAAACTTACCCGTGTATGGGTCACTTTTGATATAAATAAACTCCATCTTTTGAATCCAGATTTACTTTTACCCTATTTACATAAGCGAAACGTCCATTGGTTGTGTTTGAATGTATGTATGCCTTTGAATATGATTGATGTTTAACAGAAATGCATGTATGCTTTTAATATGATTGATGTTTACCAGAAATGCATGAAAATGCAGTAATAGTATTTACTAAGGACGAACGAGGGAAGGATTTCAACAAAGCTTCGCCAGTTCATCTTTACAAGACAGTTACAAACCATCAGTAGGACTAATCCATTTTCACAAAGTCTAATCTCCCCTGGAATTTATATCCATCTCTTTTATCCTCATACGGATATACGGGAAATTACTTTCCAATAAGGGCACGATGAACGAAGACGGGATGTTATACTTATCCTACTATCAAACGAAAACGAAGGTTATCTATACCCTACTATCCCCAACAACGGGAGGTTATCTATACCTTGTTATCCCCAACAACGGGAGGTTATCTATACCTTGTTATTCCCAGCAGACGGAGGGTTATATATTCTTCAACAACGAATCGGGATTTATTTTCCTTGGCCAGCAGTTGTTATACAAGGATATCCAGACACTTCCAGCAGTGTCATAGCATACATACATCATTTACATCATACCATAACATATATGTCTATAGTACATTACCTAAGTGCATCATGTCATACATGCATACATAAAGCATAAACTAATGTTGTTATACAGAATGCTACCTTGTTTTCAGGTTAATTATCCAACAAACAATCTTATGATCTTTGGGACTGCTTTATTGTAACCTCAGGGTTACTTTATCCTCCTGATGAGCTTCTTATTACTTTGGGACTGCTTTATTGTAACCTCAGGGTTATTTTATCCTCCTGATAGCCTCTCATGACTTCAAGACTGCTTTAGAGCTACTGATTGCTCTATCCTCCTGAAATCATCCTATTACTTCAAGACTGCTTTAGAGCTATTCATTGCTCTATCCTCATGAGGTCATATTACTACTTCAAGACTGCTTTAGAGCTATTCATTGCTCTATCCTCCTGAAGCCATCTAATTACTTCAAGACTGCTTTAGAGCTATTCATTGCTCTATCCTCATGAGGTCATATTACTACTTCAAGACTGCTTTAGAGCTATTCATTGCTCTATCCTCCTGAAGCCATCTAATTATTTCAAGACTGCTTTAGAGTTATCCATTGCTCTATCCTCCTGAAATTACATTATTATTTCAAGACTGCTTTAGAGCTATCCATTGCTCTATCCTCCTGAAATCATTACTTCAAGACTGCTTTAGAGCTATTGATGGCTCTATCCTCCTGAAGACATATCACATTATTATTTCAAGACTGCTTTAGAGCTGTTGATTGCTCTATCCTACTGAAGTCATTCTATTACTTCAAGACTGCTTTAGAGCTATTGATTGCTTTATCCTCCTGAAGCCATTATTACTTCAAGACTGCTTTAGAGCTATTGATTGCTCTATCCTCCTGAGGTCAGATTTATCACTTCAAGACTGCTTTAGGGTTATCATTATTGATTGCTCTATCCTCATGAAGACATGCTGTTACATCAGTATTACTCCAGACTCCTGACAATTCTCATTATACTACTGAAGAACTTTCCCCTAGTGGCATCTTTAAGCCCACTCAATCATGTTCAACCAACCATCAATATCACTCCATGCACTGGTGAGTGCAAATTTTTGGGCTTTTGTGTTCAATCCCCTTCAACCTTCCAGGTTACGACTGGCAAATATACCAATCTAACCCCTCAGGTTTCAGAAAATTGAACAGGGGCAGCTGTTGCACCCCAAAATTTGCCCTCACAATACAAGACTTTGTGTTCCAAGAAGGTTCACAAGGTTCACAAAATTCACAATTGGTCAGAAGAGTTGACAATTCCCTCAGACAATGCACCTCCTAAGCAGTGCATCCAAAACTAGGGTTTTGACTTTAATCAGGCTAAATGGACTTCCAAGACTTCAAGTGAGCTTCATAACATCTTATATGTGTATAAGAACCCCCATGTCAAGTTTCAAGACTTTTCTCAAAAGTTTGCTCAGTCAGATGATCAGATAAGTCAAAAGCAGTCAATGCAGTTAAAAGGTCAAACTGAGGTCAACTGTGGTCAAACCAAAGTCAAACTTCATGATTTTTTTTTGCCAACATCAAAGAGAGGTTGGGTGAGAAATATTATCATAATAACTGTAATACCCCAAATTTTGCCCTAAGATTTGTCGTCGCATTTCATTGCATTTAATCAATTACTAACAAATTTGTGTAGTCGTTTGACTTTTTGCAGGTAAATATCATATGGCATGCATTTTTTTTCTAAAAAGTAAAAATGGCACAATTGGCAGGAGGACATGTGTAAGGAGTTATGAGTGTGAGAGGTTGAGAGTTCGAATCTCACCTTTGTCATTTTTTTTGTTTTTTATTATTTTTACTCTAAATTTTTCTATCTTTCATTAAAAAAATAACAAAAATAGTTTTTTATTATTATTTAATTATTATTTTCGTATTTTAATTAAATCATTTTTTAAAATATTATTTTTTTCACTTTTTTCTAAATTATTCATAAAAATATCCAAAAAATCATAAAATAAAAAAATATTGAAAAAATTTTGTTCTTTTTATAATATTTTTTATTTTAGGAATCAATAGGATTATTAGTTTTTATTTTAAGTTTATTTTAATTATTTTAAATTATTTAAATTTTATTTTTTCTTAACTAATTATTTAGTTTGGGCTTTAAAATGGGCTTTAGGGACATTATTGACAATTTGGTGTTAACCCTAATTTGTTCCCTATATATACATGTGTTGCCTTGTTGGAAAAAAAAGGGGAGAATGAAAAAAACCTAAGAGGAGTGAGTGCCGTTTGCCGTTATTTAGTTTTCTTCTTCATCCATTACTATTGTTTCTTTTTCTTCATCGTTTACCGTTATTTCTTTTCCTTCATCTATTACTGTTGTTTCTTTTTCTTCATCTTTTACCGTTATTTCTTTTTCTTCATCTATTACCGTTATTTCTTTTTCTTTATCTATTACTGTTACGTTTATATATATATATAATTTTTAAATTGTTAGAGTTTATATATATATATAAGATTTTTGATCGAATTATGTCGATACGATGTTTGCACATTTGTGTGCATGACGCGTGACATTTGTGTTAGTTCGATCTGGTTGCGATGATCGCATTTTTGTGTGAGCAATAATACTATTTTTTGCTTAATTTCTTTTTCCTTGCGATAAATTTTGTTTCGTCCGATTTAGATCTGGTTGCGATGAGCGCATTTCTGCGTTAGCAACATTGTTGGGTTATTTGGCACATTTAAAATTCATTATTGCTTTATTATTATTATTATTATTATTATTATTATTATTATTATTATTATTATTATCATTATTTATTATTATTATCATTATTATCATTATTATTACCATTATTATTATTATTGTTATCATTAATTTATTAAAATTTGTTATAATATAAAAATCTGTTTTTTAAAATAAATAACATTAACATCTTTTCCAAATTAATATGAAAACCTATTATTTTTAAGAAAAACTTTTTTTAGATAAATTTAAAATAATAACTAAAATCTTTTTTTAAAATAATAACTAGAACCGTTATTTATTTTATTTTATTATTGTTCAATTCAAATTTCATTATCATATTGTATCTGCTCCTCTCATGTAACCTCGCGAACTTAACAATCGCTCTTTAAATTCTGCCTTTAAATTTCTGCTTGCATGGTTTAAATTATGACATTATCTCTCTGTTTGCATGATTCAATTATCTCACGCGTTTACTATTATTTCTGTCACATTGCACACATCCGAAGGTTAGGTCTAACTGTTTGGCCGCCGCGCCAATAGTCCGTAAAACTTCACACATTCAATTTCAAATCCTCAAAACTACAAACTACAAACCCTAATTTTCACAAATGCCTCGCCGCAGGCAAAATTACAATTTTACCCTTAGCATTAGGTCAAAGAGCCGCCGCGCTCATTTTAGGGTTTCCCGCCGTGGAATCCCTAATTTAACCCTAATTACAACTTAACATTTCAACGTAGAGATTTGGAGTTTCTACACTCCACGTAAGCGTGTCCTTAAGATGCGTTTATTCCCCTTGAGACCTTGACCACAGTCAAGAAGTTTCTAACCTCCCTATTGAGGGGAACTACGATTACTCTGATTCCACTCCCGTAAGGATACGTAGGCACAAGATGCGATGTCTTGCCGAGTAAACTTAGAATTAACCCCCCTTTATTATTTATTATTGCTTATTTATATTTTATTTATCTTTGCTATTTAATTATTTTGCTTATTATTTTGTAATTGTTTCTTGGATGTAAAGTTGTTTAATTATTTAATTATTATTATGGTTAGTAATTAGGGAGTGTAACAACATGTATGTAATATTAAAATAAATTTAGATCACTTTTAAATAAAGATAATTAAAATAAACACGTCACACACGTAAGTCGATTTTAATCGCTGTCTCACTTCCTAAGGATATCCCTCAAGTTGCCTACGAATAATGGTTAAGTGGGGTGTATAAAGCAAGTCCCTCAAATAGAAAAATCATCAAAGTCCCTTATGGTTGCCTTTACGAATCGAGTCCCTTTCGAAAAATGATGATAGTCCCTCCAGTTTGCTTATTACACCCCACAATGGCCTTCAAAAATCCAATTGTCCCTCACATGTCCCTTAACATCCAAAGTAAAGACTACCTACTCCATTATAGTAGGGATAGTCTTACTAAGGAAAGGATAAAGAATAAGAAAGACCTTAAAACATTAGGGTAGGCTACTCTTAGGTGTTTGCTCACTTCAAAACTTTTTCACACTTAAACAAATTTCCAACAAAATTTTCAAACAAGTTTTTTTCACATCCATACACGGATTATTATTAAACTATTCTGAAATTTTTTGCTATTCACACACTACACTTTCAAAACAATTCAAAAGTGAGCTTAAGTACCTAAGAGCCCATGGATAACCATGGATGAAGAGGGTGCTAACACCTTCCCTTTTCATAACCTACCCCCCGGACCCAAAATATTCTCTAAGGTCTTTCCTGTTCTTTTATAACCTTTCCTTATGGATAAAATAAAAGTCGGTGGCGACTCTTGCTATCCGCAACATTGTTTAAAGTCAGTTCTCCCACCGTGTTACAATTGTCACATAGGATTGGGATACGTTCAAGTTTGAGGTTAAAGTCCAATAGTTGTTGCTTAATCCACAGGATTTGAGCACAGCAACTACCGGCAACAACGTATTCCGCTTCGGCGGTTGACAAAGCAACTGAAACTTGCTTTTTGCTATGCCAACTAACCAAAGAATTTGAAAACAAGTGACACGTACCACTAGTGCTTTTCCTATCCAACTTGCAACCCGCAAAGTCGGAGTCGGAATAACCTAACAACGAACAATCACTACCTTTGGAATACCACAAGCCATACTTTGGAGTACCAGATAGGTACCGAAGTATTCTTTTAACAGCTTTTAGGTGGGATTCCTTAGGACATGATTGGTATCTTGCGCACATACACACGCTAAACATAATATTAGGACGCGACACAGTGAGATAGAGAAGTGATCCAATCATACCTCTATACCTTTTTACCTCTACGTCCTTACCGCTTTCATCCTTATTTAAATTTGCACATGTAGGCATGGGGGTGTCTATGGCCTTGGATTTTGCCATGTCAAATCTCTTGAGAAGGTCCAAACAATACTTTGTTTGACTCACGAAGGTTCCTTCCTTGAATTGTTTAATCTGCAAGCCGAGAAAGTATGTGAGCTCTCCCATCATACTCATCTCGAATTCACCCTGCATAAGAACAGAAAACTCTCTCACGAGATTCATGTTAGTCGATCCAAAGATTATATCATCAACGTAGATTTGAACTAATATCAAGTGCTTTCCTTGACGTTTAATAAAGAGGGTCGTGTCAACCTTTCCTCTTGAGTAACCTTGATCAAGTAGAAATTTACTTAGGCGTTCATACCAAGCTCTAGGAGCTGGCTTGAGACCATACAACGCCCGTTTTAGTTTATAAACATGATCGGGGTACTCATGAGATTCAAAACCCAGAGGTTGTGCAACATAGACCTCTTCATTTATGTATCCGTTAAGGAACGCACTTTTGACATCCATTTGGAATAACTTAAAATCTTTCGCACATGCGAAAGCAAGAAGAAGGCGTATAGCCTCGAGTCGGGCAACAGGAGCATAAGTTTCCTCATAGTCGATGCCCTCCTCTTGGTTATACCCCTGCGCGACTAAACGCGCCTTGTTACGAGTTATTACCCCGTTTTCGTCCAGTTTGTTCCTAAACACCCATCGGGTGCCGATTACTCGATGACCTCGCGGAGGAGGGACAAGGTCCCAAACCTCATTTCTAGTAAACTGATTTAGTTCCTCCTGCATTGACAGAAACCAATGTTCATCGAGTAGGGCTTCCTTAGGATTTTTAGGTTCCATTTGTGACACAAAAGCGAAGTGATAACAGAAATTACTTAGCTTCGATCGAGTACTGACTCCCTTTGTGATGTCTCCGAGAATGTTGTCGATTGGATGATCTTTAGAAGATTTCCAAGCTTGAGGGAGATCATCGTTTGTATGCGGATGAACTTCCTCGTTTGCTTCATGATATACATCCTTATCCTCCTCAACTTTGACTTTGTCAGGTTGATCAATCCCTGTTTCGCCATCTTTGAGTATGTCTTTTGTGGATGTACCTGCACCATGAACAACACTATCCTTTCCGACATTTCTCGGATAGGACTCATCAAAAGTAACATGCACAGACTCTTCTACAGCAAGTAATCGTTTATTATATATTCTATATGCTTTACTCGACTGAGAGTATCCGAGAAAGATACCTTCATCGGCTTTGGAATCAAATTTTCCCAAGTTTTCCTTACCATTGTTTAATACAAAACATTTACATCCAAACACGTGCAAGTGAGAGACATTTGGCTTTCGCCCTTTTAAGAGTTCGTACGGTGTTTTGTTTAGAATGGGGCGAATAAGTACCCTATTCAAAACATAGCATGCCGTACTAATGGCGTTGGCCCAAAAATATTTAGGTAAACCACTCTCATTAATCATTGTTCTTCCCAATTCTTCTAGAATACGGTTTTTGCGCTCCACAACCCCGTTTTGTTGAGGAGTGCATGGAGCGGAGAAGTTATGATCAATACCATGGTTACCGCAATATTCTTCAAACAAATAATTTTCAAACTCACCTCCATGGTCACTCCTTATGGACACTATGTTTGTATTTAACTTGTTTTGGGAAAGCTTAGCAAACTTTTCAAAAGCGGCGAATGTATCACTTTTACTTACTAAGAAGATGGTCCAACAAAACCTAGAAAAGTCGTCCACTATTACGAACCCGTAATAGTTTCCTCCGAGACTTTTGATCCTAGACGGTCCAAACAAGTCCATGTGTAGAAGTTCAAAAGGTCTCGTTGTTGAAATTTTCTTTTTGGATTTAAATGAGATCCTTGTTTGCTTCCCTTTTTGACAAGCATCACAAAGGTGATCCTTGGTGAACTTTATTTTGGGAAGTCCTAAGACTAGGTCTTTTGAGACTACCTTATTGAGTAAATCAAAATTAACATGCGCTAAACGCCTATGCCATAGCCATGAGTCTTCACTCATAGTTACGAGGCATTTGTCGCTTGTTAATGATACTTCATTTAAGTCAAGCATATATACATTGTTTACTCTAAAACCATTGAACATGTTTTTCTTATCATTTTCGTGCACAATTTTGCAACAATATTTTGAAAAAGATACATTGTATCCTTTGTCGCACAATTGGCTAATGCTAAGCAGATTATGTTTAAGGTTTTCGATAAGCAATACATCGGAAATCATAGCAGAGGCGGAATTACCTACACTACCTTTGCCTAGTATTGCTCCGCGGTTGTTATCACCATAAGTTACATACCCTTTCTTCTTAGCCACAAAGTCTATGAATAAAGATATGTCTCCCGACATGTGTCTTGAGCACCCACTATCGAGAACCCATCTTCTCTCGGTGGTCTCGACACATTTCACCTGTCAAAACATAATTAGCACAAGGAGGTACCCAATGGCATATTGGGTCCTAATAGGTTAGCGACAAAATGGTTGCGTTTGGGCAACCATTGGTAGATGCCTTTAGGAACAAGAAATCTTCTAAAACGACATTTACCAATGGAGTGGTCTTTCCTGCAATAGTATAAGCAAGCAAAATCAACTTTAGAGACACTTTCACTTGCTTGATCCCTAATTACATATGCATATTTTTGGTATGGATTAATCATACTTTTTCTAAAATCCTTTTTATCAATAGCAAATGTAATTTTAGGCTCGAGTGCCTTGTTTAATTTGGCCTTGAGGTGTCTAACCTCACCTTGCCAAATATGACAAGTGCCACACCCGAAGTTGAAAGGGTTTCTATCGTCCTTACTATCCGATTCATTGCCTTTCACAATGGAAGCCTTTAGGTCCTCTAATTTCTTTTCGGACTCTTTAACCTTATGCTCTAAATACGTAAAGATTTTCTTATTAGAAGCAAGTTTCTTAAAGGCTTCAACTGCTTCATTATGTAAGGCATGAAATGCGGCTAGTAATTCTGAATGCGACATATTTGATGACTTATCATATTTAGAGTTACGTACCTGTTTTTTCTTCTTTTTCTGATTGGCGGAGAGGCATAGATTCACGGACTCTTCTTCATCACTAGAACTTTCATCAGAGGAGGAAGAGTCGCTGTCACTTTCCCAAGCTATGTACGCTCTCCTTGGCTTTGAAGATTTCTTGTGTGATTTTGAGGATTCCTTATCCTTTCCCTTTTTATTCAATGGACAGTCCGGTTTGTAGTGACCGGGCTTTCCACACTTGTAGCACGTCCCTCTAGTCTTTTTACCTTTCGAGTCATCATCCTTGGAGTGTCTTGTTTGTTTCCGGAAGTTTACCAGGTTCTTCTCGGAATGTTGTATGTCGTTCTTCCTTACGTAACGGTTATACCTTTTAACAAACAACCCCATATCTTCGCTTGTGTCTTCTTCTTCTTCGTCGCTCGAGGAATAATCATTTTGCTCTTTTGCTTGAGACTTCGAGGAGGAAGTCTTGAGAGCTATCGATTTCTTTTCACTCACCTTCGCTTTGTCTTTCTTTTCCATTTTCTCACGTTGGTCTAGGCTCAAGAGTACCTGTTCATGCTCTTGCAATTTGCCAAATAATGTTGTCAAATCTAATATGGTAAGATCATTTGCCTCTTTGATGGCGGTCACTTTTGGCTGCCACTCCCTGTTAAGACATCTCAAGACTTTATTAGTAGCAACGTCATTGGAAATAGGCCTACCTAATGAATGTAAACGATTAATAAGATGAGTAAATCTCTTTTGCATGTCAGCAATGGTTTCCCCTTGCTCCATGAAAAAGAGATCAAACTCTTGTATAAGAGTGTTGATCCTAGCTAACTTAACATCGGTTGTCCCCTCATGGGCTATTTGTAGTGAATCCCACATGGCCTTAGCAGTAGGACAATGGGATACACGGTAATACTCATCTACACCTAATGAGGAGATTAAGATGTTTTTAGCTTTCCAATCATAATTGTATTTTTTTCTCATTGTCATCGGTCCATTGCGCTTCAGGCTTTGGCACAACTACATTATCCGCATTGGTCATAGTAATTTCTATTGGACCATTAAGGATAACGTTCCATATTTTTCTATCTATGGAGTTGATATGCACACGCATACAGTCTTTCCAATAACTGTAATTTTCACCGTTGAAAACAGGAGCCCTATTGTACGCCCCTTTAGGTTCGTTTGCCATTTTCTATCTCGTTGTATTTGAAGCACCGAATAACCGGAGCTCTGGATACCACTTGTTAGACTATGGCATGGATCTAGAAGGGGGGGTTGAATAGATCCCCAATTAAAATTTGAGTCGGCACTACCAATTTGAAATTGGTTTTAAAAATGTTTTTAAGTGCGGAAGCGGCCGAGGAAAATTGTAGTCTAAAAACGAACGGTTATTGGAAAACCGGATATACGTAAGCCTATGGATTTATGACAATTCGGAAAAATAAAATCACAACACAAACTATGCTTATCAATTGTTTACTTCAATTTGCAAGGTTGCCTAGTTCCAATGAAAAACCAGGCACACAAAAAACTAGAAGCAAAATAAGACAATTTTAGTTCAGGACTTTTGTCGAACAGTTTGTGTGCACAAATATCTCAAAGGATATTTATGTTGAGTAAGAGATTGGAAATGCCTTAGTACAATATTCTTATTGTACTTAGTAGTTAAAACAGAGTTTCAACACCTTACTCAATTTGTATCACAGTTTGACAATAATCCCTTAAGCTAGAATCACTTATTTTATAAGCTGAATTGAAAATGACAGAAAATGAAGAACACACGATTTGATGAGGCAGTTCCCCCGTCGTCCTCGCTTCGGGGTACGTCTGCCCTCAATTCTAAAATTAGAATTGAGATATATTGAATATATATCACCTGTTGGAATGAACAGTTTATACAAGAGTTGATAGACAATGATACAAACAATCTCAAATGTTGTTGATGCTTGCTATCTCTTCTTGCACCTTGATTCAAGATGAATCAAGCCCTTCAATTTGTTGTGAATGACCTCCGGTTCCAGCCACCTTAATGAAAAACTTTCCGTTGTTCAAACCTTCGGCTCGGCTGATCTTAGACACCAACAAATCAAACCCAGAAAGTCTTCAACACTTCAACGCCCTAGCTACTAAATTGATGAACCTTCCGTTGATCAATTACCTTCGCACCTGCTTGAATGTTGAACGAACTATTGCGTAGCAAAAACCCTCAAAACCTTCTAGTCTTGATGGGTAAAACCCTCAAGGTTTTCTGCAAGAAACACCTGCCCCAATTTCCACTCGAACCGGATCTTCAATCAACGCGTTCGAACCTTATCACCCTTTGAACAAGACACTAATCACAGCAAAAATGATTGTGTATATTTGTGGATTTGTGTGTTGTGTGAGGGATGAAGATGAAGAAATATGTTGCACCTATTTCACGTTTCTTGCCCTGACAATTTACTCAAGATTTCAATTGTTAGTGGTTAAAAATAAGCAAAACTCTATTTATAGTAATAACCAAAACAGCCAACAAAACAGAATTTTAAACACAGCAAGAAAAACAGCACAGCGCGCAAACGGTCGACCATAGGGTCGGCGTGCGCTGACCCGTGGGAAATCCTCAGCTCCATGCGCTGAGTGGCACGGTCGACGCATGTCTTCATGCGCTGATCCGTGGAAAATCAAAACACTCATGCGCCGATTGTACGGTCGACGCATAGCTTCCATGCGCTGAGCCGTGAGAAATGCCAGGCCTCATGCACCGACTGTATGGTCGAGTCACTGCTTAGAATCCTGCAAAAATGACAACTTTTTCCATTTTGTGCATCCTGCCACATTCAATCATGACACATATTAAGGTATAATGATTTAACACTGAAAAAGAGGTATAGCAATGAAAAAAGAGGTATAGCATGATGAGGTATTGCATGATGCTTCTAATTTATTTTGTCATCATCGAAAACTCGGAGGCCTGTATTGTGAGACAACTTGCCCTCACAACTTTGATAGGAGACCCGAAGGAGGAAGTTCTGGTGCGGTCAAATGTTACAAGTGTGGCGTGATGGGTCAAAAATCTTTTGAATGTGGGAAGTCTGTGGAGAAGTGTGCTAATTGTGGAAGTCTTGGACATGCCACTTCTGGTTGTAGAAGGAATGTGGTAAAGTGTTTTAATTATGGGGAAGTTGGTCATATTAGCACTAAGTGTACCAAGCCAAAGCAAGCTTAGTCGGATGGAAAAGTATTTGCATTAGCAGGTTCAGACACTACTAATGCGGATCGCTTGATTAAAGGTACATGCTTTATTAATAATATGCCTTTAGTTGCTATTATTGATACTGGAGAGACTCATTCGTTCATTTATCTTGAGTGTGCTAAGCGTTTGGGTTTGGGCATGGTGTCTTTGAGTGGAGACATGGTTATTGAGACTCCCGCTTCGGGATCGGTAACTACTTCTTTGGTGTGTGTAAGTTGTTCTTTGACCATGTATGGTAAAGACTTCATTATGGATTTGGTGTGTTTGCCGTTGGAAGGTTTGGATGTGATCTTGGGTATGAACTGGTTGCAATTTAATAGAGTTCATTTAGATTGCTATCACAAGTTAGTAAGGTTTCCTTCTTTGGAAGATGATGAAGGTGAGAGTTTTCTATCCACTAAAGAGTTGAAGAAGCTTTTAGCGAATGAAGCTCAATTGTTCGGCTTGTTTGCATTGTTGTCTGTAGAGAGCAAAGTTGAGCTTGATGTGTTTCTAGTAGTGTGTGATTTTCCAGAAGTATTTCCGGAGGAGATTACGGATGTACCGCCGGAAAGAGAAGTTGAGTTTTCTATTGATCTAGTTCCCGGTACTAGACCAATTTCGATGGCACCGTATCGTATGACAGCATCAGAGTTGGTAGAACTGAAGGAGCAGTTGAATGATTTGTTGGATAAGAGATTTGTAATACCAAGTGTTTCTCCTTGGGGTGCGCCGGTATTGTTGGTAAAGAAGAAGGACGGAAGTATGCGGTTATGCATTGATTATTGGCAGTTGAATAAGGTGACAATTAAGAATAAGTATCCGCTTCCAAGAATCGATGATTTGATGGACCAATTGGTTGGAGCGCGTGTTTTTAGCAAGATTGATTTGAGATCGGGTTATCACCAGATTCGAGTTAAGGAGGAGGATATTCCAAAGACGGTTTTTAGGACACGGTATGGTCATTACGAATATTCTGTGATGCCATTCGGAGTTTCTAATACGCCGGGTGTGTTTATGGAATACATGAATCGTATTTTTCATGAGCAGTTAGATCGTTTTGTGGTTGTGTTCATCGACGACATTTTGATTTACTCTAAGTCTCAAGAGGAGCATGAAAAGCATTTAAGGATTGTGTTACAAATTTTGAAAGAGAAGAAATTGTATGCTAAGTTGTCAAAGTGTGAATTTTGGTTGTCGGAAGTGAGTTTTCTCGGACATATTATTTCCGGTAGTGGTATTAGTGTTGATCCATCCAAGATTGATGCGGTAATGCAATGGGAAACTCCTAAATCGGTTACGGAGATTCGAAGCTTTTTGGGCTTGGCAGGTTATTATCGGAGGTTTATTGAAGGATTTTCAAAGTTGGCACTTCCGTTAACGCAGTTGACTTATAAAGGAAAGGCTTTCATTTGGGATGCTGGTTGTGAGGAGAGTTTCATTGAGTTAAAGGGAAGATTGACAACAGCGCCAGTCTTGATTTTGCCGAATCCTACGGAACCTTTTGTGGCTTATTGCGATGCTTCCTTGACAGGTTTGGGTGGTGTGTTGATGCAAGAGGGAAAAGTTGTGGCTTATACTTCGAGACAGTTGAGAGTGCATGAAAAGAATTACCCTACGCGTGATTTGGAATTAGCGGCCGTGGTGTTTGTTTTGAAAATTTGGAGGCATTATCTTTATGGTGCAAGATTTGAAGTTTTTAGTGATCACAAGAGTTTGAGGTATTTATTTGACCAAAAGGAATTGAATATGAGGCAAATGAGGTGGTTAGAGCTTTTGAAAGACTATGACTTTGGTTTGAATTACCATCCGGGTAAGGCAAATATGGTGGTCGATGCCTTAAGTCGGAAGTCGTTGCACATGTCTACATTGATGATGAAAGAATGGGAACTTTTGGAGAGCTTAAGAGATTTGAGTTTGGTTTGTGAAATGACGCCGAGAAGTGTGAGACTTGGTATGCTTCGTATTACGAATGATTTTCTTGCTACTGTATGAAAGGCAAAAGTTGGACTTGAAGTTCGTTGACTTGATGACGAGTGAGAATGAGGATTTCAAGGTTGATGATTTTGGAGTTTTAAGATTTCATGGTCGTATTTGTATTCCCGATGATGCGGAGTTGAAAAGGATGATATTGGAGGAAGGACACCGAAGTAACTTAAGTATTCATCCGGGAGCGAATAAGATGTATCAAGATTTGAAGAAAATCTTTTGGTGGTCTGGATTGAAGAGAGATGTAGCTCAGTTTATGTATGCGTGTTTGCCTTGTCAGAAGTCTAAAGTAGAACATCAGAAGCCTAGTGGATTGATGCAACCGTTGGATATTCCAGAGTGGAAATGGGATAGTATATCGATGGATTTTATTACGGGATTGCCGAATACGCAAAGAGTTCATAATGCTATTTGGGTGATTGTTGATAGGCTTACTAAATTTGCTCATTTCATTCCGATTGATATTAGTTATCCTCTGGAGAAGTTAGCCGAGATTTACGTTTGTGTGGTTGTGAAGTTGCATGGAGTTCCTAAGAGTATTGTATCGGACAGAGATCCTAGATTTACTTCAAGGTTTTGGGAGAGTTTGCAAAAGGCTTTGGGTTCTAAGCTGAGATTGAGTTCGGCTTACCATCCGCAAACAGATGGTCAAACCGAGATAATGATTTAGTCGTTGGAGGATTTGTTCCGTGCTTGTGTACTAGAGCAAGGTGGTGCTTGGGATAGTTATTTAGCTTTGATTGAGTTCACCTACAATAACAGTTTCACTCAAGTATTGGTATGGCGCCATTTGAGGCTTTGTATGGTCGGAGATGTCGAATACCTTTGTGTTGGCATGAAACTGGTGAGAAGTTGGTTGTTGGGCCGGAGATGGTACAATAAACGACGGAGAAGGTGAAGTTTATTCAGGAAAAGATGAAAGCTTCTCAGAGTAGGCAGAAGAGTTATCATAACAAGAGAAGGAAAGATCTTGAGTTTCAAGAGGGCGACCATGTGTTTTTGAGAGTTACACCGATTACGGGTGTGGGTCGTGCCTTGAAGTCGAAGAAGTTGACTTTCTCATTTTATTGGTCCGTATCAGATTATTGCACGAGTGGGTGTTGTGGCGTATCGTGTGGCGTTTCCTCCGAATATTTCGAATTTGCATGATGTGTTCCATGTTTCGCAACTTCGGAAGTATGTTCCGGATCCGTTATGTGATTCCTATGGACGAGTTTGAAGCAAGAGATAATCTTACGGTTGAAGTTTTACCGATTAGGATTTTGGATCGTGAAATTAAGAAGCTAAGGGGCAAGAATATTGCGCTTGTGAAAGTAGCATGGGGAGGTGCTGCAGAAGGCAACATGACTTGGGAATTGGAGAGGAAGATGCGGAAGTCGCATCCGGAATTGTTTGGATCAGGTAATATTTTCGAGGACGAAAATTTCTGAAGTGGGGGAGAGTTGTAATGCCCCGATTCTAATTTCCCATTTTTGTTGAGTCTTTTAATTTATTTTGATTGATTATTCTTTTAATTGTGGAATTTGAATATTAATATGTTATGTGTGCGTGTTATGTTATTTTATTATTTGGAGAGTTTTGGGGAATTAATTAGAGGGTGTTTTAGATAATCCTTAATTAGTAGATATTTGAGAGAAATAGAATGGAAAGAGTATAAGTGGAAATAGAGAGAAAAGAAAAGAGATAGAAAGAAATAGAAAGGAAAGAAGAGAAAAGAGGAGGAAGAGGAGAAAACCTAGAATCATCAAGAATCAAACTTCTAAGCTTCGATTAATCGGGTAAAGGTGTGAAACTTTATCATTCTTTCGATGTGTATGATTATGTATGTTTCTATTGGTTTGCTTTTGAGATTGGGGAGAATTTTTCTCATTTGCCATTTTTAGGTTGAATTTGATTTAATCGGTAGAAACCGAGTTTTAACGGTTAAAAATGAGAATAAGTGGTTAAGTTTAGTCGAGGAATGTTGGACTAAGGCTACTAGAACGAGTTGGAATTGAATTGGGTAGATTTTGAGGAGTTTCAGAGTGTTAGACAGTGGGAATTTCTGAGTTCGCAGACCCTCGCTAGCAAGTTCGCTAGGCGAGCAGGTCGCGAGCATTTGCTGGGCATTCGCTGTGGCGAGCCAGTAGTGAATGGTCCCAGACTTGAGCAGAATGGTTTTGGTGTTCTTCGCTGGTAGCGAAGGAGGGTGGCGAGCATTCACTAGGCCTTCGCTGAGCGAGTGTGATAACGAATCAAGTCAGTGGCTTCTGTTTGCCTTCGCAAGCTTGTTTGCTAGGCGAACAGGTAACGAGCGTGTCAGCATGTTATTTTCTTGTGTTTTCACTTCCATGTCGATTCTTCGATTCAAGTATGATTAATCCTTTCTTTTTATGCATAATTGTATGTTGTGATATGAAATGTTGTGGGTAGCCGTATGGCGTGAATCCTAGATTGTGAATCGTGAAGTGTGAAATGTGGCCGTTTGGCAATTTTGTGCATTTGTTTGAATTGAATAAAAATGCATGATGAGTTTGATGTGAATGTGCATAATTGTATGTATTTGTATGATGTGAAGAATGCATGAGTATGTTTGTGAATGTATATGTATTTCAAGAGTGTACGGAGTCATTTTGCATGTGAAGCATCATGATTGCATTCTTGTGTGTCTGATCCCGCGTAGGATCTTCAGAAACCTCGTGTGCCCTTGTGGGGTGTGAGCGATGGTTTATCTTTGATCCCTAGGAGGATCTGTAGAAACGATCGTGTGCCCTTGTGGGGTGTGAGCGATAGTTTATATTGTTTCCATGGAGAATTCGCAGAACGATTGTGTGCCCTTGTGGGGTGTGAGCAATCGGATTGTGTGCCCGTGTGGGGTGTGAACAATCTTGAAACATCATGTGCCCATGTGGGGTGTGAGCGATGGGTGAACATCGTAGGCCCGACGAGGAGTTACCTCGGTAATGAGCGATGGTTCCATTTGGTTCTTCAATTGAACCTGCTGAATGAGTCGGTACCGCATTTGCATCTGCATAGAGTCGTGAGTCGGTCTTTATGAGTGCATTATTATCTTCATATGATGTATTGGTGTAATGAACATAATTGTGTATGTTTATATGATGTGTTGAACTAAACATAATTGTATATGCTTAGTGGTGAATGTTTGCATGATGGATATGCTTGGTGAATTATATATGTGTTGCGATGTATATATGATTGAATTGTGATGCATTGCGGTGAGAAATGTGTTGTGTGTATTCTATGTTGGTGTATATAGAAATATATATATATATATATATATATATATATATATATATATATATATATATATATATATATATATATATATATATATATATATATATATATATATATTATATGCATTGTTTGTTATGATAATGTTTCTCACCCTTCTGCTGTTTTATGATGCTCTATGAGGCATTACATAGTAGGTTTGCGGGAGGTCTTTTGTGAAGCGTGGCTTCATTCTTTTTGGTCGGTTGGCTCTGATATGTAGCACCGGGTGGTTAGGAATTCTTTTGGTTCTTTTGTGATACATCTGTGTATGTATCTGTTGGGAATGTTTTGTAAACATGACTTACGACTTGAATTAAAATGTTGATGTATACAATGTTTATATGAATGAAGTGATTCAATATTTAGGTTTTTCCGATTTTATTCTAAATATTGATGTGTGGGTTTTAAGGACTAAGTTCATTTGTGGTGATTTACCCTTTGTTGCATATCTTTATGAGCAGGTGTTGTATGTGTTTTGAATTTCCTGGATAATGTGACGTGCCTCTTTTATACCATGTGTTAATTTATACTCTGATGAAAATTTTTATTAAGTGCCTAAATGATTTAATTATTTATTTCGGGGTATAGAAAAGGGGTGTTACAGTGAACGTGACAGGTTTTGGTTTTTTCACATGTCACTCCAAATCATTTTCAGCAAAGTCCACACAACAAGCACAATATTTACACAACAAAAAGCAGTAAATACTTACAATGCTGGGGTGCCTCCCAACAAGCGCTTTGTTTATTGTCATTGGAGCTCGACGGTCCAATGCGATCACAGATTGCAGAAAGGCACAGAGGTGATGTCCCGCTCGAAATCACCACCTAGGTAAATCTTCAACTGTTGGCCGTTGACAGTCCAATTCTCGTTGGTTTTGATGTCTTCAATAGTAACTGCCCCGTAACTCAGAATATTGCGAATCCGAAACGGACCCGACCATTTGGACTTTAACTTTCCGGGAAACAATCTCAACCTAGAATTGAATAACAACACAATTTTCCCTACCTCAAATTTCTTGGTCACAATATTTTTGTCATGATACCCCTTCACTTGGTCTTTGTAGATTTTGTTCGACTCATAAGCTTGGAGACGTATTTCCTCCAACTCATGAAGTTGGCTTTTTCTTTTGTCGCCACTCAAGTTATGATCAAAATTTAACAACTTCAATGCCCAAAAGGCTTTATGCTCCAATTCAACTAGAAGGTAACAGTTTTTACCGTAGACCATTTTAAACAGTGTGAGACCAATCAGAGTTTTGAAAGTTATCCGATAGGCCCACAAGGCATCGTCAAGCTTGCTTGACCAATCCTTCCTCGAGGTAGACACAGTTTTATCCAAAATGTTTTTAATTCCCAGTTTGATACCTCTGCTTGTCTGTTAGCTTGAGGATGATATGGTGTATCAACTTTGTGCTGCACACCATACTTTTCCAAAGCTTTTTCTAACTGAGTTACAAAAGTGCGAACCTCCGTCACTTATTAACACTCTCGGAGTACCAAAGCGAGAAAATATGTTTTTTTTCAAAAATTTTATTACGGTTTTCCCGTCTGCCTTAGCGCTAGCTATGGCTTCCACCCATTTTGAGATGTAGTCCACCGCAACAAGAATGTATTCATTTCCAAACGACGATGGGAATGGACCATCAAAATCAATGCCCCAACAATCGAAAACCTCGACTTCTATCATGCTTTGTAGTGGCATTTCATTTTGTTGCCTTATCCCACCAATCCTTTGATATTTGTCACAACTTTTTGTGTGGGCATGCGCATCTTTAAATAAGGACGGCCAATAAAATCCCGATTGGAGGACTTTAGCGGCCCTTCTTGTGTTGTTAAAATGTCCTCCATACAGAGAGTTGTGACAATGCCATATGATGCCTTTGGCTTCCTCCTCGGATACACATCTCCTTAAAACGTTGTCGATACCAAGTTTGAAAAGATGTGGTTCATCCCATATAAAGTACTTGGCGTCAGACAAATTTTTTTTCTCTGGTGACTAGTTAGACCTTCCGGCATTAATCCGGTGGCTTTGTGGTTAGCCATGTTAGTGAACCAAGGTCTAACCTTCACCATTAAAACTTTTCATCAGGGAACTCTTCCCTCACCTCTTTTTCATGTTTTGTAACTTCATCATTCACAAGTCGGGACAAGTGATCTGCTACCAAATTCTCGGACCCTTTTTATCATGAATTTCAAGATCAAATTCTTAAAGTAAAAGAATCCAACGAATTAACCGTTGTTTGGAATCCGGTTTGGTAAGCAGATACTTGATCGCCGCATGATTGGTGTATACCACAACTTTGGATCCAATCAAATAAGACCTAAATTTTTCTAATGTGTACACTATAGCAAGTAATTCCTTTTCAGTTGTTGCATAATTAATTTGAGCATCGTTAAGAACCTTGCTTGCATAATGTATCGCATGGAAAATTTTGGTCTTTCTTTAGCCTAACACTGGGCCAACCGTATAATCGCTCACATCACACATGAGTTCAAAATCATTTTTCCAGTTCGGTGCGACGATTATGGGTGCAGTTATTAGGCTTTGTTTCAAAGAATTAAAAGCTATCATACAAGAATCATCAAAAAGAAAAGACTTATCTTTATTGAACAAGTTTCTCAATGGTTTTGCTATCTTCGTGAAGTCTTTTATGAATCTTCGATAGAATCCTGCATGACCCAGAAAACTTTGAATTCCCTTCACATTCAGAGGTGGCGGCATCTTTTCAATCACTTCCACTTTAGCCTTATCAACTTCAAGTCCCTTTGAAGAAACCTTGTGCCCGAGCACAATGCCTTCCGTAACCATGAAGTTGCATTTCTCCCAATTAAGCACCAAATTAGTATCCACACACCTCTCCAAGACAACATCAAGATTTTTCAAACAAAGATCAAATGACGGTCCAAAAACTGAGAAATCATCCATAAACACCTCGATCGTCTTCTCAATTAAGTTTGAGAATATAGCTTGCATACACCTTTGAAAAGTCGTTGGTGCATTACACAAACCAAACGACATCCTTCTATAAGCAAAGATTCCGAAAGGACAAGTGAAAGTCGTTTTTTCATGATCCTACGGGTTGAAAATGATTTGACAATACCCGGAGTATCCATCCAAAAAGCAATAATATTCTTGACCGAAAAATCTCTCGAGCATTTGATCCATGAAAGGAAGAGGAAAGTGATCTTTTCTTGTAGTTTGATTGAGCCTACGATAGTCGACACACATTCTCCATCTCGTTATAGTTTTTGTTGGAATCAACTCATTCTTCTCATTGCGGACAACCGTCATTCCACCTTTCTTCGAAACCACTTGAACTGGACTAACCCACGGACTATCGGAAATAGGATAAATCATGTCGGCATCCAACATTTTGACAACTTCTTTCCTCACCACTTCTTTCATAGTAGGATTCAATCTTCTTTGTGGTTGAGCTACCGACTTGAAATCTTTCTCCATGAATATTCGATGCATACAATAGGAAGGACTTATACCTTTCAACTCGAAAATAGTCCAACCCATTGCCTCTTTATTTTTCTTCAAAACAACAATTAACTTCCTTTCTTCATCCATGGTTAAATATGAACTTATGATCACTGACTTGTTTTTCTCTTCATCAAGGAAAACATACTTAAGATGAGATGGTAACAACTTCAACTCAAGTTTGCCTTCCTCATTGTTCTCTTTTTTCAAAATTTCCACCCTTTCTTTCAAAGGTGGAATTTCCTCTAATTCTTCAAGCTCCCGCAAACACTTTTCAATTTCTCGTTCTTCTTCTTCATTGACTTTTGAAATGGTGTGGGAACTTGTAATAACTCCTTGACTTCTTCGATCGCCACTTCCTTTGCATCAATTCTAAAACAATCGGTTTTTTCCTTTGAAAGCTTCATGGCTTCAAAAAGGTTTAAATAAATCTCCTCATCTAGAACTCTAACCTTCATTAGACCATCATCCATATAAATTGCCATGCGTGCAGTCTTCATAAAAGATCGACCAAGAATCAAGGGAGAGTCTCCATCTTCTTCCATATCAATTACCACAAAGTTAATTGGAAAAAAAATTTATCAACCTTTACCAACACATCTTCGGCTACACCATGAGGGCGAGTGGCAGACTTGTCGGCAAGTTGCAATGTCATTTGAGTAGACTTCAACTCCATGTATCCCAACCGCTTCATAATAGTTAAGGGTATCAAATTGATACTAGAGCCCAAATCGATCAATCCCTTGCCAACATAAGTATTTCCAATTGTGATAGGCAAAGTGACTCGTCTTGAATCACTTTCTTTCCTCGGGAGAGTTCGTTGAATGATTGAGCTACAACTAGCATCCACCATGATAGTTTCTTGATCCGTATACCGCTTCTTCTTCGTAAGTATGTCCTTCATGAATTTCGCATACTTGGGAATTTTCTCCAATGCTTCGGAAAGTGGAATATTGATTTGCAATTGCTTGAATATATCCATAAACCGATCATAGTGTCTCGCATTTCCTTTCCGTGTCGGAGCATGTGGATAAGGAAAATTTTAAATTGGAATAGCGCTCACTTGCTCTTTTCTTTTCCTAGACTTTTTCACTCTTTCTTCTCTCTTATTTTTCTCTTCTTCCTCACTCTTTTTAACTCTCTCATTTTCAACTAAATCTCCCTCAACATTTATTTCTACTTCTTTCTCAACATTTTCTTTTTCTTTTTCAACTACAACTTCTTCCGCCACTATTTCATCGCCTACGCCCATGTCAATTTCTCTACCACTTCTTGTGAGAATCGCCTTGCAATGCTCCTTAGGATTTGGAAGAGTGGTAGCCGTGATAGGCCCTTTTTGTTGATCGACCAATTATTTTGATAATTGGCCAACTTGTGTCTCCAAATTCTTTATAGCCGCATCGGTGTTCTTTTGATTTTACATTGACATTTTCATGAATTGAGTAAGAGTTTCCTCCATCTTTGACGATGCACTTTGAGTTTGTGGAGGTTGAGTGTAATTTTGATATTATTGACGGTTTGAAGTTTCGGATTCTTGCGGCCTCCAAGGTTGTTGGTACCCTTGATTAGGTCTTTGATAACCTTGATTTGCTTGTTGATAAGGTGGTCTTTGTTAGTATCCCTGATTTTGATTTTCGGCATAGTTGACTTCTTCCAATACCGGAGGATAATACCCGGTAGGATGGTCATCTTTACACAATTCACAACTTGCCACTTGAACTTTGGTAGGAACTTATTGCATCTCTTTGATTTGTTGTGGAAGCTTCGACATTTGTTGAGTTAAAAGCTCCACTTATTGTGAAAGAAGTTTGTTTTGAGCAAGAATAGCATCATTAGTACCTAACTCTAGCACGCCTGGTTTTTGTTGAGCTACTCCACGGTTATGATTCCCTTGGTGATCATTAAGTGCCATCTTGTCAATAATTGCTAGTGCATCTTCAGCGCTTTTAGACATCAAAGAACCCCTAGATGTATCATCCAATAAGGTCTTATGAACCGAAAGGAGACCATTACAGAAAATGTGAACTTCAGCAAGTTCGTCAAAACCGTGTCCTTTGCACTTCCTCAACATAGACTTGAATCTCTCCCAAGCTTCGTTGAGGGATTCATTTTCTCCTTGTGAAAACACAACTATCGCAGTTTTTGCTTCCATGAAATGATTATGTGGAAAGAACCGTTCAAGAAACTTCTCTTCCAATAAACTTCAATCCGTCATAACTGTCGTAGATTGATCAAGATACCATTCCTTCGCTTTCCCAATCAAAGAATGAGGAAATAGCCTCCTGAACAATGATTCTTCATCAGCTTTTGTTGCTCCCGTTGCACCCGCAATCTCATAGAATTTGGTAAGATGTGTAAACGGATCCTCATGGTCTAACCCCGTGAAAGGATTTTGATAAATGAGTGCAAGAATTCCCATTTTTATCTCGGCTTGTCTTCCATTTTGGAGATTACGCGCAAACTGAGCGGTGTGTCTTGGACTGTTTATACATGGAACCGAAACTGGAGGTGGAAATGGTAGTGGTGCTTCCATAATTGGTGAATTAGGTGGAGTGGATGAAGAAGATTCTTCGTGCTCTTGTCTCTCAATAGCTTGTTGTTGTCTTCGCCTTGTGTGACTATTGGTATGGAGAGAAGTTCTCTCAATCTCAGGATCAAAAAGAAGGTTTTTAGGCCGAATCTGTCCTTGCATAAACAAATTCTGCACACGAACTAAACATATTAAAAAGCACAAAGAATTACAAAGATAAGAGATTCACAATACAAAAATCTTAAAATCACTAAACTATTGCAATGCTTGCGATATTCTACTAACAATCCCCAGCAATGGTGCCAATTTGTTAGAAAGTATTTTGGGGTAGTGTTTTATCGTCTCCACAAGGATAGAAGAGAATATATATGCTTGCCATTCAACGGTTTAATGATTTAAGAAAGGTTTTTTTTAATGGTTTCAATTTTCGTAACTAAAGTTTGTAAGAAATAAAGTGGAATAAAACTCGGTCTAAGTTTGATAAAAACATGTCAAGATTAGGGTTCGCTAGTCCGTCCTAAACGTATCCAACCGATCAAATATGTGAACAAAGTTTTAACCAACATAACCGTGTATCCTTGCAAAAACGTTCATTTCTAAAGCGATTTTGTGAATTATTGTTTCGACCGTTAAATGATCTCTCTAAGTAACAATCGAAACAATAAGCATTAAGATCAATACAAAACGGATATCAACTTTCAAACCTATGTCTAGAATTTGTATAGTTGATAGATGAAGATATTAGGTCAAGACTTGGAAAGTTCATGTCTAAAGCAATCCAAACCATAAATGTACAAAGAGTAGCAAATAACTTCATCTATATTGATCACAATATTTGTTCACATACAAAAGATCAAATGGAATACACAAAATCTAAATTAACTACTTCAAACCTTGATAAGAGAGGGATTTAGCCAACCGTTTCCATGATAGCTTGAGCAACAAGTTTCGGAAGAAGGTTGATCAACATCCAAGTCGAATAATCGAGATTGGATGGGAATCCACCTTCTTTTTATGAAATATTGCTAAGAGATGATGAGAAATGGAGGAATGAGTTTTTAGGTCTGAAAAATCCTCTCAAAATGCAAGTACAAAAAATTAGATATTTTTACAAAAAGTAGCTCATACTACTTATAGAAGGGGCTATTGAGTTGTCACGTTCGCAGTGCGAACAAATTGTTCGCCTAGCGAACACCCAAAATGGCACCTGAAGTGCCTATGTCCTGTGAAAGCTCCCCAGCCAGAAATCTAAATATTCACTATTCGAAGAATTGTTCGCAGTGTGAAGCCTTCGCTGCAAATTTCGCACAGGGAATTCTTATCCAAATACCTACTGCCTCAAGTCTGGGAGTGTTCGCTACCTCTTCGCCTAGAGATTTCTTCACTTCCTCCTACGCCTAGCGAGTTTATGGCCTTTTCCTTACTGTTTTGGATTCCTGGCCTTTGCTACATAGTTCGCCTAGCAAACTTTGTGAAGTTTTGGTGCAAGCTTCGTTATGTTAACCGGTTCCTTTGTCCTCTTTCTTGTGTCTTAATCTTCACTTTTTCATGCCTAATTCCTGCACAATACATACAAATCAATGGAACCAAGATATTTTTACATAATGTTGCAAACCAACCAAAACAAGAGTGATATTTAACATTGTCTTTACAAAAAGAAGTGAAAGATACCCACATTTGATATATCAAATAAGAAAATTTGGGCATCTAACAACTCTCCCCAACTAGATTTTTATTTGCCCTCAAGCAAAGTATCATCAAGAGGATTTTCTCAAGAAAAAGATTTCTCCGAAATTGGATTAAATGGCTCAAACACAAGGAATGCAACCAGACACAGGTTCCCAATGGTTAGAATCAAACAACACACAATAACTAAAGTCTTAAAGAAATGAAAAACATATACCAATCAACAACAATGTCATCTTGAATGAATCACCCTATCTCTCCTCTTCGAATAAGGATTGAAGAAATTACGCATTTGCAATCGCGGGGACAATTTCACTCACCTAATAAACAATGCCAAAATCAATCTAATTCATAAAATATTTAACAATCATAAATGAAAATATGGAAGCAAGAAGATCACTAAGGTCTTTTACGATTGTAGCTTGGTCGGGTTTACAAACAAGGGACATTTCTAAGGCCATTAAAACGAAATTGCCGATACAAAAGAGACATTCATTGTACAAGTTATTTACATATCACAACTTCCTTCCACTTGTTTCTCATTTGAAAACCTTCCCAACTTATAGTTCACAATTCATTCTTTTTTTTTTCTTTTCCAAGCAAGCATTCTTTTTTTTTACAATCATATTCGCATAACAATTTTTTTCTCAATGCTTGCTTGATTTTTCAAGAGTTGTAGTAACCTACCATACTTCTTTTTCATTCTCCCCAACTTAGCTTTTACTCCACCCTCAAGTGAATGCTCTTGACTTTTTAAGGAAAAGAGAACAATTAACACAAAATTCAAGGGTTCAAGAAAAAAGTTTTTGGAATCTCACATAATTTTGGGCTGAGACTCACACTGTTTAGGCTCAAGGGGTTCACGAATACTCTCTGCTCACGGGTAAGTTGCATTTGGAACTGGTTGTGCTCGATAAAAAACAAGTGCCTTGATCATTTCTAATTGCTTCCAAACATTCACAATAATAAAAGATAAAGCATGAATCAAATGACTCAACAAAGTTTATTAGAATCCAACATTTAGTGTACAATGGAGGTTTCCTCACAATTTGTGGTTCTAAGTCCTAGGTGAAACCTTCATTCAACAATGTTGCCAAAAGAACAATATTCATTCACAACAAGATTAAAGTTCTTAATGCATTCTAAAATTCTAACCAAAGGTAACCATGTACCTTGACATTATTCGCTTGTTTAATTATTATCATCGTCATCCAAACTCAGATGCATCTTCATTGGATACTTCTTTCCAGAGAGCAACCAATCTAGAAGTTTTACAAAGCTTAACAGCCAGAAAATATTAACAACCACTTCAAAAGAGAAAAAAAATATTTTAAAGCATAAACTTAACATTACTTAAACTTAAATAAATATCTGCATGGGTACAAAACACCCCAAAATGGTACAAGAACCAATATCTGAAATAACAATACAATAAAAACAACAAAAGCAATGATTCAAGCACAAAATTGCTTCACTTTGACGACTAAAGGAAGTTGCTCGAATTCACGCTCACAAAATCAATATATCTCAAAATCAGTCCTCCTCGAAATCAGTCTTCTCCATGCTCTCAGAACCAGAATCATCACCATCATCATCATCGTCATCATCATCATCATCACCATCATCATAATCCTCCACCTCAGCGCTACCACCATCAGGACAAGAGGCACCCGCCCCTCTCCTAAAATAGGCCTGACCTCAGGCCAGCTCGCGTGTTCCAAGAACTACTCCCAGGTCATCATAGTGCGCTCCACATAGGGGGTCACAGCGTTGCAACTGAAGTACCTGCATAGAAACATGTATATCCACCATGGCGCGCTGAGTCGCCACCATCTAATTCTAGTTATAATTACATACAACCTACTGGAATGGATCAAAACCTTGTGAAAAAGCAACACCAGGGCCATCAGTAGCCCTGATATCTGCAGCAGTTGAACTTGCTTTGAAGCCCTTGGATCGGTAATACTTGTCCATGTATCTGTCGCCAATAGCGACCGGAATAGTCACTTGTCACCTCGAAGGTAATCTCACCCTCGCCTGAAGACACAATGCTATAATGAGACAGGGGAAAGCAAGAGGGAAATTAACTCGTGCCCCCGCTTTTAATCCACTCTCCACTATGGACCTCAGCTCATCGGCAATTATCCGAGCCACATCAATCTGCACATTGGTAACAATAGAATGGAACAAGTGTGCCACTGGGATTGGTACTGTTGACGTATGGGATTTTGGCTTAATGTTTGTCAGAATCAGTAGCAACACAAACTGGGGCAGAGGCTTCATGTCTTCTCTGTGATACCGCCTTGGAACCCCGGATGGGTTCAGCTCTACAATTTTACCCTCCATCAATAGCGCCTCGGAAATGACATCTGTATTTCTATGAAGTCTCAAGTCTCGGTGGTACTCATCAATTTCTTTCTCACCCAAGTTGAGAGGTCTTCCAAGTACCCTATTAATGACATCTCTATCAAAGCTCACCCGTCTTCCTGCTACCCTTGTGGTCCAAGTGAAAGGCTCATCGTCGTTAGGAAGTGCGTTGGCATAGAACTCCCGAACTACCTCGATGTCGTAGTTGTCAGTTGGCATCACCAACACGTCCCACTTCTTGCTATTGATGAGTCCTGCAAAAGTTCTGTATGATCCCTCAGGATGAATTAGAAACCTCTTTTCTGGCAGAATCTTTCGCTTCTCCAAAGCCGCGTAGCGAGCGTCTTGCTTAGGCCCCACGAATTTCACAGTGTCGTACTGGATAGGTTGAGGCCGAGAGGTGCTACCAACCTTTCTATTTTTAGAAGCAATTGACCTGGACGCCATCTGCAAACAAAACACATAAGAGAAACAAAAACATCCACATGACAAATTAGTCCAGCAATCAGAATACAAAAATAAAATACTGTCATGTTCGCTGCAAGCTTCGTTGTGCAAAGACCTAGCGAATACTCGCCTCAGGTTCGCACTGCGAAAGTGCCAGCGAAGCCTGCAGGTTTTTGAAATTTCCCACTGTTTTCAACCCAAAATCCAGGCAATCCAATTTTAATCAACAACAATTCAAGAACTACAATATTTGTCATGCTTGGGATAGTTCTAAACATGCATGCAACCCTAAATTCAACAGTTCTGCTACTCATCCTACACAACCCAAATGGTTTGTTCTTATGTAAACTCAGCAACCTAATCAAAGAAGAATTGAGACAGAGAACATACTTGATTGCAGAAATTGATTGAGTTGTTTGAGGCTGTGAGAAGAAAACTAGGGTTTGCAAAGAGAGGCACAATTGAGTGAGTGAGAGTGAAGTGTGGTGAAAGTGAGAGTGAAGTGTCGAGACCCTAAAGACTGCAGAAACATAAAAAACGATTTTAGGCCCAATTGAGTCGCCCACTGAAATTAAAATACCCAACCTATTTCGCTCTGTTCGCACTACGAACGTCCTAGCGAACATGTTCGCTAAGAGCTTTGCCTAGCGAAAGTTCTAGCGAACATGACATGTTTTGGTTTTTTCACATGTCACTCCAAATCATTTCCAGCAAAGTCCACACAACAAGCACAATTATTACACAACAAAAAGCAGTAAATGCTTACAATGTTGGGTGCCTCCTAACAAGCGCTTTGTTTAACGTCGTTAGAGCTTGACTGTCTATTGCAATCACGGATCACAGAAAGGCACAGAGGTGGTGTCCCTCTCAAAATCACCACCTAGGTAAATCTTCAACCGTTGGTCGTTGACAGCCCAATTCTCGTTGATTATGATGTCTTCAATAGTAATTGCCCCGTAACTCAAAATGTTGCGAGTCCGAAACGGACCCGACCACTTGGACTTTAACTTTCCGGGAAACAATCTCAACCTAGAATTGAATAACAACACCATTTTCCCTACCTCAAATTTCTTGGTCACAATATTTTTGTCATGATACCCCTTCACTCGGCCTTTGTAGATTTTGTTTGATTCATAAGCTTGGAGGCGTATTTCTTCCAACTCATGAAGTTGGCTTTTTCTTTTGTCGCCATTCAAGTTATAATCAAAATTTAGCAACTTCAATGCCCAAAAGGCTTTGTGCTCCAATTCAACCGGAAGGTGACAGTTTTTACCGTAGACCATTTTAAACGATGTGAGACCAATCAGAGCTTTGAAAGTTGTCTAATAGGTCCACAAGGCATCATCAAGCTTGCTTGACCAATCCTTCCTCGAGGTAGACACAGTTTTTTCCAAAATCTTTTTAATTTCTTAGTTTGATGCCTCCGCTTGTCCGTTAGCTTGAGCATGGTATGGTGTAGCAACTCTGTGCCGAACACCACACTGTTCCAAATCTTTTGCTAACTGAGTATTACAAAAGTGCGAACCTCCGTCACTTATTAACACTCTTGGAGTACCAAAGCGAGAAAATATGTTTTTTTTCAAAAAATTTATTACGGTTTTCCTGTCTGCCTTAGCGTTAGTTATGGCTTCCATCCATTTTGAGACGTAGTCCACCGCAACAAGAATGTACTCATTTCCAAACGACAGTGGGAATGGACCAACAAAACCAATGCCCCAACAATCGAAAACCTCGACTTCTATCATGCTTTGCAGTGGCATTTGATTTTGTTGCATTATCCCACCAATACTCTGACATTTGTCATAACTTTTTCTGTGCGCATGTGCATCTTTAAACAAGGACGACCAATAAAATCCCGATTGGAGGACTTTAGCAGCCGTTCTTGTGTTGTTAAAATGACCTCCATTCGGAGAGTTGTGACAGTGCCATAGGATGTCTTTGGCTTCCTCCTCAGATACACATCTCCTTAAAACATTGTCGACACCAAGTTTGAACAAATGTGGTTCATCCCATACAAAGTACTTGGCAGACAATTTTTTTTTCTCTGGTGACTAGTTAGACCTTCCATTAATCTGGTGGCTTTGTGGTTAGTCATGTCAGCGAACCAAGGTCTAACCTTCACCATATACAACTTTTCATTAGGGAACTCTTCCCTCACCTCTTTTTCATGTTTTGTGACTTTATCATTCACAAGTCGGGATAAGTGATATGCTACCAAATTCTCGGACCCTTTTTTATCACGAATTTCAAAATCAAATTCTTGGAGTAAAAGAATCCAACGAATTAACCGTTATTTGGAATTCGGTTTAATAAGCAGATACTTGATCGTCACATGATCGGGCGGGCCCAACCCAACGCTATGTTGGGAAGGCCCAATAGAGGCCAATCCTCCATCGTCGGGCATGAGATATATACGTCGGGCAGACCCACACGCTTTCCCCACATTCTCCACGTGCTCCCCATGTGCTGGTCTTCACTACGCCACTAAAGTCTTAGTAGTTGCTTGGGTTAGGCCTGACAGGCTGGCCCAATCCAAGCAACCGTAGGCCTTGCGCTGGGGTCTCTCTATAAATACCCTCTTTCACTAGAGGGTCAGGTATTCCATTCTACAGCTACTTCTGTATTTGCTCTCCCACTCGGATCATTTACTTACTTAAGCATCATAGTGCCTTGCAGATACACCCCCTCATTTTCCCTATCTCTGGTGGAAGTTATCAGTCAACAACGCGTGGCAGACCAGTGATCCCTTCTGATCAGGTACGATCAATGGCGCCGTCTGTAGGAATCTAAAGCTTCCCCGTTCTTCCGAGCAGTAGAAACAAAGCTTTCATCAACTTCATCAACTTCTGTGATCATGACCAGCCTACGCCACAATGATGTTGTCCATGATTCCACCTTCTACCCGCTCACCAGTGGTGAAGACCATGGTGGGCCCGTCAACAACTATGACGGTGTCGTTAGGGATGGGAAAACTTCCTCTCCTTCATCCGACAATGCAACATGCAACGTCACCCTTAAGCAAGGAGCCCAAATGTTTTCCAGCCATTCCTTACACTAGTATGGGCGGATCCGACAATGACTTCCCTCGTTTTAGCCATCAACCAGACTAATTTGATGTTGTTCCAGTAGAACGAGCGTATCGGTATGCTAGAAAAGGATTGCTCATCTCGCTCTCCCCCGTGGAGAACCCAACGCGTGGATTCCCGAAGCCCCTCTCCCCGTCAACGAGGGCGCCGACCACAATTGGAGAGGCCTCAAACCGTGGCCTCCAAGAAGCGCAACAGGTCACTTACCTAAAAGAAGAGGCACTCCCCGACCCCGAGGAAGAGCAGGCCTGATGGCCCGAGTAAGAGGACGAAGGGCCATGGTCAAGTACCTCGACACAACCCTTCCCCCCTCACGCTCCCCTGTCCGAAGTGACGAGGACAATCATCGGACTCCCTTGTCACGGGAGATCATGGAGACCCCCATCCCCCACGGGATGGAGAAGCCACCCACCCTCTCCACCTATGATGGCACGGCGGACCCAGACGACCATCTGGGAGACATTGAAGCCATGCTTAACTACCAGAACATCTGGGGAGCCATCAAATGCAGGCTCTTCCCGAAGACTCTGAGAAAGGGAGCCATGTCGTGGTACAAGAGCCTGGAGCCCAAATCCATCACCTTGTGGAGGGTGCTAAAAGATCTCTTCTCACAACATTTCACAACATCCCCGGCGCCATCCAAAGACGGAAGCTGCTCTGGGCACGATCATCCAAGCCAGGGACAAATCTCTTAAGAATTACATCGAGAGATTCACTACGGAGGCAATCTAGGTAACCACTTCTGACGACATGAAGCGTTACCTCATGGAGCAAGGGTTGCACAGGGGCTCCAAGTTCGCCGAGGCCATGGCAATCCAGCGGCTAACCACCCTCCAAGGCTTTCTCGGAAAAGCTTGGGCATACATCTGGTTCGAGGATACCGAGGCTGTCAATTTTGTCCGAGACTCTCAGAACTGCGAAGCTGCCCGTGGTTTATGGGAAGAAGAAGCACCAGCCCCCCGGCACGAGGGAAATCGACAAGGAGATGATTGTCCCCGGGAACTCCGAGAACAGAGGGCCCCGCAGGCCGATTCACTGAGTACACGACCCTCATCGCTTCCCGCGAGCGCATTCTGGCCGAGTGCGCCAATTCAGAGTTCGTAAGGAGAGGCGTTTGTTTCCCTAAACCAGCACCTCCCAAAGCCAACGTGGATAAGTCCAAGTACTGCCGCTCCCACCGCGGCCACGGACATGTTACCAAGGATTGCATCCATCTCAAGGATGCGATCGAGATACTCGTTAAGGACGGGCACTTGAAGAGGTACATCAGGGGAGGAAATGCCCCTCTACAAGAGGCCCACGAAGCCAAAAGGGTCGAAGACGTACCTCCACCCGCCAGCGACACTGGACTGCAAGTGGCCCTCAACATAAGTCGGCCTGAAGACTTTTTCTCCCTAAGAGAACACAACTTCCCTGTCAGGCTCCAGCTGCCCGAGGAACCAATATGCCCCATCAGCCCGTGGGAATACTTCCCCACTATGATGGTCATCTCCGGCGGGGGCCCAAACAAACTCTTTGTTGGGTCTGTAAAGAGGAAGTTCGACGAGCTGATGAGCAACAACTCCAGCAAGATGAGCACCCTCGACAAGTTCCACGGTCGGTCTAACCCGATCGCGTATTATCTCGAGGAGCTTCCCATAGGAGCCCCTAACACCTCCTCCCCCCTGCTGATCTGGGCACAAATGGAAAACTTTGACGTTCGCCGTATCTTGGTCGACAGGGGGAGCTCAATGGATATCATGTATACCCACTTGTTCTCAATGTTGCAGCTCGACGAGACCAATTTAACTCCTTATATTGGTTTCGACCTCCAAGGGTTCAACGGGACAACGACGATACCATGGGGGTATGTGGAACTCAAGGTCACCTTTGGGATAAATGAAATGGCCAGGGAGATCAACATCTGCTTCCTGGTCGTTAAGTGCCCATCACTGTACAACTGCATCTTAAGTAGGATGACCCTGGCAGACCTCACTGCAGTGCCATCAATGGCTCATCTTAAGATGAAGTATTACACCAAGCGGGGAGGTGTCGTCACCCTCAACGGCGACATAGAAGTAGCCCGACGATGTTTTGAAGCAGCAATGAAGGGCCTCAGCATGATCGGCCCCTCTCCCAAGGCGATCAAGAAGTCTCAACCCATCTAAGAGCACAGGCCAAAAGACCACGTCGATTTTGTGGACCTCGACTGCCGCTTCCCCGGCGAACAGGACTAGGAAAAAAAAAGCCGAGCATGCTCCTCCAACGGTCAATGGGCAGCCTTCCCACCCAATGCGCCCCATTCTAGACGAGGACTTCGAGCCCGTAGCCCTCGGTAGGGATATGACCAGGAACGTGAAGATTAGAGCTGGACTGCCCAACCTAGCAAAGAAGCAGCCGAAGGCCTGCCTCCATAAGAACACCGACCTCTTCTCCTGAAGTGCTGCCGAGATGCCCGGTCTCAACCCCGACGTCACCTGTCACCAGCTCTCCATCAACCTAGCCACGAAGGCCGTAGTACAACTTAGGCGCAGGCAGTCCCCCAAAAAGTCGGAGGCTGCTGAAAAAGTTGCTAAAGACCTCCTAGAGGCAAATTTTATTTCGGAAGCCCAGTATTCAACCTGGTTGTCCAATGTTGTATTAGTAAAAAAGAATAATGAAAAGTGGAGGATATGTGTTGACTGTACGGATCTCAACCGGGCATTTCCCGAGAACGCTTATCCCATCCCCAACATCGACAAGCTCATCAACAACTCTGAGGGATTTAAATTATTGTCCTTCATGGACACTTATTCAGGATACAATCAGATCCCCATGGCTAAGGCCGACAAACAGAGCATGGCCTTCATGACCGAGTCGGGAAACTATTACTACAATGTAATGCCCTTCGGTCTGAAGAACGCTGATGCTACCTATCAACGGATGATGAACAAGGTCTTCCGGGGAGAGCTTGGCGACATGCTCGAAGTTTACATGGAAGACATGATCGTCAAATTATGCACCGAGGTCAACCACACGATCCACTGGCATCTTGCAAGAGATCCACGAGGGAATTAATGCATAACACTTGGGGGGAAGGTCTCTAGCCCGGAAGGCCTTGCGAGCTGGGTACTACTGGCCGACGATGCAGCAGGACACCAAGGAGTGTGTGAAGAAGTGCGACAGGTGCCAACGACACGGGGACATGCACCTTGCCCCTCTGAGCGAGCTTAAGTCGCTCTCCTCCCCATGGTCGTTCGCCTGGTGGGGAATGGATATCCTCGACCCATTCACCATGGGCTCATATTAAAACAAGTATCTGATAGTCGGCATCGACTATTTTACCAAATGGGTCGAAGCTGAGGCCCTCACCAAGATCACGACACACAACATACTCCGTTTCTACAAGAGGAACATCCTCGCTCGGTTCGATGTCCCCTTGGCCATCATGACCGACAATGGGACACAGTTCACCGACAAAAATTTCCAAGACTTCATGACTAAGCTCAAAAAAAGGCAGCACTTTACGTCAGTCAAGAACCCACAAACGAACGGCCAGGCAGAGGCCGCAAATAGGGTTATCCTGCGGGGTCTAAAATGACAGCTCGAAGACGCCAAGAAGAGATGGGTCGAGGATCTCCATAGCATACTCTAGGCTTACAGAACGACGCCTCACTCGACCATCGGAGAGACCCCTTTCCGAATCACCTACAGGACTGAAGCAGTGATCCCGGTAGAAATAAGGGAACCATCCAGAAGAACTGAATTTCCCCTCGAGGACGAGGCCCTCAGAGATGAGCTCGACCTAGACGAAGAGATCCGCTCAGGGGAAGCTCTCTGCAAGGCCATGCTAAAGCATAAAATTGCCCTTTGCTGTGACAGCAAAGTCATAAAACGTGATTTCGAGGTCGGCGACGTGGTCTTGCAAAGAAACCACAAGGACTCGCGCAAGGGCAAGCTCGCCGCAAATGGGGAGGGCCTTTATCGTGTCTACGATAGGATGAACCACGGGTCCTACTACCTTGAAAACTTACACGGGGATGAAATTGCTCGACCATGGAATGCTGAGAAGCTCAAAAGGTACTACAGTTAAACGCTGCCCGCGGCGACCAACCTCGCGACCACAGGAGCGCGACCTGGTACACACGCGTCTCCCAAAACCCAACGAGATGACAAGCGCCTGCCCTTCTATGTGTGTGGGAAGAACGGTATGTCTGACAGGGACCCCTCAATCGAGAGCCACCACCGCCATACCGAGATGGCAGAACACCTAGCTCACGATGGGATGTTCACGCTGCGGATAGGGGGTCGCGGCCGCAGCTCCTACTTCGTAACCGACCAGGTAACAACCCCGGTCACCCGGTCAGTTCCCTACACTACCGGACACTATAAAGTAACATCGAGATACTACTCCCACCAACATATAAACATGCATACAAGCATACAAGAACCCATACAAACGGGCATACATAAACGGGCACACACAAATACTTAACAAAAAAGATAAAACATTATCATACAATCAACATTGTCATACAATCAAGGGCACTAGCCCAGCTGTTCTAGAATTACAATAAAAGGGAATGCAGGCCCGACAATACATCTTAGCAGAAATAGGCACACAAGCCAGGAAAATCAATACGAGCACGCAGGCTCGGGAACACAAAAACAAAACCTAAGAGGTCTCTTGTCGCTCTCGCTCTTCCTCTTCGGCAGTTGGGTTGTCGTCATCCTCCTCGATTCCTATTGCAACCACCCGTCAGTCGACGACTTGGTGATAGCACCCTATCCCCTTGGTGATAAGAGAAACCTCAAGGTTCACTATCTTGAGTTGCTCTATGGCGCTAGCATAGACAACCTCGACAGACCCTAAGCAGTCTTGCTCGAGCTCCCGAATCTTTGCCACCAGCTCAGCCCGAGAAAGCATGAGTTTTTCCTCTTCAGTCTCCTCCTCGGTAGGACGAATGACAACCTCCAACTCTGTGACCTGCGCCTGCAACCTCGACCTATCCTCCTCGGCGGCTTTCAGTTGCTCCTCAGCCTCACTACTCCTCTTGTGCGGTGCGGCGTTCTCCCCCCTACTCAAGTCCAGCTCAGCAGCTAACTTGGTCATCTTCGACTCAACAACTATAAGATCCCCCCACAGTTTTGTAAGATTGGTAGAAAAGCAACCATCGTTGCTCAGAACCAAGGCAGTCGAGAAAACTCACATCATCGCAGCCAAGTCCTCGGTCATCCTTTGTCTCCTCGTTTCTCGACTGGCCCCGAGGACCTCCTTTACCTCAGCATCGACACGGCAGGAGACCTAGCCCCATGGAAGAAACCAGGGTGTAGATGACAAGGGGGATCAGGAACCCCTCCTCTGTGCCACCCTTAGTGAGGTTGACGACAGCCTCTGGCCCATGGACCCTCACCCTCTTTGGAGTCCCTTGCGACATAGAAGAGTGGCTCCCCTGCGGTGACGATAAAGAACCCCTTCCTCCTTGATCCATAGTGGGTTGCTGCTACACCTGAGCCACCCTCCCTATTCCGCTCTTCAACGCACCCGTTATAGCCGCCAATCTCTTCACGTGCTCCTGCATGGTCGACATGCTTCCTGCAAAACAAAAGAATGAAGGATTAGCAAACATGAAGGCAACAAAGCACAAAAGGGGGGCGGGCGAAAGACGACCCACTACCTAAAAAACGCAAGGCTTCCTCGTCCGACGAACATTCGAGCAGAGCCCTCGTATTAATCAGCCTCGACCGTTGGAGGATATTCCTTTGACTGTCGAGGATAAAATTGTCGTCGGGCATCACGAGTTTTGCTAGGGTAAAACTGGCCATGAAAGCTACCAACCTTTGATAGCCTACGTGGTCCTCCTCATCCAAGGTACCTACTCGCATGATATAACGATTTGTGCCCCTTTTGAAGTGTTCCTCTGTCCATTCCAAGTGTACCTTTGGCACCATGACCTCTTCCCTCTGCCCGTTTACCTCCCAGGCTTCACGGCAGAATAACGAGGCGCACGCCTCGTGAGTCACGGGCTAAACCACATAGAATCGATCTTTGAGAGTCCGGACAAAATCCATGTACTCCCTGAAGAATCTCCTTGGCTGCTTCAATGACACCCATCCCTGTCGGCCATCAACCGTTTGCCTTTGCAGGTGAAAAAGCCGAAAGAACAGGGTGAGGGTGGCCCCGATCTTCAGATGCCGACAGACGAGCTCGTTTGCTCGGATAAAAGCAATTGCGTTGGGGTGCAACTGTAAAGGCGCCAGCCTCAACCTGTCGAAGACCCCTAGTTGGAAATCCGTGAAGGGAAACCGAAGTCCCGCTTCACGAAAGCAAAATTTATACATGGGAAACCGAATTTTCCCATAGCTCAAGCATATGTGATGGTGGGTCCGTGGTCTATATGCTTTCCAGCTCACAGAGGATCCCCCACAACGATCCTCGATTATGGCGAAGGCATCATATTCGTCCTCAAAGAAACGGGAAAGCATGCTCAGAGGCTCCTCCTCAATCCAGTCCTCGAATGTCCTGTCCTGCCCCTCGACGGGCGGGCCGTAGAAGAATTCAGATCTACATCGACTTCCATGACTCCTGGTATCCACGCGACCATGATCACCTGAAAAGAATAGGAAAATGGTGAATTCGATGTTTCAAGATCAAATTCACCCTTCCACCACATCTCAAGTGAAAGGGAGAAGGGGACGACAACTACGACCTACGCTCCTCCTCGATATCCACCTCCTCGTGTGGTCTACTATCATATCTCTGAGACATTCATCCCACGGTAGTATGCGTCCCCGGGACATTTGTCCAATGCTAACATGCGTCCCCGCGACATTCATCTATACCTAGCGTACCTCCCCAGGACATTCATCTATACCTATCCTATGTCCCCAAGGTGTTCACCCAAACGCTGTCATATGTCCCCGGGGTATGCATCCAGCGCCGCCACATGTCCCCAGGACACTCGTCCTAAACCCCCTAGTTGACCCCGGGGGCTTCACGCTAGGTCAAGGGAATCCCGCCGTAATCACCGGAAAACCCACATCCTCCTCGGGACACTCATCGTGTCCACCACAGGGGATGCTGAAAATAAGAGAAACCGAAGAAAGTGAAGAGAGAACTTACTTGATACACTAGCCTTAGTGGAAGTACGACAGACTTCGTGATGGACAGTACGGTGGATGCATTGCGCAATGATGTGAGTACGAAAGAGCAAGAAAATGCGTACAATAGAGCTGAGAGCGAAAAGTAACGAAGGGGAAGGCACCAACCTATTTATAAACATAGCACGAAACTCGAAGCACCCCTAGGCACTAAAGTGCCCCTAGGATGGGAAATTGGTAGTAGACACGTGGCCACCACTAACGACTGTGTCCCTTCGTTCTCCCTCGAGCTCGGGGAAACAGGCTATTAGATGCCAAATTTCACTTATTTGATCTATCAAATGTTGGCATCTTTCACTCATTTTTGTCAAGAAAGTGTTGAAAATCACTCTTGCTTTGTTTGGTTTGCAATATAGTGTGAAAATATCTTGGTACCTTTGATTTGTGTGCTATTGTGCAGGAATTAGGCACAAAAACAAGTGAAAAGTCAGACACAAGAAATGGGCAAGGAAACCAAGATAGCATGCAAACAACAACAAGTTCGCCGCGAACTTGCTAGCGAAGCTCCCTCCAAAACTTCATGAAGTTCACTAGGCGAACTATGTAGCGAAGGGCTCACTAGCCGAAGTGGTAGCGAAGCTCTAACGAACACTCCCAGACTTGGACAGAGGCGAAAAGGACCAAAATTTGCTAGGAGAAGCTCGCAGCGAAGGCTTCGCTAGGCGAAGGAATTGCTCGTCTAGCGAGAATTTGGAAAAGTCTCAGAGGAGGTTTGACTATTCAGAGGCACGTCACGTGCCTAACTAATTGTCCGCTAGGCGAAGGATCTGCTCGCTAGGCGAGCATGACAGATCCAGTATGTGTTATTTAAGTGTTTTTCTTGTTTTTTTAGACATCTATCACATAATTCCATATTGTAACATTATATACATCAGAACTTATCTCTCTTCATTTATTTTAGAGAGAGGAACACAAAACCCTAAGAGGGAGGAGGTAAGATCTTTGATCTCTTGTTGGGGCTTAGATGTAATCTTTTAATACCTTATGTATTTCATCTAATTTATGTTTGTGAACTAGTTTGGATTCTCTATTGATTGATCATATTTGATTATGTATTTGTGGGTCTTGACAAAACCTTTTCACATCTTTGATCTCAGATTTTCTTCTATCAATGAACAAACTTTTAACATGGTTTTGAAGTTGATATTCATTGTATCTTCTATGGTGTTGTGTTGATTAAGTAGCATGGGTAGCATGGGTAGGATCAATATGATATTGTGTGGGTATGTGATAATAGTGATGAAGAACGATGTTCACCGACATTTGGCGGATTAGATGAATACATGTAAAAAGGGTTAAGCGTGTGTATGTATTCTGATCATTGTGTTTTATATGAAACAATTGTTTATCTGATATGGGTGTCGTCCTTGTTTACCTGTTTATCTTTGATCTGAACCGTAATAGAGATATACTCTTTAGATCTGGATCTAGGATGATTACCTGTTAGATCCTAAATGCTAGAGATAGGTTTAAGCTTAACATTTGCGCGAGTATCAGTTTGTAATGCTTTGTGTTGTGTTTTTGTTGGATGAGATATCACCAATGAGATAACATGGTTGTTCTCTCGACACTGTGTTAGAGATAAGCTTTGTCGTGGGTGATACTTAAGGGTATTAGACGAATGATTGCGATGTGTTTAATTTGATCAGAAGAATGCATATGTTATCAATTGATGAAATCCGATCCCAACAAGGCTTTGTTTATATTTCAGTCTTTATTTAATAATTTATGTTTTTATTTATGGTTTCTAGAACTTTTAAACCAAAACTTTTGAACAATAAGTTTAGAAATGTAGAGGCCGTTGAACGACGTTCATATCGCACTAATCCCTGTGGAGACGATAAAACTGGGTACTTAATATTTTTTGCTTGCTGCTTTATTGCTTCAATAAAATGGCGCCGTTGTCGGGGATTGGTGTTGAGGTTTTGAAGTGCATTGCAACGGTTCTATTTTTTAAGCTTTGTATATACTGTATATATTTGTTTCTTTTTATGTTTTCTCTAGTGTGCTCAAGAATGACGAAAACTCCTTCTAGAGTGGTTGTTATCGGTACAAAAGCATTCAATGAAGCTTCGAACGAGTTTGGATGGTGATGATAGTATGAAACAAGTGAATTTTGTCAAGGTAAATGGTTTCCTTTGTTTAGAATGCTTAAGAACTTAAGTCTTTTTGCAAATGAAATTTGTTCCTTTGGAAACTTGTTTGAATGATTGTTTCACTTAGGACCAAAAACCACAATTTGTGAGAATGCTTCCATTGTTTACTAAATGTTCGATTTTTGATAAACTTTGTTGATTCGTGTGATTCATGCTTTATCTTGTTATCATTGTGAATTTGTGGAAGCATTAGAAATGATCAAGGCACTTGTTTGTATTGAGCACAACCATGCCCAAATGCAACTTACCTGTGAGTAGAGAGAATTCGTTAATCCCTTTGAGCCTAAACAATGTGAACCTCATTCTTAATTCTGAGAGATTCTAAAATTTTTCTTGAACCCTTGAATTTGTTTTAATTGTCCTCTTTGCCATGAAAATCCAAGAGCATTCACTTGAGGGTTGAGTAAAAGTCAAGTTGGGGAGAATAAAAAAGAAGAATGGTAGGTTGCTACAACTTTTAAAAAAAAATTCAAGCAAGCATTGAAAAAAGAATTGTGTGAATATGAAAAAAGAAAAGAAAAATAATGCTTGCTTGGAAAAGAAAAAAATAGTGAAAGAATAAGTTGTGAAATAAGAGTTGGGAAGGTTTGCAATCGAAAAACAAATGGAATGAAGTTGTGGTGTGTAAATAACGTGTTCGCTGAATGTCTCTTTTGCATCGGCAATTTTGTTTCAATGGACTTAGAAATGTCCCTTGTTTGTAAACCCGACCAAGCTACAACCTTAAAGACCTTAGTGATATTCTTGCTTCCATATTTTCGCTTTTGATTGTTAGATTTTGTATGAATTGAATTGATATTGGCATTGTTTGTTAGTTGAGTGAAATTGTCCCCGCGGTTGCAAACGCGTAATTTCTTCAATCCTTATTCGAAGAGGAGAGATAGAGTGATTCACTCATGAAAAACATGGTTGTTGATTGATACATGACTTAATATTTGTTTTAAGAATTTAGTTCTTGTGCATTGTTTGATTCTAAACATTTGAAACCATTGCTTGTTGCATCATTTGTGTTTGAGCCAATTTTATCCATTCTTGGGTGAATCTTAATCTGAGTAAATCCTCTTGTTGCGAAATGAGAGGCATACTTTGCTTGAGGAAAAGCAAAAATCTAGTTGGGGCGAGTTGTTAGATGCCAAATTTCACTTATTTGATCTATTAAATGTTGGCATCTTTCACTCATTTTTGTCAAGAAAGTGTTGAAAATCACTCTTGCTTTATTTGGTTTGCAATATAGTGTGAAAATATCTTGGTACCTTTGATTTGTGTGCTATTGTACAGGAATTAGGCACAAAACAAGTGAAAAGTCAGACACAAGAAATGGGCAAGGAAACCAAGATTGCATGCAAACAACAGCAAGTTCGCTAGGCAAACTTGCTAGCGAAGCTCCCTCCAAAACTTCATGAAGTTTGCTAGGCGAACTATGTAGTGAAGGGCTCGCTAGGCGAAGTGGTAGCGAAGCTCTAGCGAACACTCCCAAACTTGGACAGAGGCGAAAAAGACCAAAATTCGCTAGGCGAAGCTCGCAGCGAAGGCTTCACTAGGCGAAGGAATTTCTCGCCTAGCGAGCATTTGGAAAAGTCTCAGAGGCGGTTTGACTGTTCAGAGGCATCTCACGTGCCTAACTTATTGTTCGCTAGGCGAAGGATCTGCTCGCTAGGCGAGCATGACAGATCCAGTATGTGTTATTTAAGTGTTTTTCTTATTTTTTTTACACATCTATCACATAATTCCATATTGTAATATTATATACATCAGAACTTATCTCTCTTCATTTATTTTAGAGAGAGGAACACAAAACCCTAAGAGGGAGGAGGTAAGATCTTTGATCTCTTGTTGGGGTTTGGATGTAATCTTTTGATACCTTATGTATTTCATCTAATTTATGTTTGTGAACTAGTTTGGATTCTCTATTGATTGATCATCTTTGGTTATGTATTTGTGGGTCTTGACAAAACCTTTTCACATCTTTGATCTCGGATTTTCTTCTATCAATGAACAAACTTTTGACATGGTTTTGAAGTTGATATTCATTGTATCTTCTATGGTGTTGTGTTGATTAAGTAGCATGGGTAGCATGGGTAGGATCAATATGATATTGTGTGGGTATGTGATAATAGTGATGAAGAACGATGTTCACCGACATTTGGCGGATTAGATGAATACATGTAAAAAGGGTTAAGCGTGTGTACGTATTCTGATCATTGTGTTTTATATGAAACAATTGTTTATCCAATATGGGTGTCGTCCTTGTTACCTGTTTATCTTTAATCTGAACCGTAATAGAGATATACTCTTCAGATCTGGATCTAGGATGATTACCTGTTAGGTCCTAAATGCTAGAGATAGGTTTAGGCTTAACATTTGCGCAAGTATCAGTTCGTAATGCTCTGTGTTGTGTTTTTGTTGGATGAGAGATCACCAATGAGATAACATGGTTGTTCTCTCGACGCTGCGTTAGAGATAAGCTTTGTTGTGGGTGATACGTAAGGGTATTAGAAGAATAATTGCGTTGTGTTTAATTTGATTAGAAGAATGCATATGTTATCAATTGATGAAATCCGAACCCAACAAGGCTCCGTTTATATTTCAGTCTTTATTTTATAATTTCTGTTTTTATTTATGGTTCCTAGAACTTTTAAACCAAAACTTTTGAACAATAAGTTTAGAAATGTAGAGGCCGTTGAATGGCGTTTATATCGCACTAATCCATGTGGAGACGATAAAACTGGATACTTAATATTTTTTGTTGCTACTTTATTGCTTCAACACTAGTGCCCGGTCCTCTTCTGCCTCCCCGACTTATATCCCAGCGAGCCCGACTCTCGTTCCCATCTGTCCTCGACATGGTTCGTTCTTAAGTCATCACTCCTACGCAACAGAGCAACGACTTAGGGGGCTCCTATTCTGGTCTGGGTCGGGACCTGCCCATCAGTCGGGCAGGCCCAACCCAACGCTATGTTGGAAAGGCCCAATAGGGCCCAATCCTCCCTCGTCGGGCACAAGTTATATACGTCGGGCAGACGACTCCCTTGACGGACAGACCCACACGCTTTCCCCACGTTCTCCACGTGCTCCCCCACGAGAGGACACGTCACCAGGTAACTATCCACCTCCGAAAGAGTTGGTCAGCCCACCTTCCGAAGATCACGGGGCAGTTGATCTATGACGAAAACCACGTGTTGGTCTTCACTACGCCATGTAAGCCCCAATTACTTGGGTTAGGCCTGACAGGCTGGCCCAATCCAAGCAATCGTTTGCCCTGCGTTGGGGTCTCTCTATAAATACCCTCTTTCACTAGAGGGTCAGTTATTCCATTCTACACCTACTTCTGTATTTGCTCTCCTACTCTGATCCTTTACTTACTTAAGCATCAGAGTGCCTTGCAGGTACACCCCCTTCCTTCTCTCTATCTCCGGTAGAAGTTATCAGTCAACGACGCGTGGCAGACCAGTGATTTTTTTTGATCAGGTACGATCACTTATTAAATTTACTTTTATTTAGATAAGAATATAAAGAAACCACTTATATTATTTTTGGGAGTTCTTAGACAAATTCAATGAATACAATATTTTGAAATTTTATTATTATTTTTATAGATAATTTTATTTATTTTGTGTGAAATAGAATGAGACGTTTAATATGAAATATGTCAAATAGTAGATCTCAATAATTTTAATAAATTGTATGAAATATTATATGTATTTTTTATTTTTTATTATTGTAAATTAATTTTTTTTAAACCAAAAATGACAATAATAAATATAAAATTAGTAAAACCACTTTATAAGATAGGGAATCAGACCAAAAAGGTTATACTCACCACCATCAAAGAGATAAATCATCAGACCTATTATCAACAAGTCAGACATTACAAGAAAATATTTGTTTAATTAGAAATCATATATATATATATATATATATATATATATATATATATATATATATATATATATATATATATATATATATATATATATATATATATATATATATATATATATATATATATATATATATATATATATATATATATATATATATATATATATATATATATATATATATATATATATATATATATATATATATATATTAGAGTTTATTCTTTCGCTGCATAAAATTAAAAACAAAATTAATAAATAAAGTTATGTGGGAAAATCTCTCACAAATATTAGAGAGAGTTTATAAATTTTAAAATTCATTTATGAGGGGTTATTCCTAATTAATATTTTCAGTAGGTTTTACAAAGGGCTATACACGTTTTGAAATTATTCAACTCCTTATCTCATCACTGCTAACACGTGTAAGTAGCTTTAATAAAGACATTTATATTTATTAAGGAAATTTCCTAACTACTTATTTGCAAAAGGTAATTCTTTGAAAATTTTGTCATTCTTATACATTTGTCATAATCTATTTAATTAGGTATATTTTATTTTATAAAAAAAAATTTCATTAATGAACGATCTAATACCTAACTTAAAAATATATTTTTGGTATAACGAAAATTCAACACGACAATAATCAAAAACTGCAAATCAAAATCTATTCCAAAATTCCGTCAAAACATTCAACTCAAAGACTATCGACATATGATAGTGTACAGAAATAAAAAAATATAGAGTTTTGAAGATAGAAAAATAAAGATTTTTGGATATTTTTTAAAGGTGTTTATTAAATTTACCCAAAATAACATTCAATGATTAATATGATTGATTTAAGCTAATGTTTAATCGAGTAAGTGTCGTAGAATAATTAAAATGAAATCCGACTTTGCATCAACAATGGGTTCTCTCATCTATACATTAAATAAAAGTGTTTTGATTTCCTCCATGACGAGTGAGCATTGATTGTATATAAACCAAAGTATCATAAATGATGACTTGATAGTTTTGTATTTACATAGTGTTAAGAGGGAGTTGAGGGGTTTGGTGTTAACATTGGTCAAATATTGCTTTCAAAATTTCAATCGAACTTGGATGCGATTTGTCACCAGATGTAATATATCAGATTGTTTCCTTCTTTAATTAATACTTCTGGTGTTCTAATGTAACATTTGACTGGACTTGTCTAGCTTGTTATCATCTTGTATATGAAATTTAAAAATAAAATAACTTAATAGATTATATCTTGACAATCTATTAATTTCTTTTTATATCTAATAACAAATATATTAATTACATTTGTATAATTTATATAGATTGATATCATTTTACATATAAAATTTTTGTAATAAAAGTAATAGATATACTTGATACTTTACAATAATGAGGCATATTAGTTTAGTTTATGAATCAAAATAAATAAATGAAAAAGTAGCATATTAACAGAAGAAACAACAATGTAAACTGATCATTAATCACGTATAATCTTTTAAAGGTGTTTATTTTTGTTAATAATTGAATAGTGGATTATTTAAGTAACCGCAAATGTTTGAAATTGTGGCAGTTTATTTATTTAACTAAATAATTGAAATGATATTTGATATTTAATTGATTATTATTATTATTCCAGCACCAATACATGACCACTAATAACTTCAAGGATGAACATTGTTTCAAATTATTATTATTTATGTTTTTTTTTATAAAAGACAATTTAATTTTTAAGTATATTGAATAATTAATGTATCTAGTCTACAAAGTGATCAAATATATCTAAAAAATGAGTTGTCTCTTATATAAAGAAACAGAGATAATATTATTTAATTAAATTAAATTATTTAAAACTATTTAGCAATGCGAGTTAATAATTGAGATAAAAAAAGTTACCAAACAAGTGATTGTTTTTTTTTTATTAATTTCTTATTTATTAATTATTATTTAATTAATTTTTATTTATTAAAGATTTTGGTGGGAAATTTGGTGAGAAGAACTTCTAGGATTATAATTTATTATTTATTAATTAATAATATTTCTTATTTATTTTATTTAAGTAATTTTTATTTATTAAAGATTTTGGCGGGAAATTTGGTGGGAATAACTTCTATGATTATAATTTAGTATGATATGATGTAACTCAATCATATTGGTTAGTTTCATCCAATATTTTAAGAATCGGCTCAACTACAGACACAAAAAGACCATGGAGTCAAGAAATCAATGGTCGAACTCCTGAGTTAATACTTAAACTCTATGAAGTATGAATTTTGACAAGGACAGGACATGGACATTCTGACACTTATAATGTTAAAATTATACTCCCTCCATTCCTATTTATAAGCAAATTTTAATATTTTAGATTCATTAAGTAATTAATGCATCTAACCTATATATAGTCCAAATACATCATTTATTGAATAAACCTAGGAAGTCAAAGTTTGCTTATAAAAGAGAATGGAGGGAGTATGAAACTAACACCGCTACATTTTGTTTTGGAAAAAGGGCATAGTCCAAATGGAATAAAAGAAAAGATATGAGACAAAAATGAGGGGATTAGGTAAAAATCTCAAAAACTATGAAACTTTAAAACTAAGAAACCCATGAAGGTTTTTAGTGTAATCATTAATTACATTAAGAGGAAGGTTATTCTACCAATTATAGTTCCTAGAAGAAAGACCTAAGTTAGTTAAAATATATACACTGTGGTTTCCCTTCTTATACATGTAGGCGGCCAAAAAAGAAATAGATCTAGTTGCCAATAGACAGTTATACCAACGATTCATAAAGCTCCAAGGCACCGAGTTCAGATTAGATACATAATGAATAACGAGCATTGAGTCAATTTCTAGCAAAAAGCAAGGCCAATGAGAAGCAATAGCATGCTCAATGGTGAGAATCACACTCATTAATCTCCGCAAAAAAAGAGTCACCCTAACCAAGAAAACGAGATAAGCTATCCAAGTGAACATCAAAATTGTTACAAAAGATACCACCAACAGCTGTCAAATTACCAGTGGGGGCCCCATCAAAATTTTATTTGATCTAGTGGGAGGGGAGTAAAACAAATCACCTCCTTAACAATCCAAAGACTAGAAGGAAGAATATTTAGCCTAAAAGCTTTCAACAAAACAAAGTCAAGGATCGAGATTTGAGAAGTACATTTGAAAGTTTTACCAGCAAGAACCACTTGATAAAAATTTGAGAAGCACTGTATTCCCATTTAGCAAGAGTATCTTTAAAACTCGAGCGATTCCTAGCACTCCAGATTCCCATGTGCACACTACAAAAACCAGCCGCCAAGATAGACTTGGATATTTTAGAGCTAACATTGACCAAGATATTCCAACACTCGTCCATGGAAGATAACATGTTCAAATTGGAAATATTGTCAAACCAGACCAAGAGCTTCCTAGCATAAATACACTCAAAAAAAAGATGATGCAAAGTTTCAACCGGAAGTTTACAAACGCTACACATGGAAGCCAGCTGTTGCGCCCTGCGAATGAGTTGGTCAATAGTCGCTAGCTTACGATGCATAATCCTCCAAATCAGTATGGAGACCGAAGGAGCATTACCCCTATTCCAAATCAGCATGTTGAATACCAATCTTGGCTTTCTGAACTAGTTTTTCTTCAACAGAAGTCAATCTTGAAGTTTAAATCCCAACTTTCCGTTGTTATGCTTCTTCAATATTTTGTTGTATTTCGTCCATTTGTTTCGTCCTGCTTAAAATGTTTGGATTGTGAGTCGCCACCTGATCCTTACCTTCTTTAGTCTTTACTTCCAACTCATTGATTCAACCTTGAGATTGAGTGACTAAGTCCTATTTTTGAGACATAGAATCATTATGCAGTTTGATTCTATTAACAGGCTCTTTCGTCATCTTGATATTTGAGGGGTCTGCTCAAGAAATTGTTCAAAATCAAGTATAAAACCGACAATGGAGTCAGGTAAGTATGAACTATTCAATTGTTTCAATAAGGCCTTAATCTCGTAGACAACGACATGATTATCTTTGATGGTCTAAAATAGATACATGTCGACAATCTTCGTTTTCAATTGTTGAATCTACGCCTGGTGCAGTTCAAGAGCTTGGAGATTTTTCAACTGAAACTCCTCGACTGCTCATGAGAATCTTCAAAGTCTCTACATAGTTCTTCTCTTTGATTTCCTTTAATTCATCTTGACTAAGAGGAATTACATAAGCACTGGATGAAGATTCTCGAATTGGAGAATGAACAATAGTCAATATGGTTGAAAATGGACGCTTATTGGATGCTAGCAAAGTTGTTGGAATAGGAGGCACTTATGGTCGTTCTTTTTCAACCATGACAGACTGAGTTTCATTTGGGCCTTGATTTTCTTGGGTTTGACCAACATCTAGATTTTCTTATGTTTGGAAGCATTCTAATCCCCTTGCGGTTGATTAACACGATTTAAGTTTTCTAGTGTTGGAACACTTTTATCTGGACCAATCAATTGATGGTCAGAGTTATGAGCCTCAAAATTAGTTTAATGACTTTCAGGGTGTTGATTATCGGGGCTATCATATAGTTGTTCAAAATGTTGGTCTTTTCCTACTTTGTTTGATGGTTCGGGAATGTTTTTCTCCACTAGAGTGTCAAGATTCTTTTGTTTTGATGGTGAGTTTACATGAGTTTCATTGTTTGTTGAGGGGAGAATGACATAAATAGGTTTTTCATATAAAAAAGATAAAATTTAAATCAGATTAGAACATTGAGAGATGTGAATCGAAGAGGAGGTGTAAAGAAAATCAAAATACCTCATTTTCCTTAAAGTTATGGCTTGAATTTGCACTCTCTAAGCTTTCAAGTCAACTGATGTCTCACTTCTTATTCAATTCCTTCATCATGAATGGTGATAACATGTTCTTTCCTTGATTTTTACGGTGGTCAGAAGCTTAGAGTTTTATTTTCTTTTTCTTGCTCCGTCAAAGTTCTGAATCCTTGACAGACGCCTTTTTCTTCTTGGCATCTCGAATGTTCGAGGCTGCAAATATTTTTGAATTTGTGCTATGATATATAAGAGGTGAGGGTTGAGTAGAAACCAAACATTCATCACTCTTATCAATTAAAAAGGAAATTTATATTATGATGACATTTCGCATGCACGTTCCTGACGCGACGGTTTGGTGAAAGTAGTCATGATGATTACGTATGCATACATCCATGAATAGTTTCAAAACATATTAAAAACCCCAAATTTCTTCCATATTTAAAATATGATCGAAAGTGGCATTTTTTGGGGGTATATATTAGCCTATGATTTTTGAAACTACACTATAACACACTAAGCCTGATTTGGAAGAATCTCATGAAGAAATCCACAAGATTAGGATCACCTTCTCTTAATCTATGCATTTTATTTGATTTCTTTTAATTATTTTACATTACTTATTTTATATCATCGAATATTTCTATATCTTTCATATTGGAATTCTTATCCAATTTCTCCACATTTAAACATCAATATTCAAACATAAACACGTTACATAAAAAATGTTTCCACAAATTGTCCATAGGTTTTTTTAGTTTAATTCCTTAAGTAAACTAAAAATTGTGATTTAATTTTCTAAAAATATCACCAAACAATGATTCAATTGATTAAATCAATTATTACATTAAAAAATTAAGAAAAAATAAAGTGGACCAAACAATTAAGAGGAATACCTAATCGATTGGCTTAGACAAAAAATGGAACACTCAATCGATTGTAAAAATGAGTCAATTGATTGATGCTTTTGGTTTTTCAAATTTTCATTTAATATAGATCACTTCAATCGATTGAGTGCTATGAAAAATCGATTGATCTAGTTAAAAACTTGAAATTTATTCTAAGTTAACAATGAAACTTGAAACAATGCAAGCATCAATGTTGAGGATCATTTCTCGAGCACCTAAGGCTTATAACAATTTAATTGCATATTATACTTTAGTTTATGATCTACTTCCATTAAATAAGAGCTTGATCAATCCATTGCCATGAAAATTTCAATCCATATCTTTCCTTTTTTTCATTGATTTGTCTTCATCAAAGCATCATCTTAAAAAAGCTTGTCTTCATAATCTCCCCCTTTTTTATGATGACAAATAAATACTTTGATGATTTTGTTTTTCTGGAAATATCCCCTAATATGAATGTCTCCTCCTTATATATGAAACCTTGAATCCTTTAAGTTTTTCATCTTTCTACCTTGATTGCATATAGACAAGGAAATACAAGCATACATACATCCCCCCTTTTGGCATTATCAAAAAGAAGGGAAAGATGGATAAAAATATATGATTATATATATGAAAATATATGGCATTATCTGAAATTCTGGTATCAGATATTAAATGTCGAAGGTGTAGCACCCTAAAATTTGCCCTTTTGTTTTTATCATAACTGGATTTTGTTTCTCTGCATTTTTGCATTTCTGCATATCATAGCATTTGTTCTTGAGGCATGGGATCAAGGCATTTCTGTGGCTCAGGGTTCTCTTTTATTGTAAAAGTTTAAATGGCGAGCATCAGAGGCTCCGACATTTATTTTGCCCAACGGTCGAGCGGTCGATTTTATTTTATACAGCAGGTTAATTCTCGGCTTAGGAGACAAAACATAGGGTATCTCAGGCGTTCTCACAGTTACCATGTTCAAGAATGGGTTTCAGAGGCGTAACAGTGTTCAGAACAAGTGGCAACAGGCAGTTGTACAGGATTCCCTCCATTTGGCGTCAAATTTGGGCATTTTTAAACTGGGTAACCGATTACCCTATATTGAGTAACCGGTTACTTCGAGCAGAATTTGAAAAGAAATTTGAATTTTCAGCATGTGCATTTTCCAATCATTTTCAACCATTGATTTCACCTGATCATCATGGAAGGATATAGAATTGTTTAATTTTCACCACTTCCCTCCATATTTCAAACACTCCATTCCTAATTCCATCCATAATGTCCATTCCAAATGCTAATCCTCATTCCAAATCACATTTGGATCCCAAACCTAGAGCTTATTTAAGTGAATTTGCTCCAAACCTCACACAATAATCTTCATAATTCATTTCATTTTTAGAATTCACTCTCACTCTTGAGAATTCTCTCTCAATTTTTTCTCCATATTTTCACTCCCAAAACCTCCATTAAAGCTCTCACTTGAGTTCTTTGATTCTTCATTGGAATCATTGAATTCTAGAGCTAAACCTTCATCCTTCATCTCCATTATCTTCAATTCACCATTCAATTTCGTTTGGTTTTGGATCTGAATTTAGAAGCTAGTTTGGAAGTGCTTATTTGGATCATTTTTTCTTGATCTTGCTTGATCTTCATTTCTACAACAAGAAAGCTCTTGGATCTTGAAGAATCTCTGGGTTTCTTGCTTGGATCTGCTCATTTCAAGTGAATCAACACTCACCAAAGCAAATCTACGCTTTGTAGGTTGGAAATTCTAGATCTAATTCTATTTTGAGCTTATTTGCATAATCACAATGTAGATCTATGGCTTTTGATGCTTATTGATCCCTTTTGTTGATTTAGATCTTGGTGATTTGTGATTTTAATGTTTGATTGTGTTTGCATGATGCTTGATCACTATTTCTTGATGATAATTTCGTGCTTGATTGATGCCATGATCATAAGGATGATTGGTGCTGAAATTCACTTTTGAAAACTGTTTTTGTGCCTCTGGTTCAGTGGTAACCGGTTACCCTACATAGAGTAACCGGTTACCCTATGAAAATTCACGTTTCTGGGCTGTTTTGCACCAAGTAACATGTTACCCTATATAGAGTAACTGGTTACCCTATGAAAATTCATGTTTCTGGGTTGTTTTGCACCAAGTAACCGGTTACCCTATATAGAGTAACCGTTATTGGGGCAGAATTGCCTATTTTGGGCAGCTTTGTACTTTTGGCCTAACTTTTGCATCTTTTTGCATTTTTTGCGATTCTTTTTGCATTTGTTTGCTTATTTGATTCCCTTTTCACATGTAAACTTCATGATTTGATATGATTCATTTATGTGAGTTATTCTTGACACTTTTCATCGTCCTTGAATGTTAGATTTCAATTCTTCAACGCGCGACTTTTGGTTTCCGTTTCTTGTTTTTTCGTTTTCCTTTTGCATGTTCCCTTAGGACTCTTATTCCAATTTAATTTCCGATTGAATTTGGAGTAAGATAGACATTAGGAGTGTAATCCAAGCATGATAACAAGTAGGTTAGTCCCTTTTAACCTCAACCTTAGATCCATCGTTTGCATGCCAACATTATGATAGAATCTCCCTTCGCATCCCAACTTTAGGACCGCTTTGCATGACAACATTAGGGCCGAGTTTCCCTTAGACCTTCTGTGCGTCTCTCTTCTCATCTCAAAACACCTTTTAACTCATCTAATAAATACGATGAATGTTATACGCTACGAGCCTTAAGCACATGGGAAATGGTGAGTGAGGGGTCTCCTCTCGCTTATCTAGAGTGTTTAGTGTACGTCCCGTCTGGAGGCGATATGCAACGCATTCGTTCCTATGTCATAGTATTTAGTGCAACGTGAATCACAAATCAAACTAATTCACTTCACTAAAAAACACAAACAAAACATCAAACCTTTTTATCCTTCGGGATTAATTGAAAACCATTTTCAGAAAGAGTGTTGTTAAGTCTTGGTTCTACCGCAAACATGCATCGTCCCTAACTGCTGGAACGAAGGTTTAACCCTACTCAGTTAAAACACTTAACCGATCTGTGGTCGTGTCAGCCCGAACTATGTTTTCTCTAATTTCTCATACCAGATGAGGATACGTAGGCACAAGACGGCGATGTCTTGGCGAGCAACCTTTCCTCACCTTCACCCGTAGTTTTCTGAACTACGTTGACTCTGACTTTCCCATTGCACGAGGGAATACGTAGGCATAGAACGATGATGCTCTATTGAGTCTCTTTTCTTTTCTTTTATCCCTGTGAGCCTGTAGCTTAGATAGATAAACGCACTCTTTAATTAGACAACAAGCATGGATTCCATTGAGTACAACGGACGTGAGGGGTGCTCATACCTTCCCCTTGCGTAACCGACTCCCGAACCTAAGATTTGGTTGCGATGACCTTGTCTTTTTCCGTTCTTCAGGTTTTCTCTGATCGTTTCCTTTCCCTCTCTTTGGGATAAATAATGAACGGTGGCGACTCTTCTGTTTTTCCGCCGGGTGTTTTTCGCAGTTGCGACAAAAGGAGATGTTCCCGACACAAATATCTGTATAATAAAAACAAAGATAAACAAAAATAATTGTAAAGAGACACAACAATTGTTAACCCAGTTTAGTGAAACCACACCTACATCTGGGGGCTACCAAGCCAGGCAGGAAATTCACTACTAGTAGAATTAATTCAGAGTTAAACTCCCAGTTTACAACTCCTCACTTAATCTCTACCCATGCAATTTCTGCCTAGAACATCCCTAGACAAGAGACACCTCTCACTCTCCCTCAATCACAGTAGTGATAACATTCAATATAATAAGAAGACTTTAGAAGACACTCTTCAAAGTCACAACTTGATCTTGCTTAAAAGCTTCAATCAAGTACGATACACTCTTGCTTACAAGCTTTGAGTGAACAATTTACAATTAACAACCTAGTCCAATTCACACATTAAACAATGAGTTAATGGCTCAAAAAACTAACACACACGAAGCCTTAAAGCTTAAACAAATGCATACACTTTTTAATCCTTGCTTCTCTGAACTTTAAGCTAGGGTTTTCGCCTCCTTAAATAGTAATGAGAGTGGGCATGGACTGTGGAAACAACAGGATTTGAGAAGATTCCAATCTTCATCAATAGCAACATATTTGATTTGATTAATCAGATCTAATCAAATAATTCTTCCAATCTTCAATCAATATTCTTAGAATAACTCTAGATCAAATCAAATCTGATCCATAGTAAGTGCATCAGAAATGCCTTTAGAAAACCACCAAAAACGTGCAGGTTCTACACCAGAATAGGCAGCAAGCTTGCACAAAAATATATGGACACATAAATACATTAATACAGAATGTTTTAGTCCATGAGTGTCAAGAAATCTTGTTTTACATCATGAGATAAGCCTTGTTAATAAGTCCAAAGTAACCTGCTGATCTTGACAGGCAGATGTCACGACATCCTGTAGAACATCTTGTGATTGCACCTAGTTTTACCAAAATGTCTGCCAATCAAGAACTAACAAACCCCCCTTTGGCAAATTTTGGCTAAAACAAATCACAAGAAAAATAGACACCAGTAAAGAGTACAACACAGCAGAAAAAAAATCACAGAAGAAGAGTAACAGCAAGGTTCCCCTTCAACAAAACAACAAACATCACAACAACCCAAGCATAACACAAAGCAGCCCACAATCTTCATTGCCTTCAGTAACCTGTAACTTTAAGCATACAGACAAACAAATAACAAAGCTACTACAGCATTCAGCATGCTGCACAATAGCCCCAAAAACGAACAAACAATTATCTAGCAAGATCAGCATCCTATCAAACCAATCAATCAGAGCAGCAGACACCAGCAGACACTATCTTCACCTTCAGCTACACACCTGCTATACATACCAGCACATCTATCTATATACCAAAATGTATACATATACAGTAAACTCTTCTCCCCCCTTTTAGCCATAATTTTTAGAACAAAAAGCTAAGACATATAGCAAGATCAAAAGGATAGGAACAATCAAGTTAAAGGCATAGAGACCCCAAAAATATTATAACCCATAGGCACATGAGGTACAACAAAAACAGTCTATTCTGCCAAGGCAGTCAACACAAATAACAAACAAAAAAAAAAGCCCAACAACAAATTAAAAAGCTTAGTCTTCATGTTTAGATGCAGAACTAGAGCCAATATCTTTAACATCAGTTGGGACATCTTCATTATCATCCTCAGACTCCTCCCCAGACCCAACCTTACCATCTTTTTCACTAGCATTATCAGAATTAGGGGATGGATCTATGCGAGAAATTGGGGTGGAAATACCATGCACAATACGACCTTTTTGGAAAATCTTGGTGATAAGTTCCCTAATGGATCAGTCAACATAGGCAGTACCTTCCTTATTTTTCATTCTAGTAATGTTGTCAACAGAGGAATCAGAAGATTTACCTTTGGAAGGTTGTTGGGATTTGTTTTCATGAGGGGGTGTCGCCTCAAGAGCATCTTTGAAGGGGGTGTTCATGGGGTGGCCATCAGTTTGGAAAGCATCACGTTTGGGAGACATCTTGATGTTGAGAGAAGAAACGTGTAGAGGATGATGGAGATAAATAAAAAAGTTCAGAGTGTGAGAGGTGTAGGTGCAGTTAGAGGGAAAAATTTGTGTGGGATAGTGAGCTTCAGTAGTCAAAGGCGTGCAATGCATTAAAGAGAGATGTTGAAATATGTTTATTTTAGAAAAACTTCTTTTAAACTTAAAAACCCCTCTTAGCAGTAATTGCTATAACTCCTCATAAATACAAATTCCTAACTTTCCTCTCAAGGTCTCAAACTGATTAGCACCCAATGCTTTGGTAAAAATATCAGCCAATTGATTTGTTGTAGTGACATGCTCAAAAGTAACGATTTTACTTTCAACAAGCTCCCTAATAAAATGGTGTCTAATATCAATATGCTTAGTTCTGCTATGTTGAATAGGATTCTTGGATATATTTATAGCACTTCCAGCCCAATCAGCATTACAATATCCAGATAACACACATCCAGATCCATGAGTGTACAACATTCCATACTCACTTGTCCCATTGATATACTTAAAAATTCTTTTAACTTGATTAGTGTGGCTAATCTTGGGTTCAACTTGATATCTGGCACAAACTCCCATAACAAAAGCAATGTCAGGTCTGCTTGCTGTTGTCGCACCCAAATTTTTGACCATAAGATTCCGCCTCTTTGTGCTTATTTCTGGTTTGTTTTATTTCACTTTTGTATATATGATTACTATAGCTAACCAACTTGCGCAGCTGGAGTAACCCCAAGTGGAGTTAGCTTTCTTTCCACAATTAAATATGTCGAAGATGGGGTCAAACTTCAAGTGGTATCTCCGTTACCCAAGGGTTCCTTGAGGCATTGGTTCATGTAGGAGTGTCATCTTTTGTCCAAGGGTCTGCCCGGTGTTTTCATAGAATTCAGATGTCCCTGGTTGGTATAGTGGAAGGTGAACGATCCTAGTTGATGATTACGGCTAAAGGGTTATCAGTTTGGGCTCGGCTAAAACGACATCAAGCGTCTCGGGCATTTATCTTGAGCAAATCTGGTTTAAAGACCGTGTGAATCCCCTAGGATTACGAATGAATGGTGCAAGTTCCTCGATTAACCTTTTCTCTATACAATCTCAAACTCATATCTACTCAAGTTCAGACTGTTGATTCACTTAAGCTCCTAACTACGAAGAAAAGTACAAGCTCGAATAAATTCACAAATTAATATGTTGGAGGTTTAATCTTATTCAAGCTCACAAATAATTCATACTACTAAGGTGCCGCATGTTTTGAAAGTAAAGACCCATACCACGCAGAGTAGAATCTCGCAAAACTTAATTTATGGCGGACTCTTATCGGACTTGTGCAAGGATGCTTTGTGGAATTATTTCGGTCGAATCCAATTATTTTCAGGATATAACCATTGGATCTCAACTAGATAAGTTTCTTTTAGCATAAAGTGGGACTTTTTATTTTGTTTCAATTACTAAATAGAAGGGCTTTTCCGAACAATGAATTCTGGTACAATTGTTACGGCAGTTCAGATCTTGAATTCATTTAAAAACACATGAAGAACACATGATACCAACAACTAGTTTGCAATTAGAGGTTATTTACATAAGGGAATACAAGCTTCGAAAAACAAGACAACAATCATATTGTGCCACTTCTAATTTCTTCAAGGTCGGAATCCACCTTCGACGTCACGCGGCCATGGTTGAGGACTTGCAGGGCTCCCCTCTCGTTTATTGTTGCTTTTAGCCTTGGTGCCATCACCTGCTCTGCAAATTCATACCACCCTGCACATAAGATAAACTAACAACCTTGTTAGTAGCATAACAATCCAACACAGCAGAAATTTGCGTAGGACTCACGAATTCCTTTTCCTACAGTACTACAACAAGGAGAGATTAAGAACATCACCTTCTTTTGGTACCCTGTCATTAAGACAAGATATCAGTGCATGTGAAAGTTCAGAGAAAAAACTGTTCATACCAGCACCTCCACGCACCAAATAAGGATATCAAAAAGAGAATCCCTCGCGTATCCCCACCAAAACGCAACCTGTCAAATTAACAGCAATATTCAAAGAAGTTAATCCAAGGAGAAACACAGTAAAGACAACTTACACTGCCCCCTCCCTTTCACCTTCAAGGATCCTGACAACGGCAATATGTTTTCCGGTATGATCAAGAGAAGAACTACAAGAATATAAGCGTGATTTGATGATCACATTCATTCATGATATACACTTGCCAAAACCATCCGTTTTTGTTGCTACTACCTTAATCTAAACTAAAGCATCATGATAAGACATCACAGCAAAACACATACACATAGTCTGAAAAAATTGAGACGAAAATGATTCAAAAAGCTACAACTTCACAGTAACGAAGAAGCTACTTATGTTATGTTGCATCTGTTATGTTGCCCACCCATGCCCATCTGGACTTCAAGGTCAGCAACTCTGTTGGATCACCTCACGCTCAAACTTTACATGGGAGTCCTGCTGAAAGTAGTCAAACAAGAATGTCTCACTTGTGTAACATATTAGCTTCATTAGTATAATATTAAACATAGGTCTCCTTGATAGTTATATGACTGGAAACAGTATTGCTTCTTCCATGCCTGAGGAAGATGCAGTGCCATCCATCACTTTGTGGATAACTATTCCACATAGTAGCTCCCAGTTCCTCATAGATGATGAGCTAATAAGTAATTACAACCTTGCTATCGGAAACTCTAATTTCATTGCACGGTTGACACAAGCAAAAATTCACATGGGATGTGGTTAGTTTGACGAATGTAGTAATGTTGATGGTGCAGTTTCCGTCTTAAAGAGTCTGCGTGGTTGTCTAGGATTGTTCTTCCAAATAGAATTCAGCAAACCGGGAAATCAGAATGCTGTACCATTCTCAATTAAACCTGAAAACTATACCATCACCGTCGTCGCACCTGGTACCTGGATGAAATTACCATGGAGATTAGATTTTTCTGGATGACTAAAACAAATGATTAACGAGAACCTATAGCAATACAAGCTTAAGGAATTACCGCAACTATAACAGCTTAGCAGTAGCAGCACCAACCGCTCACGTGCACGATGGTTTTTACGAGAAAACCTCTGACAGCTAGTATACCAAGACCAAACAGGCATGTTCCCAACAAAGCTATGAATTGGAATTTGGGAAGAATTTTGAGTTCATTCAGAAATGAGGAAGAAGATCTCCGTACCTTGTCAATGCTGCCGGCTTCGCCGTAAGGGGATTTCTCTTATCGCAAACAACTTCCACTCGCAAACGGCAGAAGTTTCGTACTTTATAATTGCTAGTTATAATCAACCTTCTCGGATCCGTAAAATTGATTGATCACGGCCACTCCAACTCTCATAAAGTGGAAGAGATTGTTTACAACAGAGCCACTGAAACTTATCAGCTTCTCTGCAACAATCATTTCATGTTTTCCTTCATTGGTTCAAATAAAGTCTCCAAGAAATAACTCGCCAAACCTGCATTGAAAGGCATGATAAACGAGAATCTTCACCAAGGCCTCTTGTCCTACTAAACAATTAATAGAAACACACAGTTAAAACTAATTACGATGAAGATTCTAAAAGCTGGAAACACGAACTAACGCGGGGCATTGTCGTCGATTGGGATTAACTCGTGTGTCAATACTACCTGAAATAGGAAGCAAGACAATCGGTTAACACGAGAACGGAACCTACATACTCAGTGAAGAACAAGGCAAGAGTCAGCAAGGAAGCACAACATAAGTATCACAACTGTGTTTTACAACCTTACAACATACGTTTCATTTCCACAATAACCAAGCATACCAATTCTCCCAGTTTTCAAAAGCAAACTATGACAGTTTAACCGTGGAAATGGAATAGGTGTGACTAACCTTCTTGCTCAAGAACAACCTGTTGCTTCAGAGATTGCTGTGGATGAGAATCTTGGTGATATTTCAGCAGAACATTATGAAGTATATGAAAAGCAATTTTTCTTTCCCCATTTAGCTTAACACGAAACCTGAAAGAGCAGCAGGAATAAGCATCAATAAACAACTAACAAGACCATCCAACATGTCATAGCATGTCGGAGCAGAAATGGAAAGTTTTCGAAACAACTACATGATAGAAAGGAGAATTCAATACTTGAGCATCAACTGCTATTGGAGATTTCGCAGCAGACAAGATCAAATATTCATCAACAGCCTTGTCTCTCTCCAAAACAGGAATCGACAACTTAACTCTGGGCATTCATGCCCAAAATCTGAATTCAATGCACCCCACCTATAAAACAAAAAGGGACATTTCAGAACACAAGAGAGAGAAATCACGCTCACCTACGAGAGGAGAATACACGAAGAAAAACACACCAACAACCGAAAAATTCAAACTCTAACGAGATACACACGAGAAACACTCAACAAATAAACACTCAAAAATCCCAAACTCACAAAAACCCCAACTTCACACACAAAAAATCACAATAATCCCAAATACGAAACCTTAAGTTCAAAATTGAGAACTTATCTGCATTCGTTCTGATCCATCGCCATCAACCGCAACCGCCGAACCCTTCAAACGTCATCTGCAGCCGCGAATCCACCATTGGACGCCTACAGAACCATTCACACCGTGAGCTTGTTTCGTGCTTTTTGTTTCTTCTTAACGTAATTTGTTTTGCTTGTTCTGTTAATTGGTTTCAGTGTAAAAAAGGAAGCGGAGATGGAGAAGAACAATAGGGATATAGGAGTTGAAGAAGAGAATCGCGATGTGAGAGATTAGAAGAGGAGGAGAAAATTGTGACCGAAGGAGAGATCAAGAGGAGATGGGCGAAAGAAATTGGGGAGAACGAGCGAGCGGAGAGGGAGACGACGAAACGCCGGATCGAAGGGGAGAGATTTGGGGGATTAACGTTTTTTATTTAATTTCTTTTTTTTAATTTTTGTTTATGCTGATGTAATCTGATGTACATGCAGTACACACACTATCACGCACCTGTACTTAACACTTAATCCACCCACTAACCTCTACTTAACGTTTTAACTCATTTAACCCTTTAATTAATCTGTTAATTAACCTAATCATTAAATTGAAATCAATTATCAATCTTATAATCAACTCTTATTTAATAACCAATAACATCCTTTTTTCATGCAATAATCACAAACTTTTTTAATTTAAGCTAATAACCTTTCTCTCTAATAAATTTAATAAAAACTATTTTATTTAATAGAGAACTATTTTATAATAATAAAACCATTTTATTTTAATAAAGATTTTTGTCTTTAATAAATATTAACCAAGGAAACTCATTTCATAAAAATCTATCTAATTTATTTTATTTATTAATAATACTTTTATATAATAACAATTTATATCCAATTGCCGTTTTATTTAATTAGACATTAAAATCTTTTAGAAATAAAAACAACACTTTTTATTATAATTAACCTTTTGCGTTAGATTCAATTTTCATGAATATATTATTTCACCTAAGTTCTAAATAATAAGTAAATCGTTATAACGTCTTATTCAACTTTAAACCTTAATTATATTTAATCTCATCTAAAATCAACTCTTTTCTTAAAATCAACTTACATCGTAACCAATCGTGCACCCCACACCACATCTACAATTCACACACTTAGCGCTTTCATGCGTGTGTATGTTTTAATTATTCGCCCTTTACTTTACCTCTATTTACGTTTACCGCAATTTATATTATCGCATTGCATTCCGTCCAAAGGAAAAACCTACACATGATTCAACAATCGTGTGTAGTGCACATCATTTGCATCATTCTCCCCTACGATCCTTGATCCCATTCAAGTCGATCTCTTAAGATAGATCCTACCCCATAGGAGGACCTTGTCTTTATCTTTACAACTTAGACAAAACACAATCAACAACACAAAACGGTTATTTCAAAACACATTAGAGAATAGATGTTAATCATCTTAAGCGAGATAGAATCTCCACCCCACATCAATACAATCAATTCGTAGGAACTTTGCCTTAAGAGAGATAGAGGCGTACCTCGTTGATCCCTATCCGAGTACTTGAGCCTTTCTCTTAAGATGATGCAAAGACTACATTCCTACAACTTGCGGCGGTTAAATCTCCCTTTAAATGACAACGCGTCTCTTCTCCTAAACTCAATCAATCAACTACCCTAAACCCGTAGGAACTTTGACCACAGTCAAAGAACTCCTCTAACCCTTTAGGGGAACTACAAATACTCTGATTCCACTCCCGTAAGGATATGTAGGCATAAGATGTAATATCTTATCGAGTATACTTAGAAATAAACCACTAGGGTCTTTTATACCTTTAAGCAGATAAACCTTAGCAATAAATAAACATAAAACAAGAGGTTCTTGTAGAGTACTACAGAAACTTAGGATGCTAGCACCTTCCCTAAGTTTAACCGACCCCCAAACCTATAAAATCTCTAGCTTGGATGTGCATTGCATTGTGGGAATTTCGATCTTTATCCCTTCCTTTGGACAAATCAAAGTTCGGTTGCAAATTGAATTAAAGATTCAAACTAATCAATAGTTTGGTATCCTATTTTCACCGCGACAGAAATAGCGACTTTACTGGGGATACTCAGTGGGTTTCCCTAACTTGTTTTATTTATTTGTTTATTGCTTTATATTTGCTTATCTGTATAATTATTCTTTATTTCTTTGGGTTGATATGTTTGAGTGGTGAGCAAAGTCCTACACCCGGACTTGAGAGAAATTATGATAGGATGGTGATATATTCGATGAGGCTTATAGGGAGTGAGTCCCGACTAAGTTGACTCGAGAATCCCGCTTAGTTGAGACCCTCTTGAAAATGGTTCGGTTGAACGAGTTTAGTCGTAAAATTTTTTACTATTCTCAATTGGAGTGCATGATACTAAGGACCGTAGTTACCTTTAACCCCAATTTGGCCTTTATTAGGACGTAGTGCAAGGCTATGAGGGAGTAAGTCCCGAAATAGTGCTATGCGATGCTACACTCAAAGGAAGTTCTCTTGAGAATATTATTAATCCTCGAGTTAGTTGAGAAATTGATAATATCCGAAAGATGGGCTGATGACTTTGGGAATCCCTTTAGAACCTTGTTCTGCAGGTACAAACAACCTTTAGTCCACATCCTTTGGGAATGGGTATACCTTTGGCTCCATGCTCGTTGCAAACCTAGGGTCCCCCTTGTTTGTTTATCTTCGTGTCTTTATGTGCTTACTTGTGTTTGTTGCATCCATGTAACATCATATTGCATTGGTTTCATGGGATTCCTAGTTTATTTATAAACATTATAGAAACCAATAGGGATTACAAAAAAAAATGTTTTGAAATATTCTTTTAAGAGTCCTAACTTGGATGTCCTAAGGAAGTTAAGGGCGCCGATCGAAGAATCAAGCAAACTCAAAAGACAAATGCAAAGGCTTCCCTTATCATTGAATATCCTTAGAAGTTCAAAATGCTTTCATCAATATTGAAGGTCCGAGTAAACAAGGGATTCATTTCTCACCTTCCAACAAGAACAAAGAAAGATATGGAGGATTTATTTTCCTCTATCAAACTAATCTTTAGAAGTTGATCATGGATAACTTATTTTCAAGAAGATCCAAGTGGAAGAGTGAATCAACAAGTGTGATGAAGGATTTTCTTAGGGCTTTATTTAGCTTTTATTTAGCTATTATGTTAGGACTCTTATAAGAATATTCACTTGTAATCCGTTATCAAAAAATATAAATGAATTTTCTAGTACTCTGTAACGTTTATAAATACTCGAGTTCCATGAAACCTTTCATCTCCTGCATCTGCATTTTTTGCATTAGCATTCTGCATTCAGCATCTTAGCATGTGCATGCATTTCTTCTCCGTTGCGTCCTCATTTTTCGGTCTTCTGTCTTTGTCTGTCAGTTGACATCTTGACCATTAGACTAAGCTCGAAGTACGTACTCAAGGATAATAAAGAGAACCGAAGATATGGATCACATGACTGACTTCAGAGTAAATACTAATCCGACATTTGACTGTTTCTCCGACAACTTTGTTCAACAAGTGAATGTTCCTACCCAACCTCAGTCTTTGCAAGACAACCTGTTTGTTGATGTTCGTGGTAAGATGAAGATGGATGATCTTAGACTTATAGCATTCGAGAAAGAACTTCGTGATCTTGAAGAACAATGGAAAATGATGAAAGGAGGTAATGCACCCGATCTTGATGCTCATGACATCTGTTTGGTTCCAGGCATAATTATTCCTCCAAAGTTCAAGATGCCTGTCTTGGAAGTATACAAGGGTGTCAGCTGTCCAAAATACCATTTGATAATGTTTTGTCGAAAGATGAATGCTTACGTTGACAACGACAAGCTGATGATTCACTGCTTTCAAGAGAGTTTATGTGGGACACCCTTGAGGTGGTACATGAATCTGCAAAGTAATCACATTCAGTATTGGGAAGACTTAGCTTTTTCTTTTGTAAAGCAATACCATTACAATTTGGGTATAGCTCCAGACAATAAAGATGACAGTGGACCTTCCAGAAAATTCATAGCTCCGGTACCCCGTCCTCAACATCAGTATGCAATGCCTGCTCAGCGCAAGCAACGACTACCTCATAAGCAAAGGATGATATCTCCAGATCGGCATCGAAATTGACAGGTTCGAAGAGAGTTTCAGAATCAGAAGGAACCTATGAAAGAAGAAACTCATTGGTTTGATCTTACCCCAATGACTTACCGTCAGTTATGGTCTTATTTCATCCGAAACTCGGTGATGACACCCAGAAAGACTAGAATCATGAACTCTCGCCCACCGTGGTTCAACCTAAACACCAGCTGTGAATTTCATGATGGAGTGTTGGGGCATTCGGTCGAAGAGTGCAAAGTTTTTCAAGAGAAAGTTCAAGAAATGATTGATAATGAAGTGCTAACCTTCAAAAGAGAAAGACCAATCATAAATGGAATACCATTACGCTGATATAAGTGAAAACTCCAGAAGTACTGAGAAGGGCCCATCAACTGTTTATTTTGTTTGCTTATGCGTTTTTCCTTTTTGTTTCTTTGATTAAAAGTATTTTTGGCATGTAAGAACTTTTTATTTTGAATAAGTAATGTAATAAATGTTTGTCTTGAAGAAATCCATTCGTTTTCACTCAAATTGTTTTTCAAAATAATTTATAATGCCAACTTTACCCGATCTCTTGCTCTGACAGAGAATTGGGAGGAGGATGATGAAGTAAAACGCATGATCTCTTGTTGTATGCTTCGAATAAAAAACCCTACTGATGATGTAAGGCATTATTTCAACATCCTAAACACCAAAACAGTTCACCCCTCTTTTAAACCTTGAGAAAAGATCTGTTTTTTCTCCCAAACTAAAACCTCATTTTTGGCCTGGGGCAGGGTAATATCAAAAAATAATGAACATCTTCCAAAAAATTGGGTGGGCACAAATATACTAACCCTTTACTCCTCTGTTTTACAAGTCATAGCCTAAGCCCATATACGACCCTCTAAAGTCCTAATTGAAATAAGGTTTAGTTCAAAAGCATACTCGATGAGATATTGTTTCCTGACTCCTTGAGTTATGCTCAAATTAAACCGGCTTTATAAATAATTTTTAATTTATATCCTAACTAGTGATTTCGGTCACCAGTTATTGTGATATCTCTTTTCAAAACTTCAAGACAAACGCATGTTGCATTACCTGTTTCAAAATTAACATCTCTGACCTGTTAAAATCACTTGATATCTTAGAAAGATTATATACGGACGTTGATGGATTTGAAGACTTTTCCAACCAGGGGCAAGTTATTTTCCAAGAGGTTTGATCCGTACGAGTTTGGCTTCATCTAAAGCACAAATTGGAAGACTCAGTTATACCGCCAATCAGGGGCAGTTACGTCGAGATTCAGCGAATCTCTCCGAGAGTTTGAAAATAGTGGGGCATTTGGACATCATGTTTTCTATAAAATCCTCTCGAGATGTTTTTCTAAGCCATGTGACTTGGGGCATTTGAAATTTGAAGAGAAGCAAATGTTTATTTCATCCCCAGGAAGCTCAACTCCGACATGATCAACAATTGTGATGACCCAGGATATTTATTTTATCCCCTTTGAAACTTCAGTTTGGGTACCTCCGTCCACAGCTTCATACAACCTTTCAACCTTATCAAGATGTTACATCCCAAATAGATTGATCTCTATTCCCCAAGAGAAATTTTAAAGCCTTGAAGCAGGAGTGTGATCCCATATTCGGTTCTCCTTTTATCCCCAGTGGTACTTCTATCTTCGAAGATTGGTCGGATGTTCGTTTTGAGATGTGAATTTCATCTCCGCTTGCCTCTTTCTGTTTGTCTTGTCAACATAAGCATACGCATAGCACATAAGTAGACAGCATGACATGTGCATTTTTGCATTCTCTGTGTTTGTTTTATTCTATCGCTTTGGCTATAGTTATCCCTAGGTGTTTAGGTGTGTCTTATCCTTCCAAATAGATTCGTCAACCCTAGGAAGAAAGAACAAAATGTTTCATTTTCCCCATGAAGTTTAACCCTCATGGAAGATGATTATTTCAGTACAATTCCATTTGAGTTCATATTTCAATGGTCGAGTCCTGCTTGACAATTTTCTCTTCGGCTACTTCCCGAATTGAATTCCGGTCTTTGGTAATCACATCGTGGATATCTCCAACTTTTGAACATGGATTAAGTGTGCATTTATTTTGCACCTGGCTCCCCAGGAAGAGTTTTATGAAGACAACTATTGAAGACAAATATTCCTCCAACAATGTTATCAGGATTCCTCAATAGTTTGCATCTAAATTGCAAGCAATCTCTTTATTTGACCAACTCGTTTTGACCAGGATTCCCTTCAAAACGACAAATGGCAGTCTCTTCAGGACAGTTTATCCATCCCCAGTGGATTTATCAAGATTATCAATTCATCAAATGGCATCCCTTCGAGAAGCTTGCCGAAGACATTACAAGACACCTCTCTTTATTTGAGAGTTCACAGAACATTTTACAACTACAACAAGAAATACTCCTCAAGAATGCATTCTTCAGTGAGTCTATCACACAAGCTTTAACTCCATCAAATGGCATCTCTTCCGAGAAGTTCGATGAAGTTTATTGCAATGAGTCTCTCTTTATTTGAGAAGACTGTCGCTACTGCGAAAATCGGCGCCGGCTGACAGAAGAGTCGCCACCGTGCGTTATTTATCCCACGGGAGGGAAAGGAAACGCTCAGAGTAAACCTCGCACAACACGGGAAAGGTATGGTCATCGCAACCAAAACCTGGGTTCGGGAGTCGGTTACGTAAGGGGAAGGTATTAGCACCCCTCACGTCCGTCGTACTCGACGGGATCCACGCTTGTTTTCGGGTATGGATTGTTATTCTATCTAAACTATAGGTAAAGGGTTAAAAAAGAAAATAAAATGAAAATAAAAATGACTCGGCAAAGTATCGCACTTTATGCCTACGTATTCTCGTCTGGAACGAGAAATCAGAGTCAACGTAGTTCGCCTACCTACGGGAAAGGAGGGGAAGGTTGCTCGCTAGGACATCGCATCCTATGCCTACGTACTTTCACACGGCATGAAAGATTAGAGCAAACGTAGTTCGGGCCACGTACGACACAAGTCTGTTTTGATTGTTTTTATTCCTTCTGAAAAAGGGTTTTTCTGATTACCAGTCCAAGCGGACAAAAATGATGTTTTGATGAGTTCACATTCTTTTATGAAAGAAGTGTCTTTTATTGTGTTTGAAATTTTATTGGTGTTTTTTCTGTTTGTTTTGAGAAAGAAGAGACAGAACTCTAACCTACGGTTGCGAAGGGAAACAAACTAACCTAATGTTATCATGCATGGGTTAAGACCTAATGTCTATCATGCTCCTCTCTTGCACAGAGAGAAACAGAGATCCTAAGGGAATGGACGGAAATAGAAACAATATCAGATATATACAGTAATACAGTAAAATGCATGGATGCAGCAATACAAGCGAGGCAAGGGAGTCCCACTCAACCTCGAACCTAGAAAACAATGGGCAAAAGTGAACAGGCTTCACTTTCAACCCAACAGGGTAAACAGCAAACAATACAGTCCAGAAAAACCAAACAATACATCAGAAATGAAATACAGCAGGAAAATAAACATCAACAGCAACTCTGAATCAATAGCTGGCTTCAAGCAATCTCCAATCAGCTACAGGCTTCAACAAGCACCAATCTCCATCTTCATGACCCTCAGGCAAGGGCTTTGATCATCAGTCTTCTATCTGCAATGGCTTTTCTTCAAGTTCCAACCTCCAGGATGAGGGATCAGTCACAAGAGTGAATTGGGTGTTAAGCAATCAGTTGACTACCAAGGGTGGTGAACAGACTGCTTCTAACACATATGATATTTTCTCTCAAGAGTTCTATCTCTTAGACACTATCACCAAGCCTTCCAAGGGAAGGGGGTGAGTGTCTTAGAGAGACTCTGTATCATAGAGAAGAATGGATGCAGGCAAGGCAATCCATGTTTGAGAAACAAGCTTTCTAATCTAGAGCTCTGCCTAGCTCCTAAACCCTAATCTCCACAACAGCTGCTAGCAAGAAACTTCTCTTCAACTCTGGAAGTTGGACTTCAGTCTGGATCTCCAATGGCCTTCATCTCCTCAAGTCTTCAGCTCTCCCAAGTCCCCAGACAAATCCCAATACCCCCAAACAAGCAAGCAGAAATCCCCAGAGGGCACACCACACCAGTCAATCAGATATATAGTAGATTAATAGCAGTAGAGGAATCCTAGTGATTTCTAAGGGGATCTAATAACTACCCATAGCCCCTATAGTCCCATAGCTAACCTATTCAATCTCTAAGTCCTAAGGGAAGTGAATTAATTCTCCTAAGTCATCACCTAAAACCCTAGTTTGTTCATGTTATTCTCACCTAAACTAAACACCTAAAATTAATTTCTAAAAACATGAATTAAATTGCATTTACAAGTTGAATATCTAAACTAAACAACCTAAAAAGAATGGACAAAAAATATTAAAGCAATTAATAGAACAAAAATTAACAAATTTATGTATGAAATGAAACTCATTAAAATGCTATTTATTTGGAAAATATGGGAAAAATATCAAATAAAAAATAAAATGCAATTTTTATTTTTTATAATTTTCTAGACTCTTTAAAGAAAATGATGCAAAAAGAATGAATTAAAAATATGCAATTTCTAATTTATTATGAATTTTCAAAAATGAATGAAAATAAAAAGAAATTGAAAAAGAACATAGAAAGAAATAAAAGGAGGGGGTGAGAAAAGTAATTCGCTGCAGTTGTCTTTTCAGGTGGGCTGAGAAGTGGGGGGTGCGCATAGCTATCTGAACCCAAGCCCAACGTTTCAATTAAATGAAACGCGACGTTTCGTACCAAGTCATTCCCTCCGTTTTCCATTTGAATATGATCCGTTGGATGAGTCCTTCAGTCAAAGGTCAAAAATGTGATCGTGTGGCTCATGGATCGTCTCCTACCTCCAGCAAACCCTAGGGTTTCAGAAATGGCTTTCCATGCAAGCATTTTCGAGCTCGTCTTTCTCCCTCCACAAGCCATGAAACTTCAAGGTATAAAAAGCAAAAACAGTCCAATTCTTCCCTTCTACAAGTCTATGTCCTTAGCTTGCACTGAAACTCATTCAATCAACCAATTCGATAGGTAGAACAGATGGAAACCACCATTAATACCTGATATCAAACCTCTCCAATTCTCTCCAACTATGGCCCTAACATACTCTATACCTTGCACTGATCATTTCAAGCTACTAACTCATTATTATCGTGCCTTAATCCATGAGTTATAAGCCTCAACAGAATTGATACATCATACTCAAACTTCATGAAACTTCTCCAAAATTGTCCCAATCAATCCTCTATCCTATCTTAACCATTCTACCCTATCAAAACCCTAAGATTCTATCTAATTCATGCCATACGAAGAGAAAACAAACCTGGTGCAATTTCTTGATACAGGTGCCAAGATCTCCAAATCAGATGCTTGTGATGAATGGAAAGTGATCAATAAGCTTGGTGATTACTTCTGTATGCAACAAGTATGGTTCTAAGGCCTTGAATCACTCACTTCCAAGATTGGTGCTCCTTGGATGATGATGATGAATAGAACGATCCTTGCTTCAATTTACCACATCTTTGATGGAATTCTGATCTAGGGATGATGATGATGAAGATTCAATCAAGAAATGTGAGATTTGAGGGAGATTTGAGAGAGTTTGGGAAGCTTATGCAAAATGAAGAAAGTGTGTACAACTTGGGGTTTTGAACAAATGAAGTCACCAACCATGGCATGAACCATCTTGTATGAATATATAGATGAGGTTAGAACCTCCTAGAAACTTGGAGACGTTTCCCTTGCACAAATTCCCTTGGATTTTGATTATGTTTCTTTTATTGCAAGAAACCATGGATAACTCTTAAAACATGAACTAAGCTCAAAATACCACTTTAGCCAATGTCTTTAAAATGATCTTTCCATTCAAAATGACCTATAATTTTGCTTCATTTGGCCAAAATATGAAAAATCTCATTTTTAAGTCCATTTTTCTTCATTAAATTCAACAATTTTGAAACCTTGTGCTATGAACTTTTCCAATATCTCATGGTCACTTTTCTAGACTCAAAATGTCATTTGGAGCAAGTTTGATGTTGTAAGTTTTTCCATTTGAGGCCTCCTTGTATGAGTTTTGGGTATAGGTTAAAATGACCTGTAATTCACAAATGACCAAAATACCCTTTGCTTGCCAAAACCATAAGTAGAGTTCCACACATCCCATGAAGGCATAAAATACCATTCTAGAAAGCTAAGACAATGAGGAACAACTCTTATGTTGACCAGGAATTCATTTGAAATCTCCTTGAGGGGTAAAAATTGCTTGGAAGTCAAGTCACTTTCACAGACAAAATTTCAGATACCTCAGATGACCTGTAACTTGCAAGGACCATAACTTGAGTTCTATAAATCTCCTTAATGTCTTCCACCACTCAAATTAAAGGTCTTGAGATCCTATACAAGTTTCATGTTGGCCAAGGATCCATTTGAAGCTTGCATTTTGACTTATCTTGCTTGGAAATTTGACCTAAACTAGGGGATTTTACATTAGAACCCTAATTTAGACCCTCCTCTTCTCCTTGATTTCTCTTGATTTCTCCTTAGCATAACAACATATCCTTATTATCCATGTCAAATGATGAACCCCACATCTCTTCAATAGCCCTTAATGCCTCTCCAACAATCCTTTGACCTAGGGTTGACCCAAGGTTGACCCAGATGAAACCCTAGTTGACTGTCTTCAACTGCAATTCTAGTGATCACATCAACAACTTGTTTTCTTCTCCAAATGACTTTCTAAGTCCTCCAAGATGTCTAGATACTCCCCATGCTCTCAATTCACAACTCATAATTCCTTTGTTGATCCTCAGACACCCTCAGTTAGGAGATAGACTCAATGCTTGACCTGATGGACTCTCTGCTTCCAAATTCTTTTCTGATGACTTGAATGAAATTGATTTTGGATAATAACCTCTTGATAGGCCTCTAGAGAAGAGAATAATGACTGGTCCCCTGCTGGATGACTTGCTATGCTTATGCTATACAGATGAGTAACCTATGTACATGACTCTATATGCAAATGCTAATGATATTGAAACATAAACCAAATGAATAAGGTTGAGCAAATTTTAGGGTGCAACAGCTGCCCCTATTCAAGCGACTTGGACCCGATTGGGTGAAGAGCCCGGAGCCTTCAGACATTCGCGGTACGAGACGGTTGAATACCAGTGGAACCAAAAATTTGCCAACCGCAGAAATAAACTATGCTCCTGCTTGGGGGACAACATTTATCAGCTGAATCTGACTGTTACAGTAACCCACTGATCTCGTGCGACCGTGCTGGGGATTCTTCTCATCTTCCTGAAAAAGATTTTATCATCGCAGAGATAGAACACTGTCCACGTCAGGACGCCTGCTTCGTCAATTTGGAAAAACTTCAACAACTTTGCTGGGGATGGCTCGTCTGCCTTCTCGTCAGAAATAAATCGTCCATGTTAGGAATAAACTCTTCCACGTTAGGAATAACACCGTCCACGTAAGGAATAACACCGTCCACGTTAGGACTATATCACTTTTCCACGCAAGGAAACCCTCTATTGTCCTGGTTTGTCCACGTGAAGACTCCACTTTTCCATGTAAGGGGTGCATCTTTGTTCCACGTAAGGAATCACAATCTTATCTTGACCTATCCACGTAAGGAAACGCAACCTCGATCTGTCCACGTCAGGACTCCAACTTGATATGTCCACGTCAGGACTCCATCTTTTCACGTAAGGAAACACATTTCTTTTCTGAACTTGTCCACGTCAGGACTAAACCCTTCCACGTAAGGCATATGTCGTTCTTCCACGTAAGGAATCAGTCTTTTTTTGAATCCGTCCGCGTCAGGACTAAACTTTCCACGTAAGGAACCCCAATCTTTCCACGTAAGGAATACAATCTTATCTTTCCACGTCAGGAATAACATTTCCACGTTAGGAATAACACTTCCACGTTAGGAATAACATCTTTCTCTTCCACGTAAGGACTAAGACTTCGTCTAGATCTGTCCGCGTCAGGACTAAACTTTCCGCGTTAGGAATACACTTGCTTCCCCGTAAGGAATATACCTGTCCACGTCAGGACTCACGTTTCGTCTTGATTTGTCCACGTCAGGACTCGCCTCTTGACTTAATGAGAAAATAAAACCTCGTCCACGTCAGGACTCGTGCACCTTCGACCCATTAGGGAAGTGAGACTTGTCCACGTCAGGACTCATACCTCAACCTACTGAAATAATAGAACCTATCCACGTCAGGACTTGCGCGTCTTCGACTTGCTGGGGAAATAAGACTTTGTCCACGTCAGGACTCCCACTTCTCTTAGCAAAAAACCTGTCAATAAACCCGTCCACGTTAGGACTCGTCCTTCCCTTGGTCCGCAAACTTTTTACCACTGACGTTACAGCAGCTTTGAGGCTGACTCTACTGGGGATATTTGGGAAACCAAACTTCCGGACGCCTGTTCTGATAACCGGCGGTAGCCTCTGAAATTTTGGTTCATGAAACCTTTTAATGTTGACGTAACAACAACTTTGGAGGAAACAATCCGCTGGTCGGACTAGAGAAACTTCAACAAGAAACTCTGGCGGGGACATAAGTAACTCTGCTTGGGGACAAAGAGAAACTTATCCTGCTGACTCTGTGGGGAGTAGTGCCAAGGCTGACACTTCGTTGAATGTCTCACGTTGAGATCTTGAATGTTTGGTAATTTATTTGAGCAAGAGCTCTCTCCACCCGCAAGAGGAACAATACTTGAACGCAAACGGCTAGCCAACCTAGTTTATGTTTCACAAATGCATATGTTTGGCAATGATGCAATGCTCCCTTCGACATGGGAATGCTACACGCTTCTTTGGTTAATGCAAGTATGACACTATATGCTGATGCGAATGCAGACTCGAACTGTTGGGCACAGGAGCTGCTTCAGCAAAATAAATGCTGAAAATAATGCCAACTCCGCTGGGGATAGCCAGGTGCTACAGAATCATTCCAGCAAAATAAATGCTGGGCAGATGAAGTCGATTCAGCTGGGAAATTGGGAACTTAACCCAGCACCTTGTTGAAGGACCAACCTGCTGGGGAATATAACTCTGCTGGAGGATAGCAGATGCGCGTGGTATGACTGGACTTCTGCTGGAAAGTGAACGGATATCACACGGTGTTCCGGCAAAATACATGCCATGATCCACACCAACTCTGCTGGGGAGAGAATCAATGACCTTGCGGGGAAGGGTGAACTGCCTGGATACAGCTCACAAATATTAATCTTCTGCTTGAGATGCACTGTCGGCATATAGCCTACAATCTTGGAATCTCCAACTTTGCTAAGGATAAATGGCTTTGCTGGAGCAAGTCCTCTGGATAGGCTACGACTAACTGGGGAATTCGATCCTTCTTCAAGAGGAACATGCGTGACCTGCGCGAGGATCAAGTCTTTCGTTACTGCAATCTTTTGATCGTCTTCCTCGTACGGCTATGAAACCTGCAACAACACAAACAAGACAAGACAAGCCTATGCAACCAAATCGATTCAGGTTAGCGACGTTATTTTCGGTTAATTCAAAGCTTTAACAATTGTTGGCAAGGGCCAGTGATGTTATACACATGCTAGTTTCAATAAACTTAGGCGTTTTATCATGCACAAAACAGTAAAGAACCAGCATCAAGTACGGAATAACATATTTTATTGATCGGGCCCCTGAATGGGCGGAGTTTTATACATGGGATGTAACTCCTGAAATGAGGAATCTACGCAAAGCAAATACACAAGTATGCACAAGAAGCCTAAATATTTTGACAAATTAAATTTTTGTACACATGTCGGCAACGGGATGCAGATGAACACCACGAACTGATCCTCCTATGACTCGTCCGACTCTAATGCTTTTCCCGGTATTCATACTTCTGAAAAGGTTGTACCAGATAACCGATCCTCCCCGTTATATTCTCCCGCATTGATGCTTAGTGTAATATCAAATTCGGACCGCACTCATTTGCTTTTCAAATCCCTAACTTTTGCGTGAACCGCCCTTTACGGGTTTTCAGTTCACCGGGATACCCCTTTTTGCCGAAGCCGCCCAGTGTAGGTTTTCAACTTCGCGGGTGTACATTTTTTTCAATTTTATCCCTAACTTTTGCCCGAACCTTTGATTCTGTTTTTGGTTCGCCAGGATGCCCCATTTTTGCCTGGACTATCTTTTTTCTGTCCAGCGGGTCAATTTTAAGCAAAGTATTTTTTAACTGCGTCCGAATTCACAGGCGACGTAAAGTCTTCACCGTCCATAGTAGACAACAACAACGCTCCTCCTAAAAAGACTTTCCTGACAACGTATGGCCCTTCGTAGTTGGGGGTCCACTTGCCCCTGTGATCTGCTTGCGGTGGGAGAATCCTTTTCAGCACAAGGTCGCCCGTCTGAAAGCTTCGCGGATGTATTTTCTTATCATACGCTTTCTTCATTCGGCTCTGGTATAAACGACCGTATGCTAGAGAAGCTAGCCTCTTCTCGTCCATCAAACTTAGTTGGTTCAACCTGTCTTTCACCCATTCTGCCTCATCCAGCTGAACGTCTTGCAATACCCTCAGAGAAGGGATCTCAACTTCCAATGGTAACACCGCTTCCATTCCGTACACTAACGAGAACGGAGTTGCCCCGGTTGATGTGCGTACCGTCGTACGATAACCGTGCAAAGCGAAAGGTAGCATCTCGTGCCAATCCTTATAGGTCACCACCATTTTCTGAACGATCTTCTTGATATTCTTATTGGCCGCCTCAACAACGCCATTCATCTTGGGTCGGTACGGGGAGGAGTTGTGATGTTCGATCTTGAAATTCTGACAGAGCTCCTTCATCATTTTGTTGTTCAGGTTCGAACCATTGTCCGTGATTATCCGCTCGGGGATCCCATATCGGCAAATGATATCTCTCTTGATGAATCTGGCCACCACTTGCTTCGTTACATTTGCATATGACGCCGCTTCCACCCACTTGGTGAAATAATCGATCGCTACTAAAATGAACCGGTGCCCATTAGAAGCTGTCGGCTCGATCTTTCCAATCATATCGATTCCCCACATCGAAAATGGCCAAGGTGATGACATCACATTGAGAGGACTCGGAGGCACATGGATCTTATCAGCATAGATTTGGCACTTGTGGCACTTCCTCGCAAACTTGAAACAATCAGTTTCCATAGTTAGCCAGTAATAACCTGCCCGCAGCAGCTTCCTCGTCATAGCATGCCCACCAGCATGCGTACCAAATGTACCTCGTGTATTTCCTCCATGAGAAGCTTCGCCTCTTTTTCATCTACACAACGCAACATCACCAAGTCGTGGTTTCTTCTGTATAAGACGCCATCCGGGTTCAAATAGAAATTGCCTGCTAATCTCCTGAGAGTCTTCTGATCTTGACTGGATGCCCCAGCCGGATACTCTTTATTCTTCAGGAAATTAAGGATATCGAAATACCATGGTTTGTCATCAGACGCTTCATCAATAGCAAATACATAAGCTGGTCTGTCAAGCCGAGAGATAACGATTCGGGGAGCCTCGTTCCAGAAGTTGACTTTGTACATGGAAGACAAAGTGGCGAGGGCGTCAACCATTTGGTTCTCTGCCCGCGGTACGTGATGCAATTCAACTTTGTCGAAGAAAGGCAACAATCTCCTTGCATAATTCATGTAGTGTATCAAGTTGGGCTGACGTGTCTCCCATTCCCCTTTGATCTGATTCACTACCAGAGCTGAGTCTCCGTATACGTCAAGATGTTTGATCCGCAAATCAATGGCTTCTTCAAGCCCCATTATACAAGCTTCGTATTCGGCTTCATTATTGGTAACGGTAAAGGTCAATCGGGCAGTAAACGGAATGTGCGACCCGTGTGGCGTAGTGATGATTGCCCCTATTCCGCTACCGTAAGCATTCACAACTCCGTCAAATATCATCTTCCATTTGGAACCCAACTCTGGTCCTTCGTCTGGCAACGACTCTTCACAATCTTTCATCTTAAGGTACATGATATCCTCGTCAGGAAAATCAAACCTCATCGATTGGTACTCTTCAATAGGCTGCTCTGCCAGATACTCAGACAACACACTCCCCTTTATAGCCTTTTGCGAGACGTATTGGATGTCATACTCAGTCAAGACCATCTGCCAACGGGCAATTCTTCCTGACAACGCCTGCTTTTCAAATACATATTTGATAGGATCCATCTTCGAGATGAGCATGGTTGTATGATTCAGCATGTATTGCCTCAAACGCTTGGCGGCCCAGGCTAGCGCGCAACAAGTTTTCTCCAGCATTGAATACCGAGATTCACAGTCTGTAAATTTCTTACTCAAGTAGTAGATCGCATGCTCTTTCCTCCCTGTCTCGTCATGTTGACCGAGAACACAACCCATGCTTCCCTCAAGAACCGTCAAATACATGATCAAGGGTCTACCTGCCACTGGGGGTATCAAAATAGGAGGCTCCTGCAAATACTTCTTTATTTTATCGAACGCCTTTTGACAATTTTCGTTCCATGTCACAGCTTGGTCTTTCTTCAACAGCTTGAACAATGGTTCACACGTGGCCGTTAGGTGAGATATGAACCGGGCGATATAGTTCAACCTCCCTAAAAACCCGCGCACCTCTTTCTCTGTTTTAGGCGTCGGCATTTCTTGAATCGCTTTTATTTTGGCAGGATCGACCTCTATTCCCCTTTCGCTTACGATAAACCCCAGTAGTTTACCCGATCTCACCCCGAAGGTGCATTTGTTAGGGTTCAGTCTCAGCCTGAACTTCCTAAGCCTTTTAAATAGCTTCAGTAGATTTACCAGATGCTCTTCCTCCGTCTGGGATTTGGCAATCATATCGTCCACATAAACTTCGATCTCTTTATGCATCATATCATGGAAAAGAGTCGTCATCGCACGCTGATATGTTGCCCCAGCATTTTTCAAGCCAAAGGGCATCACTTTATAGCAAAATGTTCCCCAAGGCGTTATGAAAGTGGTTTTCTCCATATCCTCTGGCGCCATTTTAATCTGATTATAGCCTGAGAAGCCGTCCATGAAGGAGAATACAGAGTATTGAGCAGTATTATCAACTAGCACGTCAATATGAGGAAGCGGAAAATCGTCTTTTGGGCTTGCTTTATTCAAATCTCTATAATCCACGCACATTCGAACCTTGCCATCTTTCTTTGGCACTGGTACGATGTTAGCAACCCATGAGGGATACTTTGTCACAGCCAGGAAACTAGCGTCCCACTGTTTTTGAACTTCCTCTTTGATCTTCACTGCCATATCTGGTCGAGTTCTGCGAAGCTTTTGTTTGACTGGCGGGCATTCTTCTTTCAGTGGCAGGCGGTGCACAACCATGTCTGTATCGAGCCCCGGCATATCTTCATACGACCAAGCGAATACATCACTATACTCTCGGAGCATTTCAACCAGTCTTCGCTTGATATCTCTTTGCAATGCGGCTCCGATACGAATATTCTTCTCAACCCCTTCCGACCCCAAGTTGATAATTTCGATGACCTCGTCGTGAGGCAGAATGGCTCTTTCCTCTTGCTTCACCAACCAAGACAGTTCTTCAGGAACGTCGCTATCTTCGACAACCTCTTCTTCGGCCTGAAATACCGGGTGTTCAAAGTCGGGACGAGTCATAGGTGGTTCAACGATGTCATCTGAAAATGTTATCCTGCAAAAGGAATGGTTAAGTGCTTCAAAATGCGTATAAAGCGGATAACCACATTGCCATTTTATTGAAAAATATAAAACAGGAAAGACAGGGATTACAGTATTTGCACATGAAAAACCGCCATTTATTTAATGATTAACACGCAATGTTCATAACAACACAACCCTAAGCAAATCCTGATGCCCCGGGCGAGACATCAGATTATTCAACAATTAATAAAGCAAAGCATTACTGTTTAAGAGTCACAGGAACAAGCTCCTGAATAGACCAGTTGCACAGTCCTTGTCCTGGCGTGCTTGGCTGAATCCAGGCATCCATATCACAGTCGCTGTCTCCTTCGTCAGACTCCGAAGCAGCATTGATGGTTTCATGACACACTCCACTGGTAGAGATGGTAATTGGCCCTCTGAAACGGGGCGCCCCCACGGAAGGAGTTGATGACGACGGTTGGTATCCCAGCCCGAACCGGTCCATCTTCACAGGAATGTCCAGCACTTTGCCCCAGCCCTTTGCTTCTCCTGCTTCTACTAGAGCTTGAGCCTCTTTATACGATGAGACGGCCATCTCTGGCACTTTGCTCGGCCCGGGTCCTCTGTCCTTGATGCGCAACCCTTCAAATGCCTGGCAGGGTGTTTCGTGGATCTCTCCGTCGACTTCCACATATTTAAACGACGACAAATGGCTGACCAGGATGTCTTCTTCTCTGCATACAGTGACTACGCTGTCTCCGACCATATATTTCAACTTCTGATGTAGGGTAGACGTGACTGCCCCCGCCCCATGAATCCAGGGTCTTCCAAGCAAGCAGCTGTACGCAGGCTGTATATCCATGATATAAAACTCAGTTGCAAACACCTCCGACCCCACCTGTAGAGGCAATGTAATCGATCCAAAGACTGTTCTCCGCGTGCCGTCAAACGCTCTGACTACCAAGTCGCTGGGCGTGCACAAGATTCCTCTAACATCCAGCTTCATCATCGCCTTCTTGGGCAGCACATTCAAAGATGATCCGGTGTCGACCAATACATGCGACATTACTGATCCTCTACATTCGACAGATATGTGCAACTCCATATTATGATCTCTCCCTTTCGGGGTCAAATCAAAGTCAGTAAAGCCCAGGCTGTGGCCTGCATTCATATGTGCCAACACTCCTTCCAATTGATTCACGGAGACGTCTTGGGGTACAAAGGAAGTATCCAGGACTTTTAGCAAAGCATTTCTGTGAGCTTCCGAACACAACAGCAATGACAGGATAGATATTTTGGACGGCGTCTGCTGCAGATGCTCCACAATCTTATAATCACTTTTTCGAATCAAGCGTATGAACTCTTCTACATCTTTCGATGCCGATTCTTTTTCGCTTGCTTGCACTGGGACATTATCAACCGCTTTCCCTTTTCCTTTCGCTAGTCTTTCGGCCTCCACTTCAGGGGATATAAAGATCCTACCACTCCTTGTCATACCTCCTGAACCAACAACATTATCCACAGTCTCGGCTGGCTGCTTATTAACATCAATCTTTATCCCGTCACAATACACCTCCAACCCATATGACCATGGGACTGATTTCGTGTTCTCGTACGGGATCGGCCCGGCCTTAGTTATGGTGATCGGTGGTCGCTGAGCTGGTGCTGCAATAGTGATTGTCTTTCGAGGAATCGTTACAGTGGCCACATCATTCTGATCACATGCTACTGCCCCTGCGGGCTCTTCAGTTGCTGCTTGGTCAAACTGCAATATGCCTTCATTAATTAAAGCCTGAACGCCTTTCTTCAAATCATCACACCCCCCAGCTAGGGTCCAACATTCTAAGCAATACTCGTCACACCCTGGGTAAACACCCCCTTGTAACAGTCGGCTCTTTATCTCGCTCAGCGGCGTCTTTAAATCTTCGACATTCATGATCAGATTCAACCCTTCCTCAGTCAGAATGGCGTTCGCCCCATGATTGGGCATGGGTTTCTGCACTATATTCGGACCTTCCGTTCCGAAATTGATAGTCTTATTGTCCAAAAGATCCTGCACAACATGCTTAAAAGCATGGCAACCCTCTATATCGTGACCCGGAGCCCCAGAATGAAACTCACAGTGCCTGCTCGCATCGTAACCAAACGGGGGAGCTCCCGTTATCAGTGCCAGGGTTCTCTTCTCTACCAGGCTCAAACCCAACAATGTCTGCAATAAATCAGCATATGTCGTGGGAGGCTTCTCAAACACTCTTCTTGGTTTACTACCCTGGAATCTTCGCTGAGCCTGCTGTGCCCCCTGTTGAGGCTGCTGCTGCTGCATTGGCTGCTGCTGAGATGGTTGTTGTTGCTGAAGTGGTTGTTGCTGGTACGGGATAGTAACACTCGCCACCTGCTGCGGCTGCTGATATTGGTTTCGTCCCCTGCCTCGGCCTCCAAACACTGCGCTTGCCTCGCCCTGACGGCGCCCACCAAAAGCCTTCCTATTACTGCCAGATGCAGTTGATTCGTCAACCTGGAATTTTCCTTGCTTAATGTTACGCTCAATCTTTTCACCCATCAGAATTAGGTCTGAAAAACTGGCCAGAGATGTGTGAAACAGCATGTCATGAAACAAGCCTGTGAATGTGCTGACGAACATTTCATTCATTTCCTTATCTTCTACAGGAGGACGTACCCTGGCAGCCATATCGCGCCACCTTTGCGCGTACTCTTTAAAGCTCTCCCCCTTCTTCTGAGACAGCCCTGCCAATTGGACCCGATTGGGCGCCAAATCACTATTATACTTGTAGTGAGCTACAAATGCCTCTGCCAATTGCTTCCATGTCTTGATATTGGTTGGCTCCAACCCCATATACCACTCTAGGGAAGGACCCGACAGACTATCTTGAAAGAAGTGCATTAGCATTCTTTCATCAGTTGAGTATGCAGACATCTTTCTGTAATAGGCTCGCACATGCACCTTCGGACATGTGTCCCCTTTATACTTATCAAACGCAGGAGCTTTGAATTTGATTGGCACCCTCAAGCCAGGTACCAGACCCATTGTTGCCATGTCCAAACCCACAGCACTTTGGTTCAGGACTCCCCTCATATGCTCTTCTAGCATTCTGATCTTCTGGGAGTCGTCCATCGGCCCTTCGAAACCTCCGCCGGAGAAAGCGTCCTCCTGCTGATCTTCTTGCCACATACCATTTCCAGCTCCATACCCATCATATCCATTATTACGTCCAGCCCTGATCTGATTCATCCCCGGACCTCGGCCTCTGTTGCCGTACCCTTGAACTCCTCCAGCAGGCCCAGAAGCCATAAACCCAGCGCCGTTTCCATTTCCAAAACCTCCGTAACCCTGATTGGTCACACCATAACCGTCTTGCCCAAAGCCTTGAGCATTGAAACCATATTTCCCAGCATTATCGAATCCCTGATCATTGAACCCGAATCCAACATTGACAAAGTCGTTGCCTCCCATATTTTCACCCAAGTTGACATCACCAAGCCCAACGTTATGGACAGCAGCCTCGTTCCCAACTCCGACGTTACCGTTCACAGCAGCGGTAGCGTTGTTGACATTAGCAGCTGGTATGTTGACTACAGGTGGAGCCACTGGCGTGGGAGTACCATCTCCATGAGCAGTATCGACTCGTACAGACTGATGATCCTCGTTACCGTGACCAGCATTTCGGGCCAACAGAGGCTGGACCATGGCCTGCAAATTCTCCTGGCCCTTTGCAATAGCTTCCATGGTCTGCATAAAGAGAGCGAGCTTCTCGCGCACATCTTGCATCTCGTTCTGCATTTGATCCATGATTCTTCGACAGTTGGTGCGGGTAGGATAGCGGTGCGGGTGTTGATCTGCAATCCTGAAAAACACCTGGTACAAAGCAGGAAATAAGACACCATCCAAAGATTACCTGTAGTGCAATATGAATATGAATGCAATGCAATGTGTGTCTGTGCATTAGGGCAGTTCATTCCCCGATTCTAGTGTGAAGGTGCCGGTGCAAACATTACAAAGATCGGAGCTGAATCGCAGAAAGCCTCATATATTGTTGAGAAACCAATAAGCCGAGAATACAATGTCACTGAGAATACAACAAGAAGGCATGACCTCAACCAACAATCCTGGTGATGGTCAGCACTTATGCAGATAAAGCATACAAGTTACTACATGAAATGATCAAACACGCCCATAAGTCTGGTACTCTTCTAGCAACTTCTTGGTCTCCGGATGGCTTGGTCGATCAAGCAGCCCTTCAACAAGTTGGTTTCTCTTCTTAAGAACACGCCGCACGTCTTCGGCAGTTTCTTCCCATGCCCCCTCTCCAAAGCGATCCTCAAGTTTACGCTTCTGAGACACAGCTTCATCTTTGCCTTTGATGGCCTTGTTTAGTGCGTTCTGGAGACTATACCTGGTCATCACTTCTTCTTCACACTTCTTGATGCTGGACTTCAACTGCTCTTCGAGGTCGGAAATTTGCTGCTTCAACTTATCCTCCCTCTTCTTATTGTTAGTGAGCGTGGCATTCCAAGTCTTATTGCAAGAAGAGATCTCTCGGTGAGCGATGTCAAGCGCTTTCTTCTTGGATTCAAGCATGTCATGGGAACTTCTGAACTCTTGCCCCAGACGTTCGCGCTTCTTCTTCTCCTCGGTTAGCTCAGCGCCTAATCTGTTCATTAGCTCAATCTGCTGTTGGAAAGCATGGACGACCTTGTTTTTCTCACTGCGTATCTGGGCTAACTCCTGCTCTAACCCTTCGTTGATCTTCATCAAGGCTTCTTTTTCTTTCACAACTTGCTCGTAGGCTTCCCTAGAAACAGTAGTTGGCTCTGCTACCGGAATAGGAACAAGAACTGGTGCATCTGGAAATGGCATCCTCAACTGACTGGCTCTCTCCTGAATCCACTCTCTGTAAGGTGCATAGGCCTGACAGTCATTCTTTCCTAACAATGACTTCCCTCTTCTGTTAATACGTGTCCAGGCATGCTGCAGCTTGGCCAATAACTCCCCCTTCAAATCTCCGGTGAAGTACAGAGATTCCTGTACTTCCTCCTCCTTTGGCGGGTTCTTCAGCGCATATCCGAACTGACGGACGAACAATGATGGGTTGTAGTTGATACACCCTTTTCTTCCTATCAACGGGACATTAGGGTACCCAGAACAACTGAAGATAAGCTCAGATCCCAGCAGATCTCTATCAAACCATTCAACGTCTTCGGAAGATAGCCTCATCAGGCGCGCTGACCAGCTAGCTGTGGTTACACTCTTCATAAAAGATCCCTTCACGGGAAGGTGGCTTTTAAACCACATATCCAGCAATGGTACACAGAAATGAACATTCTTTCCTCTTCCCTTCTCATTCTTGTAATGCAGTGAGTGGTAGAAATCTCCGAGCATGGTCGGTACAGGATTACCAGCGGCAAACAAATAGAAGGCATCGAAGTCCACAAAATCCGGTACATTGGGAAACAATATTATGCCGTAAATGCACAGAGCCAGCACAGCATTGAAGGCAATCCAACACCCACTTTTAGCGTACTCCTGAGCTTTACCAATCAAGAACTGGAGTGAGAAGCCTGGCACTCCACGGGAAACAGCAGTCAACATCTCAGAAGCATCCACATGCAAAGCTTTTGCCAAGTCTCCTGGCTTGGGCTTAATGCCGGAATGAATGAAGGGAACCTGGTTCTGCACGGGTAACTCAGTGAACTCCACATACTCCTCAATGGTAGGCCCCATAATGAAATCAGCAAATGTAAAACATCTCAACACGGGATCATAGAATTGCATCAAAGCGTACAACCCATCTAGCTCTGTCTCCGTGGGTTTGCGCACCAATCTCAATAGTCTTCCATAGCTCATTCTGAAGCTCCTACGGACATTCTCATCAGCCAGAGAGATCAACCCAAGTAAAGGAACAATATCAGGAGTAGGCAATTTGTAAGCAACTGTCCTCCTTAAGCTAGTCATGATCAAACACTCAGAAGTCCGGGCACTAGAACTAGGGAAATGCAAATGCACCTTGTCGCGGTGAAATTTGGATACCAAACTATTGATTAGTTTGAATCGTTAATTCATTTTGCAACCGAACTTTGATTTGTCCAAAGGAAGGGATAAAGATCGGAATTCCCACAATGCAATGCAAATGCAAGCTAGATTGTTTAGGTTCGGGGGTTGGTTAAACTTAGGGAAGGTACTAGCATCCTAAGTTTCTGTAGTACTCTACAGGAACCTCTTGTTTTATGTTGTTTACTGCTAAGTGTTTATCTGCTTAAGGTTTAAAGACCCTAGGGGTTTATTTCTAAGTATACTCGATAAGGCGTCGCACCTTGTGCCTACATATCCTTACGGGAGTGGAATCAGAGTATATTGTAGTTCACCCTAAAAGGTTAGAGGAGTTCTTTGACTGTGGTCAAAGTTCCTACGGGTTTAGGGTAGTTGTTTTGATTGGGTTTAGGAGAAGAGACGAGTCTTCATTTTAAGGGAGAGATAACCACCACAAATGTAAAGAAGAGGGTTGTAGGAAATGGTCTTTGCATCATCTTAAGAAAAGGTCTTACATACTCGGATGGTCGCCAAGCATGCCTTTGTCGTTCTTAAGGCAAAGTCCCTACATGTTTGATTGTATTGTTGTGGGGGTGGAGATTATATCTCACTTAAGATGATTAACATCTATTCTCTAATGTGTTTGAAAAGTTGTATTGTTTTGATTGTGTTTGTCTAAGTTGTAACGATTAAGGTCCTTCCTATGGGGTAGGATCTATCCTATGAAGATCGACTTGAATGGGATCAAGGATCAAGTAGGAGCATGATGCAAATGATGTGCAACTACACACAACGTTGAATCATGTGTAGGTTTTTCCTTTGGACGGATGCAATGTATGAATAGATAAATTGATAATGTAAATGAATTGCGATAATGTAAATTGCAGAAAGATAAACCATACACGAACGCATGAAAGCGCTAAGTGAGTATGTGTGCTTTGTGACTAAGATAAAGCGGATAAAGATAAATGATGTATACGCATGGAAGCGCCAAGTGTAGGTGCGTGTGTCGTGTCGTGAAGTGGCGTGCACGATGGATTTTATATTTTACGATGTTGATTGATTGATTTTATTTGAATTTTAGGGAGGTTGAATTATTTGATAAAAGTTGATTTTAGTGAAAAAGTGATTGGACATTATTATTTAAGAGAAGAATTGTATTTGATTTCTAGTAAAAGTTAAGTTAATTATATTAATTAAATGGAAGGTTTTATTATTAATTATAGGTAAATTGGTAAGTGTAAATTGTAAAAGATTTACTATAGTGAATAAATATTGTTTGATTAAAAGTTATTAAAAGGCTAAATAAAATTTAAAATGAGTTAATTTTATTAAGATGAAGTAGAGATTTAAGAAAATGAGTGAATTAAAAAATTATAAAAAAAGGTTATTAAGGTTGATGACTAACTTAAATAAAATGATAGAGTTATTGGGTGAATTGAGATAAAGAGAAACAGATTAATTAGAAGGGTTAATTTAAAAGATTATTTTAATAAAACGGTTGATTAAAGGTTAATTATTGGTTAATTAATTAATTAAAATGATTATTAGATTGGTTAAGTTGATTAACGATGGATTAGAGGTGTTTAGTGGTGTGTTATGTGGTGTGTGTGATATCAGTGTGTGTGTGATTAAGATAATTACAACAAAATAATAAAAACAAATAGAGAAAACCCTAATTCCCAATTTTATCCCCAAATCCCCCTGTATCGATTCCGATTGCTCCCTCTCCGTTTCTCATCTCCGATCGCGTTTTCATTCTTCTTTTCCTTCGATTTGCTTCCTTTCGTCCACCACTTCCTCGCGTCTTCTTCAGTTTCGCTTCCTTTTCTACACAAGCAAAACAAATAACAGAGAGTATTATGGTGTTAAAATAAGATCCTCACAGTGCTTTTCGCGAATCTGAAAGGGGCAATGAGGATGAGAGGATTCCCAAGGACGCCGGCGGCTTCGTAAGTCTGGTGAGTTTCGAAGGTCGAAAGCGGAGGAGACGACGCCACTTGTTTTGTCAACAGAGTTCGCGACGCCGTTCACGAAAGGGGTTCTAACGGTGGATTTGGAAAGGGATCTCAATGTTCGAGAAATTGGTTGGTAAAAGCGGCAGCGATACGAAGAAGATAAGTTTCGCAAATTCTTCCTTTTTTGAATGTATTAGGGTTTTGATTTGGGATTGTTGAATTTCCGTGGATTTTGTCTGTGAGATTTTTTCTCTGTTTTTTCGTTTATGAGCTCCCCCTCTTATAGGCTTTACCGATAATTTATTTGCGTTAAAACCTGATTGAATGCTTTGAAGGCCCGAATGGGTTTTCCATTTTGGTTTAGGTAAACATTTGAAAACTTTCCTTCTGTGACAGCCTCCGTTATTCCACTAATTAACCATATTTGAATTGTATTGAAATAATGATTCGTTTCCCTGTTTTCGGTTTGCATTTACTGGCCATCATTGAGTAATCCTATCGTCCTGTTTTATTTCTTTCTCATAATTGCTTCTTGTTACTGCAGAAAAAGTACCAATTGCTTTCAGTTAACTCAAAGTTTAAGGAAAACGTAGCGTCTTTGAGCCTTCGTGGTGAGAATCTAAAGTTTTGCCAGAACTTTCAACAGGTTCTATTCTTCGACGGGTTTGTTGATTACGGCCATTCGTGTTCATCTGGTGTTAACTTGTTACTACATGCTGTCGCTTGCGCGAAAATAAGGTGCCGGCATGACAGAAGAGTCGCCACCTTTCGTTATTTATCCCTCAGAGCGGGAAAGGAAACGATCGGAAAAACCTGACGAATAAGGGTAAGACAAGGTCATCGCAACCATTGTCTGGGTTCGGGAGTCGGTTACGCAAGGGGAAGGTATTAGCACCCCTCACGTCCGTCGTACTCGACGGGATCCTCGCTTGTTTGCTTACTTGGACGGGTTGGTTATAATCTATCTACCTATCAAGGCTGGCTGAAAAAGAAAAGAAAAATGACTCGGCAAAGCGTCGCGCTTTATGCCTACGTATTCTCATCAGAGAATGAGAAATCAGAGTCAACGTAGTTCGGCTAACTACGGGTGAAGGTTGCTCGCTAGGACGTCGCATCCTATGCCTACGTACTTTCATCTGGTATGAAAGATCAGAGCAAACGTAGTTCGGGATACTACGGATTAAAATGGCTCAACTAGGAGGGAGACTATCAAGTCCTACTGTTATCATGCCATGGATTCATCCTATGGTCGAGGTTTGAACAGGGAACTCCTAGATGTTGTCATGCATAGGTTTCAACCTAAAAGTCTATCATCAAATCCTTATCAAAGGAAATGAGAGTCCTAAGGGATCATGTCAATGATACACAGAAACAGACACAAGCATCAGCTTTAACAGTAAAATGCATGCAATGCAAGTGAGGGAGGAAATGTGTGTGGGGTTTCAGCCTCCACAAGCTCATCTCGACCTCAAGCCAGTCATGAAATAACAGCAATCATACTGAAAATAAACAACATGCTATCAAGCAATAACAGATAAGGGAAATGAAGTGCCACCAGGCAAACAAAACACACATGCTTGAGAAAGAATCAATCCACTCTCTAATTCTAACCCTAACACAGAATCTGAATCAAATCTAAGCAAAGCTCTAAAGCAAAACCTAACCAAAAGAAGACAATCCCAGTCTTCAAGCTTCAGAACAAGCTTACCAAAGAAAGGGAGCTAAGCAAGCAGACTCATAGTGTCTTCCTCAGGAAAGCACTAGGAGGTGTATACTCAGAAGTCATACCCTATGTGGCTCAACCACTGTGATCAGTTTACATTCCTCCTCAGGAGAAATTAAACTCACAAGCAGGCTCCAACATCACTGGATATTTAGGAAATCCTATCTGAACTAGTGGAGCTAAGTGAATAGACTCATAGGACCTTCCTCAGGAAAGTACTAGGAGGCTTCCACTTAGGAGTTGTATCCCATGTGGCTCAACAACATGTGATCAGTTTACATTCCTCCTCAGGAGAAATTAAACTCACAAGTTGGCTCCAACATCATTGGATACTTAAGAAATCCTAGATAAACTAAGGGAACTAAGTGAATAGACTCCTAGGACCTTCCTCAGGAAAGTACTAGGAGGCTTCCACTTAGGAGTTGTATCCCATGTGGCTCAACAACATGTGATCAGTTTACATTCCTCCTCAGGAGAAATTAAACTCACAAGTTGGCTCCAGCATCATTGGATACTTAAGAAAGAGGTGAGAAGAAAGAATGAAAGTCAGTCATAGTGCCTTCCTCAGGAAAGTACCATGAACTTCCTTCAAACTTCAGGATCTCAAACCTCACAGACAGGGAACAAGACAAGCTCTGAGTCTCTGAATCTTGGTCTACAAGCTTCTCTTCATGATGCTCTCCATCAAGGTCTCAAGGCAACACAAGCCCCTCAACAAATTCCTCAGAATGAACCCCAAAGATGGACAGATAACCACAGGGGAGACAAAATCAATAGGCAACTTCAGAAAATACCTAAAAATACTAAACTAATGGGGAAAAATCTAACAAATATTCACAAGGGTCCTCAACACCTACTCATAACATCTACATAGGCCTCTACCTAAAAATCAAGGAAAAACTCAATCAAAGAAAATGATTCATCACCTAAACACAATCTAAACCCTAATTAGGATACCCTACATCTACCCTAATTAAACTAATCAAAATTTAATTCTAATTGCACAAAAAAGAATGGATTAAAAATCCTAAGGGAAGGTTCTAAAACAATTCCTACAAAATCATGATGTAAAACTAAACAATATAAAAGCTATTTATTTGGAAAATCTATTAAAAATATTAAACCTAAAAATAAAATCTCATTTTTATTTTTATAATTTTCTACACACTTTAATCTAATCATAGAAAAAAGAAGAAGTCAAAAATCATTTTCTATCATTTTTTAATGAATTAAACAAAACAGAAAAAACATTAAAAGAAATAAAAGAAATTAAATTAATTAAAAGGGAGGGGGGGGGGTTAGAATAGCAACTCACGCCAGTTAAAATGATTGGGCCAGCAATAAGGGGGGGGGGGGCGAATAGAAACTGAGCCCAACGCTGGTTTTAAATGAAACGCAGCGTTTCAATTATTTCTGAGTTTCCCTCTCTTTCTCAGGTTTAATCACAGCCATTGGATTGGACGAATTTGTCAATATTAGAGACTGATCCTAGGGCTCTCCTTCATCGTCCCCAATGGGACCTAGGGTTTTCAGAAACCCTCCTCTCATGCCCTAACCTTCGAGCTCCTCTATCTCTCTCCACACGCCATGATTCAACAAGATCCCAAAACAAAAAATGATCTACTAAATGCCTAGAATAAAATGGTACGATTAGTTTTTCTTGATTCCACCTAGGTTGTTCTAACAGAATCTTGCAATGCCTTGGTACAACCATGCTCAACTGATATCCATCCTCATCAAACTTCAGTCTAATGGTCTACAGATGCTCTACATGTTATGCTCATCAATCTGGCCTAATTCAAATTAACTAAAACTCATTAAACAACTAATTCTTGAAGATTCAAGAATCACTCACCTGCCATGGAACCTCATGGAACAGGCTGTAACTCTCAGGGATTGATCCTCTACCCTAACACATTAATTCTATGGCTATAAAACTAATTGAAACTAGCTAACTTAAGAGATACAAGGAGAAGAAGGAACCTGTCAAAGGGATGATGGTGAGGCTCGTGGGGATGCTTGCAGGCCTTGGAATTGGTTCAAGATGATCCTCCAATGGTCCTCAACCTTCTGTTTGCACTTGTGATGGTGGAGATGGCTTGTAGTGGAAGAATTCTTGAGTTGCTTCAACTTGAAGAAATTGCTTCAATGGCTATGTATCTCTCTCTCTCCTCTGACTTGGCTCAAGTTTCACCAACCTTTAACACTCCTCATGGCATTCTTTTTATAACAATTGATGGATGCTTCTAGATTCATCTAGAAGGACCTAGAAAAGTCATGAACTTCTCCTTAGATGAGAAGTTGAAAATATCATATCCCTTGCCTTATCCCTTGTAATCTCATGCCAAATTGTCTTAATGTGAGATATTGGATGTTAATGAATGAAAGCAGCCCTTGCATTTCACTTATGTAGGGTTTTGCAAAGTTGCCTTCTTATGCAAGTAATAAATTTCCAAAGGAAGTCCACTTTTGGAGCCTCAAATGAAAATTCTACTTAAACCAATGTTCTCAAAATGGTTTTTCCAATCAAAATGATATATTGGATGACCTATTTTGGATTTGTGGATCTCCCAAATCACTTTTCAATTTCAACTTTTCAAAGTTATAAGCCTTTTTTAGTTCATTTTTGACCAATCATGTAATCTTGTGCTATGAGCTTTTTCAACAATTTGTGACCTTCTTTCTAGACTTAAAATCACATTTTGAGCAACTTTCATGTTTTGAGTTTTTTCATTTGAGGCTTGGAAATAGGAGTTTTAGGCATTGGCTAAAATGACCTATAACTAACAAATGACCAAAATACCCCTGCCTTGCTCAAACCATAAGTTGAGTTCCACAAATCCAATCAAGGACTTCTACCACTCAAATTAAAGCTAAGAAGATCCTCTTCAACATTCATGTTGACCAAGAAATCATAGGAGTCCTCCTACTAGGGCAAAAGTTGTCTGCAAGTTGGGTGACTTTCAAGGACCCAGATTCACACACCTCTGCTGACCTGTAATTTGTCAAAACCATAACTTGAGCTCTGTAACTCCTATCAAGGACTTCCACCACTCAAATTAAAGCTTAGAACAAGCTCTACAACATTCATGTTATGGGGAAAGTGAGATATCAATCATAACTTGAGCTAAAACTGCCTGGAAAATAGGGATCAAATTAGGGTTTTTTCACTGACAATCCTCAGAAACCCTAACTCAAAACTTCTCAAACTCCTCAATCATGATGAGTTGGTCTAGGAATCATCTTTATAACATCTCTATACATCATTCCATGATCTCATGGCCCTTGGATTAAGTCTCAACCTTCTCCAAATTTTCAATTAATCTAGGGTTGACCCAGTCAAAACCCTAATTCTACCATTCATGATTGAATCCTCTGAATTCTTGCATAATGACTTCTCTGGGCTTCATGATGGCTATCAAGACATCTCATATGCTTTCCCAAAACATCAAATTCATTCTCAAAGTCTCAGAATCATCTGAGGAGCACCCACAACTTTCAAACTGTGAAGCATACAACCCTGGTTTCAACCCATTCCTCTTTGAACTTTCTGATGAAGGTATCAACTTTCAAACACTCAATGAATGAATAATTGTTGGTCAAATTTTGGGGTGCAACAGCTGCCCCTATTCAAACGGCTTGAACCTGACTGGGTGAGAAGCGAACGGCTCTCAGCCAATCAAGGTGCGAGACGGTTGAATACCGGTAAACCCGAAAATTTGCCAACTGCACAAGCACACGGTACTCTGCGGGGAACAAATCTCTGAATACTGCAACACTAGCTGCTCAACAACTAGCTGGAGAAATACTGATCTGACATCACCGTCAGTTATCCACATTAAATTCTTCTGACGTTGCCTTCAGACAACCACAACACCCAACATCGCCGCCGGAGAAACACATCTGACAGAATACCACGCATCGTTGCTGGGAAACTGAATCTGACATCGCCGTCTGAAACAAACATCGCTCTAAGAGACACTCGACATCCCCGTCGTACCAACATCATCTCTGCTGGGGATTTAAAGAGTCTGACATCGCCGTCAAACAAACATCCAACCTCGCTGCCGGAAACAAACATAATCTGACCTTGCCGTCGAATCCAAACATCCAACCTCGCCGCCGGACACAAACATAATCTGACCTCGCCGTCGGATAATCAAAATACCCCGCGTTGCCGCTGGAGAAAATACCACACTGAACAACTCTGACCTGGGGTTCACCCCTGGTAAATGGAACAAAAGGTACACTTGCGTATTTGAAACTACTCTGCTGGGGATGAGAGACTCAACCGAGCACACTCTGATCTGGGGTTCACCCTCAGAACCATAACGAACATCGGAATACTACTGCACAATGATCCCACTGTAGAACTTCAACATCAGAACTATATGAAACCCTGGCCCCTGGCCACTTCCAACTTCAGCTAGAAAAACATCCTTGGCCTTCAAGGATAGCAACTCTGCAGGAGGTATCTTTGACTTCAGTCTGAAGAAAATGATCCTTGGCCTTCAAGGATACATGAATCTGCCTTCAGGCAACTCCATCTCTGCTATAGAGCATCTGAAACTTCAGTCAGGGATATACTTCGGCCTTCAGTCCGAAAAATGAATCCTAGGTCATTCATGACCTTGGGGGATAACCTTGCCTTCAGGCACCTTCGCTTCAGCTCGGGAAATCTGGGACTTCAGTCAGAGAAATGGTATCCTGAGCCATTCATGACTCTACGGGGATTCAAACACTTTGCCTTCAGGCAAAACTCCGCTTCAGCTGGAGAAACATCTTTGACTTCAGTCAGAAGAAAAACTATTCACTTGATCGTGCTCAATCATCACCTCAGGATAACTGACTTGGTCTTCAGACTCACACGAATCACTCTGTTGTATCTACAACCTCTGGAACCTTGTCTTCAGCCATACGTTGATTCATCAACAAGGAAATCTGAACTCACCGGAACCTTCTGATATCGCCACCGGGCGCTTACGAAATCCATCTTCAGATTAGACATCGTTGTTGGAGCAGACATATCATGCTGCTGAGGACTTTCAAGAATCAACTTGAACAAACAGATCCGTCGGGCATCTTCAATAATCGTCCTGAACTGATAACCCTTCTGGAGCTAACATTCTGTTGGGTATCCCAGAAACCTTCATGGGCAACTCCTGCTGGAGGCGCTATTGGGGAGCTCAAGTATCATACTAGGCGAACCACTCGGGAAGCTGTACTGGGGTCTTAAGAATCGTCTTAAGCAAACGGCCCTGCTGAGGAGTTCGAGAATCATCTTGAACTGAAGACTTTTGCTGGGGATCTCAAAAATCATCTTGAGCGAGCGACCGCGGGGATCACACCGGGGTCTTTAAGAATCATCTCGCAAGCGGTCTTGCTGGGGAGAACATCAAGAATCGTCCTGAGCAACCGGTCTTTTGGTGGTACACCTGTAAAACAAGAATAATAATGACCTAGGTCATGCTTATGATGCATATGCTTCGGCGTCATGCCTCACATAGTGGGAATGATATGCAGTTATGCTAAATGCCATGCAATCATGCACAATGCTATTGCAACGTTTAAATGCTATGCAGTCATGCACAATGCTATGCAACGTTTAAATGCTTATGCAGTCATGCACAATGCTATGCAATCATGCACAATGGTGCGATCCCATCAGCAAAATAAATGCCGAAGGGGGGAAATCCTCCTGTCAAGGAGAAAGAACCACTCAGGTAGAGGAGTCATCCTGCTGAGGAGAACGTGAACACGCCAATATCAATTAGGCTCTGTCTGAGGAATTGATTTTCCGCGAACTGCTGCAGGGCAAACAACTTCAGCTGACTGCTGTAGGGGGCAAAGCTCTACGAGAACTTGGATCTGCTGATATCAATCGCGAGAATGAACTGCGCGGCCATCTCGGCTACTCTTCTGGGGATGATCACTCTGTGGGGAGCCAACTTCAGCTGCTTAATACTCCACTGGGAAAAAACCAATCATGATCTGATCAACTTCCAAGGATTCGGATCTCTTGGACATCTGCAAACTCGGCTGAGGAAGGAGAAATCATTCTACTTCGATGGAGAGAGTGCGATTCTGGGGAAACACAGCATTAGCTGCCCCACGCTCTGCTGGGGAAAATTGATCATGATCTGATCAACTTCCAAGGATTCGGCTTTTCTGCGGACTCAGCCGGGGAGAGAAATCATTCTACTTCGTTGGAGAGTGCAACTCTGATGGGGAATTTGATTCCACTGGGGAAGAAAGCATCATCTGACTTCGGGGGAGAGAGTACAACTCTGCAAGGGAATACAACATCAGCTGTTCCAACACTCTACTGGGGAGGAGGAAATCATCCAACTTCAGGAGAGAATACGACTCTGGTGGGGAATCTCAGTTCCGTTGGAGACTTCAGTCTGGCACCATCAGTTATTGCATCCTTCGGCTAACGAACAGCCTCCTGCGAAACCTGCACTTGTGACCCGGTGCGGGGGATAATCCTGCTTCGGTGACTTTACTGGGGAAAACACGAGCTTCAGCTTCCCAAACATTTCTAAGAACTCTGCACTTGTGACCCGGTGCTGGGGGAAGACGACATCATTCTTCGGTGCTTGACTCAGCTGATGAAGTGACCTACCTTCAGGATGCGTCTGCTTGGGGAAGAGAATCATCTCTGCGCGGGGAAGACATATCAATGCTCACTATTCTGATTCTGATTCTGCGGAGGAGAGACTACTGAACTCTGCTGGAGAAGGAGGACTCGCTCCGCTTCGGGGATATCAATCCTGGTCTGCTGAGGGTAGTCTTGACCCTAATCTGATGAGGGGTAAACGCCATCTCAATCTGCTGTAGTCTCAAACTGTACAGGGGGAACGACCTCAAACCGTACATCTCTGCGGAGAAACAATCCTGATTCAACAACGCCAACACAGGGAATACAGGCTACCAATCATGGAGTCAAGTAACAGGTTATGCTGTAGGATAGCAACCCAATGACCGCAAGGCTTCTTCAGAAGGTTCGGGTTTTGACGGGGTAATGACACGATTCCCCGATACTCAATTCTTGCCAGGGTGGACAAACTCATTTGAACAACTTGCCCCAGTGTATTTCAACTTGCCCCAATCCGACCTTTGGGAATAATTCATTCTGAGCCGAAAACAACTGGCAACAAGACAATCTTCAGAGGGCTTGCCCCAGCGTCTGCACAACGGGAGGATTCATCCTCAACTAATCAACTTTCAGCATGGTCGGCTTCAATATCTCTGAAGTAGTTTGCCCCTGAACGAGCGATGAGCGACTCAACATGCTCTGATCGAACACTGGAGGGATCTGCCCTCAAATCGCAAGAATTCTGGATAACTGCCCCTGATTGGGTCTCGGGAAGATTCACTTCCGATCAACCGCTTCTGGCATAAACTGCCCCATAATCAACTGATGCTCCGGGACTTGTCCTCAGACAAACCGATTCCAAACTCACAGGAAGTCATTGCCCCAGATTCACAGGGCTTCGCAGCATACCATTCCGATCCAGACCTCTGGCGATTCAGTCCTGATTGACTATTCCTTGCTGAAGTTCCTTCATGTCAGCTACTAACCTGCAACTAAAATTGTTTATTCACGAATGGTAATTCTAATGCAGTGTTCATGCAAATTTCGAAAAAATGTTGTACTGTCACTCATTTACGTGTCATGCTAGTGAGTGACGAATGAACCAAAGAGTTCAAACGTAGTGCTGATGCGATCGGTGAAAAATGCAATAAGGATACGATTAGCAAATCGTGAAGGAGTCAGGTTACTCAACCTTATCGTAATGCGCTTTCAGAATAAACCCTGCCTCAATTAGGTCTTTTAAGGGCTGTATCGTGGTCGGGTTCACGGTTCGTGAAACAAAGGATATTTGGATCAAATTATGATTTGTACCCACCCCTTCTACGTGATGACCTCCGATCCTAAAGTCTAGTTAACTTAGCTCGAGCGCTCTCCTCTTCGAGAGGTATGTTGAACATTGAGAACAACTGGTTAAAGAACTCACAAGGGTTTCGGAGTGACAGTTACTCCTTTTTCGTTTTCGGTGTCTGTGTCTACACGACTTCATCCTTGTTCGAGGATTTTCCTTTTTTATAATCCTTTCTTTTTCATTCTTTTGTTTTGATTCCCTAATTTTTGCCTGGACTGACTCCTTTTGAGTTTTTTTCGATTTTTTTCTTTTGAAGTCCAGCGGGATGCCCTGATTTTTGCCTAAGTATTTGCTTTCTAGCTTTTCTTTTTTACTTAGCGGGCTTTCTTATTTTTCTCTCTTTTTTTTTCTTGGAACAAGTCGTGCGACACTGGTTGTCTTGATTGCTCCGAAAGGATTATAACTTGTCTCACTCCTGATTAGTGAGGTTTAACCATTGTGGTTGATGAGGTACGACCTCTGGAGAGGGATATGATGTGATTGGCCCTCGAAGGACAACACTCCTCTATAAGACTTGAACGCTCGATCAAGCTAACTGACAACTACCCTGCCCCGGGTTAAGATGCGAGGGTTTAAAAATTCCGAAAGAAACTCCTACTTCTCGGCTCGAAGTGGTTAACAAGGGATTCTCTTCCTTATCTCTCCGGTGTTTAGGGATTTGAAACAATGCCTTGTACGTCATCGGCAAAGTTTTATCTGAAAGCAATACGATCATTGGCTATGAGTATTCAGTTTCATCATCCTCCCCCCGCTCATTGCTAATCATAGTAATAAAGTGGAGTAAATAAAATGCAAGTGTCAGTGCAATGCAGTAAATGAGTGACAACGACATAACTAATTCTGAAAAATGCATAGTCACTTTATTAATATTACCATTCGAAACATACAATGTTTACCAACAAGTAGCAACTAACAGAAAAGAAACTACAAGTGCAAATGGTAAAAAGTCCGAGGACTGCCAATGTTGAGGACGTCTGCCCGTCTGGATCACTGGCTTCCGGAAATAACCCTCTGAATCTGCGAGCTCAAACAGCCGAGAGGTTGTCACGTACCACCAAAACTCCGTCTGGAAAGGAAATACACCCTTGGTCGATCAATTGCTGCACTTTCGCCTGGAAAGCCTTGCAATCTTCAGTTGAATTCCCCAGAGATCCACCATGGTAGCCACACTGAGCATGAGGATTGTACCCTGGAGGGTAAGGCTCAGGCACGGGCTTGAGAGCTTTCGGTTCCACCAAGGAATTCTGAATCAGCAGTGGAAGAATCTGGCTATAAGGCACAGGCACTGGATGGGAAGAAGCATTCCTTTGTTCCACGTAGTTGCGAGGTCTCTTGTGATCCTGGGTGTTGCACCCCAAAATTTGACCAACAATTATTTACTCATTGAATGTTTGGAAGTTGATACCTTCATCAAAAAGTTCAAGAGATCCCCAGAGAAGTGGTTTGAAACCAGGGTTGTGTGCTTCACAGTTTGAAAGTTGTGGGTGCTCCTCAGATGATTCTGAGACTTTGAGAATGGACTAGATGTTTTGAGAAAGCCTATGAGATGTCTTGATAGCCATCATGAAGCCCAGAGAAGTCATTATGCAAGGGTTCAGAAGATTCAACCATGAATGGTAGAATTAGGGTTTTGACTGGGTCAACCCTAGATCAGCTGAAGATTTGGAGAAGGTTAAGACTTAATCCAAGGGCCATGAGATCATGGAATGATGCATAGAGATGTTTTAAAGATGATTCCTAGGCCAACTCATCATGATTGAAGAGTTTGAGAAGTTTTGAGTTAGGGTTTCTGAGGATTGTCAGTGAGAAAACCCTAATTTGATCCCTATCTTCCAGGCAGTTTTAGCTCTAGATGTGATTGATATCTCATCTTCCCCACAACATGAATGTTGTAGAGCTTGTTCTAAGCCTTAATTTGAGTGGTGGAAGTCCTTGATAGGAGTTACAGAGCTCAAGTTATGGTTTTGACAAATTACAGGTCAGCAGAGGTGTGTGAATCTGGGTCCTTGAAAGTCACCCAACTTGCAGACAACTTTTTCCCTAGTAGGATGATTCCTATGGTTTCTTGGTCAACATGAATGTTGAAGAGGATCTTCTTAGCTTTAATTTGAGTGGTAGAAGTCCTTGATTGGATTTGTGGAACTCAACTTATGGTTTGAACAAGACAGGGGTATTTTGGTCATTTGTCAGTTATAGGTCATTTTAGCCAATGCCTAAAACTCCTATTTCCAAGCCTCAAATGGAAAAACTCAAAACATGAAAGTTGCTCAAAATGTGATTTTAAGTCTAGAAAGAAGGTCACAAATTGTTGAAAAAGCTCATAGCACAAGATTACATGATTGGTCAAAAATGAACTAAAAATGGCTTATAACTTTGAAAAGTTGAAATTGAAAAGTGATTTGGGAGATCCACAAATCCAAAATAGGTCATCCAATATATCATTTTGATTGGAAAAACCATTTTGAGAACTTTGGTTTAAATAGATTTTTCATTTGAGGCTTAAAAAATGAGGTTCCTTTGGAAATTTGTTGCTTGAAAAAGAAGGCAATGTTGGAAAACTTGACATAAGGCAATTACAAGGCATGTGAGCTTCCTTACCATTCCATATTATCATGTGGTGAGATTTTAAAAGGTGTGTAAGTTGGTTAGAGGTGATATATCATGAGATCCCAACTTATCATCACATGAGACTTTCATGAAGTTTCCACCCCATTCTAGATGAATCTAGAAGCATCCATCAATTGTTATAAAAAGAATGCCATGAGGAGTGTTAGAGGTTGGTGAAACTTGAGCCAAGTCAGAGGAGAGAGAGAGATACATTGCCATTAGAGAGGTTTCTTCAAGTTGAAGCAACTCAAGATATCTTCCACTACCAGCCATCACCTTCACAACAAGTGCAAACAGAAGGTTGAGGACCATTGTAGGATCATCTTGAACCAACTCCAAGCCTTGGAACCATCTCTACATCACTGCACCATAACCTCTTGACAGGTTCTTTCTTCACTCTCTATCTCCTAAATTATGTAGTTTTAGTTCATTCTTTAGGTATATAATTGATGTGCTAGGGTAGAGGATTCTTTCCCTTGAATTAGAGCAAGATTGGTGAGGTTTCTCACCAGAACCATGAATCTTTAATCTCCCATAGCTGGCTGTTTGATGAGTTTTAGGTAGCAAGAATTAGGTTAGAATAACCAGGACAACATCAAGAGTATCTGTAAATCATTAGACTGAAGTTTAATAAGGATTGATATCAGTTGAAAATTTTGAACCGTGTTTGTACCAAGATGTTCAAGGCTTCTGTTTGGATTATCCACGAGGAATTAAGAGAAAGTGAACGTATGGTCGTGTAGAGCTTGAGTAGTAGGTCATTTCCTGTTTTGGAATCGAGTCAAACCGTGGCGTGTGGAGAGAGATAATGGAGCTCGAAGTTTCGGGCATGGAGGAGGGGTTTGCAGGTTAGGGTTTTGGTCCAAGGAAGAAGAAAGGTCCGTGGCCGTTGGATGGAAGTCAAGGGCTTGACTGGGGGAACGATCGTATGGCTGTGGTTAATTCTGAGAGTTGGAGGGAAGATTTGAATATGATGAAACGCGGCGTTTCATTAAACCGCTTCTGGGCCTATAGCGCTATTGGCACCCCCCTTTTTGTTGGCCCAGTCAGTTTGAACTAGCGCCTGTTGCTATTCTGACCCCCCTCCCCTTTAATTCATTTAATTCTTTTATTTTTCTTTTTAATATTTTTCTGTTTTGAATAATTCATTAAAAATTGGAAATTAATTCTTTTTTAATTCTTTTTTTTTCCCTATGAGTAGATGAAGGTGTATAGAAAATTATAAAAATAAAAATGAGATTTTATTTTTAGGTTTAATATTTTTAATAGATTTTCCAAATAAATAGCTTTTATAAGGTTTAGTTTTATGTCATGATTTTGTGGGAATTGTTTTAGAACCTTCCTTTAGGGTTTTTAATCCATTCTTTTTTGTGCAATTAGATGATGAATCATAGTTCCCCATAGGTTTTTTTCTAGAATTTTAGAATTAAATCTTGATTAGTTTAATTAGGGTAGATTTAGGGTATCCTAATTAGGGTTTAAATTGTGTTTAGGTGATGATTCACTTTCTTTGATTGAGTTTTGTTTTGATTTTTAGGTAGAGACCTTTGTAGATGTTATGAGTAGGTGTTGAGGACCCTTGTGAATAATTGTTAGATTTTTCCCCATTAGTTCAGTGTTTTTAGGTATTTTCTGAAGATTGCCTGTTGATTTTGTCTCCCCTGGGGTTGTCTGTTCATCTGTGGGGTTTATTCTGAGGAATTTGTTGAGGGGCTTGTGTTGCCTTGAAGATATTGATGGAGAGCATCATGAAGTGAAGATTGTAGATCAAGATTCAGAGACCCAGAGCTTGTCTTGTTCCTTGTTGGTGAGGTTTGAGATCCTGAAGTTTGAAGGAAGTTCATGGTACTTTCCTGAGGAAGGCACTATGAATGACTTTCGTTCTTTCTTCTCACCTCTTTCTTAAGTATCCAATGATGTTGGAGCCAACTTGTGAGTTTAATTTCTCCTGAGGAGGAATGTAAACTGATCACATGTTGTTGAGCCACATGGGATACAACTCCTAAGTGGAAGCCTCCTAGTACTTTCCTGAGGAAGGTCCTATGGGTCTATTCACTTAGTTCCATTAGTTTATCTAGGATTTCTCAAGTATCCAATGATGTTGGAGCCAACTTGTGAGTTTAATTTCTCCTGAGGAGGAATGTAAACTGATCACATGTTGTTGAGCCACATGGGATACAACTCCTAAGTGGGAGCCTCCTAGTACTTTCCTGAGGAAGGTCCTATGAGTCTGTTCATTTAGTTCCACTAGTTCAGATAGGATTTCCTAAATATCCAGTGATGTTGGAGCCTGCTTGTGAGTTTAATTTCTCCTGAGGAGGAATATAAACTGATCACAGTGGTTGAGCCACATAGGGTATGACTCCTGAGTATACACCTCCTAGTGCCTTCCTGAGGAAGACACTATGAGTCTGTTTGCTTAGCTCCCTTTCTTTGGTAAGCTTGTTCTGAAGCTTGAGGACTGGGATTGATTTCTCTTGTTTTTGGTTTTGCTTGAGAGCTGTGCTTAGATTTGTTTAGATTCTGTGATTAGGGTTAGGATTAGAGAATAGATGATTCTTTCTTAAGTGTGTTTTGTTTGCCTGATGGCACTTCATCCTTTATCTGTATATTGCTTGATAGCATGTTGTTTATCTTCAGTATGATTGCTGTTATTTCATGACTGGCTTGAGGTTGAGATGAGCTTGTGGAGGCTGAAGCCCACACACATTTCCTCCCTCACTTGCATTGCATGCATTTTACTGTTAAGCTGATGCTTTTGTCTGTTTTGGTGTATCATTGACATGATCCCTTAGGACTCTCATTTCCTCTGATGAGGATTTGATGATAGACTTTTAGGTTGAAACCTATGCATGACAACATCTAGGAGTTCCCTGTTCAAACCTCAACCATAGGATGAATCCATGGCATGATAACAGTAGGACTTGATAGTCTCCCTCCTAGTTGAGCCATTTATCCCGTAGTTTCCCGAACTACGTTTGCTCTGATCTTTCATACCAGATGAAAGTACGTAGGCATAGGATGCGATATCCTAGCGAGCAACCTTCCCAACCTTTCCCCCGTAGTTAGCCGAACTACGTTGACTCTGATTTCTCGTTCCAGACGAGAATACGTAGGCATAAAGTGCGACGCTTTGCCGAGTCATTTTTCTTTTCTTTTTCAGCCAGCCTTGATAGGTAGATAGAATAAAACCAACCCGTCCAAGTAAACAAACAAGCGAGGATCCCGTCGAGTACGACGGACGTGAGGGGTGCTAATACCTTCCCCTTGCGTAACCGACTCCCGAACCCAGACAATGGTTGCGACGACCTTGTCTTACCCTTTTTCGTCAGGTTTTTCCGATCGTTTCCTTTCCCGCTCTGAGGGATAAATAACGAAAGGTGGCGACTCTTCTGTTCAGCCGGCGCCGATTTTCGCAGTAGCGACAGCTGGCGACTCTGCTGGGGACCGAACCCAGAATCTCTGGTTCTCCGGTTCCCTATGAGAGTCAATCCTATCGTTTGTGTGTTTGCTTGTTGGGTTGCGTTTATTTATCGCATTTTTACTTCCCGCACTTTACTTCCCGCATTTTATTTCCCGCATTTTATTTCCAGTTTGATATGATTATCTGTGCTGCTGTGGGAGAGGGATGTTACTGTGAGTGAAAAGCCGGACCTGGGCTTGAGTACACACCTAGATATAGTTGTGGAGAAGTAGTAGACGAACCTGTCTGCTGAGCAGGCACAGTTCCCTACGAAAATCTGCGCTCAGACGAGATTCTTGCAGAGGTGCTCCTTTCCGGTCCTGAGGATCTGAGGGGAGTCCAGACGTGAGGATTGTCGACTCTGGGGACCGATCATTTGGAAGTCAGCTAAGAGAGGCCTCTTCATGACTTGACGATGCCACTCCTTCTGGGAATCGTATTGTCACTCATGAATGTCTGTGACGCTGACAACCGCATAGGATGCCGTACCTTTGTCCGTGGATTAGGTCCATCATACCTGTGAGTGGGGTTGGGATATTGCAGGAAACTTTGACCTCCAGACTACCTGGTTTTCTTGACAGTGAATCAGTTATGTTGGGTTCTCAGTTGCAGATATGTTCTTGATAGAGCAAGGGTTTGATCAAAGGATCTTATCATCGGATGTTTGTCTGTTCTTGATAGAGCAGGCCTTGATCAGAGTATTGTTATCAGAGGTTTGTTCTGGATGGAGCAGATTTTTGAGTGGGGTCTGAAGATCTCGACAGCGGTTGTCATTTGTTCTTGGTAGGGCAGATTTTGAGTGGGGTTTGAAGATCTCATCAGCAGCTGTGTATTTGTTCTTGAGAGGGCAGATTTCTGATTTGGGGTCCGAAGACTTCATCAACAGATATTCCTTGATCTTGCATCCGGGGTCTTTATTATCAGGCCTTCGTTCTTGTCAGGGCAGAATTTTGATCTCGATCCTACCAGATGGTTATTCACAACAGATCAGATCAGTGGTTTAACACCGGGGTTTCCCTCTCATCAGCGACTGTTGACATCGAATCTCCACAGCAGCTACCCGGATACATTATTGCATGACTGCATTTTGCATTAGCTCTCATATTCATGTTTGCATTCCATTAGCATGTGTCTGTGCTACAGGCGCGTTTCGTACCCTGATTCTGGTGTCCCGAGCAATATGAGATATTTTGTTCCATGAATGGATCTAGTCTTATCACTGTATTGACACTATGTTGGCACGTTGACACCAGAATTAGGGGTGATCTCCTAAACGTACAGACACCCATAATTCATCTTGCATGGCAGAAGCCGGGACTTGTCTTCTAACCCTTGTGTTTGCAGGTTTGACTCAGAATCGAGCAGCTCAGACTAATGGAGCAGATACAAGCTGAACTGGGGAAAGTCCAAAGCCAGCTGGGGCAGGTCATGAATGACATACAGGCAGTGCGTCTGGACCAGCAAGTGCTCAGAGAGGAGAATCAGCAGCTGCAGAATCAGTTGAGCTTTCTCATGGGAGTGGTGAGAAGTATGCTAAATAAGGAGAGTGGTCAAGCACCCAAGGAGGGGACCAAAGTGCTTCCCCCATTGCCGTCATTGCCACCTGTGCTGAAGCCAAGTGGACCTCATGGACCCTCTACACAGCATGAAGCCCGAGGCCTGTCTCGTCATCAGCCGCGCCGAGCATCTCAGAATAATCCTGAAGGTTATGGTCAAAAGAAGAAGCTACTTGATAGAGCTGTAGACCCACTACCTGTGAGTTATGCCCAGCTGCTGCCGCTGTTGGTTCAGAACCGTGTTCTCAAGCTTCGGACCTCAAATCCACCAGATGACGTGTCACCAGACGTTGATCTAAGCATGCGTTGTGATTTCCACTCAGGAGCGCCGGGGCACCATGTTGAAACATGTAAGGCTCTCCGGAATAAGATTCAGGATCTGATCGACTCGAGGACAATTAGGCTTGTGCCGGGCGGCATAAGAGCATCGGGAAAGTTTATCCCTTACCCTGCAGAAGAGGTGAATGATTTCACTCCTTTGCCCGAAGCTGAGAAAGATCTTGGATACGTCCCGCGACCTTTGGTGACTGAATCGCCTCGCTCGCAGTTTCTACCTGGATCAAGTTCGAGGACGCAAGCGCCTAAGCGAGAGACCGTCTCCATTCAGAAACGACGACCTCTTGCTCCTGGGCGGAAAGAATACCAGCACCAGGATCACAAAAGACCTCGCAACCACGTGGAACAAAGGAATGTTTCTTTCCATCCAGTGCCTGTGCCGTATAGCCAGATTCTTCCACTGTTGGTTCAGAATTCCTTGGTGGAACCGAAAGCTCTCAAGCCCGTGCTAGAGCCTTACACTCCAGGGTACGATCCTCATGCTCAGTGTGGCTACCATGGTGGATCTCTGGGGCATTCAACTGAAGATTGCAAGGCTTTCCAGGCGAAGGTGCAGCAATTGATCGACCAAGGGTGTATTTCCTTTCCAGATGGAGTCTTGGTTGTGCGTGGCGACCTCTCAGCTGTTTGAGCTCGTAGATTCAGAGGGTTGTTTCCAGAAGCCAGTGATCCAGACGGGCAGACGTCCTCAACATTGGCAGTCCTCGGACTTTTTACCATTCGCACTTGTAGTTTCTTTTCTGTTAGTTACTACTTGCTGTTAAACATTGTATGTTTCGAATGGTAATGATGTTAATAAAGTGACTATGCATTTTTTCTGAATTAATTATGTCGTTGTCACTCATTTACTGCATTGCACTGACACCTGCATTCTACTTACTCCACTTTATTACTATGATTAGCAATGAGCGGAGGGAGGATGATGAAACTGAATACTCATAGCCAATGATCGTATGGCTTTCTGATAAAACCTAGCCGATGACGTACAAGGCATTGTTTCAAATCCCCTAAACACCGGAGAGATAAGGAAGAGAATCCCTTGTTAACCACTTCGAGCCGAGAAGTAGGAGTTTCTTTCGGATTGTTAAACCCTTGCATCTTAACCCGGGGCAGGGTAGTTGTCAGTTAGCTTGATCGAGCGTTCAAGTCTTATAGAGGAGTGTTGTCCTTCGAGGACCAATCACATCATATTCCTCTCCAGAGGTCGTACCTCATCAACCACAATGGTTAAACCTCACTAATCAGGAGTGAGACAGTTATAATCCTTTCGGAGCAATCAAGACAACCAGTGTCGCACGACTTGTTCCAAGAAAAAAAAAGAGAAATAAGAAAGCCCGCTAAGTAAAAAAGAAAAGCTAGAAAGCAAATACTTAGGCAAAAATCAGGGCATCCCGCTGGACTTCAAAAGAAAAATCGAAAAGAACTCAAAAGGAGTCAGTCCAGGCAAAATTAGGGAATCAAAACAAAAGAATGAAAAAGAAAGGATTATAAAAAAAGAAAAAATCCTCGAACAAGGACGAAGTCGTGTAGACGCAGACACCGAAAACGAAAAGGAGTAACTGTCACTCCAAAACACCTTGAGAATTCTTTAACCAGTTGTTCCCAATGTTCAACATACCTCTCGAAGAGGAGAGCGCTCGAGCTAAGTTAACTGAACTTTAGGATCGGAGAACATCACGTAGAAGGGGTGGGTACAAATCATAATTTGAGCCAAATATCCTTTGTTTCACGAACCGTGAACCCGACCACGATACAACCCTTAAAAGACCTAATTGAGGCAGGGTTTATTCTGAAAGCGCATTACGATAAGGTTGAGTAACCTGACTCCTTCATGATTTGCTAATCATATCCTTATTGCATTCTTCACTGATCGCATCGGCACTACGTTTGAACTCTTTGGTTCATTCGTCACTCACTAGCATGACACGTAAATGAGTGACAGTACAACATTTTTTCGAAATTTGCATGAACACTGCATTAAAATTACTGTTCGTGAATAAACAATTTTAGTTGCAGGTTAGTAGCTGATACGAAGGAACTTCAGCAAGGAATAGTCAATCAGGACTGAATCGTCTGAGGTCTGGATCAGAATGGTATACTGCGAAGCCCTGTGAACCTGGGGCAATGACTTCCTGTGAGTTTGGGATCGGGTTGTCTGAGGACAAGTCCCAAAGCATCAGTTGATTATGGGGCAGTTTATGCAAGCAGCGGTTGATCGGAAGTGAATCTTCTCGAGACCCAATCAGGGGCAGTGATCCAGAATTCTTGCGATTTAAGGGCAGATCCCTCCAGTGTTCAGTCAGAGCATGTTGAGTCGCTCATCGCTCGTTCAGGGGCAAACTACTTCAGAGATATTGAAGCCGACCATGCTGAGAGTTGATTAGTTGAGGATGAATCCTCCCGTTGTGCAGATACTGGGGCAAGCCCTCTGAAGATTGTCTTGTTGCCAGTTGTTTTCGGCTCAGATTGAATTATTCCCAAAGGTCGGATTGGGGCAAGTTGAAATGCACTGGGGCAAGTTGTTCAAATGAGTTTGTTCACCCTAGCAAGAATTGAGCATCGGGGAATCGTGTCATTACCCCGTCAAAACCCGAACCTCCTGAAGAAGCCTTGCGGTCATTGGGTTGCTATCCTACAGCATAACCTGTTACTTGACTCCATGATTGGTAGCCTGTATTCCCTGTGTTGGCGTTGTTGAATCAGGATTGTTTCTCAGCAGAGGCGCACAGTTTGAGGTTGTTCCCCCTGTACAGTTTGAGACTGCAGCAGATTAAGATGGCGTTTATCCCTCATCAGATTAGGGTCAAGATTGCCCTCAGTAGACCAGGATTGGCATCCCCGAAGCGGAGCGAGTCCTCCTTCTCCAGCAGAGTTCAGTAGTCTCTCTTCCGCGGAATCAGAATCAGAATAGTATGTCTTCCCCAGGTAGAGGTGATTCTCTTCCCCAAGCGGACGCATCCTGAAGGAATGTCACCTCATCAGCTGAGTCAAGCGCTGAAGCATGATGTCTTCCCCAGCACCGGGTCACAAGTGCAGAGTTCATAGAAATGTTTTGGAAGCTGAAGCTCGTGTTTTCCCCAGTAAAGTCGCCGAAGCAGGTGTCCCCCCCCGCACCGGGTCACAAGTGCAGGTCTCGTAAGAAGCTAGTCGTATGCCGAAGTATGCAGTAACTGATGGTGCCAGACTGAAGTCTCCAGCGGAATTGAGATTCCCCACCAGATCCGTATTCTCTCCTGAAGTTCGATGATTCCCTCTTCCCCAGTAGAGTGTTGGAACAGCTGATGTTGTATTCCCCTGCAGAGTTGTACTCTCCCCCGGAGTCAGATGATCCTTTCTTCCCCAGCGGAATTGAAATCCCCCATCAGAGTCGTACTCTCCAGTGAAGTAGAATGATTTCTCTCCCCGGCTGAGTCTGCAGAAAATCCGAATCCTGGGAAGTTGATCATGATCAATTTTCCCCAGCAGAGCGTAGAACAGCCAATGCTGTACTTCCCCCAGAGTCGTACTCTATCCAGTAAAGCAGAATGACTTCTCCTTCCTCAGCCGAGTCCCTAAAGGTTGATCAGATCATGATTGGTTTTTCCCCGGTGGAGGGTGGAGCAGCTGAAGTTGTTTCCCCACAGAGTTATCCTCCCCAAAAGAGTAGCCGAGGCGGCCGCGCAGTTCATTCTCGCGATTGATATCGGCAGATCCAAGTTCTCGTAGAGCTTCATCCCCTGCCGCAGTCAGCTGAAGTTGTTCCCCTGCAGCAGTTCGCGGAAGATCAATTTCCCAGACAGAGCCTGATTGATATTGGCGTGTTCACGTTCTCCTCAGCAGGATGATTCCTCCACCCGAGTGGTTCTTTCTCCTTGACAGGAGGATTCCCCCTTCGGCATTTATTTTGCTGACGGGATCGCATCATTGTGCATGATTGCATAGCATTGTGCATGATTGCATGGCATTTAGCATAAACGCATATCATTCCCACCGTGTGGGGCATAGCGCAGAAGCATACGCATCATAAGCATGATCTAGGTCATTATCATCCTTATCGTACAGGTGTACTATCGAAAGACCGGTTGCTCAGGACGATTCCTGATGTTCTCCCCAACAAGGTTGTTTTCTTAGATGATTCTAAAGACCCCGGTGTGATCCCCGCAGTCGCTCGCTCAAGATGATTTTTGAGATCCCCAGCGAAGTCTTCAGTTCGAGATGATTCTCAAGTCCCTCAACAGAGCCGTTTGCTTAAGATGATTCTTAAGACCTCAGTACAGCTTCCCGAGTGGTACGCCTAGTATGATACTTGAGCTCCCCAATAGCGTCTCCAGCAAGAGTCGCCCAGGAAGATTCCTGGAATTCCCAACAGAATGTTTGCTCCAGAAAGGTTATTAGTTCAGGACGATTCTTGAAGATGCCCGACGGATCTGTTTGTTCAAGTTGATTCTTGAAGTCCTCAGCAGCATGATATGTCTGCTCCAACAACGATGTCTGATCTGAAGATGGATTTCGTAAACGCCCGATGGCGATATCAGAAGGTTCCGGTGAGTCCAGATTTCCGTGTTGAAGAATCAACAAGTAGCTGAAGACAAGGTTCCAGGGTTGTAGATACAACAGAGTGATTCGTGTTGGTCTGAAGACCAAGTCAGTTGTCCTGAGGTGATGATTGATTGCGATCAAGTGAATAGTGTTTCTTCCGACTGAGGTCGAAGATGTTTCTCCAGCTGAAGCGGAGTTTTGCCTGAACGCAAAGTGTTTGAATCCCCGTGGAGTCATGAATGGCTCAGGATACCATTTCTCTGACTGAAGTCACAGATTTCCCAAGCTGAAGCGAAGGTGCCTAAGGGCAAGGTTATCCCCAAGGTCATGAATGACCTAGGATTCATTTTTCGGGCTGAAGGCCGAAGTATATCCCTGACTGAAGTCTCGGATACTCTATAGCAGAGGCGGAGTTGCCTGAAGGCAGATCCATGTATCCTTGAAGGCCAAGGACCACTTTCTTCAGGCTGAAGTCGAAGATACCTCCTGCAGAGTTGCCATCCTTGAAGGCCAAGGATGCTTATCTTCAGAAGTACTTGAAGATCTTTTCTAGCTGAAGCTGGAAGTGGCCAGGGGTCAGGGTTTCATATAGCTTTGATGTTGAAGTTCTACGGCGGGCAGTGTGCAGCAGTATTCCGATGTTCGTCATGGTTCTGAGGGTGAACCCCAGATCAGAGTGTGCTCGGTTAAGTCTCTCATTCCCAGCGGAGTAGCTTCAGGTATGCAAGTGTACTTTTGTTCCATTTACCAGGGGTGAACCCCAGGTCAGAGATGTTTAAGATCATCATTTGTTCGGCGGCGAAGTTAGATGTTTGTTTGACGGCGAGGTCAGACTCTCTAAATCCCCAGTAGAGATGATGTTTGTCCGACGGTGATGTCAGATTTAGTTCTCCAGCGGTGATGCAGGGTGTTTTGATTGTTCGACGGCGATATCAGGTTTAATCTTCCAGCGGTGATGTTGGGTGTTGCGGTTGTCTGAAGGCAATATCAGAAGAATTTAACGTGGATAACTGACGGCGATGTCAGATCAGTATTTCTCCAGCTAGTTGTTGAGCAGCTATTGTTGCAGCGTTCGAAGATTCGTTCCCCGCAGAGTACCGTGTGCTCGTGCAGTTGGCAAATTTTCGGGTTTACCGATATTCAACCGTCTCGTACCTTGATTGGTTGAGAGCCGTTCGCTTCTCACCCAGTCAGGTTCAAGCCGTTTGAATAGGGGCAGCTGTTGCACCCCAAAATTTGACCAACAATTATTTACTCATTGAATGTTTGGAAGTTGATACCTTCATCAAAAAGTTCAAGAGATCCCCAGAGAAGTGGTTTGAAACCAGGGTTGTGTGCTTCACAGTTTGAAAGTTGTGGGTGCTCCTCAGATGATTCTGAGACTTTGAGAATGGACTAGATGTTTTGAGAAAGCCTATGAGATGTCTTGATAGCCATCATGAAGCCCAGAGAAGTCATTATGCAAGGGTTCAGAAGATTCAACCATGAATGGTAGAATTAGGGTTTTGACTGGGTCAACCCTAGATCAGCTGAAGATTTGGAGAAGGTTAAGACTTAATCCAAGGGCCATGAGATCATGGAATGATGCATAGAGATGTTTTAAAGATGATTCCTAGGCCAACTCATCATGATTGAAGAGTTTGAGAAGTTTTGAGTTAGGGTTTCTGAGGATTGTCAGTGAGAAAACCCTAATTTGATCCCTATCTTCCAGGCAGTTTTAGCTCTAGATGTGATTGATATCTCATCTTCCCCACAACATGAATGTTGTAGAGCTTGTTCTAAGCCTTAATTTGAGTGGTGGAAGTCCTTGATAGGAGTTACAGAGCTCAAGTTATGGTTTTGACAAATTACAGGTCAGCAGAGGTGTGTGAATCTGGGTCCTTGAAAGTCACCCAACTTGCAGACAACTTTTTCCCTAGTAGGATGATTCCTATGGTTTCTTGGTCAACATGAATGTTGAAGAGGATCTTCTTAGCTTTAATTTGAGTGGTAGAAGTCCTTGATTGGATTTGTGGAACTCAACTTATGGTTTGAACAAGACAGGGGTATTTTGGTCATTTGTCAGTTATAGGTCATTTTAGCCAATGCCTAAAACTCCTATTTCCAAGCCTCAAATGGAAAAACTCAAAACATGAAAGTTGCTCAAAATGTGATTTTAAGTCTAGAAAGAAGGTCACAAATTGTTGAAAAAGCTCATAGCACAAGATTACATGATTGGTCAAAAATGAACTAAAAATGGCTTATAACTTTGAAAAGTTGAAATTGAAAAGTGATTTGGGAGATCCACAAATCCAAAATAGGTCATCCAATATATCATTTTGATTGGAAAAACCATTTTGAGAACTTTGGTTTAAATAGATTTTTCATTTGAGGCTTAAAAAATGAGGTTCCTTTGGAAATTTGTTGCTTGAAAAAGAAGGCAATGTTGGAAAACTTGACATAAGGCAATTACAAGGCATGTGAGCTTCCTTACCATTCCATATTATCATGTGGTGAGATTTTAAAAGGTGTGTAAGTTGGTTAGAGGTGATATATCATGAGATCCCAACTTATCATCACATGAGACTTTCATGAAGTTTCCACCCCATTCTAGATGAATCTAGAAGCATCCATCAATTGTTATAAAAAGAATGCCATGAGGAGTGTTAGAGGTTGGTGAAACTTGAGCCAAGTCAGAGGAGAGAGAGAGATACATTGCCATTAGAGAGGTTTCTTCAAGTTGAAGCAACTCAAGATATCTTCCACTACCAGCCATCACCTTCACAACAAGTGCAAACAGAAGGTTGAGGACCATTGTAGGATCATCTTGAACCAACTCCAAGCCTTGGAACCATCTCTACATCACTGCACCATAACCTCTTGACAGGTTCTTTCTTCACTCTCTATCTCCTAAATTATGTAGTTTTAGTTCATTCTTTAGGTATATAATTGATGTGCTAGGGTAGAGGATTCTTTCCCTTGAATTAGAGCAAGATTGGTGAGGTTTCTCACCAGAACCATGAATCTTTAATCTCCCATAGCTGGCTGTTTGATGAGTTTTAGGTAGCAAGAATTAGGTTAGAATAACCAGGACAACATCAAGAGTATCTGTAAATCATTAGACTGAAGTTTAATAAGGATTGATATCAGTTGAAAATTTTGAACCGTGTTTGTACCAAGATGTTCAAGGCTTCTGTTTGGATTATCCACGAGGAATTAAGAGAAAGTGAACGTATGGTCGTGTAGAGCTTGAGTAGTAGGTCATTTCCTGTTTTGGAATCGAGTCAAACCGTGGCGTGTGGAGAGAGATAATGGAGCTCGAAGTTTCGGGCATGGAGGAGGGGTTTGCAGGTTAGGGTTTTGGTCCAAGGAAGAAGAAAGGTCCGTGGCCGTTGGATGGAAGTCAAGGGCTTGACTGGGGGAACGATCGTATGGCTGTGGTTAATTCTGAGAGTTGGAGGGAAGATTTGAATATGATGAAACGCGGCGTTTCATTAAACCGCTTCTGGGCCTATAGCGCTATTGGCACCCCCCTTTTTGTTGGCCCAGTCAGTTTGAACTAGCGCCTGTTGCTATTCTGACCCCCCTCCCCTTTAATTCATTTAATTCTTTTATTTTTCTTTTTAATATTTTTCTGTTTTGAATAATTCATTAAAAATTGGAAATTAATTCTTTTTTAATTCTTTTTTTTTCCCTATGAGTAGATGAAGGTGTATAGAAAATTATAAAAATAAAAATGAGATTTTATTTTTAGGTTTAATATTTTTAATAGATTTTCCAAATAAATAGCTTTTATAAGGTTTAGTTTTATGTCATGATTTTGTGGGAATTGTTTTAGAACCTTCCTTTAGGGTTTTTAATCCATTCTTTTTTGTGCAATTAGATGATGAATCATAGTTCCCCATAGGTTTTTTTCTAGAATTTTAGAATTAAATCTTGATTAGTTTAATTAGGGTAGATTTAGGGTATCCTAATTAGGGTTTAAATTGTGTTTAGGTGATGATTCACTTTCTTTGATTGAGTTTTGTTTTGATTTTTAGGTAGAGACCTTTGTAGATGTTATGAGTAGGTGTTGAGGACCCTTGTGAATAATTGTTAGATTTTTCCCCATTAGTTCAGTGTTTTTAGGTATTTTCTGAAGATTGCCTGTTGATTTTGTCTCCCCTGGGGTTGTCTGTTCATCTGTGGGGTTTATTCTGAGGAATTTGTTGAGGGGCTTGTGTTGCCTTGAAGATATTGATGGAGAGCATCATGAAGTGAAGATTGTAGATCAAGATTCAGAGACCCAGAGCTTGTCTTGTTCCTTGTTGGTGAGGTTTGAGATCCTGAAGTTTGAAGGAAGTTCATGGTACTTTCCTGAGGAAGGCACTATGAATGACTTTCGTTCTTTCTTCTCACCTCTTTCTTAAGTATCCAATGATGTTGGAGCCAACTTGTGAGTTTAATTTCTCCTGAGGAGGAATGTAAACTGATCACATGTTGTTGAGCCACATGGGATACAACTCCTAAGTGGAAGCCTCCTAGTACTTTCCTGAGGAAGGTCCTATGGGTCTATTCACTTAGTTCCATTAGTTTATCTAGGATTTCTCAAGTATACAATGATGTTGGAGCCAACTTGTGAGTTTAATTTCTCCTGAGGAGGAATGTAAACTGATCACATGTTGTTGAGCCACATGGGATACAACTCCTAAGTGGGAGCCTCCTAGTACTTTCCTGAGGAAGGTCCTATGAGTCTGTTCATTTAGTTCCACTAGTTCAGATAGGATTTCCTAAATATCCAGTGATGTTGGAGCCTGCTTGTGAGTTTAATTTCTCCTGAGGAGGAATATAAACTGATCACAGTGGTTGAGCCACATAGGGTATGACTCCTGAGTATACACCTCCTAGTGCTTTCCTGAGGAAGACACTATGAGTCTGTTTGCTTAGCTCCCTTTCTTTGGTAAGCTTGTTCTGAAGCTTGAGGACTGGGATTGATTTCTCTTGTTTTTGGTTTTGCTTGAGAGCTGTGCTTAGATTTGTTTAGATTCTGTGATTAGGGTTAGGATTAGAGAATAGATGATTCTTTCTTAAGTGTGTTTTGTTTGCCTGATGGCACTTCATCCTTTATCTGTATATTGCTTGATAGCATGTTGTTTATCTTCAGTATGATTGCTGTTATTTCATGACTGGCTTGAGGTTGAGATGAGCTTGTGGAGGCTGAAGCCCACACACATTTCCTCCCTCACTTGCATTGCATGCATTTTACTGTTAAGCTGATGCTTTTGTCTGTTTTGGTGTATCATTGACATGATCCCTTAGGACTCTCATTTCCTCGGATGAGGATTTGATGATAGACTTTTAGGTTGAAACCTATGCATGACAACATCTAGGAGTTCCCTGTTCAAACCTCAACCATAGGATGAATCCATGGCATGATAACAGTAGGACTTGATAGTCTCCCTCCTAGTTGAGCCATTTATCCCGTAGTTTCCCGAACTACGTTTGCTCTGATCTTTCATACCAGATGAAAGTACGTAGGCATAGGATGCGATATCCTAGCGAGCAACCTTCCCAACCTTTCCCCCGTAGTTAGCCGAACTACGTTGACTCTGATTTCTCGTTCCAGACGAGAATACGTAGGCATAAAGTGCGACGCTTTGCCGAGTCATTTTTCTTTTCTTTTTCAGCCAGCCTTGATAGGTAGATAGAATAAAACCAACCCGTCCAAGTAAACAAACAAGCGAGGATCCCGTCGAGTACGACGGACGTGAGGGGTGCTAATACCTTCCCCTTGCGTAACCGACTCCCGAACCCAGACAATGGTTGCGACGACCTTGTCTTACCCTTTTTCGTCAGGTTTTTCCGATCGTTTCCTTTCCCGCTCTGAGGGATAAATAACGAAAGGTGGCGACTCTTCTGTTCAGCCGGCGCCGATTTTCGCAGTAGCGACGCTGGGGCTGGTATTCTTTCCGCCCAAGAGGTCGTCGTTTCTGAATGGCAATGGTTCCTTGCTTAGGCGCTTGCGTCCCTGAGCTTGATCCAGGTAGAAACTGCGAGCGAGGCGATTCAGTCACCAAAGGTCGCGGGACATATTCAAGATCTTTCTCAGCTTCAGGCAAAGGAGTGAAATCATTCGCTCCTTTTGCAGGGTACGGGATGAACTTTCCCGATGCTCTCATGCCGCCCGGCACAAGCCTAATCGCCCTTGAGTCGATAAGGTCCTGAATCTTATTCCTGAGAGCCTTACATGTTTCAACATGGTGCCCCGGCGCTCCTGAGTGGAAATCACAACGCATGCTTAGATCAACGTCTGGTGACACGTCATCTGGTGGATTTGAGGTTCGAAGCTTGAGAACACGGTTCTGAACCAACAACGGCAGCAGCCGGGCATAACTCACAGGTAGTGGGTCCACAGCTCTATCAAGTAGCTTCTTCTTTTGACCATAACCTTCAGGGTTATTCTGAGATGCTCGGCGCGGCTGATGACGAGACAGGCCTCGAGCTTCATGCTGTGTAGAGGGTCCATGAGGTCCACTTGGCTTCAGCACAGGTGGCACTGAAGGTAACGGAGGAAGCACTTTGGTCTCCTCCTTGGGTGCTTGACCACTCTCCTTATTTAGCATACTTCTCACCACTCCCATGAGAAAGCTCAACTGATTCTGCAGCTGCTGATTCTCCTCTCTGAGCACTTGCTGGTCCAGACGCACTGCCTGTATGTCATTCATGACCTGCCCCAGCTGGCTTTGGATTTTCCCCAGTTCAGCTTGTATCTGCTCCATTAGTCTGAGCTGCTCGATTCTGAGTCAAACCTGCAAACACAAAGGTTAGAAGACAAGCCCCGGCTTCTGTCATGCAAGATCAATTATGCTAATGCCATAGGTGTCTGTACGTTTAGGAGATCACCCCTAATTCTGGTGTCGCCGTGCCAACATAGTGTCAATGCAATAATAAGACTGGATCCATTCATGGAAGAAAATATCTCATATTGCTCGGGACACCAGGATTAGGGTACGAAACGCGCCTGCAGCACAGACACATGCTAATGGAATGCAAACATGAATATGCAATAATGCAAAATGCAGGCATGCAACAGTATATCCAGGTGGCTGCTGTGGAGATTCGGTATCAACAGTCACTGATGAGAACGAAACCTCGGTGTAAAACCACTGATCTGATCTGCTGTGAATAACCATCTGGTAGGATCGAGATAAAAATTCTGCTCTGTCAAGAACGAAGGCTTGATAATAAAGACCCCGGATGCAAGATCAAGGAATATCTGTTGATGAAGTCTTCAGACCCCAAATCAAAAATCTGCCCTATCAAGAACAAAAATACAGCTGCTGATGAGATCTTCAAACCCCACTCAAAATCTGCCCTATCAAGAACAAATAACAACCGCTGACGAGATCCTCAGACCCCACTCAAAAATCTGCTCCATCCAGAACAAACCTCTGATAACAATACTCTGATCGAAACCTGCTCCATCAAGAACAGACAAACACCCGATGATAAGATCCTCTGATCAAACCCTTGTTCTATCAAGAACATCTCTGCAACTGAGAACCCAACATAACTGATTCACTGTCAAGAAAACCAGGTGGTCTGGAGGTCAAAGTTTCCTGCAATATCCCAACCCCACTCACAGGTATGATGGACCTAATCCACGGACAAAGGTACGGCATCCTATGCGGTTGTCAGCGTCACAGACTTTCACGAGTGACAATACGATTCCCAGAAGGAGTGGCATCGTCAGGTCATGAAGAGGCCTCTCTTAGCTGACTTCCAAATGATCGGTCCCCAGAGTCGACAATCCTCACGTCTGGACTCCCCTCAGATCCTCAGGACCGGAAAGGAGCACCTCTGCGAGAATCTCGTCTGAGCGCAGATTTTCGTAGGGAACTGTGCCTGCTCAGCAGACAGGTTCGTCTACTACTTCTCCGCAACTATATCTAGGTGTGTACTCAAGCCCAGGTCCGACTTTTCACTCACAGTAACATCCCTCTCCCACAGCAGCACAGATAATCATATCAAACTGGAAATAAAATGCGGGAAATAAAATGCGGGAAGTAAAGTGCGGGAAGTAAAAATGCGATAAATAAACGCAACCCAACAAGCAAACACACAAACGATAGGATTGACTCGCGTAGGGGATGGGAAACGGTCCCAGCATAAGGGATGGGAAAAGTCCCTAGATGCTATAAGTTCCCCAGCAGAGTCGCCAGCTGTCGCTTGCGCGAAAATAAGGTGCCGGCATGACAGAAGAGTCGCCACCTTTCGTTATTTATCCCTCAGAGCGGGAAAGGAAACGATCGGAAAAACCTGACGAATAAGGGTAAGACAAGGTCATCGCAACCATTGTCTGGGTTCGGGAGTCGGTTACGCAAGGGGAAGGTATTAGCACCCCTCACGTCCGTCGTACTCGACGGGATCCTCGCTTGTTTGCTTACTTGGACGGGTTGGTTATAATCTATCTACCTATCAAGGCTGGCTGAAAAAGAAAAGAAAAATGACTCGGCAAAGCGTCGCGCTTTATGCCTACGTATTCTCATCAGAGAATGAGAAATCAGAGTCAACGTAGTTCGGCTAACTACGGGTGAAGGTTGCTCGCTAGGACGTCGCATCCTATGCCTACGTACTTTCATTTGGTATGAAAGATCAGAGCAAACGTAGTTCGGGATACTACGGATTAAAATGGCTCAACTAGGAGGGAGACTATCAAGTCCTACTGTTATCATGCCATGGATTCATCCTATGGTCGAGGTTTGAACAGGGAACTCCTAGATGTTGTCATGCATAGGTTTCAACCTAAAAGTCTATCATCAAATCCTTATCAAAGGAAATGAGAGTCCTAAGGGATCATGTCAATGATACACAGAAACAGACACAAGCATCAGCTTTAACAGTAAAATGCATGCAATGCAAGTGAGGGAGGAAATGTGTGTGGGGTTTCAGCCTCCACAAGCTCATCTCGACCTCAAGCCAGTCATGAAATAACAGCAATCATACTGAAAATAAACAACATGCTATCAAGCAATAACAGATAAGGGAAATGAAGTGCCACCAGGCAAACAAAACACACATGCTTGAGAAAGAATCAATCCACTCTCTAATTCTAACCCTAACACAGAATCTGAATCAAATCTAAGCAAAGCCCTAAAGCAAAACCTAACCAAAAGAAGACAATCCCAGTCTTCAAGCTTCAGAACAAGCTTACCAAAGAAAGGGAGCTAAGCAAGCAGACTCATAGTGTCTTCCTCAGGAAAGCACTAGGAGGTGTATACTCAGAAGTCATACCCTATGTGGCTCAACCACTGTGATCAGTTTACATTCCTCCTCAGGAGAAATTAAACTCACAAGCAGGCTCCAACATCACTGGATATTTAGGAAATCCTATCTGAACTAGTGGAGCTAAGTGAATAGACTCATAGGACCTTCCTCAGGAAAGTACTAGGAGGCTTCCACTTAGGAGTTGTATCCCATGTGGCTCAACAACATGTGATCAGTTTACATTCCTCCTCAGGAGAAATTAAACTCACAAGTTGGCTCCAACATCATTGGATACTTAAGAAATCCTAGATAAACTAAGGGAACTAAGTGAATAGACTCCTAGGACCTTCCTCAGGAAAGTACTAGGAGGCTTCCACTTAGGAGTTGTATCCCATGTGGCTCAACAACATGTGATCAGTTTACATTCCTCCTCAGGAGAAATTAAACTCACAAGTTGGCTCCAACATCATTGGATACTTAAGAAAGAGGTGAGAAGAAAGAATGAAAGTCAGTCATAGTGCCTTCCTCAGGAAAGTACCATGAACTTCCTTCAAACTTCAGGATCTCAAACCTCACAGACAGGGAACAAGACAAGCTCTGAGTCTCTGAATCTTGGTCTACAAGCTTCTCTTCATGATGCTCTCCATCAAGGTCTCAAGGCAACACAAGCCCCTCAACAAATTCCTCAGAATGAACCCCAAAGATGGACAGATAACCACAGGGGAGACAAAATCAATAGGCAACTTCAGAAAATACCTAAAAATACTAAACTAATGGGGAAAAATCTAACAAATATTCACAAGGGTCCTCAACACCTACTCATAACATCTACATAGGCCTCTACCTAAAAATCAAGGAAAAACTCAATCAAAGAAAATGATTCATCACCTAAACACAATCTAAACCCTAATTAGGATACCCTACATCTACCCTAATTAAACTAATCAAAATTTAATTCTAAAAATCTATAAAAAATCTTATGGGGAACTATGATTCATCATCTAATTGCACAAAAAAGAATGGATTAAAAATCCTAAGGGAAGGTTCTAAAACAATTCCTACAAAATCATGATGTAAAACTAAACAATATAAAAGCTATTTATTTGGAAAATCTATTAAAAATATTAAACCTAAAAATAAAATCTCATTTTTATTTTTATAATTTTCTACACACTTTAATCTAATCATAGAAAAAAGAAGAAGTCAAAAATCATTTTCTATCATTTTTTAATGAATTAAACAAAACAGAAAAAACATTAAAAGAAATAAAAGAAATTAAATTAATTAAAAGGGAGGGGGGGGGGGGGTTAGAATAGCAACTCACGCCAGTTAAAATGATTGGGCCAGCAATAAGGGGGGGGGGGGCGAATAGAAACTGAGCCCAACGCTGGTTTTAAATGAAACGCAGCATTTCAATTATTTCTGAGTTTCCCTCTCTTTCTCAGGTTTAATCACAGCCATTGGATTGGACGAATTTGTCAATATTAGAGACTGATCCTAGGGCTCTCCTTCATCGTCCCCAATGGGACCTAGGGTTTTCAGAAACCCTCCTCTCATGCCCTAACCTTCGAGCTCCTCTATCTCTCTCCACACGCCATGATTCAACAAGATCCCAAAACAAAAAATGATCTACTAAATGCCTAGAATAAAATGGTACGATTAGTTTTTCTTGATTCCACCTAGGTTGTTCTAACAGAATCTTGCAATGCCTTGGTACAACCATGCTCAACTGATATCCATCCTCATCAAACTTCAGTCTAATGGTCTACAGATGCTCTACATGTTATGCTCATCAATCTGGCCTAATTCAAATTAACTAAAACTCATTAAACAACTAATTCTTGAAGATTCAAGAATCACTCACCTGCCATGGAACCTCATGGAACAGGCTGTAACTCTCAGGGATTGATCCTCTACCCTAACACATTAATTCTATGGCTATAAAACTAATTGAAACTAGCTAACTTAAGAGATACAAGGAGAAGAAGGAACCTGTCAAAGGGATGATGGTGAGGCTCGTGGGGATGCTTGCAGGCCTTGGAATTGGTTCAAGATGATCCTCCAATGGTCCTCAACCTTCTGTTTGCACTTGTGATGGTGGAGATGGCTTGTAGTGGAAGAATTCTTGAGTTGCTTCAACTTGAAGAAATTGCTTCAATGGCTATGTATCTCTCTCTCTCCTCTGACTTGGCTCAAGTTTCACCAACCTTTAACACTCCTCATGGCATTCTTTTTATAACAATTGATGGATGCTTCTAGATTCATCTAGAAGGACCTAGAAAAGTCATGAACTTCTCCTTAGATGAGAAGTTGAAAATATCATATCCCTTGCCTTATCCCTTGTAATCTCATGCCAAATTGTCTTAATGTGAGATATTGGATGTTAATGAATGAAAGCAGCCCTTGCATTTCACTTATGTAGGGTTTTGCAAAGTTGCCTTCTTATGCAAGTAATAAATTTCCAAAGGAAGTCCACTTTTGGAGCCTCAAATGAAAATTCTACTTAAACCAATGTTCTCAAAATGGTTTTTCCAATCAAAATGATATATTGGATTACCTATTTTGGATTTGTGGATCTCCCAAATCACTTTTCAATTTCAACTTTTCAAAGTTATAAGCCTTTTTTAGTTCATTTTTGACCAATCATGTAATCTTGTGCTATGAGCTTTTTCAACAATTTGTGACCTTCTTTCTAGACTTAAAATCACATTTTGAGCAACTTTCATGTTTTGAGTTTTTTCATTTGAGGCTTGGAAATAGGAGTTTTAGGCATTGGCTAAAATGACCTATAACTGACAAATGACCAAAATACCCCTGCCTTGCTCAAACCATAAGTTGAGTTCCACAAATCCAATCAAGGACTTCTACCACTCAAATTAAAGCTAAGAAGATCCTCTTCAACATTCATGTTGACCAAGAAATCATAGGAGTCCTCCTACTAGGGCAAAAGTTGTCTGCAAGTTGGGTGACTTTCAAGGACCCAGATTCACACACCTCTGCTGACCTGTAATTTGTCAAAACCATAACTTGAGCTCTGTAACTCCTATCAAGGACTTCCACCACTCAAATTAAAGCTTAGAACAAGCTCTACAACATTCATGTTATGGGGAAAGTGAGATATCAATCATAACTTGAGCTAAAACTGCCTAGAAAATAGGGATCAAATTAGGGTTTTTTCACTGACAATCCTCAGAAACCCTAACTCAAAACTTCTCAAACTCCTCAATCATGATGAGTTGGTCTAGGAATCATCTTTATAACATCTCTATACATCATTCCATGATCTCATGGCCCTTGGATTAAGTCTCAACCTTCTCCAAATTTTCAATTAATCTAGGGTTGACCCAGTCAAAACCCTAATTCTACCATTCATGATTGAATCCTCTGAATTCTTGCATAATGACTTCTCTGGGCTTCATGATGGCTATCAACACATGCCGGTGAGAACAATCCTGACCGTCATATCCTGGTTTGAAAGCTTGTAACTGTGTATGCTTGAATTTAAATTTCTCCTTTCGACAGTTTGAAGGGAAAGAGCCGTAGTGACTAAATGGTTTTTTTCGACTTGGCTCAAAAGTCCTAAACTGATAGTCCTCTGTTCTGTGGATTTTCTGAGTACTTTGTTTTGCTGTAGGATTATTTTTTCTCTTTTAGTTCAACACACGTGATTGCCTCTGGATTTACTTGGTTGTGGCAGCCTTTTATTCTGCCTGTTACGAAACTCTGCTAGCAAAGGTCGCCGGCGTTGCATTCCAGATGAATGGCGAGTGAAGTTTGTTGATCGTGTGTAACATTGAAGCTGTAGCTGTATGCAGCGGTTTTATGCCAAAACATCATAGTGCTGCTGGCAATCATCACAAAAGAGGTAAATCCATGTTTAGCTTGTCAGATTATGCTTGGAGATCTAACTGCCCCTGGTTTAGTCGAGGATGATTTGTATTCTTAGCTTTCATGCAGATGGTGGAACATTGGCAGTGATGCTACCAGCTTTGAGGGCTATTTTGTGGAATACGGCTTTGAGATAGGTCGTAAGTGCGGTCGCGACATAATGCAGAGGTAAGTACATTCAGTTTCAACATTAATATGATATGATGTCTTGGCAGAATATTTGGAAGCTTGAATTGAGTGATTGGGGTGAAACTTATTCGTTCTGGTTTATTGCAGGTGAAAAGGGAGTTTCAGAGCCTGAGCTGGGACTTGGCCATTCCTTTGAAGCTACGCTTGAAGCGTATTTCGGCGTGCTTGCTTTATTATGTAAAATTGTCCTGTTAATGAATACAACGATTATGTTTGGTGGTCATTTGCTCTAAATTCCTGATTCTTTCCTTTTGATTACAGCATGAAACAACCTTTTTTCTATCTAATCAGTTTCTCCTTGAATTTCCAGATTACTGCTGTTGGATACTAACATACGTTGTAGACGAACCGTGAAATTACCTCTGTCCTGGCCATGTCTTCGCTGAGGAAACCTTGCCGGTTTGTACCTCCAAAATATTAATGTCCTGTTCTCAGAATGCTAATACCGCTTGCTGTTATTAACATGATACGATGCAACTGCCGAGTCGGAGCGACTTCTACGAGGAAACGTCTTAACCATGACTGGCTTGACGACTGTACTTATCTTTTCTGCAGATGCCGAGAGAAGTTTTGGCTAGGTCAAATGCTTTTTGCTTCGGACGGTGGAGCGACGACATCCTGAGCAGGCAAAAGGAGTGGGCTTGGGGAATATATTCTAGAAGTAAATTGACAGCACCTTCCAAATTGCTTCAAATTCTTTGTTGTAACTTATGATACCTTTAAGATAAAGTAATGTTTAAAGATCGGTTTCTGTTAACATTCATAAACCTTGACTTTATACCTAATGCGAGTCTGTACTTATTTTGTGAAGGAAACTCCAAATTTAGCACGTACTTCACTTTTAACTTGAAAGGAGATTCAAGCTTTGTCCTTCTCACCACTTGAAATATTTCTTTTATGTACTTACTAGAGGATGGTGTTTACGAAAGTTTGGATTCCTTGAGAATAAAAGGATTCAACTCCTTGTATTAAATCTTTTGAGTTTGGTACTCCTCATGATTTTAGAGAACTTGAATAAAGGTCAACAATCGGAATAGAGTAGAGCATGTTCATAAGGATGATCGTGTCTCAATTGATTGTGACCAAACTTGAAATCTCATGAACACCTTAAAAACAAAGGTTTATTGGGGTATCTCAACCGTTGTGCCACAGATTTGCCCGCCACCAGATCTTTAGCAAGGAGAAAAAAGACATATCGCCATGCAGATCTCCACAAGCTAGGACCTCGTCTTCATGCACCCAAACGCGTGATCTGTATTCCGTAACTTGATATGAATTTACATCCCAAGGATTTGCACCCATAAGTACCGAGAATCATTTGGATTATTTTTGCCTTGAATTTTGAATATGAAGGGATCCAAATTCTTTATGCTTATACTTGTAATAAGCCGCCTTAAACTTCATAAACACAGAGCCAATGACTCTTAGAGAAATAATATACTTAAGATTAATGTTCCTGCATACACTCGTTAGCCATAATACGCATACAAGAATATAAAGATAAGATGAGCAGGAACAACAAAACAAAATGGGGTCTTTGGGTCAAAAATTAGGGTGCAACAGATGCCCCTATTTAAGTTACTCCTATTCGGAGATATGGAGATTGAAATATCCGTCTCGACGAGATAGGAGAGACTTAAATATAAACATTGCACGAATTTTTGGCCATAAGAAACCACCGAATGCAGATGATATGTAATGATATGAAATGCAAGACAAAGGATGCTGTGGAGAAATGATGTCACTGGGGATCAACAGGACACAACACGCAGAGAGCAAAACCAACGACACGAGACACCACTGGAAGAGACAAAAATCAGTATTGAGGATTCTCCAAGATGAAAGCAAGATAATAATAATACCACCAGGAGCACAGTAGCTTGGACAGTGAAACAATATCTTGAAGGTGAAGGGTGGCCTGCTACCAGCGTGCGACAGCCTAATCAAAGATGTCCTGTTGAAGCAGAGAAGTGCGTGCTACTTAGGTATCTGATAAAAGAAATACGCGTTATACCTACTATCAAACATATGATAGTAAACACAAAGGAAAGATGACCTACTACCAATTTTGGCAGCCGGAGTTAAGGTATTTGACCGAAAGAAGAGGTGTATTACCTACTATCGAATATATGACAGTCTAAGCGGAAGTAATAACCAAAAATGAGGAAAGATTACCTACTACCATATGATAGTCTAAAGGAAGGTATCTGACCAAAAGGCGTATTACTTACCATCAAATGTATGACAGTCTAAGCGAAAGTAATAACCAAAAAAGAGGAAAGATTACCTACTACCATATGATAGTCTAAGGGAAGGTATCTGACCGAAAGGCGCATTACCTACCATCAAATGTATGACAGTCTAAGCGAAAGTAATAACCAAAAAAGAGGAAAGATTACCTACTACCATATGATAGTCTAAGGGAAGGTATCTGACCGAAAGGCGTATTACCTACCATCAAATGTATGACAGTCTAAGCGAAAGTAATAACCAAAAAAAAAGAGGAAAGATTACCTACTACCATATGATAGTCTAAAGGAAGGTATCTGACCGACAACAACACTGGAGGTTGTCAAGCTTTGACGGTGATCTCTGGGAGAGATGCAGACCGACTGATCAGCAAAATACGTGCTGAACTCATTGGTGAGTAAATTCTTGAAGAGTATCTTCTTTGTTGTAGTTGTAGATTTCGTTGTAATTGTCGTAAATGTCGTTGTAGACCGCAGATGTGATTTGTAGATTGTAGATGTAGAAACTTTGAGATTGTAGAACTTCACCGGGGATCTTCGGAAGAGATGTGAGCCGGTTGAATTGCATTGTATGTCTTCTTGTAAAATTTTCCTTGACTTCTCTGGGGAGATGTTACTTGATGGAGATAAGCTTATGTGATGATCTCATTGGGGAATTCATTCTGAGGGTAAATGATATGTCTTGTAGAAATTGTCGTTTCGTCGTTTTGAACAAGATTCTGATCAAAACGAGTTGCTCAAATAAAGAGATTACTTGCGATCCAGATGCATGTTATCGAGGAATCCTTGTAATATTTGCTGGAGAAATATTTGTCTTCAATAGTTGTTTTCATAAAAAAATCCTTCCTGGGGGAGCCAGGTGTAAAATAAATGCACATTGAATCCAATATTCAAAGGTTGGAGAAATCCACAATGTGATTGCTGAGACTGAAGTTCAATTCAGGGAATAACTGAAGAGAAACTGTCAACGAGACCCGACCATTGAGGTATGAACTCAAATGGGAACGCACTAAAACAACCGTCTTCCATGAGAATCGAATTTCATGGGGAGAGTAGAAATATCGTGTTCTTTCTGCCTAGGGCTGAAAATTCTACTTTGAAGGAGAAGACACGCCCAACCATTCAGGGATAAACACGACCAAAGCGACAGAACAAACAACGAAAGGATGCAAAGAATGCATATGCCATGTGATCTATCTATATGTTATGCGTATGCTGATGCTGAAAAAACAGACGGAGATGGAATAAACATCTCGGCGGAGGGCACTCAAACCAAATCTTCACAGGTCAAACATGGCTTGGAGGATGTACACTTGCTTTAGGAAACCTAAAGCTGTTGAATATGCCAGAGTCGAGGCTTCATGGGGATGAAATAAACATCTGCTTCGCTTTAAATTTCAGGTGCCCCAATGAGAAAAGGTCGTCTCGTCTAGATGCCCCGCTGTCTTCGAACTCTTGTAGAGGTTCGCAGAAGCTCGACGTAACTGCCCCTGATTGATGATATAACCGAGTTTTCAAACTTGCGTTCTAAGTAAAGTCAAACTTGTATGGATCAAAACCTCTTGGAAAGTAACTTGCCCCAGGTTAGTAAAGTCTTCAAATTTGAATCGGTGGTTTCTTCATGTAATCTCTCTAAGACATCAGGCAAATCTGGCCAGTCAGAACTGTCAATTCTGAAATTGTTAATGCAACACATATGTTTGTCTTGAAGTTTTGAAAATAGCTATCGCGATAACTTGTGACAAAATCACTAGTTAGGATATTAATTTATGATGCCAACGTCAGGTTGAGCGTAGCTCATAGGAGTCAGGAAACAATATCTCATCGAGTATGCTTTCAAACTAAACCTTACTTCAATTAGGACTTTGTGGGTTATAGATTTGGGTTTATGATTTGTAAATAAGTGGTCAAAGTATATTTGTGCCCCACCCAAATTTTTGGAAAGATGTTCATTTTTGATATTACCCTGACCCAGGCTAAAAATGAGGTTTTGACATGGGAGAGAAAAAACAGATCTTTTCTCAAAGCTTAAAAGAAAGGTTGACTATTTCTGGTGTTATTAGGATGTCTGAAACAGGAATGCCTTACATCATTAGTAGGTTTTTTTATCCAAAAGCATACGAAAAGAGATCCTGCGTTTTTACTTCATCATCCTCCCCCCAATTATTCACCATAGTGAGAGAATCGGATATAGTTGGCATTATGATGTTTTACGAGTGAAACGAATGGATTTCTTCAAGACAAACATTTTATTGCATTAATTATTCAAGATAAACAAGCCATACAAGCCAAATATGCTTTTAATCGAAGAAATGAAATACGCATAAGCAAAAAGAAAACACCCTGGTGAGCCCTTCTTAGGATTTTATTCAGCCTTTGCATGGAATGGAAAAGCCTGCAGAATTGTCTGATGTATCGCCTTCGGATCCATTTTCAGGCCCTATATTGGTACGAGCTTCCCGAATAACCTTGGATCATGTTCGCGGAGGATGAACCATGCTGAGGTGGGGGATTACCTTGCACACAAGGAATGGAACCCTTAAAGGATAAAATTCCATCCTTAACCAACCTTTGAACATCTGCCTTCATATCGTAGCATCTTTCAATATCGTGGCCTGGAGCACCTTGATGGTATAGGCAAAATTTGTCAGCTCTGTACCAATACGGAAGTTTCTTGGGTATCTTAGGCGGAGCTCTCGTCTGGATGTGACCTTTTTTAATCAAGGTTGGGAACAAGTCAGTGTACGTCATCGGTATGGGATCAAACTGATCGTTGGCTGTCCGATTTTGTTGATTTTGTTGATGTTGTGGCTGCGGATACCCTTTCTTGGATCGTCCTTGCTGCACAAAATTTACTTCATGTTCTCTTTTCTTCGTAAAACCATTCCCATACTTCTTAGCATCATTGGGAGCACTTCCTTCCTTGACTAGTCTTCCTTCACGAACACCTTCTTCTAAACGCATCCCCATATTGACCATTTCAGTGAAGTCGCTGGGTGCACTTGCCACCATCTTCTTATAAAAGAACGGACCTAGGGTCTTCAGAAAAATCTTAGTCATCTCTTTTTCCTCCAATGGTGGTATGACTTGGGCGGCTAACTCGCGCCAACGTTGAGCATATTCCTTGAAATTCTCTTTGCCTTTCTGAGCCATGGCCCTCAATTGATCACGGTCGGGAGCCATGTCCACATTATACTTGTATTTCTTGATGAAGGCTCCTCCTAGATCGTTGAAAGTTCTAATCTTTGCATTATCCAATCCCATATACCACCTGAGTGCAGCGCCTGTTAAACTGTCTTGGAAATAATGAATGAGCAATTGATCATTGTCAGTTTGGGCGGACATCTTTCTAGCATACATGATAAGATGACTTTGAGGACAAGTATTTCCTTTGTACTTCTCAAAATCAGGGACCTTAAACTTTGGCGGAACCTTAACGTTTGGAACTAAGCACAGGTCAGAAGCATTCTTTCCAAACAGATCCTTCCCACGAAGGGTCCTCAATTCTTTTTGTATTTCGGAAAATTGGCCTTGAAACCCATCCATCCTTTCTTCCAAACCCACAGTTTCGCTGGGTACCCTATGAGGAATTGGTTTGTCTAGGATATGTGGAGTAATATTCACACGTGGAGGTGCACTAGTCATTACAGCAGTAATGGTAGGGATAGCTTGGACGTTGGTCATGGCAGGGACCTCGGGAACAGGTGGACGATAACCGGCCGGAGTGAAATAAGGAGGCATTCCCCACGGGAAACCTGGCGGCATACTGTAGGTCATTTCAGCAACAGTAGACACCACTGGGATCGGTGTTGAAACTATTTCGGAGATAACGGTCCTTTGAACTTCTTGGTTGTTGAGTGCAGACTGGTTAGACAGAGCTTCAACTATACCATTCAACCTTTCCAATTTCTCTTTCAAAGTTGCAACTTCGTCACGGAGCACTATGTTCTCTTGTTCCAATTGATCCATCTTTTGGCGTTGATTGGCTCGAGTGTTATACTGGTGATTCAGTTTGAGACGTCGACTGACAGATAAAGACAGAAGACGAATGAGGACGCAGAAGAGGAGAGACACATGCATGTGCAAACGCTGAATGTAAAAATGTTAATGCAAGGATGCATGATGCGAGAATGCTAATGCAAGCATGTAAGGATGAAATGTTTCATGGAACTCAAGTTCTTATAAACATTACAGAGTACCAAAGAAAATCATTTTAATATTTTTATGCATATATATTTTTATTGGAATAAATATCCTCTTAAGAGTCCTAGCATAATAGCTAAATAAAAGCTAAGAAAGCCCTAAGGAAGTCCTTCATCGCACTTGTTGCTTTGTTCCTCCGCTCGGATCTCCTTGAAGGTAAACTTGTCCATGATCAAATTATAAAGAGTAGTTTGATAGAGGAAAATAAATCCTCTATCCCTTCTTTTGCTCTTGTTAAAAAATGAGAAATTGATCCCTTGTTTACTTGGATGAGAGTCTTTTGAACTTCTAATGATCCTCCGTGATAGGGGAAACTTCTTGTATCTGTCCTTTGGAGTTTCTTGGTTCTTCAATTGATGCCCCTAACTTCCTTAGGTCATCCAAGCTAGGACTCTTAAAAGAACATTTCAAAAAATATTTTCTATTTGTAATCTATGTTGGTTTTGTAATGTTTATAAATAAACTAGGAATTCCATGAAACTAATGCAATATGATGCTATATGGATGCAACAAACACAAGTAAGCACATAAGGACACAATGATAAACAAAGGAGGGGGACCCTAGGTTTGCAACGAGCATGGAGCAAAGGGTATACCCATTCCCAAAGGTTTATGGACTAAAAGATGGGCTGTACCTGCAGAACAAGGTTCTAAAGAGGTTCCCAAAGTCATTGGCCCATCTTTCGGATATTATCAATTTCTCAACTAACTCGAGGATTAATAATATTCTCAAGAGAACTTCTTTTGAGTGTAGCATCGCGTAGCACTATTTTGGGACTTACTCCCTCATAGCCTCGCACTACATCCTAATAAAGGCCAAAGTGGGGTTAAAGGTAACTACGGTCCTTAGTATCATGGACTCCAATTGAGAATAGTAAAAGTTTTCACGACTAAACTCGTTCAACCGAACTATTTTCAAAAGGGTCTCAACTAAGCGGGATTTTCGAATCAACTTAGTCGGGACTCACTCCCTATAAGCCTCATCGAATATATCACCATCCTATCTTAATTTCTCTCAAGTCCGGGTGTAGGACTTTGTCTCACCACTCAAAGGTAATAGCCCAAAAGAAATAAACAAACAATTACAAATAAGCAAATAACAACAAACAAGTAAAAAATAAACAAGTTAGGGAAACCCACTGAAGATATTTCCCCAGTGAAGTCGCCATTTCTGTCGCGGTGAAATTTGGATACCAAACTATTGATTAGTTTGAATCGTTAATTCATTTTGCAACCGAACTTTGATTTGTCCAAAGGAAGGGATAAAGATCGGAATTCCCACAATGCAATGCAAATGCAAGCTAGATTGTTTAGGTTCGGGGGTTGGTTAAACTTAGGGAAGGTACTAGCATCCTAAGTTTCTGTAGTACTCTACAGGAACCTCTTGTTTTATGTTGTTTACTGCTAAGTGTTTATCTGCTTAAGGTTTAAAGACCCTAGGGGTTTATTTCTAAGTATACTCGATAAGGCGTCGCACCTTGTGCCTACATATCCTTACGGGAGTGGAATCAGAGTATGTTGTAGTTCACCCTAAAAGGTTAGAGGAGTTCTTTGACTGTGGTCAAAGTTCCTACGGGTTTAGGGTAGTTGTTTTGATTGGGTTTAGGAGAAGAGACGAGTCTTCATTTTAAGGGAGAGATAACCACCACAAATGTAAAGAAGAGGGTTGTAGGAAATGGTCTTTGCATCATCTTAAGAAAAGGTCTTACATACTCGGATGGTTGCCAAGCATGCCTTTGTCGTTCTTAAGGCAAAGTCCCTACATGTTTGATTGTATTGTTGTGGGGGTGGAGATTATATCTCACTTAAGATGATTAACATCTATTCTCTAATGTGTTTGAAAAGTTGTATTGTTTTGATTGTGTTTGTCTAAGTTGTAACGATTAAGGTCCTTCCTATGGGGTAGGATCTATCCTATGAAGATCGACTTGAATGGGATCAATGATCAAGTGGGAGCATGATGCAAATGATGTGCAACTACACACAACGTTGAATCATGTGTAGGTTTTTCCTTTGGACGGATGCAATGTATGAATAGATAAATTGATAATGTAAATGAATTGCGATAATGTAAATTGCAGAAAGATAAACCATACACGAACGCATGAAAGCGCTAAGTGAGTATGTGTGCTTTGTGACTAAGATAAAGCGGATAAAGATAAATGATGTATACGCATGGAAGCGCCAAGTGTAGGTGCGTGTGTCGTGTCGTGAAGTGGCGTGCACGATGGATTTTATATTTTACGATGTTGATTGATTGATTTTATTTGAATTTTAGGGAGGTTGAATTATTTGATAAAAGTTGATTTTAGTGAAAAAGTGATTGGACATTATTATTTAAGAGAAGAATTGTATTTGATTTCTAGTAAAAGTTAAGTTAATTATATTAATTAAATGGAAGGTTTTATTATTAATTATAGGTAAATTGGTAAGTGTAAATTGTAAAAGATTTACTATAGTGAATAAATATTGTTTGATTAAAAGTTATTAAAAGGCTAAATAAAATTTAAAATGAGTTAATTTTATTAAGATGAAGTAGAGATTTAAGAAAATGAGTGAATTAAAAAATTATAAAAAAAGGTTATTAAGGTTGATGACTAACTTAAATAAAATGATAGAGTTATTGGGTGAATTGAGATAAAGAGAAACAGATTAATTAGAAGGGTTAATTTAAAAGATTATTTTAATAAAACGGTTGATTAAAGGTTAATTATTGGTTAATTAATTAATTAAAATGATTATTAGATTGGTTAAGTTGATTAACGATGGATTAGAGGTGTTTAGTGGTGTGTTATGTGGTGTGTGTGATATCAGTGTGTGTGTGATTAAGATAATTACAACAAAATAATAAAAACAAATAGAGAAAACCCTAATTCCCAATTTTATCCCCAAATCCCCCTGTATCGATTCCGATTGCTCCCTCTCCGTTTCTCATCTCCGATCGCGTTTTCATTCTTCTTTTCCTTCGATTTGCTTCCTTTCGTCCACCACCTCCTCGCGTCTTCTTCAGTTTCGCTTCCTTTTCTACACAAGCAAAACAAATAACAGAGAGTATTATGGTGTTAAAATAAGATCCTCACAGTGCTTTTCGCGAATCTGAAAGGGGCAATGAGGATGAGAGGATTCCCAAGGACGCCGGCGGCTTCGTAAGTCTGGTGAGTTTCGAAGGTCGAAAGCGGAGGAGACGACGCCACTTGTTTTGTCAACAGAGTTCGCGACGCCGTTCACGAAAGGGGTTCTAACGGTGGATTTGGAAAGGGATCTCAATGTTCGAGAAATTGGTTGGTAAAAGCGGCAGCGATACGAAGAAGATAAGTTTCGCAAATTCTTCCTTTTTTGAATGTATTAGGGTTTTGATTTGGGATTCTTGAATTTCCGTGGATTTTGTCTGTGAGATTTTTTCTCTGTTTTTTCGTTTATGAGCTCCCCCTCTTATAGGCTTTACCGATAATTTATTTGCGTTAAAACCTGATTGAATGCTTTGAAGGCCCGAATGGGTTTTCCATTTTGGTTTAGGTAAACATTTGAAAACTTTCCTTCTGTGACAACCTCCGTTATTCCACTAATTAACCATATTTGAATTGTATTGAAATAATGATTCGTTTCCCTGTTTTCGGTTTGCATTTACTGGCCATCATTGAGTAATCCTATCGTCCTGTTTTATTTCTTTCTCATAATTGCTTCTTGTTACTGCAGAAAAAGTACCAATTGCTTTCAGTTAACTCAAAGTTTAAGGAAAACGTAGCGTCTTTGAGCCTTCGTGGTGAGAATCTAAAGTTTTGGCAGAACTTTCAACAGGTTCTATTCTTCGACGGGTTTGTTGATTACGGCCATTCGTGTTCATCTGGTGTTAACTTGTTACTACATGCCGGTGAGAACAATCCTGACCGTCATATCCTGGTTTGAAAGCTTGTAACTGTGTATGCTTGAATTTAAATTTCTCCTTTCGACAGTTTGAAGGGAAAGAGCCGTAGTGACTAAATGGTTTTTTTCGACTTGGCTCAAAAGTCCTAAACTGATAGTCCTCTGTTCTGTGGATTTTCTGAGTACTTTGTTTTGCTGTAGGATTATTTTTTCTCTTTTAGTTCAACACACGTGATTGCCTCTGGATTTACTTGGTTGTGGCAGCCTTTTATTCTGCCTGTTACGAAACTCTGCTAGCAAAGGTCGCCGGCGTTGCATTCCAGATGAATGGCGAGTGAAGTTTGTTGATCGTGTGTAACATTGAAGCTGTAGCTGTATGCAGCGGTTTTATGCCAAAACATCATAGTGCTGCTGGCAATCATCACAAAAGAGGTAAATCCATGTTTAGCTTGTCAGATTATGCTTGGAGATCTAACTGCCCCTGGTTTAGTCGAGGATGATTTGTATTCTTAGCTTTCATGCAGATGGTGGAACATTGGCAGTGATGCTACCAGCTTTGAGGGCTATTTTGTGGAATACGGCTTTGAGATAGGTCGTAAGTGCGGTCGCGACATAATGCAGAGGTAAGTACATTCAGTTTCAACATTAATATGATATGATGTCTTGGCAGAATATTTGGAAGCTTGAATTGAGTGATTGGGGTGAAACTTATTCGTTCTGGTTTATTGCAGGTGAAAAGGGAGTTTCAGAGCCTGAGCTGGGACTTGGCCATTCCTTTGAAGCTACGCTTGAAGCGTATTTCGGCGTGCTTGCTTTATTATGTAAAATTGTCCTGTTAATGAATGCAACGATTATGTTTGGTGGTCATTTGCTCTAAATTCCTGATTCTTTCCTTTTGATTACAGCATGAAACAACCTTTTTTCTATCTAATCAGTTTCTCCTTGAATTTCCAGATTACTGCTGTTGGATACTAACATACGTTGTAGACGAACCGTGAAATTACCTCTGTCCTGGCCATGTCTTCGCTGAGGAAACCTTGCCGGTTTGTACCTCCAAAATATTAATGTCCTGTTCTCAGAATGCTAATACCGCTTGCTGTTATTAACATGATACGATGCAACTGCCGAGTCGGAGCGACTTCTACGAGGAAACGTCTTAACCATGACTGGCTTGACGACTGTACTTATCTTTTCTGCAGATGCCGAGAGAAGTTTTGGCTAGGTCAAATGCTTTTTGCTTCGGACGGTGGAGCGACGGCATCCTGAGCAGGCAAAAGGAGTGGGCTTGGGGAATATATTCTAGAAGTAAATTGACAGCACCTTCCAAATTGCTTCAAATTCTTTGTTGTAACTTATGATACCTTTAAGATAAAGTAATGTTTAAAGATCGGTTTCTGTTAACATTCATAAACCTTGACTTTATACCTAATGCGAGTCTGTACTTATTTTGTGAAGGAAACTCCAAATTTAGCACGTACTTCACTTTTAACTTGAAAGGAGATTCAAGCTTTGTCCTTCTCACCACTTGAAATATTTCTTTTATGTACTTACTAGAGGATGGTGTTTACGAAAGTTTGGATTCCTTGAGAATAAAAGGATTCAACTCCTTGTATTAAATCTTTTGAGTTTGGTACTCCTCATGATTTTAGAGAACTTGAATAAAGGTCAACAATCGGAATAGAGTAGAGCATGTTCATAAGGATGATCGTGTCTCAATTGATTGTGACCAAACTTGAAATCTCATGAACACCTTAAAAACAAAGGTTTATTGGGGTATCTCAACCGTTGTGCCACAGATTTGCCCGCCACCAGATCTTTAGCAAGGAGAAAAAAGACATATCGCCATGCAGATCTCCACAAGCTAGGACCTCGTCTTCATGCACCCAAACGCGTGATCTGTATTCCGTAACTTGATATGAATTTACATCCCAAGGATTTGCACCCATAAGTACCGAGAATCATTTGGATTATTTTTGCCTTGAATTTTGAATATGAAGGGATCCAAATTCTTTATGCTTATACTTGTAATAAGCCGCCTTAAACTTCATAAACACAGAGCCAATGACTCTTAGAGAAATAATATACTTAAGATTAATGTTCCTGCATACACTCGTTAGCCATAATACGCATACAAGAATATAAAGATAAGATGAGCAGGAACAACAAAACAAAATGGGGTCTTTGGGTCAAAAATTAGGGTGCAACACACCTGCAGCACAGACACACGTTAGTAGGATGCAATGATGATGAGTATGCAAACAATGCAATGCAAGTGACATGCAACAGGGACCAAATGTCGTAGCTGAATAGCCTGAACCATATCAAGAAGTCTCAGATAGACTCTCTAGAAGTCTTCAAACCCTGGTCTCAGATAGACCTCAAACAAAGCTCCAATACTGGCCTCTGATAGACCCATAATCATACCCTGAATGGTCTCTGGCAGACCTCAGATCACATCCCCAACTGGTCTCTGATAGACCTCAGAACTCATCTCCCAAATAGTCTCTGACAGACCTCATAATTCTCCATAAATACCCAGGATCTCTGATCGAGAAACAAACCGGTGGTCTGAAGGTCTAGTTACCTGCATAACCCTGAATCCCCTCACAGGTGAGTGGCTCTATAACTGGCACAAGGTACGGCATCCTATGCGGTCGTCGGCGTCACAGACTTTCAGGATTGATGATACGATTCCCAGAAGGAGTGGCATCATCAATTCCTGAAGAGGCCTCACTTAGCCAACTTCCAAATGATCGGTCCCCAGAGTCGACAATCCAACTAACCAGCAACCCACGCCAACCAAAGGAAGGGGCAGGAGGCCAACCAGAGGAACCTCGTCTGAGTGTAGATTTCATGGGACACCAAAGCAAGCAAAGCAAGCGGGCGCCCACTAATTTCTACTCTAATTCTAGGTGCACTCAAGCCCAGGTCCGACTTATCTCTCAATATCAGAACACCCGTCACACCCCAATATACAGCAATAATAATCAATATATATATACTGCTGAAAAATAAAGGTCAGAAATATAAATCCATACAAAATCCACGACGGGAAAACAAGCGCTAGGATTGACTCTCTTAAGGGACGTTGGATCCCAAATGCATAAGAACTATCGCAGTCCTTAGCAGCCAGGGGACGTTGGCTCCCCAGCAGAGTCGCCAGCTGTCGCTACTGCGAAAATCGGCGCCAGCTGACAGAAGAGTCGCCACCGTGCGTTATTTATCCCACGGGAGGGAAAGGAAACGCTCAGAGTAAACCTCGCACAACACGGGAAAGGTATGGTCATCGCAACCAAAACCTGGGTTTGGGAGTCGGTTACGTAAGGGGAAGGTATTAGCACCCCTCACGTCCGTCGTACTCGACGGGATCCACGCTTGTTTTCGGGTATGGATTGTTATTCTATCTAAACTATAGGTCAAGGGTTAACAAAGAAAATAAAATGAAAATAAAAATGACTCGGCAAAGTATCGCACTTTATGCCTACGTATTCTCGTCTGGAATGAGAAATCAGAGTCAACGTAGTTCGCCTACCTACGGGAAAGGAGGGGAAGGTTGCTCGCTAGGACATCGCATCCTATGCCTACGTACTTTCACACGGCATGAAAGATCAGAGCAAACGTAGTTCGGGCCACGTACGACACAAGTCTGTTTTGATTGTTTTTATTCCTTCTGAAAAAGGGTTTTTCTGATTACCAGTCCAAGCGGACAAAAATGACGTTTTGATGAGTTCACATTCTTTTACGAAAGAAGTGTCTTTTATTGTGTTTGAAATTTTATTGGTGTTTTTTCTGTTTGTTTTGAGAAAGAAGAGACAGAACTCTAACCTACGGTTGCGAAGGGAAACAAACTAACCTAATGTTATCATGCATGGGTTAAGACCTAATGTCTATCATGCTCCTCTCTTGCACAGAGAGAAACAGAGATCCTAAGGGAATAGACGGAAATAGAAACAATATCAGATATATACAGTAATACAGTAAAATGCATGGATGCAGCAATACAAGCGAGGCAAGGGAGTCCCACTCAACCTCGAACCTAGAAAACAATGGGCAAAAGTGAACAGGCTTCACTTTCAACCCAACAGGGTAAACAGCAAACAATACAGTCCAGAAAAACCAAACAATACATCAGAAATGAAATACAGCAGGAAAATAAACATCAACAGCAACTCTGAATCAATAGCTGGCTTCAAGCAATCTCCAATCAGCTACAGGCTTCAACAAGCACCAATCTCCATCTTCATGACCCTCAGGCAAGGGCTTTGATCATCAGTCTTCTATCTGCAATGGCTTTTCTTCAAGTTCCAACCTCCAGGATGAGGGATCAGTCACAAGAGTGAATTGGGTGTTAAGCAATCAGTTGACTACCAAGGGTGGTGAACAGACTGCTTCTAACACATATGATATTTTCTCTCAAGAGTTCTATCTCTTAGACACTATCACCAAGCCTTCCAAGGGAAGGGGGTGAGTGTCTTAGAGAGACTCTGTATCATAGAGAAGAATGGATGCAGGCAAGGCAATCCATGTTTGAGAAACAAGCTTTCTAATCTAGAGCTCTGCCTAGCTCCTAAACCCTAATCTCCACAACAGCTGCTAGCAAGAAACTTCTCTTCAACTCTGGAAGTTGGACTTCAGTCTGGATCTCCAATGGCCTTCATCTCCTCAAGTCTTCAGCTCTCCCAAGTCCCCAGACAAATCCCAATACCCCCAAACAAGCAAGCAGAAATCCCCAGAGGGCACACCACACCAGTCAATCAGATATATAGTAGATTAATAGCAGTAGAGGAATCCTAGTGATTTCTAAGGGGATCTAATAACTACCCATAGCCCCTATAGTCCCATAGATAACCTATTCAATCTCTAAGTCCTAAGGGAAGTGAATTAATTCTCCTAAGTCATCACCTAAAACCCTAGTTTGTTCATGTTATTCTCACCTAAACTAAACACCTAAAATTAATTTCTAAAAACATGAATTAAATTGCATTTACAAGTTGAATATCTAAACTAATCAACCTAAAAAGAATGGACAAAAAATATTAAAGCAATTAATAGAACAAAAATTAACAAATTTATGTATGAAATGAAACTCATTAAAATGCTATTTATTTGGAAAATATGGGAAAAATATCAAATAAAAAATAAAATGCAATTTTTATTTTTTATAATTTTCTAGACTCTTTAAAGAAAATGATGCAAAAAGAATGAATTAAAAATATGCAATTTCTAATTTATTATGAATTTTCAAAAATGAATGAAAATAAAAAGAAATTGAAAAAGAACATAGAAAGAAATAAAAGGAGGGGGTGAGAAAAGTAATTCGCTGCAGTTGTCTTTTCAGGTGGGCTGAGAAGTGGGGGGTGCGCATAGCTATCTGAACCCAAGCCCAACGTTTCAATTAAATGAAACGCGGCGTTTCGTACCAAGTCATTCCCTCCGTTTTCCATTTGAATATGATCCGTTGGATGAGTCCTTCAGTCAAAGGTCAAAAATGTGATCGTGTGGCTCATGGATCGTCTCCTACCTCCAGCAAACCCTAGGGTTTCAGAAATGGCTTTCCATGCAAGCATTTTCGAGCTCGTCTTTCTCCCTCCACAAGCCATGAAACTTCAAGGTATAAAAAGCAAAAACAGTCCAATTCTTCCCTTCTACAAGTCTATGTCCTTAGCTTGCACTGAAACTCATTCAATCAACCAATTCGATAGGTAGAACAGATGGAAACCACCATTAATACCTGATATCAAACCTCTCCAATTCTCTCCAACTATGGCCCTAACATACTCTATACCTTGCACTGATCATTTCAAGCTACTAACTCATGATTATCGTGCCTTAATCCAAGAGTTATAAGCCTCAACAGAATTGATACATCATACTCAAACTTCATGAAACTTCTCCAAAATTGTCCCAATCAATCCTCTATCCTATCTTAACCATTCTACCCTATCAAAACCCTAAGATTCTATCTAATTCATGCCATACGAAGAGAAAACAAACCTGGTGCAATTTCTTGATACAGGTGCCAAGATCTCCAAATCAGATGCTTGTGATGAATGGAAAGTGATCAATAAGCTTGGTGATTACTTCTGTATGCAACAAGTATGGTTCTAAGGCCTTGAATCACTCACTTCCAAGATTGGTGCTCCTTGGATGATGATGATGAATAGCACGATCCTTGCTTCAATTTACCACATCTTTGATGGAATTCTAATCTAGGGATGATGATGATGAAGATTCAATTAAGAAATGTGAGATTTGAGGGAGATTTGAGAGAGTTTGGGAAGCTTATGCAAAATGAAGAAAGTGTGTACAACTTGGGGTTTTGAACAAATGAAGTCACCAACCATGGCATGAATCATCTTGTATGAATATATAGATGAGGTTAGAACCTCCTAGAAACTTGGAGAAGTTTCCCTTGCACAAATTCCCTTGGATTTTGATTATGTTTCTTTTATTGCAAGCAACCATGGATAACTCTTAAAACATGAACTAAGCTCAAAATTCCACTTTAGCCAATGTCTTTAAAATGATCTTTCCATTCAAAATGACCTATAATTTTGCTTCATTTGGCCAAAATATGAAAAATCTCATTTTTAAGTCCATTTTTCTTCATTAAATTCAACAATTTTGAAACCTTGTGCTATGAACTTTTCTAATATCTCATGGTCACTTTTCTAGACTCAAAATGTCATTTGGAGCAAGTTTTATGTTGTAAGTTTTTCCATTTGAGGCCTCCTTGTATGAGTTTTGGGTATAGGTTAAAATGACCTGTAATTCACAAATGACCAAAATACCCTTTGCTTGCCAAAACCATAAGTAGAGTTCCACACATCCTATGAAGGCATACCATACCATTATAGAAAGCTAAGACAATGAGGAACAACTATTATGTTGACCAGGAATTCATTTGAAATCTCCTTGAGGGGTAAAAATTGCTTGGAAGTCAAGTCACTTTCACAGACAAAATTTCAGATACCTCAGATGACCTGTAACTTGCAAGGACCATAACTTGAGTTCTATAAATATACTTAATGTCTTCCACCACTCAAATTAAAGGTCTTTATATCCTATACAAGTTTCATGTTGGCCAAGGATCCATTTGAAGCTTGCATATTGACTTATCTTGCTTGGAAATTTGACCTAAACTAGGGGATTTTACATAGAAACCCTAATTTAGACCCTCCTCTTCTCCTTGATTTCTCTTGATTTCTCCTTAGCATAACAACATATCCTTATTCTCCATGTCAAATGATGAACCCCACATCTCTTCAATAGCCCTTAATGCCTCTCCAACAATCCTTTGACCTAGGGTTGACCCAAGGTTGACCCAGATGAAACCCTAGTTGACTGTCTTCAACTGCAATTCTAGTGATCACATCAACAACTTGTTTTCTTCTCCAAATGACTTTATAAGTCCTCCAAGATGTCTAGATACTCCCCATGCTCTCAATTCACAACTCATAATTCCTTTGTTGATCCTCAGACACCCTCAGTTAGGAGATAGACTCAATGCTTGACCTGATGGACTCTCTGCTTCCAAATTCTTTTCTGATGACTTGAATGAAATTGATTTTGGATAATAACCTCTTGATAGGCCTCTAGAGAAGAGAATAATGACTGGTCCCCTGCTGGATGACTTGCTATGCTTATGCTATACAGATGAGTAACCTATGTACATGACTCTATATGCAAATGCTAATGATATTGAAACATAAACCAAATGAATAAGGTTGAGCAAATTTTAGGGTGCAACAGCTGCCCCTATTCAAGCGACTTGGACCCGATTGGGTGAAGAGCCCGGAGCCTTCAGACATTCGCGGTACGAGACGGTTGAATACCAGTGGAACCAGAAATTTGCCAACCGCAGAAATAAACTATGCTCCTGCTTGGGGGACGACATTTATCAGCTGAATCTGACTGTTACAGTAACCCACTGATCTCGTGCGACCGTGCTGGGGATTCTTCTCATCTTCCTGAAAAAGATTTTATCATCACAGAGATAGAACACTGTCCACGTCAGGACGCCTGCTTCGTCAATTTGGAAAAACTTCAACAACTTTGCTGGGGATGGCTCGTCTGCCTTCTCGTCAGAAATAAATCGTCCATGTTAGGAATAAACTCTTCCACGTTAGGAATAACACCGTCCACGTAAGGAATAACACCGTCCACGTTAGGACTAGATCACTTTTCCACGCAAGGAAACCCTCTATTGTCCTGGTTTGTCCACGTGAAGACTCCACTTTTCCATGTAAGGGGTGCATCTTTGTTCCACGTAAGGAATCACAATCTTATCTTGACCTATCCACGTAAGGAAACGCAACCTCGATCTGTCCACGTCAGGACTCCAACTTGATATGTCCACGTCAGGACTCCATCTTTCCACGTAAGGAAACACATTTCTTAGGTTGCCATACATTTGGTAGTAAGTGATCTCTCCTTCTCTAGGTTATTACCTGTGCTTAGGCTATCATACGTTTGATAGTAGGTAATACGGCTTCCTTTTGTGTTCACCTCTTCTTAGTGTTGCGAAGAGAATCGTGATACCAAGCTATTGATTAACTTGAATCTTTAATTCTTAGATTACAACCGGACTTTAATTTATCCAAAGGAAAGGTCTAAAGAGAGAAAAACCCTTTTCGCGATGTAACAACAACGCTAAGAGATTCGGGGATTGGGGGTTGGTTATGCATAGGGTAGGTATTTCACATCCTAAACATCTGCAGTACTCTACAGGAACCTTTTGTTTGTTTGCATGCTAAGTTTGGTAAATGTTTGCTAAGGGTTGGGATTGGGTGATAGGTGTAGGTTAAAACCTAAAGATAGTTTCTAAGTTTGCTCGCAAAGACGTCGCGTCTTCTGCCTACGTATCCTAACTAGGATAGAATCAGAGCAATCGTAGTTCACCTCACTAGGGTTAAAGCACACTTGATTATGATCAAGGTTCAAAGGGGAACAAACATATCCATGCTTGTGTAGAGTTTAATACAACTCTCTAAATCTATGTTATAACACTCAAGGGGAAATGAGTAATCATCACTATGATTCTCATATAGAGTTTACAAACTCTATCCTAGAGTTATAGTCGAAGATCACTCCTAGTAGATGTGGGTCTTTTAGACTTAAGCAAAGTCTAGGGTTTTGTAAACTAGGGTTGAAGGATGACTTAACAAAGTCAAGGAGGTAATGAGCTTTCCATGACACAAGAGTCAATGGAGAGACTTTTCCTTTGGAAGGAAAGAATGGAAACAAACTTGGATGGAAACTAACAAGTTTCATCACTCGGAGGAAGAAGACTTAACAAAGAATCTATGAAATTAAAATACACATCTTAACAAAAGTTAAAAACAAAATGGTGGTAACGACCATGCAAGCAAATTACAATTTGAAATATGAAGGCTCAAGATATGACAAGCGTGACAACAACATATATGCATTGATAACAATCAAACATAGATAAACCAGTTTAACCTCATGATTTAGGAGGAAAATAAATCACTTAACAAAATAGAGAAGGGTAATCATGGTAACAACCAAGAAGCAATCATTTTAATGATGGAAAAGCGTGGGTAACAATCAAGATGAAGATAGTTAAACAAGGATCGTGACGACGAACCGCACACTAATGTAACTTTGACAATATGAGATTCTTTATGGTAACAACCAAAGATGAAGGTTCTAGCATGTTCCCTAACATGTATGGGATGATAACAGTTGAATAAACATGTTCAAACAATTATATTAAAAGAGAAATTCATCTGCTCCTAGGGGATAACGATCGCAATACAATGGTAATTTATAAGTAACCAAAGGGGGGAGATTTTAACCAAACATGGATTTACAAAATAACACATGAAAATATACACAAAGACAAACAATTCACAAAAAGAATGGATCAAAAATCATTAAAAATGAATGAGTTATGAACATTTGAAGTTGGATTGAAAAATAACACAAAATGGCAAAAATTAATAAAAGGGGTTGCCCTCCTCAGGGGTCGAACCCACACTTGCATGGTGAAAGGCGAAATATGGCATATGGTCTTACCACTGGGGTGGCTATACACCCGTTTGTATAGTCACCCCCATAAATATATATGGGAGAATGAAGACCAGGCTGGGAAAAAAACAAGGCAAATTCATCCAAATGCATTTTGGTCATAACTTTCTCAAATGTTGATGGATTTTGATGAAATTTTAGTGTAAACTGAATAGAATTTAATGAGGAACAAGATGGTTCTTTTAGAATTTTGAAATTATGCTTCAAACTAAAAAACCGATAGCATGTGTCTTTTTGGAATTTGATGCATTTTGAAATGTGACTCATGATACAGTTAGTTCCAAATTCAAATGACCATGCAAACATGTTACATATGTGTTGATGAAGGAGTCTAACACTTAGAAGAAGTTCAAAACCATCTGATATGGAAAATGGCATGTCAATTTGCAAAATAGTGAACAAAATGCATGATGATGAGCAGATGCAGTTCAAAACAGTTTCATGTCATTTTAATCATGCACACAACACACATTCATGATAAGGGAGGGATTCAATCATCAAAACCAATTGGAATCAGGCTGCCATGAAAAATGTCATACCACTTGCAAAATATCATGTGTAGATGCATGATGACACTCAAATCTCAGTCTGTGCACAAACTAGTTAAATCAAGTATGCAGACACCTCATGTACATGGTATAAATCATGATTAATCAGCCAATACAGTTCAAGACAGTTTGTTACAAAATGTGGCATTTTGAGTTGCAATAGTGATATGTTGAAGTGTGAAAACAACAATTTTGGGTTACAACTCAAATCAAACCAAATCAGTCATACATACATGTTGCAAATGTGTATTCAAATGAGGCCAAGTGATCAATTTAGTGTAAAGCAAAGCAGTGAGTGAGTTGGTGCTCATACTGCTCAAGTGAGCTGGTGAAATGCAGTGTGATATCAAAACAGTTTTTTTTTCATGAAATTCTCAAGTCAAACTGATCATGTGAATATATTAGAAATATGATATGTAAGTGATCCAAGCAGGCACTGATGTTGGAAATAAGCTAACATGAGGAATGATATATCAGTTGCAAATTGCCAATGTAAAGATGCATGATGAAACTCAACTCTCAGCTTATGCACTAACTGGTTGATTTAAGTGTGTAGGCACTTCATACATGTGATATAAGTCATGTTTGATCAAGCAAGAAAGTTCAAAACAGTTTGGTTCAGAATGTGGTATTTGTGTTGCAAATGAGATGTGTTAAAGTGTGAAAACAGGAATTCTGAGTTACAACTCAAATCAATCCAAACCAGTCACTCATACATGTTACAAATGTGTATTAAAATGAGTCTAAGTGATCAATTTGGTGCCAAGCAAAGCAATGAGTAAATTGGCATGTGAACTGCTCAAATGAGCTTGTGAGAGTGCAGTGAGCAAGTTAAATCAGAATGTGAGCAAAAATTGAGCAATACAATCATATACACATCATTCACATATAGGTTTGAGTGTGTTCAAGCAATTGGCAAGGTTCAAATTGGACTGTGGCAGAATTTGGCATTAAAGTTGGCATTTGGTGATTAAACAAGCATGGACAAACTCAAAATCATTATGAGGCATAAACAAGCTAAGCTAAACATTCATACACACTCAATATGTGACAACAAATGATTCCAAACTCAAAAACCAGTTGACAAACCAGTTTACACACAAATGGTCATGCTGCTGCCCAAGATTGGTTCACAATGCAGTAGCAGGGCATTTTAATTACAAGTAGCAATTTTCAATCAAACAAACATATGAACACACATGCTATATGGTATAGGTCATGTCTAAAGTGTCAAGATAAGTTCATACCAACTATGAAACAAACAAAATCAGTTATGTATCAGTTTTGATGACAAACACATTTTGGCATGGCATTGGTATGAGCTAGGTTGAGGGAAACTTACCTCTTGTAGATGAGCTCTAAGCCAAAAAATACCAAGAAAACCAGAGGTGCTTCCTTCTTTTGTAGTAATATGGGGATTGCTTCCTCTTGAAGCAACAAAGCCAAACTCCAAGTCAGTTAAAGTTGTAGTGTTTTCAGTTGATTTGTGAGACCTCAAACAGTTGTGATATGGTGTATGGGAGGTGTGTGGAGTGTTGGATCATCAAGAAACAGCTTGGATCAAGTTTTGGAAAGTCTTTAGGCTTATGGTCAAACTTCCATGGTGTGACAGTTGACTTTTGTGGAAATGAGTTTTTTGAGTGGTTTGAAGGTATGAACACCTTCTATATGGTATATATGATTTTTGTGGATGCTGATTAGTGGCTTGGAAGTTGTGGAGCTAGTCTTGAGCAGAGTTTTGCTCAAGACAATTTTTCTAGTGAAATGGAAGGTTTTTAAACTTTGGAACTCTAGAGGAAGAGAGGAAAGATTGAGAGCATGTCACTCTTGGTTTCTAGAGAAGGCCCTGGTGTCTTTTGAAGAGGAAGACAAGGTCTCTATTTATAGTGCAAGAGGAATGGGAGCAAACCTTGAACTTTACCATTTTGGGAGGCAAAGCTTTGGAAGAAAATCCTTCCAAATCTTTGGGACAGCCTTGATTCAAATCAATTCCAAGGCTCTAGGCAAGCCAATGACATTGTGAGAGATGGAATGAGGTGATTGGAGAGGGTCTAGCATGGTAGGACTGCAGCTGCCACATGTGGAAGGGAAAAGTTTCTCTGTCTTCCTAAAAAATGAATAAAATAATGACAAGTGGCTACAACTTGTTTCCCTCCTCATCCTAATCTCTTTTTCTGGTTTTCTCTTCATCCAAGTCACTCTTTATCAGTTGGTAGCATGATCCAAGGGTGGAGAGGGGTTAGAGATGAAAAATTCTGATTTTGAGAAGTTGGGCCAAGTGGATTTTTAGTGTGACAGACCCAACTTCAAGGCACCATAACTCCTAGCTCATCAATCTCCTTGGGGAGGTCTTGTACTTTTTAGAAAGCCCTCATGTAGCTCTACAACTTTCATGTTTTTGGAATTTACAAATTCTTGATGGAGCTAGGTTGAAAAACCCTTCAAAGTTCTGAAAAAAGTGGTTTGTATGGCCAGAATTTGTCAATTTTCATTGTCTTTTACCTTTGAAAAATGATTTTTGCTATAACTCCCATTCCATGCATTTTCTGAATATGGACTGCTGTGGGACTTTTGTAGAGTTTGTCAAGACCTTTCAAACAAGCTTAGAACCACTTCAATTGGATGTGTGGTTGAGGAGTTATGGTTTTGCCCCTTTCGAAACCCTAATTCCCGATTTTTGCAATTACTTCCTAACCCTTGATCCAATGATCATGAATTTTTATGGGGAGGTGTATTACAATATAAGGAACATTTTTCATTCACACCTTGAAGTCAAATTCCTTATTGTTGGAGAGTTGACTTTTTGGTCAACTTTTCGATCGATCGGTGTCTACCGAGTCGCCCGTTGGTGATCCGGACATCCTGAGGACTTGAAACTCTTTGGATGGACTTTATTAAGCCATAGGAGCTTAATGGACCTTGATCCCATCATTGAAATACTCTTTGAATCAAAAGTCAAACTACAGTTGACTTTTTCTAGTCAAAAAACCTAATCGGGTGTGTCAACTTGCACTGTTCTCGAACCCCGGGTGACCACCTCAAATTGCACTCATTCTTGTTCTAATGTATCATCCTTGATCTTGTTTGAAGTTGGATCAATCCAAAACATTGATTGATCAAACCCTCAAAGTTCCGGTTTTGACGGTATGGAACCCTGATTCATCTGCATCTTGTCAAAGATAAACTTGAAAGGGGTTAGGTTAGTTAATCAAATGAATATGATCCTAAAATGATGATGAGGATCTAAGGGGTCAAAATTTGGGGTGCAACAGTTGCCCCTATTTAAATATCTTCACTAGATGGCAATGAGAGATGACAATCCTCATAGAATCTTAGTGAGAGTTATTTAAATATAGCAAGCCAGAAATTTTGTCCCTTGGATCCGATGGTATGCAAAAGGACAAATGCTGAAATGCAAATGAGTATAAATGATGCTTTATGATGCTTGAGTGCTAGACAAATGCAGACACACGAACATAGATAAAAGAACGACAAAACGACGAGTAACCACTCACGGGGACCCAACACACTGGGGAAAGATTCAAGGCAAAGTGAGCAAGATAGTCCAAACATGACTAACGGTGCTGTTCAAAGGAATCTTTCACACAGGGGACCTGGATTCCACCCGGGATGACACATCTTCATTAGGGAAAGGAGATACGAACCTCACTGGGGATAACCAGATGAGGAAGCCCACCGGGGAAGATGACAATTCTTCACTGGGGGAACGAAAGGAAAGAAATGCAAACCACACTGGGGAAGAAATCCACTGGGGAAAACTTCGTTGTGGAAAAAATCCACTAGGAAAGCAAATCTTCACCGGGGAGAAGACGGAACGGAAACACGAACCTCACTGTGGATAACCAGATGAGAGTATTTCCTATAAACGAAGAGTTCAAACGGGATCTTCAGGAAAAGGTTAGAAACAAATACCGTACGTGTCGGGGAGACTAGTATCCACTAGTTCTCTGAGACTCGACTGGAAAAATTAAAAGTTTCAACTAGGGAGACTGGTGACGACCAGAATAACAAATAGCTTCAAACAGTGCTAGTTTCCACAAGACTTACTGGGGATATGGTGACGACCAAAACAATAATGGTTTCCAAGAAGTGTTAAATATCACTAGACTTCCCGGGGATATGGTGACGATCAAATCGAAGTTCCAATTACAATTGGGGAATTCCAAGCAATGTTGTCAAAACAACAGGACCCTGGCTGGGGAAGTTGGTAACAATCAACTTTCGGTACTAATAACGATTAGTTTTCAAGCAATGCCAGTAACCACTGGTCTTAGAGGAGACTGGTGATGACCAAATCAGGATATATCAATAACAATTGGTTCTGGACAATGCTAGTAACCACTAGACTTAACTGGGAATTTTGGAGACGACCGAGTCCAGGGAGACCAATGACCATTAGTTCTTTTTATTTTTATTTTTAAAAAGTTTGGTAACGACCAGAGGATAACGATCTACTTTAAGCGATGCCAACAACTATTGAACTTAGGTCAATTGGTGATGACCGAACTAGGTATACCAATAACAATTGGTTCTGGATAGTGCTAGTAACCACTAAATTTTCCAAACAAAAGCTAGTGACCACTAGACTTATAGAGATTGGTACTAAACGAATCAAAGGGTACCAATAACAATTGGGTCTGAGGGTAAGACTAGTAATGACTAGGTTTTCCGAGCAAGGCTAGTGACCACTAGACTTATAGAGATTAGTAATAACTGAATCAAAGGGTACCAATAACAATTGGATTTGAAGGCGGTGCCAATAATCATTGGACTTTTAGGGAATTTTGGTGACGACCAGCTCCAATGTCAACGATCATTGGTTTTTTAGAGGGCAATACCAGTAACCACTGGATTTTTAGCCAAATTGGTGAAAACCGAATCAAAGGGACTCCAATAAAAATTGGTTTGCTTTATAACAGAATCAGTATCAACTGGGTTTGAAAAATAGTTGGTGACGACCGAATCACTGTACCGAACGTAATTAGTTCTGAACACGTGCTAGTGACCACTAGTCTTTCAAAGTTTATTGGTGACGACCAAATTGAAGATGAAAATTGGTAACAACCCTCTGTTGGTGTAAATAGGATATTGTTAGTCACCACTAGCTTCCCCACGAAAATAAGGAAACCCAGGATATCGACTTTGAAGCGAACCTTGTAATAACAGGTCAAAGATAAAGGTAATGACCGAAGGATCTCAATGGCAGGAATGCAAACAAATGCGTATGTTGGCATGATGCTGTATGCAAGACGTAGACCGGCCCGTAGGAACAAAGAAAAACAAAATAAAGAGAGAACTCATCGCGCTGAGTTTCAAAATGCCTCAAGTCAGGCGACACCTCCTTCTTTGGTGTAGATAACAATCTTTTCTCAATAGTCCCTTCGTAATTCTGCAGAGAAGAAGTCTTAGCTTAAGAGCTAAAATTGTTGTCGGACACATCTAGCCTGGTCAGGGGTAACAACAACTTCCACAACCTCGAGAACTGTGTAATATCATCATATTACCTCTAGAGTTTTTCAAACATTTTGTCAAATCGTGCTTCCTTTCTAAAACAAGACTTTAAGTTTTTCGAAAACACTTTGCTTTCATGAAAATTCTTATTAACAAACAAGTGAAATCGCATAACAAAAATAGCGGATCATAACAATGATTTGGCCAAAAATTTGATTTTATTGATAGACAAGAACTTTACAAAAGGCAAAGCCTTGGGAATTTTATAAGTTTTGAAAAATGGCAACAGAAAAGGTTACAGAATCCCATAATAATCCGGTCCTTCCGACTGCCAGTTCACTTGCTCCGCTGCTTCTGACGAGAATAACAGGCGTTGACCTTTCTTCTAATATTCTGCACAGGACTCTGCCCCAGCGTCTGCCAGCTTTCAAACATTGGGCTTTCATCTTGTCGAGGCACTGAAATCCTCCTTCATGTATTTCGTTTCAGGCATAGTATTTTCTTACTGCGTCTGAATTGATGGGATACTTGAGTGGTTCGCCATCCATAGTTTCGAGAATCAGAGATCCTCCGGAGAAAACAGTCTTCACAACGAAAGGGCCGTCATAGTTGGGCATCCACTTGCCACGCATATCTTTTTGCGTTGGTAGGATTTTTCTAAGCACAAGCTCTCCTTCCCTATACTCTTTGGGACGAACCTTCTTGTTGAATGCTCGGGCCATCCTTTGTTGATAGATTTGACTGTGGCACATGACCGTCATTCTTTTCTCATCAATGAGATTCAAAAAATCGAATCTTTCTTTTATCCACTCATCTTCATCCAGCTTTGCTTCCGTCAAGATCTTCAAGGAAGGTATTTTGACTTCAATGGGTAGCACAACGTCCATCCCGTACACTAAGGAAAAGGGAGTTGCCCCTGTCGAAGTGCGCACTGATGTTCGGTATCCGTGCAAAGCAAATGGTAACATCTCATGCCAATCTTTGTAAGTTACGACCATTTTTTGTATTATCTTTTTGATGTTTTTGTTTGCAGCTTCAACTGCACCATTCATCTTAGGTCTGTAAGGGGACGAGTTGTGATGTTTGATCTTAAAATCGTCACAAAGTTCCTTCATTATTTTGTTGTTCAGATTCGACCCATTGTCAGTGATGATCTGGTTAGGGATACCATATCGGCAGACGATCTCCTTTTTAATGAAGTGTGCAACCACTTGCTTCGTCACGTTTGCATATGACGCTGCTTCCACCCATTTGGTAAAATAATCGATTGCGACAAGGATGAAGCGATGGCCGTTAGAAGCTTTTGGCTCTATCGCTCCGATCATATCTATGCCCCACATTGCAAAAGGCCAAGGTGATGTCATCACATTGAGAGGATGTGGAGGGACATACACTTTATCAGCATAAACTTGACATTTATGACACTTTCGAGCGAAGAGTATGCAGTCCGTCTCCAAAGTTAACCAGAAGTAACCCGCTCTTAAGATTTTCTTAGCCATGGCGTAGCCATTTGCATGGGTGCCGAAGGTTCCTTCGTGTACTTCGGTCATTATGAGATTCGCCTCGTTTTCATCGACGCATCGGAGTAAGACCATGTCATGATTTCTCTTGTACAAGACGTCGTTGCTGATGAAGAATTTAGATGACAACTTTCGTATTTCTCTTTTGTCCATTGTGGACGCGTTAGCGGGATACTCTTGGTTTTGAAGGAAATTCTTGATATCATGAAACCATGGCTTCTCCTCAGATTCTTTGTCTATTGTCATGACGTATGCGGGTACTGTCCTTCTTTCGATGCGGATCAGAGGTGCCTCGTTGACAAACTAGACTTTCCACATTGATGCCATCATGGCTAACGCATCAGCAATGTGATTTTCTACCCTTGGTACGTGCTTGAAGGTAATTTCATCAAAATATTCATCCATCTCTAAGATGTGGGTCTTATAAGGGATCAATTTTTCATCCCTGGTTTCCCATTCTCCTTTGAGTTGGTATATCACCAAAGCAGAATCACCAATTACTTCCAAGATTTTGATACGGAGATCAATGGCAGCTTCCAATCCTAGGATGCAGGCTTCATACTCTGCTATGTTGTTTGTACATGAGAAACAAAGTCGGGCTGTGACCGCAGTGTACCCTCCAGTTGGATTTTTCAGAACAGCTCTGATGCCATGTCCATTTTTGTTTGATGCTCCATCGAACATCATCTCCCAGCGGGATCTCGGCTCGGGACCTTCTTTTGGACCAGGCTCTGGTTTCGTGCGCTGAATATACATCACATCTTCATCAGGAAAATCGAACTTGAGTGGTTGATAATCCTCCATAGGATGCTCTGCAAGGTGTTCTGACAAGATACTTCCTTTGATAGATTTTTGAGCAACATACTGGATATCGTACTCTGATAAGAGCATATGCCATCGGGCTAATCTTCCTGTTTGAGCTGGCTTTTCAAAGATGTACTTGATGGGGTCCATTTTAGAAATTAGCATCGTAGTGTGACAAATCATGTATTGCCTACGACGCTTGGCGGCCCATGCTAATGCACAACAAGCTTTTTCCAGGGAAGAGTAACGACTCTCGCAATCAGTGAACTTCTTGCTTAGATAATAGATTGCGTGCTCTTTCTTCCCTGACTCATCAGTCTGGCCCAAGACACAGCCCATTGAATCTTCTAGCACCGTCATATACATGAACAAAGGCCTTCCAGGTACCGGAGGAATCAACACTGGAGGCTCTTGCAAATACTGCATGTTTTTCTCGAATGCGGCCTGACAGTTTTCATTCCATACCACTGTTTGATCTTTTCGTAACAACTTGAAGATCGGTGTGCAGGTAGGGGTCAAATTGGAAATGAACCTGGAGATGTAATTCAAACGTCCGAGGAAGCCTCTGACTTGTTTCTCAGTTTTGGGAGCAGGCATCTCCTGGATTGCTTTAACCTTGTCAGGGTCTACTTCAATTCCTCGCTGACTAACGATGAAACCAAGTAACTTGCCTGAGCGAACTCCGAAGGTACATTTTGCTGGATTTAGTCTCAATCGATACTTTCGGAGTCTCTTGAATAGTTTCAGTAGATGATCCAAGTGGTCTTCTTCACTTTGGGATTTTGCAATCATATCGTCCACGTACACCTCGATTTCTTTGTGCATCATATCATGAAAGAGTGTAACCATAGCTCTCTAATACGTTGCCCCTGCGTTCTTCAAACCAAAAGGCATTACCTTATAACAATAGGTGCCCCATGGTGTGATGAAAGTTGTTTTCTCCATGTCATCTGGATCCTTTTTTATCTGGTTATAACCAGAAAATCCGTCCATGAACCAGAAAACTGCAAAGCTTGCTGTGTTATCCACCAAAGTATCAATGTGCGGTAGCGGGAAATCATCCTTCGGACTTGCTTTGTTTAGATCCCTGTAGTCGACGCACATCCTGACCTTGCCATTCTTCTTTGGGACCGGTACAATGTTTGCCACCCATTCTGGATACTTGGATACTGCTAAAAAACCGGAATCTATTTGCTTTTTGACCTCATCTCAGATTTTAAGCGCTATGTCTGGTCTCGACCTGCGAAGCTTTTGTTTGACCGGAGGACATTCTGGTTTCAGGGGGAGCTTGTGCATGAGAATGTCAGTATCCAACCCTGGCATATCTTGGTAGGACCAAGCAAATACGTCAACAAAATCTCTGAGGATTGTTATTAGCTTGTCATTGATTTCTGGCCTTAATGATGCCCCAATTTTGACTTCTCTTTTGTCTTCCTCTGACCCCAAGTTGATGACTTCCGTCTGCTCTTTGTGGGGTTGGAGACAAACATCTTCGTATTCAGCCATTCTCTTTAACTCTTCTGGGACTTCTAACTCTTTGTCATTCTCTTCTTCAGCTTGAAAGACAAATGAACCACTAGTAGAAAGAACCGAAGAATCATAGGATTTTGTGGTTGATGGAGGTATTCTGCATGTTTTATTTTTGGAACAATTAGGCACACACACACAGACATGCAGATGAAAGGTTGTTTTTATTTTTTTTTCCAAGAAGATTGCCATTTTTTCTTTTAACAAAAAGAGTGAAAATGATGCGAAAAAACAAGTAAAAAGAGTTTTAACAAAATTTTTTTTTCATTAATGGTTTTCAATTTTGCAAAGTGGCCCAATACAAAATAATTCGCAGGCCTTGGGCAAGACCAGGAAATTTTTAAAGAAAAACACAAAGCTAACAAGCAGAGTGAATTACTCTAGAGGTAAAAAGATGGGAACTTCCACAGCCTCCCAATTGCACAATGCTGCTCCTCCCCTAGTTATTAGATGATCCAGATTACCGTCTTCATCTTTAGTAATAATGGCATTGATTTGCACACCGCCACTGGTGAATATCTCTTTTAAGGACTTCTTCTTCATGATGTCTTCTTCTGGCTCGCCTTCCGGAGTTGGTTTGTAACCCAACCCTTGTCGATCATTCTTGGCTCGAGCATTGACTTCGATGACTTCTCCCCATCCCAGTGGGACTCCAGCTTTCAGTGCTGCCTTAATACTTTGAGCAGAGGTAAATGATGGCCCTTGGGTTATGTCTGATTCATCAACTAGAACAGCGTGAGCTATTTCTAGTGCTTGGAAGGCCGTCTCGAGGGAATCTTCCTCAGCCTCAATATACCGGAATGATGACAAGTTGCTCACCATTAAGTCTTCTTCTCCATGGACAATGACTAACTGGTCATTCACAACAAACTTCATTTTTTGGTGGAGAGTGGAAGTGACAGTGCCAGCTGTATGAATCCATGGTCTTCCCAATAGGAAACTGTAGACCGGATTTATGTCCATCACCTGGAAGGTGACTTCGAAGATTTGTGGTCCAATTAGGATAGGAAGATCAACTTCTCCTATCACGGCTCTCCTGGATCCGTCAAATGCCTTGACTATAAGAGAGGTTGGTCTCATGGTGGCACCTTGATATGCCAGCTTGGCCAAAGTCCTTTTAGGCATTACGTTGAGTGCTGATCCCGTGTCAACAAGGACTCGGGACATTGTATCTTCTTCACATTTGATTGACACATGCAAGGCACGATTGTGCTTACGCTTCTCAGCTGTCAGGTCATTATCATCAAAGCTCAAAGTGTTACAGGCAGTGATATTTGCTACAACGGAGTCAAACTGCCCCACTGTAACATCTTTAGTGACGTGGGCCTGTGTCAGGATTTTGAGCAATGCCTGGCGGTGTGCCGGAGAGCTTAAAAGCAAAGCCATGACCGAGATCTTGGAGGGTGTTTGGTTTAATTGGTCCACCACCCTATAACCGCTTCGTCGAATGATTCTCAAGAATTCTTCTTCATCGTTCTTGAGACTTTCTTTTCCTTTAACTAAAGGTTCTTTGGCGGTGGTTGTCTCTGGAACAGGCTTCTGAGGAACAGGCATTTTTTGAACAGAAACTGCTGGTGGAGGAGCCTCGTTGTATGTTCGAGGTTGATAGACACGACCACTCCGGGTCATTTTGCTTCCACTGGCAATGTTGGCCACACTTACTGGTTTCTTTTCTTTGAAAATTCCCTCACACCATGAATAGTCTTGTTTTGGTGTCACGGCTCTTGGGTGAGGCTTGGATCCTCCCCTTGGCTCAAACCTAGTCTGCCCTTTCCCGAATTTCGGGGGTGCATCATCGCAAAATACTGGCCGAACATTCTTGTAGTTACTGTTATCATCTCTGAATACGGCTCCTTTGTTGGGCTCTCCTGGTATGTTAAACACAGGTTCGATGACTGCCACATCTTCTTCCTTTTTCCAGTGGGAAATTTCTATCATTCCCTGTTCAATCATAGCCCGAATGTCCTTTTTCACAGCGTCACAACCCTCAGGATTCAGCATACATTCTTTGCAATCTTTGTGAGATGTCTTGAGTGACCACGCCTGAGCGAGGCGTTTGTGTAGGTCTGCTAGTGGCACTTTGATCTCACCAACAGTAGTAACTTTCTTGTCTTCCGACCCCTCTCCTTCTTCAGTAATGACGTTGACTCCACCATGATTTGGAAGAGGGTTGCTCTTAACGTTGGGCGGATTATCTTCGAAGGATAGAATTGTCTTTTCAATAAGTTCACGAACTAGGTGCTGAAGGGCAAAGCAACCTTCGAGATCGTGGCCTGGAGCATTCTCATGAAATGGGCAGCGAGCATTTGCGTCGTAATAGAACGGGAGTGGATTAGGTGGAGCACCTAATTTTCTTGTTTTAACCAACCCTCTTTCTATTAGCATGGGAAACAGGTCAGTGTAACTCATTGGAATAGGCTGTATTTTTGGTCTATTTGCTTGATAATTTTCCCTTGGGGCCCTGTTCTGAGGTTGTTGTCTCTGCGGCTGCTGGTATTGTTGTTGATTATTGGTGCGATAATGTTGCTGACTGCCAGGCTGATACTGGTGTTGATTGTTGAACGCCCCAGGTTGGGGACCATGCTATGAAGAAGGTTGAAAAATCGGGGTCACTGCCGCTACATATGATGGTTGGTACTGTTGGTGGTGGCTTCGTGAGCTTTGTACTTTCTTCCCATATGTGATTGCACTCACCTCTCCCTCCTTCTTTTTTGTGGAACGTGTTGGTTGGCTTCTTTGCCGCGCTGGCGCTTGAGGTAACATTTGGAGTGGTCACTTTTCCACTCTTTAAACCTGCTTCCACCTTGACTCCCACTGCCACAATATCGGAGAAATTTGTTGTAACACTGCTGATCAAACGTTCATAGAATTCTGGTCGAACTGTATCCACAAACCAGTCTGCCAACTCCTTCTCAGTAAGGGGAGGCTCTACTTGCGCTGCAGTCCCGCACCATCTTTGCGCATACTCCTTGAAGATTTCAGTATTTTTCTGCGTCATGCTGAGAAGCTGACGGCGATCGGGAGCTAGGTCCATATTGTACTTGTACTGCTGAATAAAAGCATCTGAAAGGTCTTGGAAACTGTGGATTTTAGCTTGATCTAAACCGAGATACCACTTAGCCGAAGCCCCTTTAAGACTATCTTGGAAACAGTGAACTAACAGGTTATCATTTTCAATATGCGGAGCCATCCGCCTACAGTACATGATTAGGTGCTCTTTAGGACAAGTGGTCCCCTCATATTTGTCGAAGATTGGCATTTTAAATTTCTGAGGAAACACCAATCCAGATACCAGACATAGATCCTTGGCATCAGATCCAAAGACATGATTTCCTTCAATGGCCCTCATCCTTTTGGCCATGATGTCCATCTCCACTCTCAATTTTTCGTGTTTTTCATCCCCAGCTTCAGATCCATCGGGTATATCAAAGATTGGCTGTTGATTGGAGAAGACTGGTCGTACTGTGGTAGGTCCACCTGCTGGAGTGAAAATGGGGTTTCTGATCGTTGAGTCGAACAAAGGATTGAGACCTGAAGACTGCATGTTGTTGAAAGGTGGCACAAAATCCCGGGACATGCCATAGGGAAACTCTGCTGAAGTAACAGGAGCTATCATGACATTGGCTGCTGCTGTGGCAACTTCAGAGATCACTGTAGGTTGCGTATCCATTTTTGCTTTGATTATGTTGAGGGCTTCCATGATCTGGTTGACGTCCCCTTTGATCCCTTCAATGTCATTATCCATTTGATCGAACCTTTGGTCGTTATCTGCCATCTTCTTTTGAGCTTGGGACCGTGTGTTGTATCTGTGGGTACTCAGCGTGACTCCTTATCTCCTCTCTCTCTGGATAAGAACAAAGGATGAGCTGCGGAACCCCAAATGCAGGGCTGATGTAGGATGCAAATGCAAATGCGGATGCACAAACCATTCAAGGAAACTCAAAATTTTCGTTTACAAACAAAAAGTTAGACCAACATGTAACAACATGCTTTAAAAAGCGTTTTTTCATTTGATAGATAGAAATCTATTACAATAGAGTGGCCTTTGCTAAAAAGCAAGACTTTTCTTACGATGAAAGTAAATGCAACAAACAGGATTTCAATCCTTTTTTAGGGAAAGCAGGGAAATGGTGAAACAAAGATCAATCTAACAAGACGACCCTTCTCCTTCTTGGACTCTGACATGAACTTGATCCTGGCGGATAATCTCCCACAGGTCTTCGTTTTCTCTTTGTGCTTTGACCAAAGCGTATCTTAGCTCTTCCCTAGTTGCGGGGACCTCAGGCTCCATGGTTATCTCATAGTCATGAGTGTAGAACATGATTAAGGCAATTTCCTTTGACCATAGCAGGTACCCCCTGGTGGTTAAACAACTTGCATTCTCCATTGGAGTTAGGCCCATGAGGTGTGGATCTCTTTGAGCATATTGAGCATTTTCTTCTAGTTCTTGGTTGTGACCTGTCTCACAGAAGCGAGGCCTCAACAGTTCTGGTTCAGGCTTTGGCCCGGTAGGATACCCATGTTGACGCCGAGCAAGAATAGGATTATAAGTGATCACCCCTTCTATCCCAATGAGAGGCACATTGGGGAAATCTCCGTAGCTAGAAATTATGACTTGGTCACCGATGATGGTGTCATACCATGTGATATCATGGTGTCTGAGAGTGACAAGTTTAGAAACCCATGCACTTTTGGTAGGAAGCCTCCAAAGGATATGGGTCCTTGGCAGATGAGAAGTAAACCATCGGTCGAGTAGTGCAAGCAGCATGAGAATTGCCCACAATCATACAAGGAGAAATGGTGGATGACTACATAAGTGTCAGCCAGTATTGTGTTGACCGGATTTTTGAGGATGAAGAGGCAGATCGCTTCTTCGCTGATGAAGTCGTAACTTCTTGGGAACAGATACAGTCCATATATTAGTAGTGCCAGAATCGCCTCAAAAATGCCTAGGTTTCTGCTTTCATAGTGATACTCGGCCATCTCCATTAGAGGCCTGTCATCCATTCCATACCACCCTCCTTTCGCCCTTATTGGTGGTAAGTCTTCCAGCTTGATATGCAGGGCTTTAGCTAAGTCCCTTTTCTTGGGTTTTCCATAAGGGAGCGTAAAAGTCCACAAAATCTTTAAGTAAGCATTATACTCCTCAAGGGTCGGGAGTAACTGAAAGTCTGGAAACACAAAGCAGCGGTAAGTTGTATGATAGAATTCAACCAAGGCTTGCAACATGGGCTCGTTGATCGGAGCGCTTATCAATGGCAATAGGTCCCCATATTTGACTATGAAAGCAGCAGGGTTTCAGACAAGTCTGGTTAGCATTCTTAGACGGCCCTATCTCAGATCCGGGACTCGAAGCATGTCTTTTCTTACCATGTTGTTGCCTGCAAAGAAAAAGATGAATTTCCTTGAATGGTTAGAAGAAGTGTAAATGCAAATGCGAATGATTGTCATGGAACTCAGATGTTTTCGAACATCAGAAGTCGTCATTTCATTGATTAACAAAACGGATTACAAAACATTGTTTCCTCTTACAAGAGTCTTAAATAACAACTAAGTGAATCCTATCAAGGTTCTCCTAGCAGCCTGAGATTGAGCTTCTCGATCTTTCCTTCCATCTGAGCCTTCTCGAAGATGAGTCTGTCCACAATTATCTTCCATGGATTAGACTAAGGCTCGTAAGGTTCTTCTAGTGCTTTCCTCTTCTTACAAGAGATGATTTCTTCATCTTTCAACTAGAGTTGTCTTTGGAGCTCTGCGTTTTCTTCAACGACTATTTGATACTTGTGCTTCCAAGCTTCTTCAGTTTGCTGTGCTTTGACCAAAGCAATTTTCAACTTTTCTTCTTCAGACATGAAGACCAACGGACGTTCTTCCTTCAAGGCCATAGGCTCCTGCTTAGGATATGGCATCCTTAGTGTGACGACTCTTTTCCGAACCCATTGGAGGTAAGGTTCCAAATAAACACAATTGAGTCTTCCAAGATCTTTCTTTCCTTTCTTGTGTAGATGCTTCCAAGCTTCTAGAACTTTCTCTTTTAATCCTTGACTATCTTCCCCTTCTTTGAAGAAGATGCTTTCCACTTGAACACTTTTGGGTTTATCCTTTAGAGGGTATCCCAATTGTCGGTGGGCGAGTATTGGATTGTAGCTGATCCCTCCATTAATGCTGAGAAGAGGTACATTGCCAAATTCCCCACAACTGTCGATGATCATTGTCCCATCATAGTTGCGACTATACCAATCAATATCGGAGTGGGTGAGAGCCATGATCTTTTGCGACCACCATCCTTTCTTTGGATCCCAAAAAGTGTTGGCTTTGGGTAAGTGTGAAGTGAACCATTTATACAATAAAGGAGCGCAACAAGTGATCATTCCTCCATTGTGAAAGTTCCTCAGATGAACAGAATGGTATGTATCTGCTAACAAGGTAGGCACAGGATTCTTCTTCAAGAAAATTTTGATGGCATTGAGGTCCACAAAATTCTCAAAGCTCGGAAACAAGAATATACCATATATGAGTAAGGCAAGAATAGCCTCGAATGCATCCATGCTTAAATGATCTGCATAATACTGAGCTTTTTCAACCAAGAATTCTGCCTTCAACCCAAAGACTCCCCCTTTTGTAATCAGATTCTTTTTTATATCAACCACTCCCAAACGTGTAGCTTTGGAAATGTCCTGCTCTTTAGGGTCCTTCTCAGTAATCGGAAAAGGAGAATCTTCAAGAATAGGCAATCCAATTAATTGGGAATATTCTTCTAGCGTGGGCACTAGCTGATAATCAGGGAATGTAAAACAGTGGTAAAGCGGGTCATAAAACTGGAGGAGAGTAGAAAGAAGTCCACTATCCATCTTTATCTTCAAGAGTAGCAACAGCTTCCCATATCGGTTTTGATATCCCTCTGGATCTGTCAATAAGGTGCTCAACCCTTTTAAATCATCTAGGTTAAAACCCTTGTAAGTGTACTTCAAAGTTTTCTTTCTTTCACTGTTCATGACGACCTCTGATGTTTACAAATAGCAAAGTCTGAGTTCCATGAAACCATATGATGATGATATGAATGCACAAACACAAGCAAATGCACATGCACACAACACAAACTTAAGGTTAAGGACAAGCATGAGTCCAAGGGTCTACCCATCCCCAAAAAATTTGTACTATGGATTGATTGTACCTGCCGAACGGGTTCTACAAAGTTCCCAAAGTCATCAACCCATCCTTCGGATATTATCAACTTCCCAAATTACTTGGTAATCGATAATATTCTCAAGAGAATCTCGTCTGAGTGTAGTATCGCGTATCAACTATTTCGGAAATACTTCCTTATAGTCATTGCACTACGTCCTAATAAGGCCAAAGTGGGGTAGAATGTAATCTAAAAGTCCACAGTGTCATGGGCTCCTTCGTCGAAAGTAGAATTATTTTCACGAATACTCGATCAACAATACTAAACTCTCAAGAGGGCCTACACTGAGCGGTGGTTTCTCAAGTTAGCTTGGTCGGGAATCAACTCCCTATAAGCCTTCTTGAATATACCACCATCCTATCATAATTGCACTCAAGTCCGGGTATAGGACCGTCTTACCACTCAAGTCACCCAACATCTAACAATCAAACAAATATATTGACAAATATACATGTTAAGCAAATATTTACAAGTATAGCATGCAATTAAACAAAATAGGCTAAACCCTCAAGTTAAGTAAATTCCCCAGTGAAGTCGCCATTTCTGTTGCGGTGAGAATCGTGATACCAAGCTATTGATTAACTTGAATCTTTAATTCTTAAATTACAACCGGACTTTAATTTATCCAAAGGAAATGTCTAAAGAGAGAAAAACCCTTTTCGCAATGTAACAACAACGCTAAGAGATTCGGGGATCGGGAGTTGGTTATGCATAGGGTAGGTATTTCACATCCTAAACATCTGCAGTACTCTACAGGAACCTTTTGTTTGTTTGCATGCTAAGTTTGGTAAATGTTTGCTAAGGGTTGGGATTGGGTAATAGGTGTAGGTTAAAACCTAAAGATAGTTTCTAAGTTTGCTCGCAAAGACGTCACGTCTTCTGCCTACGTATCCTAACTAGGATAGAATCAGAGCAATCGTAGTTCACCTCACTAGGGTTAAAGCACACTTGATTATGATCAAGGTTCAAAGGGGAACAAACATATCCATGCTTGTGTAGAGTTTAAGACAACCCTCTAAATCTATGTTATAACACTCAAGGGGAAATGAGTAATCATCACTATGATTCTCATATAGAGTTTACAAACTCTATCCTAGAGTTATAGTCAAAGATCACTCCTAGTAGAGGTGGGTCTTTTAGACTTAAGCAAAGTCTAGGGTTTTGTAAACTAGGGTTGAAGGATGACTTAACAAAGTCAAGGAGGTAACGAGCTTTCCATGACACAAGAGTCAATGGAGAGGCTTTTCCTTTGGAAGGAAAGAATGGAAACAAACTTGGATGGAAACTAACAAGTTTCATCACTCGGGGGAAGAAGACTTAACAAAGAACCTATGAAATTAAAATACACATCTTAACAAAGGTTAAAAACAAAATGGTGGTAACGACCATGCAAGCAAATTACAATTTGAAATATGAAGGCTCAAGATATGACAAGCGTGACAACAGCATATATGCATTGATAACAATCAAACATAGATAAACCAGTTTAACCTCATGATTTAGGAGGAAAATAAATCACTTAACAAAATAGAGAAGGGTAATCATGGTAACAACCAAGAAGCAATCATTTTAATGATGGAAAAGCGTGGGTAACAATCAAGATGAAGATAGTTAAACAAGGATCGTGACGACGAACCGCACACTAATGTAACTTTGACAATATGAGATTCTTTATGGTAACAACCAAAGATGAAGGTTCTAGCATGTTCCCTAACATGTATGGGATGATAACAGTTGAATAAACATGTTCAAACAATTATATTAAAAGAGAAATTCATTTGCTCCTAGGGGATAACGATCGCAATACAATGGTAATTTATAAGTAACCAAAGGGGGGAGATTTTAACCAAACATGGATTTACAAAATAACACATGAAACTAGACACAAAGACAAACAATTCACAAAAATAATGGGTCAAAAATCATTAAAAATGAATGAGTTATGAACATTTGAAGTTGGATTGAAAAATAACACAAAATGGCAAAAATTAATAAAAGGGGTTGCCCTCCTCAGGGGTCGAACCCACGCTTGCATGGTGAAAGGCGAAATATGGCATATGGTCTTACCACTGGGGTGGCTATACATCCGTTTGTATAGTCACCCCCATAAATATATATGGGAGAATGAAGACCAGGCTGGGAAAGAAACAAGGCAAATTCATCCAAATGCATTTTGGTCATAACTTTCTCAAATGTTGATGGATTTTGATGAAATTTTAGTGTAAACTGACTAGAATTTAATGAGGAACAAGATGGTTCTTTTAGAATTTTTAAATTATGCTTCAAACTAAAAAACCGATAGCATGTGTCTTTTTGGAATTTGATGCATTTTGAAATGTGACTCATGATACAGTTAGTTCCAAATTCAAATGACCATGCAAACATGTTACATATGTGTTGATGAAGGAGTCTAACACTTAGAAGAAGTTCAAAACCATCTGATATGGAAAATGGCATGTCAATTTTCAAGATAGTGAACAAAATGCATGATGATGAGCAGATGCAGTTCAAAACAGTTTCATGTCATTTTAATCATGCGCACAACACACATTCATGATAAGGGAGGGATTCAATCATCAAAACCAATTGGAATCAGGCTGCCATGAAAAATGTCATACCAGTTGCAAAATATCATGTGTAGATGCATGATGACACTCAAATCTCAGTCTATGCACAAACTAGTTAAATCAAGTATGCAGACACCTCATGTACATGGTATAGATCATGATTAATCAACCAATACAGTTCAAGACAGTTTGTTACAAAATGTGGCATTTTGAGTTGCAATAGTGATATGTTGAAGTGTGAAAACAACAGTTTTGGGTTACAACTCAAATCAAACCAAATCAGTCATACATACATGTTGCAAATGTGTATTCAAATGAGGCCAAGTGATCAATTTAGTGTAAAGCAAAGCAGTGAGTGAATTGGTGCTCATACTGCTCAAGTGAGCTGGTGAAATGCAGTGTGATATCAAAACAGTTTTTTTTCATGAAATTCTCAAGTCAAACTGATCATGTGAATATATTAGAAATATGATATGTAAGTGATCCAAGCAAGCACTGATGTTGGAAATAAGCTAACATGAGGAATGATATATCAGTTGCAAATTGCCAATGTAAAGATGCATGATGAAACTCAACTCTCAGCTTATGCACTAACTGGTTGATTTAAGTGTGTAGGCACTTCATACATGTGATATAAGTCATGTTTGATCAAGCAAGAAAGTTCAAAACAGTTTGGTTCAGAATGTGGTATTTGTGTTGTAAATGAGATGTGTTAAAGTGTGAAAACAGGAATTCTGAGTTACAACTCAAATCAATCCAAACCAGTCACTCATACATGTTACAAATGTGTATTAAAATGAGTCTAAGTGATCAATTTGGTGCCAAGCAAAGCAATGAGTAAATTGGCATGTGACTTGCTCAAATGAGCTTGTGAGAGTGCAGTGAGCAAGTTAAATCAGAATGTGAGCAAGAATTGAGCAATACAATCATATACACATCATTCACATATAGGTTTGAGTGTGTTCAAGCAATTGGCAAGGTTCAAATTGGACTGTGGCAAAATTTGGCATTAAAGTTGGCATTTGGTGATTAAACAAGCATGAACAAACTCAAAATCATTATGAGGCATAAACAAGCTAAGCTAAACATTCATACACACTCAATATGTGACAACAAATGATTCCAAACTCAAAAACCAGTTGACAAACCAGTTTACACACAAATGGTCATGCTGCTGCCCAAGATTGGTTCACAATGCAGTAGCAGGGCATTTTCATTACAAGTAGCAATTTTTAATCAAACAAACATATGAACACACATGCTATATGGTATAGGTCATGTCTAAAGTGTCAATATAAGTTCAGACCAACTATGAAACAAACAAAATCAGTTATGTATCAGTTTTGTTGACAAACACATTTTGGCATGGCATTGGTATGAGCTAGGTTGAGGGAAACTTACCTCTTGTAGATGAGCTCTAAGCCAAAAAATACCAAGAAAACCAGAGGTGCTTCCTTCTTTTGTAGTGATATGGGGATTGCTTCCTCTTGAAGCAACAAAGCCAAACTCCAAGTCAGTTAAAGTTGTAGTGTTTTCAGTTGATTTGTGAGACCTCAAACAGTTGTGATATGGTGTATGGGAGGTGTGTGGAGTGTTGGATCATCAAGAAACAACTTGGATCAAGTTTTGGAAAGTCTTGAGGCTTATGGTCAAACTTCCATGGTGTGACAGTTGACTTTTGTGGAAATGAGTTTTTTGAGTGGTTTGAAGGTATGAACACCTTCTATATGGTATATATGATTTGTGTGGATGCTGATTAGTGGCTTGGAAGTTGTGGAACTGGTCTTGAGCAGAGTTTTGCTCAAGACAGTTTTTCTAGTGAAATGGAAGGTTTTTAAACTTTGGAACTCTAGAGGAAGAGAGGAAAGATTGAGAGCATGTCACTCTTGGTTTCTAGAGAAGGCCCTAGTGTCCTTTGAAGAGGAAGACAAGGTCTCTATTTATAGTGCAAGAGGAATGAGAGCAAACCTTGAACTTTACCATTTTGGGAGGCAAAGCTTTGGAAGAAAATCCTTCCAAATCTTTGGGACAGCCTTGATTCAAATCAATTCCAAGGCTCTAGGCAAGCCAATGACATTGTGAGAGATGGAATGAGGTGATTGGAGAGGGTCTAGCATGGTAGGACTGCAGCTGCCACATGTGGAAGGGAAAAGTTTCTCTCTCTTCCTCAAAAATGAATAAAATAATGACAAGTGGCTACAACTTGTTTCCCTCCTCATCCTAATCTCTTTTTCTGGTTTTCTCTTCATCCAAGTCACTCTTTATCAGTTGGTAGCATGATCGAAGGGTGGAGAGGGGTTAGAGATGAAAAATTCTGATTTTGAGAAGTTGGGCCAAGTGGATTTTTAGTGTGACAGACCCAACTTCAAGGCACCATAACTCCTAGCTCATCAATCTCCTTGGGGATTTCTTGTACTTTTTAGAAAGCCCTCATGTAGCTCTACAACTTTCATGTTTTTGGAATTTACAAATTCTTGATGGAGCTAGGTTGAAAAACCCTTCAAAGTTCTGAAAAAAGTGGTTTGTATGGCCAGAATTTGTCAATTTTCACTGTCTTTTACCTTTGAAAAATGATTTTTGCTATAACTCCCATTCCATGCATTTTCTGAATATGGACTACTGTGGGACTTTTGTAGAGTTCGTCAAGACCTTTCAAACAAGCTTAGAACCACTTCAATTGGATGTGTGGTTGAGGAGTTATGGTTTTGCCCCTTTCGAAACCCTAATTCCCGATTTTTGCAATTACTTCCTAACCCTTGATCCAATGATCATGAATTTTTATGGGGAGGTGTATTAAGATATAAGGAACATTTTTCATTCACACCTTGAAGTCAAATTCCTTATTGTTGGAGAGTTGACTTTTTGGTCAACTTTTCGATTGATCGGTGTCTACCGAGTCGCCCGTTGGTGATCCGGACATCCTGAGGACTTGAAACTCTTTGGGTGGACTTTATTAAGCCATAGGAGCTTAATGGACCTTGATCCCATCTTTGAATATGATCCTAATCGGGTGTCTCAACTTGCACTGTTCTCGAACCCCGGGTGACCACCTCAAATTGCACTCATTCTTGGTCCAATATATCATCCTTGATATTGTTTGAAGTTGGATCAATCCAAAACATTGATTGATCAAACCCTCGAAGTTTCGGTTTTGACGGTATGGAACCCTGATTCATCTGCATCTTGTCAAAGATAAACTTGAAAGGGGTTAGGTTAGTTAATCAAATGAATATGATCCTAAAATGATGATGAGGATCTAAGGGGTCAAAATTTAGGGTGCAACACTTAGGCTATCATATGTTTTGTAGTAGGTAACACATTCCGTTTTGGTCAGACACTTTTGCTTAGGCTGCCATACGTTTGGTAGTAAGTGATCTCCCCTTCTCTGGGTTACTACCTGTGCTTAGGCTATCATACGTTTGATAGTAGGTAATACGCATTTCCTTTTGTGTTCACCTTTTCTTAGGCTATCATATGTTTGATAGTAGGTAATACACCTTTCTTTTGGTCAGACGCCTTTTCTTAGGCTGCCATATGTTTGGTAGTAGGTGATCTCTCCTTTTGGTTATTACCTTTTCTTAAGCTATCATACATTTGATAGTGGGTAATACATTTTGTTTTGGTTATTACCTTTCCTTAGGCTATCATACATTTGATAGTGGGTAATACACTTTGTTTTGGCTATTACCTTTTCTTAGGCTATCATATGTTTGATAATAGGTAATATACCGTATTTTTGGTCAGATACCTTAGGCTCCCAGGTTTGGTAGTAGGTCATATTTCCTCTTCATGTTGCCTTTGCTTAGGCTATCATTGGACTGATAGTAGGTAACACGCGTTTCTTTATTTCAACCAGATACCCTTGCTTAGCCTACCATGCATTGGTCGAGGGTTATCTTCCGATTACCGGTTCCTCACCTTTGTTCAAGCTACTATACTCCTGGTGGTATTATTATTATCTTATCTTCATTTTGGAGAATCCACAATACTGATCGTTGTCTTTTCTCGTGGCGTCTTGCGTCGTTGAGTCTGTTATTTGGGTGTCGTGTCCAGTTATTCCCATGTGGCATCATTTCCCCACAGGAACTCTGTCTTGCATTTTCACATCATTGCATATCATATGCATTCGGTGGCTTCTTAAGGCCAAAAATTCGTGCAATGTTTGTATTTAAGTCCCTCCTATCTCGTCGAGACGAAGATTTCTATCTCCATATCTCCGGATAGAAGTAACTTAAATAGGGGCATCTGTCGCACCCAAATTTTTGACCATAAGATTCCGCCTCTTTGTGCTTATTTCTGGTTTGTTTTATTTCACTTTTGTATATATGATTACTATAGCTAACCAACTTGCACAGCTGCAGTAACCCCAAGTGGAGTTATCTTTCTTTCCACAATTAAATATGTCGAAGATGGGGTCAAATTTCAAGTGGTATCTTCGTTACCCAAGGGTTCCTCGAGGCATTGGTTCATGTAGGAGTGTCATCTTTTGTCCAAGGGTCTACCCGGTGTTTTCATAGAATTCAGATGTCCCTGGTTGGTATAGTGGAAGGTGATCGATCCTAGTTGATGATTAAGGCTAAGGGGTTATCAGTTTGGGCTCGGCTAAAACCACATCAAGCGTCTCGGGCATTTTTCTTGAGCAAATCTGGTTTAAAGACCGTGTGAATCCCCTGGGATTACGAATGAATGGTGCAAGTTCCTCGATTAACCTTTTATCTATACAATCTCAAACTCATATCTACTCAAGTTCAGACTGTTGATTCACTTAAGCTCCTAACTACGAAGAAAAGTACAAGCTCGAATAAATTCACAAATTAATATGTTGGAGGTTTAATCTTATTCAAGCTCACAAATAATTCATACTACTAAGGTGCCGCATGTTTTGAAAGTAAAGACCCATACCACGCGGAGTAGAATCTCACAAAACTTAATTCATGGCGGACTCTTGTCGGACTTGTGCAAGGATGCTTTGTGGAATTATTTTGGTCGAATCTAATTATTTTCAAGATATAACCATTGGATTTCAACTAGATAAGTTTCTTTTAGCATAAAGTGGGACTTTTTCTTTTGTTTTAATTACTAAATAGAAGGGCTTTTCTGAACAGTGAATTCTGGTACAATTATTATGGCTGTTCAGATCTTGAGTTCATTTAAAAACACATGAAGAACACATGATACCAACAACTAGTTTGCAATTAGAGGTTATTTACATAAGGGAATACAAGCTTTGAAAAACAAGACAGCAGTCATGTTGTGCCACTTCTAATTTCTTCAAGGTCGGCATCCACCGTCGACGTCACACGGCCATGGTTGAGGACTTGCAGGGCTCCCCTCTCGTTTGTTGTTGCTTTTAGCCTTGGTGCCATCACCTGCTCTGCAGATTCATACCACCCTGCACATAAGATAAAATAACAACCTTGTTAGTAGCATGACAATCCAACACAGCGGAAATTTGAGTAGGACTCATGAATTCCTTTTCCTGCAGTACTACAACAAGGAGAGATCAAGAACATCACCTTCTTTTGGTACCCTGTCATTAAGAAAAGATATCAGTGCATGTGAAAGTTCAGAGAAAAAACCGTTCATACCGGCACCTCCACGCACCAAATAAGGATATCAAAAAGAGAATCCCTCGCGTATCCCCACCAAAACGCAACCTGTCAAATTAACAGCAATATTCAAAGAAGTTAATCCAAGGAGAAACACAGCAAAGACAACTTACACTGCCCCCTCCCTTTCACCTTTAAGGATCCTGACAACGACATTATGTTTTCCGGTATGATCAAGAGAAGAACTACAAGAATATAAGCGTGATTTGATGATCACATTCATTCATGATATACACTTGCCAAAACCATTCGTTTCTGTTGCTACTAGCTTAATCTAAACTAAAGCAGCATGATAAGACATCACAGCAAAACACATACACATAGTCTGAAAAATTGAGACGAAAACGATTCAAAAAGCTACAACTTCACAGTCACGAAGAAGCTACTTATGTATGTTGCATCTGTTATGTTGCCCACCCATGCCCATCTGGACTTCAAGGTCAGCAACTCTGTTGGATCACCTCACGCTCAAACTTTACATGGGAGTCCTGCTGAAAGTAGTCAAACAAGAATGTCTCACTTGTGTAACATATTAGCTTCATTATTATAATATTAAACACAGGTCTCCTTGATAGTTATATAACTGGAAACAGTATTGCTTCTTCCATGCCTGAGGAAGATGCAGTGTCATCCAGCACTTTGTGGATAACTATTCCACATAGTAGCTCCCAGTTCCTCACAGATGATGAGCTAATGAGTAATTGCAACCTTGCTATCAGAAACTCTAATTTCATTGCACGATTGACACAAGCAAAAATTCACATGGGATGTGGTTAGTTTGCCGAATGTAGTAATATTGATGGTGCAGTTTCTGTCTTAAAGAGTCTGCGTGGTTGTCCAGGATTGTTCTTCCAAATAGAATTCAGCAAACCGGGAAATCAGAATGCTGTACCATTCTCAATTAAACCTGAAAACCATACCATCACCGTCGTCGCACCTGGTACCTGGATGAAATTACCATGGAGATTAGATTTTTCTGGATGACTAAAACAAATGATTAACGGGAACCTATAGCAATACAAGCTTAAGGAATTACCGCAACTATAACAGCTTAGCAGTAGCAGCACCAACCGCTCACGTGCACGATGGTTTTTACGAGCAAACCTCTGACAGCTAGTATACCAAGACCAAACAGGCATGTTACCAACAAAGCTATGAATTAGAATTTGGGAAGAATTTTGAGTTCATTCAGAAAAGAGGAAGAAGATCTCCGTACCTTGTCAATGCTGCCGGCTTCTCCGTAAGGGGATTTCTCTTATCGCAAACAACTTCCACTCGCAAACGGCAGAAGTTTCGTACTTTATAATTGCTAGTTATAATCAACCTTCTCGGAGCCGTAAAACTGATTGATCACGGCCACTCCAACTCTCATAAAGTGGAAGAGATTGTTTAGAACAGAGCCACTGAAACTTATCAGCTTCTCTACAACAATCATTTCATGTTTTCCTTCATTGGTTCAAATAAAGTCTCCAAGCAATAACTCGCCAAACCTGCATTGAAAGGCATGATAAACGAGAATCTTCACCAAGGCCTCTTGTCCTGCTAAACAATTAACAGAAACACACAGTTAAAACCACTTACGATGAAGATTCTAAAAGCTGGAAACACGAGCTAACGCGGGGCATTACCGTCAATTGGGATTAACTCGTGTGTCAATACTACCTGAAATAGGAAGCAAGACAATCGGTTAACACGAGAACGGAACCTACATACTCAGTGAAGAACAAGGCAAGAGTCAGCAAGGAAGCACAACATAAGTATCACAACTGTGTTTTACAACCTTACAACATACGTTTCATTTCCATAATAACCAAGCATACCAATTCTCCCAGTTTTCAAAAGCAAACTATGACAGTTTAACCATGGAAATGGAATAGGTGTGACTAACCTTCTTGCTCAAGAACAACCTATTGCTTCAGAGATTGCTGTGGATGAGAATCTTGGTGATATTTCAGCAGAACATTATGAAGTATATGAAAAGCAATTTTTTTCCCCATTTAGCTTAACACGAAACCTGAAAGAGCAGCAGGAATAAGCATCAATAAACCGCTGACAAGACCATCCAACATGTCATAGCATGTCGGAGCAGAAATGGAAAGTTTTCGAAACAACTACATGACAGAAAGGAGAATTCAATACCTGGGCATCGACTGCTATTGGAGATTTCGCAGCAGACAAGATCAGATATTCATCAACAGCCTTGTCTCTCTCCAAAACAGGAATCGACAACTTAACTCTAGGCATTCATGCCCAAAGTCTAAATTCAACGCACCCCACCTATAAAACAAAAAGGGACATTTCAGAACACAAGAGAGAGAAATCACGCTCACCTACGAGAGGAGAATACACAAAGAAAAACACACCAACAACTGAAAAATCCAAACTCTAACGAGATACACACGAGAAACACTCAACAAATAAACACTCAAAAATCCCAAACTCACAAAAACCCCAACTTCACACACAAAAAATCACAATAATCCCAAATACGAAACCCTAAGTTCAAAATTGAGAACTTATCTGCATTCGTTCGGATCCATCGCCATCAACCGCAACCACCAAACCCTTCAAATGTCATCCGCAGCCACGAATCCACCATTGGACGCCTACAGAACCATTCACACTGTGAGCTTGTTTCGTGCTTTTTATTTCTTCTTAACGTAATTTGTTTTGCTTGTTCTGTTTATTGGTTTCAGTGTAAAAGGAAGCGGAGACGGAGAAGAACAATAGGGATATAGGAGTTGAAGAAGAGAATAGCGATGTGAGAGATTAGAAGAGGAGGAGAAAATTGTGACCGAAGGAGAGATCAAGAGGAGACGGGTGGAAGAAATTGGGGAGAACGAGCGAGCGGAGAGGGAGACGACGAAACGCCGGATCGAAGGGGAGAGATTGGGGGGATTAGGGTTTTTTTATTTAATTTCTTTTTTTAATTTTTGTTTATGCTGATGTAATCTGATGTATATGCAATACACACACTATCACACACCTGCACTTAACACTTAATCCACTCACTAACCTCTACTTAACGTTTTAACTCATTTAACCCTTTAATTAATCTGTTAATTAACCTAATCATTAAATTAAAATCAATTATCAATCTTATAATCAACTCTTATTTAATAACCGATAAAATCCTTTTTCATGCAATAATCACAAACTTTTTTAATTAAAGCTAATAACCTTTCTCTCTAATAAATTTAATAAAAACTATTTTATTTAATAGAGAACTATTTTATAATAATAAAACCATTTTATTTTAATAAAGATTTTTGTCTTTAATAAATATTAACCAAGGAAACTCATTTCATAAAAATCTATCTAATTTATTTTATTTATTAATAACACTTTTATATAATAACAATTTATATCCAATTGCCGTTTTATTTAATTAGACATTAAAATCTTTTAGAAATAAAAACAACACTTTTTATTATAATTAACCTTTTGCGTTAGATTCAATTTTCATGAATATATTATTTCACCTAAGTTCTAAATAATAAGTAAATCGTTATAACGTCTTATTCAACTTTAAACCTTAATTATATTTAATCTCATCTAAAATCAACTCTTTTCTTAAAATCAACTCACATCGTAACCAATCATGCACCCCACACCACATCCACAATTCACACACTTAGCGCTTTCATGCGTGTGTATGTTTTAATTATTCGCCCTTTACTTTACTGCTATTTACATTTACCGTAATTTATATTATCGCATTGCATTCCGTCCAAAGGAAAAACCTACACATGATTTAACAATCGTGTGTACTGCACATCATTTGCATCATTCTCCCCTATGATCCTTGATCCCATTCAATTCGATCTCTTAAGATAGATCCTACCCCATAGGAGGACCTTGTCTTTATCTTTACAACTTAGACAAAACACAATCAACAACACAAAACGGTTATTTCAAAACACATTAGAGAATAGATGTTAATCATCTTAAGCGAGATAGAATCTCCACCCCACATCAATACAATTAATTCGTAGGAACTTTGCCTTAAGAGAGATAGAGGCGTACCTCGTCGATCCCTATCCGAGTACTTGAGCCTTTCTCTTAAGACGATGCAAAGACTACATTCCTACAACTTGTGGCGGTTAAATCTCCCTTAAAATGACAACGCATCTCTTCTCCTAAACTCAATCAATCAACTACCCTAAACCCGTAGGAACTTTGACCACAATCAAAGAACTCCTCTAACCCTTTAGGGGAACTACAGATACTCTGATTCCACTCCCGTAAGGATATGTAGGCATAAGATGCGATATCTTATCGAGTATACTTAGAAATAAACCACTAGGGTCTTTTATACCTTTAAGCAGATAAACCTTAGCAATAAACAAACATAAAACAAGAGGTTCCTGTAGAGTACTACAGAAACTTAGGATGCTAACACCTTCCCTAAGTTTAACCGACCCCCGAACCTATAAACTCTCTAGCTTGCATGTGCATTGCATTGTGGGAATTTCGATCTTTATCCCTTCCTTTGGACAAATCAAAGTTCAGTTGCAAATTGAATTAAAGATTCAAACTAATCAATAGTTTGGTATCCGATTTTCACCGCGACAGCAGTAAGATATAACAAGCTCCCTATCATGCTTCTGTACAGACTTTGATCCACATTAGCTCCTTTTTCATCTTTGCACAATTTTAGATGGGTAGGTGCAGGAGTTCTTTTGTGGCTGGCATTTTCCATTCCAAACTTCTTAACAATGTTTTTGGCATACTTACTCTGAGATAGAAATATGGATTCTTCCATCTGTTTAATTTGAAGACCCAGAAAGTAAGTTAATTTCCCAACAAGGCTCATTTCAAATTCAGATTGCATTTACTGTACAAAATGTTGAACCATCTCTTCTGATATCCCACCAAAGACAATGTCATCAACATAGATTTGAGCAATCGTGAGTTTTCCCTCTTTTTCTTTGATAAACAAGGTCTTATCTATGCCACCTTTTCTATATCCATTCTCAACAAGAAACTATGTTAGTCTTTCGTACCATGCTCTAGGGGCTTGCTTAAGGCCATACAAGGCCTTTTTCAACTTGAAAACATGATTAGGAAAGGTTGGATCAACAAAACCCCTAGGCTGTTCCACATAGACTTTTTCACTTAGGTAACCATTTAAGAAGGAACTTTTGACATCCATTTGAAGCAGCTTCATTTTTAGAATGCAAGCAACTCCCGGAAGAAGTCTGATGGATTCAAGTCTAGCTACAGGAGAAAAAGTTTCATCAAAATCAATCCCTTCAATCTGAGTATATCCTTGAGCAACTAACTTGGCTTTGTTCCTAGTGACCACTACATTTTCATCAGATTTATTCTTGTAAACCCATTTGGTTCCAATCACATTTTTTCCTTTAGGCCTTGGCACAAGATCCCAAAATTCATTCCTTTTGAATTCACCCAATTCCTCTTTCATGGCATTTATCCAGAATTCATCAGTTAAAGCTTACTTGATGTTCTTAGGTTCAACCTTTGACACAAAGCAGGAGCTTGAGACAATTTCTCTAGATCTAATGGTTACCCCTTTATTTGAATCACCTATGATAAGATCAATAGGGTGGTCTTTCTGAATTCTGATGGAAGGTCCTTTATTAACAGGTTCAACCTCAATGATGGTGGGATTAGAGTCATTGTTTTTGTCTCCAGATTCATCTGAGATATCAAATGATGTTCCAACATCTTCTGGGACATCAGTTTCTTCTATGGTCACGATCTGAGAGAATATTGCACTTGCTTCTAAACACATGAAAGTATTTCACAGTAGGTTTTCTTTCTTTCCAAATTTCATACAGAGTGGTCATAGTTCTTGTTCTCAAGGTTACTCTGTTGTGAACGTAGCAGGCAGTGTTCATGGCTTTAGCCCAGAAATGGTAAGGTAGTTTCTTAGCATGAATCATAGCTCTGGATGATTCTTATATTATTCTATTCTTTCTTTCCATAACTCCATTTTGTTGAGGGGTAATAGGAGAAGATAATTCTTGGTTAATTCCTTCAGTGGAGCAAAATTAAGCAAACTTTTGATTTTCAAACTCCTTTCCATGATCACTTCTAATTCTGACAACTTTACTTTCTTTTTCTCTTTGAAGTTTTTGATATAGGTCTTTAAACACATCAAACACTTTAGATTTTTCTCTTATAAAATTCACCCATGTGTATCTTGAAAAGTCATCCAGAACAACATAAGCATACTTCTTTCCACAAAGACTTTCCACTTGCATATGTCCCATTAAGTCGATGTGAAGAAGTTCCAACACTTTAGAAGTAGTGAGATGTTGGATCTTCTGATGAGACATCCTTGTTTGCTTTCCTATTTGGCATTTACCACAGATTTTTCCTTCTTCAATCTTTAGCTTAAGAATACCTCTGACAGCTTCCATAGATATGATCTTCTTCATTCCTCTTATATGTAAATGCCTAAGTTTCTGGTACCACCGTCTTACTTCATCTTCTTTGGCAAGAGCACACTTAGAGTCCTGAGAGGCCCATAGATAACAATTGTCCTTGGATTTGACTCCCTTCATGATCAACTCTCCCTTTTCATTTGTAACCAAACACTCAAGTTTAGTGAAGTTGACACTTAGACCTTGATCACATAGTTGGATGATGTTAATTAGATTGGCAGTTAATCCTCTGACTAACAGAACATTGTCAAGATCAGGTGCTCCTGAGCAGTTTAACTTTCCAACTCCCTTAATTTCACCTTTGGCCCCATCTCCAAAGGTTACATAGCTGGTTGAGTGAGGTTTGATGTCAACTAACAGATTTTTAATACCAGTCATGTGTCTTTAGAACCCACTATCAAAGTACCAATCGTCCTTAGTGTCGCTACTGCGAAAATCGGCGCCGGCTGACAGAAGAGTCGCCACCGTGCGTTATTTATCCCACGGGAGGGAAAGGAAACGCTCAGAGTAAACCTCGCACAACACGGGAAGGGTATGGTCGTCGCAACCAAAACCTGGGTTCGGGAGTCGGTTACGCAAGGGGAAGGTATTAGCACCCCTCACGTCCGTCGTACTCGACGGGATCCACGCTTGTTTTCGGGTATGGATTGTTATTCTATCTAAACTATAGGTCAAGGGTTAAAAAGAAAATAAAACGAAAATAAAAGTGACTCGGCAAAGTATCGCACTTTATGCCTACGTATTCCCGTCTGGAACGAGAAATCAGAGTCAACGTAGTTCGCCTACCTACGGGAAAGGAGGGGAAGGTTGCTCGCTAGGATATCGCATCCTATGCCTACGTACTTCCACACAGCATGGAAGATCAGAGCAAACGTAGTTCGGGCCACGGAAGACACAGGCTTGTCTTGGTTGATTTTATTCTTTCTGAAAAAGGTTTTCTTGATTAGCAGTCCCGGCGGACAAAAATGACGGCTTGATGAGTTCTCGTTCTTTTACGAAAGAAGTGTCTTTTATTGTGTTTGAAATCTTTATGGTATTTTTCTGTTTGTTTTGAGGAAGAAGAGACAGAACTCTAACCTATGGTTGCGAAGGGAAACAAACTAACCTAATGTTATCATGCATGGGTTAAGACCTAATGTCTATCATGCTCCTCTCTTGCGCAGAGAGAAACAGAGATCCTAAGGGAATAGACGGGAACATAAACAATATCAGATATACAGTAAAACAGTAAAATGCATGAATGCAACAACACCAGCGAGGCAAGGGAGTTCCCCTCGACCTCGAACCTAGAAAACAATAGGCAAAAGTGAAGAAGCTTCACTTTCAACCCAACAGGGTAAACAGCAAACAATACAGTCCAGAAAACCGATCAATACATCAGAAATGAAATACAGCAAAAATAAACAGCCACAACAGCTCTACATCAATATCTATCTTCAAGTAATCTCCAATCCTTTACAGGCCTCAACAAGCATCAATCTCCATCTTCATGGCCTTCAGGCAAGGGCTTTAATCATCAGTCTCCTATAAGCAATGGCCTTTCTTCAAGTCTCAGGCTCCAGGAATGAGCATTAGTCAACAAGAGAAGAGGAATGTTAAACAGTAAATTGCCTACCAAAGGTGGCTCATTAACTGTTAACATTGTGCAGACAGGTTTCTCTCAAAAGTTCTATCTTCCAAATACTTTCACTGATCCTTCCAAAGGAAGGAGGTGGATATTTGAAAGAGACTCTTAATCATAGAGAAAGGATAGAGGCAAACAAAGCCATCTATGTTTGAGAAGCAAGCTTTCTAATCTAGAGCTCTGCCTAGCTCCTAAACCCTAGTCTCCTCAGCAGCTGCTAGCAAGAACCTCCTCTCCAACTCTGGCAGTTGATCCTCAATTTCTGGATCTCCAATGGTATTCATCTCCTCAAGTCTTCAGCTCTCCCAGGTCCCCAGACAATCCCAATACCCACACAAGCAAGCAATAATCCCCAGAGGGCACACCACACCAGTCAGTCAGATATACAGTATATCAATAGCAGTAGGGGAATCCTGACTTTTTCTAAGGGATCTAATAACTACCCATAGCCCCTATAGTCCCATAACTAAACTAGTCAAGCCCTAAGTCCTAAGGGAAAAGAATCAAATCCCCTAAGTCATCACCTAAAACCCTAGTTTTGTCCATGTTATTCACACCTACATTAAGCACCTAAAATTAATTTCTAAAAATGGGAACTAAATTGAATCTACAAGTTCAATGTCTAACCTAAACAACCTAAAAAGAATGGATGAAAAATATTGAAGCAATTAATAGAACAAAAAAATCAAAATCATGTATGAAATGGAATTATATAAAATGTTATTTATTTAGAAAATATGGGGAAAATATCAAATAAAAAATAAAATGCCATTTTTATTTTTTATAATTTTCTAGACATCTTAAAGAAAAATATGCAAAAAGAATGAATTAAAAATGATGATTTTTCTATTTATTATGATTTTTATAAGATGCATGAAAAATATAAAGAAAATAAAAATAACATACAAAGAAATAACCAGAGGGGGTGAAAATAGCAAACAATCCATGTTCAGCGCGTTGGGCTTATGAAATTGGGGGGTGCGAATAGCTCTCTGAGCCCAATCCCCCCCAATTAGTGAAACGGTGCGTTTTGGATTTTAAACTTTCCCACCAGATTGAAGCTTTAATCATGGCCGTTGGATACTTTCCCCAGGTCAAAAGTCCAACCTCCATCGTACGGCCCCCCACCCTTCTTCAACCTCCAGCATTTAGGGTTTCAGAAACCCTCCATGCACGATTCCATCTTCAAGCATTCGGTTCTCCCCCATCTCCTCATAAAAATCAAAACTACAAACACCAAACTTGCTTCATTTTCCACGTAGAATGCAACTACATCATCAGTTTTTGTTAAACCTCACCCAATCACTAAACACGATAGCTTCCCTTCCATGGCTGCCTCAAATCTGACCTTCACTAAACCCTAATCTCTTGCTAACAGAACATTAATCAAGCATCACTGATCATGCTACACTAATCCAAATGAGCCACCACTCACTAATCTCCTAGTTATGGATCAAAACAGTTTTATGGCTCATGCAAGAATCTTCACCAATTCACACTAAAAGCTTCAGGATTACCCCTCTAACCACCTAGGTCACTATTATCCTAACAAACCTATGTCATGCTAACTACATCAAGCCCATTTGAATGGAGAACATACCTGGTATAATTTGGAAAACAGAATGGTGAATCCTTCACCTCGAGCTCAGCAATGGCTTAAACCTGATCAATGTGCTTGGATCTTGATACTGTATGCATCTACTCTTCCCCAAACACTCTGAATTCTTGTAATGGATTCTTCTTGCACTTTTGAGCATGGACTTTCAACACACGAATTTGGAACTATTTCCACTGGATCTTGCTTGAAACTGGTTATATGATGATTGTAGAGAATGATGGGATCAAGAATTTTGCAAAATGATCAAGATTTGAGGGAGTTTGAGTAGTTTATGCAAGAATGAGAAAATGGATGAAAATGGAGATTTTGGACAAATGGGAGCACCAACCCTTGCATGAATCAGCTTGCATGAATATATAGGTGATGTAGGAACCTCCTAGAACATTGGAGAGATTTCCCTTACACTTTTCCCTTTCAATTTGGATTATGTTACTTTCAATTCAAGCAACCATGGATAACTCACAAATTATGACCTAAGCTCAAAATTAAACTCTAGCCAATGTCTTTAAAATTCCTTTTCCATTCAAAATGACCTATAATTTTGCATCATTTGGCCAAGATATGAAAAATATCATTTTTTAAGCCATTTTTCTTCATTAAATTCACCAATTTTGAAACCTTGTGCTATGGACATTTCCAATCTCTCATGGTCACTTTTCTAGACTCAAAATGTCATTTGGAGCAAGTTTGATGTTGTAAGTTTTTTCATTTGAGGCCTCCTTGTATGGGTTTTGGACATAGGTTAAAATGACATGTAATTCACAAATGACCAAACTACCCTTTGCTTGCCAAGACCATAAGTTGAGTTCCACACATCATGTGAAGGCATACTATACCATTATAGAAAGCTAAGACAATGAGGAACAATTCTTATGTTGACCATAAATTCATTTGAAATCTCCTTGAGGGGTAAAAGTTGCTTGGAAGTCAAGTCACTTTCACAGACAAAATTTCAGATACCTCAGATGACCTGTAACTTGCAAGGACCATAACTTGAGTTCTATAAATCTCCTCAATGTCTTCCACCACTCAAATTAAAGGTCTTGAGATCCTCTACAAATTTCATGTTGGCCAAGGATCCATTTGAAGCTTTCATTTTGACTTATCTTGCTTGGAAATTTTACCTAAACTAGGGGATTTTACATAGAAACCCTAATTTAGAAACTCCTCTTCTCCTTGAATTCTCTTGATTTCTTCTTAGCATGACAACATATCCTTGTTCTTCATGTCAAATGATGAACCCCACATCTCTCCCATAGCCCTTAATGCCTTTCAATCAGTCAATTGACCTAGAGTTGACCCAGGGTTGACCCGGATGAAACCCTAGTTGACTGTCTTCAACTGTAATTCTTGTGACTTCACCAATGACTTGTTTTCTTCTCCAAATGACCTTCTAAGTCCTCCAAGATGTCTAGATACTCCCCATGCTCAACCCATAGCTCACACTTTCTTTGGTTGACCCACAGATACCCCCAGTTAGGAGATATACTCAATGCTTAATCCACTGACCTCCCTGCTTTCAAATTCTTTTCTGATGACTTGAATGAGATGGAATTAGGATAATAACCTCTTAATAGGCTTCCAGAGATGAGGATAATGATTGGTTCCCTGTTGAATGACTTGCTATGCTTATGCTGTGCAGATGAGTAACCTATGTTCATGACTCTATATGCAAATGCTAATGATATTGAAACATAAACCAAGTGAATAAGGTTGAGCAAATTTTAGGGTGCAACAGCTGCCCCTATTCAAGCGACTTGGACCCGATTGGGTGAAGGGCTCGGAGCCTTCAGACGTTCGCGGTACGAGACGGTTGAATACTAGTGAAACCAGAAATTTGCCAACCGCAGAAATAAACTGCGCTCCTGCTTGGGGAACGACATTCATCAGCTGAATCTGACTATTTGCAACCGCCCACTGATCCCGTAACGACCATGTTGGGGACTGTCTTCACCGTTCTGAAAAAGATGCTGTCATAACAGATTGCTTGCTTGCTTGTCCACGTTAGGACTCTGGCCGTCATCAATACGAAGAAATCTCAACTAGAACCTGTCCCCGCTAGGACTCCACTTGCCGTTAACCCAGAAAAATCTCGGCAACTCCGCTGGGGAATAATTTCCATAAACTGAATCGTCCACGTTAGGAATAACACTCTTCCACGTTAGGAATAACACCATCCGCGTAAGGAATCATCTCTTCTGCATCTGTCCACGTCAGGACTAAATTTCTCCACGTAAGGAAACCCATCTTAATCTGATTTGCCCGTGTCATGACTACATTTTTCCACGTAAGGAATGCCATCTTAGTCTGTCCACGTAAGGACTCAATCTTTTCCACGTAAGGAATCCTCCTCCTATGCGTCCGCTTAAGGACTCAATCTTTTCCACGTAAGGAACACGATCTCCTTTCCCCGTAAGGAGCCAATTTTCTGATCTTTCCACGTAAGGACCTGAAGTTTTTCTTTCTCTTCCACGTAAGGAACACGCCTTCTTTCCACGTTAGGCATACTTCTTCTTCTGACCCCGTCCACGTCAGGACTAAATTTTCCACGTAAGGAATCTATCTTCCTCTTCCACGTTAGGAATAACTTCTTTGATCTGTCCGCGTCAGGACTAAACTCTTCCACGTCAGGAATAATCTCTTTCTTTCCACGTCAGGAATCAATCTTGATATGTCCGCGTGAGGACTCAATCTTTCCGCGTAAGGAAACCCATTTTTTCTTTTCACGTAAGGAATCTCGTCTTTCCACGTTAGGAATAAACTCGTCTTTCCACGTAAGGAATCTCCATCTTCCGTCTTGATTTGTCAACGTCAGGACCCATGCTTCGCTAACACGAAGAAAGACAATTGCTGAGAGTAAATGGTCCACGTCAGGACACCAACACAAAGAGTAATCAATTTTGTCAACGTCATGACTTCACATTCCACCCTTTCCGAGAACCCGAATCTGTCCACGTTAGGACTAACACATCTCATCAACCCGGGGAAATAAATCTGTCCATGTTAGGACGCCCATTTCTGAAGAAATCCCGTCAATATAGGAATAAATTGTCCACGTCAGGAATTAGTTCTCCCTTGATCCCGACCCACAAACTTCTTTAGCACTAACGTAACAGCGACTTTGGGGCGGACTCTACTGGGGATGTCTGGGAACTAAACTACCGGATGCCTGTTCTGATAACCGGAGGCAACTTCTGAAATTCTGATTCATGAAACCCTTTGATGACAGATAACTCTGTGGGGAATACTGCCGAACTGATATTATCATTGGATGTCCCATGCCGAGATCTTGAATGTTTGGTAGTTCATTTGAGCAAAATCTCTTCCTGAGTTGCTAAAATACGGGAACTGTTTCAGCAAAATAAATGCTGCAGATAATGCCAACTTCGCTGGGGATAGCCAGATGCTGCAGAACTATTCCAGCAAAATAAATGCTGGAAGGGTGAAGTCGACCCTGCTGGGAAGTTGGGAGCTCAAACCAAACACCCTGTTGAGGTAACCCCCTGCTGGGGAATATAACTTTGCTGGGGGAATAGAAAGTGTGCCAAGTATGATTGGACTTCTCTGCTGGAGGGTGAACTGATATTACACAGTATCCCTGAAAAATAAATGCCAGGACCCACAACCAACTCTGCTGGGGAGAGTCTTGATCTTCGGGTTCCACTGGGAGGAAAGAACACTTGCTGAAAAGAGAATTCCGCTGGGGATGGGATGATTCTCTTGGGGAAAGGCAAACTGCCTGGATACAGCTCACCACAGCCTTATGATTTTGGAATCGTCAATTCTGTTGAGAATAAATGGCTTTGCTGGATAATCCTTTTTTGCATAAGCTACGACTAGCTGGAGAGTTCTATCCTTCTTCAGGAAGAACCTGCATGACCTGCGTGAGGGCTGAGTCTTTAGTTATTGCAATCTTTTGGTCCTCTTCCTCGTATGGTTATGAAACCTGCGACAACACAAACAAGACAAGACAAGCCTATGCAACCAAATCAACTCAGGTTAGTGACGTTATTTTCAGTTAATTCAAAGCTTTAGCAACTGTTGGCAAGGGCCAGCGACGTTATACTCATGCTAGTTTCATCAAACTTAGGCGTTAATCATGCACAAAACAGTAAAGAACAGTGTCAAGTACTGAATAACGTATTTTATTGATTGGGCCCCTGAATGGGCGGAGTTTTGTACACGGGATGTAACTCCTGAAATGAGGAAGCTACACAAAGCAAATATACACGTACACAAGTATGCACAAGAAGCATAAATATTGACAACTTAAATTTGTACACATGTCGGCAACGGGATGCAGATGAACACCACGAACTGATCCTCCCATGACTCGTCCGACTCTAATGATTTCCCGGTATCCCCACTTCTGAAGATTGTATCAGATAACTGACTCCTCAAATGTATTCTCCCGCATTGATGCTCATTGCAATTATCAAACTCGGACCGCAGTCATTTGCTTTTCAAATCCCTAACTTTTGCGTGAACCGCCCTTTACGGGTTTTCAGCTCACCGGGATACCCTTTTTTGCCGAAGTCGCCCAGTGTAGGTTTTCAACTTCGCGGGTGTACATTTTTCCATTTTATCCCTAATTTTTGCCCGAACCTTTCATTCTGTTTTTGGTTCGCCAGGATGCCCCATTTTTGCCTGGACTCTCTTTTTCTGTCCAGCGAGTCTATTTTAAGCAAAGTATTTTTTAACTGCGTCCGAATTCACAGGTGACGTGAAGTCTTCTCCGTCCATGGTGGACAACAGCAACGCTCCTCCTGAGAAGACTTTCCTGACAACGTATGGCCCTTCGTAGTTGGGGGTCCATTTGCCCCTGTGATCTGCTTGCGGCGGGAGAATCCTTTTCAACACAAGGTCGCCCGTCTGAAAGCTTCACGGATGTATCTTCTTGTCGTACGCTTTCTTCATTCGGTTTTGGCACAAACGACCGTATGCTAGAGAAGCTAGCCTCTTCTCATCCATTAAGCTCAGTTGATTCAACCTGTCTTTCACCCATTCTGCCTCGTCCAGCTGAACATCTCGTAATACCCTCAGAGAAGGGATCTCGACTTCTAATGGTAGCACCGCTTCCATTCCATATACCAACGAGGACGGAGTTGCCCCGGTTGATGTGCGTACCGTCGTACGATAACCGTGCAGAGCAAAAGGTAGCATCTCATGCCAATCCTTATAGGTAACGACCATTTTCTGAACGATCTTCTTGATATTCTTATTGGCCGCCTCGACAGCGCCATTCATCTTGGGTCGGTAAGGGGAGGAGTTGTGATGTTCGATCTTGAAATTCTGACAGAGCTCCTTCATCATTTTGTTGTTCAGGTTAGAACCATTGTCCGTGATTATCCGCTCGGGAATCCCATATCGGCAAATGATATCTCTCTTGATGAATCTGGCCACCACTTGCTTCGTTACATTTGCATAAGACGCCGCTTCCACCCACTTGGTGAAATAATCGATTGCTACTAGGATGAACCGATGCCCGTTAGAAGCTGTCGGCTCGATCTTTCCAATCATATCGATTCCCCACATAGAGAATGGCCATGGCGATGACATTACATTCAGAGGACTTGGAGGCACATGGATCTTATCAGCGTAGATTTGGCACTTGTGACACTTCCTCGCAAACTTGAAACAATCAGTTTCCATGGTCAGCCAAAAATAACCTGCCCGCAGCAGCTTTCTCGTCATAGCATGTCCACCAGCATGCGTACCAAAGGTACCTTCATGTATTTCCTCCATGAGAAGCTTTGCCTCTTTTTCGTCTACACAATGCAACAGCACCAAATCGTGGTTCCTTCTGTATAAGACGCCATCCGGATTCAAGTAGAAATTACCCGCTAATCTCCTGAGAGTCTTCTGATCTTGACTGGATGCCCCAGCCGGATACTCTTTATTCTTCAGGAAATTAAGGATATCAAAATACCATGGTTTGTCATCAGATGCTTCATCAATAGCAAATACATAAGCTGGCCTGTCAAGCCGAGAGATAATAATTCGGGGAGCTTCGTTCCAGAAGTTGACCTTGTACATGGAAGACAAAGTGGCCAGAGCGTCAGCCATTTGGTTCTCTGCCCGCGGTACGTGATGCAATTCAACCTTGTCGAAGAAGGGCAACAATCTCCTTGCATAGTTCATGTAATGTATCAAGTTGGGCTGACGCGTCTCCCATTCCCCTTTGATCTGATTCACCACCAGAGCTGAGTCTCCGTATACGTCCAGATGTTTGATTCGCAAATCAATGGCTTCTTCAAGCCCCATTATGCAAGCTTCGTATTCGGCCTCATTATTGGTAACAGCAAAGGTCAATCGGGCAGTAAACGGGATGTGCGACCCGTGTGGCGTAGTGATGATTTCCCCTATTCCGCTACCGTAAGCATTCACGGCTCCGTCAAATATCATTTTCCATTTGGAACCCAACTCTGGTCCTTCGTCTGGCAACGGCTCCTCACAATCTTTCATCTTTAGGTACATGATATCCTCGTCAGGAAAATCAAACCTCATCGATTGGTACTCTTCAATAGGCTGCTCCGCCAGATACTCAGACAGCACACTCCCCTTTATAGCCTTCTGCGAGACGTATTGAATATCATATTCAGTCAAGACCATCTGCCAACGGGCAATTCTCCCTGACAACGCCTGCTTTTCAAACACATATTTGATAGGATCCATCTTCGAGATGAGCATGGTTGTATGATTCAGCATGTACTGCCTCAAACGCTTGGCGGCCCAGGCTAGCGCGCAACAAGTTTTCTCCAGCATTGAATATCGAGATTCACAATCTGTAAATTTCTTACTCAGGTAATAGATTGCATGCTCTTTTCTCCCTGTCTCGTCATGTTGACCGAGAACACAACCCATGCTTCCCTCAAGAACTGTCAAATACATTATCAAGGGTCTACCTGCCACTGGGGGTATCAGAATGGGAGGCTCCTGCAAATACTGCTTTATTTTATCGAACGCCTTTTGACAATTTTCGTTCCACGTTACAGCTTGATCTTTCTTCAACAACTTGAATAATGGTTCACACGTGGCCGTTAGGTGAGATATGAACCGAGCAATGTAGTTCAACCTCCCTAAAAACCCGCGCACCTCTTTCTCTGTTTTAGGCGTCGGCATTTCTTGAATCGCTTTTATTTTAGCAGGATCGACCTCTATTCCTCTTTCGCTTACGATAAATCCCAGGAGCTTACCCGATCTCACCCCGAAGGTGCATTTGCTAGGGTTCAGTCTCAGCCTGAACTTCCTAAGCCTTTTAAATAGCTTCAGCAGATTCACCAGATGCTCTTCCTCCGTCTGGGATTTGGCAATCATATCGTCAACATAGACTTCGATCTCTTTGTGCATCAGGTCATGGAAAAGAGTCGTCATCGCACGCTGATATGTTGCCCCAACATTTTTCAAGCCAAAGGGCATCACTTTGTAGCAAAATGTTCCCCAAGGCGTTATGAAAGTAGTCTTCTCCATATCCTCTGGCGCCATTTTAATTTGGTTGTAGCCCGAAAAGCCATCCATGAAGGAGAATACGGAGTACTGAGCGGTATTATCAACTAACACGTCAATATGAGGAAGTGGAAAATCGTCTTTTGGGCTTGCTTTATTCAAATCTCGATAATCCACGCACATTCGAACCTTGCCATCCTTCTTTGGCACTGGTACGATGTTGGCAACCCATGAAGGATACGTCGTCACAGCCAGGAAACCAGCGTCCCACTGTTTCTGAACTTCCTCTTTGATCTTAATTGCCATATCTGGTCGAGTTCTGCGGAGCTTTTGTTTGACCGGTGGGCAATCTTCTTTCAGTGGCAGGCGATGCACAACCATGTCTGTATCGAGCCCTGGCATATCTTCATATGACCAAGTGAATACATCATTATACTCTCGGAGCATTTCAACCAGTCTTCGCTTGATATCACTCTGCAGTGCGGCTCCGATACAAATATTCTTCTCAACCCCTTCCGATCCGAAGTTGATAATTTCGATGACCTCGTCGTGAGGCAGAATGGCTCTTTCCTCTTGCTTCACTAACCAAGACAGTTCTTCAGGAACGTCGCTATCTTCAACAACCTCTTCTTCGGCCTGGAATACCGGGTGCTCGAAGTCGGGACGAGTCATAGGTGGTTCAAGGATGTCATCTGAAAATGTTATCCTGCAAAAGGAACGGTTAAGCGCTTCAAAATGCGTATAAAGCGAACAACCACGTAGCCATTTTATTGAAAAATATAAAACAAGAAAGACAGGGATTATAGTATTTGCACATGAAAAAACGCCATTTATTTAATGATTAACACGCAATGTTCATAACAACGCAGCCCTAAGCAAATCCTGATGCCCCGGGCAAGACATCAGATTATTCAACAATTAATAAAGCAAAGCATTATTGTTTAAAAGTCACAGGAACAAGCTCCTGAATAGACCAGTTGCACAGTCCTTGTCCTGGCGTGCTTGGCTGAATCCAGGCATCCATATCACAGTCGTTGTCTCCTTCATCAGACTCCGAAGCAGCATTGACGGTCTCATGACATACTCCACTGGCAGAGATGGTGATTGGCCTTCTGAAACGGGGTGCCCCCACGGAAGGAGCTGACGATAACGGTTGGTATCCCAGCCCGAACCGGTCCGTCTTCACAGGAATGTCCAACACTTTGCCCCATCCCTTCGCTTCTCCTGCTTCTACTAGAGCTTGAGCTTCTTTATACGATGAAACAGCTATCTCCGAAGCTTTGCTCGTCCCGGGACCTTTGTCCTTGATGCGCAAACCTTCGAACGCCTGGCAGGGCGTTTCGTGGATCTCTCCGTCGACCTCCACATATTTAAATGACGACAGATGGCTGACCAGGATGTCCTTTTCTCCGCATACAGTGACTACGCTGTCTCCGACCATATATTTCAACTTCTGATGCAGGGTGGACGTGACTGCCCCCGCCCCATGAATCCAGGGTCTTCCAAGCAAGCAACTGTACGCAGGCTGTATATCCATGATATAAAATTCAGTTGCAAACACCTCCGGCCCCACCTGTAGAGGCAATGTGATCGATCCAAAGACTGTTCTCCGCGTGCCATCAAACGCTCTGACTACCAAATCGCTGGGCGTACACAAAATTCCTCTAACATCCAGCTTCATCATCGCCTTCTTGGGTAGCACATTCAAAGACGATCCGGTGTCAACTAATACGTGTGACATTACTGATCCTCTACACTCAACAGACACATGCAGCGCCATATTATGATCTCTTCCTTTCGGAGTCAGGTCGAAATTAGTAAAGCCCAAGCTGTGGCCTGCATTCACATGTGCCAACACTCCTTCCAGCTGATTCACGGAGACGTCTTGGGGTACAAAAGAAGTATCCAGGACTTTCAGCAAAGCACTTCTGTGAGCTTCCGAACACAACAGCAATGACAGGATAGATATCTTGGACGGCGTCTGCTGTAGATGCTCCACAATCTTATAATCACTTTTCCGAATCAAACGCATGAACTCTTCTACGTCTTTCGATGCCGATTCTTTGTCACTTGCTTGCACCGGAACGTTCTCAACCACTTTCCCTTTTCCCTTTTCTAATCTTTCAGCCTCCACTTCAGGGGATATAAAGATCCTACCACTCCTTGTCATACCTCCCGACCCAACAACATTATCCACAGTCTCGGCTGGCTGCTTATTAACATCAATCTTTATCCCGTCACAATACACCTCCAACCCATATGACCATGGGACTGCTTTCGTGCTCTCGTACGGAATCGGCCCGGCCTTAGTTATGGTGATCGGTGGGCGTTGGACCGGTGCTGCAATAGTGATTGTCTTTCGAGGAATCGTTACAGTGGCCACATCACTCTGATCACCTGCTACTGCCCCTGCGGGCTCTTCGGTTGCTGCTCGGTCAAACTGCAATATGCCTTCATCAATTAAAGCCTGAATGCCCTTTTTCAAATCATCACACCCTCCAGCTAGGGTCCAACAGTCTAAGCAATACTCGTTACATCCTGGGTAAACACCCCCTTGCAACAGTCGGCTCTTTATCTCGCTCAGTGGCGTCTTCAAGTCTTCAACATTCATAATCAGATTCAACCCTTCCTCAGTCAGAACGGCGTTTGCCCCATGATTAGGCATGGGTTTCTGCACTATATTCGGACCTGCCGTTCCGAAATTGATAGTCTTATTATCCAAAAGATCCTGCACAACATGCTTAAAAGCATGGCAACCTTCTATATCGTGGCCCGGGGCTCCAGAATGAAACTCACAGTGCCTGTTTGCGTCATAACCAAATGGGAGAGCTCCCGTTATCGGTGCCAGAGTTCTTTTCTCTACCAGGTTTAATCCCAACAATGTCTGCAACAAATCGGCATAGGTTGAGGGAGGCTTCTCAAACACTCTTCTCGGTTTACTACCCTGGAATCTTCGCTGAGCCTGCTGTGCCCCCTGCTGAGGCTGCTGCTGCTGTTGCATTGGCTGTTGCTGAACCGGCTGTTGTTGCTGGAGTGATTGCTGTTGATACGGGATAGTAACACTCGCCACCTGCTGCGGCTGACGATATTGACCTCGTCCCCTGCCTCGGCCTCGGCCTCGGCCTCCAAATACTGCACTTGCCTCGCCCTGACGGCGCCCACCATAAGCTTTCCTATTACTGCCAGATGCAGTTGATTCCTCGACTTGGAACTTTCCTTGCTTAATGTTACGTTCAATCTTTTCTCCCATCAGAATTAGGTCTGAAAAGCTGGCCAGAGACGTATGAAACAACATGTCATGAAACAAGCCCGTGAATATGCTGACGAACATGTCATTCATTTCTTTATCTTCCACCGGAGGATGGACCCTGGCAGCCATATCGCGCCACCTTTGCGCGTACTCTTTAAATCTCTCCCCCTTTTTCTGCGACAGTCCCGCCAACTGGACCCGATTGGGTGCCAAGTCGCTGTTATACTTGTAGTGAGCTACAAATGCCTCTGCTAGTTGCTTCCATGTCTTGATATCAGTTGGCTCCAACCCCATGTACCACTCTAGGGAAGGACCCGACAGACTATCTTGAAAGAAATGCATTAGCATTCTTTCATCAGTTGAGTATGCAGACATCTTCCTGTAATAAGCTCGTACATGCACTTTCGGACATGTGTCCCCTTTGTACTTGTCAAACGCAGGAGCTTTGAATTTGATTGGCACCCTCAAGCCAGGTACCAAACCCATTGTTGCCATGTCCAAACCCACAGCACTTTGGTTCAGGACTCCCCTCATCTGCTCTTCCAGCATTCTGATCTTCTGGGAGTCATCCATCGGCCCTTCGAAACCTCCGCCGGAGAAAGCGTCCTCCTGCTGATCTTCTTGCCACATACCATTTCCAGCCCCATACCCGTCATATCCATTATTACGTCCAGCTCTGACCTGATTCATCCCCGGACCTCGGCCTCTGTTGCCGTACCCTTGAACACCTCCCGCAGGACCAAAAGCCATAAATCCAGCGCCGTTTCCATTTCCAAAACCTCTGTAGCCCTGATTGGCCACACCATAACCATCTTGCCCAAAGCCTTGAGCATTAAAGCCATACTTCCCCGCATTATCGAATCCCTGATCGTTGAATCCGAATCCGGCGTTGACAAAGCCGTTGCCTCCCATATTATCACCCATGTTGATATCACCAAGCCCAACGTTATGGACAGCAGTCTCATTTCCAACTCCGACGTTACCATTCACAGCAGCGGTAGCGTTGTTGACATTAGCAGCAGGTGTATTGACTACAGGTGGAGCCACTGGCGTGGGAGTACCGTCTCCATGAACAGTATCGACCCGTACAGACTGATGATCTTCGTTACCATGACCAGCGTTTCGGGCCAACAGAGGCTGGACCATGGCCTGCAAATTCCCCTGCCCTTTCGCAATAGCTTCCATGGTCTGCATGAAGAGAGCGAGCTTCTCGCGCACATCTTGCATCTCGTTCTGCATTTGATCCATGATTCTTCGACAGTTGGTGCGGGTAGAATAGCGGTGCGGGTGCTGATCTGCAATCCTGAAAAGTACCTGTTGCAGAGCAGGAAATAAGACACTTATTCAAAGATTACCTGTAATGCAATATGAATATGAATGCAATGCAATGTGTCTGTGCGTTAGGGAAATTCATTCCCCCAGTTCTAGTGTGAAGGTGCTAGTGCAGTGACAGTGTTGACAATAGGAATATCGGAGTTGAATCATAGAAAGCCTCATATATTGCTGAGAAAACCAGAATACAATGTCGCTGAGAGTACAAGGAAGGCATGACCTCAACCAACAATTCTGGTGATGGTCAGCACTATGCAAATAAAGCATACAAGTTACTATATGAAATGATCAAATCCTCCCAAAAGTATGGTACTCTTCTATCAACTCCTTGGTCTCTGGATGGCTTGGTCGATCAAGCAGCCCTTCAACAAGTTGGTTTCTCTTCTTAAGAACACGGCGCACGTCCTCAGTAGTTTCTTCCCATGTTGCTTCTCCGAAGCAATCTTCTAGCTTTCGCTTCTGAGACACCGCTTCATCTCTGGATTTGATTGCCTTGTTCAGTGCATGCTGGACACTATACCGGGTCATCACTTCCTCCTCACACTTCTTGATGCTAGACTTCAACTTCTCTTCGAGGTCGGAGATTTGCTGCTTCAGCTTATCTTCCCTCTTCTTATTGTTGGTGAGAGTAGCATTCCAAGTCTTATTGCAAGAGGAGATTTCTCGGTGTGCTGCGTCAAGCGCCTTCTTTTTGGCTTCCAGCATGTCATGGGAGCTTCTGAACTCTTGCCCCAGACGTTCACGCTTCTTCTTTTCCTCAGTCAACTCAGCCCCTAACCTGTTTAACAGCTCGATTTGTTGTTGGAAAGCATATACGGCCTTGTTTTTCTCACTGCGTACTTGAGCTAGCTCTTGCTCTAACCCTTCGTTGATCTTCATCAAGGCTTCCTTTTCCTTCACAACTTGCTCGTAGGCCTCCCTAGAAACAGTAGTTGGCTCTGCTACCGGAATAGGAACAAGGACTGGCGCATCTGGAAATGGCATCCGCAACTGACTTGCTCTTTCCTGGATCCAAACCCTGTAAGGCGCATAAGCCTGACAGTCATTCTTCCCTAGCAACGGCTTCCCTCTGCGGTTAATACGCGTCCAGGCATGTTGCAACTTGGCTAATAACTCCCCCTTCACGTCTCCGGTGAAGTACAGAGATTCCTGTACTTCCTCCTCCTGAGGTGGATTCTTCAGTGCATATCCGAACTGACGAATGAATAGAGAAGGGTTGTAGTTGATACACCCTTTCCTTCCTATCAGCGGCACATTAGGGTACCCAGAACAGCTGAAGATGAGCTCAGATCCCAACAGGTCTCGATCAAACCACACAACGTCTTAGGAATATAGCCTCATCAGGCGCTCTGACCAACTGGCTGAGGTTGCACTGTCTACAAATGGTCCCTTCATGGGGAGATGACTTTTGAACCACATATTTAATAGAGGAACACAACAGTAAACAACTTTTCCCCTTCGGTTTTCATTCTTGTAGTGCAATGAGTGGTAGAAGTCTCCGATCAACGTTGGCACTGGGTTGCCGGCAGCAAACAGATAGAAAGCGTCCAGGTCCACAAAGTTGGGCAAGTTAGGAAACAGCACAATTCCATAAATGCATAAAGCCAAAATAGCATTGAAAACCACCCAACAACCGTTCTTGGCGTACTCTTGAGCCTTGCCAACCAGAAAATCCAGAGAGAAACCGGGAACCCCGAGCCAAGAAGTCACTAACAACTCAGCAGCGTTCATATGCAAGGCTTTGGCTAAGTCCTCCAACTTGGGCTCAGCAGCAGAGTGAATAAAGGGAACCTTGTTCTGCACGGGAAGCTCAGTAAACTCCATATACTCCTCAATGGTGGGTCCTAGGATGAAGTCAGCAAAAGTAAAGCATCTCAATGCGGGGTCATAGAACTGCATCAAGGTGTATAGCCCGTTCATCTCATCAGCCGTGGGCTTGCAGACTAATCTCAGTAATCTCCCATGACTCATTCTGAAGCTTCTCCTAACCTCCTCATCGGCAAGAGATATCAGACCAAGTAAAGAAGTAATATCAGGTGAAGGCAGCTTATACGCAACTGTCTTCCTCAAACCAGCCATAATCAATACTCAGAAGTCTGGGCACTAGAACCGGGGAATATGCAAATGCACCTGCAGCACAGACACACGTTAGTGAAATGCAAGTGGTAATGGATATGCAGGCAATGCAATGCAAGTAACATGCAACAGGGACCAAAGCGGTAGCTGAATAGCCTGAACCCAATCAAGAAAGGTCTCAGATAGACCATCCAGAAGTCATCAAACCCTGGTCTCAGATAGACCTAAAACAAAGCTCCAATACTGGTCTCTGACAGACCTCAGAACACTCCAACTGGTCTCTGACAGACCTCCTAACTCTCCATAAATACCCAGGATCTCTGATCAAGAAATAACCGGTAGTCTGAAGGTCTAGTTACCTGCATAACCCCAAACCCTCTCACAGGTGGATGTCCTAGTAACTGACAAAGGTATGGCATCCTATGCGGTCGTCGGCGTCACAGACTTTCAGGGTTGATGATACGATTCCCAGAAGGAGTGGCATCATCAAATCCTGAAGAGGCCTCACTTAGCCAACTTCCAAATGATCGGTTCCTGGAGTCGACAGTTCAGCTGACCAACAACCCCTTCGACCCAAAGGGTAGAAAAAGAAGTCAACCAGAAGAACCTCGTCCGAGTGTAGATTTCATGAGACACTAATGCAAGCAAAGCCGGCACGCGCCCACTACTTTCTACGCTAATTCTAGGTGCACTCAAGCCCAGGTCCGGCTTATCTCTCAATATCAGAACACCCGTCGCACCCCAAATACAACAATAGTAATCAATATATACAAAGCTGAAAATAAAGGTCAGAAATATATAATAACTCCATACAAAATCCTCGACGGGAAAACAAGCGCTAGGACTGACTCGCTTAAAGGGACGTTGGATCCCAAATGCATAAGAACCATCGCAGTCCTTAGCAGCCAGGGGACGTTGGATCCCCAGCAGAGTCGCCAGCTATCGCTACTGCGAAAATCGGCGCCGGCTGACAGAAGAGTCGCCACCGTGCGTTATTTATCCCACGGGAGGGGAAGGAAACGCTCAGAGTAAACCTCGCACAACACGGGAAGGGTATGGTCGTCGCAACCAAAACCTGGGTTCGGGAGTCGGTTACGCAAGGGGAAGGTATTAGCACCCCTCACGTCCGTCGTACTCGACGGGATCCACGCTTGTTTTCGGGTATGGATTGTCATTCTATCTAAACTATAGGTCAAGGGTTAAAAAGAAAATAAAACGAAAATAAAAGTGACTCGGCAAAGTATCGCACTTTATGCCTACGTATTCCCGTCTGGAACGAGAAATCAGAGTCAACGTAGTTCGCCTACCTACGGGAAAGGAGGGGAAGGTTGCTCGCTAGGATATCGCATCCTATGCCTACGTACTTCCACACAGCATGGAAGATCAGAGCAAACGTAGTTCGGGCCACGGAAGACACAGGCTTGTCTTGGTTGATTTTATTCTTTCTGAAAAAGGTTTTCTTGATTAGCAGTCCCGGCGGACAAAAATGACGGCTTGATGAGTTCCCGTTCTTTTACGAAAGAAGTGTCTTTTATTGTGTTTGAAATCTTTATGGTATTTTTCTGTTTGTTTTGAGGAAGAAGAGACAGAACTCTAACCTATGGTTGCGAAGGGAAACAAACTAACCTAATGTTATCATGCATGGGTTAAGACCTAATGTCTATCATGCTCCTCTCTTGTGCAGAGAGAAACAGAGATCCTAAGGGAATAGACGGGAACATAAACAATATCAGATATACAGTAAAACAGTAAAATGCATGAATGCAACAACACCAGCGAGGCAAGGGAGTTCCCCTCGACCTCGAACCTAGAAAACAATAGGCAAAAGTGAACAGGCTTCACTTTCAACCCAACAGGGTAAACAGCAAACAATACAGTCCAGAAAACCGATCAATACATCAGAAATGAAATACAGCAAAAATAAACAGCCACAACAGCTCTACATCAATATCTATCTTCAAGTAATCTCCAATCCTTTACAGGCCTCAACAAGCATCAATCTCCATCTTCATGGCCTTCAGGAAAGGGCTTTAATCATCAGTCTCCTATAAGCAATGGCCTTTCTTCAAGTCTCAGGCTCCAGGAATGAGCATTAGTCAACAAGAGAAGAGGAATGTTAAACAGTAAATTGCCTACCAAAGGTGGCTCATTAACTGTTAACATTGTGCAGACAGGTTTCTCTCAAAAGTTCTATCTTCCAAATACTTTCACTGATCCTTCCAAAGGAAGGAGGTGGATATTTGAAAGAGACTCTGAATCATAGAGAAAGGATAGAGGCAAACAAAGCCATCTATGTTTGAGAAGCAAGCTTTCTAATCTAGAGCTCTGCCTAGCTCCTAAACCCTAGTCTCCTCAGCAGCTGCTAGCAAGAACCTCCTCTCCAACTCTGGCAGTTGATCCTCAATTTCTGGATCTCCAATGGTCTTCATCTCCTCAAGTCTTCAGCTCTCCCAGGTCCCCAGACAATCCCAATACCCACACAAGCAAGCAATAATCCCCAGAGGGCACACCACACCAGTCAGTCAGATATACAGTATATCAATAGCAGTAGGGGAATCCTGACTTTTTCTAAGGGATCTAATAACTACCCATAGCCCCTATAGTCCCATAACTAAACTAGTCAAGCCCTAAGTCCTAAGGGAAAAGAATCAAATCCCCTAAGTCATCACCTAAAACCCTAGTTTTGTCCATGTTATTCACACCTACATTAAGCACCTAAAATTAATTTCTAAAAATGGGAACTAAATTGAATCTACAAGTTCAATGTCTAACCTAAACAACCTAAAAAGAATGGATGAAAAATATTGAAGCAATTAATAGAATAAAAAAATCAAAATCATGTATGAAATGGAATTATATAAAATGTTATTTATTTAGAAAATATGGGGAAAATATCAAATAAAAAATAAAATGCCATTTTTATTTTTTATAATTTTCTAGACATCTTAAAGAAAAATATGCAAAAAGAATGAATTAAAAATGATGATTTTTCTATTTATTATGATTTTTATAAGATGCATGAAAAATATAAAGAAAATAAAAATAACATACAAAGAAATAACCAGAGTGGGTGAAAATAGCAAACAATCCATGTTCAGCGCGTTGGGCTTATGAAATTGGGGGGTGCGAATAGCTCTCTGAGCCCAATCCCCCCCAATTAGTGAAACGGTGCGTTTTGGATTTTAAACTTTCCCACCAGATTGAAGCTTTAATCATGGCCGTTGGATACTTTCCCCAGGTCAAAAGTCCAACCTCCATCGTACGGCCCCCCACCCTTCTTCAACCTCCAGCATTTAGGGTTTCAGAAACCCTCCATGCACGATTCCATCTTCAAGCATTCAGTTCTCCCCCATCTCCTCATAAAAATCAAAACTACAAACACCAAACTTGCTTCATTTTCCACGTAGAATGCAACTACATCATCAGTTTTTGTTAAACCTCACCCAATCACTAAACACGATAGCTTCCCTTCCATGGCTGCCTCAAATCTGACCTTCACTAAACCCTAATCTCTTGCTAACAGAACATTAATCAAGCATCACTGATCATGCTACACTAATCCAAATGAGCCACCACTCACTAATCTCCTAGTTATGGATCAAAACAGTTTTATGGCTCATGCAAGAATCTTCACCAATTCACACTAAAAGCTTCAGGATTACCCCTCTAACCACCTAGGTCACTATTATCCTAACAAACCTATGTCATGCTAACTACATCAAGCCCATTTGAATGGAGAACATACCTGGTATAATTTGGAAAACAGAATGGTGAATCCTTCACCTCGAGCTCAGCAATGGCTTAAACCTAATCAATGTGCTTGGATCTTGATACTGTATGCATCTACTCTTGCCCAAACACTCTGAATTCTTGTAATGGATTCTTCTTGCACTTTTGAGCATGGACTTTCAACACACGAATTTGGAACTATTTCCACTGAATCTTGCTTGAAACTGGTTATATGATGATTGTAGAGAATGATGGGATCAAGAATTTTGCAAAATGATCAAGATTTGAGGGAGTTTGAGTAGTTTATGCAAGAATGAGAAAATGGATGAAAATGGAGATTTTGGACAAATGGGAGCACCAACCCTTGCATGAATCAGCTTGCATGAATATATAGGTGATGTAGGAACCTCCTAGAACATTGGAGAGATTTCCCTTACACTTTTCCCTTTCAATTTGGATTATGTTACTTTCAATTCAAGCAACCATGGATAACTCACAAATTATGACCTAAGCTCAAAATTCCACTCTAGCCAATGTATTTAAAATGCCTTTTCCATTCAAAATGACCTATAATTTTGCATCATTTGGCCAAGATATGAAAAATATCATTTTTTAAGCCATTTTTCTTCATTAAATTCACCAATTTTGAAACCTTGTGCTATGGACATTTCCAATCTCTCATGGTCAATTTTCTAGACTCAAAATGTCATTTGGAGCAAGTTTGATGTTGTAAGTTTTTTCATTTGAGGCCTCCTTGTATGAGTTTTGGACATAGGTTAAAATGACCTGTAATTCACAAATGACCAAAATACCCTTTGCTTGCCAAGACCATAAGTTGAGTTCCACACATCATGTGAAGGCATACTATACCATTATAGAAAGCTAAGACAATGAGGAACAATTCTTATGTTGACCAGAAATTCATTTGAAATCTCCTTGAGGGGTAAAAGTTGCTTGGAAGTCAAGTCACTTTCACAGACAAAATTTCAGATACCTCAGATGACCTGTAACTTGCAAGGACCATAACTTGAGTTCTATAAATCTCCTCAATGTCTTCCACCACTCAAATTAAAGTTCTTGAGATCCTCTACAAATTTCATGTTGGCCAAGGATCCATTTGAAGCTTGCATTTTGACTTATCTTGCTTGGAAATTTGACCTAAACTAGGGGATTTTACATAGAAACCCTAATTTAGAAACTCCTCTTCTCCTTGAATTCTCTTGATTTCTTCTTAGCATGACAACATATCCTTGTTCTTCATGTCAAATGATGAACCCCACATCTCTCCCATAGCCCTTAATGCCTTTCAATCAGTCAATTGACCTAGAGTTGACCCAGGGTTGACCCAGATGAAACCCTAGTTGACTGTCTTCAACTGTAATTCTTGTGACTTCACCAATGACTTGTTTTCTTCTCCAAATGACCTTCTAAGTCCTCCAATATGTCTAGATACTCCCCATGCTCAACCCATAGCTCACACTTTCTTTGGTTGACCCACAGATACCCCCAGTTAGGAGATATACTCAATGCTTAATCCACTGACCTCCCTGCTTTCAAATTCTTTTCTGATGACTTGAATGAGATGGAATTAGGATAATAACCTCTTGATAGGATTCCAGAGATGAGGATAATGATTGGTTCCCTGTTGAATGACTTGCTATGCTTATGCTGTGCAGATGAGTAACCTATGTTCATGACTCTATATGCAAATGCTAATGATATTGAAACATAAACCAAGTGAATAAGGTTGAGCAAATTTTAGGGTGCAACACTTAGTAGAAACCTTTAGGGACATATGAGCTATGAGACAAGTAGTATCAGTTTTAGGGACCCATTGCTTCTTGGAGAGAAGAGTGTTAGTTCTTGTAGAGGTTGGATATCCATGCAGTTTGAAACAGAAGGACTTTATGTGAAAGTGACCACAATAATGACATCTCCATCTTTGGAATTTTCTTGGCTGATTGGATTGTTTTCTGTCATGATGTTGAGAAATCTGCTGGAACATCTTTGATTCAGAAGGTTTGTGATGAGAGGCAGAGTTCTTGTCTTCATTGAAACCTAACCCTGTCTTGTCTTTAGATATTTTGCCATATTGAAGGATCTCTTCTAAGGTTTTGGTACCACTGTTCATCATTCTAACAGACTTTCCCAGATGATCAAGTTGAGAAGTTGAGCAACTTTATCATTCAAACCTTTGATAATTGTCAGATGTTCTTCCTTTTCAGTCTTTAGCTTGATGATGTGTTTCTTCTGTTTTTGACCTTTCTGGAAAACTTCTTTGCTTCTGAGGCACAGTTCTTTGTAGGAAGATGCCAGTTCTTTAAAAGTTAAGTTGTCTTCATTGGAATCTTCGTCAGAATAGTATCTTCCCGTTAAGGCAATTATGTGCTTGGCAGATTCTTCTTCAATATCACTGTCAGAGTCTTCATCAGTCCATGAAACAACTAGACCTTTTTGTTTCTTGAGATAGGTTGGGCATTCAGATCTGATGTGACCAAAGCCTTCACACCTATGACATTTTATCCCTTTGATGTTCATAGGTTTTTCTTCCTGCATCATTTGACTCACTGATGTCAAGTGAGATGTTCTTGGTATTTGGTCTAGTATCCATTCTCTTCATTACCTTGTTGAATTGTCTTCCCAGCATAACTATGGCATTTGAGAGATTTGTATCCTCATCAGATTCATCCTCTCTTCTTTTAGTATTTGACACAAAGGCTATGCTCTTTTTCTTGTCAGCTTTGTCACCTATTCCTACTTCAAAGGTTAGCAGAGATCCAATGAGTTCATCAACTCTCATCTTACAGATGTCTTGAGCTTCCTCTATGGCAGTTACTTTCATGTCAAATCTCTAGGGGAGAGATCTGAGAATTTTTCTTACCAGCTTTTCTTCAGACATCTTTTCACCAAGGGCACTTGAAGCATTGGCAATCTCAAGAATATTCATATGAAAGTCATGTATGCTTTCATCATCTTTCATTCTCATGCTTTCAAACTTAGTTGTAAGGAGTTGAAATCTAGACATTTTTACCTTGGATGTGCCTTCATGAGTAGTCCTTAGAATCTCCCATGCTTCCTTAGCAATTTCACAGTTGTTCACCAACCTGAATATGTTTCTGTCAATTCCATTGAACAAGGCATTCAAGGCCTTGGAATTTCCCAGAGCAAGATCATTTTCTTCCTTTGTCCATTCTTCCTCAGGTTTTAATTCAGTTGTAGCCTTTCCATATTTATCAACAATCATAGGATGTTCCCATCCCTTGATGACAGCTTTCCATGCCTTATTGTCCAGAGACTTTAAGAAGGCAACCATTCTAGGTTTCCAGTAGTCATAATTGTTTTCGTCCAGAACAGGTGGTCTGTTCACAAATCCTCCTTCTTTGTCCATGGTACCATAAAGTAACATCCCTAGATCTAACCCAGAACCAGAGCAAGATGCCTGCTCTCATACCAATTGAAATTCTGGTATCATATATTAGATGTCGAAGGAGATGTTCCCGACACAAATATCTGTATAATAAGAACAAAGATACACAAAAACAATTGTAAAGAGACACAACTATTGTTAACCCAGTTTGGTGAAACCACACCTACGTCTGGGGGCTACCAAGTCAGGGAAGAAATTCACTACTAGTAGAATTAATTCAGAGCTAAACTCCCAGTTTACAACTCCTTACTTAATCTCTACCCATGCAATTTCTGCCTAGAACACCCCTAGACAAGAGACACCTCTCACTCTCCCTTAATCACAAAAATGATAACATTCAATACAATAAGAAGAATTTAGAAGACACTCTTCAAAGTCATAACTTGATCTTGCTTAAAAGCTTCAATCAAGTACGATACACTCTTGCTTACAAGCTTTGAGTGAACAATTTACAATTAACAACCTAGTCCAATTCACACATTAAATAATGAGTGAATGGCTCACAAAACTAAGACACATGAATCCTTAAAGCTTAAACAAATGCACACACTTTTTAATCCTTGCTTCTCTGAACTTCAAGCTAGGGTTTTCGCCTCCTTAAATAGTAATGAGAGTGGGCATGGACTGTGGCAACAACAGGATTTGAGAAGATTCCAATCTTTATCAATAGCAACAGATTTGATTTGATTAATCATATCTAATCAAATCATTCTTCCAATCTTCAATCAATCTTCTGAGAATAACTCTAAATCAAATTAAATCTGATCCATAATAAGTGCATCAGAAATGCCTTTAGAAAACCACCAAAAACGCGCAGGTTCTAGACCAGAATAGGTAGCAAGCTTGCACAAAAATATATGGACACATAAATACATTCATACATAATGTTTTAGTCCATGAGTGTCAAGACATCTTGTTTGACATCATGAGATAACCCATGTTAATAAGTCCAAAGCAACCTCCTGATCCTGACAGATAGATGTCACGACATCCTGTAGAACATCTTGTGATTACACCTAGTTTTACCAAAATGTCTGCCAATCAAGAACTAACATTATCAACCATAAACATATAACATCAACAGAAGCATACACAAAGATTAGAAAACTCAACCATGCATAATATAGAAATAAAACTACAATGATGTCAAAATCATTACAAGAGACAAAGATGTTTAAACTCTGAAAAACAAATTAAATTAATCAACAAGAAAAAGCATAGGAAAATTTTTAAATCTTGGTTCACAGTATCATTCCTATCTCCTCTTTGAAATTCTTCCAAATGCTTCATCTTAGATAAAAGCCTAGCTATCTCCTATTGCATACTACCAAACTCTTGACACATGCTAACGAAATGATTATCCATGCTATCAAATATATGACCCATATAGTCTATAATCATCTGATTTGTTGGTCCTTCATGATGTTGAGGAGGAGGAGGAAGAGGTTTACTTGATTTTGCATCTCAGTATGTTGAATTTCCATAGTTGTAAGTGATTGTTTGCATGACATTGTCGAAAATGACACCCATCTTACTGTTGATCACATACGTTGAAATCACACACTCAAATTCAGTCATTTTGAAGCCAAACTCATTTATGAGATTCACATTGCTTTTCATGAAAAAACCTTGTTAAAAGCCTTGCATATGGTAAACCGCCAGATATCTTATTATGTTCTGCCATGTGATGCGTTATCACATAAGCGCAATTAACTTGAATTTCATTCTTGATAGAAAACATAAATTTCATTTCATGTTTAGTTATAGTAGAATGATTTGAATATCTTGGCTCCAATAAGTACCACAAAAAAATAGTCCAGCATTCGGTCATCAAGGGTAAGGTTCCTAGTTGAACATAGGGGACGCTTAGGGATTTTACCACTTGTTTTTCTTGTCTTTTCATAGAATCTAGATGTGATATAATAGAAATACTTCTTAATATTATTTTCAAAATGAGCATCATGATTTTGTCTAAATGAGCACACAATATCTGAACTTGGGTTACTAGTTGAGGAGATAAGTTTAGCTTTTAAAGGGAGGGGAGAAAATGATATTTGATCGAAAAAAATTGAAAAAAGTTTCAGGATCAATCGATTGACTATATCAATACAACCGTTTGATGTTTGTTCTGTAAATTTGTTTTAGAAATTTTGGTTGATCTAATCGATTGTCTCATGCAATTAATTGATTGAGTCTAGTTCAATTTCAAAAAAAATTCATAGAAAATCCAGATTTTTGGCTAGTAAAACATATGATATAAAATATAAACATGGCATGACATATATTTAACACATGTTAACACATAGGCATAATAATGATGATAATCTTGTTAATTCACACATGAAATTATGAATTAATCAAACATTGTAAGAATGATAAATATCAAGTACCTTTAGAAATTCTTGAAAAATCAACCATCACCTTGACATATGAGGTGATTACTTTTTTATTTATCATACATCATTCTCATACATAATGCTAAGCTCTTTCCTTATTTTGTTGAAAGGTTCATTTGCCAGCAGTTTTGTGAAAATATCCAACAATTGATTAAGCATATCCACAAAAGTGACTTCAACATATACTTTATGAACACAATCTCTTATGAAGTGATTTCAAATATCTATGTGTTTGGTTCTTGAATGCATGACCAGATTCTTTTTTATGTTTATAACCAGGTTCTTGAATTCTTTATGCTTATAATTTTGAATGAATTGAATCATAGCATTAAGCTTGAAGGACATGGCATTTGAAGAAGTCTCCTTCTATTTTTAAAAATTAGGAAGATTCACTTGTATGGCTTGTGATGAACTTAAATTTGGCGAATGTAACTTGAATTTTACATTTGGTTGTTTGAAACAATGAACTTGAAACGGTAAATGAATATGGATGATATGGGACTTGAACATGTTTGAATTCTTTGATGAACTTTAAATCAAATAAACATGAAGCTCTGAGTTTGAAACAAATGGTAAATGATGTATAGTGGAAAATGAAATTGAATCAAATGAGGATGGATGGATGCCTTGGACCTGAATAACTTGTGGCTTGTACCTTAACTTCTAAGAAATCCATGAACTTCCCAGCCTTAGCATATTTGAATCAATTCCTAACAAATCAAAAGTTTCGAACCAATCTATATGAAATAATCAGAAAATCCAATACACACTTGAATGAATACTCCACCAAAATTCTTAATCCTCAATGAAAACCAACTTGCATCCTTGACAAATAACCTAACTTGCATCACAAGTAATGAGCACTTGAAAAAAAAACAATGCCTTGAATATCATGAATCATTTGCCTTATATCTTGTACTTTAATCCACAAAGAAATCTTGACTTGATGAGGAGCATAATAACAATGACTTGAAAAATCCTTGAAGATGAATAAGGACAGAAACCCTGGCATGAAAACCTTGGCATTCCTGATCTTCAATCGACCAAGCTCATATACCATGAATAAGAAACCCTGATCTTCTAGAGATATACACTGAGGCTGTTAGAACACAGATTGGTTCTTAATAATATCTCTATGTTTTGATGATAACTATTATGAAATTTTGTAATTAAGAATTATATACTCTAAAATTTGCTTGAGAGTGTTTGCTACAGATATCAAAATAATTATCACTCCAGAAGCAAATCAGAACATAACATAAGAAATATGCTAGACTCTGAAGTGCCAGATGCATCCATTAGAAGATTCTGAATGCTGCCAACAGAAGATCCTGAGCGTAGCCTCCAGAAGGATCTGAAGCAGAAGCTCCAAAAGAATCTGAAGCAAATCAAAAGCATCTGAACCAAAGAGGAATTCTGTATGAAGAGTTTTCAAAGCATAGTTACTACAGACGATTCTGAAAGTACTAAAGCTGCCAGTACTGAAGATCTAACTCAAACATGCTCTGAACTTACACACGCTAAAAGCACACCTGCTGCAGAAGACTCTGATTCAGCAAAACTCTGATCAACATCAGAAGGCTCTGATCAAATTAGACTCTGATGAATCTTGCTGAAAATTGAAGAAGAAGAATTCAAGATTATATCCGTTGGAATAATTCAAACGACTCTTTCCTTATTTATGCTAGACACAAGAACACAGACAAAAAGGATTTCTCTGTGCTTTCTTCTTCTAGGAAAGGTCACTTGATGTAAAGACAAAAAGGCTCAGACCTTTTGGACACTCTTCTCAACGTGAAGCTCTCCTTGGATCAACTGCCTATAAAAGCAAGTCTTCACCCATCTTCTTTAGTTGACGTTTTATCAAGAAAGAAATCAATATTCAAAGCTCTCATACTATTCACATTCTCTCTTAGAATTAATTTCTTTGTTCTTAACTTTAAGTGAAAAATCACAGTTGTGATAAAGCTTGATTAGAAGCAATTTAAACACTTGTATTTGTTATTACATTTAATTGTAAGAAAACCTTAAGAAGATCCAGTTAGGATCAGTAGTTCTTGAGAAGACTTTGAACAGTTGTTCTTAGTGCTTACTATTGTAATCAGTTGATTAAATAGTGGATTACGTCCTTGATTGAGAAAGTCAAATCACTCTAGGAAGGGTGGAATGGAGTAGTTGAGTTCAACGAACCAGGATAAAAATACTTGAGTTTTATTTCTAAGTTTTTATCTTCATACTTATTCAACCCCCCTTCTAAGTATTTTCTCACCTTCAGTTGGCATCAGAGCTCCGGTTCTGTGTGCTACCACTTCACAGTGACAGTAAAGATCCAGTGAGAAATACTTTGATATATATTTGGTTGTTTCTATGGCTGATAATACAATGTCTAACATTAACAAAAAATATGAAGAAAGGGACATAATCAGCACCAAACCCCCTATGTTTGATGGGGAGAAATTTGATTATTGGAAGGACAGAATTGAAAGTTTTTTCCTTGGATATGATGCTGATTTATGGGATCTGGTCATAGATGGATATGTTCATCCCACTGATGGGAATGGCAAGAAAGTAGACAGAAAATCTATGACAGATGCTCAGAAGAAGGAATTTAGAAATCACTACAAGGTCAGAACAATATTGTTAAATGCAATATCTCACACTGAGTATGAAAAAATTACAAATAGGGAAACTGCATTTGACATGTTTGAGTCCTTAAAGATGACTCATGAGGGAAACTCTCAAGTCAAAGAAACAAAGGCTCTGGCTCTGATCCAGAAGTATGAAGCCTTCAAGATGGAAGACTCTGAATCTGTTGAAGCTATGTTCTCCAGATTTCAAATACTTACAGCTGGACTAAAGGTTCTGGATAAAGGATACTCTACTGCTGATCATGTGAAAAATATCATCAGAAGCTTACCTACCAGATGGAGACCTATGGTTACTGCGCTGAAAATGGCTAAAGATCTGAACAAGATCTCCTTGGAGGAACTGATCAGTTCACTAAGAAGTCATGAAATTGAACTTGAGGAAGATGAACCTCAAAAGAAAGGTAAATCTATTGCTTTAAAATCTAATAAATCTGCTAAAGCATTGCAGGTAATAGAGGAAAGCTCTGAAGAATCCTCATCTAAAGATGAAGATGAACTATCCATGCTGTCTAGAAGAATAAACAAACTCTGGAAGCATAAAGGAAAGAAGTTCAGAAACTTCATGAAGCCTGACCAAAGAAAAGAATCTTATGGACACAGAAGATCTGGCAAAAAGGAGGTTGTCTGTTATGAATGTAAAGAACCTGGACATTACAAAAATGAATGTCCAAAGGTCCTGAAAGACAAGCCTAAAAGAAAATCTGATAAGAAGAAAAAGGTTCTAATGGCCACCTGGGATGATTCAGATACATCTGAATCTGAATCTGAGTCGGAAGAAGAATGTGTCAATGTAGCTTTGATGGCAGACATAGAAGATCAGGAGGAAGGAACTTCAGGTTCTGAAGCTGACTCGACGCTGAAGAGGTAATGGCTAAACTCACTAAAGAAGAACTTATCAAAGTTTTATCAGAAGTTCTGAAGAGCTATAACAATATTAAGCTCAAATACAAGAAGCGTCAAAGCAATCTTGTACCTGAGAATAATATTCTCAAATCAAAAGTAGCTGAGCTAAATGAAAAGAATTTAAAATTGAAAAATGATTCTGAATTAGCTCAACAAAACTCTGATTCTGAAACTGAATCTGAATGCAAAAATATTTTGGAAAAATATGATTATAGCTTTCAGAAGTTTCTTGCTAAAAGCATAGACAGGAGCAAAATGGCTTCTATGATCTATGGAGTTAGCAGAAATAAGAGAAAAGGAATTGGATATGAATCTTCCTCTGGAAAGGATTTAAATCCAAAACCTGTTGATAAAATTATCATCAAGAAAACTCCTTTATATTCACACTTTAAATTTGGTCACCTGAATGATATTGAACAAACACGTTCTGAAAAGAATATTCATGTGTTTAAATCTAAGTCTAGTCAGAATAAACCTTATGTTGAAAAACAGAAGTTTAGACAAACCTTCAGAACAACTAGCCCTAAAGGACCCAAGAAGATCTGGGTACATAAAAGTAAAATAATCCCTGTTGCAGATGTTCTTAGCAGCAAGGTCAGGACGCCAATCATGGTACCTAGACTCTGGATGCTCATGACACATGATAGGAGAAAAGTCTATGTTCCAAAGTCTGGAGCTTAGATCTGGAGGTGATGTGAAATTTGGAGGGAATCAGAAAGGCAAGATCATTGGATCTGGCACCATTAGAAATGGTAAACTTCCCTCTATCACTAATGTTTTACTTGTTGAAGGGTTAAAGCATAACTTATTGTCCATAAGTCAATTAAGTGACAATGGTTATGATATAACCTTTAATCAAAAATGTTATAAAGCTATTAGTCAAAAAGATGGCTCTATTCTATTTAGTGGTAAGAGGAAAAACAACATTTATAAAATAAATCTTTCAGAACTTAAAGTTCAAAATGTTAAATGCCTCTTGTCTGTTAATGAGGAGCAATGGGTCTGGCACAGAAGATTGGGACATATTAATATGAGACGTATATCTCAGATTAATAAACTTAATCTTGTCAGAGGACTTCCTAATCTGAAGTTCACCTCAGATGCTCTTTGTGAAGATGGCAAAAAGGGAAGTTTTCAAAATCATCTTTTAAATCAAAAAATGTTGTTTCTACTTTTAGACCACTAGAATTACTTCATATTGATCTGTTTGGACCAGTGAAAACTGCATCCATCAGAGGCAAGAAGTATGGATTAATCATTGTTGATGACTATAGTAGATGGACATGGGTAAAGTTCTTAAAACACAAGGATGAGTCACATTCTGTGTTCTTTGACTTCTGTAGACAAGTCCAGAATGAAAAAGATTTCAAAATTATAAAAGTCAGAAGTGATCATGGTGGTGAATTTGAAAATAAATATTTTGAAAAATATTTTAATGAAAATGGCATTGCTCATGATTTTTCCTGTCCTAGAACTCCACAACAAAATGGGGTTGTAGAGAGGAAAAATAGAACTCTGCAAGAAATATCCAGAACCATGATCAATGAGACCAATCTTGCAAAACACTTTTGGGCAGAAGCAATCAACACAGTCTGTTACATTCAGAACAGAGTGTCTGTAAGACCTCTTCTGGAGAAGACTCCATATGAATTGTGGAAGAACAAAAAGCCCAACATTTCATATTTTCATCCTTTTGGATGTATTTGCCATATGTTAAATACTAAAGAAAATCTGAACAAGTTTGATTCCAAAGCACAGAAGTGTTTCATGCTTGAATATTCTGAACGCTCTAAAGGCTACAGAGTATACAACACTGAGACACAGATTGTGGAAGAATCTATTCATGTTAGATTTGATGATAAGCTTGGCAGTAAAAAGCCAAAGCAGTCTGAAAACTCTGCAGATAGAGAAGTAGTCTTCACAGACTCTGAAGGTTCAGAGGCAGACAAAGCTCAAGTGAAGGAACCAGAAGCAACGCCAGAGGCAATTCCTTTAACTTCTCAGATGAACAATTTAAACATTTCTGAAGAATCAACTGTTAGAAGATCATCTTCCAGAATCAAAACTTCTCATCCAGAGAATGTTATAATTGGAAAGAAGGATGATCCCATCAGAACAAGATCCTTTCTAAGATCATCTGAAGCATCATTATTTGGACTGGTGTCAGAAATTGAACCAACTTCTGTAGATGAAGCTCTGCAAGACAATGATTGGATTATTTCCATACAAGAAGAGTTAAATCAATTCACCAGAAATGATGTGTGGGATTTAGTTCAAAGACCAAAAGGATTCAATGTAATTGGAACTAAATGGGTCTTCAGAAATAAGCTTAATGAGAAAGGAGAAGTTGAAAGAAATAAGGCAAGGCTTGTTGCTCAAGGGTACAGTCAACAAGAAGGTATTGGTTATACTGAAACTTATGCTCCAGTGGCAAGGTTAGAATCTATACGCCTTCTTATTTCATTTGCTGCACAAAATAACATCACTCTGTATCAGATGGATGTTAAAAGTGCCTTTCTAAATGGTATTATAGAAGAAGAAGTTTATGTTCACTAGCCTCCTGGTTTTGAGAGTGAAAATTTTCCAGATCATGTTTTCAAACTAAAGAAATCTCTGTATGGTTTAAAACAAGCTCCCAGAGCTTGGTATGAGAGATTGAGCAATTTTCTTCTGGAGAAAAATTTCATCAGAGGCAAAGTGGACACAACACTCTTTTGTAAATCATTTAAGAAAGATCTTCTAATTTGTCAAATTTATGTGGATGATATAATATTTGGATCTACCAATACTATGCTGGGAAAGGAGTTTGCTAAATGTATGCAGGCAAAATTTGAAATGAGCATGATGGGAGAACTGAGTTACTTTCTGGGAATTCAAGTCAATCAAACTCCAGAGTGCACTTACATACATCAGACCAAATATGTTAAAGAACTTCTGAAGAAATTTAACATAACTGATAGTAATCTGGCAAAGACTCCCATGCATCCAACTAGCTCACTAGGCAAGGAAGAGGTAAGTAAGAAAGTAGATCAGAAACTCTACAGAGGTATGATAGGATCTCTTCTTTACTTAACTGCTTCTAGACCTGACATATTGTTCAGTGTATGCTTGTGTGCTAAATCCAATCAGATCCTAGAGAATAACACTTGACAGCTGTCAAGAGGATTCTAAGGTATCTGAAAGGTACTTCTAATGTGGGTTTGTGTTACAGAAAATCTGATGATTTCAAATTAGTTGGATTCTGTGATGCTGACTACGCTGGAGACAGAGTGGAAAGAAAAAGTACTTCTGGAAGTTGTCAATTTCTAGGAAGAAATCTAATCTCTTGGTACAGCAAGAAGCAACCCACAATTGCACTTTCAACCACAGAGGCAGAATATATTGCTGCTGCTGGATGTAGCACGCAGATGCTCTGGATGAAAATCCAGTTAGAAGATTATCAAGTATTTGAAAGTAACATTTCTATTTTCTATGATAATACTTCTGCTATATGTTTGTCTAAAAATCCCATTTTACATTCTAAGGCAAAACATATAGAAATTAAGCATCATTTCATCAGAGACTATGTTCAGAAGGGAATTATAAATCTAGCCTTTGTTGATACAGATCATCAGTGGGCAGACATTTTCACAAAACCCCTTGTTGAAGATAGATTCAAATTTATTCTAAAAAATATTGGTATGGATTTGTGTCCAGAATAATATTTGTCAGAAGCAAATTTTACAGATGCAAAAATGCCTAATGCTCTGAAGTATTTCTTCTAATTACTTATTCATTTTCTTTAATTATTTTCTTGTGAAACTCTGAACTAACAATCCTCAGAGGATCTGAACGTTGGTTAACGTTTCATTTCTCAAGAGAATTCAGAAGCACATGCAAGCAAACACGTGTCACTCCAAATCTGCAAAGGTGGTTTGTACACCACTGAAGAGACGTTTGAGGTGAAGTTTGAATAGTGAAAATCTTGATTTTCCCCCCAAATTGTCAGAATCAATAAATGCTTGAAATGATTTTTATTCTTTTCATTAAATGCTTTGTGAGAACGTGCTTTATCTGACTGTTTGTATGCCTATGTGTTTAGTATAAATATCACACTTCTCACCACATTCACACTTTTCACATCTCATTTGTTTATGCATTTCTGTCTCCTCTTCTCTCTTCACAAAAACCCTAAGCGTTTGACAAACTCATCTTCAATGGCAACTTCATCATCAACTGCTGCATAATTTCAATCAACCATGGCTGCAGTTACTTCTGCTAATATGGGTGTGACTCCTTATACACCACCAAAGAGAACATTGCTAACACCTGTTGAAAAACTGGAGGTTCTGTGTGAATCAATGGTGGAATTTGATTCACTTGCTGAGAATGGGTTTGAGTTTCGCTCCATTATAGATGCTCAAGGATGGGTGAAGTATTTTGACAGACTTTTTGGACCAGTCTACCCCCTTCTGGTAAAAGAATTCTGGATCCATGCTTCTGTATACCCTAAGTTCATTTTATCTTCTGTTCTGGGCAAAGAGATAATCATCACAGAAGATCTGATTAGAAAACTCATTGGATATGAGGAAACAGATGGAGTATCACACTTGCCAGCTGAGCGTGTAGATATGGATGAAGTATATGAAGAAGTGATGACTGCTGGACAAGCTTCTAATAAGTTCAAGGATCTGAAGCCTGACTACAAGATCTGGGCTAAGATTTTCATGGGATGCATTCATCACAGAAAGTCTACAAACTCTCCAGACTATGTCAACAATGAACAGCTTTACTTTATGTACTGCCTAAGTCAGAGCACCAAGGTAGATCTTCCATATATTATGTTTATGCATCTATGGAATCATATAAATGCCTCTAGAGAATATGTGAAGGAAAAAGGTCAGAAGATCAGAACTTGGATTCCTTTTGGAAGGTTAATCTCAGATCTTCTAACAGAGAATGGACTTGTAACTGCTCTGTATGCTGCTGGAGTCACAGAAGAACTGGAATTCATTCTTGGAAAGCCTCTGAACGCCAAAAGTCTTCAGAGACTAAAAATAGTAGAAGAACTCACAACAACACCTAAGAAGCTGAACATTACTGAACTGAGTCAGAAGAGAATCCCAATTGATGACTACCCTCTGTTCTATGCTGAAGAACCAAGGGAAATTGTAGTTAGATATATTGATGAGTGCAAGGCAGAAGGAAAGCCTATTCCTGCAGATATTATAAAGAGAGCAAGGGAACCATTGCCTGTTGTAGTAGAAGAGACTCCAAGAAAGAGAAGTCAATCAGAGGCAGAAGCTGCACCTGTTCAGAAGAAGCCCAAGGTTGCTGAGAAGCCTCAGAAGCTGCTGAAGAGGAAAGAATCTGGAGACACTCCTTCTGTACCAGCAAAAAGAATCAAGATTAAAGGTACAAAATCTTCTGTATCTTCTGCAAATACTATTGTTATAAATGATTCAACTGTTAAGTCTATTCCAAAACCACCCTCTACACAAAATAAATCTGTTACTGCTCCACCTCATGTTTCTGCTCCATCTCCTTAAAAATCACCTAATCCTATTTCAATCTCACATGTAAAACAATCATCTGTTCCAAAACCAACAACAACAAAGCCACAAATTCAGACTCCACAAATACCAACAAAACCATTTGCACCTCAAAAACCACAATCAGAACAACAACCACAAAAATCATCTGAACAACTCAAAGAAAAGCCATCTGAAAAACAACAACAACCACAAGTAAAACAACCAGAAAAACAATATGAACCTCTACAAGAAAAAGACTCTGAACATCAACAACAAAAATCATCTGAACCTCAAACACAACAACAAAAGAAACAATCACAATCACAACTTCCACCATCCAACACATCTGAACCCACTGCATCTGTACCAGTTACCACTGGACCAATAAAAATTTCATCTGATCCACCCACATCTGAACCCCCATCAAAACCCTCTAAAAATCCTTCAGAATCAACTAATCCTTCTGGAACCAACATCCCTGAGACAGAAGTTCTTGATGTTACACCACTCAAAACTGTGTTTCAAGTATCTTCTACCTCTTGCACACCAACCACTTCATCAAACTCCTCAGAATCTGACATACACCTAGATTTTCTGGTATCCCCCTCTCATAGAGATTCTGAGGTAAACCAACCAGAACACCCTATTTCTTGTAAAGTTCTTATTCCAGATCCTATTCCCACACCTAAACCATCATCTGAAATCCTAATTACAAATCCTATCCCAACATCTACACCAAGAATATCTGTAAATTCTACTTCGTGCAATCCATTCTCATCTTATCTTCACAACCTTTCCTATGGTTTCAAACTCAAAGATTTCTATGACAGAGTTGAACCATCTGACCCTATCACTCCTTTCAAACCCAAACTTACAATCACTCTACCATCTGTGCTTCTAACCTATATTAAATCAATGTCAGAAGTAGGTTCATTAGCTACAATATCATACTCTGCTAAATCTGCAAAAGTTGTTACTTCTGCTAAAACTGTTTCATCTGATAAACCTGCTGCTTCTGATAAACCTAGTAAATCAGCTTTCAAACCTTACTTAGATAAACCTTTTGATGTTGTTTCTAATACCCCAACTGCCAAACCAAGTTTGATAAATGCTCTGAACAGATCAAAACCTGACAAATCCCCTGAAATTCCATTCATACCCTACTACCCTCCTCCTCTGATTTTCATTCACAAATCCATATTTCCACCTACTCCCCAACCAAAGCCAATTACCTTGGAGACTCTGTTACACCCCAGACCTAGACTAAACATTGATCATTTATTTACATGTTTTTTGCAAGAAATACAGTTGTATTTAGGTACTGTACAGAGGAAGTGTTCAGCAACAATGGATGTACAAGAATCTGATGTCATCTGGAATGGCTTCATCAACAGATTCAACACTGTAGCATAAAATCTGAAGAACATATGTTCTGATGATGCGAAGCTTAGATTTGCTGAAGCTGCAAGAAGTCTGTTCTGGACTGTCAAGAGATCTGGACCACTGCTTATTACAGATGCTCCTCCATCATTAGAAGAAACTACTGAATCTACATCTGAAGACAACCCTCTGGCCATGACTCTAATAGAACATCCTTCTGGCTCTACTGCTCCAAACTCTAAAACCCCTATGGAAGTTGACTCTGTTCAAGCTTCAGAAGCTGTTCCACCCTCTTCATCTGTGATTAAGAAAGAACATCCAGATCTCGAGGATAAAATTGCAGTTCTGGAAGCTGGTCAATCAAAGATCAAGTCATGGATGGCTAAACAGGATAAGAAGTCTGAAGACATGACTCAGTGGATGTCCCAACAGGATCAGAAGAATGAAACAATGGCTAAGTAGATGTCAAACCAAGAACAGTCCTCCTCTGAGATCACGGATCTGTTGAAGATGCTTTTGTCAAAACACTCTTAGTTTATTTTTTTTCATTCTGATGTTTGCATCTGATGTTTGCATATGTATTTTTTGAATATCTTTTGATATGTGTACTCTTGCTCTGAATTGAATGAATACATGTTTCAAAGTTTTCTCCACTTGATCTATCTCTTTTACTGTTTCCTTTTATTTGTCTTATCAAAGTTTTTTTTTTTACTTTTTGCTTATGACAAAAAAGGGGGAGAAAATATAGATCTGAACTGTTTAATTAAACTTCACCAGAATGAAACTTCAGACATATAAATTTTATCTAACAATTAATCTAAGTATTTCAGAACATTTGATAAGTACACTCTGTAAAAGAAACTCTGAGACTCTCAGATCATTTATCAATTATCAGACCTTGAGTCTGAAATATGCAAGACACTCTGACTTTCAAATGTTAAAGAACAATCAAGCTCTAACTCTGAAAAATACTCAAGACAAAAGGGAAGTTTCTATTCCTTATCTGTATTTAATTCAGGGAGAGATTCATCATCTCAGGGGGAGTTATAATTATTATATTTTCAATTAAACAAAATTTCTAATGTTTTTGTCATCATCAAAAAGGGGGAGATTGTTAAAACACAGATTGGTTCTTAATAATATCTCTATGTTTTGATGATAACTATTATGAAATTTTGTAATTAAGAATTATATACTCTAAAATTTGTTTGAGAGTGTTTGCTGCAGATATCAAAATAATTATCACTCCAGAAGCAAATCAGAACAGAACATAAGAAATATGCTAGACTCTGAAGCGCCAGATGCATCTATTAGAAGATTCTGAATGCTGCCAACAGAAGATCCTGAGCGTAGCCTCCAGAAGGATCTGAAGCAGAAGCTCCAAAAGAATCTGAAGCAAATCAGAAGCATCTGAACCAAAGAGGAATTTTGTATGAAGAGTTTTCAAAGCATAGTTACTACAGACGATTCTGAAAGTACTAAAGCTGCCAGTACTGAAGATCTAACTCAAACATGCTCTGAACTTACACACGCTAAAAGCACACCTGCTGCAGAAGACTCTGATTCAGCAAAACTCTGATCAACATCAGAAGGCTCTGATCAAATTAGACTCTGATGAATCTTGCTGAAAATTGAAGAAGAAGAATTCAAGATTATATCCGTTGGAATAATTCAAACGACTCTTTCCTTATTTATGCTAGACACAAGAACACAGACAAAAAGGATTTCTCTGTGCTTTCTTCTTCTAGGAAAGGTCACTTGATGTGAAGACAAAAAGGCTCAGACCTTTTGGACACTCTTCCCAACGTGAAGCTCTCCTTGGATCAGCTGCCTATAAAAGCAAGTCTTCACCCATGTTCTTTAGTTGACGTTTTATCAAGAAAGAAATCAATATTCAAAGCTCTCATACTATTCACATTCTCTCGTAGAATTAATTTCTTTGTTCTGAACTTTAAGTGAAAAATCACAGTTGTGATAAAGCTTGATTAGAAGCAATTTAAACACTTGTATTTGTTATTACATTTAATTGTAAGAAAACCTTAAGAAGAATTAGTTAGGATCAGTAGTTCTCGAGAAGACTTTGAACAGTTGTTCTTAGTGCTTACTATTGTAATCATTTGATTAAATAGTGGATTAAGTCCTTGATTGAGTAAGGCAAATCACTCTAGGAAGGATGGACTGGAGTAGTTGAGTTCAACGAACCAGGATAAAAATACTTGAGTTTTATTTCTAAGTTTTTATCTTCATACTTATTCAACCCCCTTCTAAGTATTTTCTCACCTTCAGAGGCTTCTGAAATTTTTTAGGGAAGATGACTTTGATACTTGTTGAACCTTAATAAGAAGATGCTCAAACCCTGATTGATCTGAGGGCCTTGATCTCATGACTTAAGATTGTGAAATAAAAATTCTCAAGGATCAACTTATGTTTTGATGAAGACAAACCACTTGACAAGAAGGCAAATATGTTCAACTATTTTCAAGACATCAGTATCAGGACAAAGACTTGACATGAAAAAAGTTTTCATCAGAAGGTATAATGAAAATCTTCATCAAGTATTTAAGACCTAGTTGCTCAAACCATGAAAAACTATTTGCATTACTTTTTCGCACTAACACAAGCCTTTTAAAACAAAATTTTTCTAAGTTTATATAAGTGCAATCCATTGCACTCTTAGAGCAATCGATTTCATGATCAAAATTTTACTCCTGTTTTGCTTCTGTTTCTTAGTGCAATCGATTGGTGCCTTGGTGCAATCGATTGCATACTTAAAAATCTTTGTATTTTTGCTTCTGTTTCTTAGTACAACCGATTGGTGCTTTAGTGCAATCGATTGCTCTGTTGAAAAATTCAAATTTCAAGTGTTTTTTGTGAAGGTACAATCGATTGGTCTATATATGCAATCGATTGCTCCCTGAACGTTTTTGAAAAATAATTATGAAAAATTGCATCTCTTCAACCAATCTTTTGTGAAATGTTTCCATTGAAACATGGCAATTGTTCATCAATTTTTATAAGGATTTGCATATTATTTCAAGAGGTGTTTGTGTAATATAAATACCTAATCTTTAGAATTTTCAAAAACACATCTCTTTCAATCCTCTTTCAAAAATATTTAAACATACTTTTATCTTTCCACATCTAAGTTCAAACCACTTTTCATAAATAGTTTTCTGCATATTTTCATATCCTTTGAAAGAAAATTCTTGAGCAACAAGTCTTAGATATTTGTGGAAATTCTCATTGAAAGAGAAGATCAATCACAACATTAATAAAACATTAAATACACTATTACAAACTCATTGTAAAAATCAGATTGAATTTATTTCCCCTTGCTGTTCAGGATTGTTGAAAGCAAGTGTGTGCATTGAAGATGACTGTTCTTCTTGCACTTAGTGTTTATATCTTAAAGGTGTTTAAGAGCCTTTGATCTACCTATAGGTTAGAAAGTATTGTACACTGATCCTAACTATAGTGAAATCTCTTTTGGTGCGAAAGGGGACTGGAGTACCTTCGGAATGTGAAGGGAACCATGATACTTCTCTGTGTTATTTACTTTCTGCACTTTACTGCTTTCATAACCTCATCATATCTTAAGAAAGTAATAACGCAGTCGATAAAACCATAAAATGTCAAAGAACCTAATTCACCCCCCTCTTAGGTGCAACTCAGACTATCAATTGGCATCAGAGCAGGTTTAGGTAACCTATTCCTATTCGATCTAGTATGGCTTCCGCAAACAACAAAGGTGTGTTTAAAGATGGTGGTAGTAGCAATAAGCCTCCACTGTTTTGTGGTGAATACTTTAATTTCTGGAAGATTCGCATGAAGGCTCACTTAGAAGCACAAGGAGATGAAATACGGGATGCTGTCCAAAATGGTCCCTTCGTTCCTACAACGGTCGTTAATGGTGTTGGATCAACAAAACCTAAAGGCTCATGGGATGACAATGATAAGAAAAAGGTTCTCTATGACAAAAAGGCAATTAATCTTCTGCAAAGTGCACTAAGCATGGACAAAGTCTTTCGTGTCTTAACATGTACATCAGCAAAAGAAATCTGGGATACTTTAGTGGAAACCCATGAAGGAACCACTAAAGTTAAAAGATTGAGATTGAACACGTTGAGTCAAGAATACGAGCTATTCAGAATGCAGCCGGGAGAATCAACTCTTGATCTGCAGAAAAGATTTGTGCACTTGAAAAATCATCTCAGAGCACTCGGTAAGACATTAACTAACGATGAATTAAATCTTAAAGTGCTTAGATCCTTGTCTAGAGAATGGCAGCCCAAGGTGACATCAATTTCTGAAAAGAAAAGTCTATCCACGATGACATCCGTTACACTGTTTGGAAAACTTCAAGAATATGAGATGGGACTTGGGCAATTGGAAAAACACGAGAATCAAGAGAAGAAATCTAAAAGCATCGCATTAAAGGTTTATTCCAAAGAAGTAGAAAAGGCAGACGATCCAATTGAAGATGAAAACTTCATGCTTCTCGTAAAAAGGTTAGGAAAATATTTTGGTTCTAAAAATAATGTTGGAAATTCCGACTATATGAAAAGGAAGAAGTTTTCAAAGAATAAAGAGAAGGAGGCGTCAACATCCACATAAGATGTAAAATTCTATGAATGTGGAAAACAAGGACACATCAAACCAAATTGTTCTAAACTCTCCAAAAATGATGCCTATAAAAGCAAAAAGGGTTCCAAGAAAAATAAGGCTTACGTAGCATGAGAGGATAACAAGATAAGTTCCTCATCAGATTCAGATAGTCATCAAAGCGCAAATCTAGCACTAACGGCCTCACATCATTCTGATGATGAAGACGACAAGGTTAGTAATAATTTTTTAATTTATGATAATGATGCTCAAGGGGAAATTGATGAACTTCTAGGTGAATGCAAAATTCTGTACAAAACTATTGCATCACAAAAGAATCAAATCTCAAATTTAGAAAAATGGATTGAGATAATGGAAAATAATTTCAAAGATGAAAAACAAAAATTAATTAGTGATCAAAAACAGAATTTTGTATGCACAAAGTGTGAGTCACTTTCATTTCAAATTGCCCAATTAAAAAGAGTCCTTGAAAGGTATGAAAAAGGACAGATTGGACTAGAGGCTATTCTTAGTCAACAAATATTCTCAAATGATAAAAGTGGACTTGGTTACTCAAAATTTTCTAAACCAAGTTCCAACAAAACCATCTTTGTTAAGGCTAGTGAACAAACTCTTAAAGAGAAAGTGGTCAAGCCTAAAGTGGTTCATCAATACCTCAAGAAGAAAGTATCTAGTATGAAAAAGTCTTATCCTCCTAGATACAAAAGCAATTTTGAGCCCACCTGTTTTTATTGTGGTATCAAAGGCCATACACCTAATGCCTGTTATGTAAGAAACTTCAGTATTGCGAAGGGGAATTATGTATAGGTCAAGAATGAGACTAACTATGAAGGACCCAAGGCAATTTGGGTAACTAATGAAACTTAAATCTTGTTTTGTAGGTATGCTTGAAGACCTTTTCATATCAGTGGTATCTTGATAGTGGGTGTTCAAGGCATATGAGAGGTGACCTTACCAAATTTTCACATCTAACACTTAAGGCCAAAGGATTTCTAACCTATGGTGATAACAACAAAGGGAAGATCCTTGGCGTAGGCAGCATTGGTGCACCACCTTTTACAACCATAGAAGATGTCATCTATGTAGAAGGCCTAAAGCATACCCTACTTAGCATTAGCCAACTTTGTGATAGAGGTTTCAGAATCAACTTCACTGAAGATGAATGTTTGATAGAAAACGAAGTCACTCATGAGGTAATGTTAAAAGGTAATAGAATTAACAACATTTTTATGATTTCCCTTTATAACATGTCTTTGAAGGTTAAGTGTATTATGGCGAACAACAATAACTCTTGGTTATGGCACAAAAGGTTTGCTCATATTCATATGGAGCATTTGAACAAATTGATCAAACATGACTTAATTGTTCGTCTTCCAAAGATCAAATTCATCAAAGATAGATTGTGTGGCGCATGCCAAAAAGGAAAACATACCAAATCAACTTTCATATCCAAGAATATGGTGTCCACAACAAGGCCACTACAATTGTTACACATGGATCTCTTCGGACCATCAAGAACAAAAAGTTTTGGAGGTAATGTTTATGCATTAGTAATTGTTGATGACTTCTCTAGATATACATGGACTTTCTTCTTAGTGCAGAAAAGTGAAGCTTTCAAGGCATTCAAGAAGTATGCAAAACAAATTCAGAATGAGAAGTCACTATCAATTGTCTCCATTAGAAGTGACCATGGTGGAGAATTCCAGAACGCCTTATTTGAAGAATTTTGTGAAGAAAATGGAATCTCACACAACTTCTCCGCACCAAGAACTCCACAACAAAATGGTGTCGTAGAAAGAAAGAATCAGTCGTTGGTAGAACTTGCAAGAACTATGCTGAGTGATTCAAACCTTCCTAAATATTTTTGGGCATATGCGGTAAGCACGACTTGTTTTGTAAGTAATCATGTCAACATTATACCTATTCTCAAGAAAACCCCCTATGATCTCTTCAAAGGGAGAAAACCAAACATATCATTCTTTCACATCTTTGGGTGTAAATGCTTTGTCTTAAACAATGACAAAGATAACCTCGGTAAGTTTGAAGAGAAATCCGATGAAGGTATTTTTCTCGGGTACTCTCTCTCTAGTAAGGCATTTATAATTGTTAACAAAAGAACTTTAACTATTCAAGAATCTATGCATGTATCTTTTGATGAATCTAACCCCTCCTAGGAGGATGATATTATTGTTGATGATGATGATGATGTAGTAGAAACCTCTCAAGATGATGCTCTCAATGATATTCCAAGTGATCAACCAAAACAACAACAAGATGATTCACAATATAATGAACAACATAATGATCTACCTTAAGAATGGAGAACTCATAGAGATCACGCAATCGACAAAGTCATTGGTGATATTAGTCAAGGTGTTGCAATAAGATTAAATCTCAAGGATGCTTGTCTGAACATGGCATTTGTTTCGCAAATTGAACTAGCCAAAATCGATGAAGCCTTAGGCGGTGATCAATGGATAATAGCTATGCAAGAAGAACTAAACCAGTTTGAAAGAAATCAAGTTTGAAGTCTTGTCCCCAGACCAAACAATAAGCACATCATAGGAACAAGACGGGTCTTCAAAAACAAACTTGATGAAAATGGAATAATAGTTCGAAATAAAGCAAGATTGGTCGCACAAGAATACAACCAAGAAGAAGGAATCAATTTTGACAAAACAATTGCTCCAGTTGTAAGGTTATAAGCAATTAGACTTTTATTTGCTTATGCATGTTCTATGAGTTTTCAGCTTTTCCAAATGGACGTCAAAAATGCATTCTTGAATGGATTCATAAATGAAGAAGTTTATGTCAAGCAACCGCCTGGATTTGATGACTACAAATATCCCTCTCATGTATTTAAACTAAAGAAAGCTCTCTATGGATTGAAACAAGCACCAAGAGCATGGTACGACCGCCTCAACAATTTCTTATGTGACAAAGGCTTTGACAAAAGGAAGGTTGACAAGACTTTTTTCATCAAGAAAATTAAAGAAGATACTCTCTTGGTACAAGTATATGTTGATGACATAATCTTCGGTTCAACAAACATAAAGTTATGTGAAGAATTCTCATCCATGATGCAAGAAGAATTTGAAATGTCTATGATGGGAAAAATGAACTACTTTCTAGGACTACAGATCAAGCAACTCAAGAATGGGATTTTCATCAATCAATCCAAATACTACAAAGAATTATTGAATAAATTTGATATGGATAATTACAAGATGTTGTCTACACCTATGGGATTCGGTACATAATAGATCAAGATGAATCCGGTGTGTCGGCTGATATCACGAAATATAGAGGTATGATTGGCTCCTTACTATACTTGACATCAAGTCGCCCTGACATCATGTTCAAAGTTTGTCTATGTGCTCGCTTTCAAGCAAACCCAAAGGAATCTCATTTCATGGTAGTCAAGCGGATCATGAAGTATCTCAAAGGAACAACAAATGTCGGCTTATGGTACCCTAAAGGTAGTATTTGCAATTTAATTGAATATTCTGACACGGATTATGCAGGCTGTAAAACAGATAGAAAAAGAACAAGTGGAACATGTCACATCTTGGGAAATGCACTAGTCTCGTGGGCATGCAAGAAGCAAGCATGCGTAGCACTTAGTACGGTTGAAGCAAAATACATAACAACAAGTAGTTGTTGTGCACATATGCTTTGGCTTAAGCAACAACTTCGTGACTACGGACTCGATCTCGGAAGCACTCCTCTTCGCTGTGATAACACAAGTGTGATCAATATTACAAAGAATCCGATCATGCACTCAAGAACCAAGCATATCGACATACGACATCATTTTCTACGAGATCATGTACTTCAAGGAGATGTCGAGATAACCTTTATGGATACTCATAATCAACTTTCCGATATATTCACAAAGCCTTTGGCAAAGGAACTATTCTTCAAAATTCAAAGAGAACTTGGAATATTGGATGAAACTGACGTTGAATAATGAAAGAACTTCAAAAATGGTATTTTTCTCAAATTTCACTGCATGCAATCGATTGCACCCTTGTGTCAATCAATTGCTCACTGTAAGTCTTCTGAAAATATTTAAATTTTTAAGCATGTAATCGATTGCACCTTGTAGCTTTTGATTTATTTCGTTTCTGTTTTCTAGTGAAATCGATTGTACCACTGTGCCAATCGATTACACCTACTATGATATCTGTTTTTTTATTATTTTTAATAAGTCCATGGTCTTTTAAACCTTCCATCTACCGTATCATTATACTTTTGACCTACCTATGCTATCTTTAATCCTTAGCCCTATTTTTAAGACTTTGACCATCATTTCACATATTTCCAAAGTCCTTAATCATTCAATTACCATCAACCACTCAACTCCCACATTAACTATCTACATATTCTCTCTTTCTTCAATCATTATAAAAACCCTACCTCTAAACCAAATTTCATCATCTCTCCCAAAAACTAAACTCTACAAAGCTCACTCTCCCTCAAAAACCCTAAAAACAATAACCCTTCATCATCTCTCATGGCTTCTCATTCAAAAAGAAAGATTTCAGCTCAAAGCAAGGGCAAAGCTCCAGCCTCTTCATCCTCAGAGACTCCACTTGTTCTTCAATATTTAACTGATGAACAACACAGAAGATTCACTAAATTCTTTTAGAAAAAGGTTGTGCAAACACCAAAGTATGGTATTCTCTCATCCTTTCCTGAGGAATGTTTTTCTTTTCAAAACTTATTGATTGCATGCGGCTTGGAATCCTTGATTTCTTTATCCGGGCCATACTATCCGGACTTAGTAAGATTGTTCTACAACAACTTACACATGGAAGAAGGCAGAATGGTCACATATGTTAGAGGCAAAAGAATCCTTCTCACCTCAAAGAAAATTGGTAGAATTTTGGATATTCCAATCTCCGGTGGGAGACTCTATGAAGAAAACGAAGATGTTTGGGAAGCATATAACAAAAGAGAATTTTATTGGAGCCTTGGCCGAATGTCTGAAGTAGAGTTTCATGCAAAATGTGTCAAATCCTTAGGCGGCATGGAACCCTCCCGGACCTCTTGGTCAGCAGGTATTTTTAACATTGATGATCGGCTGTTTCACTAATTTATGGTATACATAATGTTTCCAAGGGCTGGAAACCACTGCACTGTGTCTGATTTAGAAATGCAAATTTTGTACACTCTCAAGAATGGAATTAACATAAGTTGGGCTCACTTAATTCTGGTCCATATGAGGTCAGTCAATGAAAATTTCAAAATTTTGCCCTATGCATGGTTCATCACTAAGATTCTGGAACATTTTGAAGTAGATTTTGAAGGCTTTGATGTGTGTCTTATGGACTCCAACATCAACAAAATCTCCATCAGGAATGTGGACTCTAGGATGGGTGTCAAATATAACCCGGAAACAAAAACAATTATTTACCTTGGCGAAGGTATGGCTGAAAATGACGAGCAAGAGAGTGAAAAAGATGATGATGTTCCTCCTCCTCCAACTCAAAATGGCCCTAGTAACCAACAACTAATGGACTACATGACTCAACAGTTTGGAAATCTAAACACTTCCATACACAATTAATACAATGCAATTCAAGAGTCCACAACCACTAGGATAAAAAATTTCCAAGAGGTTTCCAATCAACAATTTTCATATCTCTACTCTCACCTATACATTCCTCCATACGGCCCTTCCAACCCGGCTGTTCCCCCAACTCATTCATCACATCTCCAACAAACATTTCCGAACCAGCAAACTTTTGATCCCAACATGGACCTGTCATAAATTGTTTACATGTTTTTTTATGTTTCTCTCAGTTTTTATGTAGTTTTTAAATTCTGCACTCTCAATTTCTCTATGTACTCTTGGCATTTGTCCTTTCAATTTATGGCTAGTTATTATGTTACTTTTAATTTATTCTATATATCTCTTATCCATATTTCCCTTCTTTTTGATAATGTCAAAAGGGGGAGAAGGATGTTACTCTTTCGTTGTTTTTTTTCTTTCCTTGATTCTTAAGGTACAAATACCAGGCTACTTCAACCTCAACACAAATTCAGATCTTCTCAGCACTTCAAACATTGAGGGGGAGAAAACTTGTTGGAAAGAACTTTGTAACAAAAGAGGAGGCTTTGTCATCATCAAAAAGGGGGAGAATGTGAAATCAAGATTCTCAAGGATCAACTTATGTTTTGATGAAGACAAACCACTTGACAAGAAGGCAAAGATGTTTAACAATTTTCAAGACATCAGTATCAGGACAAAGACTTGACATGAAGAATGTTTTCATCAGAAGGTATAATCAAAATCTTCATCAAGTATTTAAGACCTAGTTGCTCAAACCATGAAAAACTATTTGCATTACTTTTTCGCACTAACACAAGCCTTTTAAAACATAATTTTTTTAAAGTTTTTATAAGCGCAATCGATTGCAATCTTAGAGCAATCTATTGCATGATCAAAATTTTACTTCTGTTTTGCTTCTGTTTCTTAGTGCAATCGATTGGTGCCTTGGTGCAATCGATTGCATACTTAAAAATCTTTGTATTTTTGCTTCTATTTCTTAGTGCAATCGATTGGTGCTTTGGTGCAATCGATTGCTCTGTTGAAAAATTTAAATTTCAAGTGTTTTTTGTGAAGGTGCAATCGATTGGTCTATATGTACAATCGACTGCTCCCTGAACTTTTTTGAAAAATCATTCTGAAAAATTGCATCTCTTCAACTAATCTTCTGTGAAATGTTTCCATTGAAACATGTCAATTGTTCATCAATTTTTCTGAGGATTTGCATATTATTTCAAGAGGTGTCTGTGTAGTTTAAATACCTAATCTTTTGAATTTTCAAAAACACATCTCTTTCAATCCTCTTTCAAAAATCTTTAAACATATTTTTATCTTTCCACATCTAAGTTCAAACCACTTTTCATAAAGAATTTTCTGCATATTTTCATATCCTTTGAAAGAAAATTCTTGAGCAACAAGTCTTAGATATTTGTGGAAATTCTCATTGAAAGAGAAGATCAATCATAACATTGATACAACATTAAATACATTGTTACAAACTCATTGTAAAAAGCAGATTGAATTTATTTCCCCTTGCTGTTCAGGATTGTTGAAAGCAAGTGTGTGCATTGAAGAGGACTGTTCTTCTTGCACTTAGTGTTTAGATCTTAAAGGTGTTTAAGAGCCTTTGATCTACCTATAGGTTAGAAAGTATTGTACACTGATCCTAACTATAGTGAAATGTCTTTTGGTGCGAAAAGGGACTGGAGTACCTTCGGAGTGTGAAGGGAATCATGATACTTCTCTGTGTTATTTACTTTATGCACTTTACTGCTTTCATAACCTCATCATATCTCAAGAAAGTAATAACTCTATCGATAAAACCAGAAAATTTCAAAGAACCTAATTCACCCCCCTCTTAGGTGCAACTCAGACTATCAAGGATCTCATGCAAATGAATGATTATGAGTATATGACCTAGTGAATAATGCATATGTATGTGAAGCATAAAGAAATTAGGGTTAGGATAAAGTGAGGGAAAATTTTAGGGTACAACATGAAGTTACTTTTCTTTGTAAGAAAAGGGCAAACAACTTTCATGTGACCTTGCTTCCCACATTCAAAACATGTGAAGTTTTGGTTTGACGTTGATGCTTCCTTTTCCTTGAAGAATTTCCTTATATTTACCAAACTTTATAGTCTGGTCATCTTTTCTGCCAATGTCAAACGAGCTTGGTTGTCACATGAAAGACTAGTTTGAACTGTGGTATTTGGATCAAACTCTAGTGTCAACAAGGGTAACTTCATGGTTCAACAGGAGTTATGCATGTTGTAGTCAAAGTTTGTTCAAGCATGATGTCGAAATATGTTAGCTTTGTGTTTAAGTTAGCATGTCGAATTGAGCCTTGCTTATAAGCCCAATTGTTAAGTTAGCTTTGTGTTTAGTAGTCTATAAATTGACTAGTTCTCCCAGGTTGTTGAGAGAGGTTAATTTTTGGTATTCACTTGTAATTTTTGAGTCCTGATTAAGAAAGTGAATAGTAAAATATTTTTAATCAATTTTTATTATTTTTCTTTCTACTTCTCTCTCTTTTGTAAAACCTAATAGGGTTTCTTATGTTTGTTTAAGAAACTCAATCTTTATCTCATAACTTTGTTCTGTTATTGACGACATCATTTCACAACAAACTAGTGTGGTGAGCATGGTGAAGAAGATGTCGTAAACAAACTATGAGATTAAGAAATTCACCGGTGTGAATGATTTCGGTTTGTGGCGCTTCAAGATGCAATCCTTTCTTGTTCAAGAGGGTTTGTTAGAAGCGTTGAAAGGATCAGAGAAGGAGAAGACGATGATGGTCGAAAAGCCCACAATACCATTGTATTGAGCCTTGGTGGTAAGGTTCTTCGATAGGTTTCAAAGGAGAAAACTGTAGCTGGTGAGTAGAAGAAACTTGATGGTTTGTACACAATGAAATTGTTGGTTAATCATCTCTACTTGAAGCAAGCTTGGTATTCATTCAAGACGAGTGAAGATACAACATTGACTGAGCAGCTGGATATGTTCAACAAGTTGATTCTTAATCTTGAGAATATCGAGGTTAAAATTGATGATGAAGATCAAGAATTGTTTTTGTTGTTGCACTATTTACCTAAGCCTCATGCTCACTTCAAAGAAACTCCCTTGTATGGAAGAGATTCGTTGACCTTTGAAGATGTTCAATCTGCCTTGTACTCTAAGGATTTGAACGAATAAAAGGAGAAAAAGCCATCAACAATTGGTGAAGGTTTTTCCGTTAAGGAGACATTCTTGAAGAAATATGGTAGGTTTGAGAAGAAGAAGAAGGGGAAATTTCTACGTAAATCTTATGGTGGTAATGTTCTTACTATAAAGTGTTATCATTGTAAGAAAGAGAATCATACAAGAAAGGTATTCCTTGATCGACTGAACAATCATGGTGGAAAGGATAATGGTAATGCAGTTATTATGTAAGATGGTTATGAATCATCTAATGTCCTGGTGGTTTTAATTAGCAACTCTAGCAAGGAGTGAATTATAGATTCAGGGTGTACTTGCCACATGAATCCAAATAAATACATTTTTGAGGAATTGTGTGACCAAGATGGTAGATCAATGTTGCTGGGAAACAACAAAGCCTAAGAAATTGTAGGTATTGGATATGTGAGATTCAAGCTCTATGATGAGTCAATAAGGCTATTGACTGATGTCAGGTATGTACCTGATCTTACGAGGAATTTGATTTCTCTTGGTGAATTCGACAAGAAAGGATATGTTTTCAAAAGAGAGCAAAACATCCTAAGGTTAATGAAGGGGTCAAAGGAAGTCTTGAGAGGAATGAAGAAACAAGACTTGTATACCCTTTAGGATTAGGTTGTAAGTGTTTCAACAGATGGGGCATCCATGAAACCTATGTTGAAGACTGAGCTATGGCACAAGAGACTTGGCCATGTCAGTGAAAGAGGTTTGGTCGAATTGTCAAAATAAAATCTATTGGGTGGTGTTATACCCTAATTTTGACCCTGAATTTCTAGACCATACATATCATAGCATTTTCGTCATATGTGCATCATATCCATTTTTCAAGTCATCTGACCATTATGCCTATGAATGCGTGTCTTTATGCTTCTCATTTTCTTGCTACTTAAGCTCAAGTTTTGAAAGATTGAATCGAGGACCAGGAAAATTTATCAAGTTAGGTTATTAGGTTATGGCAGAGATTCTGAATCAGGGTTTTGGTTCTCAGCAAGTCATTGTTTCATCAGTATGCACTCAATGCGAAGATTAGAGTTTCCTAGCATGTGTTTAAAATAAGCAAGTGTTGTTCAGTTGAGTTTCATTTGAGGCTAGTAGGTTCAACGTATGTGCAATACTATTTCAGGCCAAGTGTGTGGGCGGTGTGGTTTGAAGTTCAATGGAAATTTGACCTAACCCTGGTCAAGGAAGTGGTTTGTTTTAGTATCAAGTTATCGGGTCGTGGCAAAGACAATTTGTTGTAAGGTGGATAATCATCAGGGCCAGTTGAATTTTAATTAAGGTTTCGGTAAAGTGGCAATGCAGTTAGCATCTCAAATCATCCGTGTCATTGGCTATTTTGAGGACAAGTGTGGATTGAATTCAAGTACTTGTGTTTAAGGATTCAGATCAGGGTTTTGTGCAAAGATTCAAGCTATCTGATGAAGTGAAGTTGTAAAGTCATAAAGAGTCAATGCATTTTGTTAATATATCAAGCCGTTTGTTGTTCATTGTTCTTGTCATAAAGAAAAACTCAAGCTTTCTATCCAATTCAAGACTATTATTTCAGGGTGAAATCAGAACATGATTTTATTTCCCATAGAACTGATTCAGAGTTTCAATGCATTTCTGGCTCTATAATCGAGTTATGCTTGATTCTATTTCCTAAGGAATTGATTCAAGATACTAAGCCATTATCAAAGTCTAACTTTCAGGCATCAAATGGAAAATGCGAACTTCGAGTTCATGCAATTCACATTCTCATGCTAAGTTTTTTTCTCAAATTCGTAATGAATTCCAAATCTCCAATCAAGATTCAAGAATTATAACCATGTTTAAATTCCATTCAAAAATTCAATTTCCATTCAATTTTCATCTCCATCCAAGCCAAAATATTACAATTTCATGTCCAGGTTTCGTTCAATTCCAATATTCAAGTTTTAAGCCATTGTCAATTTTTTTTTTAAATTTCATTCAAGGGTTCAATTTCCATGCCTTTCCAAATTCCAACTTAATCCTGGTTTTAATTCTCAATTCAAAATTATACAAGATTCATGTTGAGATTCCAAAACTACATTTTCTTTTTTTTTTAATCTTCATTTAAATCCTAAGTTCTTATACCGTTCAAGTTTTCTTCACATAAAAAAAAATCAATTTTGTTTCATCAGTAAACTCCAATTCTAATCAAGACTAAGTTCAGCCAAAATTCAAGTCCAAATTTAAAGTCCTCATACAAAACTCCGGGCTACTCTAAGTTCAATTTTGATATTTTTAAGCTCAGCTTGGGACTTATTCAAGATTAGATTCAAGAAATTTCTCAAAGAAAACACCCTCAACTTCATGAAACCCCAGAGTTTAGTTTTTGAAATTAATTCTTCATTTCAAAACTCGGTTATAATTAGTACTCATGTGAAAGATTCAAATGGCATTGGAATTGCATTCTACATGGGGTTTTAATTATTTTTTTATAGCTCAAGTTCGATTTCCACGTTCCAATTCAAGAGCCAAGTCCTTATTTTTTTAATTCAGCTAATTATGTTTTGGGTCACACGGTTTCAAGTTTTGTGATGTATGGAATGGCACATGAGTGCGAGTACGTAATATAGATTACATCAAAGAATAGATTCTACAAAGTCATAATAAAGTAGTGGAAATTTGATAGATGCGTATGGCGCCTACAAGTGAGCATCCGAAACTCAAAAAATACATATACCGCTTCAGGGGATCCTACTAAATGCATCTACCACTCAAACCAATAAAAGATTGAAACGGCTAGTGCTTTTTTTGAAGGTCCCAAACTGGACCGGCCTGTACAGTGTTCTTGGAGGATCTAGTCTGTTATAAAACCAATGACATTTCCTGCATAATCATACCAAAAAGGACATTAAATGTATTGATACCCATAATCACGCTAGTACTCTATCTCTGGCAGAAGTAACAAAAGGTTTCAAGACAAGAAAGTGTTAAGTTAATCTGCAAATCTCGAATTTGAAACCTATTAAATCAGACAGTTCATTCCAAATTTGAATTATCTTACCCCTAAGTTGAGATAATCTTGCAATGGCTATAGTTTGGTTTCGCTATTATGTTTGCTCTCCCAGTGGCCTTATACTTCTGTCAAGAAAAAATGGTCAGGAATTCTTTGGGAATCCTACCCCACCAATTATGGCACCAGTAGCATTATTAAAAGAAGGTAACACGTGAACCTGCATACATGAAGGTGTTATACCAGACTTGTGAGATATCAAACAGAGCATATTCAAAAAGAAAAATCTCAAGACTATGAACACTCAACCACCTTCAGACAAAGCATATCCATTCAAACATCCAAAATAACATGTTTATCCAAGTCAGAAGCAAGACAAAGGAGTAAACAGGGACCACATGTACAGATTCACAAAAATGGCAAAAACAAAAACGGCAGAGATTCGCAGCACTGTGACTTTAACACGAAAATGGAAATTCATAGCAGACAAGGCCTAAAACCACAGCAGAGAAGAATTCTACAAACATGTCTATTAACCCTAATTTTATGGATATAAAAAGGGTCATCTCAAACATGTCAATATGATATTCAATTAAGTTACCACTTAATTTGCTCGATATCTCTTACCCTTTTGTTTAATTGATGATTGCTTATATGCTTGATTTCATATTTTAATTACCTTGATGACGTCCCATACTTGTTTGCCAAAACCTTTTTTTTAAAAACTAAATTCTCGATTCATGTCGAGCCACTTTCACCCTTGTAAGTCGAGTGCCTATGCCTCACCATCGACCTTACCCTAGATCCTTAGGATCCCCTATTCTCTAGATCAATCTCTTTCGCACTCAAAATTAAACCTCGATTCACGTTGAGTATTTTTCTTCAAATCAAACTAAAACACTTAATCAAGTTCAAACACAATTTCGATAAAGATGAAAAGGGAGTTGGGATCGAGCCTTTGATTTCTCTTCTCGATTGTTTGAGTCCGAGGAGCCTTTCTTAAGTCCAAAAAATTTTCTTCTTTAAAAGATGTACGATGCTAAACGAACTCGAAACTTATTTTTCTAAACACTTAGATGAAAAAGAGAGAAAGTCAAGCCTTTGACTCGCTTTCCTGATTACTTGGGCCCAATAAGCCTTTCTTAAGCCTCGAGTAATTGTCATTCATAAGCCACGTTAATTATATCAAAACTATTTTGCAATATGAGATGAAAAGAGAGAGAGTCAAGCCTTTGACTCACTTTCTGGATTACTTGAGCCCGAGAAGCCTTTCTTAATCTCCAAGTAATCCTCATCCGTTTAAAATACTTCAACCATCTTCCATCGTTTAATGCTTTCCCTACGCGGTCTCTTAGGATGAAAAAGAGAGAGATTCAAGCCTTTGACTCACTCTCCCGATTACTTGGGCCCGAGAAGCCTTTATTAAGCTTCGAGTAATCATCGTCCGATTAACCTACTCAGACCATATTCAACTCTTTCACATTTAAGATGGAGAAGAGAGAGGGTCAAGCCTTTGACTCACTTTCTCGATTACTTAGGCCTGAGAAGCCTTTCTTAAGCTTCAAGTAATCTCTATCCGATCAGCTTTACTCAAACCATCAAAACCCCTTTCGCTAATATAGGTTGAAAAAGAGAGAGAGTCAAGCCTTTGACTAACTTTCTCGATTACTTGAGCCCGAGAAGCCTTTCTTAAGCTTCAGGTAATCGTCACTTCTAGCTAAGCGTCAAATACATTAAACTCTCTTTCTCACCCCCGTGCGATCTAAAACCCTAGAACCTATTCAAATTTATTCTCTTCTCCCAAATCAAAACATCAACTTATTCAATCTCAAATTTCTCGCCGCCGTGCGAACCATCAAACCTTTTCATAGACGTGAGATATGGTGTCTTGAGAATGACACAAAATATTGCTTCGTTCGTAACCTATTTGAGTCAAGATAAGTGGCGTGTTTCCCATGAATGTCGATATATAGAAATCCATTCAAAGTGATGCAAGCGTCATCTCCTCACCCGTTTAGGTAAAGCAATATTTTCTGTCGAATACGACTAAGTATCTTTCTCTAAATCAAACCAATATCCGTAGTTTGAACTGCGGACGCTCTGATTCTTCACTTCTTTCGAGTGAAAATACGTAGGCACAAGGGCACTAATCCTTGGCGAGCACTCTAATTTTAAAACCACCCATTTCTCTTTAGCAGTCTAAACCCTTTTACATTACCCTTACACCTTTTATCTTAGAAGAAAACAAACAAACTAGGCTAACATTTCTTACGAATCGAATCAAGAGGCTCCCATTGAGTACAACAAACATGAGGGGTGCTAATACCTTCCCCTCATGTAATCGACTCCCAAACCTAGAAATTGGTTGCGATGACCATATTTTTTTCCTAAAGGTTTTCTAGATATTTTCCTATTCCTCTTGGAATAAATAAAATACGGTGGCGACTGTGTTTTCCGCAACCATTCGTGAAGGATCGTGCTTTTTCCGAGGTACGACAGGTGGTGACAAGGTTGAAAAATTGGAGTTCTTTAAACCTTGTGTATTTGGTAAATCCTATAGAATGAAGTTTAACAAAGTTAAACAAATAACACAAGGATCCCTTGATTACATCCATGATGATCTTTGGGGACCTACAAGGAATCCTTCACACTCAAGTGAAAAGTATTTCCTATCCATATTTGATGATTATTCCCTAAAGTTATGGGTATTCATCCAGAAGACTAAGGATGAAACTTTTGAAATTTTCAAAAATTGGAAGACTCTGGTCGAAAACCAAACTGGTATAAAGGTCAAGAGGTTGAGGAATGACAATGGTCTTGAATTTTGCAATGAGGATTTCGATAGCTATTGTGTTATGCTTGGTATTGTAAGGCACATAACTACTGCATGTACTCCCCAACAATATGGTTTTGATGAAAGGTTTAATCGAACCATTAGGGAAAGGGTGAAGTGCATATTGATAAGTCCAGGATTGAAGAAGGTGTTTTGGGTTGAGCCAATCATGATTGCAACTTGCTTGATAAATAGGTGTCCCTCGATAGCCTTGGGAATGAATACACCTGAACACGTCGGGTTGGGACATCCACCTAGTCTCGAAAGACTTAAAGTATTTTTTTTGTTTAGCCTATGATCACATTAGGCAATAGAAGGTCGAACTTAGAGCTCTGAAATGTATGTTTATTGGATACCCTTAAGGAGTCAAAGCTTATAGGTTGTGGTGCCTAGAGCCAGGTCACATGAGGTGTATCACAATTCGAGATGCAATTTTCAATGAAGCTGAGATTGCATTCAAGAAAATTGATGACGTTGGTCGAAGTACCAAGATCTCCGAAGAAGAGATGGAACAAGAAGAGATTCCTGTTGAGGTGAAGCATAGTGATGTTAAATTTCATGACCCAGATGAAGGCGAAGAAGAAGCAGAAGATATTGTTGAAGATGATGAGACTGATAATGACTACCTGCTAGCAAGGGGAAGGTTGAAAAGAGTCATCAAGCCAACTCAAAGACTTGGTTATGCAAATCTCATAGCTTATGCCTTAATCTCTGCAAGTGAGGTTTTAGATGAATAACCTAGAGACCATAAGGAAGTTATAAGGAGTCGAGACAAGACTGAATGGATAAAAACCATGGATGATAGGATGTAATATCTTCATGACAATAACACTTGGAAGTTGATTGAGAAACCCGCAGGGGCCAAGTTAGTCAACTATAAGTGGATCTTCAAGGTTAAGAAAGGAATTGAAAGAGTGATGTCAAAGTGTTTTAAGGCAAGGTTTGTTCCTAAGGGGTTCACTCAGAAATAAGGTGTCCAATTTAATGATATGTTCTCACCTGTTATAAAACATAGATCCATTCGAATGTTGCTTACTATGGTGGAGAAGTTCGACCAAAAATTTGAATAGATGGATGTGAAGACAACCTTCCTGTATGGTGATCTAGATGAAATAATCCTGATGAGGCAGCCTGAAGGGTATGTAGAAAAAAGAATGGAAGATTATGTGTACAAGTTGAATAGGTCTTTGTATGGATTGAAACAATCTTCTTGACAATGGAATATGAGATTTGACAAGTTCATGGCACACATAGATTTCACTAGGAGCTAGTTCGACCATTGTGTTTGCTTCAGATTTCGACCTAGAAATTCACTTGTTATTTTTTTGCTCTATGTAGGTGACATCCTCATAGGAAACAATAGTGTCGAAGATGCTATAAAGGTGAAGACTGAACTCGATAAGGAGTTTGACATAAAGGATTTAGGAGTTGCCTCTAGAATTTTTGGGATTGACATCCAAAGCGAGATATAAAGCAGTCGAGATTATGCTTATCTCAAGAGACATACCTGAAGAAGATTCTCGACAAGTTTGGTATGTCGAGTTCAAAGACTGTTCTAACACTAACTAATCATCAGTACAAGTTAAGTACGACTCAAAGTCCTAGTACAGAAGTCAAAAGAGCCTATATGAATAACATCCCATATGATAGTATAATAGGTTCTCTGATGTATGTTATATTATGTACGAGGCCAAACATAGCGTATGGAGTGAGCCTTGTAAGTATGTACATGGCTATTCCAAGAAAGGCACACTGACAAGCATTGAAGTGGACTCTAAGATACATAAATGGGTCTTTGAGTAGATTCCTGATTTATGGTGGAGCCTGTGATGATGATAGAAAAGTTAAAGTTAGAGGATTTTTCGACTCTGATTATGCAATTTGTATGGATTCCAAAAAATGTATTTTTGGATATGTACGTGTTCACTATGTTTGACACAGAAATCAGTAGGAAAGCAACCCTTCAGAAGGTTGTTGCCTTATCAACCATTGAGGCGGAGTATATTGCCCTCACTGAAGGTGTGAAAGAAGTATTATGGCTTAAAGGTTTTTTTAAGGAGCTAAAACTTCAAGGTCTAGTTATCATAGTTAAATGTGATAATCAAAGTGCAATACACTTGTCGAAGAATTCAGCCTATGATGAGCGAATCAAGCATATAGATGTGAGGCTGCACTTCGTTAGAGAGATAATTGAGCGTGGAGAGGTTCATGTATTGAAGGTTTCGACTGATGACAATGTTGTTGATATGATCATCAAGACATTGCCAAGTAGCAAAATTTTCCACTATATGTAATTGACAAAGATGCATGATAAAAGTTAGTTTGTTCCCTTTTTAGTATAGAGTTTGTCCCAAGGTGGTGATTTGTGGTATTTGGATCGAACTCTAGTGTTGACAAGGGTAGCTTCATGGTTTGACAGGAGTTATGCATGTTGTAGTCAAAGTCTGTTCAAGCATCCTGTCGAAATATGTTAGTTTTGTGTTTAAGTTAGCATGTCGAATTGGACCTTACTTGTAAGCTCGATTGTTTAGTTAGTTTGTAACTAAGTTAGCTTAGTAGTCTATAAACTGAATAGTTCTCTCAGGTTGTTGAGAGAGGTTAATTGTTGGAACTCACTTGTAATCTTTGATCACTGATTGAGAAAGTGAATAGTAAAACAATTTTAACCAATTCGTATTCTTCTTCTTCCTTCTCTCTCTCTTTTTTGTAAAACGTAATAGGGTTTCTTGTATTTGTTCAAGAAACATAATCTTTATCTCATAATCATATTCTGTTATTGACGACATCGTTGCACAACATAAACAAATTATTATAATTAAGTATTTCAATAATAAAAATAAACCAAATTAAATAAATGCATAAAAAAATTTAATTCAAATAAAATTACATTTGAACAATACAATATTAAATTTTTTCATTTATTGATATGAATATCGTGCATGTCTTTTTACAAACATAAACAACGCAGAAATGTGCAATCCATATGCATCATCAGCTATATAATTTTAATGGTAAATTTACACAAGAAAGAAAACTTTACATATATATCACACGTTCAATATGTACAAGATTTAATGCATAAGGAATCCTCTATAATTGTTGCATGATGCAACAATCTCTAGATCTAATCATTCTAGAGATCAGTGCACTGTACAATGATTATAGAGAATTTAAGTAATAATGTTCAAGCAAGACATTCGAAAGGGGGTTCTTCTGAAAAACGTTTATAATAATGTTCAAGCAAGACATTCGAAAGGAGGTCCTTGTGGAAAACGTTTAGTATCAGTGCAATAATTATAAATCATATAATTCTTTTGTGCCCATTGAACTTTAGCTATCCCATTTGAGTCCAACGATTCTCTTAACCATGATTGAGCTGATGAAGATGATGGAGATTTGTTGGAGGAACAAGAAGAGCCTGAAGAAGTCCAAATACAAACTTGTGCATTGAAGTTTCTATATGTGGCTGTGAATGGGGCTTGGGCCCAATCAGTTTTCACAAGCCCGCCTCTTGTAGCCCAATTTTCAGCATCCCATAGACTAGAATATATCCTCATAGGCTGGTTCTTTGGAAAATCAACTCCTTTTGATTCTAAATTCTTGAATTCTCTTATTGGTGTTCCATCCACAGAAAATCTATATAAGAAACAAAAAGTTTATCATATGAATTCAGAAAATATAGAAAATAAAAAAGTGAATAAGAGTATGTAATACTAATATATACATGATGCTTTGAGGATTCCAAAGAATAGAATATGTGTGAAAGTCCTTGGTGGGGTCAAACCACAAATGGAACTGTTGTTCTCTATTCCCTTTCCCTTGTGCAAACACGTTTGTATGAAGAGTATAAGGATCACCACTCAAGTTACCAAGAAATTCAAAGTCTATTTCATCATGAGTAGGCCCTAGAGAAGATAGCTGCAACAATATTAACAAGTAAGCATGCACATTTAGTACTTCTATTATATGATGAAACTATGACTAACATGCATGGCCAAATAAATAAATACTTACATAATACGTAGTGACTGTGCCAGCAGAGTTACCAGGCACAAGTTTGAGCTGCATGTCGATTTTTGCAAACAAGTATTCATTTTTTGAACGAAAGCCAGAGCCAGAAGCTTTGTCTAAAGAGAGGCTAAGACTCTGCCCATTTTCAAGGATTTTAGCACGACCATCACCCCATGTTATTTCAAAGTCTTGGTAAAAGTTACCAGCTGATGCAGCCACAAAAAGAATGGCCACAACAAGGGGAAGAAACCATACAGAACCCTTCATATTCATTTTAAAACAACTTAGAACACTATTGCAACCAATACAATAGAAAGAAATAGAGATATATATATTAAGAGGAGGAGACTAGATGCCAAATGATGTATTTGATGAATGCATGCAAAGTGTTGAAGGTATATATAGACTGTAGATTCATAATTATCACGTAAATAAATAATTATTATGGAATGCATAAAATGGTTGGATTTGAAAGTGGTACGAAGAGGGATCATATTGATTGACTAAGCTAGTTGAGTGTGGGGACCTTGACAGCTAGCAAGTTGAGGGATAATATCAAAATTTTCTCTAAAAATATGAGTTCTAAAATTTTAATAAATTTTTTGGCTTTATAGGTGCTTTCTATTTTCTAACATCAAATCAAATTGGCTAATGTCTAAATCATGTGGTTATAAATGTATTCTCTGTTAGTTGCTTCATGAATCAACTATTATTAGTTCCGATTCTAAATAAACATCACTTATTTGTTATAATGTGAGGGTAACAATTAAATAGATCCTATTAATATTAGAGTGTTCAAAAATATAGCAAATTGAAATGTATATATGAATTTAACTGTGATTATAAAAAAAATTCAAATTTAGTTTAAAATCATATCAAAATAAATTTTTTATTAAACTATTTTAATTATAAAAATTAATAATTTTAGTAAAAAGAATCAAAAATTAACTGAGTAAAAAAAAATTTGATATTATTTTTAAAAAAATTCAAAAAATTCTAGAAAATATATTTTTTATTTCCTGAAAAAAAATCTAATATTGATTTTTTTTAAAAAATCAATTTTTTTTCAAAAATACAATAAACCTATTTTTTTTTTTCAAAAATGAAAAAAAATCTAGTTTTTTTAAAAATACACAAAATCGAGTTTTTATCAGAAGTATAAAAAATTGGATTTTTTTCGTAAATATAAAAACTTCAAGTTTTTTTGAAAATATAAAAAAATCGAGTTTTTTCGTAAATATAAAAACGTCGAGTTTTTTCGGAAATATTAAAAAATTGAGTTTTCTCGAAAATATGAAAAAATTCGAGTTATTTCGAAATTATGAAAAAGTATAGTTTTTTTGGAAATATGAAAAAAGTCGAGTTTTTTTTGAAAATATAAAAAAAGTTGAGTTTTTTTCGAAAATATGAAAAATTCGAATTTTTTTTTCCGATAATATAGAAAAAATTAGAGTTTTATCGGAAATATGAAAAAATATAGTTTCTTCGGAAAAATAAAAAAGTAGAGTTTTTTCATAAATTTTAAAAAATTGAGTTTTTCGGAAATAAAAAAAATCGAGTTTTTTTTGGAAATATGAAAAAGTCAATTTTTTTTCGGAAATACGAAAAAAGTTGAGTTTTTGCGAAAATATGAAAAAGACGAGTTTTTTCAGAAATAGGAAAAAGTTGATTTTTTCGGATATTTGAAAAAGTCGTGTTTTTTTAAAAATATTAAAAACTAGAGTTTTTTTGGAAATATGAAAAATTCAAATTTTTTCATAAATATGAAAAAGTTGATTTTTTTTTCAGAAATATGAAAATGTAGTCTTTTCGAAAATATGAAAAAGTCGAGTTTTGTTAGAAATATGAAAAAATCGAGTTTTTTCAGAAATATGAAAAAGTCAAGTTTTTTTCTGAAATATGAAAAAGTCGAGTTTTTTTTTCGGAAATATAAAAAAGTCGAATTTTTTCAAAAATATGAAAAAGTCGAGTTTTTCAGAAATATGAAAAAGTCGAGTTTTTTCGGAAATATGAAAAAATCGAATTTTTTTTTCAAAAATTTGAAAAAATCAAGTTTTTTCATAAATATGAAAAAGTCGAGATTTTTTTGAAATACGAAAAAATTGTGTTTTTTCAAATTTACAGAAATTTAAGTTTTTTTGAAAATACAATTAAAATTGATTTTTTCAAAAATATGAAAAATCGAATGTTTTAGAAACATAAAAATTCGAAGAATATTTTTAAGAATATATATTTTTTTTAAAGAATTTATATTTTAAAAAATATTTTTTATAATATAAGAAATTTAAAATTTTATGGAGTTAAAAAATATGATTTTAAAAAAGCTCAAAATATACAATTGGTGTAAAACTATAAACGGATTATAAATTAGTTTCTAAATATAAACTAGTTTTAAACTAGTTTTAAATTGAATTGAAATCATTTTAACCGTTAATTGAATTTTTATTGAAATGGTCCCTTATGCCTACGTATCTCAAATCTATCTTACTGAACACACCTGCAACAACAAACTGATCCATCAAATAATCAATCCTTGGAAGTGGATACTTATTCTTGATAGTCACCTTGTTCAGTTGTCTATAATCCACACACAGCCTCACAAAACCTTCTTTTTTCTTAACTAACAAAATTGGTGCACCCAACGGTGACACACTCGAACAAATGAATCTCTCCTCAAGCAGATCTTCAAGTTGACTCTTCAACTTCTTCAATTCTAGTGTGGACATACGATATGGAGTCGTTGATACCTGACTAGTTTCAAGAACTAAGTCGATCGTAAGCTGCACTTCACGTTCTGGCGGTAAATAACTTATCTCATCAGGAAAAACTACCGGGTAATCACAAATAACTGTCACACCACCAACTTCCCCACTTTATTAACACTCAAAGTTTCCATCAAAATAAACATCTCAGCACCATCCTGCACCGACTCACCAAAAAAATCTGTAAGCACTTGGCTTATCTCAAAACAATTCACTGCACACGCCGCCTAAGCTTGCAAGACACGTCTATCCCATCCAACATGACCCCGTCTACTATCAACAAGAGATTAAGAGTGATCAGTTTCTCAATATGTCAATAGACAACCAAAAATTATGATGGGGGCATAAACCATCTTTTACCAAACTATAAGAGCGTTCAACAACACACCGAGCCACCACTCCATACTTGAAGCATCTTGGAGAAGCACGAGCCTCTCCCCCACTTGATTTAATCTCACTTCTGCAGACAAAGGTTAGAAAACAAACGTGTACTGACAGTGTTTTCACACACATGTCGCATACTAGAGATCAAATAACATTAGGCAACTTGGCCGGACGGAACGTCCTGCTCCGATACCACTAATGTAACACCCTTTTCTACCCCAAAAATATAATGGCAAATCAATCACATTTATCAGAGAAATATTTTAAACACAATAAAAATCACCTCAAAGGGCGTACATTTCTCAATAATTCAACTCAAAGTCAATGCTCCGCAACGACGAGTTTTCCCAAAATTACTCAAAAATTGTCCAAATGGTAGCGGAACTCAGAAGGGAAAATCCAAAGTTTCTCTTGCACAACAACATAATTAAAATAACAAAAATCAATAAAGCATGGTTTAACTCAAAGACCCCAACCCGATGTTACACTATCAGAGCAAGACCCTCTAAGTCAACCAAAAGTCAAAAACTCCAAAAAGTCCTCGACGACATCCACAACTAAACCTGGTCATCTGCACGTTACCCACGTAGAGGAAACATTCAAACAGGAAGGGTGATTAAAACGATTCATAATAATCAATATAGGAATTAATATATAAAATAGCGTCATTTTCGTATTCAACATCATCATAATCATCAAGGAAACATCAAAAAGGCATAATATCATAAATTACACCAAATTGTCACATAAATGCAAATGCAACAAGACTCATGCATGTGGTACCAATTCATCAAAGTTCTATGGACACTGGGCCACCAACCCTCCATAGATCCCCATCAATAGGATCAATTATACACAAGAACCGGAGCACAAAAAATACTTCACATCCGCACAATGGGGCTGAAGCCACTAGAATCAAACACTAGACCAAAGTCCGGAATGCATATGAATGCATAATGCACACGTCAATATCATTCTCATAATAAACTTATTAGGTGCATCATCATTCATCAAAATTATCATAATAATCATGTCATCATATAATCATAAAAAACTCATGGAATCAACATCATAACTCATCATCATTACTCATAGGAATCATCATACAATCATGTATTAATCACATATGAATCACAGTCATACTCAAGGTAATTCATCCAGAAAATCACAACATCAAAGCATCAAGACAGCACTGAACAAGAACACAATTCACGAAAACTCTACTACGTTCGTTGGACAGTTAGTCGTGCGAGTTTGGGGCGAATGTTCTCCGTGCGAACTCACGATTACAGCAAATCGTTACTATGCAACAGTAGCAAAATCAGTCCAAAGGTCCATATGATTTCCTTCCCCAATGCCCTGAAAACATCCCCAAATCATTCCTAAGGTATTACAGTGATAAATACACAAAATCTATGACTTATTAGGCCAATCCCGTATCCTATTTTTGCCTACATTTCCCATAAATTCTTACAAATTCGCCATAGTCATTAAAGTTCTTACAAATCACTTACCCTACAGGGTTAAACAATCTCAACAGATTTTCGCCACGAAGGTCTAATTTCCCTTATTCTCAAATCAACCTCAAACCTATTAGACTATCAGTTCAAATCCTCAAACTCATTGAACTCCTCACCAGAAAGGCAACAACAATTCAATAATCTGAAACCCCTAAACCCTTAAATCAGTTTTAAATACATTGAATCATATATTGAAAATAATGAAGGTAATACTCCCCATACTTAAACAACCTCAAAAACATATTTGGCCACGAAGGCCTTATTTCCTTGAAACTCAAAAACCTCCTAAATCGTTAAATTGTATTTAAATACATTGAATCACATATTGAAAACAATGAAGGTAATACTCCCCATACTTAAACAACCTCAAAAACAGATTTGGCCACGAAGGCCTAATTCCCTCAAACTCAAAAACCTCCTAAATCCTTAAATCGTCTTGAAATACATTGAATCATATAATGAAAACAACGAAGGAAATGCTCCCCATACTTAAACAACCTCAACAACAGATTTGGTCACAAAGGCCTAATTTCCTCAAACTCAAAAACCTCCTAAATCCTTAAATTGGCTTTAAATACATTGAATCATATATTGAAAACAATGAGGGCAATATTCCCCATACCTTAATTGCCGACTCTAAGCCTTTCTCCTTGATTCTTGGAAACCTCGCGAAACTTTTGCCTCAATCCTCTTCCTCAGAGCTCTGGCCTCTATTTCTTCCTTTTTCACGGTCTAACAAGAATGAATCCTAATTCCCTCAAAATTCCTTTTTGTTAAACCTAACTTTGGGCCTTTAAAATGGGCTTTCCAATTTCACCCTCACCAACTCTTCCTCAAATGTCCACTTTGCCCTTAAATTAACTTATATTTATTTAAATTAATAATAATGCCAAATATATTCATATTATATACTAATATATAAATAAATAACTCAAAACTCCCTAATTTCCAATATTCACACCAACCACCGAAAATCACCAAAAACACGAATATTCATATTTAAATAAATGAAATAAATATTCCAAGAATTTGGTGTGTTACAACTCTCCCCCACTTAAAAGAATTTTTGCCCTCGAAAATTACCTCAAGGAAACAGAGTCGGATACGACTCCTTCATCTGATCCTCACGCTCCCAAGCCCAACTTTCTCCAGCTGGTCCTCCCAAAACTACCTTTACCAAGGAAATCTCTTTACCTCTCAGTTGCTTCACTTCTCGTTTATCAATCTGTACTGGCAAAGCCTCAACAATCAAATTATCTCTCACTTGTACATCATCCATCTGAATCACATGTCACGAATCTGGAATGTGCTTCCTCAACTGAGACATATGAAACACGTCATGCATATTCGCAAGCGGCGGCGGTAAAATAATCCGACATGCTACTTCTGCCACATTCTACGAAATCTGATACGGACCAACAAAATGCGGTGTGAGCTTTCGAGACTTCAAAGTTCGGCCAACACCAGTTACCGCCGTAATTCTCAAAACACGTGATCTCCCTCTTGAAATTCAAGTGCTTTCCTCTTCTTATCATGGTAACTCTTCTGATGACTCTGCGAAACTTTCATCTTTTCTTGGATCCTCTTGATCTTTTCAGTCGTCTCTTGCGCAATCTCAGGTCCGAGTACAACACTCTTGTCTGACTCATACCAACACAATGGAGTCATACACTTCCTTTCATACAAAGCCTCATAAGGTGCCATTCCAATACTAGAATGATAATAGTTGTTGTAGGTAAACTCAATCAATGGAAAATGACTATCCCATGATCCACCTTGATCTAACACACAAGCTCTCAGGAAATCCTCTAAGGATTGGATAGTTCTCTCTATCTTTTCATTCGTCTGCGGATGATAGGTAGAACTCGATCTCAACTTAGTACCCAAAGTTGTCTGCAAACTCTCCTAAAACCTCGACCAAGTTCTCGGATCTCTATCGAACACAATACTAGACGGTATCCCATGTAACTTCACAATTCCCTGAATATGCATCTCAATTAGCTTCAGCATAGAATAATTAATCCTCATTTGTAAGAAATGAGCTGATCTAGTAAATCTATCCACAATCACCCAAATTGAATCATATCCCTTCAAAGCCTTCGGTAGGCTTGTCACAAAACCCATAGAAATGCTATCCCATTTCCACTATGGAATATTCAACGGTTGCATCAGACTCAACGGTCGTTGATGTTCAATCTTCGTCCTTTGACATGTCAAACAAGCCTAAACAAGCTCGACAATATCTTTCTTCATACCGGGCCACCAAAACAATTTCCTCAAATCCTGGTACATCTTCGTAGCACCGAGATGGATACTCAATCTACTTCGATGTCCTTCCTCAAGAATACTCTTTTTCAACTAAACAATATATGGAACATAAACTCTATCACGACGTCTCATGATACCATTTTCATTAATCCGAAAATCAACTCTTTGACTTTGATCCATCAAATTCAACCGATCTACCAACTCAAATTAGATTTTTGACCTTCTAAAATATCATCAAGAATACCACTAGTAAGCTTCGACATACCAAGCTTAACTCTATAAGAAGTCTATTCACAAACCAAACTCATATCACGAAATTTCTCAATCAACTCTAACTCTTTTACCATCATCATCGGTATATGTGATGATTTCCTACTCAATGCATCAGCTACCAGGCTTGCTTTATCCGAATGGTAATTCATACCAAAACCATAATCCTTCAGAAGTCCCAATCATCTCCTCTGCCTCACATTCAATTCTTTCTGATCAAAGAAATACTTCAAACTCTTATGATCACTAAACATCTCAAATCTCGAACCAAACAAATAATGCTTCCAAAGCTTCGACACAAACACACCAACAACCAACTCTAAATCATACGTCAGATAATTCCTTGAAGCATAAGCTAAAACTTGTTGATGTTACATTAACACACCTCCCCATCCCAGCAATGAAGCATCATAATATACAACAAATGGTTCTGCCAGATTCAACAAAATCAAAACATGAGCTACTGTCTGCCTTCTCAAAAGCTCTTGAAACTTTCTTAACACTTTGCATCCAAACAAAGTCTTGAACCTTCCTAGTCTACCGCGTCAATGGCAAAGATAAATTGGAAAAATCCTTCAATGAATTTTCGATAATAACCTGTCAACCTAAGAAAACTTCTAATCTCAAAAACAGGTTTTGGAGCTTCCCATTGCGATACAGCTTCAACCTTCGACATGTCAACCGCAATAACTCTACTCGAGATCAAATGACCAAGGAAACTCACTTAGTTCAACCAAAACTCACACTTTGATAGTTTTGCATACAACTGCTTCTCTTTCAACACTGATAACACAATTTTCAGCTACTCAACATGATCCTCTTCACTCTTCGAATATATTAAAATATCATCAATGAACACAAACACAAACTTGGCCAAATAAGGATGGAAAATCTTGTTTGTGTACTCCATAAATACACATGGTGCATTAGTCACACCCAATGGCATCACATAATACTCATAATGTCCATACCTCGTCCTAAAGGTTGTCTTCAGAATATCCTCTGGCTTCAAACGAATTTGATGATACCCAGATCTCAAATCTATCTTACTGAACACACTTGCAACAACAAACTGATCCATCAAATCATCAATCCTTGGAAGTTGATACTTATTCTTGATAGTCACCTTGTTCAGTTGTCTATAATCCACACACAGCCTCACAAAACCTTCTTTCTTCTTAACTAACAAAATTAGTGCACCCCACAGTGACACACTCGGACAAATGAATCTCTCCTTAAGCAGATCTTCAAGTTGATTCTTCAACTTCTTCGATTCCGGTGTGGACATACGATATGAAGCCATTGATACCTGACTAGTTCCAGGAACTAAGTCGATTGTAAGCTGCACTTCACGTTCTGACGGTAAATAACTTCTCTCATCAGGAAAAACTTCCGGGTAATCACAAATAAAAATCTCACCACCATCCTGCACCGACTCACCAAAACAATATGTAAGCACTTAGGTTATCTCAAAACAATTCACTGCACACGCCACCTAAGCTTGCAAGACACGCCTATCCAATTAACAAGAGATTAAGGGTGATTAGTTCCTCAATTTGTCAATAGACAGCTGAAAATTATGATGGGGCATAAACCATATTTTACCAAACTATAAGAGTATTCAACAACACACTGAGCCACCACTCCACACTTGAAGCATCTTGGAGAAGCACGAGTCTCTCATGCACTTGATTCAATCCCACTTCTGCAGAAAAATGTTAGAAACAAAATGTGTACCGACAGTGTTTTCACACACATGTCGCATACTAGGGAACAAATAACATTAGGCAACTTGGCCGGACGGACCGACCTGCTCTGATACCACTAACGTAACACCCTTTTCTACCCCCAAAAATATAATGGAAAATCAATCGCATTTATCAGAGAAATATTTTAAACACAATAAAAATCACCTCAAAGGGCGTACATTTCCCAATAATTCAACTCAAAGTCAATGCTCTGTAACAACGAGTTTTCCCAAAATTACTCAAAAATTGCCCAAATGGTAGCGGAACTCAAAAGGGAAAATCCAAAGTTTATTTTGCACAACAACATAATCAAAATAAAAAAAATCAATAAAACATGGTTTAACTCAAAGACGCCAACCCGATGTTACACTATCAAAGCAAGACCCTCTAAGTCAACCAAAAGTTAAAAACTCCAAAAAGTCCTCGACGGCATCCACAACTAAACCCAGTCATCTACACGTTACCCACGTAGAGGAAACATTCAAACAGGAAGGGTGATTAAAACGATTCATAATAATCAATATAGGAATCAATATATAAAATAGCGTCATTTTCGTATTCAACATCATTATAATCATCAAGGAAACATCAAAAAGCCATAATATCATAAATTACACCAAATTGTCACATAAATGCAAATGCAACAAGACTCATGCATGTGGTACCAATTCATCAAAATTCTATGGACACAGGGCCATCAACCCTCCATAGATCCTCATCAATAGGATCAATTCTACACAAGAACCGGATCACAACAAAATACTTCACATCTGCACAATGGCACTAAAGCCACAAGAATCAAACACTAGACCAAAGTCTAGAATGTATATGAGTGTATAATGCACACGTCAATATCATCCTCATAATAAACTCATTAGGTGCATCATCATTCATCAAAATTATCATAATAATCTTGTCATCACATAATCATCAAAAACTCATGGAATCAACATCATAACTCATCATCATTACTCATAGGAATCATCATACAACCATGTATTAATCACATATGAATCACAATCATACTCAAGGTAATTCATCCAGAAAATCACAACATCTAAGCATTAAGACAACACTGCACAAGAACACAATTCGTGAAACTCTGCTACGTTCGCCGGACAGTTCGCCGTGCGAGTCTGGGGCGAATGTTCGTCGTGTGAAGCATCATTCGATGTGCAAACTCACGATTACAGCAAATCGCTGCTACGTAACAATAGAAATATCAGTCCAAAGGTCCATACGATTTCCTTCCCCAATGCCCCAAAAACATCCCCAAATCATTCCTAAGGTATTACAGCGATAAAGGCACAAAATCTATGACTTATTAGGCCAATCTCGTATCCTATTTACGCCTCCAATTCCCATAAATTCTTACAAATTCGCCACAGTCATTAAAGTTCTCACAAATCACTTACCCTACAGGGTTAAACAATCTCATCAGGTTTTGGCCACGAAGGCCTAATTTCCCTTATTCTCAAATCAACCTCAAACCTATTAGACCATCAGTTCAAATCCTCAAACTCATTGAACTCCTCACCAGAAATGCAACAACAATTCAATACTCAAAAACCCCTAAACCCTTAAATCGACTTTAAATACATTGAATCATATATTAAAAACAATGAAGGTAATACTCCCCATACTTAAACAACCTCAAAAACAGATTTGACCACGAATGCCTAATTTCCTCAAACTCAAAAACCTCCTAAATTGTTAAATCGACTTAGAGTCGGCAATACTCCCTATACCTTAATTTCTGACTCTAAGCCTTTCTCCTTGATTTTTGGAAACCTCACAAAGCTTTTGCCTCAATCGTCTTCCTCAGAGCTATGACCTTGATTTCTTTCCTTTTCACGCTCTAACAAGAATGAATCCTAATTCCCTCAAAATTCCTTTTTGTTAAACCTAACTTTGGGCCTTTAAAATGGGATTTCCAATATCACCCTCACTAACTCCTCCTCAAATGTCCATTTTTCCCTTAAATTAACTTATATTTTTTTAAATTAATAATAATACCAAATATATTTATATTATATACTATTATTTAAATAAATAACTCAAAACTCCATAATTCCCAATATTCACACCAACCACCGAAAATCACCAAATATACGAATATTCATATTTAAATAAATTAAATAAATATTCTATGAATTTGGGGTGTTACAAACGTAACATGTCCTTTTTGAAAGGTTGGTTTTTCGCCATCAAGGCAAGATGTCACATTTGATTTGTTGAAGGTTGATTTTAGGGGTTAGATAAGTCCTCGGATAGTAACCCCTTGCGGGTAGTACCCAATTCTTTACCTCAAAAGATTTGTTAAGAAAATGGTGAGGTGAATATAACTATGTCTTCATATTGAAAGACAAGTATCGAGACCATACACTCTAAGGTGAGTATCCTAATACTCGGAAAGAAATAAGTCTTCACTCAATCCTCTCTCTTTAATTCAATACAAAGAGAAACTTATTCTCTTATTTAAGGTGTTTTAATTTAGATGGTAAGTGCTTTATGACAGTGAACCCTAAAGGAAATCTCAAGCACTCGAGATACGAGAAGGCATTCGTCTAACCACTCCACAACCATCCAAGTTTATTAAGAAAAAGAAGTTTAAAATGCACTTGGTACTAGACCATGGTTTTTAGACTAAAGGAGACAAAACAAAGAGAGAAAAGGTTTGAGAAGAAAGGGTGACGGGAAGAAAACGCCACTTGACGTTGAATCAAGGGTTTGAGAAAGGGTTGAATCAATCCTAGTCCCTAAGGGTGCTCATAATAACGAAACCACAACAAAGAATGCAAGTGTGTGCATTAGGTTGATGGTGTGCTATGAAGCAATTGACTTACAAAGGTGTTTTGAAAATGGCTCAAAATCGGATTGAGAATTAGTTTGAAAATGGTTTAGTTTATGTTAGTCCGTAGGGGTGCTCCTAGTAAACAAAACCACAATCAAAGAAAAGTGAGTAAAGTGCATACATTAGAATGGGAGCGGGGGACACGTAAAATACATGAGATTGCAAGAAATAAATAAGATCATTGTTAGGTAGCCTAAGAGGAAGTCGTGTGTGTGCAAGGTGTCCTAAAATAAGCAAGAGCAAGAGTTCAAACAAAAATCTCCATGCTAGGGTTTATGTACAAGGTCCAACTCCAATGCTCAAAGATAGTAACCACAAACCACTAATTGAAAGTTTTTTATGGTTTCGATAATTTTATTGGATGTTTTGTGTTTTGAATGAAATATGAACAAGATAAGATGACAAGATGAATATGATGAAGAAATGATAATATCAACAATATAATGAGCAAGATAATATCAACAATAATATATGAACAATATAATATGAACAAGAGTATATAAACTGTGATATATTGAAAAAAAGAATAAGGCAAAAGTATATTGAACGGAAATTAAAGTCAGTGGTTAGTCGTTAATCATCATTAATCAGATGAATCGGGCCCACTTTAGAACTAAACCATCGTAGCATGATCTATGACGAAGATCATGCTATAGGAGCCCGCTCAACAACGATGTTGGTGTTAAAACACGATAGAGAAATAATATATATGAATCATTCTCAAAGAATCGTGCCACACAAAAAAAAAAGAGGACGGTCTCGTCTTAATTATAAACCTTTGTCGATTAATCGAAGGTAACCTATCTGTTGCACCCCAAAATTTGCCTAACCTTTTCTTACTTGGTTTATGTTTCATTGCATTGGCATATCATTGATCTAACATTTGCATAACATAGCATTGTTCATTTAACAGGGGATCAAGTGTGGTTTATATCAAGAGGAGCCTATCTAGAGGTCTTGTGCAAGCTTGAGAAGTCACCATAGTCATCAGGAAGAAGGTTGTGTTCTTGAAAAGTTCAGTTGTTTGTATGAGGTTAATCTCCTAAGCTGAGGACCAATTGAAGATCATCAGTGGGTTGTGGAGCCTTAGTCATGGATAAAAGTGTCGATATAGCTCATAGAGTGCCTTGAGGGTCATGAGAGAGCTCAATCAAGTCATTGTGCCAAGTATGAAGAGCCACAGTTGAGGGTGTAGCAAGTAGGGTTTTCATCTGAGTAACCCTAAGTCAACTGTGCAATTGAAGAGGGTCAAAGCCCAATTCTAAGTATTTGTAATCATGGATATTTGTGTTGATATATATGAGATTATATTCCAAGATCAATCCAAGAAAAGTTCAAAGTGTGAGGAGTTACTAAATTAGGGTTCTCAGGGTAAAATCCCCTATTTAGTGCTTAACTTCAAGACCACTTATCTCAAGATACAGGTTTCATCTCCATTTTTGGCCAACATGAAAATTTTAGAGCATGCTCTTAGCTTTAATTTGAGAATTATAAGTCCTCCATTGGGTTTATAGAACTCAAGTTATGGTCCAGACAAGTTACATGTCATCTGAGGAATGTGAAATTTGTCTGTGAAAGTTCACCAACTTCCAAGGAACTTTTGACCTAGAAGGGTGTTTCTCCTCAACTTTTGGCCAACATGAAAGTTGTAATTCTTGGTCTTAGCTTTCCAAATTGTATTAGAAGTCTTCCATCTGATTTGTAGAACTCAAGTTATGAGGTTTACAAGTTAGGGGTATTTTGGGAAAGTGAGATTATGGGTCATTTGGCATTATAGGTCATTTTCACCATCTTGCAAGCTTCAAATGAAGTTTTGTTCAACACAAAACTTGCTCAAAATGATGTTTTTAGGCCAACCATGTCCTCATGATGAATTAATTTGGCTTAGGATGAGACTTGGTTTGAAAAATTTGGCAAAAGGGAGAATTTAAAGGCATTTAAGTGAAAAATTCAAGATTAATTCATTTTGTGTTCAAACAAGGCAAATGGGTACTCATTTTAATTATAAAAAGAATTCTAAGCACTTTTGCATTATTGGATTTTTCATTTGAGGCCTAATTCATGGTGTTGTGACTTGTAACTTCACAACTAAGTAACATATCATAACTTGGTCATGGGATGAATTCAAGCTCTCTAATCACTCTAGACACTCTCACCAGACCACAAGGGGTTGAATTGAAGCTTCCAAGGGAGGTTTTAAGCCATAATTCATGCATTCCTTGCTTGAGTTTTCAAAGAAACTTGAAAATTGGATTTCTGGATTTGGGCCTCCATTGGATCAAAAAAGCCCACAAATCATTTCAATTTAAGTTCTATGATTGATTTAGAACAATTTTGGTGATTGATTCATGCTAGAACCAGAGTTTGAAGTTGGAGTTTCAAGAGGAGAAGTGAAAATCATGATTTCAATTTCAGGCCAATTCAAAGCAAATTGAAGTTACAAACACCTTCAGCATCAAGCATTGAGTAGATCTGCACAATTTGAAGCTGAGAATCGTGTTCTAGATACCTCAATTTCAAGCTCTAACACAGGTATGTAGTTTTCAAAATTGATGAAGATTCATTGTGTTTTAGCATATGTTAGCATGCGGTTAGGCTTTATGAAGTTGCTTAGATGGATTTTGGATCATTAATTGAGAGAATAGAGACAAAATAGGTTGACATGTGATTTCTGTTGAGAGTTGGTTTGGCTTGATCTTGAGGTTTGCACATGATCTAGATGGTTTAGGATGATCAGTGAAGTGTGAGGAACAGATCTATGGTTTTAGATTAAGGATTGGTGATGCTTGAGAACTTGGCATATTTTCTATTTGAGTTCGTGTTTTAAGATGTGTGAGGAATTATAGGAAATGGAGATCATATTTGAGTTCTACACGAAATTTGGAGTGGAATGGTATTGATTTTGTTAAGTTTTGACGACCTGCAACTGGATGTTCGCTATAGAAGATAGTGGCGCATCACCGGACCACCGTCTGGTCCACCTCTGCAACTCTCCCTCCCTTTCCACGTTCAAACGAAGAATATGAGTGCATTGCCCTTGGATCTGGTTTGAAACATGACTTTGTATGCAGATCGTGTGGCCACGTTTTAATTTGAGTTTTGCCTTGGACTAATTGAAACACAGTCGTTTCATTAAATGAGGTGGCGCCTTGTGAGACCTCAGATGCCTTGACCAGTCAATTGATCCAACGCTCCCCATTTAAATCTGGCATTTTATTTTGTTTAATCCTTTTTCTTTTATTTTAATTGCATTTTCATTCTAAACTTCATTTTAATTTTAATATTCATCAGAAAAATAAAAGAAAAATATGTCCATGATCCTCATTTTATTTGTGATTTTTCTGTGGTTTTATATATCATGTTTTCCTGATTTTCAATTTAATTTGATTTTCTCCATTTTATTAATTTCTTTAATTTGACATATTTGATACATGATTTTGCTGATTTTTGTTCTTGCAATTGGTATAGAATCTTGGGATGATTTTTTGCTAGCTGGTAGATTAGAGATGCATGATCCCCTATGATTTAATTTAGATTTTTTAGATAACAATAAGTTCTGTTTTGGATTAGGATCATTAGACCTTCCTTTTTAGGGTTCTTATGTGGTACCTTGTGATCTAGGATCTCTTTAGGTGACTTTCCTTTAGATTAAGGTTCTGATCCTTTTCCCATAGGTCCTTAACATGTTTAGGTTCCCTTAGAAATTTTCTTAGAATTTTAGAAGGTGTTTTAGGATTTTTCATAGATTTGATACTTAGACTAGTTTTAAGGTGTTTTCAACATAGCACTTGTTTTAGAATGACCTCATTGGTTGCCTTTAGTTCATAATAGGATTGTTAATCTTCTTTGATGTTGCTTTATACATGTTTAAGCTTCTGTTTGCTTGTTGGTGATGTTTGATTTGGTGTTTAGACCTTCCTTTAGACGCTTTCTTTGAGCTTGTTCAATTAGGGTTTAAGAAGAGCTTAGTTGGTTTCTCTTTCTTCAAATAAACATGGACTGCTTTGATTGCTTTCCATTCTCATTCTATGCTTCAAGGTCCCTATGTGAAAGCCTCATCTTTCCTTTGGAAGGATGTGTGGCATTTTACAAGAGGTAGAACCTTTGAGGATGCCTTTCTCAGATGACTGGTTGAGTGTCAGGAGGGATTCCCTTGGTTTCCTTCCTGCTTCCCATCATCAATCAAATATTCTTGATGTTTATTCTCTTCCCTTGTGTTGGAGCTTTTTGAAGCACGAAGATGAAGACTTCTCTTGAGGATGGCTTGAGGTTGTTTGTCTGCTGACTGTTTGATTATTTACTGTTTATCTGCTTTGCTGTTGAGCTGTTTGTCTGCTGTATTTTTTTGACTGCTCTGCTTTGCTTGTGTGACTGATTGACTGTGTGTTGCATTAGACTAGGCTCTCATATAGATGTTTCTAGGCTTAAGAGCATCCTAAAGGTTGAGAATATCTCCCTTTGCTTGTATGCATCTAGAGGTTGAGTCTGGCTCCCTCTGCTTGACTGTTATTGGTTAGCTTTGCTTGGTGGTTTAAGGTTGAGTCTGTCTCCCTTGCCTGTGCTTTGTGTGTGGCCTTTGTGCCTTGCTTGCTCTAGAAGTTGAGCTTGGCTCCTTCTGCTTGTGTGTTGAATTGCATGCATTTTATTTACAGTAATTTCTTTACAGTTGATTTGATTTACTGTTGCTTTCCTTTGCCATGTTCCCCTAGGAACTCTGTTTTCTCTTGTTCAAGAGAAGTTATGACAGACATTAGGGTTCTAACCATGCATGATAACATTAGGTAGTTCCCTCCTAGCCTCAACCATAGGATCAATTTTGCATGACAACTTTAGGATTGGATCAGTTCCCCTTTAGTGCGTCTTTTCTCTTCTCATCTGCAAACAAATCAAAAATACAGTAATAAAGGTTAATTGACGTTGTACGCTACGAGCCTTAAGCTACTTGAGAAGGGGCTGTTGGAGAGTTTCTTTCCAACAGTCTGGATGTTTAGTATGGCACCCTTTGGGTGACATGCGACGCATTCACTCTCAGGTCATAGTCTCTAGTGCGATATCAATTGCAAACATCCAAAAAGTCACTTCTTCTAAAAAACAGAAAACAAAGATCAAACTCTTTTTGTCCTCTTGGACCTTTAATTCTTGGAAACCTTTTTCAAAAGGAGAGTTCTGTTAACTCCCGGTTCTACCGCAAACGGTATCGCCTAAGTCTCCAAAGGTCGAGTTGCATACACCAAACTGCTGGAACCGTCTGTTAACCCTACTCGGATAAAAAAGACAAACCTGTGTCTCTTGTGTCCCGAACTATGTTTGCTCTGATCTTTCACGCTGTGTGAAAGTACGTAAGCACGAGATGCGATATCTCGGCGAGCAACCTTCCCCCGTAGTTAGGCGAACTACGTTGACTCTGATTTCTCGTTCCAGACGGGAATACGTAGGCATAAAGTGCGAGACTTTGCCGAGTCATTTTCTTTTCTTTTCAGACCAGACTTTTAGTGTAGATAGATATAATCAACCCGTCAGATAAACACAACAAGCGTGGATCCCATCGAGTACGATGGACGTGAGGGGTGATAATACCTTCCCCTTGCGTAACCGACTCCCGAATCCAGACATGGTTGCGATGACTTTGTCTTATACCTTTTCGTCAGGTTTTTTTCCGATTGTTTCCTTTCCTGTTCTGAGGGATAAATAACAAAAGGTGGCGACTCTTCTGTCTTGTCGGCCTCGTTTTTCGCATTAGTGACACTATCATGATCCCAAAGTATAAAAAATGATCTCAATGATCACTCACTACAGATTTGAAATAATGAAGGTTAAACAACATTAACAACCAACATCCATGGTTCTCAAGACTTCTTAGACCAAAATTGAAATGAAAATCGAAAAGAAATGAGAAATTAAAATCATTAAATTCTTAAAACAATAATCAATGTCACATTATTAAATAAATGTATAAAGAAAACATTAGAGAAAATAAAAACTAAGAAAAAAAAAGAAATGACAAAAATAAAAAGAGATGGAGTATTGTGAAGGAATTGAAGGGGTGTGCATGTGGATCATCATGTGGGCTTATGAGTCCATCCTCCAACATGGCTGGACAACAAAAAAAGAGTGGTATGGATTAAAAAGTCATACGAGCTATGAAGCCCATATCCAAGAACAACAAAAAAATCACCAAGGGAACAATTTATTTATCATGACCAAAATAAAACACTTTAACAAAATTCTCAGAATGAAACACAGATTTTTAAAAAACAATAGCAACCTCAAGTAAAAATAAACAAGGGAATGCATCAGACAAAAAACAATATCATCTGTGTAAATCATCACTGTAACATCAGAGAAAAGAAAAAAAATAAACGAAAGCAAAGCTTCGAGACAACCTTCTTCACGATTCGCTCTCGTCTCAAAATCGGCTTCATATCCGTCTCTTGCTCAGATTCGCTTTTGCTCAGGTTCAAATTTCTCCGTGCAATTCATTCCATTCAGGTTTGATTTTGGTTCCCTATTGTTTTCAATTTCTTTCTCTTATTTTCTCTGTTCTATTTTGGGTTTTGTGTTGGTAGGGTTTGTGATTGTTGGTGTGTTGGGGATTTGTGGTTTATGGGTCTTGAGTGAGTGTCGTTGTTTGTTGTTGTTGTTGTGTTGGAAGAAGATTTTTTTTATGTGGTTGGAAAAATTTGTTGTTATTGATGAAGAAGGGATGAGGTTTGTGTTAATGGTGAAAGGTTGAGATTGGTTAAGGGAGGATTTGAGTAGTGTGACAGTGGCTTATGAGCTTCCCCCAAATAAGGTATGAAAGCGTGTTATTTATAGGGAGAGCATGATGGATAATTTATGGAAGGAGTTGTGATGAAATTTGGTGACGTGGATGTGTTGTGAGCTGGAAATTTTGTAACAGTTTCGTGAATTAGAATATTGCATATCTCATGTGGGGTCAGCTTTGATATTGAGTGCATTAGCTGAGTAATTTGCATTGTATCGTGAAATTGGTTGCTTCAAATTATTGTTGAAAGGTGGGGTTGTACATGTCGTTTTGTGCTTTCGTCCTACAGATTTGCTTTGAGTTATTGGGTGCTGCAGTTTATAATTTTTGTGTTATATAGCATTTGTAGAAGAATAACCGTTGGAGAGATAACTTGATCAAGTTTCTTTATTTTTAATTGTTCTCGTTGCCAAAAAAAGCCAAGAGCATTCACTTGAGGGTTGAGTAAAAGTCAAGTTGGGGAGAATTTAAAAGAAGAATGGTAGGTTGCTACAACTTTTGAAAAATTCAAGCAAGCATTGAAAAAAACTGTGTGAATATGAAAAAAGAAAAGAAAAAAAATAGGAAGAAAAGAAAAAGAATGCTTGCATGGAAAAGAAAAATAGTGAAATAATAAGTTGTGAAGGTTTGCAATTGAGAAACAAATGGAATGAAGTTGGGATGTGTAAATAACATGTACAATGAATGTATCTTTGGCATCGGCAATTTCGTTTCAATGGCCTTAGAGATATCCCTTGTTTGTAAACCTGACCAAGCTACAACCTTAAATACCATAGTGATCTTTCTGCTTCCATATTTTCACTTTTGATTGTCAGATATTGTATAAATTGGATTGATATTGGCATTGTTTGTTAGATGAGTGAAATTGTCCTTGCGGTTGCAAACGCGTAATTTCTTCAATCCTTATTCGAAGAGGAGAGATAGAGTGATTCATGTAAGAAAAACATAGCTATTGATTGATGCATGGCTTGATATTTGCTTTAAGACTTTAATTCTTATGCATTGTTTGATTTTCAACATTTAAAACCAGTGCTTGGTTGCATTCCTTGTGTTTGAGCCATTTTATCCATTCTTGGGAGAATCCTAATCTTGATAAAATCCTCTTGTTTGAAACGAGAGACATACTTTGCTTGAGGGAAAACAAAGATCTAGTTGAGGAGATTTGTTAGATGCCGAACTTTTCTTATTTGATCTATCAAATGTTGGCATCTTTCATTCTTTTTGTAGAGGAAGTGAGTAAAATCACTCTTGTTTTTGATGATATGCTTCATTGTGTGAAAATGTCTTGGTTGCTTTGATTTGTATGCTATTGAGCAGGAATTTGGCGTGAAAACATGAAGAGTAAGACACAAGAACTGTGAAAGGAAACCAAGTCAGCATGAAAACATCAACAAGTTCGCACAACAAACTTGCTAGCGAATCTACCCATAAAACATCAACAAGTTCGCATAGCGAGCTTGCCAGCGAAGGCCACAGAGAGCATGGTACTGTTCATACAGAAAGAAAAGGAGCCTAAATTCTCTATGTGAAGGAGCTAGCGAATCGTTTGCTGGAGCGAAGGAGAAGCGAAGTCCTAAAGAATAGCCCCAGACCTGAGGCAGTAAGTATTTGGACAAGAATTCGCTGTGCGAAGTTTATAGCGAAGTCTTCACAATGAATAGGATTGCTTGCACAACGAACATGTTGAAATAGCTCAGGGGCGTGTTCACTGTACACTGGCACTTCAACTGCCATTTTTTATTGTTTGCTAGGCGAACATATTATTCGCACAACGGATATGACAACTCAGCAACATGTCTATAAGTAGTATGTGCTACTTTTTGCCAAAATATCCTTTTCTTTGTATTTTTCATTTTTTGAGAGTTTTCAGCATAAAAACCCTAGTTTCTCCATTTTCATCATCTCTTAGCCATCTTTAACAAAAAGAAGGTGGATTCCCATTGAATCTCGATTATTCAACTCGGATGTTGATCAACCTTCTCCCGAGACTTGTTGCTAAAGCTATCTTGGAAATGGGTGGCTAAAACCCCTCTTTTGTCAAGGTTAGAGGTAGCTAGTTCTGATTTTATGTATTCTTCTTAATCTTTTGTATGTGAACAAGGCTTTGATCAATATAGATGAAGTTATTTGCTATCTTTTGTTATATCTATGGTTTGGATTGCTTTAGACATGAACTTTTTAAGTCTTGACCTAATTTCTTCATCTAACAACTATACAAACTCTAGACATAGATTTGAAAGTTGGTATTCGCATTGTATTGATCTTAATGATTATTGTTTTGAGTGTTATTTAGAGAGATCATTTAACGGTCGAAACAATAACATTCACGAAATCGCTTTAGAGATGAACGTTTTTGCGAAGATACGCGATTATATTGGTTAAAACTAAGTTCACATATTTGATTAGTTGGATACGTTTAAGACGAATTAGTGAACCCTAATCTTGGCATGCCTTTTATCAAACTAAAACCAAATTTTACTTTGTTTTATTTCTTACAAACTCTTGTTACAAAATAGAAACCAATTTAAAATCCCCCTTCTTGAATCATTAAACCATTGAATGACAAGCATCAAATATTCTCATCAATCTCTGTGGATACGATAAAACACTCCCGACAAATACTTCTAACAAAAGGTTCAAAGCTTAAAGAAAATCCATTCAGAATATGTTAAGAAAACACAATTGAGAGAAGCTGAGTTCTTGGCTTCTGATGGTTCAGAACTGAAGGACGTTCTTAAGTGAAGTCTAATGTTATAGGATTGCATAGACTATGAAGTTGAACGTATCAGCATCAAAACATCAATATATTATTTCTACACTTATTGAATATATCTACTTCTAGTGATCATTCATAACCATAGACAAAGTTAAGTGCTTCGTACTGTATAAAGCAAGCTACAATGTCAAATCAGTTTGTTAACTAGAGTCTATGTTTACATGAATCAAGAAGAGTTGACATGCTTTACAAATATCCATTCTCAACGGATCTATAGTATAACTCACAAGGGAGATGCTACGGTTGAACGAATTATACAATGGATAGAGATCTTTTTGTGTATCTATTTTCAACGTCTCTTAGTACTATGGAGTAACAAAGACACTTGTGCAAGTTATCTCTTCCAACGGCTATTCTTTTGTATCTGCTATTTAAGTTACTGAAGATTCATTCTGAAGAATTAACAAGGAAAAAAGAAAGAGGGCCAAGCATAAAATGGAGCGTCTCATGCTTCTATTAAAATGGAAGAATAACAAGATCAACAACAACATCGATTATGCAGAGTTTTTATTATTTGTTATAAACTGTATAAAGCCTTAAGATTTCTTAAACAATGAATATCTTAGAAATATTAAGTGCGATGATCTTTGTTATATTTATTTTCCTATACCTCTAATTGTATATCAAGTACACCTTGTTGTCTATTCTACTAAACATGTTATTTAGTAGTTTAGAAAGAAAGTCTCTTGCTATGTGTTTGAGCATCAAAGTCTCTTGCTGTGAACTTGAGCCAAGTAAGTCTCTTTCTATGTGCTTGAGCTTTAAAGCCTTGATCAAATTATTGATTAAGAAAGGAAGTCTTGTACTCGAGGGTATAAGCAGGAAATCTTGAATCCGTGGGATTTAAGCAAGGAAGTCTTAGGCTATCAGTCTGAGCAAGAAGCCTTGTACTTGAAGGTATAAGCAGGAAGTCTTGAATCCATGGGATTTAAGCAAGGAAGTCTTAGGATGTGAGTCTGAGTAGTGTTGCACCCCAAAATTTGACAAACCTTTTTCTTAACTTGGTTTATGTTTTAATTCATTTTCTTCTAGCATTTGCATTGCATAGCATTGTTCATTTGACAGAGGATCAGGAGGTTGTGCATAGCAAGAGAAGGTCACCAAGAGTGTTGAGACTAATCAAGGGGTTTTACTCAAGCATGAATGGTCATCAAGTCACCAAGAAGTGGTCAAAGTTTTGTGAAAGAGTTGATGGGTGTATGTGGATCAGCTCCTAACTTGGAGGCAAGTTGAAGATCATCAGAGGATTGTGAATTCATGATTGTGGATATTGGATGTTGAGGAAGCTCATTGAAGGCTTTGAGAGCCATATTATAGTTTATTCAAATTGTTGTGTCATGTGGAAGAAGTCGCAGTCAAGAGTGGTGCATCTAGGGTTTTCATCTGGTCAACCCTCAGTCAATTGTGAAATTGAAGGAGATTAAGACTCAATTCTAAGTCTTTGTGATCATGGAATGTTGTGTTGAGATGTCTAATATATCATTTCAAGATCAAATCATGAAGAATCAAGAGTGTGAGGAGTTACTAAATTAGGGTTCCAAGTGTAAAATCCCCTGTTTAGTGTCCAACTTCAAGACCATATATCTCAAGATACAAGTCTCATATTGTCGCTTGCGCGAAAATAAGGTGCCGGCATGACAGAAGAGTCGCCACCTTTCGTTATTTATCCCTCAGAGCGGGAAAGGAAACAATCAGAAAAACCTGACGAAAAAGGGTAAGACAAGGTCATCGCAACCGTTGTCTGGATTCGGGAGTCGGTTACGCAAGGGGAAGGTATTAACACCCCTCACGTCCGTCGTACTCGACGGGATCCTCGCTTGTTGTGTTTACTTGGACGGGTTGGTTTTATTCTATCTACCTATCAAGGTTGGCTGAAAAAGAAAAGAAAAATGACTCGGCAAAGCGTCGCGCTTTATGCCTACGTATTCTCATCAGAGAATGAGAAATCAGAGTCAACGTAGTTCGGCCTACGAAGGATTATGGGGGAAGGTAGCTCGCCAATACATCGCCATCTTGTGCCTACGTACTCTCAACAGGCATGAGAGATCAGAGCTCACGTAGTTCGGGAAACTACGGTTTATTTCCTGTCTTTTACGAAAGAAGTGTTTTTTATTGTGTTTGCGATTTCAACCGCACTAGAGACTATGACCTGAGAGTGAATGCGTCGCATGTCACCCAAAGGGTACCATACTTAACATCCAGACTGTGGAAAAGAAACTCTCCCACAATCCTTTCTCAGATAGCTTAAGGCTCGTAACGTACGAAAGAAATCATTCATGATTACTGTATCTTAAACTATTTTAAGATGAGACGAGAACAAACCCAACTAGGAGGGAGACTATCAAGTCCTACTGTTGTCATGCCATGGATTCATCCTATGGTTGAGGTTTGAACAGGGAACTCCTAGAAGTTGTCATGCATAGGTTTCAACCTAAGATTCTATCATTAAATCCTTATCAAAGGAAATGAGAGTCCTAAGGGATCATGTCAATGATACACCAAAACAGACAAAGCATCAGCTTAACAGTAAAATGCATGCAATGCAAGTGAGGGAGGAAATGTGTGTGGGGCTTCAGACTCCACAAGCTCATCTCAACCTCAAGCCAGAATGAAATAACAGTAATCATACTAAAATATAAAACAACATGCTATCAAGCAAGAACAGTAAACTGCAATCATACAGATAAAAATGAAATAAAATGCCATCAGACAAACAAACCACATGGGCAAGGGAGCTGGGCTCTAGCGAATACCCGCAAGCAAAGCCACACAGTAACAATACAAGCAGAGGGAGCAACTCAACCTCTAGTGCAATCATGCTCCTAGATTCTACTTATTCTAGATATGGACTTATTCTAATGCATCAGACAAGTCAAACAAAACACAACAATACAGAAAAGAAAAAGAAAACAGATCAACTCCTCTCAACTTCAAGCTTCAGCTCTTCCAACAGTAATCCAGTCTTCAGACTTCAATCACTCTTGACAAATATCAATTTGCTTTTCCAGGTTTCAACCTTTCCACATAAGTTTCAACTTATCTTCTCCCTTTAAGCTTCAGCTTCTTGATCAGCTCCACCTTCAGGCTTCACCTAATCTTCAGGGGTCTTCAAGTATCAACTTGCTCTTGTTGCTCTTCAAGCTTCAGCTGGAATGGCAATACTCAAGGATTCATCCTCTTCAATACTCTTCAATGAAGTCTTCATCTTCAAACTCAAGCTCAACACCTCTCAAGACAATCAAACCAGAGAAAATCACTTACTGGATAAGCTGGGGATATTGAACTGCTTATTTGACCACCAAAGGTGACCTATAAGGGTTCAACATCAAAGGAATGGTTCCCTCAAAAGTTCTACTTCCTAGGTACATCACTTATCCCTCCAAAGGAGAGAGGTGTATACCATGGAAGGACTTTGAATCATAGGGAGGAATGGAGGTGAATGATACCATCCATGTTTAAGAAGGAAATTATCTAAGTCTAAACTCTTCCTAATCCCTAACTCTAAAAAAAAAAAAGAAAGAAGAAATCAAGCTCTCAAGCTCTTCAATGCATATTCAAGTCTTCTACTATGCTCCACAATGCTCCTTAGAACAATACCAAGCTTCCCAAGCCAACAAAGCAAAGCAACTAAAGCAAACAATGCCCTAAAGGCAACACAAACAATCAACCAATACAAAAATCAACTAAAAATAGTATACTACTATATTAAATCCTAACATAATTTCTAAGGGAACCTACATACCTACCTTTAATACCCATATATGTCCCATAGTCTAACTTGTCCTAAAAACCCAAAAATCTAAAGTTATTATGGACCTATGTTGAAGTTTAACCTAATTCTACACAACCTAATATCAACTAATCAAAACTATCCTAAAAATCACCACTAAAATATGGAATAAATCCAGGGGGAACCTAAAACTTATATCTAATTATCCTAAAAAGATTGACCTAAAAATACTAAGGGATCTACCTAAGCTAAATTCTACAAGATCATATATCAACTTAAAAGAATATAAAATAAAATTAAAGAAGAAAATATACAAAAAATACTAAAATGCATGAAATGAAAAATGTTTTTATTTTATATTTTTCTAGACAAAAATATGAAGTGTGAGAAAAAACTCCCATAAAAAAATGTTTAATTTTCAATTTAATATGAATTTTCTAACATTGAAATAAAATGGAGAAAAATAAAATGCAAACAATGAGGTTGGGGTGCAGGAAGCAACAAAATACAGTTCTAATCACACTTGGGCCCAGACTGGGGGGTGGGAATAGAAATGCGCTAGGCCCAATGTTAAATCAGAAATTAAATGGAAAAACATAAAGAAAATAACAAATCAACGGTGTGAAGAGTAATCAAATTCAGTTCATTATGGATTGAGCTTCAAAAAGGGGGTGGGGGTAGCAATGATCACTCAAGCCCAACACGCTAGGTTTAATGAAACGCGGCGTTTCATTGTTTCTGAATCCCTCCCAAAATGAAATTAAATCTGGACCATTGGATTAGGTCTTCAGGTCAAGAGTCAAGCGTGCATCCAACGGACGAGACTTCGTCTTCTTCCCTGAGCTAGGGTTTCGCTGAAACCTCCATGAAAACCAGAGTTCATGCACCAAACTTCCTCCTACTCGTGTTCCTTCGTTTCCCCATCAATTTCCAAAATGTAAAACACAAAGTTGCTCAGTTTTCCACGCTGAACACGACCATGGCCTTGAAATACATTGAAATGGTCTCTACTATGGAACCCGATGGTGCAACTCCATTAATCTCAAAATATGATCAATCTTCCACTTCAACCAAACTTAGATTTCTCTACATCAAAATGATCCTCACACTGCCCTAATCAAAATCAGCTATTAATCTTGCATTATCACTCATTATGCCACGAGTTCTTACTCCATCAAAAAATGGTATCCATGACTGAAACTTCACCAATTGACCCTAAACTCTTCAGAATTGATCCCCTAGTTGTCTCTAACAATTCTAAACTAATAACTTATCCTAACCATGCCTAGATTATGAGGTGAAAGAGATTTTGCAAACCTGGCTTCTTGATATGGTAGATGATGAAATCCTTGCTTTCAAGGCTTGAAACTCTTCAAGAATGGTCCTTGGATGATGAAAACTCTACTGTTTACAAGAATTCTGAAGGAGAGAGCTTGTACTTCAAGATTCGATGATAATTGCTTCTTTGCAAATTCAATGGGAACACCTTCAATCTTCCATCAATGGAGCTTCAATTCAGCATGCACACACTCAGAGGGATCTATGGGATATGTTTGTGAAGAAAAAAAGGATTGCAATGAAGAAGAATGAAGAGATTGAATGTGACTTGCAATGGAGGATTTTGGATTTCACTCTCTCTTTCATGCACCAATTAACACCAACCTTGCATCTGAGCAAGTTACATTCATCTTATAGAGTGGTTTAGACTCATCTAGAACCCCCTAGAACAATCCAATGAGAAATTGATCTTTTCATGTCATGGTATTTTGATTTCTCATTCTCCTTACATGGTATCTCATGCCAAGCATCTCATAACTACCCATTCTGACTTGACTTTATCCCCACATGAGATTTTGGATAAGATACAATGCATAAGTACCTTGCTTATTGAGTTTTGCCTTGTTTTGGTTTGGTACCCTAATATGCAAGCAATCCAATTCCAAAGCAACCCTATGATCCAAGCCTCAAATCAAAATTGTGGCTGAACCATTGTTCTTAGAATGTCATTTGGAGTCAAAATGACCTATTACATGACATGGTTTGGACTTATAACTTGGGATTTCCATTTTTCAAATTCACTTTAATTAACTTATGCCTCATTTTTAGGCCATTTTTATCACTTTTTGATATGAGCTTTTTCAACATCTCATGACCTCCCTACTAGCCTTAAAACATCATTCTAAGCAAGTTTTATGTTGAAGATTTTTCCATTTGAAGCTTGGAAGTAGGAGATATGGCCTTATGCTTGAAATGACCTATAACCTCCAAATGACCAAAATGCCCTTGACTTGTCAAAGCCATAAGTTGAGTTCTACAAATCCTATCAAGGACTTCTAGTACTCTATAGAAAGCTGAGAAGATGCCCTTCAACATTCATGGTGACCAAGAATCCATAGGAATCATCCTACTAGGGAAAAAGTTGTCTGCAAGTTGGGTGACTTTCAAGGACCCAGATTCACATACCTCAGATGACCTGTAATTTGTCAAAACCATAACTTGAGCTCCACAAATCCTATCAAGGACTTCTACCACTCAAATTAAAGCTAAGAACAAGCTCTACAACATTCATGTTGTGGGGAAGATGAGATGACAATCACATCTTGAGCTAAACTGCCTTGAAGATAGGGATCAAACTAGGGGATTTTACACTGTCAATCCTTAGAAACCCTAGCTTGAAACTTCTCAAACTCCTCAATCATGATGAGTTGGTATAGGAATCATCCTTATAACACTTCAATACATCATTCCATGATCACATGGCTCTTGGATTGGGTCTCAACCCTCTCCAAATCATCAGTTGACCTAGGGTTGACCCAGTCAAACCCTAATTCCACCACTCATGGCTGAATCTTCTGAATTCTTGCACAATGACCTCTCTAGGCTTCATGATGGCTTTCAAGACATATCATAAGCTTTATCAAAGCTTCAAGTTCATCCTCATGGTCTTAGAATCATCTGAGGAGCTCCCATAACTCTCAAGCTATGAGGCTCACAACCTTGGTTTCAACCAATCTGTCTGAGGATCTCTTGAGTTCTTTGACAAAGGTATCAACCTTTGAACATTTGAATAGCCTTCTTGGCTAGCTTCAAAGTCTCATATAACTCTTGATGGATAAATAAATGTTGGTCAAATTTTGGGGTGCAACAGCTGCCCCTATTCAAACGGCTTGAACCTGACTGGGTGAGGAGCGAACGACTCTCAGCCAATCAAGGTACGAGACGATTGAATACCGGTAAACCCGGAAATTTGCCAACTGCTCAAGTACACGGTACTCTGAGGGGAGAAAATCTTCGCACACTGACATAGTAGCTGCATGGCAACTAGCTGAAGGCATACTGATCTGAACACCCAACATTGCCGCTGGAGAACTAAAGAATCTGACATACCCAACATCGCCGCTGGAGGACTAGAGAATCTGACATCGCCGTCGGGAACAAAACACCCAACATCCCCGCTGGAAAACTAAATCAACTTGACATCGCCGCCAAATAAACATCCAACCTCGCCGCTGGAGAACTAAATCATCTGACATTGCCGTCAAAAACAAACGTCCAACATCGCCGCTGGAGAACTAAATCAACTGACATCGCCGTCAGAAACAACCATCCAACATCTCCGCTGGAGCAACAAAGAATCTGACATCGCCGTCAGAAACCAACGTCCAACATCGCCGCTGGAGAACTAAAGCACCTGACATCGCCGTCAGAAATAAACGTCCAACATCGCCGCTGGAGAAATAAATCTGACATCGCCGTCGGACAACCACAATACCCAACATCGCCGCTGAAAAACTAAATCACCTGACATCACCGCCAGAAACGAACATCCAACATCGCCGCTGGGATAACAAAGAAGCTGACATCGCCGTCAAAAACAAGCATCCAACATCGCCGCTGGAGAACTCAAAATGATCTGACTTTGCCGTCAAAACAAACATCCAACATCGCCGCTGGAGCTGCAAAGGGTCTGACATCGCCGTCAACTCTCAACATCGTCTGACCTCGCCGTCAGGGTGGGGAAACTTCATTGGGGGATTGGTCACACGGTAACCGGTAATACATAGTCGATCATGCCATCAGGAACTCAAAGAACACTGTCGGGCATCAGTCGGACTTCAACCATCAGGTTGATCATGCCATCAGGCATTCAAAGAAATTGTCGGGCATCAGCCGGAATTCAACCATCAGGTTGATCATGCCATCAGGCATTCCAAAGACCTCGTCGGGCATCAGCCGGACTTCGTCAGCAAGTCGGTAATAGAATCCTTGGTCAATCATGAGCCAACTGGGGACATCTAAACCTCTGCCATCAGGCACTCCGCATCAACTGAGAGAACTGCTTCATTAACACGGTCAGACTTCAATCATGGAGTCTTCAAAGGAGGTTTCAACTTCGCCGTCAGAAAACCTGCTGGGAAGGACGCTTCGCCGCTGGGGATTCTGGAGAACTATCAAGTAACTCCGCTCTGAGGGTCCAGAAATCATTCTGGATAACTCAACTCTGCTGAGGACTTCAAGAATCATCTTGAACAAATAACTCCGTCGGGGATCTTCAAGAATCATCTTGCACCGACAACCATTCCGGAGCTTTCAGGAATCATCCTGAGCGAACACTCTGTTAGGGATTTCAGGAATCATCCTGGGCAACTTTTGCTGGGGACAAACCAATCATGGCTTGAGCAGCTTCCAAGAATTCGGCTCTCTTGGGGCTTCAGGAATCATCCTGGGCAACCTTCACTGGGGACCCTACTGGGGAGCTTAAGAATCATCTTAAGCAAATGGCCCTGCTGAGGAATTCAAGAATCATCTTGAACTGAAGACTTTGCTGAGGATCTCGAGAATCATCTTGATCAAGCGACTTCGTTGGGGAGAATGTCAAGAATCATCCTGAGCAATCAATTCTGCGGCGGAACACCTGCAAAACAAGAATGGTAACAACCTAACTCATGTTTATTATGCATATGCTTCGGCAATGGCGCAATGCTCCACACGGTGGAAATGTTATGCGTTTATGATAAATGTTATGCAATCATGCATAATGATGCGATCCCTTCAGCAAAATAAATGCTGAAGGGAGAATCCTTCTGTAAAGGAGAAAGAACTACTCAAATAGAGGAATCATCCTGCTGAGGAGAACATGGTCACGCCAATATCAATTGGACTCCGCAGGGGACACAACTTCAGTTGACTGCTGCGGGGGAAACAACTTCAGTTGACTGCTGCAGGGGGACAAAGCTCTACGAGAACCTGGACCTGCTGAGGGAAAAGCGATGTCAATCGCGAGAATAAGTTGCGTGGCCTTCTCGGCTACTCTTCTGGGGATAAGAGCTATGTGGGGAAACAACTTCAGCTGCTCCACACTCCACTGGGGAAAACCAATCATGGTCTGATCAACTTCCAAGGATTCGGCTCTCTTGGGGGGATCTGCGAACTCGGCTGGGGACGGAGAAATCATTCTGCTTCGCTGGAGAGTACGACCCTGGGGGAAATACAGCATCAGTTGTTCAACACTCTACTGGGGAAAACCAATCATGGTCCCAACTGCTTCACTGGAGAGCACAACTCTGGTGGGAATCTCAATTCCGCTGGGGAAGAAGGAATCATACGACTTCGGAGGAGAGTACAACTCTGGTGGGGAATCTCAATTCTGCTGGAGACTTCAGTCTGGCACCATCAGTTGCTGCATACTTCGGCGTACGAATAGTTTCCTACGAAACCTGCACTTGTGACCCGGTGTTGGGGGATGAACACGAGCTTTGGCGCCCAAACATTTCTATGAAACCTGCACTTGTGACCCGGTGCGGGGGAAAGAAATCATGCTTCGGCGCGTGAATAGTTTCCTATGAAACCTGCACTTGTGACCCGGTGCTGGGGGAATGAAATCATGCTTCGGCGCCTGACTCAGCTGAGGAGATGACGTTCCTTCAGGATGCATCTGCTTGGGGAGAGAGTCATCTCTGCCTGGGGAGACATATCAATGCTCACTATCTTGCGTTCGGACTCTGCGGGGAGAGGCTACTGAACTCTGCTGGAGAAGGAGGAATCATCCTGCTTCAGGGATGCGCACGACGCGCTGTCTGGGATATGCTACACCTGTAACAAAACAAACAAACAGACAAGATACCCTTCTCAAAGGGACCTATCAAGGTTATTATCTCGTGACAATATTCAAGTAACTAATTGTTTCAACAATCAGTGGCCTAGGCCAGTAAGTTTATGTATGCGCATTTTATCAAAAACATCGGCGTTCTCTTTCGCAAACAAAGCAGATAAATGCTAAACAGGCAAACAAAATTGTTGAATAGTATGCATTTTATTGATAATGAACCCCTGAATGGGTAAAAATGTTTTACAACAGAGGCAAGCTCCTGGAATGAGGAAGCCGCGCAAAAATAAAACATAAATATACATCAGTATATACGAATGTCAGCAACGAGGCGTAGACGAACACCATGAGTTGATCCCTCTAAGACCCACTCGACTTCGATACTTCTCCGACGCTTCAGCTTCGGAAGAGATTGATTCAGATAAACGGCCTTCAGGTCCTCCGAACCACTAAACAATGAAAGTTCACACACGGAACACAGTCATTTGCTTTTTCAAATCCCTAACTTTTGCGTGAACCGCCCTTTACGGGTTTTCAGTTCACCGGGATACCCTTTTTTGCCGAAGCCGCCCAGTGTAGGTTTTCGACTTCGCGGGTGTACATTTTTTCAATATATCCCTAATTTTTGCCCGAACCTTTTTATTCTGTTTTTGGTTCGCCGGGATGCCCCTTTTTTGCCTGGACTCTTTCTTTTTTGTCCAGCGAGTCGCTTTCAAGCAAAGTATTTTTTAACTGCGTCCGCGTTCACCGGGGATGCAAAATCTTCACCATCCATCGTGGATAACAACAAAGCTCCTCCCGAGAAGACCTTCTTGACGATGTACGGACCTTCGTAATTCGGAGTCCACTTGCCCCGGTGATCGGAGTGTGGAGGAAGAATCTTCTTCAGGACGAGATCACCCGTCTGAAAGCTTCTAGGACGCACCTTCTTATCATAAGCTTTCTTCATTCGGCTTTGGTACAGGCGACCAAATGCAATCGATGCTAACCTCTTCTCGTCCATCAGGCTGAGTTGGTTCAGACGATTCGCAATCCATTCTGCCTCGTCGAGTTTCACATCAACCAAAACTCGCAAAGAAGGGATCTCCACTTCTAACGCTAGGACAACTTCCATACCGTACACCAAGGAGAAAGGAGTTGCCCTGGTTGACGTACGTACCGTCGTACGATAACTGTGCAATGCAAACAGCAGCATCTCGTGCCAGTCTTTGTATGTCACAACCATCTTCTGAACAATCTTCTTTATGTTCTTATTGGCTGCTTCAACGGCGCCGTTCATCTTCGGGCGGTAAGGAGATGAGTTGTGGTGTTCGATCTTGAAACTCTGGCACAACTCCTTTATCATCTTGTTATTCAGGTTCGAACCATTATCAGTAATGATTCGCTCGGGAATTCCGTAACGACAGATGATGTCCCTCTTTATGAATTTAGCCACCACCTGCTTGGTCACATTAGCATACGAGGCTGCCTCCACCCACTTGGTGAAGTAGTCGATAGCTACCAGAATGAAGCGATGACCATTAGATGCAGTGGGCTCGATCTTGCCTATTATGTCGATGCCCCTCATGGAGAACGGCCACGGGGAGGACATGACATTCAACGGGCACGGCGGCACATGAACTTTATCAGCATAAATCTGGCATTTATGACATCTTTTCGCGAATCTGAAGCAATCTGACTCCATCGTCAGCCAGTAGTATCCTGCCCTCAGGATCTTTCTCGTCATAGCATGCCCGCCGGCGTGCGTACCAAATGTGCCTTCATGGACTTCTTCCATGAGCATATTCGCCTCTTTCTCATCTACACATCTGAGTAGCACGAGATCGTGGTTTCTCTTATACAACACTCCATCAGGATTGAGGTAAAAGTTTCCAGACAGCCTCCTCAGAGTCTTCTTATCCTGGGTTGACGCACCCGCAGGATACTCCTTAGTCATAAGGAAGGTCTGGATGTCCTGGAACCATGGCTTGCCGTCGGCGGCTGCCTCGATTGCAAAGACAAATGTCGGTCTATCAAGACGCGAAAGCACAATTCTTGGAGCCTCATTCCAAAAATTGACTTTATACATTGAAGCCAACGTGGCTAAGGCATCAGCCATCTGATTTTCAGCCCTGGGCACATGATGAAGTTCCACTCGATCGAAGAACGGAAGTAGCCTCCTGGCATAATTCATGTATGACACCAAATTTGATTGACGAGTCTCCCACTCCCCTTTAATTTGGTTGATCACAAGCGCTGAGTCACCATATACGTCTAGGTTCTTGATTCTCAAATCAGTTGCCTCTTCTAGACCCATGATGCATGCTTCGTACTCCGCCTCATTGTTGGTGACTGGAAACGTCAGCCTCGCAGTAAACGGGATGTGGGATCCGTGGGGAGTCGTGATGATAGCCCCGATGCCACTTCCATAGGAATTAACCGCCCCATCGAATATCAACTTCCACTGGGATTTCCTATTTGGCCCCTCGTCGGGCAACGGCTCATCGCAGTCCTTCGCTTTAAGAAACATAATATCCTCGTCAGGGAAATCAAACTTCATCGGCTGGTAATCCTCGATCGGCTGCTCGGCAAGGTAATCAGACAATATGCTTCCCTTGATGCCTTTCTGGGACACGTACTGAATATCATATTCCGTTAACACCATTTGCCATCTGGCAATCCTGCCCGAAAGAGCCTGCTTCTCGAAGACGTACTTGATCGGATCCATCTTCGAAATTAGCATAGTGGTGTGATTGAGCATGTACTGTCGTAGACGTTTGGCAGCCCAAGCTAGTGCACAACACGTCTTCTCCAGCATCGAGTATCGAGATTCACAGTCAGTGAACTTTTTACTCAAGTAGTAAATGACATGCTCCTTTCTGCCCGTCTCGTCGTGCTGACCGAGAACACACCCCATACTGTTCTCCAGAACTGTCAAGTACATGATTAGTGGCCGTCCAGCCACTGGGGGTATCAAGATTGGAGGTTCTTGGAGATACTGCTTTATCTTGTCGAATGCCTTCTGGAAATCCTCATTCCAAGTAATCGCCTGATCTTTCTTTAAAAGCTTGAACATCGGTTCACACGTGGCCGTGAGCTGAGAGATAAACCTTGCAATGTAGTTTATCCGGCCCAAGAAACCATGAACTTCTTTTTCTGTTTTCGGCGCTGGCATTTCTTGAATGGCTTTTATTTTCGCAGGATCAACCTCGATACCTCGTTCACTAACAATAAACCCCAGCAACTTTCCGGACCGCACTCCGAAAGTGCATTTGTTAGGATTCAGCCTCAACCTGAACTTCCTAAGCCTCTCAAAAAGCTTCAATAAGTTGACCAGATGCTCTTCCTCCGTTTGGGACTTCGCAATCATGTCATCAACATAGACCTCGATCTCATGATGAATCATATCATGAAACAAAGTCACCATTGCTCGTTGGTAAGTGGCCCCTGCGTTCTTCAGACCGAAGGGCATTACCTTATAGCAAAATGTTCCCCAGGGGGTGATAAACGTCATTTTCTCCATGTCCTCCGGCGCCATCTTGATCTGATTGTAGCCGGAGAAGCCATCCATGAAGGAAAACACGGAGAACTGGGCTGTGTTGTCGACCAACACATCGATATGAGGCAACAGGAAATCATCTTTAGGGCTCGCCCTATTCAAATCCCGATAATCGACGCACATGCGTACCTTACCGTCCTTCTTCGGTACAGGCACTATGTTGGCGACCCACAGAGGGTAAGTGGTGACCGCTAAGAAGCCAGCATCGAGCTGTTTCTGCACTTCTTCTTTGATCTTAACGGCCATATCTGGTCTCGTCCTCCTAAGCTTCTGCTTGACGGGAGGGCAATCTTCTCGTAGCGGCAAGTGGTGGATCACGATGTTCGTGTCAAGTCCGGGCATATCTTCGTATGACCAAGCAAAGACGTCACTATACTCTCGAAGCATCTCGACCAGTCTCTGCTTGACATCATTCTGCAACGCAGCCCCTATTCTGACATTTCTGACGAGCTCTTCAGAACCCAGATTTACGATCTCGATCTCCTCCTCATGAGGCAGAATAACCTTTTCCTCTTGTTTCAACAAGCGGGCCAACTCTTCAGGAAGGTCTTCGTCTTCATCAATCTCTTCTTCGGCTTGATAGATCGGGCAATCGAAGTCGAAGTGAGCCGTAGAAGGTCCAGAGTCGATGTCATATGTTATGTGGATCCTGCAATAATAAGGGTTAAGTTTAAAACAAGAATATGCAGGTTAGCACAAACCCCATTGCCATTTTACTGTTTTTCAAAACAAATATAAAACAGGAATAACAGAGATCGCAATATTTGAAATACGAAGAAAACGCCTTTGATTTATTAACAAAATGCATGTACATAATCCAACAAGGCCCTGACAATAAAACCGCTATGCCCCGGGTAGGACATAGGGTTGTACAATGATTGAAAAAAGTAAATCATTACTCTTCACTTGTCAGCTGGATAATATCCTTGATGGTCCAATTGTTGAGGCCCTCGCCCGACTTGCTTGGCTGAATCCAAGAGTCGAGATCACAATCGCTATCCCCGCTGTCTTCAGACACCGCATTGATGCTATCGAAAATCACTCCGCCACTGGTAAATAGGATCGGCCCCTTACTGCGTGACGCACTGCTAGACGAAGAAGAAGAAGCTTCAGCTTCAGGAGAATACCCCAACCCAAACTTATCCTGCTTGATTGGTATCTCCAAAATATGCCTCCAGCCTGGGGTGGATCCGGCTTCGACGACGGCCCGAGCTTCTTTGAATGAGGAGAGATTCATCTCTTGCTTTTCTGTGACTACAGGGGCTACCTCTTTCACTTTGACGACTTCAAATGCCTGGCAGAGAGTTTCATGGATTTCGCCATCCATTTCAACGTACTTAAAGGATGACAAATGGCTCACCATTATGTCCTCCTCACCGCACACGGTTACTATGCTTCCCCCGACAGCATATTTGAGCTTTTGGTGCAACGTGGAGGTCATGGCACCAGCAGCATGGATCCATGGCCGACCCAAGAGGCAACTGTAGGCAGGCATGATATCCATAATATAAAAGACCGTGTCGAACGTTTCCGGACCGACTTGGATCGGCAGGGTCACCTCCCCGAAAACGTGACGCTTAGTTCCGTCGAATGCTTTCACCACCAGATCACTGGGCGTGCAGAGCAATCCGCGAGTATCCAGTTTCATTAATGCCTTCTTCGGAAGCACATTAAGCGACGAACCCGTGTCCACCAGCACGTGCGACATGATTGTGCCCCTACACTCTAACGAGATGTGCAGGGCGCTGTTGTGATTCCTTCCTTTTGGTGTCAGCTCCAAGTCTGTGAAACCCAGCCCATTGCCAGCATTAACATGGGCTACCACCTCTTCTAGCTGATTCACCGATATCTCTTGCGGTACGTAGGCAGCGTTCAATACCTTTAGCAGCGCGTTGCGGTGTGCTTCAGAACACAGCAACAGGTTGAGAATAGAAATCTTCGAAGGCGTCTGATGGAGATGGTCTACAATCTTGTAGTCGCTCTTTTTGATCAACCGCATAAACTCCTCGGCATCTTTGACCAGCAAATCTTTCTCTGCCCCACACGGGACCTCTTCGACGACTTTGCTTTTACCTTTATCGGCCGCATCAGCTCTGACCGCTTTCTCTGTCGCGACCTCTGGCGGTGCAAATACTCTTCCGCTACGAGTAATACCACTGTTCCTGCGAGATTCTCCATGGTCGACCCATACGGTTCCAGCTCCAACCTTTGACCGTTGCAATAGACTTCAGCCCCATAATGCCACGGAACGTCGTTAGTGCTCTCGAATGGTATCGGCCCCGCTTTGGTAATAGTGATTATAGATGATCTGGGCGCAGAAATGGTTATTGGCCGGCGAGGGATGGTGATGGTGGCGACTTCATCGGCCTGCTCCAACACTACCTCTCCTGATACACTTTCAGCCCTCCGGCTAAACTGCAGAATCCCCTCAGCCATCAGGCTTTGGATTCCTTCAACCAACTGCTCACACCCATCAGAATGTGTAGCACAATCCATGCATAGTTCTCCGCATCCTGGAAAGAACCCTCTTTTCAGCAACTTAGCTTTAACGAAGCTAAGCGGCGTCTTTAGGTCTCTGACATCAGTCAACAGGTCTGCGCTCTCTTCTTCGATAATGGCGTTCACTCCGCCTCCCTATGATTTGGCATAGGATTCTTCGTGACATTAGGCACATTATCGGAGAAGTTAATAATCTTGGCATCTACCAGGTCCTGCACCTTGTGCTTAAAGGCTTTGCAGTTCTCGATTGTGTAGCCTGGTGCCCCCGTGTGGAAGTCGCAAGTGGCATTTGCGTCGTACCCTGGTGGAGGTGCCCCTGTCAAGGGAGCCATCGTCCTCTTCTGAACCAACTGAAGCTGAAGCAAAGTCTGCAAGAGTTGCGCGTACGACATAGGCGGTGCTTCGAAGTGACGGTTTGTCAAAGATGCTCGATTCTGGTATTTTCTATATCCCTATTGATTCGGTTGCTGCTGCTGCGGAGCTGCTGGGATATTTATACTGGCTACCTCCTGCTGAGGGCCCTTGCCCTTTCTTCGAGCGTTGGTTACAGCGCTCGCATCTCCTTCTCGTCGTTTACCAGCATAAGGTTTCTTTCCTCCTCCTCCAGCTGAGGATGATTCACCTTGAATTTTTCCGATCTTGATTCCATTCTCGACATGTTCGCCCATGATAATGAGAGATGAAAACGTCCCAGACATACCGCTGACTAACTTTTCATAGTAAACCCGTGGGAGGGTAGCCACAAACATCTGCATGAGCTCGCGTTCAACCATCGGTGGCTGAACCCGGGCTGCCAACTCACGCCACCGCTGGGCGTACTCCTTAAATCCTTCATTATTCCTCTGCGAAAGGTTCTGGAGCTGAACTCGGTTCGGGGCCAAGTCGCTGTTGTACTGATAGTGGTGGACAAACGCTTCAGCGAGATCCTTCCAGGTACGCACGCTAGTGGGCTCCAGGCCCATGTACCACTCGAGGGATGGTCCAGAAAGGTTGTCTTGGAAGAAGTGCATCAGCAGCTTCTCATCCTCTGAATAGGCAGACATCTTCCTGTAGTATGATCTAAGGTGGACACGAGGGAAAGTGGTGCCCTTATACTTCTCAAAGTCAGGCACCCTGAACTTAGGAGGTACCTTGAAATCAGCAATTAACCCCAGCTTGGACATATCAACACCCAAAGTATTCTGATTCTCAATATCTCTCATTTTATCTTCAAGTGCTTTGAATCTGAGCCACACTTCAGCATTCAACTCCCCTTCTGCACCCCTTTGAGAGAACACATCATCCTGATGATCCTCAAGCCACGGTTGAGGCACCAACAGATTCCCGACGCCTGCATTGCCGTTGACCGACCCGATGTTGACATTAGCTCCCAGACTCCCATTACCGACGTCCGTCGTATTGAGTCCGATATTGGCCATCACATTGCCATTAGCACTGCCGTTGCCCCCGACCACGAGGACACCATTCTGCAGAGTGTCAACTGGTGGAGGAGTAGGCACAGCCCCGCCATGGAGTATGCCGTTGCTATCAACCCTGGAGATCAAAGGCTGAACTAAAGTTCTGAGCTGGTCCTGACCATTGGCGACCACTTGCATAAGTTCCATAAAGCGATCCATCCTCTCGCGGAGCTCCTGGATGTCTGTCTGCACTTGGTCCATGATCCTGGTCTGATTAGCTCTAGTCGGATAACGGTGAATTAGTCTCTGATCAATCCTGGAACCACCGGAGACAGCCTGGGACCTGTGAACCTGAAAAACCTGTAAACACTAAAGGTTAGGAAAAACAACAAAATGTACGCTATGCAAATGCTTCATGCAGATGCATGCGTGTGTCTGTGTGTTTGGGAGATTTCCCCCGATCCTAGTGCCTTAGTGCCAGTGCTGATAATAATAATAAGAAGAAGCCGGAGTCCAATCATGGAAACATCAATCTCATATATAAAGGAAAGCCTATCAAGGCAGTACATAGCATCAGCAAGTACAAGACAAATCAACAGCGTGACCTCAGCCAACAAGCCTGGTGATGGTCAGCATACAACAAAGATCGAAACAAAAGGAATACAACTAGTCAAGTACGGCCAAGGGCGCGATACTCTGCTAATAACTCCTTCGTCTCTGGATGATCTGGCAAAGTGAGCAACCCCTCGACGAGTAGTTCCCTCTGCACAATGGTATACTGAAGTCCCTGAACTGAACTTTCCCATGCTCCTTCACCGAAGCAATCTTCTAATTTCCGCTTCTTAGACTCAAACGTCAGCTTACGCTACTTCAGGTTAGCGAGAGCTTTGTTGAGCTGTCCTTCACCTCGACTTCCAGCTTGGAGATCTGCAGCATCAGCTTATCCTCCCGTTGTTTCCTGGTGGCCAGGGAAGCCTTCCAGTGCTGGTTGAACTTGGATATCCTCCGATATGCCTCGTCCAGGTGCTGCTTCTTCGTAGCCAGTACGTCGTTGACAGCCTTGAAGTCACGACCCATGCGTTCACGCTCGGCCATCTGCTTCGTCAGGTCTGTACCCAGCTGGTTCACCAACTCTGTTTGCCTTTTGAAAGAATGAGCGGCCTCGTTCCTCTCGCTTCGGAGCTGAGCTAATTCCTTCTCCAGTTCTTCGTTCGCCCGCTTCAATTCATCCCGCTTAGCTAATACCTAGTTATGCTAATGGATGGGCACAATAGTAGGCTCTTCGACCGTTGGAGGACTTTCTGGCTTGGCATGAGGAAACGGCATCCCTATAGCATTGGCTCTAGCTCTGATCCAAGTCGTATATGGAGGGTAGGCTTGATTGTTGCTTTTTCCCAGCAAAGGCTTTCCTCGCTTACCGATACCATTCCACGCGCGCTGAAGCTTGGATAACAGATCCCCCTCTAGAGTACCAGTGAGGTACAGAGATTCCTGTACCTCTTCATCCTTCGGTGGAGTCCTCAAAGCATACGCGAACTGTCGAACCAGCAACGACGAATTGTAGTTTATACAGCCCTTCCTACCTATCAGAGGCACATTAGGAAACTCGCTGCAACTGAAGATCACCTCAGTACCCAACCTATCTCTGTCGAACCAATCGATATCCTCTGCAGATAAACCCATCAGACGCTCAGGCCACTCAGCTGTGGCTGCAGACAAGACAAAAGGGCCCCTCTTGGGCAGATGACTTTCAAGCCATTTGTACAGCAAGGGTACGCAGCACGAGACATTCTTCCCCCTCCTGTTCTCGTTTTTGTAGTGAACTGAATGATAGACATCTCCTATCAAAGTAGGGACTGGATTCCCTGAAGCAAAGATGTGAAATGCATCAAAGTCTACAAAATCGGGCATGTTGGGGAACAGGATAATGCCGTATATGCATAGAGCGAGGATGGCGTTGAACGCGACCCAACATTCGTCCTTGGCACACTGCTGAGCTTTACCTACCAGAAACTGCAAGGAGAACCCGGGAACCTTGTTCCAACTAGTCAATACTAACTCGGAGGCGTCCAAATGAAGTGAAGGAGCTAAACCAGCCAGATCAGGCTCAACATCCATATGAACAAAAGGCATCTGCCTCCTAACAGGCACACCTAGTAAATCAGCATACTCTTCCAGCGTCGGCGCGAGAACAAAGTCCTGAAAAGTGAAACATCTCAGCGGAGGGTCGTAGAACTGCAGCAGAGCGTGCAACCCATTCAACTCGAACACAGAAGGCTTATGAGCCAGACTGAGCAACCTGCCATAAGATTTCCTGAACTCATCTTTGACAGGATCATCTGCTAGAGCTATCAAACCAGTCAGCTTAACCACATCCGGAGTAGGGAACTTGTAAGCCACGGTCTTCCTCAGAGAGCCCATAACAATACAATAGGAGGCAAGAAATCCTGGATCGGGGAAAACGGTACCTGTAACACAGACACACGTTAATGAAATGAAATGAATATGCAAACTAATACAAAATGCAGTCATGCAATAGGAGGCCAAAGCAACTGCTGCTGTGGAGATTCTGTATCAGCAGTCACTGATAAGAAGAAAACCCCGGTGTAGGACCACCGATCTGATCTGCCAAGAACAACCATCTGATAGGACCATATACACAGGATCATAATTCTGTTCTGTCAAGAACAAACGTTTGATAATAAGGACCTCTGATGTATGATTAAGAAATATTCACTGATGAAGTCTTCAGACCCCAAATCAAAAATCTGCTCTATCAAGAACAAACATACAGCTGCTGATGAGATCTTCAGACCCCAAATCAAAAATCTGCTCTATCAAGAACAAACAACATCTGCTGATGAGATCTTCAGACCCCACTCAAAAATCTGCTCTATCAAGAACACACAACATCTGCTGATGAGATCTTCAGACCCCACTCAAAAATCTGCTCTATCAAGAACAAACAACTGATGACAATACTCTGCTCTATCAAGAACAGCCATACACCTGATGATAAGATCCTCTTGATCAAAACCTGCTCTCTCAAGAACACACATACACCTGATGATAAGATCCTCTCATCAAAACCTGCTCTCTCAAGAACAGACAAATTTGCAACTGAGAAACCCTGGTACCAACAAAACTGATTCACTGTCAAGAAAACCAGGTAGTCTGAAGGTCAAAGTTTCCTGCAATAAACCCAACCCTGCTCACAGGTATGGACCTAAACTGACTCAAGGTACGACATCCTATGCGTTCATCAGCGTCACAGACTTTCAAGAGGGGTGATACGATACCCAGAAGGTGTGGCATCACCAGCTCATGAAGCGGCCTCACTTAGCTGAATCACAAATGATCGGTCCCCAGAGTCGACAATCCACCAAACCAGCAACTGTCTCAACCCAAAGGGTTGAAAGGGAAGCCAACCGGATGAGCCTCGTCTGAGCGTGGATTTCATGAGACACTAGTGCCTGCAAAGCAAGCACGCGCCCACTAATTTCCACTCTAAGTCTATAGTGCACTCAAGCCTGGGTCTGGCTTCTCACTCATCAGAACTCCCATCCCACAACAGCACAGATAATCATATCATACTGAATATAAAATGCGGGAAATAAAGTGCGAGAAGTAAAATGCGATAAATAAACGCAACCCAACAAGCAAACATACAAGCGTTAGGATTGACTCTCATAGGGAACAGGAGAATTCCCAAACTGACTCGCTTTCGGGACGTTGGATCCCTAGGAAACTGTCAGAAGTCCCCAGCAGAGTCCCCAGCTGTCGCTTGCGCGAAAATAAGGTGTCGGCATGACAGAAGAGTCGCCACCTTTCGTTATTTATCCCTCAGAGCGGGAAAGGAAACGATCGGAAAAACCTGACGAAAAAGGGTAAGACAAGGTCATCGCAACCGTTGTCTGGATTCGGGAGTCGGTTACGCAAGGGGAAGGTATTAGCACCCCTCACGTCCGTCGTACTCGACGGGATCCTCGCTTGTTGTGTTTACTTGGACGGGTTGGTTTTATTCTATCTACCTATCAAGGCTGGCTGAAAAAGAAAAGAAAAATGACTCAGCAAAGCGTCGTGCTTTATGCCTACGTATTCTCATCAGAGAATGAGAAATCAGAGTCAACGTAGTTCGGCCTACGAAGGATTATGGGGGAAGGTAGCTCGCCAAGACATCGCCATCTTGTGCCTACGTACTCTCAACAGGCATGAGAGATCAGAGCTCACGTAGTTCGGGAAACTACGGTTTATTTCCTGTCTTTTACGAAAGAAGTGTTTTTTATTGTGTTTGCGATTTCAACCGCACTATAGACTATGACCTGAGAGTGAATGTGTCGCATGTCACCCAAAGGGTACCATACTAAACATCCAGACTGTGGAAAAGAAACTCTCCCACAATCCTTTCTCAGATAGCTTAAGGCTCGTAACGTACGAAAAAAATCATTCATGATTACTGTATCTTAAACTGTTTTGAGATGAGAAGAGAACAGGCCCAACTAGGAGGGAGACTATCAAGTCCTACTGTTGTCATGCCATGGATTCATCCTATGGTTGAGGTTTGAACAGGGAACTCCTAAAAGTTGTCATGCATAGGTTTCAACCTAAGATTCTATCATCAAATCCTTATCAAAGGAAATGAGAGTCCTAAGGGATCATGTCAATGATACACCAAAACAGACAAAGCATCAGCTTAACAGTAAAATGCATGCAATGCAAGTGAGGGAGGAAATGTGTGTGGGGCTTCAGCCTCCACAAGCTCATCTCAACCTCAAGCCAGAATGAAATAACAGTAATCATACTGAAATATAAAACAACATGCTATCAAGCAAGAACAGTAAACTGCAATCATACAGATAAAAATGAAATAAAATGCCATCAGACAAACAAACCACATGGGCAAGAGAGCTGGGCTCTACCGAATACTGTAACCCGGTGAACTGACTTTAAACAATGTTGCGGATAGCAAGAGTCGCCACCGACTTTTATTTTATCCATAAGGAAAGGTTATAAAAGAACAGGAAAGACCTTAGAGAATATTTTGGGTCCGGGGGGTAGGTTATGAAAAAGGAAGGTGTTAGCACCCTTTTCATCCATGGTTATCCATGGGCTCTTAGGTACTTAAGCTCACTTTTGAATTGTTTTGAAAGTGTAGTGTGTGAATAGAAAATTTTCAGAATAGTTAATAAATAATCCATGTAAGGATGTGTTAAGAACTTGTTTGAAAACTTGTTGAAAATTTGTTTAAGTGCGAAACAGTTTTGAAGTGAGCAAGCACCTAGGAGTAACCTACCCTAATGTTTAAAGGTCTTTCTTATTCTTCATTCTTTCCTTTAGTAAGACTATCCCTACTATAATGGAGTAGGTAGTCCTTACTTTGGATGTTAAGGGATATGTAAGGGACAATTTGACTTTGAAGGCCATTGTGGGATGTAATAAGCACATATAAGGGACCATCATCATTTTTCGAAAGGGACTCGATTCGTAAAGGCAACCATAAGGGACTTTGATGATTTTTCTATTTGAGGGACTTGCTTTATACACCCCACTTAACCATTATTCATAGGCAACTTGAGGGATATCCTTAGGAAGTGAGACGGCGATTAAAATCGACTTACGTGTGTGACGTGTTTATTTTAATTATCTTTATTTAAAAGTGATCTAAATTTATTTTAATATTACATACATGTTGTTACACTCCCTAATTACTAACCATAATAATAATTAAATACTTAAACAACTTTACATCCAAGAAACAATTACAAAATAATAAGCAAAATAATTAAATAGCAAAGATAAATAAAATATAAATAAGCAATAATAAATAATAAAGGGGGTTAATTCTAAGTTTACTCGGCAAGACATCGCATCTTGTGCCTACGTATCCCTACGGGAGTGGAATCAGAGTAATCGTAGTTCCCCTCGATAGGGAGGTTAGAAACTTCTTGACTGTGGTCAAGGTCTCAAGGGGAATAAACGCATCTTAAGGACACGCTTACGTGGAGTGTAGAAACTCCAAATCTCTACGTTGAAATGTTAAGTTGTAATTAGGGTTAAATTAGGGATTCCACGGCGGGAAACCCTAAAATGAGCGCGGCGGCTCTTTGACCTAATGCTAAGGGTAAAATTGTAATTTTGCCTGCGGCGAGGCATTTGTGAAAATTAGGGTTTGTAGTTTGTAGTTTTGAGGATTTGAAATTGAATGTGTGAAGTTTTACGGACTATTGGCGCGGCGGCCAAACAGTTAGACCTAACCTTCGGATGTGTGCAATGTGACAGAAATAATAGTAAACGCGTGAGGTAATTGAATCATGCAAACAGAGAGATAATGTCATAATTTAAACCATGCAAGCAGAAATTTAAAGGCAGAATTTAAAGAGCGATTGTTAAGTTCGCGAGGTTACATGAGAGGAGCAGATACAATATGATAATGTAATTTGAATTGAACAATAATAAAATAAAATAAATAACGGTTCTAGTTATTATTTTAAAAAAAAGATTTTAGTTATTATTTTAAATTTATCTAAAAAAAAGTTTTTCTTAAAAATAATAGGTTTTCATATTAATTTGGAAAAGATGTTAATGTTATTTATTTTAAAAAACAGATTTTTATATTATAACAAATTTTAATAAATTAATGATAACAATAATAATAATAATGGTAATAATAATGATAATAATGATAATAATAATAAATAATGATAATAATAATAATAATAATAATAATAATAATAATAATAATAATAATAATAATAATAATAATAATAAAGCAATAATGAATTTTAAATGTGCCAAATAAACCAACAATGTTGCTAACGCAGAAATGCGCTCATCGCAACCAGATCTAAATCGGACGAAACAAAATTTATCGCAAAGAAAAAGAAATTAAGCAAAAAATAGTATTATTGCTCACACAAAAATGCGATCATCACAACCAGATCGAACTAACACAAATGTCACGCGTCATGCACACAAATGTGCAAACATCGTATCGACATAATTCGATCAAAAATCTTATATATATAAACTCTAACAATTTAAAAATTATATATATATAAACGTAACAGTAATAGATAAAGAAAAAGAAATAACGGTAATAGATGAAGAAAAAGAAATAACGGTAAAAGATGAAGAAAAAGAAACAACAGTAATAGATGAAGGAAAAGAAATAACGGTAAACGATGAAGAAAAAGAAACAATAGTAATGGATGAAGAAGAAAACTAAATAACGGCAAACGGCACTCACTCCTCTTAGGTTTTTTTTTTCATTCTCCTCCTCTCTTCCAACAAGGCAACACATGTATATATAGGGAACAAATTAGGGTTAACACCAAATTGTCAATAATGTCCCTAAAGCCCATTTTAAAGCCCAAACTAAATAATTAGTTAAGAAAAAATAAAATTTAAATAATTTAAAATAATTAAAATAAACTTAAAATAAAAACTAATAATCCTATTGATTCCTAAAATAAAAAATATTATAAAAAGAACAAAATTTTTTTCAATATTTTTTATTTTATGATTTTTTGGATATTTTTATGAATAATTTAGAAAAAAGTGAAAAAAATAATATTTTAAAAAATGATTTAATAAAAATACGAAAATAATAATTAAATAATAATAAAAAACTATTTTTGTTATTTTTTTAAAAAAAGATAGAAAAATTTAGAGTAAAAATAATAAAAAACAAAAAAAAGTGACAAAGGTGAGATTCGAACTCTCAACCTCTCACACTCATAACTCCTTACACATGTCCTCCTGCCAATTGTGCCATTTTTACTTTTTTAAAAAAAAAATGCATGCCATATGATATTTACCTGCAAAAAGTCAAACGACTACACAAATTTGTTAGTAATTGATTAAATGCAATGAAATGCGACGACAAATCTTAGGGCAAAATTTGGGGTATTACAGTTATTATGATAATATTTCTCACCCAACCTCTCTTTGATGTTGGCAAAAAAAAATCATGAAGTTTGACTTTGGTTTGACCACAGTTGACCTCAGTTTGACCTTTTAACTGCATTGACTGCTTTTGACTTATCTGATCATCTGACTGAGCAAACCTTTGAGAAAAGTCTTGAAACTTGACATGGGGGTTCTTATACACATATAAGATGTTATGAAGCTCACTTGAAGTCTTGGAAGTCCATTTAGCCTGATTAAAGTCAAAACCCTAGTTTTGGATGCACTGCTTAGGAGGTGCATTGTCTGAGGGAATTGTCAACTCTTCTGACCAATTGTGAATTTTGTGAACCTTGTGAACCTTCTTGGAACACAAAGTCTTGTATTGTGAGGGCAAATTTTGGGGTGCAACAGCTGCCCCTGTTCAATTTTCTGAAACCTGAGGGGTTAGATTGGTATATTTGCCAGTCGTAACCTGGAAGGTTGAAGGGGATTGAACACAAAAGCCCAAAAATTTGCACTCACCAGTGCATGGAGTGATATTGATGGTTGGTTGAACATGATTGAGTGGGCTTAAAGATGCCACTAGGGGAAAGTTCTTCAGTAGTATAATGAGAACTGTCAGGAGTCTGGAGTAATACTGATGTAACAGCATGTCTTCATGAGGATAGAGCAATCAATAATGATAACCCTAAAGCAGTCTTGAAGTGATAAATCTGACCTCAGGAGGATAGAGCAATCAATAGCTCTAAAGCAGTCTTGAAGTAATAATGTGATATGTCTTCAGGAGGATAGAGCAATCAACAGCTCTAAAGCAGTCTTGAAATAATAATGTGATATGTCTTCAGGAGGATAGAGCAATCAATAGCTCTAAAGCAGTCTTGAAGTAATGATTTCAGGAGGATAGAGCAATGGATAGCTCTAAAGCAGTCTTGAAATAATAATGTAATTTCAGGAGGATAGAGCAATGGATAACTCTAAAGCAGTCTTGAAATAATTAGATGGCTTCAGGAGGATAGAGCAATGAATAGCTCTAAAGCAGTCTTGAAATAATAATGTGATATGTCTTCAGGAGGATAGAGCAATCAATAGCTCTAAAGCAGTCTTGAAGTAATGATTTCAGGAGGATAGAGCAATGGATAGCTCTAAAGCAGTCTTGAAATAATAATGTAATTTCAGGAGGATAGAGCAATGGATAACTCTAAAGCAGTCTTGAAATAATTAGATGGCTTCAGGAGGATAGAGCAATGAATAGCTCTAAAGCAGTCTTGAAGTAGTAATATGACCTCATGAGGATAGAGCAATGAATAGCTCTAAAGTAGTCTTGAAGTAATAGGATGATTTCAGGAGGATAGAGCAATCAGTAGCTCTAAAGCAGTCTTGAAGTCATGAGAGGCTATCAGGAGGATAAAATAACCCTGAGGTTACAATAAAGCAGTCCCAAAGTAATAAGAAGCTCATCAGGAGGATAAAATAACCCTGAGGTTACAATAAAGCAGTCCCAAAGATCATAAGATTGTTTGTTGGATAATTAACCTGAAAACAAGGTAGCATTCTGTATAACAACATTAGTTTATGCTTTATGTATGCATGTATGACATGATGCACTTAGGTAATGTACTATAGACATATATGTTATGGTATGATGTAAATGATGTATGTATGCTATGACACTGCTGGAAGTGTCTGGATATCCTTGTATAACAACTGCTGGCCAAGGAAAATAAATCCCGATTCGTTGTTGAAGAATATATAACCCTCCGTCTGCTGGGGATAACAAGGTATAGATAACCTCCCGTTGTTGGGGATAACAAGGTATAGATAACCTCCCGTTGTTGGGGATAGTAGGGTATAGATAACCTTCGTTTTCGTTTGATAGTAGGATAAGTATGACATCCCGTCTTCGTTCATCGTGCCCTTATTGGAAAGTAATTTCCCGTATATCCGTATGAGGATAAAAGAGATGGATATAAATTCCAGGGGATATTAGACTTTGTGAAAATGGATTAGTCCTACTGATGGTTTGTAACTGTCTTGTAAAGATGAACCGGCGAAGCTTCGTTGAAATCCTTCCCTCGTTCGTCCTTAGTAAATACTATTACTGCATTTTCATGCATTTCTGGTAAACATCAATCATATTAAAAGCATACATGCATTTCTGGTAAACATCAATCATATTCAAAGGCATACATACATTCAAACACAACCAATGGACGTTTCGCTTATGTAAATAGGGTAAAAGTAAATCTGGATTCAAAAGATGGAATTTATTTATATCAAAAGTGACCCATACACGGGTAAGTTTGTACAAGGAGACATAAACCCTAGTAAGAGAATTTTGTCATGAAGTTTTACAAAAAGAATCAGCCATGTGGGAAATAATCCTATTGAGTTTCAATTCTACTATTGCCACTCAAGTATCTCATCTTCTTGCTGTTGAGACGGAAACGATTGGATTGAGCTTTATCTGTTTGAGCTTGAGTAAGTAGTACAACTGGTTGCAGTTTCATGAGTGATCCAAACGAGACATAGTCATACGCTTTAATCCCTAACTTTTGCCTGGATTGCCCTTTCAGGTTTTCAATCCACCGGGATACCCTTTTTTGCTCAAGCCGCCTTTTCAGGTTTTCGACTTGCCGGGTGTACATCTTTTTATATATATATCCCTAATTTTTGCCCAAACCCTTTTGGTTTGCCGGGATGCCCTTATTTTTGCCTAGGCCTGTCAACCTAGCGGGTCTCTTTTTATGCGTAGTATTTTTTAACTATGTCTGCGTTTACAGGTTGTGGGAAGTCTTCACCATCCATTGTAGTCAGTATCATGGCACCTCCTGAGAACACTGTCTTGACTACAAATGGTCCCTCATATGTTGGAGTCCACTTGCCCCTAGGATCACCCTGTGGTAATATGATACGCTTGATTACCAAGTCACCAGCCTGATATACCTTTGGCTTAACCTTCTTGTTAAAAGCTTTGATCATCCGTTTCTGGTACATCTGGCCATGACAAACTGCTGCTAACCTTTTCTCATCAATCAAATTTATCTGGTCAAGTCGAGTCTGAATCCACTCATCTTCATCCAAGCCTGCATCCTTCATAATTCTCAAGGAGGGGATCTGAACTTCAATAGGCAGAACTGCTTCCATACCATAGACTAAGGAGAATGGGGTTGCCCCTGTTGAAGTACGTATTGTAGTACGATAGCCATGCAGAGCAAATGGTAACATCTCGTGCCAATCCTTGTAAGTAATAGTCATCTTCTGTACAATCTTCTTAATGTCCTTCTGAGTAGTATACTGTATATCATATTCCGTCAAGATCATTTGCCATCTTGCAATTCTTCCGGAGAGAGCAGGTTTCTCAAATATGTACTTGATTGGATCCATCTTCGAAATCAACAAGGTAGTATGGGTCAACATATACTGTCTTAGTCGGCGAGCAGCCCATGCCAAAGCGCAGCAAGTTTTCTCGAGCAGCGAGTATCTTGTTTCACAGTCGGTAAACTTTTTGCTAAGGTAGTATATTGCCTGCTCTTCTCGACCAGACTCGTCATGTTGCCCCAATACACACCCCATTGAGTTGTCTAATACTGTTAAATACATAATCAAGGGTCTTCCATCAACTGGTGGCATTAAAATTGGAGGTTCTAGCAAATATCTCTTGATTTCATCAAAGGCAGTCTGGCACTCATCATTCCATTCCATCACCTGATCTTTCTTCAACAACTTGAAGATTGGCTCACAGATGGTAGTTAATTGGGAAATAAATCTTGCAATGTAGTTCAATCGTCCCAAGAAACCTCTAACCTCCTTCTCAGTACGGGGAGCTGGCATCTCTCGTATAGTTTTCACTTTTTGTTGTAACAACCTAGCAAGCTCTACAGGTATTTCACAATCGTCCTCGTTTCCGTCTTCAGTTTGATAGATCGGATTCTCGAAATTGTAATTGGCAATAGTAGAACTGTTATCAACTGGATCCAGAGTGGATGAGGATCTGCATTTTAGTGACGTGGGTGTGTGTAAGAACACATAGCTGATAAAGCAAAAATAAAAGAAAAAGAAAGACAAGGAACACAATATTTACGAAAACGAAACGTCCACTGATTTTATTGAATGAAGTATGCAAATGAAATGACAACCCGTAACAAGCACACCATTGTGCCCCGGGTAAGGCACATGGCTTGAAAGTTTTAATTGTTCCAGAAATTATAAATTTAAAAACATAACACAGTAATAGTATTTACTCCTGACTAAAGGAGATAGGGATAACATCTTCAGCTTTCCAATTATTGAGTCCAGCACCCACAGTAGGAAAAATCCATGCCTCCAAGTTGTAGTCTTCATCTTGATCTCCCACAGCATTGATAACCCCTTGATTGGTGATACGAACAGCACGAGCACGACGAACAGCCTTCTGGGACTCTGCAGTGAAACCCAAACCAAACTTGTCAGACTTGTATGGAATATCAGGAAGCTGACCCCAAATAGTACAACCACCTTCTTCCACCACAACTTTTGCATCATTGAGGGAGGCCATTGCCATTGTTGGAGGGTTTCTGATGACCACAGGAACCTTCTTCACAGCAGGAAGAGTCACACAATCCTTAACAGCCCAGGGAACCACTTCAAATGACTGACATGGAGTTTCAATGTATTCACCTTCTACTTCCAGATACTTGAAAGTGTTTACATGGCTGACAAAGTATTCTTCCTCTCCAAAGACAGTAACAACTTTTCCATTCACCGGATATCTCAACTTTTGATGTAATGTGGAGGTCACAGCACCTGCCCCATGGATCCAGGGACGACCAAGCAGACATGAGTACGAAGGACGAATATCCATCACATAGAATGTAGCAGTAAACACCTGAGAGCCAACCTTGATTGGAAGATCAATTTCCCCATGCACTACTCTTCTAGAACCATCAAAAGCCTTTACCACAATATTACTGGGCTTCAATACCGTATCTTCAGGACTCAGCTTGTTCAGGACTTCCTTAGGCAACACATTCAGAGAGGAACCATTGTCTATCAGCACATGAGACAGGGTAGTGCCCCTGCATTCAATTGAAATATGCAAGGCCCTGTTATGATCCCTCTTGGCAGGGGTCAAGTCAGCATCAGAAAATCCTAACCCGTTGTCATAGGTCAGGTGAGCAACACAATTCTCAAACTGGTCCACAGAAATTGCACTGGGTACATGAGCCATCTTTAGAAACTTGATCAATGACTTGGCATGAGCCTCAGAACATAATAACAGGGAGAGCATAGAAATCTTTGAGGGAGTATGCCCCAGCTGATCAACAATATCATAATCACTCTTGCGAATGATTTTCAATACTTCTTCCATCTGCTTAGAGAGGTCATCAGCAGCTGGCACATCAGTAGATACAGGCTCAATAACAGAACCCTTGCCCCGAGCATCAGTGGTGGAAGTAACAGCAGGAGTAACTGCACTCTTAGAAGCAACTGGAGGAGAGAAGACTCTTCCACTACGAGTGATCTTGCTAGATCCAGCAATATTATCAATGTCAACAGGCATATCAGGTAAAGGCTCCTGCTTGACACCATGGATGTAAACATCAGACCCATAGTGCCAAGGCACAGCTTTGTCAGATGTATAAGGAATAGGACCAGGAGTGGTAATGATCAGAGGAGCTACTCTGGCTTCAGCAACAACTTTCACAGGACCTTCAGCAGTAATCTTGATTGGGCCCTGATGAGTGATTTTAATGGGACCCTTTGAAGTGATTCTTAGTGGTACTTTGTCAACCATGTCAACCTCTTCAATCTTCTTACCCTGAGTCAGATGATCCACCATACTTTCTACAGATGCTGGTCTTCTTTCAAACACTATAGTATATTTATCCATGAGACGTTGAATCCCATCTCTCAAAATGAAGCAACTATCCGGCTTATAGGTACAATATAGACAATCTTCATGACAACCTGGAAAGATCCCAGCTTGTACTAGCCTCTTTTTGATAACAGACAATGGTGTGCTCAACTCCATAACTGAATAGACATGCAGATCTTCATCAATATCTTCATCAATGGCGTTGACAGTCTTCTCGTGATTTGGCATTGGAGCTGTAATCACATTTGGAGTACCTGGTGGATCAAACTCAATTTCTCCAGCATCAATCATATCCTGAATTTTGTTCTTCAAGACCCAGCAGTTATTAGTATCATGTCCTGGACAGTTTGAATGATATGCACATCGTGCATTGGGATTGTACTTGGGAGAGGTAACATTGGGATTCTGAGGAGCCTCCCTCAGGGTAATAAGTTCAGCCTTCAACAAGTGTTGCAATGCCTGAGCCATTGACATGTTGATCTTCGTGAACTGTCTTCTAGCCCTCTGTTGGTTGCCTTGAGGCTGCTCTGTTGTTGCAGGAGTTGGATTTGAAATATGAACTGCACTAACAGACTGATGCCTTCTGTTACGATCAGGCTGACCATACACAGCATTAGATTCTTTCTTCCCAGTGGGAGGCTTCTTTGCAGCACCTGATGAAGAAGTGCCCACTTGGATCTTACCACTCTTGATACCATTCTCTACTCGCTCTCCTGTCATGATCAACTCAGTGAAGCCAGATGATGAGCTTCCAATGAGATGACTGTAAAACGGACCATTCAGCGTACACATGAACATATCAACCAACTCCCTATCAGTCAAAGGAGGTTGAACTCTTCCAGCTAAGTCTCTCCACTTCTGAGCATACTCCTTAAAGCTTTCTTTGGCACCCATAGACATGCTTTGAAGCTGCATGCGAGTGGGGGCTAAGTCAGCATTGTATTGATACTGCTTGTAGAAAGCTTCAGCAAGGTCATTCCAATCTCTGATGTTGACACTCTCCAACTGATAATACCACTCTAGCTGAGCTCCAGATAAACTTTCTTGAAAGAAATGGATCCACAACTTTTTATCAGCAGTGTGGGGTTGAATTCTTCTGACATAAGACCTCAGATGCAATTTGGGACAAGAGACCCCATCATAGACAACAAATGTAGGAACTTTGAATCCAATGGGTATGACCACCCCAGATATCAAGCTCAAATCCTCAAAATCCAGCCCAGATGATTTCTGTAATTCCATAGCATCCATTCTATCCACCAGCATCTTGAATTTGTCTTCGTTAGGCTCATGGTAGTAGTTAGCCTCAGAATCAGAGTCCCCCATAGTGTTGTGGAGACTGCCTCTCTCCTGCTCAGATTCTTCAGATTCATAGTCTTCAACCTGTTCCTTGGTCCTGACAAGACCTTTGAACCTTCTTCCCATGTTGAGCAACCCAACAGACCTTCTAGCCTTCTTAGTCTTCTTGGCCAGCAGTGTCTTCAATTCATCCTGCCCCTTGGATAGGTTCAGGATCAGCTCTTGGAACTGTGCATTCTGTGCCTGGAGATCCTTAACTGATTGTTCGAGAGCCATTGCTGAAATAAACAGCGAGAAGATGAGAAACCTGTGCACAATTATAAACCTGTGATGCAATGATATGGGAATGCATATGCAATGTTTTCAAGGACCGCAGGATTTAAATTTGCTTAAACAAACAAGAAAGTAACTTTTTATTAGTAATAACTTGTTTTGCCTTTTAGGCTTACAAAAAATGAAAACGAAATAAGTACAAAAGATGGGGTTTTAAGTCTCCCATGGACGTTTCCTCTTTGTGTGGAGGTATGAGTTGAGGTTTCGTTCCTCATGAAGTAGCTTTGTTAGCTCTAGGATCCTTGCTTGGCTTGCTTTGTAATGAGCCTCGAAAGTATCCCTTTGCTCTTTCAGTTGGATCCATGATCTCTGCAAGTCTTCCATATCAGTAGGCATGTCTGGGTGAAGGATGGTATAAGCTGTGTCTCCTTCAGCAACAGGTTCCATGGTAACTGGTAGGATGGCAGGATATGGCATCATGAGTGTCTGAGCACGAAATCGTACCCATCTGAGATAAGCCTTCATAGGAATGGTGTACTTAGGCTCCAGTGTCTTGCTGTCAATCCTGTTTCCCTTTCCCCAAGCTCGGATGAATCTCTGACGGTAACCCTGAAGATCGTTGTTGTAATCAAACACAATGCCCTGAATCAACATGTCATGTGGACCGTCACTTCGGGCGTAACCAAACTGTCGTAAAGCTAGAGAGGGGTTGTAGGTGATGCCTCCTCTTATGCCTAGAATTGGCACATTAGGAAACTCCCCACAATGGTCAATGATGGTGACATTCTCCATAGATCTGGAGCACCAATGAATGTCTGAGTGAGATAGTGACATGATCCTCTTGGACCATCTGAACCCTTGCTCATTCTTCATTACTGAGCGAGGAAGGTGAGAAATAAACCACCTAGAGAGCAAAGGTATGCAGCACATCAAAGTTCCTCTTGCCCTTGTAGTACGGGTGTGAAGAGAATGTAGGATGTCTCCAAGTAAGGTAGGCACTGGATTGTGACTCAGGAATATGTTGATGGCATGAACGTCTATGAACTGATCAGGATTGGGGAACAACACTAAGCCATAAATCAATAAGGCTAAGATCTCCTCAAAAGCATCGTAGCTCATAGCCTTCAAGAACATTTGAGCTTTATCCACTAATACCTTGGCAAGAATACCTTTAACTCCACTTCTCGTCTCTAGAACAATGTCAGACTTCTTCAGATGTAGAGCTGCAGCAATAACTTCTGGTTTAAGCTCCTTCTCTAAGCCTGTGAATGGCTTCTGATCAAGAACAGGTATACCCAGAAGTTTAGAGAACTCCTCCATGGTTGGAACCAGCTGATAATCAGGAAATGTAAAGCAATGGTGCTTAGGGTCAAAGAACTGAAACAGCACACTCATCATGTCTTCACTGAACCCTGAAGTAACTAGATCCAATAAGTGACCATGTCTCTTGTTGAACTGGGAATGATCAGGCACTAGGGAAACCAACTCCTTGAGCTTAGCAGGTATCCCTACAAAGTTGATCCTGATGGTGTTTCTACGAGCAGAAGCCATGACCTGCAACAAAGAACAAAGATAAATCCTTTGGTCCTTGAAATGGTTAGGGAAAATGATATGCTTATGATGCATGATGATGTCATGATGTCATGCTCAATCACAAACATGTGGCACACACAAACAAGTCACACCATAGCCCTAGGTTTAAAGGCTTGCATGAGGTTCAAAGGCAAGTACCCTCCCCTGAAGTTAGATGGTTCATCCTGTCCTACAAAAGTAACCAGGTTCTAAGGGATCTCAATATCATTGATCCTTCACAAGGGTGGTTGTTCAGAAGGCAACTTACTTGCCAACCAAAACCCTCCAAGTTTAAGATCTCAATGAGCGTAGTATCGAGTGTCAACCAACTTCAGTCTGCACCAAAGCCGGTTACCTCACTACTTTCTAAAGGCCAAGATGAGTTAACTAGGGTTCTAAAAGTCAGTTAGTGCATTGACAACATATGGCAGCCTCAATATTATCCTCAACTTGACTTAAGGAATATAAGCACCAACCAAGAAGTCGCACTAACTATGGCCACCAGATTAACCGTATCGATATACGTCGTACAGTTTCCTTGGTCTATTGCCATTTACCTAAGGTACACTAGATCCGGGTTAGGACCTTTCACACATAAGAGCACCCCAACAATATAATAATAAAGCAAACAAGGCAAACAATTTAAAGTGATCTTAATTCCTAAGGGTACCCCTCTTAAATAAGTCCCCAGCAGAGTCGCCAGTTCTGTAACCCGGTGAACTGACTTTAAACAATGTTGCGGATAGCAAGAGTCGCCACCGACTTTTATTTTATCCATAAGGAAAGGTTATAAAAGAACAGGAAAGACCTTAGAGAATATTTTGGGTCCGGGGGGTAGGTTATGAAAAGGGAAGGTGTTAGCACCCTTTTCATCCATGGTTATCCATGGGCTCTTAGGTACTTAAGCTCACTTTTGAATTGTTTTGAAAGTGTAGTGTGTGAATAGAAAATTTTCAGAATAGTTAATAAATAATCCATGTAAGGATGTGTTAAGAACTTGTTTGAAAACTTGTTGAAAATTTGTTTAAGTGCGAAACAGTTTTGAAGTGAGCAAGCACCTAGGAGTAACCTACCCTAATGTTTAAAGGTCTTTCTTATTCTTCATTCTTTCCTTTAGTAAGACTATCCCTACTATAATGGAGTAGGTAGTCCTTACTTTGGATGTTAAGGGATATGTAAGGGACAATTTGACTTTGAAGGCCATTGTGGGATGTAATAAGCACATATAAGGGACCATCATCATTTTTCGAAAGGGACTCGATTCGTAAAGGCAACCATAAGGGACTTTGATGATTTTTCTATTTGAGGGACTTGCTTTATACACCCCACTTAACCATTATTCATAGGCAACTTGAGGGATATCCTTAGGAAGTGAGACGGCGATTAAAATCGACTTACGTGTGTGACGTGTTTATTTTAATTATCTTTATTTAAAAGTGATCTAAATTTATTTTAATATTACATACATGTTGTTACACTCCCTAATTACTAACCATAATAATAATTAAATACTTAAACAACTTTACATCCAAGAAACAATTACAAAATAATAAGCAAAATAATTAAATAGCAAAGATAAATAAAATATAAATAAGCAATAATAAATAATAAAGGGGGTTAATTCTAAGTTTACTCGGCAAGACATCGCATCTTGTGCCTACGTATCCCTACGGGAGTGGAATCAGAGTAATCGTAGTTCCCCTCGATAGGGAGGTTAGAAACTTCTTGACTGTGGTCAAGGTCTCAAGGGGAATAAACGCATCTTAAGGACACGCTTACGTGGAGTGTAGAAACTCCAAATCTCTACGTTGAAATGTTAAGTTGTAATTAGGGTTAAATTAGGGATTCCACGGCGGGAAACCCTAAAATGAGCGCGGCGGCTCTTTGACCTAATGCTAAGGGTAAAATTGTAATTTTGCCTGCGGCGAGGCATTTGTGAAAATTAGGGTTTGTAGTTTGTAGTTTTGAGGATTTGAAATTGAATGTGTGAAGTTTTACGGACTATTGGCGCGGCGGCCAAACAGTTAGACCTAACCTTCGGATGTGTGCAATGTGACAGAAATAATAGTAAACGCGTGAGGTAATTGAATCATGCAAACAGAGAGATAATGTCATAATTTAAACCATGCAAGCAGAAATTTAAAGGCAGAATTTAAAGAGCGATTGTTAAGTTCGCGAGGTTACATGAGAGGAGCAGATACAATATGATAATGAAATTTGAATTGAACAATAATAAAATAAAATAAATAACGGTTCTAGTTATTATTTTAAAAAAAAGATTTTAGTTATTATTTTAAATTTATCTAAAAAAAAGTTTTTCTTAAAAATAATAGGTTTTCATATTAATTTGGAAAAGATGTTAATGTTATTTATTTTAAAAAACAGATTTTTATATTATAACAAATTTTAATAAATTAATGATAACAATAATAATAATAATGGTAATAATAATGATAATAATGATAATAATAATAAATAATGATAATAATAATAATAATAATAATAATAATAATAATAATAATAATAATAATAATAATAATAATAATAATAATAATAATAATAAAGCAATAATGAATTTTAAATGTGCCAAATAAACCAACAATGTTGCTAACGCAGAAATGCGCTCATCGCAACCAGATCTAAATCGGACGAAACAAAATTTATCGCAAAGAAAAAGAAATTAAGCAAAAAATAGTATTATTGCTCACACAAAAATGCGATCATCACAACCAGATCGAACTAACACAAATGTCACGCGTCATGCACACAAATGTGCAAACATCGTATCGACATAATTCGATCAAAAATCTTATATATATAAACTCTAACAATTTAAAAATTATATATATATAAACGTAACAGTAATAGATAAAGAAAAAGAAATAACGGTAATAGATGAAGAAAAAGAAATAACGGTAAAAGATGAAGAAAAAGAAACAACAGTAATAGATGAAGGAAAAGAAATAACGGTAAACGATGAAGAAAAAGAAACAATAGTAATGGATGAAGAAGAAAACTAAATAACGGCAAACGGCACTCACTCCTCTTAGGTTTTTTTTTTCATTCTCCTCCTCTCTTCCAACAAGGCAACACATGTATATATAGGGAACAAATTAGGGTTAACACCAAATTGTCAATAATGTCCCTAAAGCCCATTTTAAAGCCCAAACTAAATAATTAGTTAAGAAAAAATAAAATTTAAATAATTTAAAATAATTAAAATAAACTTAAAATAAAAACTAATAATCCTATTGATTCCTAAAATAAAAAATATTATAAAAAGAACAAAATTTTTTTCAATATTTTTTATTTTATGATTTTTTGGATATTTTTATGAATAATTTAGAAAAAAGTGAAAAAAATAATATTTTAAAAAATGATTTAATAAAAATACGAAAATAATAATTAAATAATAATAAAAAACTATTTTTGTTATTTTTTTAAAAAAAGATAGAAAAATTTAGAGTAAAAATAATAAAAAACAAAAAAAAGTGACAAAGGTGAGATTCGAACTCTCAACCTCTCACACTCATAACTCCTTACACATGTCCTCCTGCCAATTGTGCCATTTTTACTTTTTTAAAAAAAAAAATGCATGCCATATGATATTTACCTGCAAAAAGTCAAACGACTACACAAATTTGTTAGTAATTGATTAAATGCAATGAAATGCGACGACAAATCTTAGGGCAAAATTTGGGGTATTACAGTTATTATGATAATATTTCTCACCCAACCTCTCTTTGATGTTGGCAAAAAAAAAATCATGAAGTTTGACTTTGGTTTGACCACAGTTGACCTCAGTTTGACCTTTTAACTGCATTGACTGCTTTTGACTTATCTGATCATCTGACTGAGCAAACCTTTGAGAAAAGTCTTGAAACTTGACATGGGGGTTCTTATACACATATAAGATGTTATGAAGCTCACTTGAAGTCTTGGAAGTCCATTTAGCCTGATTAAAGTCAAAACCCTAGTTTTGGATGCACTGCTTAGGAGGTGCATTGTCTGAGGGAATTGTCAACTCTTCTGACCAATTGTGAATTTTGTGAACCTTGTGAACCTTCTTGGAACACAAAGTCTTGTATTGTGAGGGCAAATTTTGGGGTGCAACAAATACCCGCAAGCAAAGCCACACAGTAACAATACAAGCAGAGGGAGCAACTCAACCTCTAGTGCAATCATGCTCCTAGATTCTACTTATTCTAGATATGGACTTATTCTAATGCATCAGACAAGTCAAACAAAACACAACAATACAGAAAAGAAAAAGAAAACAGATCAACTCCTCTCAACTTCAAGCTTCAGCTCTTCCAACAGCAATCCAGTCTTCAGACTTCAATCACTCTTGACAAATATCAATTTGCTTTTCCAGGTTTCAACCTTTCCACATAAGTTTCAACTTATCTTCTCCCTTTAAGCTTCAGCTTCTTGATCAGCTCCACCTTCAGGCTTCACCTAATCTTCAGGGGTCTTCAAGTATCAACTTGCTCTTGTTGCTCTTCAAGCTTCAGCTGGAATGGCAATACTCAAGGATTCATCCTCTTCAATACTCTTCAATGAAGTCTTCATCTTCAAACTCAAGCTCAACACCTCTCAAGACAATCAAACCAGAGAAAATCACTTACTAGATAAGCTGGGGATATTGAACTGCTTATTTGACCACCAAAGGTGACCTATAAGGGTTCAACATCAAAGGAATGGTTCCCTCAAAAGTTCTACTTCCTAGGTACATCACTTATCCCTCCAAAGGAGAGAGGTGTATACCATGGAAGGACTTTGAATCATAGGGAGGAATGGAGGTGAATGATACCATCCATGTTTAAGAAGGAAATTATCTAAGTCTAAACTCTTCCTAATCCCTAACTCTAAAAAAAAAAAGAAAGAAAGAAGAAATCAAGCTCTCAAGCTCTTCAATGCATCTTCAAGTCTTCTACTATGCTCCACAATGCTCCTTAGAATAATACCAAGCTTCCCAAGCCAACAAAGCAAAGCAACTAAAGCAAACAATGCCCTAAAGGCAACACAAACAATCAACCAATACAAAAATCAACTAAAAATAGTATACTACTATATTAAATCCTAACATAATTTCTAAGGGAACCTACATACCTACCCTTAATACCCATATATGTCCCATAATCTAACTTGTCCTAAAAACCCAAAAATCTAAAGTTATTATGGACCTATGTTGAAGTTTAACCTAATTCTACACAACCTAATATCAACTAATCAAAACTATCCTAAAAATCACCACTAAAATATGGAATAAATCCAGGGGGAACCTAAAACTTATATCTAATTATCCTAAAAAGATTGACCTAAAAATACTAAGGGATCTACCTAAACTAAATTCTACAAGATCATATATCAACTTAAAAGAATATAAAATGCAATTAAAGAAGAAAATATACAAAAAATACTAAAATGCATGAAATGAAAAATGTTTTTATTTTATATTTTTCTAGACAAAAATATAAAGTGGGAGAAAAAACTCCCATCAAAAAATGTTTAATTTTCAATTTAATATGAATTTTCTAACATTTAAATAAAATGGAGAAAAATAAAATGCAAACAATGAGGTTGGGGTGCAGGATGCAACAAAATACAGTTCTAATCACACTTGGGCCCAGACTGGGGGGTGGGAACAAAAATGCGCTAGGCCCAATGTCAAATCAGAAATTAAATGGAAAAACATAAAGAAAATAACAAATCAACGGTGTGAAGAGTAATCAAATTCAGTTCATTATGGATTGGGCTTCAAAAAGGGGGTGGGGGTAGCAATGATCACTCAAGCCCAACACGCCAGGTTTAATGAAACGCGGCGTTTCATTGTTTATGAATCCCTCCCAAAATGAAATTAAATCTGGACCATTGGATTAGGTCTTCAGGTCAAGAGTCAAGCGTGCATCCAACGGACGAGACTTCGTCTTCTTCCCTGAGCTAGGGTTTCGCTGAAACCTCCATGAAAACCAGAGTTCATGCACCAAACTTCCTCCTGCTCGTGTTCCTTCGTTTCCCCGTCAATTTCCAAAATGTAAAACACAAAGTTGCTCAGTTTTCCACGCTGAACACGACCATGGCCTTGAAATACATTGAAATGGTCTCTACTATGGAACCCGATGGTGCAACTCCATTAATCTCAAAATATGATCAATCTTCCACTTCAACCAAACTTAGATTTCTCTACATCAAAATGATCCTCACACTGCCCTAATCAAAATCAGCTATTAATCTTGCATTATCACTCATTATGCCACGAGTTCTTACTCCATCAAGAAATGGTATCCATGACTGAAACTTCACCAATTGACCTTAAACTCTTCAGAATTGATCCCCTAGTTGTCTCTAACAATTCTAAACTAATAACTTAACCTAACCATGCCTAGATTATGAGGGGAAAGAGATTTTGCAAACCTGGCTTCTTGATATGGTAGATGATGAAATCCTTGCTTTCAAGGCTTGAAACTCTTCAAGAATGGTCCTTGGATGATGAAAACTCTACTGTTTGCAAGAATTTTGAAGGAGAGAGTTTGTACTTCAAGATTCGATGATAATTGCTTCTTTGCAAATTCAATGGGAACACCTTCAATCTTCCATCAATGGAGCTTCAATTCAGCATGCACACACTCAGAGGGATCTATGGGATATGTTTGTGAAGAAAAAAAGGATTGCAATGAAGAAGAATGAAGAGATTGAATGTGACTTGCAATGGAGGATTTTGGATTTCACTCTCTCTTTCATGCACCAATTAACACCAACCTTGCATCTGAGCAAGTTACATTCATCTTATAGAGTGGTTTAGACTCATCTAGAACCCCCTAGAACAATCCAATGAGAAATTGATCTTTTCATGTCATGGTATTTTGATTTCTCATTCTCCTTACATGGTATCTCATGCCAAGCATCTCATAACTACCCATTCTGACTTGACTTTATCCCCACATGAGATTTTGGATAAGATACAATGCATAAGTACCTTGCTTATTGAGTTTTGCCTTGTTTTGGTTTGGTACCCTAATATGCAAGCAATCCAATTCCAAAGCAACCCTATGATCCAAGCCTCAAATCAAAATTGTGGCTGAACCATTGTTCTTAGAATGTCATTTGGAGTCAAAATGACCTATTACATGACATGGTTTGGACTTATAACTTGGGATTTCCATTTTTCAAATTCACTTTAATTAACTTATGCCTCATTTTTAGGCCATTTTTATCACTTTTTGATATGAGCCTTTTCAACATCTCATGACCTCCCTAATAGCCTTAAAACATCATTCTAAGCAAGTTTTATGTTGAAGATTTTTCCATTTGAAGCTTGGAAGTAGGAGATATGGCCTTATGCTTGAAATGACCTATAACCTCCAAATGACCAAAATGCCCTTGACTTGTCAAAGCCATAAGTTGAGTTCTACAAATCCTATCAAGGACTTCTAGTACTCTCTAGAAAGCTAAGAATATGCCCTTAAACATTCATGTTGACCAAGAATCCATAGGAATCATCCTACTAGGGAAAACGTTGTCTGCAAGTTGGGTGACTTTCAAGGACCCAGATTCACATACCTCAGATGACCTGTAATTTGTCAAAACCATAACTTGAGCTCCAAAAATCCTATCAAGGACTTCTACCACTCAAATTAAATCTAAGAACAAGCTCTACAACATTCATTTTATGGGGAAGATGAGATGACAATCACATCTTGAGCTAAACTGCCTTGAAGATAGGGATCAAACTAGGGGATTTTACACTGTCAATCCTTAGAAACCCTAGCTTGAAACTTCTCAAACTCCTCAATCATGATGAGTTGGTATAGGAATAATCCTTATAACACTTCAATACATCATTCCATGATCACATGGCTCTTGGATTGGGTCTCAACCCTCTCCAAATCATCAGTTGGCCTAGGGTTGACCCAGTCAAACCCTAATTCCACCACTCATGGCTGAATCTTCTGAATTCTTACACAATGACCTCTCTAGGCTTCATGATGGCTTTCAAGACATATCATAAGCTTTCTCAAAGCTTCAAGTTCATCCTCATGGTCTCAGAATCATCTGAGGAGCTCCCACAACTCTCAAGCTATGAGGCTCACAACCTTGGTTTCAACCAATCTGTCTGAGGATCTCTTGAGTTCTCTGACAAAGGTATCAACCTTTGAACATTTGAATAGCCTTCTTGGCTAGCTTCAAAGTCTCATATAACTCTTGATGGATAAATAAATGTTGGTCAAATTTTGGGGTGCAACACATATCACCTTGACCCTAACATGAAACTTGTAGAGCATGTTTCTAGATTTCTTTTGAGTACTAGAACTATTTCATATGATTTCTAGAACTCAAGTTATGATGCTGACAAGTTACAGGTCATCAGAAGAATGTGATTTTGGTCAACAAAAGTCAACCAACTTCCAAGATATTTTTGAGCTAGAAGGATGTTTCTCCTCACTTTGACCCAAACATGAAAGTTGTTCCTCATGATCTTAGCTTTCCAAAAAGTACTAGAAATCCTTCATCTGATTTCTAGAACTCAAGTAATGAAGCTTGCAAGGAAGAGGTATTTTCGGAAAGTAAGATTACAGGTCATTTTCATTATAGGTCCATTTCACTATCTTGCACACTTCAAATGAAACTTTGCCTAACATGAAACTTGCTCCAAATGGTACCAATTTCATATTGAAACACTCACTTAAGATGAATTTGGCTTGGATTGAAGAACTGGTGTGAAACTTTTTCATGAAGAAAGCTTAAAAAGGGGAAATTGCAATTAATTAATTTTGAACCAAAACAAGTCATGTTTACGCATTTTTTGAGTCACAAAGATGTATCAAACAAGATGCAAGAATTGGTTTTGAGTTTTGGTATGGTTTTCACGTGTAATTTCATGGCAACTTTAATTTAAATTTTGACAAACCAATCTCAACCATGTGATCAAACCAAGGGTTGAATGCCATCCACATTATAAAAGTGAAGTTCCAGCAATGATTTTGAATGAGAAACAAGGAGAATTAAGGCTTTTTCACGTATGCATGAGCATGAAAAAGTGGAATTGGGCATTTTGCAAATTCACACAATTGAGCTGCAATTGGGCCTCCAATTGATTCCCAACCCATCATATATAATGTGTAAATGAATTTTGAGCATTCATTCATGCTAATTTGTGCTCAGAAAGCTCAAGAACAGTTGGAGTAAGCAAGCCAAATTCCAAAATCGTGAATCATAATTGAGGAGTTTTCAAAGCAATTCAAGGTCAAATTTATCTTGCTCAAGCTTCCTTGAGTGGATTTGCAGAGTTTCATCAAGCTTCACCATCATTTCAAGGTTGAGTGGAAACACTCCACTAGGTAAGCTTCAATTCAACTTTTCTCTCTGTATGTGATGCAATTGAGTGCCATTTTTGCATAATCATGATCTATGAACTGTGTAGATCGTTTTTGGATAGTATTTGTTCTTGTTTGTGTTGCTTTGTGATTTAAGCTCCAAACTGTTTGGCTTCGATTTTCTATGTTTATGAACTGAAATTGAAAATGGACCATGGATTCGTGTTCTATGTTGCATGAGGATGAATTTGGACTTTGATTTTGTGTGTTTTGGTGATGTTTGGATCCACCTGAGTTTGGATGTAGCCGGAGAAGATGACCGAAGCCACCGTGCTCCGGCCACCTGGTCTTCTCCCTCTCTTTTCATGTTTAAAACCAGCCTGAGACACGTGTGCTTGCCTGATCCCTTGGATGTGTTTACTTTTTGATCCAACTGCCACTAACACACCTCACCGTGCACTCTTTGTTGACCTCATCCACTGGATTTGTCCAAAACTATGTGTTTCATTAAACGCTGGTGGACTTGGGCCCTCAGTTGCTTTTGGCACACCCTTCAAGCCAGGCCCAACTGTTTACACGCAATTTTATTGCTATTCACACCGTGGTTTTGTTTTATTTCATTTTATTTTCTTTTCTTTTTTATTTTTGTTTTGATCTATTTTGAATTAATTCATTTTAAAATGCTTCCAACATTGATAAAATTCACAAAAAATATTTTCTGGATAGTTTGAGATGTCTTTTATTTTATGAAATTTTTATTTTATTTTTTAAAATTATTTTTCATTTAAAAATGAACTAATCAACTGGAAGTGTTTTATTTGACCTAATTCTTAACATGTTCTTGTTCTTGTTTGGTTTTTGCATTTTCCTTTTAATCCAATGACTGAAAATCAATCCTCATGTACATGATGAGCTGATTGATTTTTGAGGACCATTTTTCCCCTGTTTGGTTGACTTTTGGTTTGACTTTGACCTTGTTTTTGTTGACCCTGGATAACCCTCTCTCAAATTGGTGCATCCATGTGAATCAATTTCTTTGATGATGATTTGAGATGACTTTGGTTATGATTTCTTGGCCTCTATTTGCCAACAAGTTTGTGAGCTTGTGATATTTTATTTGGCTTTTTTTTAATCATTTTCCTAATTTTGAGGTAACTTGCAAGTCAAGTTACCCCAAAGGAAGGTTCATACATACACATTGACCTAGTTTGTCTTGGATATGACTTTGATGGATCCTTTGAGCCTTCAATTCCTTTTGATTCATGTTGCTAGCATGTTAAGGTTGCTGGTTTCTTAATTTTAGGTCATGATATTATGTTTTGCTTGTTCAAACATGTGCTTCTTTTTTAGTTTCCGTTTAGGGTTTCCATATGTGGTTTGTTCGCTTTCTTTGGTGTAAATGCTTGCATTTTCTTTTGGTTTGATTGCCTTTGCTTTTGAACTCTTTTCTCTCATCCCCTCTTCTGTCCCGTGACCTTGGAGTCTCATTTAAGGTGGCTTAGTCCCTCCTTAGGAGGTACTTGAAGCATACCTAAAATGATGAATCCTTGAGGACTCCTTTGTGCTTTCTTTTACACTTTGTTTGTGATGCTTATGGTTGAGTGCATATTATGAGTTCCTTGTTGTCCTCATATAGCCTCCCATCCTCACTTTTTATTTTAAGCTTTCCTTTCATTTGATTTGGCTTTTGGCACTTGTGGTTGATGTTGTTTGACTTAGGTCGTTTCATCCCACTTTGGGTGCATTTTTGTGTGGTTTCTTCTTGTTGTTTTATTTCACTTTGTGCATTTCTTTCTCTCTTCTTCTTATGCATACTCATATTCATGCTTGAGGTTGAGATGAGCTTGTGGAGGCTACTGCCCCACACATATTTCCTACCTCACTTTCATCCTATTTGTGCATTCTATGCTTGCATGTTTGCATTTTCAAGTTCTTTCTTCTCCTTCTTCTTTTATCTTTCTTCCCTTAGGATTTCTAACCTCTCTTGAAGAAGAGAGGTTATGATAGACATTAGGATCAAACCATACATGATAACATTAGGTAGTTCCCTTTTGTATCCCAACTTTAAGTCCACTTTGCATGACAACTTTTAGGATTGAGTTAGTCCCCCTTTAGTGTGTTCTTTCTCTCCTCATCTTCAAACATTCTCATAAAACACATAATGAAGAATAACAAATGTTTTACGCTACGAACCTTAAGCTACTTGGGGAATGGTGATTAATTGGCTTCCTCTCAATTGCCTAGAGTGTTTAGTATACACCCTTAGGGTGATATGCGACGCATTCGCTCCTAAGTCATAGCCTCTAGTGCAACATGAGTTACAAATCAAATTCAAAACACTTCTTCTCTAAAAAACACAAAAACACTTGAAATCTTTTTCATCTTTCGGGATCTTAATCAAGGAAAATATTTTCAGATAAAAGAGTGTTGTTAACGTTTAGTTCTACCGCAAACGGTAATGCCTAAGTCTCCAATGGTCGAGCTGCATACACCAACTCCTAGAACTACTTGTTAACCTTACTCGGGCCTAAAAGCTTTTGAACCAATATGTGGTCTTTTTTAGCCCGAACTACGTTTGCTCTAATCTTTCATACCAGAGGAAAGTACATAGGCACAGGTCGTGATGTCTTGGCGAGCAACCTTCCCCCTTTCACCCGTAGTTAGCCGAACTACGTTGACTCTGACATTCCCATTGCACAAGGGAATACGTAGGCACAGAGCGGCGATGCTCTGCCGAGTCTCTTTTCTTTTCTTTTGTCCCTGAGACCTTTAGCTAGATAGATGATCACCCTTTTAGATAGACAATAAAGCATGGATCCCGTCGAGTACGACGGACATGAGGGGTGCTAATACCTTCCCCTTGCGTAACCGACTATCGAATCCAGGACTTGGTTGCGATGACCTCGTCTTTTCCCTTTTCGTCAGGTTTTTCCGATCGTTTCCTTTCCCTCTCTTTGGGATAAATAACGAAAGGTGGTGACTCTTCTATTTTTCGCTGGGTGTTTTTCGCAGTTGCGACAACTGGCGTCTCTGCTGGAGACTCTGGTTCCCTACGCGAGTCAATCCTAGCGCTTGTTTGTTTATTTTTGGGTGTTGTGTATATGTACTTTATTTACTTTCCCGCATTTATTTTTCAGCATCATATATCATTATTGCTGTGTTGTGGGGATGGAAGTTCTGATGAGTGATAAGCCGGACCTGGGCTTGAGTACAAACCTAACATTAGTAGTGGAGACTAGTGGGGGGCCTGTTTTCTTAGTAGACACAGTTCCCCATGAAATTCACGCTAAGACGAGATTCTCTTTGATGATTTCTTTTTTGGCCCTTAGGGCTCGAGGGGATTCTGGATCTGAGGGTTGTTGACTATGAGGACCGATCATCTGTGATTCAGCTAAGTGAGGCCTCTTCGTGAGATGATGATGCCAAACTAGAAATGGTGAAAGTATCATCATTTCTTGAAAGTCTGTGACGCTGATGAACGCATAGGATGCCAAACCTTATCATTGGATAGGTCCATACCTGTGAGAGGGATTGGGTTATGCAGGAAACCTTGGCTTTCAGACTACCCGGTTTGTTACCGTGTGAATTTGTGTTCCTGTTATCAATGGGTCCTATTGTCAGTACTTTGTTCTTGCTAAAGTGGAGCGCTGGTTCTTCTCGATCAACAACACAACAGTCTTCCTGTTTGCATTTTCATCTGCATTTCATTAACATGTATTTATGTTGCAGGTGCATATTTCCTCAGCGATTCTAGTGATCTTGTTATGGAGCCTTTGAAGAGAACATTAGCTTACAGGTTCCCTACCCCAGATGTCAGTTCTTTGTGGAGTTTGATTTCTATGGCCGACAGGGAGGTGATGGAGGATTTTAGGCAGTCTTATGGGAGGTTGGTGAGGTTTGTCTGCAAGCCTTAAGCATATGAGATCAGTGGTGTCTATACTCTTCTGCAGTTCTATGATGCCCAGCTGAGATGCTTCGTCTTTCCTAACTATGTCCTGACTCCTACCCTAGAGGAGTATGCTGAGATGTTAGGGGTACGTATTATTGATTAGATGCCATTTGTCCATGTTGATGCTGAGCCTGATCTGGCTAAGCTCGCTGCTATATTGCACCTAGATGCTTCAGAGTTGAAGGGGAAGCTGATTAAGAGGAGTGGGACATATGGTTTTCTTTTGCCTTTTCTGGTGGAGAAAGCTCAGCAGTTCGCCAAGGATAGGTATTGGATTGTGTTTGGCGCCATTCTAGCTCTTTGTATATACGGCGTTGTACTGTTTCCTAATCTTCTAGACTTTGTAGATGTGGATGCTTTCTACTTCCTAGCTTCAGTGAATCCGGTACCCACACTTCTCGGAGATGTTTATCATTCTGTGCACCATAAGAATGAGAACCGAAGGGGAAAGAATGTATCTTGCTGTGTCCCTTTATTATACAGGTGGTTTTCTAGTCACATGCCTGTTGCGGTGAAAATTGGATAGCAAGCTATTAATTAACTTGAACCTTATTTCTTTTACAACCGATCTTTAATTTATCCAAAGGAAAGGTCTCAAGAAAGAAAAACCTTCTTCGCGATGTAAACAACGCTTAAGAGATTCGGGGGTCGGGGGTTAGTTATACCTAGGGAAGGTGTTAGCACCCTAAGCATCTGTAGTATTCTACAGGAACCTTTTGTTTGATTGATTGCTAAGTTTGTGAATTGTACTATGGTTTGGGATAAGGTAAAATAAACAAAGGCCTAAGTGGTTTTCTAAGTTTGCTCGCAAAGACGTCGCATCTTCTGCCTACATATCTTGACTAGGATAGAATCAGAGCAATCGTAGTTCGCCTTACAAGGGAAAGAACACTTGATGACGATCAAGGTTCAATGGGGAACAAACATGATAATATTTGTGTGGAGTTTGACAAAACTCCCTATTCTAAGTTATAGAAGGGGAAAGTAAGAGATCATGACGATGATTCTTACACAGAGTTGACGAACTATTTCCTAGGGTTCTAGTTGAAGAACGCTCCTAGTACGGGTGGGTCTTTTAGACTTAAGCAAAGTCTGGGGCTTCTAATCTAAGGTTGAAAATGACTTAACAAAGTCAAGGGTGTTATTGAATAAGTTATCCATGACATCGAGGGTCAAATGGACAGACCTTCCTTTGGAGGAAAAACGGGGAGACGACTTGGACGAGAACTAACGAGTTTCGTCGCTTCGGGATAAAAGAAAATAGAATGCTAGACAAGATGACAATCAAGGTAAAGCATAATCATGGTTACAACCAATTAAATATAAAGAGATGGTGAGAATGAAATATGATGATAACCTTTAACAGATGAAAATAACGGGTACTGCGGCGACATTTCGCACTCGGTGAAATCATCAGATAAAAATGGTAAAAACTAAGAAATAAATCCTAGCATGTTAACTAACATTTATAGGCATGGATTCAAACAAGTATCAAGAAAAATATTGAAAGGAATCACATGAACATTCATCTGAAACTAGGTAAACGATCGCGTAAATGCGCACAACTTGTACATAAACAAAGTAAGTGATAAAATATGCAAACATCAAAAATAAAAACATGGAATTAAAGTACACATTAATACGAGCACAACAAAAAAAGAACGGACGAAAAACGATGAAAAACGAGTGAGATACAAAATTTTGAAGTTTACATGAAAAATAACAAAAAAGAATAAAAGAGTTGCCCTCCTCAGGGGTCAAACTCAGGACAAGAGGGTACAAGGCGCATGGTCATACCACTGGGGTGGCTATACATCCATTGATGAATCCACCCCTAATAATTAATAAGGGTAGTTTCGTGACTATGGCTGGGCAAAAAATTACAAAAACAATGCAAATACGTTTTGTACCGTAACTTCCTAACCGTTTATCGAAACGAGACAAAATTTATATGTATCTGGGGTAGAATTAAACAAGGAACATGATAGTGGTGGTAGTTTTCCAAAATTCTCAATGTGGTGAAAAATTCGACAGCTGCTGCATTTAGGTTCAAAGTTGCATTTTCTCATGGGTAGCCTCACACGCTCATGCTCAAACCATAGCAAATGTACACACATCATAGATAAATGATAATGAATGAATGCAGCTCATCCTTGGGGCTGAAACTGGTCTGTTATGAAAAGTCACACACAAAATGCAAAGATGACATGGATTATGCATGAACATGTGGAATTTCAGCTTAAGGCAAACATTATCTACAACAAGGTTACACACACCTCAGGTAAGTACAAAGGAGTGATTCTAAACTATCTTTGTAGTTAAAACTGAACTGTCATGATAAGTCACATGCAAAATGCAAAAGAATGACATGAGATCATGCATGAAATGTGGAATTTCAAGCTTAAGGCAAACATTGATCAATTCCACCTTCTGTACACCTCTAATGTAAGTTAAAGAATGAGTCTTGATTGAAAAATAGAGGGTTGCACTGACAGTGTGGATTTTGGTAATCAAAGTGCATTCTCTTGTGTGTGAACATGCATTTCAATGTGTGATTTTTGTTCCAAGCAGTTTTAACTTCAAACAACTATGCAAACACTTTACAATTGATGAGTATGGAGTGTTAGATCAATCATTTCAATGGAAAATACACTGATGCAAGAAGTGGTGTGTGATATGTCATTTTTGTGAAGAAAATGCATCTTGAAGGGTGAGTTTCCATGACAGTGAGTTTTTGTGCAAAATGATCATGCTAACACCCCAACAATGATCAATATGAAGTGTGTGTGAAGTGGTTTGAGTGAAAAACAAGTTCTAAGCAAAAGTAGCACTTAAGTTGCATGAATGTGTATGAAAAATGGCCTTTGAAACATGAAATTCACAACAGATTATTTTTAATGTAAAGCAGTGAGACTAGCATATTCCAAATGGTATTCATGAGATGTTTCAATGTAATCTTGATGCAAAAAACCAAATTGTGGCAGAAATTGACATTTGTGTGGTTTGATGAGTTTGATACATTTGTGTACAATATGTGAATCATGAATTTGTGTGCAAACAGAGCAAGTAAATACACAAACATACTCCTACTGCACATTGAAACTTGCCTTGATGCTAACATCCAAGTTTAAATGCTTTATGCAAAAAGTGAAGTTCAACTGCTAGGGTATGTTTTGGCAGTAGCAACACTTTCTTTTTACTAGCAGCAAAACACCAATGAATCAATCTAAATGATCTTCAATACCAAAGTTTAATTTCATGACAGCAAGACAAATTAGAAACCACAACCAACACACAAATCTTAACAGAGCTCATGCTTGCAGCAGGTGATGAAACAGTAGGCAAACATACCAATACACACAACTGGAATGTAATTTACAAATTGAAACAAAACCACTCCACATCAGTTTTATAATTGAACATGAACTCTACTAAATCTGAAGCAATTAACTAATTGACAAGGATAGCCTCAAACTGAATACGGTATAGGACTGCATCAAAACATCAAGGCAAATTGAACACATATGCTTATAAGTCACAAGTATGCCAACCAATGACTTTGGGGTACCTAAGTTGTTCTAACATAACTGTCACAGAAAAGAGGAGTAAGCTACAAGAGTAATCCATGAGAATGCACCAAAACTGTTTCAGACAGTATATCAATAACTCATAATACATTCATATGACAAGAACAAATCCAATGTACACCTTCAGAATCAATGGAAGCTTATATTCATTAAACAGCAAAATGCCATGTTGAATCATTAACAACCACAACTTCAAATTTCACATACAAATGCAAAAAATATGAAAATGAGGTGAAAGTTCATAGGGGCCAGTCACATACCTCTTGTAGATTCTTATAAGTAATCTAGAATGGTTAAGAAAACCAGAGATTCTTTACTTCACTTCTTGGCCTTGGTTCTTGCTTCAACTTTAAGTAATAATGCACTTTTCATGCTAAATGAAAATATGTGAGTTTCTAATGGTTGATAGGTGCTTGAACAGTTGAGAGATGTTATTTGTGAGGTGTATGAGTGATCAAACCCTCAAGAAAAGGCTTGGAGCAAAATTTGGAGATTTTTGTAGCTTTGGTCAAAGTATGAAAGGTAGAAGTTTGACTTTTTGATCTTTGAGGTTTCTTGGTGGTTTAAGGGATCACACACCTTCTATATGGTATTTAGAAGTTGTGTGGAGGGTGTTTGAAGTGTTGGAAAGAGTAGAAATGATTTTGAGCAAATTTCACTTCATGACATATTTTGGTGTTTTCATGGATTTTGTGACTTTTGAGATTTTGAAGCAAGGTGAAGGAATTGTAATGACAGAGCTTCTCTATAGGTTTTATCAGATGAATTGTCTTAAATGAGGTAAATGAGCCCTCCTTTTATAGAGAAATAGGTTGAGGTGCTTGCTAGAGACTTTACTTCATCATGAAGCAAGCTTGGAGATATTTTGAAACAAACCTCCCTTGGAGGGTTTTCCACTTGCTCTGCTGCAAGACCATTTTTTCAAAGTTCCTTAATGATTTCTGATGTGTTTTACAGCCTAGAGATCATAGGGAAGGGGCTGGTACAACCTTCCCACTTTACACCTCATGCTTGGAAGTGTAACTTGTCCACTTGCTCCACTTGCAAGGCAATGGACTCAAGCCTTTGATTTTGGGCTATTCTGCATAATTCTCTTTTGTTTCATGCTACATACATCTCATACATCAGATACAACAAGTTGGATCAAGAATATTTGGCAAAATTGGTGAAAGAAATCAATCTTGAATATTCAGCCAATGTGGGACTAAAGTGTGAAACCTCCAACTTTGCACCTATGTAACTTTCTGCTCATAACTCCTTTTGGGGACTTCTAATACTTTTTGGAAAGCCCTCATGTAGATCTACAACATTCGTGTTTTCCAAGAAATCAAACTACAATTGGAACTAGGTGAAAAATCCTCTCAAAGTTGGTTGCACACAAGCTTTTCAAGTGAAAATAACTTAGAAATTTTCTAAGTTATTTTCCCTTCTAGGAATGTTTTTGCTTCTATCTCAAAAAGTATGCATTTTCTGGTTGTGGACTAGTATGGGACTTTTGTAGGACTTGTCAATATCTTTCCAATGAGCTTGGAACCATCTCATTTGAGTGTGTGGTTAAGGAGTTAGGGTTTAGCCCCTTTTGAAACCCTAATTTCCCGATTTTCGATTACTCTCACATCCTTGATCCAATGATCATGAAAATTGATATGCAAGTCCATTATTACATAAGGAACAACTTTGCTTCACAACTTGAAGGCCAATTCTCAAAATTTGGAGAGTTGACTTTTTGGTCAACCGTACGATCAATCGGTGCCGATTGAGTCGTCTGTTGACATTTCGGACATCCCGAGACTTTGACACTTCTTGAATAGACTTCAATAGACTATATGAACTCCATGGACCTCAATTCCACCATTACAACACCTTCCAACATCAAAGTCAAACCACAGTTGACTTTTCACTAGTTAAAAACCCTAATCGGGGCCTCCCTACTGCACTGTCTTTTATTCTGAACTGATTTCCTCAAATTGGATTCTTACTTGACTTTGGTATTTATGTTTGATTTCATTACATGAATTACCTAGCCCAAAATTTTGATTGATCATTCCTTTGTTGTCTTGAATTTGTCGGCGCAGAAACCCTAATTCACCTGTAACTTTGACAAACAAAAACTTGCACTGGATTAGGGTTAGATAATGCATGATCATGCTTCTACAATGATAATGAGAATTTAAGGGGTCAAAATTTGGGGTACAACAGTTGCCCCTATTTAAATATCTTCACTAGATGGGGAACGTGAGATGACAATCCTCGTTTGAATCGTAGTGAAAGGTATTTAAATATAGATAACCGAAAATTTTGTCCCTTAGATATGATGTCATGCTAAAGGACAAGTTATGACATCCCATGGACTCTAAATGATGCTTTATGATGCTTGAATGCAAACAAAACAGACGCAAAGATAATAATAAAAGAAACAGTAAAACAACCAATGACAAATGCGAGGACTCGACACTGGGGACTCGTACTGGGGAAAACTAAATTAACAGTTCAGACATGACTGATAATGTAAGAAGGAAAAATTCACATGGGGAATAGGCAAATCCAATAAAGATGACAATCTTTTTGGAAAAGAAGTACTTCACCGGGGAGAAGAATAGACTTTCACTAGGGAAAAGGAGATATTCTTACTGGGGAGATGGAGACTTAATTCCACTGGGGGGAAGGAGAAAAGCAGACTTCACCGGGGAAGCAAAAGACTGGATACAACCTCACTGGGGATGATCAGATGAGGAACTTCCTATAGCGAAGAGTTCAAACGGGATCTTCAGGAATGGACTAGAAACAAGACTAAGCACACTGGGGATACTAGTGACGACTAGATCTCCGGGACTTGACTAGGAACATGGATCACTAGGGATATATCCTCAGCTTCTGTAAATAGTTCACACAGTGCTGGTAATCAAGAAATGTCCTGGGGAAATTGGTAACGACCAGAATTCCAAGTAATGTCAGTGACGACAGGTCTTTTAATGGTGATTGGTGACGACCAAATCAGGGTATCGATGACAATTGGTTATGAAACAATGCCAGTTACGACTGGATTTTTAATGAAGATGGCGACGACCATGCTGGGGAATACCAATGACAATTGGTTACGAGGATGCTAGTGATTACTAGATCTTAGCTAGGGTGTTGGTAACGACCAAAACGAAACAGATTCCAATAACGATTAGACTCTAGATGATGATACCAGTTACGACTGGGTTTCAAAGGGAAAAATTGGTGACAACCAACAAGATACCAATGACGATTGGATTTAGGCAGTGCCAGTGACGACTGGACTTCATGGGGAGAGTTAGTAACAACTAACAAGATGCCAATAACAATTGGAACAATACCAGTGACGACTGGATTCCCCGGGGAAAGGTTGGTAACGACCAAACCAAGAGGCGTCAATGACAATTGGACTTTTAAACAGTGCCAGTGACGACTGGACTTATACGTGGATTTGTTAGTGACGACTAACGAGATACCAATGACAATTGGATTTAGATAATGCCAGTGACGACTGGGCTTAAAAGGAAATAGATGGTGACGACCAAATGAATGCCAACGACAATTGGTTTGAACAAAATGCCAGTTACGACTGGACTTATACTTGGAAATGAAGCAAGTAATAACTTAGACTTCACGGGGATTGATAGATGTCACCGACTCGGGGAACAAACGAATCACACTGATCCCATGATGAGGGGTGTACGTAGACTTGGGAAATAAACCCGAAGACCTACTGGGGAATAGAGCCCGTAGGTAGATTTTGCTGAGGTGAATTCAAACAGATATCCAGAAATACTTCGCTGGGGAAAGAACCTTCATATCCTCACAAGAAATCCTGAGGGATAATCTTCAATCTTGATAACCATACATGGCCAAAGGACTCTTCGTCGCTCAACTTGCTAGCATTTCATTGGGGAATGTAAATTCTGACTGTGTATCAAGACTCCTGCTACCCTGAAGTTTCGGGGAAGTATGATTTTCCTCGAGTCTTTCCACAAGTTAAAACATTTTGTTAAATCTTTCCAAGTTATTTTCAAAAATTTGGACTTTAATGCTCTAAAAAAAATCGTTGACTAACGAACAGTATTTTGCATAACAAAGAAAATAAGGAACTGATAATTTGCACAAGAAAGAAAAGCTCAAAAGGATGATTTTATTTAAAGGATGAAATCTTGCCAATGACAATATTCCATGGAAATTTTACAAGTAAAATGGCAAAAGTGGATAAGGTTACATTGAATCATGTGACCTAACTATCCCTAAAGACTAGAATTCTCCAAGATCCTTGCTTCTGACGAGAGCTGTTGAGATGAATCTTTGTTGAGTCTGCAGTGTTGATGACTTCGTCTGATGCAGCGAAACGCCTTTGTCCCTAATTTTTGCCTGGATCGCCCATTCGGGTTTTCAATCCACCGGGACGCTCATTTTTGCCTAAGCCGCCCTTTCGGGTTTTCAACTTAGCGAGCTTTTTGATTTCTTTTCTCTTTTTTCTTTTCTTCTCTTTTTCTTTTTTACCCTAACTTTTGCATAAACCGTTTTTTGGATTTTCCGGTTTATCGGGTACTTTTTAGGCGTAATATTTCCGAACTGCGTCAGAGTTTATCGGGTGTGTGAGTTGTTCTCCGTCCATGGTAATAAGGATCAGTGAACCTCCGGAGAATACTGTCTTCACAATAAAGGGGCCATTGCAATTAGGCATCCACTTCCCTCTTGCGTCTTTGTGAACTGGTAAGATCTTCTTGAGCACAAGTTCTCCTTCGCGGAACTCTCTGATACGGACCTTTTTATCGAACGCTCTCTTGATTCTTTTTTGATACAACTGGCCGTGACACATCGCAGACATGCGCTTTTCATCGATGAGATTCAGCTGATCAAATCTTTCTTTAATCCATTCTGCCTCTTCTAACTTGGTTTCCATGATGACTCTGAAGGATGGTATCTCGACCTCGATGGGAAGAACTGCGTCCATTCCATATACCAGAGAAAAGGGAGTTGCCCCTGTGGAAGTGCGGACGGAGGTTCTGTATCCGTGCAGGGCAAATGGTAGCATTTCATGCCAATCTTTGTAAGTTTTAACCATTTTCTGCAAGATCTTCTTGATGTTTTTATTTGCAGCTTCCACAACTCCATTCATCTTTGGACGGTAAGGGGAAGAGTTGTGGTGTTCGATTTTGAAATCATCACATAATTCTTTCATGACTTTGTTGTTCAGATTGGTGTCGTTGGCTGTTATAATTCTGCTTGGGATCCCGTAACGACAGATGATCTCCTTTTTAATGAAGCGAGCCACCACTTGACGTGTAACGTTGGTGTAGGATGCAGTTTCAACCCATTTTGTGAAATAGTCAATGGCCACCAGAATGAAATGGTGTCCATTTGAAGCTTTTGGCTCAATTGCCCCAATCATGTCAATCCCCCACATAGAGAAAGGCCATGGTGACGACAGTACATTCAACAGTGTTGGAGGCACATGCATTTTGTCCGCGTAGATCTGACATTTGTGACATTTTCTGGCGTACTGAATGCAGTCGGTTTCTAAAGTTAACCAATAATAACCAGCTCTCAAGATCTTTTTGGACATGGCGTATCCGTTGGCGTGAGTACCAAACATTCCTTCATGAGCATCTTTCATTAACAAGTCCGCTTCTCTTTTGTCAACACATCTGAGTAAGACCATATCATGATTTCTTTTGTAAAGTACACCATTGCTGAGGAAGAATTTGGATGCTAATCGTCTCAGTGTTTTCTTGTCAAGTGTTGTAGCATCTGCGGGATATTCTTGTTTCAACAGATAATTCTTTATATCATGATACCAGGGTTTTCCATCGGTTTCTTCTTCAATCATTTGACAGTAAGCAGGCTCTGTCTTGCGTTCAATTTTGATAAGTGTTCCATCATTGACATCTCTAGTTTTCCACATCGAGGCCAGCATGGCTAAGGCGTCGGCGATGTGATTCTCTGCTCTTGGAACATGTTTAAAGGTGATTTCGTCAAAATACTTGATCGTTTCAACGATATAAGCTCTATAAGGGATCAGGTTTTCATGTCTTGTCTCCCATTCACCTGTGACTTGGTAAATAACCAAAGCTGAGTCTCCACTGACTTCGAGATTTTTGATTTGGAGATCAATGGCTACTTCGAGACCAAGGATACACGCTTCGTATTCAACAATGTTGTTTGTACAATCAAAGTCTAGTCTGGCTGTAAACGGAGTGTAACCACCTTCAGGATTCATTAAGACTGCACCTACGCCATGTCCGCTATAATTGGAGGAACCGTCGAACATCATCTTCCACCAAATATCTGTCTGTTGACCTTTGTCAGAACTTGTTTCTTCACAATCTTTCACTAACATGATATCTACATCCGGAAAATCAAACTTCAGAGGTTCATAATCTTCGACAGGTTGATCTGCGAGATATTCTGATAACACACTGCCCTTGATAGATTTCTGAGCCACATATTGAATATCATATTCTGATAGTAGCATATGCCACCGGGCGAGTCTTCCGGTTTATGCAGGTTTCTCAAAGATGTACTTTATTGGATCCATTTTCGAGATCAACAAAGTGGTGTGACAAATCATATACTTCCTCAAACGCTTAGCGGCCCATGCTAAAGCATAACAAGTCTTTTCTAGGAGTGAGTATCTGCTTTCACAATCAGTAAATTTCTTGCCCAGATAATAAATGGCATGCTCCTTCCGTCCGATTTCGTCTTGCTGGCCCAGAACGCAACCCATTGAATTTTCAAGTACTGTCAAATACATAAAGAGAGGCTTTCCCGGAACAGGTGGTATCAAAATTGGAGGTTCTTGGAGATAACCTTTGATTTTATCGAACGCTGTTTGACAATCAGAATTCCATACAACTGTTTGACCCTTTCGTAACAACTTGAAGATCGGTTCACAGGTAGGGGTCATATTGGAAATGAACCTGGATATGTAATTTAACCTGCCAAGAAAACTTCTAACCTGATTTTCGGTCTGCGGAGCTGGCATGTCTTGAATGGCACGGACTTTGTCTGGATCCACTTCAATCCCCTTGTGGCTGACAATAAAACCGAGTAATTTTCCTGATCTGACTCCGAAAGTGCACTTTGCGGGATTCAATCTCAACTGATATTTCCAGAGTCTTTTGAATAACTTCAACAAATGTTCTAGATGGTCTTTTTCGTTTTGAGACTTGGCGATCATATCGTCGACATATACTTCTATTTCTTTGTGCATCATGTCGTGGAACAAAGCCACCATAGCTCTTTGATAAGTTGCGCCTGCATTCTTTAGACCAAACGGCATTACTTTATAACAATACGTCCCCCACGGAGTGATGAAGGTTGTTTTTTTCCATGTCGTCAGGATCCATTTTGATTTGATTGTAACCAGAGAAACCGTCCATAAAGGAAAACACTGCAAACCGAGCTGTATTATCTACCAAAGTATCAATATGTGGTAAAGGGAAGTCGTCTTTCAGACTGGCTTTGTTTAAATCTCGATAATCTACACACATCCTAACTTTTCCACCCTTCTTTGGTACAAGAACAATATTGGCTACCCATTCTGGATATTTGGAGACTGCGAGAAATCCTGCATCAATCTGCTTTTTTACCTCATCTCTGATTTTGAGAGCCATGTCGGGTCTGGTTCTTCTGAGTTTCTGTTTAACCGGCGGGCATTCAGGTCGGAGCGGTAGCTTGTGAACTACTATATCTGTGTCTAGTCCCGGCATATCTTGATACGACCACGCAAACACATCCAAATATTCTCTTAGAAGTTCTTCTAACTGTTGTTTTACCTTTGCCCTAAGGGCTGCCCCGATCTTGACTTCTTTTTTGTCTTCTTCAGTGCCAAGATTAATGACCTCCAAATGTTCCTTGTGTGGCTGAAGCTCGGTGTACTCAGACTGTGCCCATCTTGTCAGTTCCTCAGGGACTTCAAAATCTTCATCCTCGTCTTCGGCTTGGTATATTGGGGAATCCACGTCTGCGAGGTTACAGGATTCAATGGGGTTATGATCATCACTGCATGTTTGAAGGGTTTACTTTATTAAAACACACAACAACAAATGCAACACATACAGAGAAAGAGAAAATTGTTTTTGTTTTGGTTTTTTGTATTTCCATTTTTCTTTCAAAGTAAAAGCAAAAAGACGGTAAAGAAACAACACGAGGAATTTTAACAAAATAGTCCATTCTCATTGATATTTCTTTGAAAGCATGGGGCCCTTACAAAACATTCCTATAGCCTTGGGCACGGCTATGGAGATTTTAAAATAACAAAGAAAGAAAACAACCAATTACTTTAATTCGGGAAAAACTACAGGAACTTCGACAGCTTCCCAATTGTTCAAAGCAGCTTTGTCATGATACACTAGTTGTCATATGTCTTCATCTTCAAGATTTCCTTCCACGGCGTTGATTTGAAAACCGCCACTGACGAATATTTCTTGAATAGCCTTTGGCCGGCTGTTGTCATGCATCGGTTCTTCACCTTGAGTTGGTTTGTAACCCAACTCCTGGCGGTTCATCTTCGGCTTTACCTCAATGACTTCTCCCCATCCCGCGGGAGTGCCTTCTTCCAGCGTAGCTTTGGCGCTTTGAGCGATGCGAAAGTTGGACCACTTTTTGCCACCGTCTCCTCTATCATCACTGTGTTTGCTATTTCTAGTGCTTGGAATGACGTCTCTAGCACGTCCTCTTCTGCTTCAATGTACCGGAACGATGAAAGATTACTGACCATTAACTCCTCCTCACCATGAACAATTATTAGCTTATCATTTACCACAAACTTCATTCTTTGGTGCAGGGTAGAAGTTACTGCCCCTGCTTCATGGATCCAGGGACGTCCCAGTAGGCAGCTGTAAGCTGGATTTATGTCCATCACCTGAAACACAATGTTAAATTCATGGGGTCCCACCAAAATTGGCAATTCTACTTCTCCGATGATCGTTCTTCTTGAGCCATCAAAAGCTTTTACAATTAATGAAGTTGGTTTCATCTCTGCCCCAGTATAGGCTAATCTGGACAGTGATCTTGCGGGTAGTACATTCAACGAAGATCCTGTGTCGACCAGTACACGGGCTAGGGTATCCTCTTGACATTTGATGGATATGTGCAGTGCATGGTTATGATTACGCTTTTCTTTTGGTAACTCAGCATCACTGAAACTTAAAGTGTTGCATGCCGTGATGTTAGTCACTACTGAATCAAACTGTCCGAGTGAAATATCCTTGGTCACGTGCGCTTGCCTCAATACTTTCTGTAATGCCTCTCGGTGAGCTGGCGAATTGATTAAAAGTGACAAGATTGAGATTTTTGCTGGCGTCTGATGAAGCTGATCTACCACCTTGTAATCACTTCTTCGGATAATCCTCAAAAATTCATCATTTTCTTCTTCTGTGCTCGGAGCTTCTTTTTCTTTGATTACCACAACAGGAATAACTTCTTTTGGAATAGCTACTGATACTTTCGGCTGATAGATCCGACCGCTGCAGGTCATCTTGCTAGTGCCGGCAATTTTGGTCACATCTTTCTGATTATCTGTCTGAACAACCTTTCTCGTTTCTTTGTCCACCACGGTCACATCGTACCTCCATGGAACAGCTCTTATATTGTCATAATGGAACGGTCTTGGTTTTTAAACTACGATTGGTCGCGGTTGACCAATAGCAGCTCTGTTGAAAACTGGCCTTGCACCCCTGTTAAACACTGGAACTTTCTCTCTTTTCCTGGACAGGTCGAAAACTGGCTCTATTACAGAAACCTCTTCTTTCCTTACCTTACCACATACTTGTAACATCCCCTCATTTATCAATCTTTGTATATCTTCCTGCATCACATCACATCCACTGGAACTAACAATACATTTTTCACAATTGTTATGAACACTTCCCAACAACCCTGCTTCTGTCAACTTATCATGCAATGTCTTCAATGGCGTTCTGATTTTTGACACATCATTAATTATCTCTTCATCTGACTTTTCAATGGCATTGACCCCTCCATGGTTTGGCAGTGGGTTACTTTTGACGTTAGGTGGTACATCATCAAAGGACAGGATTTTCTTCTCCATCAATTCTCTCACCAGATGTTTCAAGGCAAGGCACCCTTCTAGGTCGTGGCCGGCGACACCTTCATGGAAAGTACGATGGGCATTTGGGTTATAATGTGGAGATGTGGTATCCGGATTAAGCGGTCTTGTCGTGATCAAACCCTGATGGACCAAAGATGGATATAACTCAGTATACGTCATTGGTATTTGTGGGAGTGGAGGTTTTGTGGTCGGCCTCCGATTCTGGTATTGTTGTCTGGGCTGTGGCATCCTCTGCGGCTGATTCTGTTGAAAGGGCGGAGCATTGGGCGCTCGTTGATGCCCTTGCTGGTTTTGCTGATACATGGGCGTTGGTCGCCCTGACTGATAGTTTGAAACGGAATGGTTGAATGCTGGGGTCACAGCTGCCACATATTGCTGCGGGGCATACTGTACTGAGTACACGGGTCTTTGTTGATGAAACAGTTGAACATAGTTAGGTTGGATTGGCTGGATGAAACTTTGTTGAGGCGGCTGATATTGCTGATATGGAGGTCTCACGGTACGATTTCTTCTTCCCATTACGGCATTTGTTTCACCTTCTTTCTTTTTGTGAAACCCACTGCTGACTTTCTTGATACTACTGTTGTTAGAACTGCTAGAGCTGTTGGCTACCTTTCCACTTTTCATTTCCAATTCTACCCTCACTCCCACGGCGACAATGTCTGAAAAACTTGCAGACACGCTGCTGATCATTTTCTCGTAGAATTCTGGTCTCACTGTGTCAACAAACCAGTCTGTCAGTTCTTTCTCACTTAGAGGTGGTTCTACCTGGGACGCTGTTTCTCTCCACCGCTGAGCGTACTCTTTGAATGATTCTGTGCTTTTCTGGGATATGCTCAACAACTGCCTTCGGCCAGGCACCATATCCATATTATATTTGTAATGTTTCATGAATGCATCGGCCAAATCTTGAAAACTGTGGATTCTTGACTGATCTAGACTTAGATACCATTTTGCTGGAGCTCCTTTCAGACTGTCTTGGAAGCAATGGATCATCAGTTTATCATCTTCGGCGTGTGCTGCCATTCTTCTATAGTACATGATTAAGTGAGTTCATGGACAAGTAGCTCCTGAGTACTGATCGAAATTTGGGATTTTGAACTTTGGCGGTATTACTAGTCCAGATACCAAACACATTTCTCTGGCGTCAGTGCCAAAGGTATCGTTTCCTTCCATCGCTCGGATCTTTCTCCCTATAGTTTCAACACTTTCCCTTAACTTCTCATGTGATTCATTCTCCTCTTCATACCCTTCGGGTCCTTCGTATACTGGTGGTGGATTATGAAAGATGGGGCGCGCTTGAACCTGCACTGTAGCTGGAGTATAGGTGGGAATAGCTTGAGGAATCTCTCCTCCTAAGGGCACTGTCTGTTGAGTGACTCTCGGTGGTGGCACAAATCCTGGAGACAGCCCATAAGTCGGCACACTTGCAATGGTCACAGCTGTTGGAATTGGTTCTGCAGTGTTTTCAGAGACTACAGTGGCCTGTGTATCCAACTTCGCACGAATAACTTGTAATGCCTCCATCATCTGCCCCATTCCTCCTCGGAGTTCTCCGAGCTCGTTGTCGATCCTGTCAATATCAAAATTTTGTTCTTCCATCCTTAAGCGAGCCTGGGCTCGTGTGTTGTACTGATGGCGAGGTCTCAGTGTGATTCTGAAGACAAGACAGAGGGATGAGACACGACTCAGGAACATGCATATGCAATGCTTATGAAATGCAGACATGCAAAATGCAGATTTTAAACATTCAAGGGAATAAAAGCTTTATTTGCAAATATTATAAAAATAATAGGAAAAAACAGACAAATCTTCATTGATAACATCTGGAGAGTTTACAACATCAAACGGGAAATGGAAATACAAGCTTCTACAAAATACGAAAAACAACAACAACAGATTCTAGATCCTTCGACTGGATGACCCTTCACCTCCCGGTTGATTCTTCCTTCCACTTTGATACACCACTTCTTGAAGTTCTTCTTTTTCTTGTATCGCCATAAAATACTTACTTCTCCAGTCCTTCCCTTCTTTCTCGGTTTTTGCTAGAGCAGCTTTCAATTCTTCTATCAAGGTGACCTTTGTTGGATGAGGCTCGAAACTGGTAAAGAACATCTTCAAGGCTGCTTCTCTCACCCATGACAAGTAAGTTTCCGAGACAGTAATGTCAGGGTAATCCAATGCAGTCATTCCTCTGGTGTTGATGCGGCGCCAAGCATATATAATCTGAGCTTTGAAAACTCGATCCTTCCCTTCCACAATATAAAAACTTCTCAGGAGAGCAAAGTCTGGTTCATCTTTCATTGGATAACCCAGCTGACGGCAGGCTAAGATGGGATTGTAGCTGATGCAACCTTCGGTGCTAATGAGTGGAACATTAGGGAAGTCTCCACAACCCTGAATCATCGGTATTCCTCCATAGACGGGATCGTACCAATTGATATCGGTGTGTTTGAGCAACAACAACTTTTCAGTCAAGGAGAGCCCACTTTGTCGATCCCAAAGGGCTGGCGTTCTTCGCAAGTGTGAAATAAACCACTTGTACAAGAGAGTAGTGCAGCATACGACTCGTCCACCTCCACGAAGACTACTACGATGAATGGAGAAATAGGTATCAACTAACAGCGTGGGTACTGGATTTCTGAGCTCAAAAAGAGTGACTGTGTTTGCTTCCACAAAGTTGTTGACAGTTGGGAACAAGAAGAGTCCGTAGATCAATAAAGCCAGAATGGCTTCAAATGCTTCCATCCTCTTTGCCTCTGCATAGATCTGGGCTTTTTCAAACAAGAACATTGCTGGTAAACCGTACATGCTCCCTCGGGTAGTTAAATGAGAACGCACTTCAGCCACTTCTAGGTTTAAGAGATCTACAATGGTTCCTTCATTTAGAGTTCTTTCTCGTCCGGAGAACGGTCTAGGAGTAACACTCACCCCCATCAGGGCGGAGTATTCTTCCAAGGTTGGGAGTAGTTGGTAATCTGGGAAAGTGAAACAGTGATAGGTTGTGTCGTAGAACTGTACGAGTGCTGGTAACATTTTTTCGTCGACTTGGATCTCAAGTAGAGACAATACATTCCCATATCTTTCTTTGAATGTTTCATAATCTTCTACCAACCCTGCTAGTCTTCTAAGATTTCCCAGATCTGGGATTTGGAACATACCTCCTGTGGTTGTTTTCTTTCCCGAGTTCATTGTGACAATGTCTGCAAAATAAACTTTATTTCCTTGAATGTTTAAATAACAAGAATGCAAATGTAAATGCAAAAGTTTTATGGAACTCAAATTTACCAAAATATCCTTTCATTTCATTGATTTTTCAAAGGGGTATTACAAAATATTTTAGTACATCTTACAAAAGCCCTAACATTACAACTCAATATGCTCTAAAAGAAAGTCCTCTCTCTTCTTGATTCTTCTGAGCTCTTCTTCCACCTGTGCTTTCTCAAGGATGAGTTTGTCTACCATAGCCTTCCAAGGAGTTGATTGATGGTTGGAATAAAATGCATCTTCCTGTGCCTTCCTCTTCTTACTTGCAACTGCTTCCTCTTCTTTCAACTGAAGTTGTTTGCGGAGTTCCTCGTTCTCTTCCATAGCCACTTGATATTTGTACTTCCAGGATACCTCAGTCTGCTGTGACTTCCTCAGAGCAATCTTCAGCTTCTCTTCCTCAGACATGAAAATCAACGGCTGTTCTTCTATTAAGACCATAGGCTTTTGTGGAGGATAAGGCATTTTCAACTGAATGGCCCTCTTTCGGACCCATTGGAGATAAGGTTCAAAAGAGATGCAGTTAGGTCTTCCCAAGTCCTCTTTTCCTTTCCTGTGTATATGCCCCCATGTTTTGAGAATTTCATCTTTTAATTCTGAAACTCCTATGAAGAAAATACCTTCTACGTGAGCACTGCAGGGTTTGTCTTTCAGCGGATAACCAAATTGTTGACGAGCAAGCACGGGGTTATAGCTGATTCCCCCATTTGTACCAAGGAGAGGTATATTCCCGAAGCTTCCACAACTATCAATGATTTTGATTCCATCGTAACTACGGCTGTACCAGTCAATATCGGAGTGAGTAAGAGCCATAATCTTTTCAGACCACCATCCTTTTCTCCAAAAAGTATGGGCTTTGGGTAGATGAGAAACAAACCATTTATACAACAACGGAACACAACAGACGATCATCCCTCCTTTGTGAAGATTTCTTAGATGAATAGAGTGGTAAGCATCAGCTAGTAGAGTAGGTACTGGATTCTTCTTCAAGAATATTTTGATGGCATTAAGATCCACAAAGTTGTCAAAGCTCGGAAACAGAAAGATCCCATAAATAAGCAAGGCTAGAATAGCCTCAAAAGCATCCATACTCAAGTGATCGGCATAATACTGAGCCTTCCCAATCAAGAATTTTGCAGTCAGCCCAAAGATCCCTCCTTTAGTAACCATGCTCTTCTGAATGTCTACCAACCCGATACGTGTGGTTTTAGCAATTTCTTCCTCTTTAGGGTCCTTCTCCATGACGGGAAAAGGAGATGCATCAAGGATGGGTAACCCAATCAGGCAGGAATACTCTTCAAGTGTCGGCACTAACTGATAGTCAGGAAATGTGAAGCATTGATAAAGTGGGTCATAGAACTGGAGTAATGTGGAAAGGAGTCCCAGATCTATTCTCTTCTTTATTCTCAGTAGAGACAACAAATTCTCGTACCTGCTCTTGAACCCTTCTAGATCTGTGATCAGAGTGCTCAACCTTTCAATCTCATCCACAATAGGGCTTTTGTAAGTGTACTTTATAGTTTTCTTTTTTCCGTTGTCCACGATGTTCCCTGATATTTTATAAATAAGAGACTCTGAGTTCCATAAAACTTTTATGACATGATGTTTATGGATGCATGAATGCACAAACACAGATAATCACATATTCACAGATTTACACAAGTAAACAGACAAGGTTTTTGGTTTGGATAAGGAAAGAGGAGTCAAGGTCTACCCATCCCAAAAGGTGTGTATTAGGGCTTTTCTTCGCTATAGAACAAGGTTCTAAAAGAGTTCCCAGAGTCCTCGATCCATCTTTCGGATATTATCAATTTCCCGAATACTCAGTAGTCGATAATATTCTCAAGAGAATCTCGTCCGAGTGTAGTATCGCGTATCAACTATTTTGGAATTACTCCCTCATAGTCATCGCACTACATCCTAATAAGGCCAAAGTGGGGAAAAAGGTATCTAAAGGTCCTCAGTGTCATGGGCACCTATGTAGAAAGTAGCATTGTTTTCACGAATACTCGATCAACAATACTAACTCTCAAAAGGGCCTCCACTGAGCGGTGATTTTCTCAAGTCAGCTTGGTCGGGAATCTACTCCCTATAAGCCTTCTTGAATATATCATCTTCCTATCACAAGTACGCTCGAGCATGGGTGTAGTGCTGTCTCACCACTTCAAGTTTCCCAAACCAACAGAGCACAAATATATACAAGTATTCACATATAGCAATTAGTTAAACAAAATAGGTTGAACCCTCAAAATAAAAGCAAAAGCACCTCTTTCCCCAGTGAAGTCGCCATTTCTGTTGCGGTGAAAATTGGATAGCAAGCTATTAATTAACTTGAACCTTATTTCTTTTACAACCGATCTTTAATTTATCCAAAGGAAAGGTCTCAAGAAAGAAAAACCTTCTTCGCGATGTAAACAACGCTTAAGAGATTCAGGGGTCGGGGGTTAGTTATACCTAGGGAAGGTGTTAGCACCCTTAGCATCTGTAGTATTCTACAGGAACCTTTTGTTTGATTGATTGCTAAGTTTGTGAATTGTACTATGGTTTGGGATAAGGTAAAATAAACAAAGGCCTAAGTGGTTTTCTAAGTTTGCTCGCAAAGACGTCGCATCTTCTGCCTACGTATCCTGACTAGGATAGAATCAGAGCAATCGTAGTTCGCCTTACAAGGGAAAGAACACTTGATGACGATCAAGGTTCAATGGGGAACAAACATGACAATGTTTGTGTGGAGTTTGACAAAACTCCCTATTCTAAGTTGTAGAAGGGGAAAGTAAGAGATCATGACAATGATTCTTACACAGAGTTGACGAACTCTTTCCTAGGGTTCTAGTTGAAGAACGCTCCTAGTACGGGTGGGTCTTTTAGACTTAAGAAAAGTCTGGGGCTTCTAATATAAGGTTGAAAATGACTTAACAAAGTCAAGGGTGTGATTGAATAAGTTATCCATGACATCGAGGGTCAAATGGACAGACCTTCCTTTGGAGGAAAAACGGGGAGACGACTTGGACGAGAACTAACGAGTTTCGTCGCTTCGGGATAAAAGAAAATAGAATGCTAGACAAGATGACAATCAAGGTAAAGCATAATCATGGTTACAACCAATTAAATATTAAGAGATGGTGAGAATGAAATATGATGATAACCTTTAACAGATGAAAATAACGGGTACTGCGGCGGCAGTTCGCACTCGGTGAAATCATCAGATAAAAATGGTAAAAACTAAGAAATAAATCCTAGCATGTTAACTAACATGTATAGGCATGGATTCAAACAAGTATCAAGAAAAATATTGAAAGGAATCACATGAACATTCATCTGAAACTAGGTAAACGATCGCGTAAATGCGCACAACTTGTACATAAACAAAGTAAGTGATAAAATATGCAAACATCAAAAATAAAAATATGGCATGAAAGTACACATTAATACGAGCACAACAAAAAAAGAACGGACGAAAAACGAGTGAGATACGAATTTTTGAAGTTTACATGAAAAATAACAAAAAAGAATAAAAGAGTTGCCCTCCTCAGGGGTTGAACTCAAGACAAGAGGGTACAAGGTGCATGGTCATACCAATGAGGTGGCTATACATCCATTGGTGAAGCCACCCCTAATAATTAATAAGGGTAGTTTCGTGATTATGGCTGGGCAAAAAATTACATAAACAATGCAAATACGTTTTGTGCCGTAACTTCCTAACCGTTTATCGAAACGAGACAAAATTTATATGTATCTGGGGTAGAATTAAACAAGGAACATGATAGTGGTGGTAGTTTTCCAAAATTCTCAATGTGGTGAAAAATTCGACAGCTGCTGCATTTAGGTTCAAAGTTGCATTTTCTCATGGGTAGCCTCACACACTCATGCTCAAACCATAACAAATGTACACACATCATAGATAAATGGTAATGAATGAATGCAATTCATCCTTGAGGCTGAAACTGGTCTGTTATGAAAAGTCACACACAAAATGCAAAGATGACATGGATTATGCATGAACATGTGGAATTTCAGCTTAAGGCAAACATTATCTACAACAAGGTTACACACACCTCAGGTAAGTACAAAGGAGTGATTCTAAACTATCTTTGTAGTTAAAATTGAACTGTCATGATAAGTCACATGCAAAATGCAAAAGAATGACATGAGATCATGCATGAAATGTGGAATTTCAAGCTTAAGGCAAACATTGATCAATTCCACCTTCTGTACACCTCTAATGTAAGTTAAAGAATGAGTCTTGGTTGAAAAATAGAGGGCTGCACTGACAGTGTGGATTTTGGTAATCAAAGTGCATTCTCTTGTGTGTGAACATGCATTTCAATGTGTGATTTTTGTTCCAAGCAGTTTTAACTTCAAACAACTATGCAAACACTTTACAATTGATGAGTATGGAGTGTTAGATCAATCATTTCAATGGAAAATACACTGATGCAAGAAGTGGTGTGTGATATGTCATTTTTGTGAAGAAAATGCATCTTGAAGGGTGAGTTTCCATGACAGTGAGTTTTTGTGCAAAATGATCATGCTAACACCTCAACAATGATCAATATGAAGTGTGTGTGAAGTGGTTTGAGTGAAAAACAAGTTCTATGCAAAAGTAGCACTTAAGTTGCATGAATGTGTATGAAAAATGGCCTTTGAAACATGAAATTCACAACAGATTATTTTTAATGTAAAGCAGTGAGACTAGCATATTCCAAATGGTATTCATGAGATGTTTCAATGTAATCTTGATGCAAAAAACCAAATTGTGGCAGAAATTGGCATTTGTGTGGTTTGATGAGTTTGATACATTTGTGTACAATATGTGAATCATGAATTTGTGTGCAAACAGAGCAAGTAAATACACAAACATACTCCTACTGCACATTGAAACTTGTCTTTATGCTAAAATCCAAGTTTTAATGCTTTATGCAAAAAGTGAAGTTCAGCTGCTAGGGTATGTTTTGGCAGTAGCAACACTTTCCTTTTACTAGCAGCAAAACACCAATGAACCAATCTAAATGATCTTCAATACCAAAGTTTAATTTCATGACAGCAAGACAAATTAGAAACCACAACCAACACACAAATCTTAACAGAGCTCATGCTTGCAACAGGCGATGAAACAGTAGGAAAACATACCAATACACACAACTGGAATGTAATTTACAAATTGAAACAAAACCTCTCCACATCAGTTTTATAATTGAACATGAACTCTACTAAATCTGCAACAATTAACTAATTGACAAGGATAGCCTCAAACAGAATATGGTATAGGACTGCATCAAAACATCAAGGCAAATTGAACACATATGCTTATAAGTCACAAGTATGCCAACCAATGACTTTGGGGTACCTAAGTTGTTCTAACATAACTGTCATAGAAAAGAGGAGTAAGCTACAAGAGTAATCCATGAGAATGCACCAAAACTGTTTCAGACAGTATATCAATAACTCATAATACATTCATATGACAAGAACAAATCCAATGTACACCTTCAGAATCAATGGAAGCTTATATTCATTAAACAGCAAAATGCCATGTTGAATCATTAACAACCACAACTTCAAATTTCACATACAAATGCAAAAAATATGAAAATGAGGTGAAAGTTCATAGGGGCCAGTCACATACCTCTTGTAGATTCTTATAAGTAAGCTAGAATGGTTGAGAAAACCAGAGATTCTTTACTTCACTTCTTGGCCTTGGTTCTTGCTTCAACTTTAAGTAATAATGCACTTTTCATGCTAAATGAAAATATGTGAGTTTCTAATGGTTGATAGGTGCTTGAACAGTTGAGAGATGTTATTTTTGAGGTGTATGAGTGATCAAACCCTCAAGAAAAGGCTTGGAGCAAAATTTGGAGATTTTTGTAGCTTTGGTCAAAGTATGAAAGGTAGAAGTTTGACTTTTTGATCTTTGAGGTTTCTTGGTGGTTTAAGGGATCAAACACCTTCTATATGGTATTTAGAAGTTGTGTGGAGGGTTTTTGAAGTGTTGGAAAGAGTATAAATGATTTTGAGCAAATTTCACTTCATGACATATTTTGGTGTTTTCATGGATTTTGTGACTTTTGAGATTTTGAAGCAAGGTGAAGGAATTGTAATGACAGAGCTTCTCTATAGGTTTTATCATATGAATTGTATTAAATGGGGTAAATGAGCCCTACTTTTATAGAGAAATAGGTTGAGGTGCTTGCTAGAGACTTTACTTCTTCATGAAGCAAGCTTGGAGATATTTTAAAACAAACCTCCCTTGGAGGGTTTTCCACTTGCTCTGCTGCAAGACCATTTTTTCAAAGTTCCTTAATGATTTCTGATGTGTTTTGCAGCCTATAGATCATAGGAAAGGGGCTGGTACAACCTTCCCACTTTACACCTCATGCTTGGAAGTGTAACTTGTCCACTTGCTCCACTTGCAAGGCAATGGACTCAAGCCTTTGATTTTGGGCTATTCTGCATAATTCTCTTTTTTTTCATGCTACATACATCTCATACATCAGATACAACAAGTTGGATCAAGAATATTTGGCAAAATTGGTGAAAGAAATCAATCTTGAAAATTCAGCCAATGTGAGACAAAAGTGTGAAACCTCCAACTTTGCACCTATGTAACTTTCTGCTCATAACTCCTTTTGAGGACTTCTAATACTTTTTGGAAAGCCCTCATGTAGATATACAACATTAATGTTTTCCATGAAATCAAACTCCAATTGGAACTAGGTGAAAAATCCTCTCAAAGTTGGCTGCACACAAGCTTTTCAAGTGAAAATAACTTAGAAATGTTCTAAGTTATTTTCCCTTCTAGGAATGTTTTTGCTTCTATCTCAAAAAGTATGCATTTTCTGGTGGTGGACTAGTATGGGAATTTTGTAGGACTTGTCAAGAGCTTTCCAATGAGCTTGGAACCGTCTCATTTGAATGTGTGGTTAAGGAGTTAGGGTTTAGCCCCTTTCGAAACCCTAATTTCCCGATTTTCGATTACTCTCACATCCTTGATCCAATGATCATGAAAATAGATATGCAAGTCCATTATGACATAAGGAACAACTTTGCTTCACAACTTGAAGGCCAATTCTCAAAATTTGGAGAGTTGACTTTTCGGTCAACCGTACGATCAATCGGTGCCGATTGAGTCGTCTGTTGACATTCCGGACATCCCGAGACTTTGACACTTCCTGAATAGACTTGAATAGACTATATGAACTCCATGGACCTCAATCCCACCATTACAACACCTTCCAACATCAAAGTCAAACCACAGTTGACTTTTCACTAGTTAAAAACCCTAATCGGGGCCTCCCGACTGCACTGTCTTTGATTCTGAACTGATTTCCTAAAATTGGCTTCTTACTTGACTTTGGTATTTATGTTTGATTTTATTCCATGATTGACCTAGCCCAAAATTTTGATTGATCATTCCTTTGTTGTCTTGAATTTGTCGGCGCGGAAACCCTAATTCACCTGTAACTTTGACAAACAAAAACTTGCACTGGATTAGGGTTAGATAATGCATGATCATGCTTCTACAATGATAATGAGAATTTAAGGGGTCGAAATTTGGGGTACAACAATGCCCAAGGCAGGTCCGTTTGTTGCTACCGCTGGTACTTCAGAGTGGTCCGATAGGTTGATGGGTTTGTCTACGGAGAATATCACTTGGTTTGACAGGGATATGCTTGGTACATATATTATTTATAGTTGCAGTGGATTTCCTAACGTCCCTTTGGTCGGAAGGAAAGGTTGCATCAACTATAACCCTTCTTTATTGGTCAGACAATTTGGATACGTGCTGAGGGATCCTCCTAGAGAAGAGGAGATACAAGAATCTTTGTATCTCACCGGATTGGTGGAGGGTGAGACTTTAGGCAGATTAGAGCATGCTTGGAACAACATCCACCGGAAAGGGAAAGCCTTATTGGGGAAGAGTAATAATCAAGCATATGACCTTTATCTGACTTGGATTCATGATAGAGTTGCGAAGTTTCTGATGTCGTTTCCTTCAGTTGCTCCTATGTATCCTCTCATGATTGAGGAACCCATTATCGTAGACATTCAGAAATACAATCAGTTATTATTTGAGAAGGAAGAGTTGAGAAAAGCCAATGAGGAGTTGGAGAAAGAAATAATTCAGCTTCGAAGTGAAAAGATTGAGGTTGTTCATTCCTTCAAGAAACAAACTGAGCTGGTAAACAAATTGGGTACGGATCTGACCAAGGAAACCAATTCTCGGGAGCGTCTGGGTTTGGATTTCAAGGCGGTTAGTAGTGTTCTTACCTCCAAGAAGGAAGATTTGGATAGAGCTTACTTGAATATTTCTAAGTTTGAGAACCAATGGAATGCTACGCTCACCAACGACAAAGAGTGCGAAGACAAGTTGAAGCTATAGATTAGCAAGTTGAAGATGCAGCTCAATGCCAAAGACGAGAAGATTTCAGCGGAGGCGTCACTTAGACGGGATAGTGAGTACAGGTTGAACAAAGCTATTGCAAACTTGAAGGATTGCAGATTGAGAGCTGATTCCAAGAGATACAAGCTCGAAGCGTGCTTTGGGGAAGGAGCTTGGGAAGACCATGTTGAGAGTCTACAACATACTGTTAGCCAGCAAGAGTTACTTATTCAGGGACTACTTGCAAGACCAAATCATCCTGAGACGCTGGAGTTGTTAGAGGACTTCCGGTCTTATCATCCTACTTGACTATATTGTTTATCTCTGTTGTAGTCTGTAGCTTATTGCTTGTTATACTGACCATCACCAGGCTTGTTGGTTGAGGTCCTTTCTATTATACTTAGTTGTTGCTTGTAAATTTCCTGTTGGCCTGTGATTATATACGAGGAGGTTCTGTTATATGCTTGTCTGTAGGGTTCTCCATTGTTGTGTTTCTCCCGAAAACTAGAATCGAGGGGGAAATTTCCCTGTTGCATACATACATGTTGCATTTTGCATTTTTGCATTGCAAGTGCATCGGAACTGTTAATATTATTTCCTGTGGTCCGTTAGTTGTTTCAGGATAGACACTCAGAAATCAACGCAGAGCTAAGGAGCAGGTTCAAGTAGAGATGAGGGAAATGCAGAGCCAGATGAGGCAGGTTATGGGGGATATGCAAGCGTTATGTCTGGATCAGAAGATGCTTAGAGAGGAAAACCAGCAGTTGAAGACTCAGGTGGGCTTGATCGCAGAAGTGTTGAGAGGTGTGCTAAGAAAGGATCAGGTGCCTGAGACTGCAGCGGAGGTGCTAGTTCCACTTCTGACAGTGAAACCTCTCCCAAGGCATGATAGGTCTCAGAGATCTCATGCACGCCTGGAAGCTCCAGAATTTCCTCGTCAACAGCTATGTCCTGTCTCCCAGGGTAGTCCTAATGCTGAAAAATATGCACAGAGGCCGAGGAAGTCTGCCAGAATCTTTGATCAGATACCCATGACCTATGCCCAATTGTTGTAACTATTGCTTCAACTTTGATTGGTTGAGCTTCGGACCCTGTCCCCGCTTGCTGGGACCTCACCACCAGGCTACGATGAAAGTGCCCATTGTGATTTCCATGTTGGGGCACCGGGGCATAACATTGAGAATTGCAAAGCTTTTAAGCATGCAATACATGATTTAATTGAGGCAAAGGCAGTTGAATTTGTGCGGGGCGGCGTAAGTGCACCAGGCGGTCTTGGGCCATTCACTGCAAAAGAGGTGGTTGTTCCTCCTATTCCTCCTGAAGATGCCTTGGACCAAGAGGATGCCTTGCAATTTATGACTTCCGAATCTCCACGCCCACAGCTATTGTCGGTTCCTGGGCCAAGCCTAAGGATGAAAGTACCTGAACAAAGGGAGTCCCTGATAATTCCAACTCAGTCTCCAGATGTTTCAGCTATTCATGGTCAACGATCTTTTGGATCTTCGCAACATATATAAGTTTCTCGCTAGAGTCAGTGGTCAGGATGTTATCAGCCGCGTCAACACGCCAGGCAAATACCAAGGAGGCCAGAGATACTTTTTACTCAGTTTCTGATATCATACAGCCAGTTGTTGCCGAGTTTGATCAAAGATGGATTAATAGTGCCGAAGGAAATGAATCCCGTGATTCTGCCATATCCGCTAGGTTTTGATGTCAACGCCTACTGTGAGTACCATGTTGGGGCACAGGGGTATTCAACTGAGGACTGTAAGGTGCTTAGAAGCCAAGTTCAGACTCTGCTGGATTCCAACCGGTTCTCAATCACGCCTCAGGGTATTCAGATCAACGATCTTCCTTCATCCAGCCAGGTGGGCATATCAGTTCATGTTGTGGAAGAGTTCACCGAGAGCAGATGTTTAGAGAAGTATCAAACTTACTTCGACGAACAATTTTAAAGATGGCTGACTCAGCAGCAAGTCAAGATTTGAAAGTCCAGTTCCCAGAAGCTGGCAGTCTTTATTTCATCCTATTATTTCTTTACATTTGTAGTGTCTTTCCTATTTAAATGCAAATTTCGTTTGTAAAACTTGTTTGTTTTCAATTGATATTGATAATGAAATGAATATGTATGTTTTGATTAAATCCATTCGTGTTCACTAATTACTATTTTACAGATGTCAAACACTTGTTTAAGCGGAATTCGGGGAGGATGACGAAGTTTAAAGATGCGCAAGCTTTCGATAGTATGCTTTTGAATAAAACCTGCTAATGATGTACAGGCATTGTTTCAAATTCCTAAACACCAGAGAAATAAGGATGATAATCCCTTGTCAACCCCTTTGAGCCTAGTAGTAGGAGTTTCTTTCTGAAAACGAAAAACCCTCAATCTTAACCCGGGGCAGGGTAGGTGTCAGCTAATTTGACCGAACATCCAAATTACAAAAGGAGTGTTTCTGTTCGAGGATGAATCACACCTGTATAGGTCATGCCTAAAAAACCACAATGGTTAAACCTTATCGACCAAGGAGTGAAACAGTCACAATTCTTTCAACAAGTCAGACAAGCCAATGTCACATGATTTGTTCCGAGGAACCAAAAAAAAAAGAGAGAAAAAGAATCGAAAAAGAAGCCCGCTAAGTTGAATCTTGAAAACAAGTGACTCAAGAAAAAATTAGGGAAAAACGAAAAAAAGCGAAGAGCGAAAAGGATTATAAAATAAAAATCCTCGGAAAAATAAGTTGTGTGACTCCAGGCACCCAAAGACGAAAAGTGGGTGACTGTCATTCCGAAAACTTGTGGTTTCCTGAACCATTACTCATGTCATTCCACCTTTGAAAGGTGAGTGCTTGTAGAGAAATAGATGAACGTAGGATTCGAGAACATCAAGGAGAATGGGTGCGTTAAAATAAACTTTGGTCCTTTATCCTTTCTTTCTTAACCATGAACCTGGCCACGTTACAACCTTCAAAAGTCCTAATTGAAGCAGGTTTGTTTCGAAAGCATACTTCGGAAAAGATCGCGTCGAAACTGACTCCTAAAGGGATTCATCTCAACTTGTAGGTATTAATGTTGGCATTTTGATAAATTATTTCATCTACTATATGTCACAGATTTGTTCCGATGAATAGACTTGGATTTCAAAACTTTCATATGTATTGCTTTTATGCAGAACAATTTGTTTTACTTGCGAGTAAGCGCTTGACAGCAGGAAAGTTTCCACAGTAGAAAGTCTGATCAGGATAGAATGCAGAAGGCCTCAATACTCTATTGAGTAAGGGCCAGTTATATCAAATGATCATATCACGGGAGTCAGCCATCCAGAAGTCAGGTAATCTGGGGCAATCAGGTCGAGATTTGGTAAATCTCTCACAGCCAGGGGTACTGCTCCACCAATCAGCTAATCCGGGGCAAAGTCATTGCAAGGCTGGGGCATACCACCCTAAGAGCACAGAGGCTATGCTTGACCAGAGGGTAGTTAATATGAAGCACCTCTTCGAGGTTTAAAATGCTGAAGCAGTTCGTATCAAACCATCAGGGTGCAGAGATTTCAGGTTTCCTTTCGAGGAAGATGTTATGGAGATCCCACAGGCTGGGGAAAAATTGAAAATGAAGGAGCTGTTCCTCTCTATATCTTCAGAGTTCATCAGAGTTAGTCAACCAGGGACAAATCCTTTCATGTTACAAGTTCAGGGGCAAGTCATCTCGAGGTCGTTTCCGGCCTAGAGACCAGACTGGGGAAAATTGAACTACACTAGGGTAGGTACTCAAGCAAGTTTATGCTCCCCATCCAGAGTTCGTCCTGAGTAAGCGGAGTTTGCAGCTCTATCCTCAGTAGAGTTTGTATGTAGTTTAAGTGAGCAGATAGCGTGTGTGCTTTCCCTCGATAGTTGATGCATCTTTAATCCCCGCAAGGTGCATGTTCGTATGCACTCCCCAGTGAATCATGAGTGGGTTTTCTTCCCACTGAGTAATCCATAGCCTAGGTAGATTCGCTTCCAGTTGAGTAATCCCCAGCAGGATGGAGGAATGTTGTTACCCCGACATTTTCTTTGCAGGAGGTCAGTGAGGGCCCGTTTCCTCGGCATAAGTCCAATTGTTATTGGCATGAGTAGGTTGTTTCCTCAACAGGGTGGTTTTTGTATCTCTAGCATTTATTTTGCTGATTTAGTTCCGTTGCATCTGCATGCGTGCATAGCATCTACCCAAATGTGTAGCATGTCTATTTTGTATGGAGCATTACGCCATTTTCAAACATATTCATGTGAAACATAAATCAGGTTTTTATCTCTCTGTTTCAAGTGTATCTCACATTTGGTTGATATCTTTGCCCGTGTGGTATCTAGACCCCGGCTTATGTTATTTCCCCAGCGGAGTGTCCTTGTGGTTGTTATCATCAGATGATTATAACTTCGTATGACTCTTGATGCTCGCTTTTATTTAGCGAAGGCCTGGCGGCGATGTCATATGCCCTTATCTTCGGGTCCGATGCAGAAATTGTTTATCCCCTACAGATGCCTGATGGCGATGTCAGATGTTTCTCAAGTTTACAGATGCCTGACGGTGATGTCAGATGTTTCTCAGACTTTGTGGTTTACTGACGGCGACGCCAGATCTTTGTTTACTCTGTGGTGTTCTGACGGTGATGTCAGAGAATTGTCAACATGATGTGTGTCTGGCGACGATGCCAGGTATTTTCTCTATATTGGGTTTTGTTTGGCGGTGATGTTAAACATTTTTCTGGCGGCGATGTCAAATGTTTTATCAACATGGTGTTTGTCTGGCGGCGATGTCAGATGTTTATTCTACTTTGTGATTATTTGACGGCAATGTCAGATGTTTACCAGAAGTGTGATTATTTGATGGCGATGTCAGATGTTTCTACTTGTACTGACGGCGAGGTCATAGGTTTCACAGATTTTTGGTTAATGGCGGCGATGTCAGGATCCATTATCATATTTATGTTGGTCTGGCGGCGATGTCATATGTTTATTAGATTTGGTTTCCGGCGGCGATGTCAGACGTTTCGGGTTTCTGGCGGCGATGTCAGATCATTTGGTTTTCCGGCGGCGATGTTGGATGTTTGGTTTTCTGGCGGCGATGTTAGATTATTCGGGTTTCTGGCGGCGATGTCAGATCATTTGATTTTCCGACGGCGATGTTGGATGTTTGGTTTTCTGCGGCGATGTCAGATTATTTGGTTTCTGGCGGCGATGTCAGATGTTTGGTTTCTGGCGGCGATGTCAGATGTTTTGGTTTTCTGGCGGCGATGTCAGATAATTTGGTTATCTGGCGGCGATGTCAGACGTTTATGGATTTGTGGTTACTAGCGGCGATGTCAGAGCTCTTTTATCACCACGGGTGCCTGGAGGCGATGTCATCTATTTTTACCTTTTGAGTTCAAAGTTTGCTTTTATTTAGTAAGTTACTGACGGCGATGTCAGAGGTTTCTTAACCGCGCGGAGACTTGACGGCGAGGTCAGTTTGTTTTATCCCCTGCAGATTACTGACGGTGATGTCAGATGTTTCTTAATTTCATGGAGTTCTGGCAGCGATGTCAGAGGTGTATCAGTTCAATGGATGCCTGGCGGCGATGTCAGATACTCTGTGTGGATTTGATCTTCAGATTTGTCACTCGCTTTTATTTAGCGATGACCTGGCGGCGATGTCAGAGGATCATATTGTTTGATTCGATGTCTATTTTTATTTAACAGAGGGCTAACGACGATGTTAGCTATTTTAACAACTTGAGGTAGAGGATTGACGACGATGTCAAATGTTTTTATATACGTAATGTTTATGCCTGACGGCGAGGTCAGGTCAAAGAAACTTAATACGGGTAACTGACGGCGAGGTCAGATGTTTCTCCGAATTGGCGGCGATGCTAGAGGTTCATTGAAATTAATGTTGACGCTTGACGGCGAGGTCAGGCGCTTGACGGTGAAGTCAGGGATATATTTTTCTTTCAAAATTGATGTTGGTATTTGACAGCGAGGTCAGTTGCTTTTCCAAATTGATGTTGATGCTTGACGGCGAGGTCATGTATTCTTCAGACGGCATGTCATTTTTGTTTATCGGATTTGGTTATCTCCAGAGATTTCCGCGGTTGGAAAATTTTCGGGTTTGTTGGTATTCAACCTTCCTGTACCTTGATTGTCAGAAAGCCGTTCGCTTTTCATCCAGTCGGGTCCAAGTCGCTTGAATAGGGGCAGCTGTTGCACCCCAAAATTTGACCAACCTTTTTCTTAACTTGGTTTATGTTTCATTTCATTTTCTTCTAGCATTTGCATTGCATAGCATTATTCATTTGACAGGGGATCAGGAGGTTGTGCATAGAAAGAGAAGGTCACCAAGAGTGTTGAGCCTAAGCAAGGGGTTTTACTCAAGCATGAATGGTCATCAAGTCACCAAGAAGTGGTCAAAGTTTTGTGAAAGAGTTGATGGGTGTATGTGGATCAGCTCCTAACTTGGAGGCCAGTTGAAGATCATCATAGGATTGTGAATTCATGATTGTGGATATGGGATGTTGAGGAAGCTCATTGAAGGCTTTGAAAGCAATATTGGCGTTTATTTAAACTGTTGTGTCATGTGGAAGAAGCCACAGTCAAGAGTGGTGCATCTAGGGTTTTCATCTGGTCAACCCTTAGTCAATTGTGAAATTGAAGGAGATTAAGACTCAATTCCAAGTCTTTGTGATCATGGAATTTTATATTGAGATGTCTAATATATCATTTCAAGATCAAATCAAGAAGAATCAAGAGTGTGAGGAGTTACTAAATTAGGGTTCTCAGTGTAAAATCCCCTATTTAGTATCCAACTTCAAGACCACATATCTCAAGATACAAGTCTTATCTCACCTTGATCCCAACATGAAACTTGTAGATCATGTTTCTAGCTTTCTTTTGAGTACTAGAAGTCTTTCATCTGATTTCTAGAACTCAAGTTATGATGCTGACAAGTTACAAGTCATCAGATGAATGTGATTTTGGTCAACAAAAGTCAACCAACCTCCAAGACATTTTTGACCTAGAAGGATGTTTCTCCTCACTTAGACCCAAACATGAAAGTTGTTCCTCATGATCTTAGCTTTCCAAAAATGATTAGAATTCCTTCATCTGATTTCTAAAACTCAAGTTATGAAGCTTGCAAGGCAGGGGTATTTTGGGAAAGTAAGATTACAGGTCATTTTCATTATAGGTCCATTTCACTATCTTGCACACTTCAAATGGAACTTTTCCCAACATGAAACTTGCTCCATATGGTACCAATTGCATATTGAAACACTCACTTGTGATGAATTTGGCTTGGATTGAAGAATTGGTGTGAGACTTTTTCATGAAGAAAGCTTAAAAAGGGGAAATTGCAATTAATTGATTTTGAACCAAAACAAGTCATGTTTATGCATTTTTTGAGTCACAAAGATGTAACAAACAAGATGCAAGAATTGGTTTTGAGTTTTGGTATGGTTTTCACGTGTAATTTCATGGCAACTTTAATTGAAAATTTGACAAACCAATCTCAACCATGTGATCAAACCAAGGGTTGAATGCCATCCACATGATCAAAGTGAAGTTCCAGCAATGATTTTGAATGAGAAACAAGGACTCCACTAGGTAAGCTTCAATTCAACTTTTCTCTCTCTATGTGATGCAATTGAGTGCCATTTTTGCATAATCATGATCTATGAACTGTGTAGATCGTTTCTGGATAGTATTTGTTCTTGTTTGTGTTGATTTGTGATTTAAGCTCCAAACTGTTTGGCTTCGATTTGCTCTATTTATGAACTGAAATTGAAAATGGACCATGGATTCGTGTTCTATGTTGCATGAGGATGAATTTGGACTTTGATTTTGTGTGTTTTAGTGATGTTTGGATCCACCTGAGTTTGGATGCAGCCGGAGAAGATGACCGAAGCCACCGTGCTCCGGCCACCTGGTCTTCTCCCTCTCTTTTCATGTTTAAAACCAGCCTGAGACACGTGTGCTTGTATGATCCCTTGGACGTGTTTACTTTTTGATCCAACTGCCACTAACACACCTCACCGTGCACTCTTTGTTGACCTCACCCACTGGATTTGTCCAAAACTATGCGTTTCATTAAACACTGGTGGACTTGGGCCCTCAGTTGCTTTTGGCACACCCCTCAAGCCAGGCCCAGCTGTTTACACGCAATTTTATTGTTATTCACACCGTGGTTTTGTTTTATTTCATTTCATTTTCTTTTCTTTTTTATTTTTGTTTTGATCTATTTTGAATTAATTCGTTTTAAAATGCTTCCAACATTGATAAAATTCACAAAAAATATTTTCTGGATAGTTTGAGATGTCTTTTATTTTATGAAATTTTTATTTTATTTTTTTGAATTATTTTTCATTTAAAAAAGAACTAATCAATTGGAAGTGTTTTATTTGACCTAATTCTTAACATGTTCTTGTTCTTGTTTGGTTTTTGCATTTTCCTTTTGATCCAATGATTGAAAATCAATCCTCATGTCCATGATGAGTTGATTGATTTTTGAGGACCATTTTTCCCCTGTTTGGTTGACTTTTGGTTTGACTTTTACCTTGTTTTTGTTGACTCTTGATAACCCTCTCTCAAATTGGTGCATCCATGTGAATCAAATTCTTTGATGATTGATAACGCGGAATCGTATATATATAATGACATACATTTTAACTAATTTATGAATGGTTTCACTCCGATTTCGGGTTTTTCCACGTTATTTGTCTAGTATTTTGCAGGTATTCAAAGTTCATGTTCAAATGGAGCAAGATGAAGAAAACAAGCAATTACGGGTGAAAACAAAATGAAAAACAGCAGATACGGATTTTGCTGTTATGACGGTCGTCATATGACCATTACGACCGTCATGCGTGTTACGACCGTCACATCCCATGATGACCGTCATGCAGACAAAAAATGCAGAAAACGTGCACGTGCTGTAAGTGCCTTCAAAGACCAAAAAGAATGGACCACTAGCTCCTACTTTCTCTGACATCAATCCCACTTCCTAAAGCAACTAACCATTGGAAATTCCATATATTAAAGGAGGAAGCTGAGACCAGAAAAAGGGAGCTGTATTCAAGACACGAAGTGCTGCCAAATTATTTTTCAGAGCGAATTTAAGTTTCAGATTTCTTTATTGTTTCCTTTTCCTTTCCTTGCAATTCTGTTTGTACTTTTCAATTCTATTATGTACGAGTAATTGGTACCACGACTAAATCCTGCCGACATTTTGGAGGATTTCCCAAAGGCCAATCGAATTATTTACAAGTTTTTATTATAATTGTTAATCGTATTCTTACTTTCCCATTATGATGCCTGCTTATATATTCAACCATTGTTTACGTGTTATTAGTTTATATTCCATGTCTGGCTAAATTAAAGCAATCGGTATGTAATAGGTAGTCAGATGGGATTCGATAATAACCGGTGTATTCTTTCCTTTTCAAACTTATTTCTGGCTTTAGTTTTTAAATCGATTTTCTAAATAAAACGTTCGTCGCGACAGCGAGAACTTATTTAAAAGAAGTTTTGCCACGACAGTGGAAAATTTATAAAGGTATGGACCGAGAAGCGACAGCTGAGGCTAGTACCAGATAGTAAAAACTAAGCATTCGTTTTAAAAACAGCGACAACGCTTTAAAAAAGGATTAGAACTTAATGGTTTTCAAAAAGTAATTTTAAACTACGAACGGGATATCGACAGCATACGTTCCGATTTAGAGTTGCGACTAGCGTCAACAACCATCGTGAGACAAAGGTCTTTAAACCGTCATTGTCTTCTTAAACTATTTTTGAAAACACCTAATACGCCGGTAACTTGTCGAATCCTTGAAGAACCAACATATTGCATACCGATTCACGCATTTATACCTTAAGTAACGTTTTTAGTTCCCCTTTATTATACACTCTTATTTTGCTTTTATTCCCTTAAAACCATACCAACCTAGCTAAACATAGTAATACCCGAGAATACTAGCTTGATTACGAGTCCCTGTGGGATCGATATCTTTTATTACTACGCGATAGACTGTGCACTTGCAGTTAGTTTAGTTAGACATAGAAAGTCGCGATCAATGATGATTTGAGATGACTTTGGTTATGATTTCCTGGCCTTTATTTGCCAACATGTTTGTGAGCTTGTGATATTTTATTTGGCTTTTTTTGAATCATTTTCCTAATTTTGAGGTAACTTGCAAGTCAAGTTACCCCAATGGGAGGTTCATACAGACACATTGACCTAGTTTGTCTTGGATATGACTTTGATGGATCCTTTGAGCCTTCAATTCCTTTTGATTCATGTTTCTAACATGTTAAGGTTGCTGGTTGCTCAATTTTAGGTCATGATATTGTGTTTTGCCTGTTCAAACTTGTGCTTCTTTTTGAGTTTCCATTTAGGGTTTCCATATGTGGTTTGTTTGCTTTCTTTGGTGTAAATGCTTGCATTTTCTTTTGGTTTGATTGCCTTTGATTTTGAACTCTTTTCTCTCATCCCCTCTTCTGTCCCATGACCTTGGAGTCTCATTTAAGGTGGCTTAGTGCCTCCTTAGGAGGTACTTGAAGCATACCTAAAATGATGAATCCTTGAGGACTCCTTTGTGCTTTCTTTTGCACTTTGTTTGTGATGCTTATGGTTGAGTGCATATTATGAGTTCCTTGCTGTCTTCATATAGCCTCCCATCCTCACTTTTTATTTTAAGCTTTCCTTTTATTTGATTTGGCTTTTGGCACTTGTGGTTGATGTTGTTTGACTTAGGTCATTTCATCCCACTTTTGGTGCATTTTTGTGTGGTTTCTTCTTGTTGTTTAATTTCACTTTGTGCATTTCTTTCTCTCTTCTTCTTTTTCATCCTCATATTCATGCTTGAGGTTGAGATGAGCTTGTGGAGGCTACTGCCCCACACATATTTCCTCCCTCACTTTCATCCTATTTGTGCATTCTATGCTTGCATGTTTGCATTTTCATGTTCTTTCTTCTCCTTCTTCTTTTGTCTTTCTTCCCTTAGGATTTCTAATCTCTCTTCTTCAAGAGAGGTTATGATAGACATTAGGATCAAATCATACATGATAACATTAGGTAGTTCCCTTTTGTATCGCAACTTTAAGTCCACTTTGCATGACAAATTTTAGGATTGAGTTAGTCCCCCTTTAGTGTGTTCTTTCTCTCCTCATCTTCAAACATTCTCATAAAACACATAATAAAGAATAACAAATGTTGTACGCTACGAGCCTTAAGCTACTTGGGGAATGGTGATTGAGTGGCTTCCTCTCAATTGCCTAGAGTGTTTAGTATACACCCTTAGGGTGATATGCGACGCATTCGCTCCTAAGTCATAGCCTCTAGTGCAACATGAGTTACAAATCAAATTCAAAACACTTCTTCCCTAAAAAACACAAAAACACTTCAAATCTTTTTCATCCTTCGGGATCTTAATCAAGGAAAATCTTTTCACATAAAAGAGTGTTGTTAACTTTTAGTTCTACCGCAAATGGTAACACCTAAGTCTCCAATGGTCGAGCTACATACACCAACTGCTAGAACTACTTGTTAACCTTACTCGGGCCTAAAAGCTTTTGAACCAATCTGTGGTCTTATTTTAGCCCGAACTACGTTTGCTCTGATCTTTCATACCAGATGAAAGTACGTAGGCACAAGACGCGATGTCTTGGCGAGCAACCTTCTCCCCTTTCACCCGTAGTTAGCCGAACTACGTTGACTCTGACTTTCCCATTGCACGAGGGAATACGTAGGCACAGAGCGACGATGCTCTTCCGAGTCTCTTTTCTTTTCTTTTGTCCCTGAGACCTTTAGCTAGATAGATGATCACCCTTTTAGATAGACAACAAAGCGTGGATCCCATCGAGTACGACGTACGTGAGGGGTGTTAATACCTTCCCCTTGCGTAACCGACTCCCGAATCCAGGACTTGGTTGCGATGACCTCGTCTTTTCCCTTTTCGTCAGGTTTTTCCAATCGTTTCCTTCCCCTTTCTTTGGGATAAATAATGAAAGGTGGCGACTCTTCTGTTTTCCGCCGGGTGTTTTTCGCAGTTGCGACAAGTAGGAAGTCCTGTACTTGAGGGTATATGCGGGAAGTCTTGAATCCGTGGGATTTAAGCAAGGAAGTCTTGGATTTGAGGAAACTAAGCAGACAAGCCTTAGGTTGTGAGTCTAAGCAAGGAAAGTCTTAGGATCCGAGGATCTAAGCAGGAATGCTTGATTAAGTGTTGATTAAACATACAAGTCTTAGATTGTAGGTCTGAGAAAAGAAAAGTCTTATACTCGAGGGCATAAGCAATTGTAATCATTGTTTGATTATAATGGAAAATTTCTTGTGTTGCAAGGGGACTGGACTACTCTCGGTTTGGGAGGAACCAGGATAAATTTTGTGTGTTCATTTGCAATTTACTTGCTTTTGATTATTATTCTGCTGCATTCATATTATTAGAATTTGAACAGATTGTTTAGAATATGAACTTCGTTCAGGAGCAAAGCAAACTTGAAGAATACAATTCAACCCCCCTTTTGTGTATTTTTCTTACCTTTACATAGATTTAAAGACAACACTCTATATTCTCAGTTAGTTGGCAATATTTCTCAAGCAGGTTTGAACTATATTTTTCATGAGGCTAAACGAGCTGATAATGTAGGCTCCGATAGCATAAAGTGTGGATGCACAATTGTGAAAACATATGGTTTCCCATGTGCTTCTGTTATTGCTAAAAAGGTGAAAATTTATGACCCAATAAAAATGGACGAGGTTTGCACACATTGCAAGAGACTTAGGTTTGATGATGTTGGTGTCACGAATGACGGTAAATCGAATATCTCTATTTTGACCGAATGGGAAGTGATACAAGAGATATTTTTGAAAGACGATGACAACATGAAACTCCACATCAAAGAAAAATTAGGGAATATTTATTATAAGGAAACCACCGACATGACAGTCATATAATTTTCTGCCATCAACTTATTCAAGAGTTGAAAACGTATAAAGAATCATACACATAGTTGTGCAGAAAGAAAGAAAAATTCGATGAAGTTTATGAGTCTCTTGTTCCTTGCCTTAGAGGTACGACACTGGAGGCAAAATGAATGCACTTCCTTGAAATGGGTCACCTAATAACATGTGTGTATGGTAAAGTGTGTGTTGATCGGACAAGTTACAATTTTTCAGGAAACCTTTTTCCCACTATCCATCGTCCCACCTCAAAATCCAAAAGATAGTACCATGTGTATTGGGTGGCTTTCAAATTTAAGTCATTTTGTTAAAGTTTGCTTGAAACCAGGATGCTCTATACCACTTACATCACCATAGTGGACGACTCATTCAACCACAACACCCGAGACTTGGCTGAATCGTTTTATGGAAAGGATGTAAGAATTCAAGAAATTGAACAACATTGAAAATGAATCAAATGCACAAAATTCCAATGGGGTACCACCAATAGATTTAGCTGGAAACATATGTTTCAATTCATTTTAATTTCTTGTTTAACCAGAAAAATAAGTGTATGTAATTATGTCTCAATATAAATAAAGTGTTATATATTCACCATTTGTTCATATTTTATCGTAATGCACTTTTGATATTCCCCATAACAACATTTGTGTTTTTGTAAATGAAAAAACATGTTCTGCTTTAGGGATATAGTTTGAAACTGGTTCAGGAGAAGTTCCAGAGGTTCATCTCCGAAACAAGATAATAGGGTGTGGTTCCGGAGATATGTCTCCGAAATCAATATGCCAATTAATGAGTGGTCCATATTGATCTATGACTTCTATATATTTAGGTGCTCTTATGTTATATTTCACATAAATTGAAAATGTCTCAAATTTCACAAATAAATATCTATTGGTATATCGCAAATGTCTCCATCTCCAGCTTTACACCCGGGTGAATGTTTAAGCTCACCAATTTTACCTCCCTCGAAGAAATCAAAGACGAAATCCACCATCTCCTACCTTACAAAGACAATCGAAACAGTGTGAAGCTCGAGTAGCGCTCACCATAGATTGACAATGGAAGGAAGATTGAGTTCATAAAATTTGAGCTCAAGATGCAAGTAGATGTAAGGGCTATGTGGAATATGTATTTCCGTTTTAAAATGAAACTTTCGCTAGAGTTGGAAGCGATGGTTTCAAGATCGGTCAAAGATATTGCAAAGATGTTGAAGTGTCCACCTGAATATTGAAGTGTAATGTTGCATTTTATGTTCAAATAATCTATGTAATGCTTATTTTATGTTATGAATGTTAATTTCCTTTTGGAAAATTACTTGGTGTTGAATCTACTACTGGCGTGTCTCCAAAAATGTAACTACGAAAATATTCTACAGATGCATCTCTAGAATAAAGTAAATAAAAAAGGGCATAACTCATAAATGACCTTGAGTGAGTGTCGAGGCGGGTTCGAAAATAAATTTCCAAAAATAGGGGGCATTTGTGGAAATTTGTATGGTGCAGTATAAAGATATAGGATGCGTTTGTCATACCCTAATTTTTATCCCTAAGATCCCACCTCTTTTTGCATCATCTGCATAGCCTATCACGTTTTTCATCTCACATAATACCCAAATTATCATCCAGAATGAACTTGTTGGATTTACAGCCAAACCAGTCAAACTAAAAGTCAATTGTACATAAAATTAATGGAGAAAAAATTTCAAAATCGAGCTTGCAAACGTCACTCATGTTAATCTACATTTTGCATAGTTTTACCTGGCGAGCCCATTTTAATTTTTCGACTGCTTTTCGGTCGCATTTTGATCACTTTGAGCCTATTAACCGGGGGAAATTTATTTCAAAATTTGACCGAACATTGTATTATTCCGAGTCTTTTATTTCACATTTATCATTTTAGTGTATCCGTTTTATTTTTTCGAGCACTTAGATACCGGTCCAAATTCGTTTTTACCACTTTTATTTCTTTTTTTAATTAAAAATTATTTTAATTAATTAGTTTTTATTTTTAGATAATTTATTTTATTATAGTTTATTTTATTTTTACTTTATTTATCATATTTTCTTATTTTCATGCTTACTTTTGTTTTTTTTTCTTTTTTTAACAAAACTTAATCAACAAGTTTACAAAAGCCAATTTATTTGTTTTCATTTTTTGTGAAAGAAGTAAAATAGTAGTATTGCATGCATGCTATAGACAAGCAGACCCACGTAAGCTTCAGACTCTCTCACCCTTTTGTTTTTGTTTTTTTTTTTAAATTTCAAAACCATAAAAAAAGGAAGGGGTATGCCTGCAAAAAAAAAAAAGAAAAGAGGATCACGTTTGAAACTTTGAATAAAAAATTCACAACTCATGCGCATGCTGCTCTCATACATACACCCTCCATCATACTTCATCAATACCATGCTACTACTCTCCTCTTCATTATTCACATGACTACACCATAAAACCACCATTTTTATAATAAAAAACAAGAAACCTACGCTGGGACCCCAACCTTTGCTCTTTCATTTTTTTATATATTTTTCTTTCATTATGTCCTCCCACTTATCATCATCTTTACCACCCTTCATGTAACTCTTCATCACTCATCTCCTAACACAAACTATAGTAACAAAAACAAACCTTCATAAAATGCACAAACCATCCTTTCATGACTAAAACCAAGCTTCATAACTTCACTTTTCTGTTAACCGTTAAAACCCTTCATCATCACTTCTTTCACTCCTGCGCATAAATCTACAGAACATACACTTGATCCTTTTACCACATCAACTTTTCCTCTTCACTAAACTTATCCCATAAACTATTACCATCTGTTGCACCTCAAAATTTGCCCAACTTTTCTTTACCTAGCTTATGTTTCATTTCATTCACATTAGCATTAGCATTTGCATTTCATTGACATGTATGCAGGAGATTAAGAGGTATGATTACCAATTAAGAGCTATACAAGACTATGAAGCTAAGTTAAGAAGGTTATTCAGATGTTCAAGGGTTGATATCCTTGTCAGAGAAGTTAAAAGATCCTCAGAGAGAGTGGTTGAACCCAAGAGGGTGTGTCTCCTAACTTGAGAGTTGTGGGAAGCCATCAGATGATTCTGAGGTCATAATGTTGGACTTGAGGTATTGAGAGAGCTCATGATAAGGTTTTAAAATAACTTTGAGGCCTAGACATGTCATTGTGCAAGAATAAGAAGCCTCAGCCATGAGTGGTGCAACTAGGGTTTGACTGGGTCAACCCTAAGTCAACTGAGGATTTGAACAAGGTTGAGACCTAATACAAGAGCCATGTGATCATGGATTGATACATTGAGATGTTCTAAGGATGATTCCAAGGTTAACTCATCATGATTGAAGAGTTTGAGAAGTTTCAAGCTAGGGTTTCTAAGACTTGACAGTGTAAAATCCCCTAGTTTGACCCCTGTCTTCAAGGCAATTTAACTCAAGACATGATTGTCACCTAATCTTAACCCCAACATGATTGTTGTAGGGCAAGGTCTTAGCTTTAATTTTAGTGCTAGAAGTCCTTGATAGGATCTATAGAACTCAAGTTATGGCTTTGACAAGTTACAGGTCATCTGAGGCATGTGAATTTGGAACTTGAAAGTTACCCAACTTGCATCTTACTTTTACCCTAGAAGGATTATTCCTATGAACTTTTGGTAAACATGAATGTTGTTCCTTATTCCCTTAGCTTTCCATAGAGTACTAGAAGTCCTTGATAGGATTTGTAGAACTCAAGTTATGGCTTTGACAAGTCAGGGGTATTTTGGGAAGTTGTGGTTATAAGTCATTTTTTGTTATAGGCCATTTTCACCAACTTAGACACCTCAAATGAAACTTTGTTCAACTTGAAAGTTGCTCAAAATGAGTTTTTAACCTTGACCCTATATCAAGGAAACATTGAAATGGCTCAAGGAAGGACTTGGTTCAAGGAGTTGTGAAAAAGGAAGGATTAAAGGCATTTAATGACCAAAAATTGAAATAAATTGATTTAGGTCCAAACAAGGGAAAATTATAGGTCAAATTGATTGGAAAAATCATTTTAGAAACAATGGAAATATTACATTTTTGGTTTGAGGTCAAATTCATGCCATTCCATTTTGTTGCTTCATGATGAAGTAACATATCAAATTCACACCATTGGATTGCAAACAAGGAAATGATCATAACCAATCAATTCAATATCTCATGAGATGAAGATTCCAAGTGTTTTCATGCCCAAACAGAGCTGGATTCGTGACTGTACATATGAGATTTTGAAGGAGCAAGAGAAATTGAAAATCTCATTTGGGTGGTTACAGAAGTTTCTAGACATTTCCATTCATTTCTATATAACTAGTTGAGTGAGTTCAGAGATTTTTTTTGGAGAAGATTGAAGAGGAAAACAGAGCAAGGGATCGTTTTGCAGAGCTGCAACTCACAATCAGATTCTGAGATTGAGGAAGATTCAGAGCTAATCAAGGTGTGCAAAAGCTTTAGGAGTGAATTTGGAGTGATTCTGGACAAGCTTGAAGGAAGAATCAGGCAGAAGCTGTACGTGTTCTTCATCTGAAACCAGGTTTGTACCAATCGAATTCTTGCATAAATTATGGAGTGATAGCTAGAAATCTTTAGGTGGTTAGGTTCATATCATGATGTAGATGGATTCTAGCACAAGAAATTGAGGAATAGAGACACTTTAGGTTATGGATCGTTTTCTGTTGAGGCGGATTTCTTGTGATTCTTGGTGATATAATCGTGTTTGGATAGTGGATTTTGACCTCTGAAGAGTGTAGATTACATTAGTACCATTATTGTTGAGAATTAAGATGATCAAGATTTGGTCTGTTTCTGAAAATGTGATCGGGTTTGAAGTTAGAGGAAGAATTAGAGAATTGGGAGATTGGATTTGGATTCAGTGAGAAAAACCGAGTGAGATGATGATTTGTTTTAGTGTTTTTGGTGACCTGTGATGAGCACCCCACCGGAGAAGACGGTGGCGCTGCATCTCAGGCCACCGTCTGAACTCCCTCCAAACTTCAGTTCAAATTGGGGACGAAAGGCCATGGCCATTGGATTAGGGTTTGACCTTGGACTCAGGGCATGAAGTTTCATTAATAGGTTTGGTTTGGGCTTAGTGTTAAAGTGATATCCACACCCCCGTTTGGCCCAAGTTCTTGAAATGAACTGAGAACACTTGCTATTTGCCACACTGATCTTGTTATTTTCTTCTTATTTTCTTTTATTTTACACATTGCATATAGTTTAGAAATAATTCATAATAAATAGAAAAATAACTCAATTTGATCCAGATTTTTTCCCCCTGATTCATGATTGAATCTAGAATTTTGTTGAATTAAAAGATTAGGAATTCATGCATTTTTATTTTAATTGCATTTTTATTTGATAATAATTCATAATGGTTGATACCTTGACTTGTAAATTTTTGTGTGATCATTTGATGATGATTTTTGAACTGATTTTTTGTGTGTAGCTAGTTTAGACATGTATGCTCCTCTAGTAATTTTCTCACATTTTCGTGAAGAAGGTTAGGGCTATTTTTGTATTGAAACTTTAGGTGCTCTAATTTTAGGGTGTAACCTTGGTACCCCATAGTTTAGGATTTAATTCTAGGACTTATTGGATGATTTGATCTCTGGAATTCACATGGTAGAGTCATGATTGAATTAGGTTCCCATAGTTATTTTTGTAGGATTTTACAATTGGTTTTAGTATTTTAGTTAGGATTAACTTTAGTACTAGGTTTTAGGTGATCCTAGCTTGCTAACTCAACTAGAATGACTCCATTAGTGCCCTTAGACTAGGGTTTTGCTTCTCTTGCTCTTGGATGATGATGAAGACTTGTATGGGTTGTTGTGGAATGCATGATGGAGCTTGGACTTGAAGTTTGCTCTTCCTTTGGTGTATTTTGTTTAGGGTTAAGGATTAGGGTTTTTAGGGAGATCCTTTAGAATAGATTTTCTTCCTTCATGAAACATGGAAGGTGTTGATCACTTCCATTCCTCCCTATGATATAAGGTCCCATTGTGAAGGCCTCATCCCTCCTTTGGTAGGATGATTGGATCCTCACAAATTGGTAGAACCTTTGAGGGTTCCTTTCTGTGATGGTGGAGTGCTTAGAGGTGACCTTTGGTCTTCACTTTGCTTTTCCCTATCCCCACCTTGCTTTTGTTAGATGAATCTTTCTCCCTTGCTAGAGGATGGAGTTCCTTGTTAGAAGATTGAAGATGCTAGAGGTTGGCACTTCCATGTGTTTGAAGACTTCCCTTGAAGCTAAGGCTTGAAGATCAAGAAGAACAAGTTGATACTTGTGTGAAAAAAATCAAATTGAGATTGAAGAAAGTGTTGAAGCTTGAAGTTGGAGAACAAGTTGATACTTGTGTTTGATGCATTGAAAGCTTGAAGAAGCAGGTTGATACTTGCTATTGAAGACTAAAGCTTGAAAATGGAGTACCTTTCATTCTCTTGAAGAGGATAGACTTGAAGAACAGTTACAGACTAAGGACTGAGCTGCTGTCAGAGGATTACTTTGCTGTGAAGCTGTGGAAGCTGTTGATCTGCTTTCTTGTCTGTTTGCTTTCTTTGCAAAAGTATTGATGTGACTTGTTTGATTTGCTTGATGCATTAGAATAAGTTCATGTTTAGATTGTGTTAAGCTAGGAGCATGATTGCGCTAGAGGTTGAGTTGCTCCCTCTGCTTGTATTTTTACTGTATGGCTTTGCCTGCGGGTATTCGGTAGAGCCCTGCTCCCTTGCCTATGTGGTTTGTGATTTGCTTGATGGCATTTTATTTTCCTTTATGATTGCAGTTATTCATATCTGGCTTGAGGTCGAGACGAGCTTGTGGAGGCTGATGCCCCACACACATTTCCTCCCTCACTTGCATTGCATGCATTTTACAGTCGTTTACTGTTTACTGTTTAAGCTGATGCTTTATCTGTTTCTGTTTATCATTGACATGATCCCCTAGGAATCTCACTTCCTTTGATAAGGAAGTGATGATTAGAACTTTAGGTTGAAACCTATGCATGATAACTTCTAGGAGTTCCCTGTTTCAAACCTCAACTATAGGATGAATCCTTGGCATGACAACAGTAGGACTTGATAGTCTCCCCGTAGTTGTCCCTCTCTCTTCTCATCTTGAAACAACAGTAAAAAACGTAATAAAGGTAAGTTAGTATAAGCGCGTTACGAGCCTTAAGCTACTTGGGTAATGATAATTGAGCGGTCTCCTCTCAATCGTCTAGAATGTTTAGTGTACGTCCTTTGGACAATATGCGACACATTCGTTCCCAGGTCATAGTCTCTAGTGTTGTACGAACTACAGACAACTAAAAAAGACTTCTTCCGTAAAAGACAGAAAACAAACTTCAAACCTTTTTGCCCCGTGGGCCCATAATTCAAAGGAAGCTTTTCTGAAGAAAAGAGTGTCGTTAACTCCTAGTTCTACCGCAAACGGTAACGCCTAAGTCTCTAAGGGTTGAGCTGCATACACCAAACTGCTGGAACCGTTTGTTAACCCTACTCGAAAAATAGATGAATCTGAATCTCCGTAATCCGCATTATCCCGAACTACGTAAGCTCTGATCTCTCATACCTATTGAGAGTACGTAGGCATAATACTGATGTATTAGCAAGCCACCTTCCCCCATCACCTGTAGTTAGCCGAACTACGTTGACTCTGATTTCTCATTCTCTGATGAGAATACGTAGGCATAAATGCGACGCTTTTCCGAGTCATTTTCTTTTCTTTTCAGACCAGCCTTGATAGGTAGATAGTAAAACCAACCCGTTAGATAAACACAACAAGCATGGATCCCATCGAGTACGATGGACGTGAGGGGTGCTAATACCTTCCCCATGCGTAACCGACTCCCGAACCCAGACAATGGTTGCGATGACCTTGTCTTATACCTTTTCATCATGTTTTTCCGATCGTTTCCTTTCCCGCTCCGAGGGATAAGCAACGAAAGGTGGCGACTCTTCTGTTTTGCCGGCACCTTATTTTCGCAGAAGCGACACCATCTTCATAATATCTTGGAAAAATCATACCACACGACATATTTTCATTAAAGCTCCAACCTCAAAACCATTCAACTCTCCCCCGATTGGTGAACATTGTAGCTATTGTCGTTACAAAACAACCACTTAGAAACCATATTCCACCAACGAAATAACTTATCCTAACTTTTTTCTTCACCAAACATCACACGATATGCACCTATAACACACACACACACACACACAAACACACATATATCCTTCACATACCACTTATTTCATTTTCTTTAAAAAAAAAAGAACATAGAACTCATGTGAAAAACGATTTGTATGGTCTGCTGCAGCCCTAATTTCAATTCACTTCAACACCTTCAAATATCAACTAACAACATCACATATAAACCTTCATAAACTACACTTATTCATCACCTATAACTCTAACATTCACTCCATGATACATTAACCATCATCAATATTCACCTCCCTCTAGCAACCACAGTTCATCACCATCCGCATCACTGAACCGCAACAATAACAAAACTTTCGAACACCACCACACCACCGAGAAAGATTGAGGAAGAAGTCAAGGCGTGAGAAGTTCGAGCAAGAGAAGGAAGAAGGAGAAGGCGTGGGAAGTCCGAGACAGGGAGAGTATTGAGATTGAGAAAGTCGTGCCGCTACCAGAATCTTCACTTTTGTCGGCCACACTTTCACTCGCCGCTGAGTTTTTGTGAGTTACCATGTTTTGATAACCTGAAGTGTTGTATTATTATGCATGATGCTTTTCCACGTATTTTTGTCTATTTATGCATGATGATTTTCCATGTATATTGTTAATTCTATTTGTTGATACCACTATACTTTTCCGTGACTATTTATATTTTACACGAGTTTTTCCATGTATGTCTGTTGATTTTATGTTGTTTCTCTCACATGATACTTTTCCATGTGTATTGTATATCTGTTACTTGTTTCTACATGATACTCTTCCATGTACATTCTGTTTGACGATCTCATTTATAATGATGTTTTGTCATGTATCTCTGTTGACTTTTTGTTGTCTGATTACCATGATGTTTTGCCATGTGTATTCTGTGATATCTTGTCTATTTGACCATACATGATGTTCTTGCCATGTATTATGCATGTGTCTTCATTTGATGCTTGTTGATTACATGATGTTTTTCCATGTATCTATTGCTTTATTTTTATTCCTTGTTGACCTATTCAAGGAAGGGATTGTATGTTGACTCATTTTCATTATACACGTTCCTTGAATGCTTTTATATTTTACCTGTCTTTGTTATTGTTCTTGGTTCTTAAAACTTAATAACATCGTAGTTTTGAACTACGATTGCTCTGACTTCCTATTAAGGATACATAGGTATAGGATTGCGAGATCCTAGACAGCTACCTTATTCTTTTTTCACCTTTTTCTCTTTTCTTTGCCCATATTTTATCCTTAGCAAACAATTTTAACCAAAACACAAGTATTTCAAGAGGTTCCTGTAGAGTATTACAGATGCTTAAGATGCTAGTATCTTCCCTTAGTATAACCAACCCTCGTACCTTTGATCTCTCTTTTGCTTAGCTTTAGGCCTTTATTTTTTGCTTTTCATTTTTATTTAGGGTTTTTGTTCGATCTTTTCTCCCTCCCCTTGGATAAAATACAAGTTCGGTGGTGATATCTTATTTTTGCGAGTCAAGCTGATCCTATAAATTTGATATCCAATTCTCATTGTGATATCGTTAAAAAATTCTGTTGAAAAAAAAGTTTCTTAACAATTCTAATGGCTCTTTCTATCAGATGATTGTTACACTTTAAAAATATTGGAGAGAATTTTTTATTGCAATTCCACTTCCTATCAAATTTTTTTATTGGAGAGAATTTTTTATTTTTTATTGCAAAACTATACGTATATACAAGTTTTCTATTCTAAAATAACATAACACATCTCATCAAAAATCTTAGTTCTTATGAGAGGCCTAATTCTAACAAGCAGAGCATACGAAATGTTTAAAATGGTCTTAATAAATTTAAAGTATATTATAAATCAAATAAATTTAGTTTTTATCATCCAGAAACAATTAGAAGAAAAGACTGAGTTTTCTTATTGTGGAAGTTCAGAGGAGATGGAAAACTTATCCAAAATCAATTGTCACGATAATATTATGAATTCATCTTTAGATTATTTTTGGGAGATTTTTAGACAATTTCAATTAATAAATACATTTAATGATGTTTTTAATAACTTTTTTATTAACTTTATGTGAAAATATATTAGTGTTGTGAGGCATTTTTAGTGAGAATATGAATGATATAAATTTTTATTATTGAATTATGATTATACAAACTGAATTACAAAATATATCTACTTATTGTATATTAAGTAACAAACTCTGAACCATAATTAACTTTGGGTTTGTATTACACAATTTGAATTATATCACAACATACCCCCTATAATCCAAGTTGTCACATACGCTAATCATAGTCGATCTAAACTATTCCTAATTTCTGTCTAAAATTTAAGAATGTTTTGATCTCCAATCTTTTGGTGAAAATGCCAGCCAACTATGTTTCACTTGAGTAATGTCTTACTTCAAGTTCACCTCGATTTACCTTCTCCCTTAAGAAGTAAAATCTAGCTTCGATGTGCTTACTTCTTCCACGTGAAACTCGATTCTTCACAAGATTTATGACTGACTTGTTATTGATCTGCAACACCAGAAGTTTCATCACTTTGACCTCAATCGCACTACAACAAAAATGACTTTTGGCAACAACGCAAAATCGCAGTCTAAAATGTAATAACCGTAGCCTAAGGCTTTAGGGGGCGATTTATCGGACATGGAATAAACGGTCGTTGCCTATTCCTTTAGAGCGTGATTTTTTTTATTTTTACCCACGGATTCGAAACACATTTGCTAGATATATCAAAAGTCCACGGTTTTAGTTGTAATTTTAAGCTGCGGTCTTTTAATAACAACACAAAATAACCATCCCCAAAACATGAAAAGGCAATGATTAGTAAACAACAACAAATAAAAATCGTAGCTATTGTATAGTTTCATTTAAATAAACTATACTTAACTGCACCTAAAACATAGGAAAAGTCCACGGTTTTTAATAAGCAACACCTAAAAAGCGTTTCTTATGAATTGTAAAAAAATTGGTAAATCTTGTAACTTCTATGTGAACTTTAAACCTAAAGATATAATTATTAAAGAATTTCCTATTTATTTATATGGTGATACATTTCAGTCATAAACCTTCATTTTATTCTAATATATTATAAGTCAATATTATTAATTATATGAGAAGAAACACATGTATAAATTAATCAAAACATATCAATATGAAGTATTAATAAGATGAAGTGTAATAAACATTTTGAAATGTAAAAACAAATATTTTCAAAATAAATTCAAACTTTCTGAAATATAACAAACTAATTAGTTGGCTTATGTAACTCCATAAAACAAAAAATAATTGTCCATATTTGAATTAATGAAGGTCTTCATCATATTCATTGTATTAAGGATCATGAGAATCATCATCTTGAGAACCGTCAACATGATCATATTGAAGATCATCATCTTGATCATATTGAAAATTGTCATCTTAATCATAATGAAGATCACCATCATCTTGGGGATCGTCGTCATCTTGGAAATCTCCATCTTGTTTATCTTGAAGATCATCTTCGTTTCTAACCTGTAAATATAAAGAATTTTTTTTATATTAATTAATATATAAACACTGAAAAAATCACTTTTTTAAAGCCAAAGACATCAAAGAAGAAAATTTATTTCTATTCAAAGTGCAAGAAGTTACTAAGCATGCATTGAACATAATTAATCATACTCTTAAACATCATTAATGAAAAATTTGTAAGTATTTCAAAATATAAACACGATGTCCATAATATCCATTATATCCATTATATATTTAGATAATTCAAACAATGTATATGAAATCCCAAATATATAATGGATATCATGGTAATCCCTTTATATATATATATATATATATATATATATATATATATATATATATATATATATATATATATATATATATATATATATATATATATATATATATATCTCCAGCCATTGATATATAGCAAATCACAAATTTAATATATTAAATTATTAAGAAGAAAGGATTAGACCACACATAGACATGAGTTCTAACGTAAACTCACTTGTTTTTATAAAGGTATATTTTAGCAACATGCACCTTAGGGTACATGGTGCATTTTACCATTTTTTAGTTAAAATTTGCTAAAGCACACCTTCATAAAAACAAGTGGGTGTATTATAGCAAAACCCTGTGGGATTTGCTATAATACACCCACTTGTTTTTATGAAGTTATGTTTTAGTAAGGTGCATTTAAGGATTTTTTTAGTTGAAACTTGCTAAAATAGACTTTCATAAAAATAAGTGGGTTTACGTTACTAAATCCCATATATATATATATATATATATATATATATATATATATATATATATATATATATATATATATATATATATATATATATATATATATATATATATATATATATATATATATATATATATATATATATATATATATATATATATATATATATATATATATATATATATATATATATATATATATATATATATATAATGCAAATTCCATATGATAAACAATGTATAGGTGTCGCATCGCTGCGAAGAGGGGCCGACAAAGACAGAAGAGTCGCCACCGTTCGTTATTTATCCCAAAGAAAGGGAAAGGAAACAACCAGAGAAAACCCACGGAAAAGGGAAAAGACAGGTCATCGCAACCAAATCTCGGGTTTCGGAGTCGGTTACGCAAGGGGAAGGTATGAGCACCTGTTACGTCCGTTGTACTCAATGGGATCCACGTTTATTATCTATCTAAAGGGTGTAAATCTATCTAAGCTACAGACCACAAGGAAAAAAGAAAAGAAAAGAGACTCGATAGAGCATCGCCGCTCTTTGCCTACGTACTCCCTCGTGCAATGGGAAAGTCAGAGTCAACGTAGTTCGAAAAATTACGGGTGAAGGTGAGGGAAGGTTGCTTGCCAAGACGTCGCCGTCTTGTGCCTACGTATCCTTGTCTGGTACGAGAAATCATAGAAAACGTAGTTTGGGTTAACACGACCACATGTTCGTTCAAGTGTTTTAACCGAGTAGGGTTAAACCTTCGTTTAACAGTTAGATGTATTGTTGCTCGACCATTGGAGACTTAGGCGTTACCTGTTTGCGGTAGAACCAAGAGTTAACAACACTCTCTTTGAAAATGATTTTCAATTAATCCCGAAGGATGAAAAAAAGTTTAATGTTTGTTTTTGAGTCTTTTATGAAGAAGAAGTGAATTGAATTGTGTTTGTAATTCATGTTGCACTAAAGACTATGACTTAGGAGCGAATGCGTCGCATATCGCCCAAAGGGCATACGCTAAACACTCTAGACAATTGAGAGGAGACCCCCCAATCATCATTTCTTAAGTGCTTAAGGCTCGTAGCGTACAACACTCATTATCCTTTATTACATGTTTTTGAAAAGTTTTGAGATGAGAAGAGAGAAGACACAACTAAGGGGAAACTAATTCAACCTTAATGTTATCATGCAATGTGCTCCTATGATTGAGATTAAGAGGGGAAGAGTTATCCTATTGTTATCATGCTTGAATTGAACACTTAATGTCTCTCCTACTCCCAAGGGACTAGGAATCCTAAGGGATCATGGCAAAGAATACCAAGTAAACACAAGATAAATCAATCACAAGTGAGATGAAAGAAATAGATGCAAACATGAAATGCAACACAAAGAAAAGAGGGAGGAAAAAAGTGTGGGGCAGCAACCACCACAAGCACATCTCAACCTCTTAAAAACAAGCAAAGATATGCAAAACAAAATAAGAATGCAAGCAAAAGCACTCAAACAAGTTCAAGCAAAAGTGAGATGAAATAGGAGAAGTTACAACTCCTACAACCATTCAAACATCAATCACCAAACCAAAAGGCAAACAAATAATAAAGAGAAGAAGGCATGATCAAGATGAGGATGGGAGAATAGGCTTGGGAAGCAAGCAACATAAGAAGAATCTCAACCAAATGCATCAAATTGATCATGCAAAAAGAAAGCACCAACAAGTTCTCAAAGTGGCATCTCATTCAAGGCAAACTCAAAGTACAAGCAAAGAGTATCAAATCACCTTGAATGAGTTCCAAAGTCCAATGAACAGAAGTGAGAACAACAGAAGAAGATTCACAAATGAAAGAAGAAAAAGAACCAAGACAAGTTACAAAGTAGGGCAAGGTAAAGAACCAAAGTTCAAAACACGTTCAACATTCAAATGCAAATGGAAAGCCCTAATTAAAAGTAACTTGTAACACAAACAAACCAAATGTGTGACCTATAAAATTGAAACCAGCATCCTAAGCATGTCAAGAATACGATACAAGAGGCATAGGATGCATATGGGATCCACAAAGGTCATCTCCCAAAAGAACTAGGTCAACTAGTTTATATGAACCTCAATTAGGGTGACTTGACTTGCAAGGTTCACCAAAAATAGGAGAATGGTTCAATAAAAGCCAAATAAAGTGCACAAAGCTCTCAAACATATTGGCAACCAGAGGCCAAAACAACCAAACCAAATTCCAATCAAGGCATCACCAAATGAATTGATCAACTAGGATGCTCCACCTTGAAGGATATTTATCGAGGGTCAAACAAATGCAAACCAAAGTCAAACAAAAATAGGTTAAACCTTGACCAAAATCATCCTCAAAGGCACCTCAATCCATCATCAAAATAGAGAGTAAGCCTTACTCATAGGTGATTACAAATGGTCCACAAATCAAACAAGAACAAATGAAAACCATATTAAAAACACTTCCAATTATAAAATTCAAATTAAATTGAAAAATAAAATAAAATCAAAATTAAAAATTATGAAAAATTAGTTAAGATCTCAAAGTGTTTTAAAATATTTTTTGTTGAATTTAATGACAATTGGAAGTATTTTTAATAAAATAAAATCAAAACAAAAAATAAAATAAAAATAAAATAAATGGAAGAACAAGGGAGGTGCATCAAGTAAACATAATACAAAGGATCTCAGTTCAGCGCACATGGGCTCAATAAAGGTGGGGTGCCAATAGAATAAAAGCCCAATCCAATTGCCAATCCTCAGATTAATGAAACACATCGTTTCATTAATCTGAGTCACAGTCAACAAACACACGTAACCAAATCAAGCAAATGAAAAGCATACACATCATCTGGTCAAGAGGTCAACACAAGCCACCTCAGATCTGAGGTTTTGAACCAGACGCCGGAGCCCTAGCTCCGGTCGTCTTCTCCGACGAGCTGGCCGGAGCTCTGATGATCAAACCTTCACCAAACTTCACAAAATGCATATCAAAAGAAAGCTGAGCTTATGTAGGTTTCAAATCCATGATCCATTCATCTTAAACATGTCTAAATTAAGAGAATCGAACAGATCAAATTCAAGATGCACATCTGAAAACTTAAGCAAATATGAAAATCAAGCAACCAAACATGGCCTACACAAGGTAGGGCTTCAGATGCAGCCAATATGAACCTAAATCATGGCCTAGCATGAGAGAAAAGTGAAGAAGAAACTTACTGAACGGAGACACTCCGTTGGTGCTTCAGATGCTTGCAAGCTTGCTTCAAACTGTCTAGATCTACTCCAAATTGTACAAGGAAGATGAATTGCACCTTAATTGGAGTTGATTTACTGTGAAAATGAAATAACGATTTGGAAATTTCTTTGAGAATTTCAAAACCGAATTTGCTCTCTCTGGCTCCAAAATGCACTTCTGAGCTCTCCAAACTCGTTTTGAAATTTTATATGTTGGATCTCTGATCAATTAGAAGGTGCATAAAGCCTTAACTTGCTGAATTTGGAAAAATGCCCAAAATGAAATTTTCTCATGCACACGTGAAAACAGGTGCATACACTCATGAAAGTCATTCAAATCTTCAGCTGGTGAGTTGAATTTCACAATGGAATTGGATTGGGCTTTGTATGTGATCCAATTTGGAAGTTTGAAGATGAAACTTATTTGTGAAGAAATGCCAAAATGCACGTGTTTTTTTCCTTCATGAATCAAAACCAACTTGTGCATTTTACTTGTTAAGGTATCTTGAATAGAATTGAGCCAAAATAAGACATGTAAATGACCTATAATGTATTCAATTGAAATCACAATTTAAAGTTCATTTTCCACTTGAATTTCTCACCAAATATTCATAACCATCCGTAATTCACACATTTCTTGAGTTTCATGATGTAAAAGAGGTCTTTAGGAGCAACTTACATGTTGGTCGAAAGTTCATTTGAAGTACACAAGTGCATGAAAATGACTTATGTAACAAATGGCCTATAATCAAACTTTCCCAAAATATCCTTGCCTTGCCAAAGCCATAACTTGAGTTCCACAAATGATATCAAGGATTTCTAGGACTTTTTGGAAAGCTAAGATCATGAGGAAAAACTTTCATGTTCATATAAAGTTGAGGAGAAACATGATTCTAGGTCAAAAGTGCTTTGGAAGTGAGTTGACTTTTGTTGACCAAAAAATATGTTCATCTGAGACCTATAACTTGATGGCATCATAACTTGAGTTCCACAAACCCAATGGATGAGTTCTAGTACTCAAAAGAAAGCTAAGGACATGCATTACAGGTTTCATGTTCACAAGAAAATGATATTAAACTTGTATCATGAGGTAAATTGTCCTTGAAGTTAGGCACTAAAGAAGGGGATTTTACCCTGAGATCCTCTGAAACCCTAATTTAGTAACTTCTTAAACTCTTGATTCTTCTTGATTTGAACTTGACATGACATCCTAGATGTCTTAACATAACTTCCCATGACTCCAATGACTTAAAACCAAGTCTCTAACTCCCTCAAGTCCACAGTTGACCTTGAGCTGACCAGATGAAACCCTAGGTGCACAACCTTTGATTGTGACCTCTTGCAAGTGAAATGAAAGCCTATACAAGCTCCACAATGACTTCCAAAGCACTCAATGAGCTTCTCAAACATATCTTATACATAACCATGAACTTGTGAACCCCTGATGATCCTCTATTGACCCCTCATGATAGGAATTAAGTAGCATACACCCAATCTTCTCTTTCAAAGAGCTCTGACCACTTCCTGATGATTGTAATCACTTGATGACTTGAATAAACACTCTTTCTTGAGCTTGAAACCCTGTGAGACTCTTCTCTTGACTGACACACCTCTCTTGATCCCCTATAAAGGATAATGCTATGCAAATACAAAATGTTAATACATAAGCCAAGTAAAGAAAGAAGTTGGTCAAATTTTGGTGTACAACAATAGGAAATTAAACAGTTACCATAAATTAAACCTAGATATGGTAATAAAAATTATTAGCTAACAACACTATTTACCATTGATTTCTTCCAGCATAGATCTAATCCAGATGGCTTGACACGCAACATATGATCATGCTATATATTCAGCATCATACAATGACAATGCTACCATAGGTTTCTTTCTCGAGCACTATGAGATTGGGGCACCAAATACTTGAAAGAAATAACCAATTGTGCTTCTTTGATTTTCCTTGTCTCCATAGCAATCAGCATCTGAATAACAATTAGTCACAACTCCTTTTCTGTCAGAATCTTGTTGAAATATAATTTTATAGTTTGTCGATCCTTTTATGTATCTCAGGATTCTTCTTACAAACTTCATGTGTGACAACACCCTTGGTTCACTCATGTATCTTCTTACTAATTCGACTGAGAAACCTATATCATGTCGTGTGTTGCACACATATATTAGAGATCTGACAATTTGTTTGAACAAAGTTGCATCAAATTTGTCTTCTTCTCCATGCTTCTCCAACTTCAAATTTGGTTTGACATGCAAAGATGCAGGAGTCAAATCTTCCATCATAAATCTCTTGAGTATCACTTTGACATACTTTGTTTGATGTAGCACCATACCTTGCTTAGATATTTGATATTCCATGCCTTGGAAATAAGACAAGTTTCCAAGATTCAGCATTTCAAATTCCTTCTTCATCAGCTCTTTGAACTTCAACAAGTTCTCCAAGCTATATCCAGTTACTAACAAGTCATCGACATATAAGCATATGATTGTAATATCTTGTTCCATAACCTAAACATAGACAACATACTCAGACTTGCATTTAATGAATCCCAATTCAACTAAGTATGAGTCGATTTTCTTGTTTCATGCCATAAGTTTCTGCTTGAGGCCATAAAGCGCTTTGTGCAACTTATACACTTTCCTTGCTTCCTCATGTATCACAAACACAGGAGGTTGCGTGACATAGACTTATTCATCTAAGGGACCATTCAAAAATGTTTATTTCACATCTAAGTGAAATGCTGACCAACCTTGCTTGCATACCAAGGCTACAACCAATCTGACAGTCTCCAATCTTGCGACATCTGCATATACTTAAGAGTAGTTGAGTCTTGCTCTCTGAAGAAATGCTAGAGCTACCAATTTTGCCTTATGTCTTATTATCGACCCATCAACATTATGCTTCATCTTGAACATCCACTTCATTTTGATAGCTTTTGTATATGCCGATAAATCGACTAACTCCCATGTGTTGTTTTTTTCAATTGCTTATAACTCTTCAACCATAGCTTCCTTCCGTTGTTTATCTTTGAAAGCTGCCCTATAGTTGATTGGTTCAACACCTACACGTAAAGAAAAATAAACTAATTCTTCATCTGGTGTAACTTCATCATCACTAGTCACTTCATAGTCTTGAAGTCTTGCTGGACGAACATTAGCTTTTTGAGGTCTTTGGCTTGTGCTAGCCACACCCTCTTCGACTTTGACTGTGTCACTAATGTCAGCACATGCTTTGACTTCAACTTCGACTAGAATATTAGAAATTTATTTGACTTTGACTTCATCGATTTCTTTGCCGACGCCATAATTCAGCAATGGCTTGTTAATTGGATAACCATAATTCCAACCCAAGCAGAATTTTTATCAATAACAATATCTTGACTCATCATGATCTTGTTGTTCATTGGATTGAATAACCTATATTCTCCAGTACGGTGATATCCTACCAGAATCATAGGTTCACTCTTGTCATCAAGCTTCCTTCTTCCTGCATCAAGAACATGCCTGTAGCAAATAGAGCCAAAAACTTTCAGATGACTCATTGATGGTTGTTTGCCACTCCAAACTTCTTTAGAAACCTTTTTCTTTAGCTTCTTGTTAAGGCACCTGTTCAGAATATAAACAGTAGCGGAAACAACTTCACACCATGAGGATTTTGACAAATTCTTTTCCTTCAAAATGCATCTCGTCATGTCCAATATGGTCATGTTTCTTCTTTCTTCTATTCCATTATGTTGAGGTGTGTAAGGATTAGTTACGTCATGATCAATACCATGTTCTGCATAGAATTTTTCAAACATATTTGATGTATATTCGCCATATCCATCTATTTGCAGAACCTTGATCTTCTTTTCACTCTGGTTTTCGATAAGTATTTTGAACCTCTGAAAGATTGCAAATACTTTTTCCATTTGCTTGATCACATAGATCCAAAGCTTTCGACTATACTCATCGAGAAATGAGACAAAGTACTTGTTTCCACCAATGATATGATCCTCAAATGGGAAATATACATCTGAATATACTACTTCTAGTATGCAAGAGTATTTGTTTCTTTCTGACTAAGCAACCTTCATAAAGTTTATCTGGAATCTCAAGACTTAGTATACCAATTTCTATATCTTGAGTAATTAGTTGATTGAGTGATCAAATTTCAAATGTCCAAACCTCAAATGCCACAATCAACTATGCTTGTGGTCGACAATAGTTTTTAGACATTGTACTTCAGACGAACTGATCGTGGTCTTGAATGTCCTATTCTTTGACAAAGGAGATTTCAAGAACAAATTATTCTGAGTTTCAAACAAATCCAAGGCTTCATCTTTAATAATCATTGAGAAACTATTTTTGATAAGTTGTCCAACACTTAGCAGATTGCACTTTATTCTAGGTACATACAATACACCTTTGATCCTTTGAATAACTATGTTGCCAATACCTTCTACTTACAACGAGCTATTATCAGCAAGTTTGACCTTACTATTATTCAACGAGTCGAAATCTGCTAACCACACTTTTCGACCCATCATGTGATTTGAGCAACCCGAGTCGAGGAACTAGATCTTGGAGTCGACATGGTCATCTATAATTACAGCCATAACCACCATATCTTTAGAATCAACTGAATCTTAGCGTGTAAGGTTTTCTCATTCCTCCTTGCCTTTTTTCGCTCTCTTGTCTTTATTGTACCAACAATTCTTGGCCAAGTGACCCCACTTTTCATAGTTATAGCACTGCACACATTTTTTCTCTTTGTCTTTCTGATAGAAGTTTCCTTTTCCTCTTTTCAAGAATTCAGAAGCCCTATCATCAATCTTATGCGTTTGAGGGTTCGACCAAGACTTCTTTCTCCGAGTCTTGTCTCCTTTTCCTTTTAACTTGTTGGAACCATCATGCTTCTTCCATGCCTGAGTCTGCAGTGCTTGTATTAAATCTTGAACCCCTTTCCTTTCGACAATCCTAATCTCATGCGCCTCCAACGAACCAACCAAATCTTTCAGTTTCAGAGTTTCAAGATTGTTGGATTCTTAAATAGTTACGATAACATGATAAAAGTGAGAGATCAACATATGTATTACCTTCTCAACTATCATCTTATCAGTTAGAGTTTCACCACAACCCTTCATGAGATGGACAATATTCAGAACTTTCGACACATAACCTACAATCTTTTCATCTTCTCCCATCTGCAGCAATTCACATTGTCGTTGCAAAATTTGCAATTCGACGACTTTGACTTTCTCACCTCTTTCATAGTTCTTGACAAGAATATCACATGCCTCCTTCGTTAATTCAGCATGAGAGATCTTGTCAAAATTCACCGAATCTATCGCCGATTGAATGCAATACTTGGTCTTAAAGTCTTTCTTCTTGGCCTCCTTGTTCACAAATCTCTGAGCATCAGTTGTATTTTCAGCAAGCTTAGGGACACTATTAGTAACCACTTTTAGGGTTTCATGAAAGCCAAACAGAGACTGCATGTGTTTTCTCCATCAGATCCAATTCTTGCCGTCAAGAATTAGAAGAGAATTTGGAATGCCATTAGTACCATTCATCTTAGCAAAGATTGATTAACAACTCATGATCCCAGAAACACGATCACCGACGTGTGATTCTTGAAAACACAATCAAGAATCTAAGTGGAGCTCTGGATACCAATTTGTTAGTGCGTGAGGCAATTTTAGTGAGGAGAGAAAAAGATAGAGAGTGAAGAATAGAAATTTCTATTATTAAATTATGATTGTACAAACTAAATTACAAAATATACCTATTTATACACAATTAACTTGCATACTAAATTACAAACCCTAAATATTAACATGAATTATATCATAATAAAATAGAATGAAATGTTTAATATGAATTTGGTCAAATAGTACTGGAACTCAATATTATAAATAAGTTTTATAAAATTGTTGTATTTATTCTTTATTTATCATCATAAAATTACTTTTTCACTAAAAATGACAAGGATAGCTTTAGATTTTTTTTTTCAAAAATCTTTATTAGATTGAAATTTAATAAAATTTAATGATTAATATGCATCATGGGTTCCCACCGTTTATCACCAGTACATTAAATAAAATATCTTTTGATTGTGAGGCATAAGGTAAGTTGTCCTGCATGTTGAAGTTTCAAATATGACGTGTGAGCATTGATTGTATACAATCCAACTATTATAGAATGGTGACTTGATATTTTTGTATTTATTTAGTGTTAAGAGTGAGTTGAGAGGTTGATACATCAGGTCTACTTTCTCCCAAAAATTTGGTGTTAACACAGGTCAAATATTGCTTTCAAAATTTCAATCGAAACTGGATGCGATTTGTCACCAGATGTAATATATCAGATTGTTTCCTTCTTTAATTAATACTTCTGGTGTTCTAATGTAACATTTGACTGGACTTGTCTAGCTTGTGTTTTGTATTTAATGTACATGCCCCATTCTATAAAGATTTGTATTAATGTAACTCAATCATTGATTTCATCTAATATTTTAAGAATCTGACTCAGTTACATATTCGGAAAAGATCAGAGAGTCAAGAAATCAATGGTTGAACTCTTGAATTAATAATTGAACTCTATGAAACACGAATTTTGACAAGGAAACGACATGAACATTTAGATACTTATAATATTAAAAATTTATGAAACCAACACCGCTACATTTTTTTTTTGAAAAAACGGCATAACCCAAATGGAATAAATGAAAAGATATGAGAAAAAAATGAGGGGACTAGGTAAAAACTTCAAAAACTATGAAACTCAAAAACTAAAAAATCGTGAAGGTTTTTAGTGTAATCAATAATTTTATTAGGAGGAAGGTTATCCCACCAATCATAGTTATTAGAAGAAAGACCTAAGTTAGTTAAAATATTTGCACAGTGGTTGCCCTCCCTATAAATGTGGGTGGCCAAAAAAGAAATATATATAGTTGTCAAGAGACAGTTATACTAACGATTCCTAAAGCTCTAAGGCACCAAATCCGAATTAGATATAGAATGAATAACGAGCATTGAGTCAGTTTCTAGCCAAAAGCAAGGCCAGTGAGAAGCAATAGCATGCTCAACGGTGAGAATCACACCCATTATCTCTGCCATGAAAGGGTCACCCTGACTAAGAAAACAAGAGAAGCTACCCAATAAACACCAAAATTGTTACGAAAGATACCACCAGTAGTTGCCAAATTATCAGTGGGGGGTCCATCAGAATTGTCTTTGATCTAGTTTGAGAGGGGAGGAAACCAAATCGCCTCCTTAACAATCCTAAGACTAGGAGGAGGAATATTTAGCCTAAAAGCTTCCAACAAAACAAAGTCAGGGATCGAGATTTGAGAAGTACATTTGAAAGTTTTACCAACAAGAACCATTTGAGAAAAAAATGAGAAGATCTATGTTCCCATTTAACAAGAGTATCTTTAAATCTCAAGTGATTTCTAGCACTCCAGACGCCCATGAGCACACTACATTAACCAACCGCCAAGATAAACTTGGATATTTTAGAGCTAACATTGATCAAGATATTTCAACATTCATCCATGTTGGATATCATGTTCAAATTGGAAATATTATCAAACCAGACCCAAAGCTTCCTAGCATAAATACACTCAAAAAGCAACTGTTGCGCCCTGCGAATGAGCTAGTCATCAGTCGCTAGCTTAGAAACACTTCACATGGAAGGCAACTGTTGCGCCCTGCGAATGAGCTAGTCATCAGTCGCTAGCTTATGATGCATAATCCTCCAAATTAGCATGGTAGTCGAATGAGCAATATCCCTATTCCAAATCAGCATGTTGAATACCAATCTTGGTTTCCTGAACCAATTTTTCTTCAACAGAAGTTAATCTTGAAGTTTCAATCTCAACTTTATGTTGCTCTGCTTCTTCAATAATTTGTTGTATTTCTTCCATTTGTTATGTCCTGCTTAAAATGTTTGCATTGTAATTCTCCACCTAATGCTTATCTTCTTTAGCCTTTGCTTCCAACTCATTGATTCAACCTTGAGATTGAGTGACTAAGTCCCATTGTTGAGACATAAAATTAGTCTGTAATTTGATTCTATTAACATGCTCTTTCTTCATCTTCATATTTTGAGGGGTCTACTCAAGAAATGATTCGAAATCAAGGATAAAGCCGACAACCGAGTCAGGTGAGTATAGATTGTTCATTTGTTTCAACAAGGCTTTAATCTCGAAGACAACAACGTGATTGTCTTCTATGGTTTAAAACAAATACACGTCGACAATCTTCATTTTCAATTGTTAAACCAACGTAACAAACGAATTACCAGAAGGCTCATTGACTGAAGCAGTTAAAGAGCTTGGAGATTTTTCAATTGAAATTCCTAGACTGCTCATGAGAATCTTCAAAGCCTCTACACAGTTCATCTCTTTGATGTCCTTTAATGCTTATTGACTAAGAGGAATTGCAGAAGCATTGGATGAAGAATCCAGAATTGGAGAATGAACAATAGTCGATATGGTTGAAAAACGACACTCATTAGATGCTAGCGAAGTTGTTGGAATAGGAGACACTTATGGTCGTTCTTTTTCGACCACAACAAATTGAGTTTCATTTGGGCCTTGATTTTCTTGGGTTTGACCAACATCTAGTTTTTCTTATTTTTGGAAAGCATTATGATCCCCTTACGGTTGATCAATACAATATAAGTTTTCTGGTATTGGAACGCTTTTATCTGGGCCAATCAATTAATGGTCAAAGTTATGAGCCTCAAAATCAATTGAATGAAGTTCGGGGTGTTGATTATATGGGCTATCATATGATTGTTCAAAATGTTGGTCTTTTCCCACTTTGTTAGATGGTTCAGGAATGTTTTCCTCAATTGAAGTGTCATGTTTTTTTTATTGTAAGGGTGAGTTTACAAGAGTTTCATTTTTTGTTGAGGGGATAATGACATAAATAGGTTGTTCCTATGAAAAATAGAAAATTTAAATCAGATTAGAACATTGAGAGATGTGAATCAAAGAGGAGGTGTAAAGAAAATAAAAATACCTCATTTTCCTTAAAGCTAGGGCTTGAATTTTCACTCTCTGAGCTTTCATCAGGAGGAGTTTGATTTGCTCACTTTGTCTTCTTTCGAGTCAACTCATGTCTCACTTCTTCTTCAATTCCTTCATCATCAATGGTGATAACAGGTTCTTTCCTTGATTTTTTAGGTGGTCAAAAGCCTGGTGTTTTGTCATCTTTTTCTTGTTATATCAAAGTTCTGAATCCTTGAAAGACGCCTTTCTCTTCTTGGCATCTCGAAAGTTTGAGGCTACAATTTTTTTTTGAATTTGTGGTATGATATATAAGAGGTATGGGTTGAGTAGAAACCAAACATTCGTCACTCTCATTGAAGGCCTAGGTAAATTGGTAATATGAAGACATTTTGCATGCACGTTCCTGACACGACGGTTTAGTGAAAGCGGTCATGATGATGAAATATGAAAACATTCGTGAATAGTGTCAAAAGTTATTAAAAACCCCAAATTTCTTCAATATTAAAAACATTATCGAAATCGACTTTTTTTTGGGGGGGGGGGTGATGTGTGCTATCCGCAAGTATGCATAGTACGTCAGAGTAACATAAAATATTATCGATCCCACAGAGACCAGTGTCAATCTGTCGATTACTACTGTTACGGTGTTTATCTAAAGCTAGTGAAAATAGAGCGTAATACGCACAAAAGAAATAATTAAGGAATGAATTCAAATTCAAAATAAAGTATACTGGAATGTAATTCTCATCGATCAAACAATACTCATACTGTCTAAATAGTAATACATGTGGGGAAATATTTTTTTCCTCGAAAAAGAGTTAATTAAAAAAGAACCGCCGCGTTAGCGTAATCGGAACCAAACTTGACCTTTAACCTATAACAGTCGCTCACGCTGCACCGAGTCGCATCTTGCGTTAAAGTGAAAATTCCTTTTGTATATAAATACCTCTAAGACTCAGTTAAAAAGTGTTTTTGATTGGAAACTTTCAATATCAAAGGGCTTCCGGCATATGCTCGGCCAACCGGATCCTAAATCTATAAACGTGTCCGAAAATATTTTTAAAATAACTTTCTAATAATACCAAACTTTCCTAATTAATTAATAAATTGATTTCGTTGTTTTTACCAATTAAAAACTAACCAACTCTTATCTAAAGTGTCAGACGACTTTCGATCTTACCCGACATAGTCACGGTTATTACGTAAGCAGAAACACGGTCTCATTCACGTAATGGCCGGTCAATTTAAGTTTAGAAAAGTTGCATTAAAATCCAAAAGAGCCCCTAAAGTATTTCACAAATACAACATATGGAGTATCGTTGAAACAACGGTCCTCACATCCCAGCACAATAGAATTTGCTAGACATGACGGTTGTAAACATAGTAAAGAATTTGTTTGTAGAATAAATCATTTAAGAAAATAAATACGTGCGTGATTAGTTTTCAAAAGTAAGAATGAAAGTGCCATGCTTAAGTTCAGTTTAGAAAACAAATCTTGTGAAATAAAGCGATATCTAAATTGTGCGGAGATTTAAACAATTTAAAGCAAGGCGAAAGGTAATGCGAATAATAATAAAAGTGCGAATAGAATAAAAACATGCTCCAAATCAGAGACTTGAATCTGGTATAGTGCTGGAAAGTAAAATTGACTTGGAAAGTAAAATGACGGCAAGATTAAACTCATATGCTACGATGCTCCAACCTTGATTATAATAATATTGCGATAAGCCCTCGATGTGACAAATTACCGCTTTTAACAACTAGATTTATGTCTATGCTAAGAACTAAGATTGAATGCTAGAAAATGAAAAACTAAGTCCTATTTATAGTGAAACAATGCCTTGAACGTCAAGCTGAACCTTCAAGAATCGTGGGAGAGAAAATCTCTAGTCATGACCTCATTCTCCAACCGTCCTTAATTGGACCACCAAAATCAAAGATGGCACCCGCCATCTAGACATGGCGTCCGCCATGTGTACATGAGGTGGTGGACATTGACTTGTAACTGTTGGAACATGGAAAAAACCTTAAACAGCATGGTTACTGTAACGCCCCTTTTCTATACCCCCAAATAAATAATTAAATCATTTAGGCACTTAATAAAATTTCATCAGAGTATAAATTAACACATGGTATAAAAGAGGCACGTCACATTATCCAGAAAATTCAAAACACATACAACACCTGATCATAATGATATGCAACAAAGGGTAAATCATCACAAAGGAACTTAGTCCTTAAAGCCCACATATCAACATTTAGAATAAAAGCGGAAACATCTAAACATTGAATCACTTCATTCATATAAACATTGTATACATTAACAGTTTAATTCAAGTCATAAATCATGTTTACAAAACATTCCTAGCAGATACATACACAGATGTATCACGAAAGAACCAAAAGAATTCCTAACTACCCGGTGCTACATATCAGAGCCAACCGACAAAAAAAAAAACAAAGTCACGCTTCACAAAAGACCTCCCGCAAACCTACTCTGCAATGCCTCATAGAGCATCATAAAACAGCAGAATGGTGAGAAACATTACCATAACAAATAATGCATATAATATATATATATATATATATATATATATATATATATATATATATATATATATATATATATATATATATATATATATATATATATATATATATATATACACACACACACACCAACATAGAATATACATAACACATTTCTCACCGCAATACATTAAAATTCAATCATATATACATCGCAACACATATATAATTCACCAAGCATATCCACCATGCAAACATTCACCACTAAGCATATACAAATATGTTTAGTTCAACACTTCACATAAACATACACAATTATGTTCATTACACCAATACATCATATGAAGATAATAATGCACTCATAGAGACCGACTCACGACTCTATGCAGATGCAAATGCGGTACCGACTCATTCAGCAGGTTCAATAGAAGAACCAAATGGAACCATCGCTCGTTACCGAAGTAACTCCCCGTCGAGCCTACGATGTTCACCCATCACTCACACCTCACATGGGCACACGATATTTCTGGATTGCTCACACCTCACATGGGCACACAATCCGATTGCTCACACCCCACAAGAGCACACAATCGTTCTGCAGATTCTCCACGGAACCAAATATAAACTATCGCTCACACCCCACAAGGGCACACGATCGTTTCTGCAGATCCTCCTAGGGATCAAAAATAAACCATCGCTCACACCCCACAAGGGCACACGAGGTTCCTGCAGATCCTACGCGGGATCAGACACACAAGAATGCAATCATGATGCTTCACATGCAAAACGACTCCATACACTCTTGAAATGCATACACGTTCACAAACATTCTCATGCATTCTTCACATCATACAAATACATACAATTATGCACATTCACATCAATCTCATCATGCATTTTCACTCAATTCAAACAAATGCACAAAATTGCCAAACGACCACATTTCACACTTCACGATTCACAATCTAAGATTCACGCCATATGGCTACCCACAGCATTTCATATCACACACACAACTATGCATAATAAGAAAGGATTAATCATACTTGAATCGAAGAATCCACATGGAAGTGAAAACACAAGAAAATAACATACTGACACGCTCGCTACCTTGCTTGCCTAGCGAGCTCCTAGCGAGTGCTCGCTACCTGTTCGCCTAGCGAACAAGCTCACGAAGGCAAACAGAAGCCACCGACTTGATTCGCTACCCCACTCGCTCAGCGAAGGCCTAGAGAATGCTCACCACCACCCCTTCGCTACCAGCGAAGAACACCAAAACCATTATGTTCAAGTCTGGGACCGTTCGCTACTGGCTCGCCACAACGAATGTCCGCGACCTGCTTGCCTAGCGAACATGCTAGCGAGAGTCTGCGAACTGAGAAATCCCCACTATCCAAAACTCCGAAACTCCTCAAAATCTACCCGATTCAATCCCAACTCGTCTCAGTAGCCTTAGCCCCACATTCCTCGACTAAACTTAACCACTTATTCTCATTTTTAACCGTTAAAACCCGGTTTCTATGGATTAAATCAAATTCAACCTAAAATAGAAAATGAGCAAAACTCTCCCCAATCTAAAAACAAACCAATAGAAACATACATAATCATACACATTGAAAGAATGATAAAGTTTCACACCCTTACCCGATTAATCGAAGCTTAGAAGTTTGATTCTTGATGATTCTAGGTTTTCTCCTCTTCCTCCTCTTTTCTCTTCTCTTTTCTTCTTCTTTCCTTTCTATTTCTTTCTATCTCTTTTATTTTCTCTCTATTTCCACTTATACTCTTTCTATTCTATTTCTCTCAAATATCTACTAATTAAGGATTATCTAAAACACCCTCTAATTAATTCCCAAAACTCTCCAAATAATAAAATAACATAACACGCACACATAACATATTAATATTCAAATTCCACAATTAAAATAATAATCAATCAAAACAATTCCAGATGCGACTTCCGCATCTTACTCTCCAATTCCCAAGTCATGTTGCCCTCTGCAGCACCTCCTCATGCTACTTTCACAAGCGCAATATCCTTTCCCCTTAGCTTCTTAATCTCACGATCCAAAATCCTAATCAGTAAAACTTCAACCATAAGATTATCTCTTACTTCAACCTCGTCCATAGGAATCACATGTGACGAATCTGGAACATACTTCCGAAGCTGCGAAATATGGAACACATCATGCAAATTTGAAAGATTCGGAGGCAACGCCACACGATACGCCACAACACCCACTCGTGCAATAATCTGATACGGACCAATAAAATGAGAAGTCAACTTCTTCGACTTCAAGGGACGACCCATACCCGTAACTGGTGTAACTCTCAAAAACACATGGTCGCCCTCTTGAAACTCAAGATCTTTCCTTCTCTTGTCATGATAACTCTTCTGCCTACTCTGAGAAGCTTTCATCTTTTCCCAAATAAACTTCACCTTCTCCGTCGTTTGTTGTACCATCTCTGGCCCAACAACTGACTTCTCACTAGTTTCATGCCAACACAAAGGTGTTCGACATTTCCGACCATACAAAGCCTCAAATGGCGCCATACCAATACTTGAGTGAAAAGTGTTATTGTAGGTGAACTCAATCAATGCTAAATAACTATCCCAAGCACCATCTTGCTCTAGTACACAAGCACGCAACAAATCCTCTAACTGAATCGTTCTCTCGGTTTGACCATCTGTTTGTGGGTGATAAGCCGAACTCAATCTCAGCTTAGAATCCAAAGCCTTTTGCAAACTCTCCCAAAACCTTGAAGTAAATCTAGGATCTCTGTCCGATACAATACTCTTAGGAACTCCATGCAACTTCACAACCACACGAACATAAATCTCGGCTAACTTCTCCGAAGGATAACTAATATCAAACGGAATGAAATGAGCAGATTTAGTAAGCCTATCAACAATCACCCAAATAGCATTATGACCTCTCTGCGTATTCGGAAATCCCGTAATAAAATCCATCGATGTACTATCCCATTTCCACCCTGGAATATCCAACGGTTGCATCAATCCACTAGGCTTCTGATGTTCTACTTTAGACTTCTGACAAGTCAAACACGCATACACAAACTGAGCTACATCTCTCTTCAATCCGGACCACAAAAAGATTTTCTTCAAATCTTGATACATCTTATTCGCTCCCGGATGAATACTTAAGTTACTTCGATGTCCTTCCTCCAATATCATCCTTTTCAACTCCGCATCATCGGGAATACAAATACGACCACAAAATCTTAAAACTCCAAAATCATCAACCTTGAAATCCTCATTCTCACTCGTCATCAAGTCAACGAACTTCAAGTCCAACTTTTGCCTTTCACATACGGTAGCAAGAAAATCATTCGTAATATGAAGTATACCAAGTCTCACACTTCTCAGCGTCATTTCACAAACCAAACTCAAATCCCTAAAGCTCTCCAAAAGTTCCAATTCTTTCATCATCAATGTAGACATGTGCAACGAATTTCGACTTAAGGCATCGGCCACCACATTTGCCTTACCCGGATGGTAATTCAAACCAAAATCATAGTCTTTCAAAAGCTCTAACCACCTCCTTTGCCTCATATTCAATTCCTTTTGATCAATTAAATACCTCAAACTCTCGTGATCACTAAAAACTTCAAATCTTGCACCATAAAGATAATGCCTCCAAATTTTCAAAACAAACACCACAGCCGCTAATTCCAAGTCATGCGTAGGGTAATTCTTTTCATGCACTCTCAACTGTCTCGAAGCATAAGTCACAACTTTTCCCCCTTGCATCAACACACCACCCAAACCTGACAAAGAAGCATCACAATAAGCCACAAAAGGTTCCGTAGGATTCGGCAAAATCAAGACTGGCGCTGTTGTCAATCTTCTCTTTAACTCAATGAAACTCTCCTGACAACCAGCATCCCAAATGAAAGCCTTTCCTTTACAAGTCAACTGCATTAACGGAAGTGCCAACTTCGAAAATCCTTCAATAAACCTCCGATAATAGCCTGCCAAGCCCAAAAAGCTTCGAATCTCCGTAACCAATTTAGGAGTCTCCCATTGCATTACCGCATCAATCTTGGATGGATCAACACTAATACCACTACCGGAAATAATATGTCCGAGAAAACTCACCTCCAACAACCAAAATTCACACTTTGACAACTTAGCATACAATTGCTTCTCTTTCAAAATTTGTAACACAATCCTTAAATGCTCTTCATGCTCCTCTTGAGACTTAGAGTAAATCAAAATGTCGTCAACGAACACAACTACAAAACGATCTAACTGCTCATGAAAAATACGATTCTTGTATTCCATAAACACACCTGGTGCATTAGAAACTCCGAATGGCATCACAGAATATTCGTAATGACCATACCATGTCCTAAAAGCCGTCTTTGGAATATCCTTCTCCTTAACTCGAATCTGGTGATAACTCGATCTGAAATCAATCTTGCTAAAAACACGCGCTCCAACCAATTGGTCCATCAAATCATCGATTCTTAGAAGCAGATACTTATTCTTAATTGTCACCTTATTCAACTGCCGATAATCAATGCATAACCACATACTTCCATCCTTTTTCTTTACTAACAATACCGACGCACCCCAAGGAGAAACACTTGGTCTTACAAATCTCTTGTCCAACAAATCATTCAACTGCTCCTTCAGTTCTACCAACTCTGATGCTGATATACGATACGGTGCCATCGAAATCGGTCTAGTATCGGGAACTAGATCAATAGAAAACTCAACGTCTCTTTCCGGCGGTACATCTGTAATCTCCTCCGGAAATACTTCTGGAAAATCACACACCACTGAAAACACATCAAGCTCAACTTCGCTCTCCACAGACAACGATGCAAACAAGCCGAACAACTGAGCTTCGTCCGCTAAAAGCTTCTTCAACTCTTTAGTGGATAGAAAACTCTCACCTTCATCATCTTCCAAAGAAGGAAACCTTACTAACTTGTGATAGCAATCTAAATGAACTCTATTAAATTGCAACCAGTTCATACCCAAGATCACGTCCAAACCTTCCAACGACAAACACACTAAATCCATAATGAAGTTTTTACCATACATGGTCAAAGAACAACTTACACACACCAAAGAAGTAGTTACCGACCCCGAAGCAGGAGTCTCAATAACCATGTTTCCACTCAAAGACACCATGCTCAAACCCAAACGCTTAGCACACTCAAGAGAAATGAACGAATGAGTCGCTCCAGTATCAGTAATAGCAATTAAAGGCATATTATTAATAAAGCATGTACCTTTAATCAAGCGATCCGCATTAGTAGTGTCTGAACCTGCTAATGCAAATACTTTTCCATCCGACTGAGCTTGCTTTGGTTTGATACACTTGGTGCTAATATGACCAACTTCCCCACAATTAAAACACTTTACCACATTCCTTCTACAACTAGAAGTGGCATGTCCAAGACTTCCACAATTAACACACTTCTCCACAGACTTCCCACATTCAAAAGATTTGTGACCCATCATGCCACACTTGTAACATTTGACCGCACCAGAACTTCCTCCTCCGAGTCTCCTATCAAAGTTTCCCTTATACTTGCCCTTATCAACAGGCGTCACATAAGGTCCACTCCTTACTTGTTGCTTGCCTTTCTTCTCACTCAAACTCTTATAATGAGTAGATCGAGCCCTACTGTCCTCTTCAAAAATCCTACAACATTCGGCCAAGTCCGAAAATCTTCGTATTCTTTTGTATCCCACCGCTTGCTTTATCTCAGGACGCAAGCCATTCTCATACTTAATGCACTTAGAGAACTCTGCCGTAACCGCCGCATAATATGGATGAAAGTGAACTAATTCCACAAAATTAGCCGTGTAGTCCACCACAGACATATTGCCTTGCTTCAGCTCAAGAAATTCCATTTCCTTTTTCCCCTTTACACTCTCAGGATAATACTTTCTCAAGAATTCGGTGCGAAATAAATCCCAGGTTATTTCTTTGTCATCTACCTCAAGAACTTGTCTCATACCGACCCACCAGTCGTCAACCTCTTTCCTCAACATGTGAGTTCCAAGTCTAACCGTGTTTCCTTCAGCACATCCCATAACTCTAAAGATTCTCTCAACCTCCTTCAACCAGATCTGAGCACCGTCCGGATCAAACCTCCCCTTGAATACCGGCAGATGATTCTTTCTAAACTCATCATTAGCATTCGTATTCGGTGCACCTTGCACCGCCCTAGCCATAGCCTCCAACGCCGCAGCCATAGCATTGTCATTACGAACATCCATATTCTGATGATTCCCAAAAATAAAAACAAGGTTAAACAACCGTTCAACCAACACAACAAGACAGACACAACTGACTCAACACAGGCTCTGATACCACTTAATGTAACACCCCCTTTCTATACCCCCAAATAAACAATTAAATCATTTAGGCACTTAATAAAATTTCATCAGAGTATAAATTAACACATGGTATAAAAGAGGCACGTCACATTATCTAGGAAATTCAAAACACATACAACACCTGCTCATAAAGATATGCAACAAAGGGTAAATCATCACAAAGGAACTTAGTCCTTAAAACCCATATATCAACATTTAGAATAAAAGCGGAAACATCTAAACATTGAATCACTTCATTCATATAAACATTGTATACATCAACAGTTTAATTCAAGTCATAAGTCATGTTTACAAAACATTCCTAGCAGATACATACACAGATGTATCACAAAAGAACCAAAAGAATTCCTAACTACCCGGTGCTACATATCAGAGCCAACCGACCAAAAAGAACGAAGCCACGCTTCACAAAAGACCTCTCGCAAACCTACTCTGCAATGCCTCATAGAGCATCATAAAACAGCAGAAGGGTGAGAAACATTACCATAACAAACAATGCATATAATATATATATACACCAACATAGAATACACATAACACATTTCTCACCGTAATACATTAAAATTCAATCATATATACATCACAACAGATATTAGGATCACTCTCTCTTAGAAAACATGTCCAGAATCTCGAAAAGGTTCACAGTTGGTTAGCATTTTGACATGAAAGTGTGATGTAAAGGTGGTGAGTTTGACTTTCCTGTCAGGTATTTTAGGACTTAGTGTATTCTTGAGTCCAAGGATTGGGTGACCCAGAGATAGTTCGACACCACTATAGAGTTTGACAGAGAAACTCCTCGATAGGGGTAGTTAGAAGTTGTAAAGACGCTTTGAATAATAAGAGTAGTTTAGAGGCAGTTCAAAGACCAAAGACACGTGAAAACACATTAGGAGTAGAAGCTCACATAATAAGATTTATGTCAAGTCGTAGAGTAGTAACTGTTATCGACAATTATTGATGAATTTAGTATACAAGTCGATTTCATTTATGTAATAAAGGTTCGTAAATTTTATCAGTATTCTCTATAAAACTTGTGTATCCAAGTCACATAAAGAAAATAGTTTATGAGGAAATATGTACAAACCTGCGTCCAAGTTCTTAAGTTTTTAATCTAAGCATTTTATTTGATTTCTTTTAATTGTTTTTCTTTACTAATTTTATATCTTCCAACATGTCTATATTGTTCATATTGGAATTCTTATCCAACTTCTCCATATTCAAACATAAACATGTTGCATCCAAACAATTTTCACAAATTATCCATAGAATTTGCTAAAACTTGTGATTTGATTTGCTAAGAATACCAAGAAACAATGAGTAAATCGATTAAATCAATTGTTACATTCAAAAATTATGAAAAAACGAAATGGACCAAATGATTGAGAGGAACAGTCAATCGATTGACTTAGGCAAAAAAAATGGAACACTCAATCGATTGTACTAGTGAGTCAATTGATTGGTGCTTTTGGTTTTTCAAATTTTTGTTTAACATAGATCATTTCAATCGATTGAACGCTATGAGAAATCAATTGATCTAGTTAAAGACTTGAAGTTTATTCTAAGTTAACAATGAAACATGAAAAAATGCATGCATTAATGTTAAGGATCATTTCTTGAGCAAATAAGGCTTATAACAATTGAATTGCATATTGTACTTTCGTTTATGATCTACTTCCATGAAATAAGAGCTTGATCAATCCATTATCATGAAAACTTCAATCCATATCTTTTCCTTCTTTTGATTGATTTGTCTTCATCAAAACATCATCTTCTCAAAAGCTTGTCTTCATAATCTCTCCCTTTTTTATGAAGACAAATAAGTACCTTGATGATTGTGTTTTTCTGGAAATCTCCCATAATATGAATGTCTTCTCCTTAATTCATGAAACCTTAAATCCTTTAAGTTTTTCATCTTTCTACCTTAACTTCATATATACAAGGAAATAAAAGCACACATACATCATTCTCCCTCTTTTGGCATTATCAACCATAAACACACAACACCAACACAAGCATACACAAAGATTGGAAAACTTATAAACACATAACACCAACACAAGCATATACAACTATTGGAAAACTAAACCAAAAACAATATAGAAATAAAACAACAATAATGTTAAATCCATTATAAGAGGCAAAGATGTTTAAACTTTAAAACAAACTGAATTAATCAACAAGGAAAAACATAGGAAATTGTTTAAATCTTAGTTTACAGTATCATTTCTATCTCCTCTTTTAAATTCTTCCAAATGCTCCATCCTAGATGAAAGACCAACCATCTCCTGTTGCACACTACCAAATTCTTGAAACATGCTAACAAAATGATTATCCATACTATCAAATCTCTGACCCATATAGTCCATAATCGTCTGGTTTTTTGATCCTTCATAATGTTGAGGAGGAGGAGGTGGAAGAGGAATAGGTTCACTTGATTTTGTGTCTCAGTATGTTAATTTTCCATCGAGGTAAGTGATTGTTTGCATGACATTATCGAAAATGATGTCCATATTACTGTTGATCACATACAATGAAATCACACACTCAGATTCAATCATTTTGAAGCCAAGCTCATTTGTGAGATTCACATTGCATTTCCTGGGAAAAAACCTTGTTAAAAGCCTTGCATATGGTAAACCTCCAAATATCGCATTCTGCCATGTGATGCATTATCACATAAGCCCAATTAACTTGAATTTCATTCTTGATAGAAAACATAAATTTCATTTCAAAAAATAGTGCATCATTCGTGCATCAAGGGTAAGTTTCCCGACTGACCATAGGGGATGCTCAGGGATTTTACCACTTGTTTTTCTTCTCTTTTCATAGTAGGTATCTCAAAGAATCTATACACGATATAATAGAAATGCTTCTTAACATAAATTTCAAAATGAGCATCATGATTTTGTCTAAATAAGCACATAACATATGAACTCGGGTTATTAGTGGAGAAGTTGAGTTTAGATTTTAAAGGTGAGGAGAGAGAATCATACTTGACACAATCATTTGACCAAAAAAATAAAAAAATAATTTGGAAAAAGTTTCAGGACCAATCGATTGACTATTGTCGCAACTGCAAAAAATGGTCAGCAGAAACAAACAGAAGAGTCGCCACCAAATGTTATTTATCCCAAAGAGAGGGAAAGGAAACGATCAAAGAAAACCTAAAAGAACGGGAGAAGACAAGGTCAACACATCCAAATCTTGGGTTCGAGAGTCGGTTAAGCAATGGGAAGGTATGAGCACCCCTCACGTCAGTTGTACTCAACGAGATCCACACATGTTGTCTAATCAAAGGGTGATTTATCTAAAAGCTATTGCTAAACGGGGTAGGGAAAAGAAAAAGGAAACTCGATAGGACATCGCCGCCCTATACCTACGTATTCCCTCGTGTAATGGGAAAGTCAGAGTCAACGTAGTTCGGAAAACTACGAGTGATGGGGGAAGGTTGCTCGCTAAGACATCGTCGTCTTGTGCCTACGTATCCTCATCTGGTATGAGAAATCAGAGTAAACCTAATTCGGGTAAATACGAGAAAAAGGAAAAGGATGCTCGTCAAGACTTTGCCGTCTTGTGCCTACGTATTCTCATTTGGTATGAGAAATCAGAGCAAACATAGTTCGGGTAACTACGGGAAAAAGGAAAAGGGTGCTCGCCAAGACTTCACCATCTTGTGCCTACGTATTCCCATCTGGTATGAGAAATCAGAGCAAACGTAGTTCAGGTAACTATGGGAAAAAGGAAAAGGGTGCTCGCCAAGACTTTGTTGTCTTGTGCCTACGTATTCTCATCTGGTATGAGAAATCAGAGCAAGCGTAGTTCGGGTAACTACGGGAAAAAGGAAAAAAGGTGCTCGCCAAAACTTCGTCGTTATGTGCCTATGTATTCTCATCTGGTATGAGAAATCAAAGCAAACGTAGTTCGGGTAAACTAGACCACTGGTTGGTTAAGTGTTTTTTATGAGTGATGTTAAGTTCCTATTCCAGTAGTTAATGTCGATGCATGTTTGCGGTAGGACGAAAAAGTAGCATACTCTTTTTTGAAAATGATTTTGAAACAATTCCGAAGGACACAATTTTTTGAATGTGGTTTAAGAGTTTTACTGAAGTAAATTGAATTTGTTTGAGATACACGTTGCACTAAGGACTATGACATAGGAGCGAATGTATTGCATATCGCGCAAATAGGATACACTAAACACTCTAGACAAGTGAGGAGAGACCCCCAATTCATCATTCCCCATGTACTTAAGGCTCGTGGCGCACAACGTTCATCATTATTTATTAAGTGTCTTAAAATTGTTTGATTTGAGGAGAGAAGACACAAACAAAACACTAAAGGGGAACTAAAAACCCTAATGTTATCATACAAAGTGGTCCTAAAGTTAGGATGAAAAGGAAGTCTACCTAATGGTTATCATGCAAGGGATGGAAAGCCTAATGTCTCTCTTACTCCCATCTTAAACAGAGGGACTAAGAATCCTAAGGGGTCATGTGAGCAAGCACAAGTAAACACCATACTAATCAATCACAAATGAAAGCAAAACTCAAGGCTCAAACAAGTCTCAAGACAAAGGAAAAAGAAGAATGAAATGAAGGAGAAGAAGCAACAACAAACAACTTCTCAAGGAAGTTCAACTGAAATGACAAGTCAAAACCCAATCATATACAAGACACATATCAACACCATGTCAAAGTGAAACTAGAATGCATACATATCAATCCATACTCAAATGTTAGAGGTTAAAACAAAGTGGCAAGACAAAGTTCCCAAACACAAACAAGCGACTCAAAGTACAACAGTAGATACCACATAATCATTAAACCAAATGAGGTAAGACCAAATGAGATGTAAAACAAGGTGGGGAAGTAACCAAATCAATTCAAATATCATCAAAGACCAACAAGGCAAGGCATGAGAAAAATCTTCAAAGCATACAAGTCAAGCAATCTCATAATGAACAAAGGATCATGTGAAGTGTGTGTGAGATAATATGATCATGAAATGAGGACATAAACACGTTGAACATCAAGCTAAAAATCTTACATGAGACATACAAGGATCAACAAGCTTCAAATAGCATATGTAAAGTAGTATCAAAACAAAACTAGCTCAAGAGGTAGTCAAGTGAAGCACTCAAACAATGCCAAACTTGTAAAATCAACTAAAAATAGGAAATAAGGTTCAAAGATCATGTAACCAAAGCAAAAAGAAACTCAAGGAAGTTTTTTATTATATGCCAAAATTCCACAAGCTATAATCAACCTCAACTTGGTCAAGGGATCAATAAGCTAGGCATATAGCTCAAACATGAGGAATTATCAACAACCCTCAAAGAAGCTTCCACCAAAAATAGAAAGATACTCAAATAAAATCCCAAAAAATAAGCAAACATAAGTTCAAACATATACTTAAACAAATGCAAAAGATGGGAAGAAGGTATGCTAAGGAACAATCCTCAAAATGGTTGAAGCATGCAAGCTATGCATCAAATCGAGGGTGAATCGAGAGTCAAAAGGTGAGAAATGGAAAGTCACCTTAGGGAACTCAAACCAAGCTAAAAACAGAATTACATAACCCTCATTCAATGGTCTTAATGTGTCTTAAAAATTAGCCTCAAATTATGATTATAGGTCACTCAAATCCTCAAGCCTAATGCAAGGGTATCAATGGAAGTACCTACTCAAATTGAATCCAAAATAAATGGAAAATATATAAATAAAAAATAAATAAAATTTAACATAAGACATCATGCAATCAGAAAATTAAATTTTGGTATTTTTCAAATGTGTGGAAGTATTTAAAATAAAATAAAACAAAGAGTGCAAATAAAAGAAAAAAAATAAATGAAAGGGAGGTACATTAGCAGATATAGAATGAATAGAATACAAGTTGAATACACGTGATGGGCCTAAAACCGGGGGTGTGGGAAGCAAAAGATCATAGGGCTCTATCCAAATAAAACCTGAAACCAACAAAAAAAGTGTGCGTGGCATCCACCCCATCCTCATTAATTGAGGTGGAATTGAATCACCACATCCACTGGTCCAGATTTAAACACCTCACATTTTTTGAATTCAAATCCTAGCGTGAATGCCCGGTCACACTTTCCTTAACCTTCAGACACCGGAGCCCTAGCTCCGGTCGTCTTCTCCGGCCAGCTAGCCACCGTAGCAACCTCAAACCACCAAGAATCAAGAAATAAAACCCATACCCCACTCCAAATTCCACGTAGATTTCAAATCCTCCCTCATTTTCCTCAAATAAGCACTGCAAGGCCATGAAACAAAGACAAAAACAAAACTCTAAAAAACTAAAACACATATATAATGCGCAAACTGATTGTGTTTCATATATTTTCATCTCATGAACACAACCAGGACCATCAATGCAACAAGAATGAAGCAAAAGCATGTTTAAACAAGATGATTCAAGTGAGGTCAAATGTTACCTAACGAAGCTAGTCTGTTGCGTCTTCTTAGCCACTGATTAGAAGAGAAAACTATAGGATAAGATTCAATGAAACTTGAGTATGAAGAATATAAGGCTGGCTTGCTCTGAATCCTCTCCAATTCTCCTATTCTTGCCTCAAGCTTTGAGCAAACCTTCTCTTTTGCTTCTTCAAACTCTGAGGATAATAATGGTGACAAAATAATGGAAGAAAAAGCCTTGGAAACTTAGATTTGAATGGAGAGAAAATTTGAATAAAATGAGAGAGTGTGAAGGCTCTTGGCTGCTGAGTAATGGGCTCCTCCCCTTCTAGGGTTTCTTGAAGTTATATATGGTGTTTTTGAAAGGTAACAACCTAGTTACAGTGGTTAAAAATCAAGGTTAAAGTTTTGTGAATTTTTGAGAATGTATGTCGTGGAGGGTGGTACGAGTATAACATGGTTCTCTCATTGTTTTTGTTGTCATATTGAGAGCACCAAAGATCTAAATCAAAAAATGGATCAGCTACCTTGGTGTGCATATCTTGTGTTTTTCCTAATTTTGCCAAACATTCAAAATATGGTCTATGTAGTACATATGTGTGTTTGGTTATTTGTTGCAATGTCTTGGCAAGGCAAATGAGGAGATAGGTGTGGGAAAATGATGGGGTAGTGTTGTTGCATGAACAAATGTAACTCATGCCAAAGAATTGTAGCAAATTGAGTCTTTGGAATCATGTTCAAATACGACACTTTCCTTGGTCCAATCTTGATGATTTTTTTATCCAAAATGGGAGTTCTTGTGATCAATGTGAAGTGTGAAGAATGGTGATCAAGACTTGTGTTCAAAATACTTTGGAATGAAGCTTGGAAGGATGAAAATTCTTAATTTGAAAACATGTCCTCAAAACTGTCCCAAAATAACTTAGAAAAATTCCAAGTTATGTGACTTTGGCAACTTTGACATCCCATCTTTGAATTCATATAAGTTAAGGAGTTTTGATCCAATGAAGATTTTATGGTAATTGGTGGAAATCTTGAAGAATTATCTTCAGCTTTCATGTTGTGGGAAAACTCAATTGAAGTCAAGAATTTTGTGAAAAATGTCTTGGAAGTTGGGTTAAAAAATCTGTCTAAACACTCACCACTTTTGACAACTTTGAAGCCCTAAATTGGGAGCATCCTAACTTGAGCTCTACACATCTAATGGAGATGATTTAGTACTCAAAGTAAAGCTTAGAGGATGCTCTAACCCTTTCATTTTGTAGGGAAATTCAAATGAAGCTTGTATCACCATGAAAAATGTGCTTGAAAGTAGGTATTTCAAACTGAATTTCTATACTTAGAAAATTTCTAAGTGTAGAAATGTCATAACCTCCTTTTTCTCAACTTTGGCTTACCATATCTCCTAAACCATGAGTCTTTTGGACATGCTTACTTCTACAAACTTGTAGTTCACGATGTCTTCTTCAATTTGATAGCTAGTTTGCCTTCATTAGATCAAAAATGAGAAAGTTATGGAAGTTGCAAGATGATTAGAATTAGGGTTTTCCACACTTAGAAAAATTTCCATCAAAACCCTAATTTAGTCAAACTCTTGATTTTATGTTTCCCCTTGATTCTTCTTGTTCTAAACTCATGAAATCATTTGAAAACAAGCATCACACCCTTGATTGGCCTTGAAATTCAAGGTCTTGACCTAATCGAATCACACTTGACTTTTGTTGAACAGATGAAAACCTAAAACCAATTTCATTGACTAAGGCACTTGTGATGGCTTCTAATGACACATAATTCATGTAAGGAACCCTCAAGGTGTGTTTTGAGCTTTGGAATCCTGCCTTGCCCAAGGAACTAGCTACAAGCCTCCTTTGAACCAAATAACCACCACAGGAGAGAAATGGTGCATACAGTAACTCAAGGGTGATGTATATATGATGAATGAAGTAAACAGAGGTCTAAATATTCAGAGAAATGAGGAAATCGAAAGTTGTAAAATGGAGCTCACTATGGATGTTTTTTCAGATCTAAACCTCTCTTTTTTCCATAAAATTAAAGCAAAGCTTTTATATGGAGTGATTTCTAGGGTAGGAATGAGGTGAAGGAATAATCTTGAGGCTAGGAGTTTGTTTCAAATTTTTGGAAAGAGAAATGCACATGGATGATGGTTTGGTGCTAGCTTTAGATCAAAGGTACTATGGGCAGTTTTTTGGCTCGGTTTGAGGTCCAGCAAGTTGGTTAAAGTGGGATTTTGGGCTCAACATAAAGTTGGAATGTTTGTGAGAAACTTCCATGTTAAAAACATCTTGGGATTATGCTTGGAGGAACATCAAAGAGTGAGTTGAAAACATGTCCAACATTCTGCCCCAAAGAAACTCGGGAAAAATTCTAAGTCATGAAAAAATGGTAACTTGGACCCTCATCTTTGACATGCCACAACTTGGTGAAATTTGATCCAGTAGATATGTTCTCATAATGGATGGAAAGCTTGAAGAAATCTCTATAAGTTCCATGTTTTGGGAAAATTCAATTGAGATAAAGAACTTAGTGGAAAGTTTCTTGGAAACTTGGTTGAAAAATCTGTCTGACAACTTGCCAAACTTAGCATCTTTGGAACCCTAATTTGGGAGTATCAGGAGATGATCTAGTACTCAAAAGAAAACTTGGAAGATGCTCTATAACTCTCATGTTATAGGAAAATTAAATGGAAGTTGCATCACCATGAAAAATGGGCTTGAAAGTAGGTACCTCAAACTGATTTTCTACACTTAGAAAAAATTCTAAGTGTTGGAATGTCACAATCTCCTTTTTCTCAACTTTAACTCATCATATCTCCCAAACCATGAGTCTTTTGGACATACCTCCTTTCACAAACTTTTAGTTTATGATGTCCTCTTTAATTTGATAGCAAGTTTGCATCCATTGGACCAAAACTGAGAAAATTATGGAAGTTGCAAGATGGCTAGAATTAGGGTTTTCTACACTTAGAAAATTTTCAACCAAAACCCTAATCATGTCAAACTCCTGATTTTATGTTCCTTCTTGACTTTTCTTATTCCAAAAACATGAGATCACACTTATCATGCCCTTGGTTGACCTTGAGATTCAAGACTTTGACCCAATTGAATCATAATTGACTTTTGTTGACCAGATGAACCCTAGGACTAATTCCGCTGACTGAGCCTCTTGTGATGGTTTGTGATGACACATAATCCATGTAGGGAATCTTCAAGGCGTGTGTTGAGATTTGGAATCATGTCTTGCCCAAAGAACTAGCCACATATCTCCTCATGATGATGATGCAGACCTTGTGACTTGAGATTGCCACAAAGCTGATCTTGAGCTCTTAATTAAACTATGAAGATGAAGATCTTATCTTAACTGCTAGATAAGATACCTTGATCCCCTGTCTAAGATCAATTCCATGTATAAATGTTAATGCAAAATGATATGAAACATAAGACAAGATATGATAAAAAGAATGGGCAAATTTTGGGGCGCTACAACTGCCCATATTCAAACAACTTGAACCTGAAGGAATGAAAAGCAACCGCTTTCAAACATTCAAGGTAGAAGGTACTTGAATACTAAAAGAACCCAGAAATTTGGAACCTGCGAGGATGCACATAGTGAAGAGATTTCCAACCTAAGGTGGACTTAGAAATAGTGGGTACTAACCAAAAGTTGGGATAACCGAAGTGGTAACTGATAAGAAGATAATAATGACTACTAACCAAAAGTTAGGATCACCAGAGAGTATAACCGAAAGTTGTGAGAAAGAGGCTACTAACCAAAAGTTAGGATCACCCAGACGCCGACCGAAGGCGAATACATAAATAATAAAGACTATCAACCAATAGTTGGGATCGTCCAAAGGAATACCAACCAAAAGTTGGGTTGAAGGCTACTAACCAAAAGTTAGGATCGTCGAAATGTCGGCCGAGGGAAAACACACCAAAAGGAAGACTACCAAAAAAAAGTTAGGATAACATTCGAACAAACAATGGACTTCCAACCAAAAGTTGGGATAACATCTAAACAAACAAGAAAATGGCGACCAACCAAAAGATGGAATTACCAGGACGCCGACCAAAGGAGAATTTACCGAAAACGAAGACTACCAACCAAAAGCTAGGAAAACGACTCCGTGGGGAACGACAGAAGATTACCAACCAAAAGTTGGGATGAAGGCTACTAACCAAAAGTTAGGATCACCAGAAAGAAAAACTACCAACCAAAAGTTGGGATGAAGGCTACTAACCAAAAGTTAGGATCACCAGAAAGGAAAACTACCAACCAAAAGTTGGGGTTGTCAACAAATAAATAGATGGTTACCAACCAAAAGTTTGAATCACCAGGACGCCAACCGAAGGCGAACCTACCGCAACGAAGACTAACAACCAAAAGTTAGGATAATGACTCCGCCGGGGAAGCAATAAAGGACTACCAACCGAAAGTAGGTGTTGCGGTGGAAATAGGATATCAAACTATTAATTAGCTTGAATCACAATTCTTGATTCACAACCGCTCTTTGATTTATCCGAAGGAAAAGGTCAAAATAGGGAAAAACCTATTTTTGCATCGTAAACACAATGCGGGGAGAGACCTAGGTAAAGGGTTGGTTAAATTTAAGGAAGGTACTAGCACCCTAAACTTCTGTAGTACTCTACAGGAACCTTTTGTTTATTGTATGCTTTATATTATCTATTCTAAGTATATATTGGGCTAAGGGATAAAGTGACCTAAAAGACCTAAGGTTTAGTCCTAAGTTTACTCGGCAAGATTCACATCTTGTGCCTACGTGTCCTGAATAGGGAATGGAATCAGAGTAATCGTAGTTCCCCTTGAAAGGGAGGTTAGAAACGTCTTGACTATGGTCAAGTTTTCAATAGGGAATAAACGTATCTTAAGGACACGCTTACATGGAGTCTTAAACTCCTATTTCTACGTTGAATTGTTGATTGAAAATTAGGGTTAAATTAGGTATTCCACGGCTAGAACCCTAAAACAGAGTACGACGACTCTTTGACCTAACGTTAGGGTAAATGGAATTTTCATCCACGGCGGAACGCCTAGTCTAATTAGTGTTTTTGAAACGTTCAAAGGGTAAGGACTACTGACTCGGCGGTCAAACGGCTAGACCTAATTCCTTAGGGAAAAATTTGGGGTATTACTGATACTCTAGGGTAGAAATAAAACTGGTATGCACGACTGTAGGATTGATTAACAAGATACTGGAGCATTGAGCAAAGAATAACATCTGAGCTTTTGTAAACTTTCCCTCATGATAGGATCAAACAAAATTTTTAGGAATCCGTAGAAAATATACAGGGTAAAACCGGCTGCATGCCAAAATAAATGGACTTTAATGGGAAATGCCCTGATAAGCTTTCTCGAGAGAGAACTGCCACTTATCGTCGGAATGGACTTATATGCCAAACTGGATAAGCTCTCAAATAAAGAGACTGCTGCTTATCTGTGATAATATGGTGAAATATTGATTGAAAAAATAAACTTCTTCACGTCTCAGGTCTGTGCTCCCTGAACATGATTCGGTTTCTTCTTTTGCTAAAGGAAAAAATGAACTTTCTCATGCTTCAAGATTTTGTGCTCTCCTGAACATGATTCAGCTCCTTCTTTTACTAAAGGATAAAACGACTTCCTCATACTTTAAGATTTTGTGCTCTCCTGAATGCGATTCAACTCCTTCTTTTACTAAAGGATAAAATGAACTTCCTTATACTTCAAGATTTTGTGCTCTCCTGAATACGATTCAGCTCCTTCTTTTACTAAAGGATAAAATGAACTTCCTCATACTTCAAGATTTTGTGCTCTCATGAATATGATTCATCTCCTTGTTTTACTAAAGGATAAAGTGAACTTCCTCATGCTTCAATATTTTGTGCTCTCCTGAATACAATTCAGCTCCTTCTTTTACTAAAGGATAAAATGAACTTCCTCATGCTTCAAGATTTTGTGCTCTCCTGAATACGATTCAACTCCTTCTTTTACTAATGGATAAAATGAACTACCTCATGCTTCAAGATTTTGTGCTCTCCTGAATATGATTCAGTTCAAAACCTTCCCGCACTTCGAATGAAAAGGAAAATGGAAGCCCAGCTGCTTGATGGAGATGGCCATTTGCTGCAAGTCATAACGAAGATAGGATAAGCTCCTCAGGCGAGAAATACCGCTTATTGATGCTTCTCGGGTGAGAACTGCTTATAGAGGTGGTAACATGTAATGTAAATTATAAAGAAAGTTGTTGTGATGAGCTTCTTGTACGAGATGATCGATTGTAGAGCATAATGTAAAGTGTAAGGTAGGTGATAAGCTCCTCGGCTGGGAACTGTTACTTGTCTGTTGTGCAATGTAGTGATAATCTTCTCAGGAGAGAACTGTCGCATATCTGCAAAGGATTGTAAATGCTTTCCTTGAAAGATAGTGTAAAATAAATGCATGTCCAGGTAGGTTCAGTGATTGACGGGACTGAAGTTTGATCTAGAATTAGGCTAGAAAGAACTGACAAACAAAACTCCATTGAGGAAACGGACTCGAATGGGGACTACCTTATCCTAACGCGGAAAGGTAACGGAAATGACCATCGTCCACGAGGGTTGAACTCTGTGGGGAAACTGGAAACAAGTAGGTATTTTATGCTTAGGGATGACGATCTACTTGGAGAGAACGGACAAACCCAGTTACTCGGCAGTAACGACAAAAGATGACGGCAAATAACCAAACAATGTAAATGCTAATGCATTTTCCAAAGTGTACACTAATGTGTATGGTAATGTGTATGAAAATGTCATGCAATGAGTATGCAATGCTTAGGCTCATGCATATGCTGACAAAACAGATGAGAGAGGAGACATGAGATGAAATAAACATCTCGACGGGAATACCCGGGGACCTCTGCAACAATACATCTATCGGAGGATAGGAAGAGTTAATGATAGAACCAAATCTTGCTTCAAAAATCTAACTTCCCTAGGGAGAAAAATATCATGACTTTCACATGGGGATACGACTTTGTAATACCCCAAATTTTACCCTTATATTTAGTCAGTCATTTCGCATATCATCTCATATGTACATTTGCTAACCACTAACAAGTTATGAAGGTTTTTGTTTTGCAGATTGGGTCTCAGGGGTATTTTGGTCATTTTACACAAATTCTACCAATTCTTTGAAAACGGGCTGTTATTACGTTCTGAGGCATTTATTTGCCAATTGGGTCAAGGTGCCGGTTTGTTTTGTCAGAAATATGATTGGACTCGGGGTCGCGTTTTGTTTGATATTGAAACATTTCTGAAACAGTTTTGTTTCCTCTTAGTAAAATGAAGTTGGGTTGAAAAAGAAGTGGATACTGTTAAGGTTATGTGATCAACGAGATTTTAATTTGAATTTGTTTGGATATAATCATATGGCGGGGTATCATTTATAAAAGGCAAAGGAGAAATAAGTTTTAAATATTTTTGAACTTTGTGTTCATAAGTACTCATAAGTTACAACTCAAGAAGGAACTTAAATAATTCTGAATTATTATTCATGGATACTTTGAATTTACAAGTGAGAAAGTAAATATGAATATTTGTTGAATTTCATTTCATAAATATTTATAGTTTACAAATTGATAAAATGAATTCGAACTTGGTTTACAAGAGTTTCATTTACAATAAATCCTAAATCCTAAAAGTTCCTAAGTGCCTTCATGCTGTCCTTGAGCTTCTCCACGAGTCCTCGACTAACCTGCACGTCAAAACAATACAACACAGAATGGAAAAGTGTTAGAGGTTGTTTGACACTCTCAGAACAATTGTCATCATCGAGTGTCGGGAGGGCACGACTAAAGCCGCATCCTACTCCCGTTACCAATCTGAGCCATCGGCGTCAGATCAGGTAGTTTTTGTTCTTATCATAAGGGACTGCCGAGAGAAAAAGAGATAAAAGAAGTTTTGGGCCGAAAGAGGATTCACGCGACTTTGGATTCAATACTAGGCATCATCTCATCAAGTAAATTCTCCAAATTGATAACCAAACTGAACTAAAATCTGAACCACATTTCATTCATCAATTCACATTAATTATGAACCAACACGAAGGTAAACTCTAGCCAGCTCAGGTTCGAACCCGAATGCCGACAGGTCCGAACCATTTCTCCATCACCTACAAGCATAACATCATCACTAACACAATAACAGGTAGCAAACAGCATCATTATTCGCAAGCAGTATCAGCACATAAGCTACATATCTGCAAGCCAGTATTTGCAAGCAAGTAATGCCGCAGTATCAGCAACAACAGTTAACATTTTCATGACAGCAGGTAACTTATCAGGCCTGCATTAAAGAAGGCAAGGATTCTATACAGCAAGACATATGTGCATTGCACACCCAACTGATAACCATGTTCTGCACTAAGAAAGTTAGTGAGCGGGCACAATGCCTTACGCACGAATTGGCAACAGCCAGCATCCAAAGCGCATCAGACAAACGGGTCTATTCCCCAATCAGCCCAACACCAGTATGGAAATAAACATGAAAACTCCCATCAATGGAATACTACCCAATGCTGGAAATCTGACAGCTCAATTAAAGCTTCTGATGATAATCTGCAGCTTTTGGAGCAGACTTTCCCAAGGATCAGTGCGTAAATTGAATGTATGAATGCAGACCCCTGCCAACTGCATAAGCCACAACTACAGCTTACAACCTACATTGGGCATAAATCATAAACAGCCAAGATTAGTCAACAACAATAACAGCATAACAGGCATAACAGGTCAAATTAGCGAAGCAAAACTGTTACACCTTTTCCAAATTCTGCAACGTCCTGCATTTGTATGATACACCAGGCGAGTAAACTTGAGAGATGTGACCAAGTGGCAACTCACAAAGATGCAGCTCCAACTGCTATCGACACGGCTTTGAGCATATCTTCCTGACTTGCATTTATGATGAAGGATGCAATCATCAGCCAGCAGCAAGTCTTTGTCTCTGCGTGCGTAAAACTGGTAAATCAGGCATTGGCATGATGTTTTGGGGAAATAGAAAACCAAGGCATTTTATTAATAAATGAACTACAGGACTGATAATCTAAAGGAGAGTGAAATTTAACTTCGGCCCTCAGCTCAACTCATCATCGGGCACGAGACTCGAGCAGCCAGGAGGACTATGGCCATGGCCATTATCAAACTCCCTACCGAGCATCGAAAATCGAAATAAGGCAACTGTTTCGAACAATTCAATATAATTCGCAAGGCAACTACATCCGACAACCCAATGTGGCTCAGACTATTAAGTCGTCATCACCATTATGTCCTTTCTCGCCAATGGCACGAGACCGGCAGCCTCCGAACTTATTTGCACCTGAAAGCAGAAGAGAGAAAATCAGTGTACTTCCCAAATAACGCGAAACTCATCACAAGTCAAAATGGATTATATCAGTAAAACCAGATTTATCAGAACAGATCAATCCATATCAACAGGCGAATCACAAAAGTCCACAACTGGATATCAGTAGCAGCATCAGATCGAAATCCATATCAGAAGACAAAGCTGGATACTAAAACCGAACTGCACTATCCGAATTCATAAACATCACAGAAAAATCAAGCTTCATGTTCGAAAAAGCAAAAATAGGCAAGGAAAATCATAAACAGCATGGAACTGATTGGGAAAATTCGAAGCAAGTCAAACAGGGAAGAGCAGGTTCAATTTACAAATAACAAAGCCAGCTCAATTCAGTTCAAAATCATGTCAAAAACTAAAGACCTGCTCACTGAAACTTTGCCAGTCATATTGATCCCAACCGTAAATGAAAGTCACAAAAAGTAAGGCTCAGTTGTCATCCATCACGGCCAATTCACTATCAGCTTCAACCCAGGAAGTCGAAGAGAATGAAATCAGTTCATGTCAGCTCACAGCAAATGCCCAAATCTAGAGCAAGTTTTGATGGCTCCAAAACAAATTAATCGAAACCCAAAGACTGGATATCTGTATCTGAAAAGAGGATCGAAACAAAATTCGGTTGTCCGAAGAGGTCAATTGATCCAAATCCTACCAGAAAAGATAACAGAAATCAAATCAGAATCACAATATAACAAATCCACATCTGCAAAATAACACCAGAATCGATATCAAATCCAATCTCAGTTTCGAATCCCACCAGAAAAGATAACAGAAATCAAATCAAATCAATTTCAATCAGAATCATATCTCAGTAACGTAAAAAACCCAACAAAAGCCCAAAAGGAGAGATTATAAAAGGACAACATCACCTCGTAGAAAGGAGGGAGAAAGAGGGCCAAGAAAAATCACTGAACGAGAAACCCTAACGACCGCGACATCAGAAGAAGAAGAAGTTTTCCACCAAAACCATCACGAGACTTCAACTCGTTCACACGAAGGACCGCCGGCGCCGTTTAACCAAACGACGAGCAATCAACCGCCTCAGCCTCAGAATCTCTTCATCATCGGCCGGTTTCACTTTAAATGTAAGTCATGGGACGTTTTTCATTACAGATTTCATGTTTTGTTTCAGGAATGAGGAAGATCAGAGAGAATCGCGGCGAGAGAGAAGAAGAATGAAGTGTAAACGGCGCCGCGAAAAACCAAAGGGTTCTGAAACCCTAAATGATCTTGTGTTGGCAATCACCTCAACCGGGTTGGGTCCGGAGGTAATGACCGGCCCAACCCTTTTATTTTCTTACTTTCTTTTTCTTTTTTTTAATTAAATTATCAAATTTCAAAAAAAAATATTTAGGTTGTTTTTTTTTTATAGTAAAATTGAATTCTTTTTTAAATATTAAAAATCAAAACCTTTTTTTTAAATATTAAAATTAAAACACTTTAAATATTAAAATTAAAACATTTTTTAATAATTAGAGTCAATATATTTTTTAAAACCAAGAGAAAATATTTTTTAAAGATTAAGATCTTCTTTTTTATTTATTCATTATCAAGTAAAAAAAAATTAAGCTTAGATTCATATTAAACTTCTCATAAAATAAGAAACCACAAAAAAATGTCCCATAGCTTCATGCTTCTGTTTTCATAATTGTGTTTACTAACCTAGTTCGTTCACTGTGCAGCTTACCATGTTGTTTCTTTATGTTCGCGTTCTTAAAATTGAATTGTATCATATTGTTGTAACTGTTCCTCCTCTGTAACCTTGCGAATCTTAACAATCGCATTTACGTTTCCGCATTTAAATTTCTGCTGATGTATGATTTCTCACACTGTCATTGCTATTATTTTGTCACATTGCACGCACCTCCGAAGGAATTAGGTCTAGCTTTTGGTCGCCGCGCCAATAGTCCTCAACTTCAAACCCTTACAACCTCACAAACCCTAAATTTTCATACATGTCTCGCTGTGGACAAGATTACAATTTTACCCCTAGCATTAGGTCAAAGAGCCGCCGCGCTCATTTTAGGGTTTCCCGCCGTGGAATCCCTAACCTAACCTAACCCTAATTACAAATTAACACTTCAACGTAGAGATTTGGAGTTTCTACACTCTGCGTAAGCGTGTCCTTAAGACATGTTTATTCCCCTTGAGACCTTGACCACAGTCAAGAAGTCTCTAACCTCCCTTTTGAGGGGAACTACGATTACTCTGATTCCACTCCCGTAAGGATACGTAGGCACAAGATGCGATGTCTTGCCGAGTAAACTTAGAATTAACCCCTTAGGTCTCTCTTTTCTCCTTTTTAATCCTTTGTACATATACCTTAAGCAAATAAATAAAGCAAATAGTAAGCATTGAACAAAAGGTTCCTGTAGAGTACTACAGAAGTTTAGGGTGCTAATACCTTCCCTAAATTTAACCAACCCCCGAACCCTAGATCTTTCCCCGCATTGTGTTTACGATGCAAAAATAGGTTTTCCCTCTTTTGACCTTTTCCTTCGGATAAATCAAAGAGCGGTTGTGAATTGAATTGCGATTCAAACTCATTAATAGTTTGTGATCCTATTTCCACCGCAACAGAAAATGGCGACTTCACTGGGGACTCCTAAACTTTTGAGGGTTATCCCAAACTTGTTCATATTTATTACTATCTGTGTTATTATTCATTTGCATGTATATATTTGTGCTTTGATTGTGGGACTGTTCCTGGTGCGGTGAGATGAGTCCTACACCCGGATCTAGTGTACCTTAGGTAAATGGCAATAGACCAAGGAAACTGTACGACGTATATCGATACGGTTGATCTGGTGGCCATAGTTAGTGCGACTTCTTGGTTGGTGCTTATATTCCTTAAGTCAAGTTGAGGATAATATTGAGGCTGCCATGTGTTGTCAATGCACTAACTGACTTTTAGAACCCTAGTTAACTCATCTTGGCCTTTAGAAAGTAGTGAGGTAACCGGCTTTGGTGCAGACTGAAGTTGGTTGACACTCGATACTACGCTCATTGAGATCTTAAACTTGGAGGGTTTTGGTTGGTAAGTAAGTTGCCTTCTGAACAACCACCCTTGTGAAGGATCAATGATATTGAGATCCCTTAGAACCTGGTTACTTTTGTAGGACAGGATGAACCATTTAACTTCAGGGGAGGGTACTTGCCTTTGGACCTCATGCGAGCCTTTAACCTAGGACTTTGTGTGTTTTCATGCATTGCATCCATAAAGCATCTTATCGCATTGTATTTCATGGAGTTCAAACACCATTTATGGATATCGCGGGATACCATAAATAAAAAAAAAATATATAAAATGAAAAACAAGAAAAAGATTTCCTTGGTACCCCACGACATTCGTAAATGTTTTGAATTCCATGAAATCTTCATTTACATTCACATTTTAGCATCATACTCTTGCATTGCATGTGTCTCCCGATTTCTCACACTCGGTTCTCTCACCTTCCAGTTTTGTCACCCTGAGTTCTCGGCACCAATACAACACCAGAGCTCAAACTCGGAAAAGAATGGAGGATCAGGCAAAAGAGATTGATCGCCTTAGAAATGAACTTGAAGACCTTCGAGGGGGTATGGGGCGTATGATGGAATTATTACATGTCATGAATGCTAAGATGGATACCCAGCCCACTGTTGTTTCTGAGATTACCGGCATTACTGTGGACCCTTCACCAAGTGTGACCGTAGCAAGGGACCCACCTTATGGTCTTGCTCCCGGTTTTGTGCCTCCTCAAGCCACTGTTCCGATTAATCAACCTGTTCAGCAAGCCGTGCCTTTGTTTTCTGAAGTTTCTAGGGGGGCTCCTATCTTTGCACCACCTGTTGTACACACTCGTGCGCAACCGTACTTCAATGAGACAGTTTTTGATAATCTTGATGAGAATGTTGAGGGTTATGAGAAACATGATAAGCTTCGTGAGGAAGTAAACACTATCGTCCAGAGATTGAAAAAGGTAGAGGGTGATCAAATTTTTGGGACTGCTGCAAGGGATGTTTGTTTGGTCTCGGGTTTAGTTATTCCCCCGAAGTTCAAAACTCCGAACTTCGATCGCTATGAAGGTGCCACCTGTCCTAAGAGTCATCTGATCATGTATTATCGCAAAATGGCTGCCCATGTTGAGAATGATAAACTGATGATTCATTACTTCCAAGACAGTTTGAAGGGCGCTTCTTCCAAGTGGTACTTAACTTTGGACCAATCCCGCGTTAGGAGCTTTCAAGATTTATCTGACGCTTTCATCAAACACTACAAGTACAATATGGATCTGGCTCCTGACAGAAGACAGTTGCTGAGTATGTCACAAAAGAATTCTGAGTCATTCAAAGAATATGCTCAAAGGTGGAGAGAGACTGCTTCGCAGGTAGAACCTCCTTTGACCGAGAAAGAGTTAGCTGATTGGTTTGTCGACACGGTCCGTCCAGAATTTTACGAGAGGATGGTGGGTAGCGTGACTTCAAATTTCTCCGACATCGTTGCTGTGGGTGTCAAGATTGAATTGGGTATGAAGAGTGGTAAAATGACAAATAATCATGGTACTTCTAAGGATCAGCCGAAGAAACCTCCGTATAGCTCCCAGAAAAAGAAAGAGGGTGAGACTAATGCTATATCCTCTGGTAGACCAAGGGAACGCTTTTATCGGCATCCGCAAGGTTATGCTCAACCTCAAGGGTACCCAGTCCAATATGCTCAGCAACCCTATGTGGCAGCTATTACACCTTCTTTCAATCAACAGGTTCCCATGTATCAACCTATGCAACAACCTCCTGTTTATCCGCCTCCTGTCAACTACCTACAGGCACCCAATACTCCTGCTCCTCAACAGCCAAAGAGTCCGGCTCCTCGCCAGAATGTGCCGAACAGAAGAACGTATAAACCTTGTCCGCCGATTCCAATGACTTTCACCGAGTTGTATCCCTCTTTGGTCAAGCAAGGTCTAATCACTACTCGGGCTTTGGGTCCGCCTCCTAATCCTCTACCCGCCAATTACAACGCCGCTGCTCATTGTTTATTTCATGAGGGTGCGCCTGGCCACGATCTGGAAAATTGTTATGCTCTCAAGAATATTGTCAGGGATTTATTGGAAAAGAAGATTTTGTCATTTGAAGATCCTCAGCCAAATGTTAAGAAGAACCCTTTTCCTAACCATGAGAGTGTCAATGCCGTTAGTGTTGATTCGGGGGATGGTTATGCCCTTGACGTTGAACAGATTAAGACTCCTCTCAAAATGTTCCATTCGAAACTGTTTGAAACTGGTTTAGTAGATACTTCCCACGTTGCATGCGCAAGTTGTGAAGCCAGTATTAAGGGTTGCATGTTGGTTCAGAATGATGTTCAGAGGTTAATTAATGAGGGTGTTTTACAAGTGACAAGCCAAGCCAAGAAGGATGTAGTCGCTGTGGTTGAGCCTGTCTTCCATCAGCCTGAATCAAAGGGTAAGGTGCCAGTGTTTAATCTATCAGTGGCAGGCTCCGCCAACCTCGTGTTCGATATACCGAGGTCGTATATCCCTGAAGTGAATCAACCTAAGCCTATAGTTATTCGAAGACCGAGTCCGTTTCCTTTCAGTGATCCTAAAGCTGTGCCTTGGAAATATGACGTGACTATGATTGACAAGGAGTCTGGGAAGGTTATTCCAAATGAAGAGGTTAAGGACACTGTGACCAATATCGCAGAGGCAAGCAGGATGACTCGCAGTGGCCGTGTGTATACTCCCCGTTCTAATGAGGTTCCACCTAAGGAGACCACTAATATCCCAGTGGCCGTCAAAGACAAAGGTAAGGGAGCCGTTACGAATGATGAAGATGCTGAGTTTTTGAGGATCATCAAGAAAAGTGACTATAAAGTTATCGATCAACTTCATCAGACTCCTTCCAAGATCTCAATTCTATCTCTGTTAATGAATTCGCCCGCTCACAGGATGGCCTTGCAGAAGGTTTTGACTCAAGCACATGTGGATCAAGATATCAGCACCAGTCGGTTTGATAGCGTGATTGCCAATTTGACCGCTTGTAACACCCTCAGTTTCAGCAATGAAGAGTTACCGAAGGAGGGTCCGAACCATAATCGTGCTTTACATATATCGGTGAAATGTCAAGAAGACAATTTAGCGAGAGTGCTAGTGGACACCGGCTCTTCTCTGAACGTTCTACCCAAGAGGATTCTCGATAAGTTGGCTTGTAAAGAGACTGTGTTGAAACCTACTCCTTTGGTTGTCAAGGCTTTCGATGGCTCTCGTCGGTCGGTAATGGGGGAGGTTGAGCTTCCCATCCTGATTGGTCCGCAAATTTTTAATATCACGTTTCAAGTCATGGACATTAATCCCAATTACAGTTGTTTACTTGGAAGGCCGTGGATCCATGCCGCTGGGGCAGTGACCTCAACGTTACATCAAAGGATGAAATTCGTGATCGATGGAAAGTTGGTTATTATACACGGTGAGGAAGATCTGATGGTCAGTAACCTGTCTTCTTTCCGTTACATCGAGGCCGATGAGAATGCTCTAGACATCTCCTTTCAAGCACTTGAGATCGCCAATGCTGTTCTGCTGGAAGTCGAAGAGACAGTGGGTCAGGGTAATCCATCTTTTGCATCTCTGAAGAGCACCAAATCAACAATTGACAGGGGCGTTCCTGAAGGTTGGGGAGAGGTAATTGATGTCAAGACCAAGACTGATCGCTCTGGGTTGGGTTACAAACCAACTCAGAATGGAGCTGCCACAACTGTCGAAGGGCGTCCGAAGTTTATCCAAGAAGTATTTGTCAGCGGAGGCTTCCAAGTCAATGCCATCAGTGACTGTGAGAAAAATGAAGAGCTGAGCAACCTGGTGTTTAAGGGTGATGCAGTTTTGAACAACTGGGAGGCCGTAGAGATCCCTGTTATTTTTCCCTTGTCAAAGTAATTGTTTTTTTTAAGTTTCATTTACATTTTCAAATAAAAATCCATAGCTCTGCCCAAGGCTATAGGATCGATGTTATTGGGCCACCTTTCATTTCTAAAAGGATATTAATAAAAGCATTTTGTTCAATTCCACTTTGGTTCATTTGCGTTCTTCGTTTTCACCTTTAAGCATGAAATTGGCAACCTTTCTTCCAAAAAATAATAAAAAAAAAAAAAAAAAAAAACAGCATTTCATTCTTACATATCTTCGAGCATTTTAATTAAGTAAGCTTTCCATCATGCAGAGATATCGTAAACCTTGTTGGATCCAATGACTTTACTGACACTCCTGACTGGGATGCACCCATCAATCAAGCTGAGGACGAGGGTGAAGAAGATTTTGGAGTACCTGCGGAACTGACAAGATTGATTGAGTACGAGTACACAGAGCTTCAACCGCATAAAGAGCAGGTGGACCTAATTAATCTCGGTACAGATGAGAACAAAAAAGAGGTCAAGATTGGTGCAACGCTTGGGACGGAGATTAGGCCGAGGTTGATTGAGTTGTTAAAAGAGTATATTGATGTGTTTGCGTGGTCGTATCAAGATATGCCGGGCCTAGACACGGATATTGTTGTTCACAAGTTGCCGCTTAAGCCAGATTGTCCGCCTATCAAACAAAAGCTTCGAAGGACGAGACCCGACATGGCTTTGAAGATTCGAGATGAGGTTAAAAAGCAGTTGGATGCAGGTTTCTTGGCAGTCGCAAAATATCCAGATTGGGTTGCCAACATTGTGCCGGTACCTAAGAAGGACGGTAAAGTTAGGATGTGTGTAGACTACAGGGATCTGAACAAAGCAAGTCCAAAGGACGACTTCCCACTGCCACATATTGACACACTGGTAGACAATACAGCCAGTTTTGCGTTGTTCTCATTTATGGATGGTTTCTCTGGCTATAATCAGATCAAGATGGATCCCGACGATCGAGAGAAGACTACTTTCATTACTCCTTGGGGAACCTTCTCCTACAAAGTCATGCCCTTTGGTTTAAAGAACGCAGGGGCAACTTACCAACGCGCTATGACCACTCTTTTTCATGATATGATGCACAAAGAGATTGAGGTGTATGTGGACGATATGATAGCCAAATCTCAGAGTGAAGAGGAGCATTTAGACCATTTGGTGAAGCTGTTTGAACGACTCAGGAAATATCAGTTGAAATTGAATCCTGCAAAATGTACCTTCGGTGTCAGATCCGGAAAATTGCTTGGTTTCATCGTTAGCCAGCGAGGGATTGAGGTGGATCCTGACAAAGTCCGAGCCATTCAAGATATGCCGGCTCCGCGAACCGAGACGCAAGTTAGGGGTTTTCTGGGGCGTCTGAATTACATTTCCAGGTTTATCTTTAATATGACCGCTACTTGTGAGCCGATATTCAAGTTGCTTTGCAAGGGGCAGACAGTTGAGTGGAACCCTGATTGTCAGAAGGCGTTCGAGAAGATTAAGGGTTATTTGCAAGATCCCCCTATTCTGATCCCGCCCGTACCTGGAAGACCGTTGTTTATGTACCTTACTGTTCTCGAGAAGTCTATGGGTTGTGTGCTTGGACAACATGATGAGACCGGGAAAAAGGAACATGCGATTTATTACCTGAGCAAGAAGTTCACCGATTGCGAAAACAAATACTCACCATTAGAGAAAACTTGTTGTGCATTGGCATGGGCCGCTAAGCGCCTTCGGCAGTATATGGTCTGTCATACCACGTTATTGATTTCTAAAATGGATCCGATCAAGTATATTTTTGAAAAACCTGCTCAAACCGGGAGGCTAGCCCGTTGGCACATGTTGTTATCCGAATATGACATCCAGTATGTACCCCAGAAGGCGATTAAGGGTAGTATCTTATCTGATTACCTTGCAGATCAGCCAGTTGAAGACTATGAACCTCTTAAGCTCGATTTTCCTGATGAGGATATTTTGTTGATTAAAAGAGATTGTGAAGAGCCAGATCCGAGCGAAGGTCCAGAACCAGGTCTTTGGTGGAAGATGATGTTTGATGGCTCCTCGAATTTTAATGGGCATGGTATAGGCGCCGTTTTGATGAACCCAAAGGGTGGATTCACTCCATTTACAGCAAGGTTGGACTTTGAGTGTACTAATAACGTCGCAGAATATGAAGCCTGTATTCTTGGCCTCGAAGCAGCAATTCACCTCCGAATCAAACTTCTTAAAGTAAGTGGTGACTCAGCCTTGGTTATCTACCAGGTGCAAGGCAAATGGGAAACGAAGAATGAGAAGTTGATCCCTTATAAGGACTACATTGTTGAGCTGATCAAGTATTTCGACGAGATAGAGTTCGAGCATGTTCCTAGATCCGAGAATCACGTTGCTGATGCTTTAGCCATGTTGGCATCCATGTGGAAAGTTAAATTCGTTAATGAAGCACCTCTTATCCATATTGAGCGCAAGGTTGAGCCCGCTTATTGTCAGACGGTCGAAGAAGTTGAGGTGGATGAAAAGCCTTGGTTTCACGATATCAAGAACTATCTCGTCAAGCAGGAATATCCCGATGGTGCTACTGGCCTGGACAAAAAGACATTGAGAAGATTGGCGTCCAAATTCTTTATCAGTAACGGTGTGCTATACAAAAGAAATCACGACATGGTCCTGCTCAGATGTGTTGATAAACGGGAAGCGGACATGTTACTACAGGAAATTCATGAGGGGACCTTCGGAACCCATGCCAATGGTTATGCTATGTCCAAGAAGATGTTAAGGGCTGGGTATTACTGGTTAACCATGGAAGCCGACTGCATCCAATACGCTAGGAAATGCCATAAGTGCCAAATTTATGCTGATAAAATACACGTACCTCCGTCCCCGTTGAATGTTTTGTCTTCACCATGGCCGTTCTCTATGTGGGGCATTGACATGATTGGGGCAATTGAGCCGAAAGCTTCTAATGGACATCGTTTTATCCTCGTTGCCATTGATTATTTCACCAAGTGGGTAGAGGCTGCCTCCTACACTAACGTGACCAAGCAAGTGGTCGCCCGCTTCATCAGGAAAGAGATTATCTGCCGTTATGGAGTCCCAAGCCGGATAATAACTGACAATGGCACCAATCTGAATAATAAGACTATGAAAGAGTTGTGTGATAACTTCAAGATCACTCACCACAATTCTTCTCCGTACCGTCCTAAGATGAATGGGGCCGTTGAAGCTGCGAATAAGAATATCAAGAAGATCCTGCAAAAGATGGTTGTGACTTACAAAGATTGGCATGAGATGTTGCCGTTTGCTTTGCATGGATACAGAACCTCAGTGAGAACTTCGACAGGGGCAACACCTTTCTCATTGGTATATGGAATGGACGCCGTGCTCCCCATCGAAGTAGAGGTACCTTCGCTAAGAGTGTTAAGGGAAGCTGAACTTGAGGAAGCTGAGTGGGTTCAAGACAGATTGGATCAGTTGAATCTCATTGACGAGAAGCGCTTGACAGCCATGTGCCATGGGCAATTATATCAGAAACGGATGAAAAGAGCGTTTGATAAGAAGATTCGTATCCGTGAGTTCCGTCAAGGAGAGCTCGTACTCAAAAAGATCTTGCCAGTACACAAAGATATGCGTGGAAAGTGGATTCCCAATTATGAAGGCCCGTTCGTTGTAAAGACTGTCTTCTCCGGAGGGTCTCTAATACTTACGACAATGGACGGTGAAGAACTAGCACATCCCGTGAATTCTGATGCAGTCCGAAAATATTATGCCTAAAAACCCGCTAAGTCGAAAACCTGCAAAAGGCGACTTAGGCAAAAGTAAGGGTTGAAAAAAAATAATAATAATAAAAAGCTCGCTAAGTTGAAAACCCGAAAGGGCGGCTTAGGCAAAAAAGAGCGTCCCGGTGGATTGAAAACCCGAAAGGGCGGTCCAGGCAAAAGTTAGGGACAAAGGCATTTCATTGCATCAGAAGACACTGATTATCTCGAACACACTTTCCGCATAAGAGCCATGTTTCAGTTCTTTCATCCTTGCCCAAAGCAGGATTCTGGATTAGTCTTAGTTATTAGTGTCAGTAGGTGTCATTGGATTCAATATAACCTTTTTCCCATGTTGCCAATTTCAAAATGTAATCATCTGTGGAGCTATGCCTTCAGCAAGCAGCCACCCTTTAATAAAAGATACCATCTCGTTACTTACATTCCTTGGTGCATTGCTCTTTATTTTCTATTGTTATGCAAAATGCGTTTATTCTTAAAATTTGAAAATGAAAGGTGCATTGTAGATTTTTCAAAACTATTTTTCAAAAACAAAACAAATTTGAAATGTAATAAATTACTTTGACTAGTGGGAATTCCGACAGGATCTCTTCATTCCCCGGAAATATCATTATTGCAGAAACACTTTCAAACCATTGCCCAGTGATAGTCCCCAGAGAGACTATAAGCTGACAACTTCTTCTTGGGGTAACTTAAAAGTGTCCCTCAGGTTTTCTTCTCCCCATGTGAGGACGTGATACTGTACGCCCAAGCAGATTACCTTATCCCCAGAGAATTCAGAACCTTAAAACCAGATTTGGTTCTACCATTGATCTTTCTTACCCATGATTGACGTATTGGTTGCAGAGAACGCAGGGTATTTCCGTCGAGATGTTTATTTCATCTCTCGTCCCGTCTCTAGTCTATTTCGTCAGCATACGCAAGGGCATAAGCATCACATGCCTATTTCATTACATATTTCATTACATATTCATTACATATTCATTACATATTCATTACATACTCATTACATACTCATTTCATAACATCTAACATACATAGACATTAACATACATTCATATTAACATATTCATTAACATACGCGTTAGCATGCCCAGGTTCATTGTGTCTCCACCATCGGTCGTTACCACCGAGTAACTGGGTTTGTCCATTCTCTCCAAATAGATTGTCAGCCCTAAGCATAAAATACTTACTTGTTTCCAGTTTCCCTACGGAGCTCGATCCTCGTGGATGACGGTTACTTCAGCTGTCTTTCCTCGCCAGGATAAGACATCTACCCGTCGAGTTCATTCCCTCGATGGAGTCTTGATTACCAGTCTTCTTTCTAGCTCGATCCTAGATTGAATCTCAGTCTTGTTGGTCGTCAATCCCAACCGGACGTGCATTTATTTTGCACCATCTAAAGGTTTTCACCATACCATGACAGATACGCGACTATCTCGCTTGAGAAGTTTATCACTGTACCCGGACGTGCATTTATTTTGCACTATCTTTCAAGAAGATCAACTACAATCCTTTACGGATACACGACAGTTCACGCCTGGAAAATCTACCAGTACGACACTTTACAATCCTACATGTTACAACCCTTTACACTTTACATTTTACAGCATCAGCATACGACATTTCTCACCTAAGAAGTCGATCCTATCCTCGTTATGACTCGCAGTAAATGGCCATCTCCATGGAGCAGTTGGGCTTCCATTTACCTGCCGTCTTGGGGTATAAACCCAAATCGTATTCAGGAAAGCACGATCCTGAGTTACGGGGAGGTTTGAGCGGAATCATATTCAGGAGAGCACGATTCTGAGCATGAAGAAGTTCATTTATCCTTTAGTAAAAGAAGGAGCGGAATCATATTCAGGAGAGCACGATTCTGAGTTATGAGGAAGTTCAGTTGGCCGTTTTTCAGGAGAGCACGATTCTGAAAAATGAGAAAATTTAAGTCATCCAGTTTCATATTCAGGAGAGCACGATTCTGAAGTATGAGTGTATTCAGTCATCCAGTTTCATATTCAGGAGAGCACGATTCTGAAGTATGAGAAAGTTCAGTCAGCCCTTTTCATATTCAGGAGAGCACGATTCTGAAATATGGAGATTTTCATTTACCCTTTATCCGAATCATATTCAGGAGAGCACGATTCTGAGTTATGAGGAAGTTCAATTAGCTCTTTTCATATTCAGGAGAGCACGATTCTGAATTATGAAAAATTTCATTTACAAGAAAGAGCCAAATCATATTCAGGAGAGCACGATTCTGAAGTATGAGGAAGTTCAGTTTATCCTTTTTATGTTCAGGAGAGCACGATCTTGAAACATGAAGAAGTTTACTTATCCCTCGGTAAGAGAAGAATCAAAATCGTATTCCAGGCGCCGACCTTAAAATGCGAGAAGATTTATTTATCAGATAAGCAGCAGCCTCTCTATTTGAGTGCTTATCCATTTTTGCGCATAAGTCCCTTCCAACGATAAGTGACAGTTCTCCCTCGAGAAGCTTATCAGGGCGTTTCCCATTAAAGTCCATTTATCTTGGGCATACAGTCGGTCTTTACCCCGTATATCTGATACGGATTTCCGAGAAGTTCGTTTGATCCTGTCACAAGAGATAGTTCACAGAAGCTTGGATGTTATTCTTTGCTCAATGCTCCAGCATTCTGTAATCAATCCTACCATCGTACGGGCTCCAGTTTTATTTTTAGATCCCCCAGTGGAGGCCGTCTCATAGGTACCATCTCCATTCGAGGATCTCGTTCCTTTTCTAAATGTGACAATTGGTCATTCGCACCAGTTGACTATCATTTTTTTAGAGTCCCCCAGTGTTGTACTATATCTCAGCGCGCCACTTTCCCCAGTGTGTTTCTTCTCGTGGCGTCTGTCCCGGTATCGTCATGTTTGTCAGCATTTTCGCATTCATTATTCCAGCATACGCAGCATATCATATTCATGGCATCATCTGCATTAAGTCATTCCAGTTTTGTCCATAGCATTGCATATCGTCGCATATAAGGGCAAAATTTTCGGTTATCTATATTTAAATCCCTCCACCACGATTCCTCGAGTCTCTGTCACTCAAATCGTCCGGTGTAGCTATTTAAATAGGGGCAACTGTAATACCCCAAATTTTACCCTTATATTTAGTCAGTCATTTCGCATATCATCTCATATGTACATTTGCTAACCACTAACAAGTTATGAAGGTTTTTGTTTTGCAGATTGGGTCTCAGGGGTATTTTGGTCATTTTACACAAATTCTACCAATTCTTTGAAAACGGGCTGTTATTACGTTCTGAGGCATTTATTTGCCAATTGGGTCAAGGTGCCGGTTTGTTTTGTCAGAAATATGATTGGACTCGGGGTCGCGTTTTGTTTGATATTGAAACATTTCTGAAACAGTTTTGTTTCCTCTTAGTAAAATGAAGTTGGGTTGAAAAAGAAGTGGATACTGTTAAGGTTATGTGATCAACGAGATTTTAATTTGAATTTGTTTGGATATAATCATATGGCGGGGTATCATTTATAAAAGGCAAAGGAGAAATAAGTTTTAAATATTTTTGAACTTTGTGTTCATAAGTACTCATAAGTTACAACTCAAGAAGGAACTTAAATAATTCTGAATTATTATTCATGGATACTTTGAATTTACAAGTGAGAAAGTAAATATGAATATTTGTTGAATTTCATTTCATAAATATTTATAGTTTACAAATTGATAAAATGAATTCGAACTTGGTTTACAAGAGTTTCATTTACAATAAATCCTAAATCCTAAAAGTTCCTAAGTGCCTTCATGCTGTCCTTGAGCTTCTCCACGAGTCCTCGACTAACCTGCACGTCAAAACAATACAACACAGAATGGAAAAGTGTTAGAGGTTGTTTGACACTCTCAGAACAATTGTCATCATCGAGTGCCGGGAGGGCACGACTAAAGCCGCATCCTACTCCCGTTACCAATCTGAGCCATCGGCGTCAGATCAGGTAGTTTTTGTTCTTATCATAAGGGACTGCCGAGAGAAAAAGAGATAAAAGAAGTTTTGGGCCGAAAGAGGATTCACGCGACTTTGGATTCAATACTAGGCATCATCTCATCAAGTAAATTCTCCAAATTGATAACCAAACTGAACTAAAATCTGAACCACATTTCATTCATCAATTCACATTAATTATGAACCAACACGAAGGTAAACTCTATCCAGCTCAGGTTCGAACCCGAATGCCGACAGGTCCGAACCATTTCTCCATCACCTACAAGCATAACATCATCACTAACACAATAACAGGTAGCAAACAGCATCATTATTCGCAAGCAGTATCAGCACATAAGCTACATATCTGCAAGCCAGTATTTGCAAGCAAGTAATGTCGCAGTATCAGCAACAACAGTTAACATTTTCATGACAGCAGGTAACTTATCAGGCCTGCATTAAAGAAGGCAAGGATTCTATACAGCAAGACATATGTGCATTGCACACCCAACTGATAACCATGTTCTGCACTAAGAAAGTTAGTGAGCGGGCACAATGCCTTACGCACGAATTGGCAACAGCCAGCATCCAAAGCGCATCAGACAAACGGGTCTATTCCCCAATCAGCCCAACACCAGTATGGAAATAAACATGAAAACTCCCATCAATGGAATACTACCCAATGCTGGAAATCTGACAGCTCAATTAAAGCTTCTGATGATAATCTGCAGCTTTTGGAGCAGACTTTCCTAAGGATCAGTGCGTAAATTGAATGTATGAATGCAGACCCCTGCCAACTGCATAAACCACAACTACAGCTTACAACCTACATTGGGCATAAATCATAAACAGCCAAGATTAGTCAACAACAATAACAGCATAACAGGCATAACAGGTCAAATTAGCGAAGCAAAACTGTTACACCTTTTCCAAATTCTGCAACGTCCTGCATTTGTATGATACACCAGGCGAGTAAACTTGAGAGATGTGACCAAGTGGCAACTCACAAAGATGCAGCTCCAACTGCTATCGACACGGCTTTGAGCATATCTTCCTGACTTGCATTTATGATGAAGGATGCAATCATCAGCCAGCAGCAAGTCTTTGTCTCTGCGTGCGTAAAACTGGTAAATCAGGCATTGGCATGATGTTTTGGGGAAATAGAAAACCAAGGCATTTTATTAATAAATGAACTACAGGACTGATAATCTAAAGGAGAGTGAAATTTAACTTCGGCCCTCAGCTCAACTCATCATCGGGCACGAGACTCGAGCAGCCAGGAGGACTATGGCCATGGCCATTATCAAACTCCCTACCGAGCATCGAAAATCGAAATAAGGCAACTGTTTCGAACAATTCAATATAATTCGCAAGGCAACTACATCCGACAACCCAATGTGGCTCAGACTATTAAGTCGTCATCACCATTATGTCCTTTCTCGCCAATGGCACGAGACCGGCAGCCTCCGAACTTATTTGCACCTGAAAGCAGAAGAGAGAAAATCAGTGTACTTCCCAAATAACGCGAAACTCATCACAAGTCAAAATGGATTATATCAGTAAAACCAGATTTATCAGAACAGATCAATCCATATCAACAGGCGAATCACAAAAGTCCACAACTGGATATCAGTAGCAGCATCAGATCGAAATCCATATCAGAAGACAAAGCTGGATACTAAAACCGAACTGCACTATCCGAATTCATAAACATCACAGAAAAATCAAGCTTCATGTTCGAAAAAGCAAAAATAGGCAAGGAAAATCATAAACAGCATGGAACTGATTGGGAAAATTCGAAGCAAGTCAAACAGGGAAGAGCAGGTTCAATTTACAAATAACAAAGCCAGCTCAATTCAGTTCAAAATCATGTCAAAAACTAAAGACCTGCTCACTGAAACTTTGCCAGTCATATTGATCCCAACCGTAAATGAAAGTCACAAAAAGTAAGGCTCAGTTGTCATCCATCACGGCCAATTCACTATCAGCTTCAACTCAGGAAGTCGAAGAGAATGAAATCAGTTCATGTCAGCTCACAGCAAATGCCCAAATCTAGAGCAAGTTTTGATGGCTCCAAAACAAATTAATCGAAACCCAAAGACTGGATATCTGTATCTGAAAAGAGGATCGAAACAAAATTCGGTTGTCCGAAGAGGTCAATTGATCCAAATCCTACCAGAAAAGATAACAGAAATCAAATCAGAATCACAATATAACAAATCCACATCTGCAAAATAACACCAGAATCGATATCAAATCCAATCTCAGTTTCGAATCCCACCAGAAAAGATAACAGAAATCAAATCAAATCAATTTCAATCAGAATCATATCTCAGTAACGTAAAAAACCCAACAAAAGCCCAAAAGGAGAGATTATAAAAGGACAACATCACCTCGTAGAAAGGAGGGAGAAAGAGGGCCAAGAAAAATCACTAAACGAGAAACCCTAACGACCGCGACATCAGAAGAAGAAGAAGTTTTCCACCAAAACCATCACGAGACTTCAACTCGTTCACACGAAGGACCGCCGGCGCCGTTTAACCAAACGACGAGCAATCAACCGCCTCAGCCTCAGAATCTCTTCATCATCGGCCGGTTTCACTTTAAATGTAAGTCATGGGACGTTTTTCATTACAGATTTCATGTTTTGTTTCAGGAATGAGGAAGATCAGAGAGAATCGCGGCGAGAGAGAAGAAGAATGAAGTGTAAACGGCGCCGCGAAAAACCAAAGGGTTCTGAAACCCTAAATGATCTTGTGTTGGCAATCACCTCAACCGGGTTGGGTCCGGAGGTAATGACCGGCCCAACCCTTTTATTTTCTTACTTTCTTTTTCTTTTTTTTAATTAAATTATCAAATTTCAAAAAAAAATATTTAGGTTGTTTTTTTTTTATAGTAAAATTGAATTCTTTTTTAAATATTAAAAATCAAAACCTTTTTTTTAAATATTAAAATTAAAACACTTTAAATATTAAAATTAAAACATTTTTTAATAATTAGAGTCAATATATTTTTTAAAACCAAGAGAAAATATTTTTTAAAGATTAAGATCTTCTTTTTTATTTATTCATTATCAAGTAAAAAAAAATTAAGCTTAGATTCATATTAAACTTCTCATAAAATAAGAAACCACAAAAAAATGTCCCATAGCTTCATGCTTCTGTTTTCATAATTGTGTTTACTAACCTAGTTCGTTCACTGTGCAGCTTACCATGTTGTTTCTTTATGTTCGCGTTCTTAAAATTGAATTGTATCATATTGTTGTAACTGTTCCTCCTCTGTAACCTTGCGAATCTTAACAATCGCATTTACGTTTCCGCATTTAAATTTCTGCTGATGTATGATTTCTCACACTGTCATTGCTATTATTTTGTCACATTGCACGCACCTCCGAAGGAATTAGGTCTAGCTTTTGGTCGCCGCGCCAATAGTCCTCAACTTCAAACCCTTACAACCTCACAAACCCTAAATTTTCATACATGTCTCGCTGTGGACAAGATTACAATTTTACCCCTAGCATTAGGTCAAAGAGCCGCCGCGCTCATTTTAGGGTTTCCCGCCGTGGAATCCCTAACCTAACCTAACCCTAATTACAAATTAACACTTCAACGTAGAGATTTGGAGTTTCTACACTCTGCGTAAGCGTGTCCTTAAGACATGTTTATTCCCCTTGAGACCTTGACCACAGTCAAGAAGTCTCTAACCTCCCTTTTGAGGGGAACTACGATTACTCTGATTCCACTCCCGTAAGGATACGTAGGCACAAGATGCGATGTCTTGCCGAGTAAACTTAGAATTAACCCTTTAGGTCTCTCTTTTCTCCTTTTTAATCCTTTGTACATATACCTTAAGCAAATAAATAAAGCAAATAGTAAGCATTGAACAAAAGGTTCCTGTAGAGTACTACAGAAGTTTAGGGTGCTAATACCTTCCCTAAATTTAACCAACCCCCGAACCCTAGATCTTTCCCCGCATTGTGTTTACGATGCAAAAATAGGTTTTCCCTCTTTTGACCTTTTCCTTCGGATAAATCAAAGAGCGGTTGTGAATTGAATTGCGATTCAAACTCATTAATAGTTTGTGATCCTATTTCCACCGCAACAGACTTCACTGGAGAGTACGATGTCATGACTTCAACTGGGGATCCATGACCTCTGCACGGGGATAAGATGTCATGACTTCACGTGAGGGATTGCTATCACGAACCATAATCAGCCAAAGAAATCTTAGGATCAGAGACTTCCAAGGATAAAATAAATATCCGCTGGATGGGGAAGGTGTGGAATTAGGCCACTTCATGGAGATAGCGTAGCAACTTCCTGAGAATAGTACCTCGGCTTCCTGGGGAAAAGGTACATCTGACTGGGGATAAGATATATCATACTTTCCTCTGGAGAGTTCATCAGACCTACTGAGGAGAAATCAACAGACATTCCTGGGGACAATATCTTGACTTATTGAGGAGAATATGGCATTTTCCTGGGGAGTATTCCTTAGGAAGGTAAGGCAATTTCACTGAGGAACAGGTAGTCCCACTGGGAGTGGGTCTTCACAGAACATGTATCACTTGGAGGATACCAGGGATATCTCTGCAGTCTTGAATGTCACTGGGGGGTTTATCGGATGGATCCCAAAAGTGTGGACAACTTAAAGTCTCGCTGGAGACTACCACTGGGAAGATGCTGGTAAGGTCTATGTAATCTAGGAAATTACTGGAGATTACTGGAATAATCCAAAGGGTTGTCGGCTTGTAGTCTCGCTGGGGACTATGTCAATGGTGTAGATGTACTTCTGCAACGATGTGATTTACTAGGGAGGATGAAGACTGCCGGGAGTGAAATCCATCGGGTGCATGAAGAATGTTGTAAAGCTAACTTTGATCTCAATGGGCTTTGTAGTAGTCGCCATTTTGAAAATGTCATGCCCCAGAGTACATGCGTTGTGAGAAAGTCATTTGAAGAGGATTTTATAGAGAAACATGGAGTCCAGATGCCCCACTGTTTTCAAAATCTTGGAGAGATTTGTCAAATCTCGACGTAACTGGCATGGATCAACCGTGTTACGACTAAGTCTACAAGAATATAGCTCTTAAGAATGCCAGGCTCGCATTGGTAAGCGATTTGGAAACCACCTGCCCCTGTTTAGTAGGATCTCCGAGTTCCATTGTGGATGTATGTATGTAAGTTTCTAAGATATCCAGCAACATCAACACGCATGAAATGCCGATTCTGAAACTATCAATGCAACAATATTTGTCTTGAAATTTTTTTGTCTTGAAAAATATATCGCAATAACTCGTGACTGAATCACTAGTTAGGATATGAATTTGATTTACAATTCCAACATTTAATTGATCAGGGCTCATAGGAGTCAGGAAACATTATCTCGTCGAGTATGCTTTCAAAAGAATTCCTACTTCAAGTAGGTCTTTTAATGGTTGTATCGCGGCTTGGTTCACGGTTTAAGAAAAAAAGGATAAAGGCTCAAAGTTATTTGTACCCACCCCTTCTTCGTGATGTTCTCCAATCCTAGTTCAGCTAACTGGATACGAGCACTCATATCTTAATCAAATTTGATATAGTCGCAAACTTATTAAGGCTTTGGACAATGGCAGTCACTCACCTATTTTGGTGTTCGATCAACACGACTTTTGTTCTTTATTGGGGTTCCTTATTGTAATTCCTTGTTTTTTGTTATATTTATTTTTCATTCCCTAACTTTTGCTTGGACGACGTCTTTTGGATTTGACTTTGGAGTCCAGCGGGATGCCCCATTTTTGCCTAAGTCTCCTTCATAGGTTGTGACTTAACGGGCTATGTTTTTTATTTTTTGTGAACGAGTCATGTGACCCTTTTGAAAGGCTTGTGACTGCCCCACTCTTTAAGTAGTAGAGCGATAGTCATTGGCTTCTAACTTCCTAAGACGTTAGGATAGATTCTCGAAGGTACGCTTTTCCTTTTTTAGGGTCTGAGCACTCGATCAATTTTAACTGAAAAGCTACCCTGCCCCAGGTTAAAGTAAGGGTTTTAATTTGGAACGAAGAAAACTCCTACTTCATGGCTCAAAGGGGTTAAAGAGGGGTTATCATCCTTATATCTCCAGTGTTTAGGATTTGAAGCAATGCCTTACATCATTAGCAGGTTTCATTCGAAAGCATATGACAAGAGATTTGATGTTTTTGGTTCATCATCCTCCTTCCAATTCTCTATCAAAGCGAGAGATCGGGTAAAGTTGGCGTTATAGTTTATGGAAAAAATATTTTTAATGAGTGAAGCGAATGGATTTATTCAAGACAAACATGCATTGCATTAATTAATCAAAATAACAAGTTCGTACATGCTAATTATGCTTAATCAAAGAAACAGAAACATATAAATAAGAAAAATGTAATGTCTCAAAGTCCTTCAAAATGTGTTTATGAAGTCTTCGCATCTGAGACTGGCATAGTAGTGGTTTCCTCTGGCAGAGCCTCCTTGGAAGGAGTCGTCTTGCTTTCCCCAGCTGTGTCTGTCATTACTTCATTATCAATCTTCGAATCTTCACTCAGAATAACTCTCTCAGATTCTCTGTTGATTAGGGTCGTATCATCTTGAGGATTGCTGAAATGAAAAGGACTAGGCATCTGAAGAACTACCGACTTTTGCTGATTCACCGTATGCGTCACTGGATGAGATATGTTGAAAACAGGCTTTGCAGAGCTTAATCCTAGCTCGTGGAAAGCTCTGAGAGGATTCTTGATTTTCGGCTGAGGATCATCAAAAGACATGACCTTCTCTTATAACAAATCTCTGACAATGTTCTTAAGCGCGTAACACCCTTCCAAATCGTGACCAGGCAAACCCTCGTGAAATAAACAATGAGCGGCGACGTTGTAATTGACAGGTACCGGATTGGGAGGTGGACCCAAAGTCCGGGTAACAACCAGACCTCGTTGCACTAAGAACGGATACAACTCGAAGAACGTCATTGGGATCGGAGGACATGGCTTGTATGGTCTCCTATTTTGACGAGGTATCGTCTCCTCTGATGGTTGGCACATGGGAGCGTTGGGAACTTGTTGACAGTTGACAAGAGCTTGTGCAGGCTGATAAATAGGAGGCTGTTGATAAACCGGGTGCTGATAGACTGGAGCCGGTTGCGCAGGTTGGTGTGTAGGAAATTGCTGAACGAAAGGAGGCGTAGCAGTAGCTACATGGGGTTGCTAAGCATATTGAACTAGATAACCTTGAACATAACTATGTTGAGGTTTCCAAGGTGGATGAGTAGCCCTCAAGTGATTCCTTGGACGTGCATTTCTTTTATGGTGGTCAGAGCTCAGAGTTTTGCACTTCGGAGGAGTAACTCGTTGAACTAGTTAAGCAAAAGTAGGATTCACCGAACTGGATTGACGATTTTGAGGAGGCATGTTCTCGACAGTAACAGCTGGTTAAGGATCCCTAATAGTATTGGTAATCTCAAAAACAATAGGTTGATTATCCATCTTCACCTTAAGAGCTTGTAGCATCTCCATAATCTGCCCCACACTTCCTCGAAGATCTTCGAGTTCATGAATGACATGGGAGATCTCTTGGTTTTGTTCTTCTATCCTTTTTCGAGCTTGGGCTCTAGTATTGTACTGATGCAGAGGACCCAGGGTGACGAAACTGGAAGGCGAGAGATTCGAGGATAAGACACCGGGAGACACATGTAGTGCAAGAATATGATGCTAAAAATGCAAAATGCGAATGAAATGATTCATGGAATTCAAAATATTTACGAATACTGCTGAATACCAAAGAAATTTTATTTATTAATTTGAAAAACTGGATTATAAATAATATCCTTAAATAGCTAAATAAAAACTAATAATGACCCTAAGGAAGCAATGTCCACAACTTCAAGGAGTAGGCGAACATTCGGAGGAAAATAAATCCTCGTAGATTCTTCTCTTCTTGTAGGAGAGTACCTCTTCATTCTTTGACTAAAACTGTTTTTGAATTTCGTCATGCTCGTTGACCATCACATGGTATTTGTTCTTCATGTTGAGCTTTCCTCAAAGCGATCTTCAATGTTTCAGCCTCGGACATGAAATATTGGACTGAATGATAAGTGTTACCCAATAAGGTTGGTACTGGATTCCTTCGCATGAAGATCTTGATGGCATTAAGGTCCACAAATACTTCAAAATTAGGGAAAAGCAACACTCCATAGATAAGCAAAGCAAGGATCGTCTCAACGGTAGGCATGCTCAAATGATCGGCATAATATTGGGCTTTCTCCATTAGGAACTTCGTAGGTAACCCAAAAATTTCGCCCTTACGAGTCATATTCTCCTTAATGTCAGATACCTTCAAACATGTGGCTTTAGAAATATCCTGTCCTTCCAAAATAGGCAAGCCTACAAGCTGAGAATATTCTTCCAAAGTAGGTAATAGCTGATAATCGGGAAATGTGAAGCAATGGTAGTCGGGATCATAGAATTGTAGCAAAACCGACAGAAGTCCTTCGTTCACTTTATATTCCAACAGAGGTAACAACCTTCCATACCGGTTACAAAATCCTTCTCGATCTTGAACTAAAGATCCTAGCTTCCTTAGGTCATCTAGCTTAGGACTTTTAAAATTATATTTCAAAGTTTTCCTTCGATTGTAATCCATGGTATCCTGCAATATTCATAAATAAGGTTTGAATTCCATGAAATATAATGCAATGTAATGTTTTAATGGATACAATGCACATATATTCACAAGTCCTAGGTTAAAGGCATGTGCAAGGAGTTAGGGTCTACCCATCCCCACAAGGTATGTACTAAGGTTAGTTGTACCTGCCAAACTAGGTTCTAAAGAAGTGCCCAAAGTCATCAGCCCTTCCTTCGGAAATTATCAACCTTCCGACTGACTCGGGGGTCGATAATATTCTCAAGAGAACCTCTTTTGAGTGTAGCATCACGTAGCAACCATTGTAGGACTACTCCCACATAGTTTCCGCACTACGTTCTATATAAGGCCAAGGTGGTGTTAAGGTACTACGGTCCTTAATATCATAGAATCCAATCGACAATAGTAAAAGGGCCTCAACTAAACGGTGATTCTCAAGTCGGCTTGGTCGGGAATCACTCCCTATAAGCCTCGTCGAATATCTCACCTCCTATAATAAGGTCACTCAAGTCTGGGTGTAGGACTTATCTCACAACAAAATAGATACCCCTAAGCAAGGTACAATATGAAAATATTATATAAAATAAAACAAATAATAAAGTAGATGGCATGCAATAAACAAGGTAGGGATAACCCTTAAAAATCATGACCTTGTATCCCCAGTGAAGTCGCCATTTTCTGTTGCGGTGGAAATAGGATATCAAACTATTAATTAGCTTGAATCACAATTCTTGATTCACAACCGCTCTTTGATTTATCCGAAGGAAAAGGTCAAAAGAGGGAAAACCTATTTTTGCATCGTAAACACAATGCGGGGAGAGACCTAGGTAAGGGGTTGGATAAATTTAGGGAAGGTACTAGCACCCTAAACTTCTGTAGTACTCTACAGGAACCTTTTGTTTATTGTATGCTTTTTATTATCTATTCTAAGTATATATTGAGCTAAGGGATAAAGTGACCTAAAAGACCTAAGGGTTAGTCCTAAGTTTACTCGGCAAGATTCGCATCTTGTGCCTATGTATCCTGGATAGGGAATGGAATCAGAGTAATCGTAGTTCCCCTTGAAAGGGATGTTAGAAACGTCTTGACTATGGTCAAGGTTTCAATGGGGAATAAACGTATCTTAAGGACACGCTTGCGTGGAGTCTTAAACTCCTATTTCTACGTTGAATTGTTGATTGAAAATTAGGGTTAAATTAGGTATTCCACGGCGGGAAACCCTAAAATAGAGTACGGCGACTCTTTGACCTAATGCTAGGGTAAATGGCATTTTCGTACACGGCGGGACGCCTAGGCTAATTAGGATTTTTGAAATGTTCAAAGGGTAAGGACTACTGGCTCGACGGTCAAACGGCTAGACCTAATTCCTTAGGGCAAAATTTGGGGTATTACAGTAGGGATAACATCCAAGAAATGATGGACTACCAACCAAAAGTTGGGATAACATCCACACAAAAATTACGATAGGGATTACCAACCAAAATTTGGAATACAACACCCGAGAAAAGCAGGAAGTAGAATCAATTGACTCACGACCTGAAAAGAAGACTCCACTGGGGTAAAGAGAAGCTTAAACAAACAAACTCTGTCGGGGAGTAAAAGTAAGATGAAAACATCTATCAATGATTTCTGCTAGGAATAAAGTACCACAACGTCTCACGAATTATGTCGTTATCTGCTGGAGAGATATCTGACAACAAAATGTATCAAACTTGGCTTATGCTTCGGATGCATATGTTTGAATATGGCATAATTGTCGTACCTCGAAAAATACGATCCTCACGATGGCCGCGGAAAATACTGTTCGAAACAGAGTCGCCACCGAACTTTATTCATTCCAAGAACGGAATAGGAAAATATCGATAAAACCTTTAAGAGGGATAAGAATATGGTCGTCGCAACCAATATTCTAGGTTCGGGAGTCGGTTACATGAGGGGAAGGTATTAGCACCCCTCATGTTCGTTGTACTCAACGGGAACCTCTTGATCGATTCGAGAGTAAAGTTAACTATGCTTATTTGTTTTCTTCTAAGGTTTCTCCTATGGGGGGAATGGATGGTTATAGGATAGGGTGCTCGCCAAGGATTGGGGCCCTTGTGCCTACGTATCTTCACTTGTAAGAAGTGGAAAATCAGAGCATTCGTAGTTCGGGGACTACGGGAAAAAGAGGGGATTGTGCTCGCCAAGATCATCGCAATCTTGTGCCTACGTATCTTACATTCAGAAGAGAATGAAGAATCAGAGCAGCCGTAGTTCGGCTAACTACGGTAAAAGGGTTTGAAATTGAACGAGTGTTTAGGTCGCATTCTAACTGCTAAACGTTGGCTTGTCTGCTCGCTAGGGGAGGCTGAAGCACTAGTTTGTTATGCGCGAAAGAAGGGACTAAACAATGTTCTTGGTAAAAGGTATTTAGGTTGGAGATCGCACGAGGGCGAGGAATTTAGTGTTTATCGTATTGAATGTTTTGGTTAGAGGATATATTTAAATAGGTTTTAAGGTTTCGATTGCGCGGGGGCAAGAAATAGGAATTTGGTTAGGTAATCTGATGGAGAATGACGACTATTTGATAGACGAGCCGTCATCCTTGCAATCAATTAATCGGGGCATTATTGGAATGCTAGGTTCCAACGACACCTTTTTCATTCGAAAGATTCTACGAAATATGTGTTTGAGAAAGTTTCAATCGCACGGGGGCGAGAGAAGAGAGTAGGGTTGAATATTTTAAGGGAGAATGACGACTACTCGATAAACGAGACGCCAGTCTCGCAATCGATTAATCGGGATATCATTGGAATTCTAGATCCCAATGATACCTTTTTCATTCAATTAATTGTGAAATTGTATTTGAATGGACAATAACAATATTGGTCCAAGTAGTTAGGGCACGTGTTTTATAAACGAAAGGTTGAGCGAACCGCAACCTAAAGCGTACGCCCTAAGAGTGGTTACTCAAGAATTCAAGGAGTGCGAGACTCCAAGAACTCAGTTCTTTCGCAATTTAATTAAGAAAATGGTTTGAATTTGACGTATGGTTTAGAGACATACTAGGGTTTAGACTCGACCGCGCGAAGGTGAGGAACGAGATTAGACGGGTTAAAAACTTTGGGAGGAATGACGACTACTCGATAAACGAGACGTCGGCCTCGTAATCAATTAGTCGGGATATCGTTGGAATGCTAGATCCCAACGACAATCTTTTTCATCCCATTAATTATAAAATAGTGTTTGCTGGACAATGAATACTTGCCCAAATAATTATGGAAATATTTTAGAAACAAAAGTTCGAATGATATACTGTTCGAGGTGTACACCTTGATAGTAATTATTCTCGAATTCATGGAATGCGCGACTCCAAGAACTCGACACTTTCGTAATTTAATTATGAAAATATTTTGAAAATATTAGTGTGTAGATTAGAATAGGGTGAGCATACCGCTTGAATTAGGGTTTGCGAATTTTGAAATGTTTAAACGAGGTTAGGCATTTTAGGGATGAAAGACGAAGCGACCACAACTCGAAGTGTGCACCTCAAGAGTGGTCGCTTAAGGATTCAAGGAGTGCTAGACTCCAAAAATCCAACACTTCCATTATTTAAATAAGAAAGGTCTTAAAAAGAATTATTTATGATTTTTTTAATTAATAAAAAAAAATGTTTTTCTTAACAACCCTTTTTTTTAAAAAAAGAAATTTAAATTGGGTTAAGTAAAATGTTTTGATTCTTTTACATACTTAAATTGCCCAATTAATATATGATTAAATATTAATTAGCAATTATGTAAGAAAATAATAGTTAATAATTATGTAAGAAAATAATAGTTAGTCTGTAGATAAAAAAAAGTAATTACCCTAAATTAATTAACTAAAGTTTACACGGCTAAAAGAAAACAAAATACTGAAGTCCTAATCACCCCTAAATTTGCACAAGGAGAAAATTAAGATGGGCCAGGCTTGGCCCCAACCCGAAACCAGCTTCAGTGGGTCAACACCTTCAACCGGCGAGGAATCACCCTCTCCTCTTCATTCCTTTCTCGCGTTAACCCCCTTTCCCTTTCCGACCATACCCCAGCCTAAACCACGAACCCCAGATTCATAGCATTTCATCGAAACCACAAACGGCGTTGAATCATTCATCAAGACAAACAAGGTATCGGAGCACACATCGGCGAACGAGACTTCAAACTAAACCCCAACTCAAAATCAGAAACCCCTTACCCCCAAACCCCTAAAGACGCTAGCAAAATCGTGAATCAGCTATTCTAATGGCATTAGATCGACAATCAACTCCAAGAATGTTTATATAATATGCAACAAAACATGGCGGTGTAACAGCGATGCATCGAAATGGCGTAAGGACATCAATCAACGAGAATCAGATAGAAGCGAGGAATATCTTACCAACCTAGTCGTTTCGACGACAACGGTGAGTAATTTCCTAGCTGCTTCGAGACCCTGTTCCTCTTTTTCTCCCTTCGAGAGCTTGCGTGACTTGGTCCAGCTCAGAGTAAACTCAAATTCTTATATTGAACTTGTGTTACTCTTAGGGATTTTTTGAGCTTTTATGAATAATAAACTAGGATTGATTTCAACTGAGTTGTGTTCTTGTTTTTTTTTTGCTTTGCTCAGCTCTCTCCCAGATGAACAATAAGCTCTCTTTTTATATCAGTGAAATTAGGGTTAGGGTTCTCTCTTTCAAAGACCTCTGGGTGAAAAAAAGGCATGATTTCAGAATGCCTTTTGGTCATTCTTTGCTTGCTAGCTCTTTTCTGGGAACATTTGTCTTACTCATATTTTACTGTGAAAAGATGCTATTTTACCAAGGATTTTGAATTTTTACTGTGTGAAAAGAACCTAATTGTTAACTTTTGCTTTGTAACAGGTTCTGCCTCTTTCTAATGTGCAATGAATGACTTAGAGTCATATTTTCCTGAACTTTGGTTGCCTGAGAAGATCGTCTCGACATTTGGAGGATTTGTTGTTGCAAAAACGAAGGTTGATCACAATGCTGGGGCTCCATTTTAACTGGTGCCAGGGATCTCATTGTTTTAATTTGCTGTTGTTCCAATTCCACGGGGCTTGCCTTGCGTTTATTAAGTGGAGAAGTAAGAACACTTGCACTGGTTTTCCAGACAGTATGAGGGGTAGGAGATGGAAATGCTGGGAACATCTTTAGTGGAACGTATATACATTGACCACATTGGGTCTCAGTGCTTCTAACCCCTGAATAGCACCATAATGTTGTGTTATTGCCTTCTTTGTATCCAAGAATGCATTCAGCAACGTTTTTTGTTAAAGCTCTTCCAATTGGAATCGGTTGCAGCACATATTGATGCTAGTATAATACCCGCCGCTACTAACTGCTCATCCGTAGCTTCTTTAGAACATATGTCTACGCCATCCAGAAAACTATCATTTCTCAAATCACTATCAGATGGGGTCTCAGTAGGTACAACATCTTTTAATATAACTTTTCCTTCTATAAGAAAATCTTCAATGAGGCGGAGCAGCTCCAGCAACGAATTTTTTCCAACAGCCAGATTCTTGTGTCTGCATCAGCCAGAACTCTACAGATGTGTTCAGCATAAGAATTCAAGCAAAGGATTAAGTTGCCACCACTGAATTTCATTGCAGTCATGGTAAAGTTAAACAGCAAAAGTGTCAACAACACGGAAAGCTTCTCATTTTGTAAGGAAATTTCTTCCATTTCAACTGCAGTCAGAATGCTAGCAACTTCCCATCCTGTTTGAGTACCCAAACTGCATCGTGATATACAATTTCTTGTAGCCAGAAGTGTCCTAGATATGCTACTGCTATCATCCCTATCTGATACTATGAGACCAAATTTAAGAAGTTGATTGTGTAAAGATCCAGTTCCAGTCTCTGCCAGAAATGTATCCTTTAAATTTTCCAAAGAATGAGTGTCCTGTAATTTTGCATCAGTTGGTATAGCCTGCTTTGACTTGTCTCTATTACAAGGAACTGTAAATGCATCAAATTTTTGCATGTTGGAATTCATCTCAACATCAATGACATCACATCTAGTCGAAGGTGACAAATCTCTTTGATCCAACAAATCTGTATGAAGAACTTTGTCCTGAAAAGGCTCCATATTATTTAAAGCAACTGTTTCAGTCTCGACAAAAGATAGTGGTGACGAGGGTGCATTCATGGATCTTCTATAGCATTCCTCATCTACGGCATTCTCTAAATCTAACAATTTCATAACATTTCCACTATATATTTCATCCAATATCCTCTTCCTGCATGCCTGAGTGGTTTGAGTATATAATGCAGGACAGGTTGTTTGTCTGAAGCCATCTGCATCCTCATAGAGACCAGCTTTTAGGTCTTCTGTTTTCTTTTTCTCATCCACAGGTGTATGTTCTGTTTCCCTATGAGATTTCTTTCTCTTCTTGTGAGGCCTGTGTTGCACCCTAAAATTTGACCAACCGATTCTCCTATCTGACTCGTGGTTTAAATTCATATTCGCATATCAGATGCATGACATGTGTGCACAGACAGAGGATATCAGGGTTACAGCTTGGGCTTCATCTATCAGATATTTCAGATCCAGTCTAGGTCATCAGGGTTTTATTTCCGGGAAATTGTGCGCTTCTCGGTGTTTTCAGATTGCATGGTGGTTTTCGGGATATTCTGATGCCGGGGGTTACTGTTGCTTCGATCTGGTCTCGCGCTATCTTTTATGTTGATCATTTGCAGTTGTCTGCATTTCTTTTAGGGTTTAATAGCTTTCTGTAGATTTTAATAGGCTTTTAGATTTTTTAGGATTTAAATAGATTTTTTATATTTTTTAACATTTTTTAAATAGTTTAAATCTTTTTCTAGAGCTTTATAGTTTTTTTAGAATTTAAATAGGTTTTTAATATTTTTTAATAGCTTTTAAATGTTTTTAGAGTAATATAGAAAAGAATATAGTTTTTTTTCTTTTATTAATATAGGATTTAATAGCTTTAAATAAATGGTAGATTTTTAATAGGATTTTAATAGAGATTTTATAGAAATTAGTAGAGTTTTAATCATTTTTGGTTAAATGGAGTTAATTAGATTTTAATCATTTTTAGATTTAATCGGGGTTTAATTAGGTTAACTGAATTTGTTAGATTAGTTAGGATAGATTAATCTTCAGTTAATTGTAGTGTTAATTGGTAGTTAATTAGGTTTAAGTTTGGATTAGTTTTAATTAGGTATTTTTTTGTTTTATTCAGATTTTTTTTGGGTTGTTGGTAGCAGTCTCGTGGGCCAGATTGTGCATTTGGAAGCCCAAGTCCTTTTCAGTCCAGTTTTTTTTGTGTGCGGTTTTTGGTCCAGAAAATTGAGTGACACTTGTCACTATATAGCCGTGCCACACGTTCGCACCAGGACCCACCACCACACAACTCAGAATTCCCAGAGTCTGCCACGTCTCCACTCTATCTCTCCACTCTCTCTCCACGCAACGCCACGCGTCCTCCATGCATTAACCCACCGTACCACTTGTCACCACACCAAGCTTCACCGGAAACGCCCCAGACCGGCATGCAAATCCGGTGAACTCCCACCGCCGGCAACCCCAACCGTCACCGGACCACCGCAACAGCTCGCCGGAGTTAGTTTTCTACCCAGAATCCTCATACCTTCTTCTTCCTCCTCCGTCCAACTTGATCAACCCTCACCGGAAAACTCAAACACCGCCGGAAACTTCAAGAACAACTTTCCAGAATACGTTCAAACCTTCATCCGCCCTCACAAAAATTCCAGAAATCCCAGAAAATCATCATTTATCATCATCGATCATCAAGAACTTCGCCTGTTCTTCGTGAATTCCCCAGAATCTTCATAAACCAGACCAAAGTTCTTCACCAAGCAATCAGGTTCGCCATGAAATTTCCAGAACACGAAGGAACGCCTTCATCACAAACCAACCGGTCCTTCAAGATCGTCACAACTCCGTTCGTCTCCATCAACACCTTCAAGGATCCTCAAAGCATTCATCAGCGAGACTCCAGATCTTGAGTTCTTTTCAATACGACTTGTGTTCCACCTCCAGGTACGTTGTTCTTTGATTCTTGCTCGCATCTTGTTTTGGATTGTTGAATGTATGGATTCATCTGGTTTTAGATTGGAGTTTAGGTTGAGTTTAGATCTTGAGCGGAGGTTTGGTAAGGGGTAGTTTAGGTTTGGGTTTGGATTCTTGAGAGAGTGAGGTGTTTGTTTGAGAAGTTTCAGAGTTTGATTGAAATGCTTGAGAGAGTTCAGAGAGATCTGGGGAAGACGACGGCGTGCTAGGGTTTGCCTTAGGTGAACAGTGACCAGAGGATTAGAGAGGAAGCAGGGTTTTGTTAGTCAGATGCGTGGGCTAGGGTTTGGATAGCATTTGGGCCCAAAATTCGTTTTGCTGAGGCTCACCCCTCCGTTTACTCATTCCCCTCCCCCTGCGTGAGAGACAGATTGGATTGTGATAATGGGCCTGCGCCATTTGCTATACGCACCCCCTGTGTTTGGGCCTTAGGCTGAAGACAACTGAGCGTGTTACTATCCACACCTCCCCCTCTATTTTCTTTTATTCTTTTGTTTTCATATTCTTTAATTGTTTTGGTATCTTGTAAAATTCATAAAAAAATGAAAATAATTGATTTTTAATTTCTTGTTTTTTCTACCACCTCATATAAATGTCTAGAAAATTATATGAAAATAAAAATGCTATTTTATTCTTGTTTTCTATTTTTGGCATACTTTCCATTTAAATGACTTTTTAATATCTTTTAGTTCATACATGATTTTCTCCATTTTTGTTCATGATCTTCCCCTAATATTTTTGATTCATTCTGTTTAGTACAACTAGATAGGAATGTTAGGATCCCCTGGTTTTTATACCACATTTTTGAGGAGCTTATTTTAGTTAGTTTGATTAATGGACATTAGTGTGTCAAATTAGGGTTTAGGGTGAACTTAGGTGTGTTGCACCCCAAAATTTGACCAATAATTATTTATCCATCAAGTGTTTGAAAGTTGATACCTTCATCAGAAAGTTCAAGAGATCCTCAGAAGAATTGGTTGAAACCAGAGTTGTGTGCTTCATAACTTGAGAGTTGTGGGAGCTCCTCAGATGATTATGAGACTTTGAGAGTGAACTTGAAGCTTTGAGAAAGCCTATGAGATGTCTTGAAAGCCATCATGAAGCCCAGAGAGGTCATTATGCAAGAATTCAGGAGATTCAACCATGAATGGTAGAATTAGGGTTTTGACTGGGTCAACCCTGAGATAACTGAAGATTTGGAGAAGGTTGAGACCCAATCCAAGGGCCATGATACCATGGAATGATGCATAGAGATGTTATAAAGAGGATTCCTAGACCAACTCATCATGATTGAGGAGTCTGAGAAGTTTTGAGTTAGGGTTTCTAAGGATTGTCAGTGAAAAAACCCTAATTTGATCCCTATCTTTCAGGCAGTTTTAGCCCAAGATGTGATTGATATCTCATCTTCCCCACAACATGAATGTTGTAGAGCTTGTTCTTAGCTTTAATTTGAGTGGTAGAAGTCCTTGATAGGAGATGCAGAGCTCAAGTTATGGTTTTGACAAATTACAGGTCAGCTGAGGTGTGTGAATCTGGGTCCTTGAAAGTCACCCAATTTGCAGACAACTTTTTCCCTAGTAGGATGATTCCTATGATCTCTTGGTCAACATAAATTTTGAAGGGTATCTTCTTAGCTTTCTAGAGAGTACTAGAAGTCCTTGATAGGATTTGTAGAACTCAGCTTATGGTTTGAACAAGACAGGGGTATTTTGGTCATTTGGCAGTTATAGGTCATTTTTAAGCAAAGGCCATATCTCCTAGTTCCAAGCCTCAAATGGAAAAACTCAAAACATGAAAGTTGTTAAAAATGGGATTTTAAGTCTAGAAAATAGGTCATGAGTTATTGAAAGAGCTTGTAGCAAGGATTTACAAGATTGGGTAAAAATGACCTAAAAATGGCTTATAAGGTGAAAAAGTTGAAATTTAATTTTGGTTTAGGAGATGTACAAATCCAAAAGGGGTCATCCAATATGTCATTTTGACTCCAAACAATATTTTAAAAACAATGGTTCAAGTAGAATTTTGATTTGAAGCTTAGAAATGGGGGTTACTTTGTAATTCTCATTCTTGCATAATAAGGTAACTAAATAAAGCTTCACCAAAGGCAAGGAAATGCATGTTTTTCACTCATTCTTTCTCAATATCTCTTGTAAGGAGATTTTAAAGTCAATTTGGCAAGCCTAACTCATGAGATATGGTATGATCAACATGTCATTAAAGGAGAAATTCTATAACTTTCAAGCATTTTCCACAAGTTTCTAGATGGATCTAGATCATTCTTTTGATTGTCATAAGAAGGGTGAATCACCATATGGCCAGGGTTGGTGATAATTGTTGGTGAGTGGTGTGATTAGAGTGTGAAAAAGTGAGATTCTTCCATTTGCATTTCCATAGCAAACTCTCTTTCTCTTCCATCTTCATTCATTTCTCCTCCACAAACACACTACCCTGATCTTTAGGAGCAATTGCAGACCAAATTGAAGGTAGATCCATGGAGGTTTGAAGTTGTTTTGAAGAATTTGCAAGAAGTGCATATTGAGATCAAACACAAGATTCAAGCCTTGTTCATCCATCCTTTTGCATACAGAATTCATATCTTCCATTGGAGATCAATCAGGGAAGCTTGCAGGCACTGAATTGTAGTGAAACCATATCCACCATTAAAGTTTGACAGGTTGGTGATTTCAATCGTATCACCTTATTTATGTGCATTCCATCATAGTTCTAGGTTTAGACTGGTTAAGCTAGGATAGAGGACTATATTCTGAGGATTAGAGGAAGATCTATGAAGTTTCATGGCAGGGTGTTGATTCTTGGAAGAACAAGAACAAGTTGTTCAGTGAGTGTTAGCATGCATGGTATAGTTCAGAATGATTAGGGTAGCGTGTAGAACAAGATTATATCAATGGATTTGAGTTGCATCAAGATTGATAGAAGAGGAAAGAATTGAAACCCTAATGTTGGAGCCCTCTGTTAGGATGATTCAAGAGGTTTCAGGGACAATTATTGATAGCATCGTGTTCTGGGTGACTAATAGTACAACTTTGCTTTTGGAAGCTCGTGAATCCATGGAGAAATGGAGGAGAACGATCGAGTGGAAATCCTTGCATGAAGTTAGGGTTTCTGAAAACCCTAGGGTTGAGTTGGAGAAGATGATCTCTCCACCGTTGGATTGTCTCAGATCCTTGACCAATTCAGTCCATCGCACGGCTCCAATTCAATTTCAAAAACGGAGGGAAGACTGAAGCGCATGAAACGATGCGTTCCACTTATCCAAACGCGCCGTTTTGATTGAGTAATAGAACTGGGCTTCAGCAATTCGTTTCTATCCACACCTCCCACATCCATGGCCCAATCAGAATGAACCGGGGCGTGTTACTTTTGGCACCACCTCCCCTTTATTTCTTATATTCTTATATTTTAATTTCTTTTAATTCTTTGCATATTCAAAAATTCATAGAAAATATAAAAATCAATATTTTTCATTCCTTCTTTTTTTCACATATTCATGATTTTGTCTAGAAAATTAATAAAAAATAAAATTCCATTTTATTTTTCTTTTAATATTTTTTAGCATATTTTCTTGTAAATAGTACTTTTAATTGATTTTGTTTGATACTTGATTTTGTACAATTTGTTTTAGGACTTTCCCTTAGGATTTTTGAGCCATTCTTTTTGGCATAGTTAGATATTGAACCCTAGTTTCATGTAGGATTTAATTCTCAATTTGTAGATTAAAATTTGATGTAGTTTGATTGTTTGACATTTAGGTGTTCAAATTAGGGTTTTAGGTTGTATAGATAGATTTGAACAATTTTGTTTTGGGGTTTATAGGCCAAATTAGTGTATGGGGAATATATGGGTTAAGGGCAAGTATGTATAGAATCCCCTAGAATTTTGCTAGAATATTGTATGGTGTTTTAGCATTTTTAATTGATTTTTGAATGTATGGATAGTATGTGTGTTGCTTAAAGGCATAAGTTGTATTGTATTGTTTTCTTTTCTTCTCTTTTGAGTGTGTGAGCTTTCAAGATTGAGTTGAAGACCATGTGGATCATCATTGAAGCTTTGAAAGCCTTGCAGAGGGGTTTAGCTCAGGTTTATTTGTTTGTTTATAGGTTTGTAGGTGCATAGGCAGAGCCCTAGATAGGATACTTCCATTCAATAAACAAGGAGTGTTTTGTTCACCTCCTCTCTTCTCTGTGACATAAAGTCCCTTAAGGGTATTCACCTCTCTCCTTTGGAGGGATTAGTGACCTTGCCCTATAAGGTAGAACTTTGAGATAGCCTTTCCCTTTGATGTTAAGTCCTCAATGGCATCCTTTGGAAGTCAGTGAGCACTCTAACATCCTCACCTCATCTTGTTGACTGAATCTTGTTTGCTGGAGCATTTGAGCCATTGAAGATGGAAGCTGAAGCTCTGAAGAGGAAGAATCCTTGAAGACTGCCATTCCAGCTGAAGCTTGAAGAGCATGAAGATCAAGTTGATACTTGAATATCCCTGAAGATAGTGAAGCCTGAAGGTGGAGCTGATCAAAGAAGCTGAAGCTTAAGGGAGAAGATGAGTTGATACTCATATTGTAGGGTTGACACCTGGAAAACAATTGATGATTGAAGTCTGAAGACTGAGTAGCTGCTGGAGGAGTTGAGGCTTCCTTCTGTTTTTCTTTGCTGTATTGTTTGTTTTGTCTGATTTGTCTGTTGCATTAGACCAAGCCCATTTAGAATAAGTTCAGTCTAAGAGCATGAGTGCATCTGCTTGTATTGTTATTGCTTGGCTTTGCTTGCGGGTATTCGGTAGAGCCCAGCTCCCTTGCCCATGTGGTTTGTTTTGCTTGATAGCACTTCATTTCCTTTATCTGTATGATTGCAGTTTACTGTATTTTGCTTGATAGCATGTTGTTTATTTTTCAGTATGATTACTGTTATTTCATGACTGGCTTGAGGTCGAGACGAGCTTGTGGAGGCTGAAGCCCCACACACATTTCCTCCCTCACTTGCATTGCATGCATTTTACTGTTAAGCTGATGCTTTTGTCTGTTTTGGTGTATCATTGACATGATCCCTTAGGACTCTCATTTCCTTTGATAAGGATTTGATGATAGACTTTTAGGTTGAAACCTATGCATGACAACATCTAGGAGTTCCCTGTTCAGACCTCAACCATAGGATGAATCCATGGCATGATAACAGCAGGACTTGATAGTCTCCCCCCTAGTTGGGCCTGTTCTCTTCTCATCTCAAAACAGTTTAAGATACAGTAATCATGAATGATTTCTTTCGTACGTTACGAGCCTTAAGCTATCTGAGAAAGGATTGTGGGAGAGCTTCTTTTCCACAGTCTGGATGTTTAGTATGGTACCCTTTGGGTGACATGCGACGCATTCACTCTCAGGTCATAGTCTCTAGTACGGTTGAAATCGCAAACACAATAAAAAACACTTCTTTCAGGAAATAAGTCGTAGTTTCCCGAACTACGTGAGCTCTGATCTTTCATACCAGATGAAAGTACGTAGGCATAGGATGCGACGTCCTAGCGAGCAACCTTTCCCCCGTAACCCTTCGTAGGCCGAACTACGTTGACTCTGATTTCTCATTCTCTGATGAGAATACGTAGGCATAAAGTGCGACGCTTTGCCGAGTCATTTTTCTTTTCTTTTTCAGCCAGCCTTGATAGGTAGATAGATTATAACCAACCCGTCCAAGTAAACAAACAAGCGAGGATCCCGTCGAGTACGACGGATGTGAGGGGTGCTAATACCTTCCCCTTGCGTAACCGACTCCCGAACCCAGACAATGGTTGCGACGACCTTGTCTTACCCTTATTCGTCAGGTTTTTCCGATCGTTTCCTTTCCCGCTCTGAGGGATAAATAACGAAAGGTGGCGACTCTTCTGTCATGCCGGCACCTTATTTTCGCGCAAGCGACAGCTGGCGACTCTGCTGGGGACTCCAACGGTTCCCTGTGCGAGTCAATCCTATCGTTTGTGTGTTTGCTTGTTGGGTTGCGTTTATTTATCGCATTTTTACTTCTCGCACTTTATTTTCCCGCATTTTATATTCAGTAAAATATGATTATGTGTGCTGTTGTGGGATGGGAGTTCTGATTGAGTGAGAAGCCAGACCCAGGCTTGAGTGCACCATAGACTTAGAGTGGAAATTAGTGGGCGCGTGCTTGCTTTGCAGGCACTAGTGTCTCATGAAATCCACGCTCAGACGAGGTTCATCCGGTTGGCTTCACTTTCAACCCTTTGGGTTGAGACGGTTGCTGGTTTGGTGGATTGTCGACTCTGGGGACCGATCATTTGTGATTCAGCTAAGTGAGGCCTCTTCAGGACTTGATAATACCACTCCTTCTGGGAATCGTATCATCAGTCTTGAAAGTCTGTGACGCTGATGAACGCATAGGATGCCGTACCTTGAGTCAGTCTAGGTCCATACCTGTGAGCGGGACTGGGTTTATTGAAGGAAACTTAGACCTTCAGACTACCTGGTTTTCTTGACAGCGGATCAGTTATGTTGGGTTCTCAGTTACAGATGTGTTCTTGATAGAGCAAGAGTTTGGTCAGAGGATCTTATCATCGGGTATTTATCTGTTCTTGATAGAGCAGGCTTTGATCAGTGTATTATCATCAGTGGTTTGTTCAGGATAGAGCAGATTTTGAGTGGGGTCTGAAGACTTCATCAACAGATGTTACTTGATCTTGCACCTGGGGTCCTTATTATCAGGCCCTTATTCTTGTCAGAGCAGAATTTTGATCTCGGCCCTATCAGATGGTTATTCTCAGCAGATCAGATTAGTGGCCTTACACCGGGGTTTCCTTCTCATCAGCGACTGTTGATACCGAATCTCCACAGCAGCTACCTGGATATATTATTGCATGCCTGCATCTTGCATTAGTTTGCATATCCATCTGCATTCCATTAACGTGTGTCTGTGTTGCAGGTACCGTTTCCCCGATCCCGGATTTCTCGCCTTCTGCTGTTGTTATGGCCTCCCTCAGGAAGACTGTTGCGTACAAGTTCCCGACCCCAGATGTGTCGAAGCTGACTGGTTTAATAGCCCTGGCAGGGGATTCTGTGAAGGATAGGTTCAGGAAGTCTTATAGCAGGTTGCTTAGTCTGGTTTGCAGACCTTCCACGTCCGAGTTGAATGGGTTACATGCTCTCCTGCAGTTTTATGACCCTCCCTTGAGGTGCTTCACCTTTCGTGACTTCGTTCTCGCGCCGACATTGGAAGAGTATGCTGATATGCTGGGTGTGCCTATCAAAAGGCAGATGCCTTTTGTCCACATGGATGCTGAGCCTGATCTGGCCGGTTTAGCTTCCTCACTCCATTTGAGCGCTTCTGAGTTAGTGGTGACGAGCTGGAACAAGGTCACAGGGTTCTCTCTGCAGTTTCTGATAGCTAAGGCTCAGCAGTGTGCTAAGGACAAATGTTGGGACGCATTCAACGCCATCCTTGCTTTATGCATATATGGCATTATCCTGTTCCCCAGCATGCCTGATTTCGTGGACTTTGATGCATTCCACATATTCGCCTCAGGGAATCCAGTCCCTACTCTGATCGGAGACGTCTACCATTCAGTGCATTACAAGAATGAGAACCGGAGAGGGAAGAATGTCTCATGCTGCGTACCGTTGTTGTACAGATGGTTTGATAGTCATTTGCCCAAGAAGGGTTCTTCTGTCTTGTCTACAGCCACAACTGAGTGGCCTGAGCGTCTGATGAGCTTGTCGGCAGAAGATATTGATTGGTTCGTTGACAGAGACAGGTTAGGTGTAACACCCATTTTAATTATTTAGTCATTTTATTATTATTTTAAATATTATATGTTGATGTGCCCTTTGGTAGGGTGTATTTGATGATGTTTGGTGGGTGTCCCTGAGATGGGAGATCATTGGTGGTAATTTGGTGAGTTTATAATAATATAAGAAATAATAGTAATATTGGTGGTGGTATTAATATTATTATTATTATTATTATTATTATTATTATTATTATTATTATTATTATTATTATTATTATTATTATTATTATATTTATGATTATTATTAATATTTGTAGTAATATTATTAATATGGAGAATATAATATTATTATTAATATAGTTATTATATTATTATGATTTTTGGTGTGAATATGATAATATAATGAATAATAATAATATTGGTGGGGGTATTATTATTATATATTATTATATTTATTAGTATTATTAATATTATTATTATTTTGGTGAGATAATAATATTATTACTATTATTATTATTATTATTATTATTATTTTGGTGAGATAATAATAATAATAATATTATTATTATTAATAGTATTATTATGATTAGTATTATTAATATTAGTAATATTATATTAGTATTAATAATATTAAGATTATTATTATTCATATTATTTTATTATTGGTATTAATATAATTGTTATTATTATCATTAATATTATTATTATTATAATTATAATTATTGTTGGGTGTATTACTATTATTATTATTATGTTGAATATTACTATAATATTATAATAGTATTATATTATATTATATTATTATTATTATTATTATTATAATGATTATTATAATTATTATATTAGAATTATTATTGGGAATATTAGTGGTTGAAATAAGTAAAATAAGAGGTGGAAGGGTTATTGGGAAGTTAGAATGGAAATATGAAAAGTCATGATAGAAACCGTGAGGAAGGAAATATGAAGGGGTAGCAAGGAGATATTAGAAAAGTTGGAATAGAGAGAAAAGGGATTACCATAGATCGTGGGAAATTGGTGTGATAATAATAATAATAATAATAATATTATTATTATTATTATTATTATTATTATTATTATTATTATTATTATTATTATTATGTTATTTTTATTAGTTATTATTATTATTATTATATTATTTTTATTAGTTATTATTATTATTGGGATAGGAAATAAAAAGGAAAATAGAATATGAAGGGATGGGGGAAGTATTAGAGAAAATAACACGATAGAAAGATGGAAGAGAGAAAGAGCGATAGAAAGAGAGAAGAGGAAAGAACGAGAGAAGTGAGCAGAACGAAGGAAAAAGGGAACGAAGAACGGAAAGAAAAGAGGAGGCCAAGAGACCAAATCCAGAAAGAATTTCATCGATCAACCGATTAACAAGGTAAGGGGGGAGAAACTTGATTGGGAATGGTATATACATGTATAGGGTAGTGGGGATTCCTTAACCCCGTAGGAATGTATCGTTGATGAAGTTTTATATTGACATGCTATTGATTGTTGAGTTATGTTGATGTTGATGGATTGAAATATGTTGAGTGTTGGTGAATTGTTGTTTTTGGTTAATTTGGCGTATAGGTTGGGTTTACGGTTTTAGGGAAGTTCTGTGTGACCTTTTTGATGTGTCGATAGATTGTTTAAGTGATGACTTTGGAATCATATGTATATGATGATGTACGGATGTTTGATGTTGCCATTGTTGATTGACTGTTGGTGTTGGTTTGGTTTGAGTAAGGTCCAGAGTAACTCTAAAGTGTCGGTAGTGTGCCGTAATGTTGATCTGGAGTAGAATTATAGGAAGATTGATAAGCCTAATATGCATTGGTCGTAATACGGATAGTATAGGAAGTGGATGTTATAGAATAGGCTTGAATCAGAGAAGAGTGAGAATTCTGAACTGTGAGAACTTGAGAAGTCGCAGGCAACTCGCTAGCACTTCACTTAGCGAGAAGGCAGCGAGCGTTCGCTAGGTGCTCGCCTAGCGAGTGAGGTAGCGAGTGAGTCTAGTAGGTTCTGTTTGCCTTCGCGAGGAGGTTCGCTAAGCGAACAGGTAGCGAGCATTCGCTGGGAGCTCGCCTAGCGAGGGTGTAGCGAGCGTAGCAGAATGGGGTTTTTCTATGCTGTTATACTGTGTGCGCTAAGAGTGTAGTGCCCTTGGACTTTGTTGATTATATGGGAGATGATTGAGTGTTATAGAGTGAGTACTCGGTGATAGTATGTGATTTCCGTTACTAATTATTTAAATGGATAATTAGTTGGTGTATGAATCATGCGGAGCATGGTATAGTGATCAGTAGGATCGTGTATTCCCGAGTGGTGGGACGTGTTTATATCTTGGTGATAAAGTATGAACTTGTTTACTTGGTGATGGTACTCGTTTTCCTTGATATTGTTGGTGAACAATTGGTTAACGTATATGTATGTAGTGATCAGTAGGATCGTGTGTTCCCGGGTGTTGGGATGTGGTTATATATGGTGTTATAGTATGAATTTATTTACTATCTGATTGATTTATATGGTGTTGGTGTAATATATCTACACATATATGCATTGATGTATGATGATATGATCAGGAGGATCGTGTGCACTTAGTGTGCCTAAAAATGATAGTTATGCATTGGTGTGTGCATATCATGGTGTTTTGGTGGGATGAATCATGTCTCAGGAGGAGCGTAAGTGATTCATCCGTACTCCTTGGTGGAGAATGGTGGGGGATAGATCATGTCTCAGGAGGAGCGTAAGTGATCTATCCAGGTTCGATTGAATGAACCAATGAGTCGGTACCGCATGCATGGTGTTGAGTTGCATATTTGCATTATAATATGTTATATTGTAATTTGAACAGTAGGTTCGTTATATGGAGTTGTTGGGGTGAATATTGGTGTGTTGGTGTGTTTTACTACCTTGTTTATATGTATTACATTACCAATATATTTTTGATCATGTTTTCTCACCCCTTGGTTGTTGTTGTGTCTGTGCTTCTCCGGAAGTACAGATAATCCAGGTACTTAGATAGCTTGGATGGTGGTGTGCCAGTCGAGTCTAGGATGCTCTGATACGTAACACGGGATATGGGTGTTTTAATTGTTTTATGTCAAACTTGTCGTAATCCTGTGACGTATCACTTTTTTTTGTGAATTATAATAATAAAGATTTTACGAAATTTGACGGATGGCCGAGAATGTTGGAATAATGTTTTCCGCTGTATTATTTTTGAGAATAATTAATAAAGTATTTTTATAAAAATTTGGTGATGTGATATCCCACTATTTTGGGGAAAACTCTGATGTTTATTTATAATGTTTATATTTTATTTAATTTGGGAAGTGGGGTGTTACAATTGGTATCAGAGCAGGTCGGTCCGTCCGGCCAATGTTGTCTAGTGTTATTGTTTCCTGGTATGCGACATGTGTGTAAAAACACTGTCGGTACATGTTGTTGGTTAACTTCATTGGTAGAAGTGGAATGATTCCAGTGGGGGAGAAGTTGTATTTCTCCGAAAAGCTACAGTGTGGTGGCTTAGTGTGTTGAGGAGTGATATTATAGTTTGGTAAAGATGGTTTGTACCCCATCATGATTTCGGCTGTCTGTTAACAAATTGAGGAACTGATCACCCTTAATCTCTTGTTAATAGTGGACGGGATTGTGTTGGATGGGATAGACGTATCTTGCAAGCTTGGGTGGCGTGAGCAGTGTATAGTCTTGAGTTAAGCTAAGTGCTTAAGGGATTATTTTGAGGAATTTGGCGTAAGACGGTGTTGAAGTGTCTATTTTGACTGAAACTTGGAATGAGAAGGAAAGTGAGAAAAATTGGGATTTGTCAATTAATTGCGATTGCCGGAGGTTTCCGGATGAGGTAGGTGATTTACTATCGGAGTGTGAAGTAAAGCTCACACGTTGACTTTGTTGTTGGAACGAGTCCGATATTAGTGACTCCATATGGTGTGTTTTCGTTGGGATTGGAGAAGTTGAAGAGTCAACTTGAAGACCTTCTAGGAGAGAGGTTCTTTTGTTTGAGTGTGCTACCGTAATGCGCACCAATTTTGTTGGTTAGACAGATAGAAGGTTTTGTTAAGCTTTGGGTGAACTATAGATAAGTGAACAGGGTGACTATCAAGGATAGGTGTTCGCTTCCAAGAGTTAATGATTTGATGGAACAATTGATCGAGGGATGTGAGTCCCTTGGTCATGTGATCTCGAGTAGAGTTCTTGTGGTGGATGGGACGAAGGTCAAAAGTTCTATCGTATTAGGAGGCTCAAAGATCTGCTGTTGAGATTGGAAGTAATTAAGTTTTAAATTATTCATAGATTTAAAATGTGTTGGATGGCTTCCTAAGTATAAAATTGTTGTTGTACGTTAAATTCCGAGAACGCAGCTTTTTACGGAATCGAAATCGGACACTCGGAAGTCGGGTAACGGTCGAAAAGAGGATTTTGGGACTGTCATGTTCGCCTGGCGAGCATACTGGCGAACGTCCATATTCGCTGCGGTGTTCGCCTGGCGAAGGGGTCCTGGGCAGAAAATGTTATTCTGGTATTTTTGCCGTAACGGGAGAACCGTAACTCGGAATGACGCGCGGTTCGAAGCGTTGGAAAGCTATTCAAATTATCTATGAGATGGTGAAGTATTGACATAGATTTAAGCTATTTATTGATGAAGTGTGTTTGAATTTTGTGGTAAGGACGGGCGGTACGGTATGTGTTCCCGCTATAACTCACAACTTGTTTGTCCACTTGGCATGGGATCTTCTTTAATTATTTATATAAGGCAATGGTTGTGTTAATAAATGATATTTTAAGGTATTCGAAGCGTATAGAGGATTATGTTGAGCATAAGGAACTGAAGTTATCAGTGTTGGAAAAAGAGCGGTGATATACTTCCGTAAGGAAAGTTCTGCCGAATCCGATAGAACTAATTGTGGTGTTTGTGATGCTTGTTGATATAATTAGGGGATTTGCTAAAGACAACTTCAGCGAGTTTCAATTATGCAAAAGGAAACTTGAAGTGTATAAGAGAAATCATCCGACCAGTGATTTAGAGTTGGTTACTATTGTGATTGTACTGGAGTCGGAGTCTTCAAAAGTTCAGACTGAGATCGGAGATGTTTGGTGATCTTAAGAGTTTAAGGTGTTTATTTAATTTGAATAAGACAAATATGAGGCATAGGAAATAATTGGGACTTCGAAAAGAGTACGACTTCGAGTTGAATTACCATTCGGTTAAAGCGGACATGGTAGATGATGCAGTGAGTTAGAAATATTTGCATATACCGAAGATGATGGTGAAAAGAGTTAGAACTGATTGAGAAATTTCATAATATGCGTTTTGTGAGTAAGGATACTTCTTATGGAGTTAAGCTTTTATTATTAAGATCTGACTAGTGATATCCTTGAGAAGAATCGAGAAAGTCAGAAATCTGGGTTGAATAGTGAATTAGTTGAAATTGATAAATTAGAGTCGAAGAGTGGATTGTCGGATTTGTGGAAATAATACCACGAGGTGTTATGATAGAGTATGTATATCAGATGTTGTTGAAGGGAGTAGGAGTACTCGTGAAGAAATACATTGAGGTAGATGGAGTATCCATCTCGGTGTTATGAAGAAGTAACCGAACTTGAGTAGATTGTTTTTGAGACCATGGATAAGGAGAGGTGGAATATGCTAGTTAGAATTGTCGGAATTCGAAGAGTGAACATCAGAGACTGTTGAGTCTGATGTAGTCGTTAAATATTCTAGAGTGGAAATCAGGTAGTATTTTCACGAAATTGGTGTTGAGATTTCCAAAGAATTTGTAAAGACATAATTTTAATTTTAATTGTTAGGAGTGGATTAACTATTCCGTGTTGAGGATATACGAGATGCATATTGAGAAAGTGGTGAAGTTGGATGAGATACTGACGAATATTGTGTCAGATGGAAATTTGAGGTTTATATTGAGATTTTGGAGGGGCTTACAGGAAGCTTCGGGTACTAAGTTGAAGCTGAGTTCGACCTATCATCCGCAAACTGATGGTCAGTCAGAGAGGACTATTGAGTCTGTAGAGAATTGGTGAGAGCTTGGGTGTCGGATCAAGGTGGAGCGTGGGATGATTAATTATCGTTGATTGAGTTACCTATAATAACGGTTACCATCCTAGTGTCGGAATGGCACTATATGTGGCTTGGTGAGATAGGGAGTGTAGGACTCTCCTGTGTTGAAATAAATCGAGTGAGAGTGTTGTACTCAGACTTGAAGATTATGCTTGAGATGGCTGAGAAGATCGAGAGGATCCGAGGCAATATGTATTTTGAGGGTCACGCCGGTGACTGGTGTTGGTCGAGCTTCGAAATCTCAGAAGTTCGCACGTGTTCTGTAGTTGTATCAGAGTGGCGCAGCGGAGGCATGGGAGGAGTAACATGTTAGACTGTTTTTCTGTTGTCGCTGTGAATTGGCATGATATGTTTCATGTGTCTTAGTCGAGAAAGTACATTGAACCAGGTGGATGATGTACAAGTGAAAAATATTCCGATTGTTGAGGCATTGCTAGTTCGTTTTGGCGAGCGAGGAACAACTCCGAAGGGAGGAGATATCTTTGGTGAAAGTAGTATGGGGAGGTGCTGCAGAAGGCAGTGTGACCTGAGAATTGGAATAAAAGATGCGGGGAGCGTATCCGGAATTATTTCCATCAGATAATTTTCGAGGACGAAAATAATTAAAGTGGGGGAGAGTTGTAACACCCATTTTAATTATTTAGTCATTTTATTATTATTTTAAATATTATATGTTGATGTGCCCTTTGGTAGGGTGTATTTGATGATGTTTGGTGGGTGTCCCTGAGATGGGAGATCATTGGTGGTAATTTGGTGAGTTTATAATAATATAAGAAATAATAGTAATATTGGTGGTGGTATTAATATCATTATTATTATTATTATTATTATTATTATTATTATTATTATTATTATTATTATTATTATTATTATTATTATTATTATTATATTTATGATTATTATTAATATTTGTAGTAATATTATTAATATGGAGAATATAATATTATTATTAATATAGTTATTATATTATTATGATTTTTGGTGTGAATATGATAATATAATGAATAATAATAATATTGGTGGGGGTATTATTATTATATATTATTATATTTATTAGTATTATTAATATTATTATTATTTTGGTGAGATAATAATATTATTACTACTATTATTATTATTATTATTATTATTATTTTGGTGAGATAATAATAATAATATTATTATTATTATTAATAGTATTATTATGATTAGTATTATTAATATTAGTAATATTATATTAGTATTAATAATATTAAGATTATTATTATTCATATTATTTTATTATTGGTATTAATATAATTGTTATTATTATCATTAGTATTATTATTATTATAATTATAATTATTGTTGGGTGTATTACTATTATTATTATTATTATTAGGTTGAATATTACTATAATATTATAATAGTATTATATTATATTATTATTATTATTATTATTATAATGATTATTATAATTATTATATTAGAATTATTATTGGGAATATTAGTGGTTGAAATAAGTAAAATAAGAGGTGGAAGGGTTATTGGGAAGTTAGAATGGAAATATGAAAAGTCATGATAGAAACCGTGAGGAAGGAAATATGAAGGGGTAGCAAGGAGATATTAGAAAAGTTGGAATAGAGAGAAAAGGGATTACCATAGATCGTGGGAAATTGGTGTGATAATAATAATAATAATATTATTATTATTATTATTATTATTATTATTATTATTATTATTATTATTATTATTATTATTATTATGTTATTTTTATTAGTTATTATTATTATTATATTATTTTTATTAGTTATTATTATTATTGGGATAGGAAATAAAAAGGAAAATAGAATATGAAGGGATGGGGGAAGTATTAGAGAAAATAACACGATAGAAAGATGGAAGAGAGAAAGAGCGATAGAAAGAGAGAAGAGGAAAGAACGAGAGAAGTGAGCAGAACGAAGGAAAAAGGGAACGAAGAACGGAAAGAAAAGAGGAGGCCAAGAGACCAAATCCAGAAAGAATTTCATCGATCAACCGATTAACAAGGTAAGGGGGGAGAAACTTGATTGGGAATGGTATATACATGTATAGGGTAGTGGGGATTCCTTAACCCCGTAGGAATGTATCGTTGATGAAGTTTTATATTGACATGCTATTGATTGTTGAGTTATGTTGATGTTGATGGATTGAAATATGTTGAGTGTTGGTGAATTGTTGTTTTTGGTTAATTTGGCGTATAGGTTGGGTTTACGGTTTTAGGGAAGTTCTGTGTGACCTTTTTGATGTGTCGATAGATTGTTTAAGTGATGACTTTGGAATAATATGTATATGATGATGTACGGATGTTTGATGTTGCCATTGTTGATTGACTGTTGGTGTTGGTTTGGTTTGAGTAAGGTCCAGAGTAACTCTAAAGTGTCGGTAGTGTGCCGTAATGTTGATCTGGAGTAGAATTATAGGAAGATTGATAAGCCTAATATGCATTGGTCGTAATACGGATAGTATAGGAAGTGGATGTTATAGAATAGGCTTGAATCAGAGAAGAGTGAGAATTCTGAACTGTGAGAACTTGAGAAGTCGCAGGCAACTCGCTAGCACTTCACTTAGCGAGAAGGCAGCGAGCGTTCGCTAGGTGCTCGCCTAGCGAGTGAGGTAGCGAGTGAGTCTAGTAGGTTCTGTTTGCCTTCGCGAGGAGGTTCGCTAAGCGAACAGGTAGCGAGCATTCGCTGGGAGCTCGCCTAGCGAGGGTGTAGCGAGCGTAGCAGAATGGGGTTTTTCTATGCTGTTATACTGTGTGCGCTAAGAGTGTAGTGCCCTTGGACTTTGTTGATTATAGGGGAGATGATTGAGTGTTATAGAGTGAGTACTCGGTGATAGTATGTGATTTCCGTTACTAATTATTTAAATGGATAATTAGTTGGTGTATGAATCATGCGGAGCATGGTGTAGTGATCAGTAGGATCGTGTATTCCCGAGTGGTGGGACGTGTTTATATCTTGGTGATAAAGTATGAACTTGTTTACTTGGTGATGGTACTCGTTTTCCTTGATATTGTTGGTGAACAATTGGTTAACGTATATGTATGTAGTGATCAGTAGGATCGTGTGTTCCCGGGTGTTGGGATGTGGTTATATATGGTGTTATAGTATGAATTTATTTACTATCTGATTGATTTATATGGTGTTGGTGTAACATATCTACACATATATGCATTGATGTATGATGATATGATCAGGAGGATCGTGTGCACTTAGTGTGCCTAAAAATGATAGTTATGCATTGGTGTGTGCATATCATGGTGTTTTGGTGGGATGAATCATGTCTCAGGAGGAGCGTAAGTGATTCATCCGTACTCCTTGGTGGAGAATGGTGGGGGATAGATCATGTCTCAGGAGGAGCGTAAGTGATCTATCCAGGTTCGATTGAATGAACCAATGAGTCGGTACCGCATGCATGGTGTTGAGTTGCATATTTGCATTATAATATGTTATATTGTAATTTGAACAGTAGGTTCGTTATATGGAGTTGTTGGGGTGAATATTGGTGTGTTGGTGTGTTTTACTACCTTGTTTATATGTATTACATTACCAATATATTTTTGATCATGTTTTCTCACCCCTTGGTTGTTGTTGTGTCTGTGCTTCTCCGGAAGTACAGATAATCTAGGTACTTAGATAGCTTGGATGGTGGTGTGCCAGTCGAGTCTAGGATGCTCTGATACGTAACACGGGATATGGGTGTTTTAATTGTTTTATGTCAAACTTGTCGTAATCCTGTGACGTATCACTTTTTTTTGTGAATTATAATAATAAAGATTTTACGAAATTTGACGGATGGCCGAGAATGTTGGAATAATGTTTTCCGCTGTATTATTTTTGAGAATAATTAATAAAGTATTTTTATAAAAATTTGGTGATGTGATATCCCACTATTTTGGGGAAAACTCTGATGTTTATTTATAATGTTTATATTTTATTTAATTTGGGAAGTGGGGTGTTACATTAGGCACCGAGTTGATCTTCAGTTGTAGTGGGTTTCCTAATGTACCTCTGATAGGTAGGAAGGGTTGCATCAACTACAATCCATCATTGCTAGTTCGTCAGTTCGCATACGCTTTGAGGACTCCGTCGAAGGAGGAGGAGGTACAGGAATCTCTGTACCTCACGGGTACTCTAGAGGGGGATTTGTTGTCCAAGCTTCAGTATGCGTGGAACAATATCAGCACAAGAGGGAAGCCTTTGTTGGGAAAGAGCAACAGCCAAGCCTACCCTCCTTATTCAGCTTGGATCAGAGCCAGAGCCAGCGCTATAGGGATGCCATTCCCTCATGACAGACCAGAGAGTCCTCCACCAGTTGAAGAGCCCACCACTGTGTCCATTCATCAGCACAACCAGGTATTGGCCGAGCGAGATGAACTGAAGAGGGCAAATGCAGAGTTAGAGAAGGAGTTAGCTCAGCTTCGGAGTGAGAGGAACGAAGCCGTGCATGCTCTCAAAAAGCAAACAGAGTCGGTGAACCAACTGGGTGCAGACTTTGCAAAGCAGATTGCTGATCGGGGACGCTTAGGTCAAGACTTCAGGGCTGCTAATGATGTGCTAGCTACGAAGAAGCAGCATTTGGAGGAAGCATATCGAAGGATATCTAAATTTGACCAGCATTGGAAGACTTCCATGGCCACCAGGAAGGAGCGAGAGGACAAGCTGATGCTGCAGATTTCTAAGCTAGAAGCCGAAGTAAAGGACAGTGAGCGGAGGTTTGATGAGGAGACCGCCCGCAGATACGCCGCCGAAAGCCGTCTCAACAAAGCTCTTGCTAACCTGAAGGAGCATAAGCTGATGTTTGAGTCTAAGAAGCGGAAACTGGAGGATTGCTTTGGCGAAGGAGCTTGGGAGAGTTCAGTTCAGGGGCTCCAGCATACCATCAGGCAGAGCGAACTACTCGTCGAGAGGTTGCTCACTTTGCCAGATCATCCGGATACGAAGGAGTTATTAGCAGAGTATCGCACCCGTGGCCGTACTTGATTAGTTATATCCCTGTTGTTTTGATCTTTGATGTATGCTGACCATCACCAAACTTGTTGGCTGAGGTCATGCTGTTGATCTGTTTGTACTCGTTGATACTGTGTACTGCCTTGACAGGCCTTTCCATATATATATGAGATTGATGTTTCCATGATTGGGCTCGGATTTCTTCTTCCTCTTATTATTGTCAGCACCGTCACTAAGGCACTAGGATCGGGGAAAATCTCCCACGCACACAGACACACGCATGCATCTGCATGAAGCATATTTGCCTGGTGTATATCTTATTGCTTTTCCTAACCTTTATTGTTGGCAGGTTTTTCAGGTTCCGAGCTGCTTTCGATCTCCAGGATTGATCAAAGACTCATTCACCGCTACTCAACTCGCGCTAATCAGACAAGGATAATGGACCAGGTGCAGTCAGATGTTCAAGAGCTCCGTGAACGGATGGATCGTTTTATGGAGCTGATGCAGGTGGTCGCTAATGGTCAAGACCAGCTTCGTACTTTGGTTCAACCGCTGATCTCCAGGGTTGACAGTAATGGCATACTTCATGGAGGGGCTGTGCCTACTCCTCCTCTAGTGGATGCTCCACAGAATGTTGTTCCTGTTGCCGGGGGAAACGGCAGTGCTAACGGCAATCTGATGACTAATATCGGGCTCAACGCGGCAGGCGTCGGCAATGGTAGTTTGGGAGCCAATGTTAACATAGGTCCGGTCAACGACAATGCTGGTGCAGGAAATCTGTTGGTGCCTCAGTCGTGGCTGGAGGACCATCAGGACGACATATTCTCTCAGAGAGGTGTAGATGCAGAGTTGAATGCTGAAGCTCGACTCAGGTTCAAGGCGCTGGAAGACAAGATGAGAGACATTGAAAATCAGAACACATTGGGCGTTGATATGTCCAAGCTCGGGTTGATTGCTGACTTCAAGGTACCTCATAAGTTCAAGGTGCCTACCTTTGAGAAGTATAAGGGTACTACTTGCCCCCGTGTTCACCTTCGATCTTATTATAGAAAGATGTCCGCCTATTCTGACGATGAGAAGTTGCTGATGCACTTCTTTCAGGATAGTCTTTCTGGTCCATCACTCGAATGGTATATGGGTTTGGAGCCTGCTACTGTGCGCACCTGGAAAGACCTCGCTGAAGCGTTCGTCCTCCACTATCAATACAATAGCGACTTGGCCCCCAACCAAGTTCAGCTTCAGAATCTCGCACAACGGAACAATGAAAGCTTTAAAGAGTACGCCCAGCGGTGGCGTGAATTGGCTGCTCGGGTTCAACCGCCGATGGTTGAGCGTGAGCTAGTGCAAATGTTCGTGGCTACCCTTCCTGGAATCTACTATGAAAAGCTGGTCAGTGGCATGTCTGGAACATTCTCGGCTCTCATCACTATGGGCGAGCATGTTGAGAACGGTATAAAGATTAGAAAGATTCAGGGCGAATCATCCTCAGCTGGAGGAGGTAATAAGAAACCTTACGCTGGCAAGCGTCGAGAGGGAGATGCAAGTGCTGTCACTAATGCTCGGAGAAAAGGCAAGGGCCCCCAGCCTCAGATTGCTAGCATAAATATCCCAGCTGCTCCACCGCAGCCGCAACAGCAGCCGCAGCAGCAGCCTCAGCAGCAGAATCAGCAGGGGTATAGAAGATATCAGAATCGGGCTCCTATGGCAAATCGTCATTTTGAAACTCCTCCTATGTCGTATGCACAGCTTCTGCAAACGTTGCTTCAGCTCCAATTAGTTCAAAAGAGGACAATGGCTCCCTTAACAGGGGCACCACCGCCGGGGTATGATGCCAGTGCTACTTGTGACTTTCATACTGGGGCACCAGGCCACACGATTGAGAATTGTAAAGCTTTTAAGCACAAAGTCCAGGACTTGGTGGACGCCAAGGTTATCAACTTTTCTGATAGCGTGCCCAACGTTACCAAGAACCCTATGCCTCATCATAAGGGAGGCGGAGTGAATGCCGTTATCACTGAGGAGAGTGCGGACTTGCTGACTGATGTCAAAGAATTGAAGACGCCGCTTAGTTTTGTCAAGGCTAAGTTACTAAAGAAGGGCTTCTTTCCTGGATGTGGAGAGTTATGTATGGCTTGTGCTACACTTACTGACGGGTGTGAGCAGCTGATCGAAGGTATCCAAAGTCTGATGTCCGAGGGTATTTTGCAGTTCAGCCAGAGCGTTGAGAGTGCATCAGGGGAGGTTGTACTGAAGTAGGCAGATGAAGTTGCTACCATTACTATTCCTCGTCACCCTATTACTATTTCTGCGCCCCGACCACCTACTATTACTATCACCAGGGCCGGACCAATCCCGTTCGAGAGTACTAATGCCGTTCCATGGCATTACGGCGCCGAAGTCTACTGCAATGGTCAGAAGATAGAGCTTGAGCCGTGCGGATCGACCGTGCAGAATCTTACCGGAGTCAGTGGCATCACTCGAAGCGGTAGAGTGTTCGCGCCAGCAGAGGTTGCACAAGAGAAAGTGGTTAGGGCTGACGCTGTGGACAAGGGTAAAGGTAAAGCTGTCGAAGAGGTCCCTTCTGGGGCAGAAAAAGATTTGTTAGTTAAAGATGCTGAAGAGTTCATGCGACTAATCAAGAAGAGTGACTACAAGATTGTAGATCATCTTCATCAGACTCCGTCAAAGATCTCGATTCTTAACTTGTTGCTGTGTTCTGAGGCGCACCGCAACGCCTTGCTGAAGGTATTAAACGCTGCATACGTGCCGCAGGAGATATCAGTAAATCAGCTGGAAGAGGTGGTGGCCCATGTTAATGCTGGTAATGGGCTTGGTTTTACAGATCTAGGGCTGACTCCTAAAGGAAGAGATCACAACAGCGCCTTGCACTTCTCAATAGAGTGCAGAGGCACGATTATGTCGCATGTCCTGGTGGATACGGGTTCCTCGCTTAATGTGCTCCCGAAGAAGGCCCTGATGAAGTTAGATACCCGTGGATTGCTTTGCACGCCCAGTGATCTGGTAGTGAAAGCCTTTGACGGAACCAAGCGCAACGTCTTCGGAGAGTTGACCCTGCCAATTCAAGTTGGTCCAGAGACGTTCAATACGGTTTTCTATATCATGGATATCATGCCTGCCTACAGTTGCCTTTTAGGTCGGCCATGGATCCATGCTGCTGGTGTCGTGACGTCCACGCTGCATCAGAAGCTCAAATATGCTGTCGGGGGCAGCATAGTAACCGTCTGTGGTGAGGAGGACATTATGGTGAGCCACTTGTCGTCCTTTAAATACGTTGAAATGGATGGCGAGATCCATGAAACGCTCTGCCAAGCGTTTGAAACCGTCAAGGGGAAAGAGGTAGCTCCTGTCGTCGCAGAGAAGCAAGAGATGAATCTCTCCTCGTTTAAGGAGGCTCGGGCCGTCGTCGAAGCCGGTTCCACCCCAGGTTGGGGGCATGTCTTGGATATACCAATCAAGCAGGATAAGTTTGGATTGGGGTATTCTCCTGGAGCTGAACCTTCATCTTCTTCTGGCAGCTCGTCTCGTGGGAAAGGGCCGATCCTATTCACCAAGGGGGGAGTAATTTTCGAAAGCATCAATGCTGCGTCTGAGGACAGCGGGGATAGCGATTGTGATCTTGACGCCTGGATGCAACCAAGCAAGCTGGGCGAGCGCCTCAACAATTGGACCATCAAGGAGATTATCAAGCTGACAAGTGAAGAGTAATGATTTGCTTTTTACAATCTTTGTACAACCCTATGTCCTGCCCGGGGCATAGCGGTTTTACTGTCAGGGCCTTGTTGGATTATGTATATGCATTTTGTTAATAAATAAAAAGGCGTTTTCCTCGTACTCAAATATTGTGTTCTCTGTTATTCCTGTTTTATGTTTATTCCGAAAAACAGTAAAATGGCAACGAGGTTTGTGCTAACCTGCATATTCCTGCTTTAAACTTAACCCTTGTTATTGCAGGATCCACATAACAGATGACATCGACTCTGGACCCTCTACGGCTCACTACGACTTTGATTGCCCGATCTATCAAGCCGAGGATGAGATTGATGAAGACGAAGACCTTCCGGAAGAGTTGGCCCGCTTGTTGAGACAAGAGGAGAAGGTTATTCTGCCTCACGAGGAGGATATTGAGATTGTAAATCTGGGTACTGAGGAGCTCGTCAGAAATGTCAGAGTGGGGGCTGCGCTGCAGAATGATGTCAAGCATAGACTGGTCGAGATGCTTCAAGAGTATAGTGACGTCTTTGCTTGGTCGTACGAAGATATGCCCGGACTCGACACTGACATCGTGGTTCATCGCTTGCCGTTGCGAGAAGATTGCCCTCCAGTCAAGCAGAAGCTCAGGAGGACGAGACCAGATATGGCTGTAAAAATCAAAGAAGAAGTCCAGAAGCAGTTGGACGCAGGGTTTCTAGCCGTCACCACTTACCCTCCGTGGGTCGCCAACATAGTGCCTGTACCGAAGAAGGACGGTAAGGTACGCATGTGCGTCGATTATCGGGATTTGAACAGGGCGAGCCCTAAGGATGATTTCCCGTTGCCTCATATCGATGTGTTGGTCGACAACACAGCCCAGTTTTCCATGTTTTCGTTCATGGATGGCTTCTCCGGTTACAATCAGATTAAGATGGCACCGGAGGACATGGAGAAAACGACGTTTATCACCCCCTGGGGAACATTCTGCTATAAGGTAATGCCCTTCGGTCTGAAGAACGCAGGGGCCACTTACCAGCGAGCAATGGTAACTTTGTTTCATGATATGATTCATCATGAGATCGAGGTCTATGTTGATGACATGATTGCAAAGTCCCAAACGGAGGAAGAGCATCTGGTCAACTTGTTGAAGCTTTTTCAGAGGCTTAGGAAATTCAGGTTGAGGCTGAATCCTAACAAGTGCACTTTCGGAGTGCGGTCCGGAAAGTTATTGGGGTTTATCGTTAGTGAACGAGGGATTGAAGTTGATCCTGCAAAAATAAAAGCTATCCAAGAAATGCCAGCGCCGAAAACAGAAAAAGAAGTTCGTGGTTTCTTGGGCCGGATAAACTACATTGCAAGGTTTATCTCTCAGCTCACGGCCACTTGTGAACCGATGTTCAAGCTTTTAAAGAAAGATTAGGCGATTACTTGGAATGATGATTGCCAGAGGGCATTCGAAAAAATAAAGCAGTATCTTCAAGAACCTCCAATCTTGATACCCCCAGTGGCTGGATGGCCATTAATCATGTACCTGACGGTTCTGGAGAATAGTATGGGGTGTGTTCTCGGTCAGCACGACGAGACGGGCAGAAAAGAGCATGCCATTTATTATTTGAGTAAAAAGTTCACTGAGTGTGAATCTCGATACTCGATGCTGGAGAAGACGTGTTGTGCATTAGCTTGGGCCGCCAAACGTCTACGACAGTATATGCTCAACCACACCACTATGCTAATTTCGAAGATGGATCCGATCAAGTACGTCTTCGAGAAGCAGGCTCTTTCGGGCAGGATTGCCAGGTGGCAAATGGTGCTAACGGAATATGACATTCAGTATGTTTCCCAAAAGGCCATCAAGGGAAGCGTATTATCTGATTACCTTGCCGAACAGCCAATCGAAGACTACCAGCCGATGAAGTTCGAATTCCCTGACGAGGATATTATGTTTCTCAAAGCGAAGGATTGCGATGAGCCATTGCCCGATGAGGGGCCAGATAGGAAGTCTCAGTGGAAGTTGATATTCGACGGAGCGGTTAATTCCTATGGAAGCGGTATCGGGGCTATCATCACGACCCCTCACGGATCCCACATCCCGTTTACCGCAAGACTGACGTTTCCAGTTACCAACAATGAAGCAGACATGTATTATGGGTCTAGAAGAGGCAATTGATTTGAGAATCAAGAATCTAGACATATATGGTGACTCAGCGCTTGTAATCAATCAAATTAAAGGGGAGTGGGAAACTCGTCAAGCGAATTTAGTGCCGTACATGAATTATTCCAGGAGGCTGCTTCCGTTCTTCGATCGAGTGGAACTTCATCATGTACCCAGGGCTGAAAATCAGATGGTTGATGCCTTAGCCACGTTGGCTTCAATGTATAAAGTCAATTATTGGAATGAGGCTCCAAGAATTGTACTTTCGCGTCTTGATAGACCAGCATTTGTGTTTGCAATCGAAGATGCCACCGACGGCAAGCCATGGTTCCACGACATCCAGACTTTCCTTATGACTAAGGAGTATCCTGCGGGTGCGTCAACCCAGGATAAGAAGACTCTAAGGAGGCTGTCTGGAAACTTTTATCTCAATCCCGATGGAGTGTTGTATAAGAGAAACCACGATCTCATGCTACTCAGGTGTGTAGATGAGAAAGAAGCGAGTATGCTCATGGAAGAAGTCCATGAGGGCACATTTGGTACGCACGCCGGCGGGCATGCCATGACGAGAAAGATCCTGAGAGCAGGGTATTACTGGCTGACTATGGAGTCGGATTGCTTCAGATTCGCGAAGAAATGTCATAAATGCCAGATTTATGCTGATAGAGTTCATGTGCCGCCGTGCCCATTGAATGTCATGTCCTCCCCTTGGCCGTTCTCCATGTGGGGCATCGACATGATAGGCAAGATCGAGCCCACTGCATCCAATGGTCATCGTTTCATTCTGGTAGCTATCGACTACTTCACCAAATGGGTGGAGGCAGCCTCGTACGCTAATGTGACCAAGCAGGTGGTAGCTAAATTCATAAAGAGGGACATCATCTGTCGCTATGGAATTCTCGAGCGGATCATTACTGATAATGGTTCGAATTTGAATAACAAGATGATGAAGGAGCTGTGCCAGAGCTTCAAGATTGAACACCACAACTCATCTCCTTACCGGCCGAAGATGAATGGCGCCGTCGAAGCCGCCAACAAGAACATAAAGAAGATTGTTCAGAAGATGGTTGTGACATACAAAGATTGGCACGAGATGCTGCCGTTTGCCTTGCATGGTTATCGTACGACGGTGCGTACGTCGACCGGGGCAACTCCTTTCTCCTTGGTGTACGGTATGGAAGTTGTCCTACCGTTAGAAGTGGAGATTCCCTCCTTGCGAGTTTTGGTTGATGTGAAACTCGACGAGGCAGAATGGATTACGAATCGCTTGAACCAACTCAGCCTGATGGACGAGAAGAGGTTAGCATCGATTGCATTTGGTCGCCTGTACCAAAGCCGAATGAAGAAAGCTTACGATAAGAAGGTGCGTCCTAGAAGCTTTCAGACGGGTGATCTCGTCCTGAAGAAGATTCTTCCGCCACACTCCGATCACCGGGGCAAGTGGACTCCGAATTACGAAGGGCCGTATGTCGTCAGCAAGGTCTTCTTGGGAGGAGCTTTGTTGTTATCCACGATGGATGGTGAAGATTTTGCATCCCCGGTGAACGCAGACGCAGTTAAAAAATACTTTGCTTGAAAGAGACCCGCTGGACAAAAAAGAAAGAGTCCAGGCAAAAAAGGGGCATCCTGGCGAACCAAAAACAGAATAGAAGGTTCGGGCAAAAATTAGGGATATATTGAAAAAATGTACACCCGCGAAGTCGAAAACCTACACTGGGCGGCTTCGGCAAAAAAGGGTATCCCGGTGAACTGAAAACCCGTAAAGGGCGGTTCACGCAAAAGTTAGGGATTTGAATAAGCAAATGACTGCATTCCGTGTGAACTTTCATTGTTTTGTGGTTTGGAAGACCTGAGGGCCGTTTATCTGAATCAATCTCTTCCGAAGCTGGAACGTCGGAGAAGTATCGAAGTCGAGTGGGTCTTAGAGGGATCAACTCATGGTGTTCGTCTGCGCCTCGTTGCCGACATTTGTATATACTGATGTATATTTATGTTTTCCTTTTTACGCGGCTTCCTCATTCCAGGAGCTTGCCTCTGTTGTAAAACATTTTTGCCCATTCAGGGGTTCACCATCAATAAAATGCATGTTATTCAGCAATTCTGTTTGCCCATTTAGCATTTATCTGTTTTGTTTACGAATGAAAACACCAATGTTTTTGATAAAATGCGCATACATAAACTCACGGGCCTAAGCCCATTGGTTGTTGAAACAATTAAGTACTTGAGTGTTGTCACGAGATAATAACCTTGATAGGCCCCTTTGAGGAGGGTATGTTGTCTGTTTGTTTGTGTTGTTGCAGGTGTAGGCAATGTGCAGTGCGCATCCCCGAAGCAGGGCGAGTCCTCCTTCTCCAGCAGAGTTCAGTAGTCTCTCCTCCGCAGAATCTGAACACAAGATGGTGAGCATTGATACGTTTCCCCTGGCAGAGATGATTCTCTTCCCCAAGCAGACGCATCCTGAAGGAATGTCACCTCATCAGCTGAGTCAAGCACCGAAGAATGATGTCTTCTTCCCCAGCACCGGGTCACAAGTGCAGATTTCGTAGAAATGTTCGGGTGCCGAAGCTCGTGTTTTCCCCAGTAAATTCGCCGAAGCAGGTGTCTTCCCTAGCACCGGGTCGCAAGTACAAGTCTTGTAGGAAGCTGTTCGTACGCCGAGGTATGCAGTGACTGATGGTACCAGACTGAAGTCTCCAGCGGAATTGAGATTCCCCACCAGAGCCGTATTCTCTCTCGAAGTTGAATGATTCCCTCTTCCCCAGTGGAGCGTGGAACAACTGAAGTTGTTTCCCCACAGAGTTGTTATCCCCAGAAGAGTAGCCGGGACAGCCACGCAGCTTATTCTCGCAATTGACATCGCTTTCCTTCAGCAGGTCCAAGTCTCGTAGAGCTTCGTTCCCCTGCAGCAGATCAACTGGAGTTGTTTTCCCTGCAGCGGTCAAAGGAAAATCAGTTCCCCTGACAGAGTCCGATTGATGTTGGCGTGTCCACGTTCTCCTCAGCAGGATGATTCCTCTACCGGAGTAGTTCTTTTCTCCTTGACAGGAGAATTCCCCTTCGGCATTTATTTTGCTGACGGGATTGCATAGCATTGTGCATGATTGCATGGCATTTAGCATAAATGCATAGCATTCCCACCGTGTGAGGCATAACGCAGAAGCATACGCATCATAAGCATGATCTAGGTTACTATCATCCTTGTTTTACAGGTGTTCCACCGAAGGACCAGTTGCTCAGGACGATTCCTGACATTCTCCCCAACAAGGTCGTTTTCTTAAGATGATTCTTAAGACCCCAGTGTAATCCCCACAGTCGCTCGCTCAAGATGATTTTTGAGATCCACAACGAAGTTTCCAGTTCGTGACGATTATTGAATTCCTCAGCAGAGCCGTTTGCTTAAGATGACTCTTAAGACCTCGGTGCAGGTTCCAGAGTTGTTTGCTTAGGATGATTCTTGAGCTCCCCGGTAGCGTCCCCAGCAAGAGTTGCCCAGGAAGACTCCTGGAATACCCAGCAGAATAAAGTCTCCAGAATGGTTATCGGTTCAGGATGCTTCTTGAAGGTGCCCAACGGAGTTGTGTGTTCAAGAGGATTCTTGAAGTCCTTAGCAGCGTGAAATGCCCGCTCCAACAGTGATGTCCAATCTGAAGATTGACTTCGTGAACGCCTGAAGGCGATATCAGAAGGTTCCTGTGAGCTCAGATGTCATTGTTGATGAATCAACGTGTGGCTGAAGACAAAGTTCAAAAGTTCGTAAATGCAGCTTTCATGTGCAAGGTGATCCGCATTGGCCTGAAGACCAAGTCAGTTATCCTGAGGTGATGATTGATTGCAATCAAGTGAATGATATTTCTTCTGACTAAAGTCGAAGATGTTTCTCCAGCTGAAGCGGAGTTTTGCCTGAAGGCAAAGTGTTTGAATCCCCGAAGAGTCATGAATGGCTCAGGATACCATTTCTCTGACTAAAGTTACAGATTGCCCAAGCTGAAGCGAAGGTGCCTCAGGGCAAGGTTATCCCTCAAGGTCATGAATGACCTAGGATTCATTTTTTCGGACTAAAGACCGAAGTATATCCCTGATTGAAGTCACGGATGCTCTATAGCAGAGGCGGAGTTGCCTGAAGGCATATCCATGTATCCTTGAAGGCCAAGGACCATTTCTTTAGACTGAAGTCGAAGATACCTCCTGCAGAGTTGCCGACGGGCAAAGTTTATATCCTTGAAGGCCAAGGATGTCTGTCTTTAGAAGAACTTGAAGATTCTCCAGCGGATCTGGAGTGGCCAGGGGCCAGGGTTTCATCTATCTTCAGAAGAACTTGAAGATTCTCTAGCGGATCTTGAGTGGCTAGGGGCCAGGGTTTCATATATCTTTAATGTTGAAGTTCTATAGTGAACTCAGTATGCATTAGTATCTGGATGTTCGTTATGGTTCTGAGGGTGAACCCCAGATCAGAGTGTGCTTGGTTAAGTCTCTCATCCCCAGCAGAGTAGCTCCAAATACGCAAGTGTAACTTTTGTTCCAGTTACCAGGGGTGAACCCCAGGGCAGAGTTGTTCAGTGTTGTAGTTCTCCAGTGGTGATGCGGAGTATTTTGATTGGTTCGACGGTGATGTTGGATTTGTTCGACGGCGAGGTTGAATGTTTGTTTGACGGCGAGGTCAGATTATGTTGGTTTCCGACGGCGATGTTGGAAGATTGTGTTTGACGGCGAGGTTGAATGTTTGTTTGACGGCGAGGTCATATTATGATTGGTTCGACGGCGAGGTTGAATGTTTGTTTGACGGCGAGGTCAGATTATGTTGGTTTCCGGCGGCGATGTTGGAAGATTGTGTTTGACGGCGAGGTTGAATGTTTGTTTGACAGCGAGGTCAGATTATGTTGGTTTCCGACGGCGATGTTGGAAGATTGTGTTTGACGGCGAGGTTGAATGTTTGTTTGACGGCGAGGTCATATTATGATTGGTTCGACGACGATGTTGGATGTGTTCGACGGCGAGGTTGAATGTTTGTTTCGACGGCGAGGTCAGACTCTTTAAATCCCCAGCAGAGATGATGTTTGTACGACGACGACGTCGAGGGTCTCTCAGAGCGATGTTTGTTTCCGACGGCGATGTCAGACTCAGTTTTCCAGCGGCGATGTTGGGTGTGTCAGTTAATTCAGTTCTCCAGCGGTGATGTTGGATGGTTCGTTCTCCAGCGGCGATGTTGGATATATTGTTTGTTTCCGACGGCGATGTCAGATCAGTATTTCTCCAGATAGTTGCCGTGCAGCTATTATTCCAGTGCTCGACGAGTTGAGCAGTTGGCAAATTTTCGGGTTTACCGGTATTCAATCGTCCCGCACCTTGATTGGTTGAGAGCCGTTCGCTTCTCACCCAGTCAGGTTCAAGCCGCTTGAATAGGGGCAGCTGTTGCACCCCAAAATTTGACCAATAATTATTTATCCATCAAGTGTTTGAAAGTTGATACCTTCATCAGAAAGTTCAAGAGATCCTCAGAAGAATTGGTTGAAACCAGAGTTGTGTGCTTCATAACTTGAGAGTTGTGGGAGCTCCTCAGATGATTCTGAGACTTTGAGAGTGAACTTGAAGCTTTGAGAAAGCCTATGAGATGTCTTGAAAGCCACCATGAAGCCCAGAGAGGTCATTATGCAAGAATTCAGGAGATTCAACCATGAATGGTAGAATTAGGGTTTTGACTGGGTCAACCCTGAGATAACTGAAGATTTGGAGAAGGTTGAGACCCAATCCAAGGGCCATGAGACCATGGAATGATGCATAGAGATGTTATAAAGAGGATTCCTAGACTAACTCATCATGATTGAGGAGTCTGAGAAGTTTTGAGTTAGGGTTTCTAAGGATTGTTAGTGAAAAAACCCTAATTTGATCCCTATATTTCAGGCAGTTTTAGCCCAAGATGTGATTGATATCTCATCTTCCCCACAACATGAATGTTGTAGAGCTTGTTCTTAGATTTAATTTGAGTGGTAGAAGTCCTTGATAGGAGGTGCAGAGCTCAAGTTATGGTTTTGACAAATTACAGGTCAGCTGAGGTGTGTGAATCTGGGTCCTTGAAAGTCACCCAATTTGCAGACAACTTTTGCCCTAGTAGGATGATTCCTATGATCTCTTGGTCAACATGAATGTTTAAGGGCATCTTATTATCTTTCTATATAGTACTATAAGTCCTTGATAGGATTTGTAGAACTCAACTTATGGTTTGAACAAGACAGGGGTATTTTGGTCATTTGGCAGTTATAGGTCATTTTTAAGCAAAGGCCATATCTCCTAGTTCCAAGCCTCAAATGGAAAAACTCAAAACATGAAAGTTTTTCAAAATTGGATTTTAAGTCTAGAAAATAGTTCATGAGTTATTGAAAGAGCTTGTAGCAAGGATTTACAAGATTGGGTAAAAATGACCTAAAAATGGCTTATAAGGTGAAAAAGTTGAAATTTAATTTTGGTTTAGGAGATGTACAAATCCAAAAGGGGTCATCCAATATGTCATTTTGACTCCAAACAATATTTTAAAAACAATGGTTCAAGTAGAATTTTGATTTGAAGCTTAGAAATGGGGGTTACTGTGTAATTCTCATTCTTGCATAATAAGGTAACTAAACAAAGCTTCACCAAAGGCAAGGAAATGCATGTTTTTCACTCATTCTTTCTCAATATCTCTTGTAAGGAGATTTTAAAGTCAATTTGGCAAGCCTAACTCATGAGATATGGTATGATCAACATGTCATTAAAGGAGAAATTCTATAACTTTCAAGCATTTTCCACAAGTTTCTAGATGGATCTAGATCATTCTTTTGATTGTTATAAGAAGGGTGAATCACCATATGGCCAGGTTTGGTGATAATTGTTGGTGAGTGGTGAGATTAGAGTGTGAAAAAGTGAGATTCTTCCATTTGCATTTCCATAGCAAACTCTCTTTCTCTTCCATCTTCATTCATTTCTCCTCCACAAACACACTACTCTGATCTTTAGGAGCAATTGCAGACCAAATTGAAGGTAGATCCATGGAGGTTTGAAGCTGTTTTGAAGAATTTGCAAGAAGTGCATATTAAGATCAAACACAAGATTCAAGCCTTGTTCATCCATCCTTTTGCATACAGAATTCATATCTTCCATTGGAGATCAATCAGGGAAGCTTGCAGGCACTGAATTGTAGTGAAACCATATCCACCATTAAAGTTTGACAGGTTGGTGATTTCAATCGTATCACCTTATTTATGTGCATTCCATCATAGTTCTAGGTTTAGACTGGTTAAGCTAGGATAGAGGACTATATTCTGAGGATTAGAGGAAGATCTATGAAGTTTCATGGCAGGGTGTTGATTCTTGGAAGAACAAGAACAAGCTGTTCAGTGAGTGTTAGCATGCATGGTATAGTTCAGAATGATTAGGGTAGCGTGTAGAACAAGATTATATCAATGGATTTGAGTTGCATCAAGATTGATAGCAGAGGAAAGAATTGAAACCCTAATGTTGGAGCCCTCTGTTAGGATGATTCAAGAGGTTTCAGGGACAATTATTGATAGCATCGTGTTCTGGGTGACTAATAGTACAACTTTGCTTTTGGAAGCTCGTGAATCCATGGAGAAATGGAGGAGAACGATCGAGTGGAAATCCTTGCATGAAGTTAGGGTTTCTAAAAACCCTAGGGTTGAGTTGGAGAAGATGATATCTCCACCGTTGGATTGTCTCAGATCCTTGACCAATTCAGTCCATCGCACGGCTCCAATTCAATTTCAAAAACGGAGGGAAGACTGAAGCGCATGAAACGCTGCGTTCCACTTATCCAAACGCGCCGTTTTGATTGAGTAATAGAACTGGGCTTCAGCAATTCGTTTCTATCCACACCTCCCACATCCATGGCCCAATCAGAATGAACTGGGGCGTGTTACTTTTGGCACCCCCTCCCCTTTATTTCTTATATTCTTATATTTTAATTTCTTTTAATTCTTTGCATATTCAAAAATTCATAGAAAATATAAAAATCAATATTTTTCATTCCTTCTTTTTTTCACATATTCATGATTTTGTCTATAAAATTAATAAAAAATAAAATTCCATTTTATTTTTCTTTTAATATTTTTTAGCATATTTTCTTGTAAATAGTACTTTTAATTGATTTTGTTTGATACTTGATTTTGTACAATTTGTTTTAGGACTTTCCCTTAGGATTTTTGAGCCATTATTTTTGGCATAGTTAGATATTGAACCCTAGTTTCATGTAGGATTTAATTCTCAATTTGTAGATTAAAATTTGATGTAGTTTGATTGTTTGACATTTAGGTGTTCAAATTAGGGTTTTAGGTTGTATAGATAGATTTGAACAATTTTGTTTTGGGGTTTATAGGCCAAATTAGTGTATGGGGAATATATGGGTTAAGGGCAAGTATGTATAGCATCCCCTAGAATTGTTCTAGAATATTGTATGGTGTTTTAGCATTTTTAATTGATTTTTGAATGTATGGATAGTATGTGTGTTGCTTAAAGGCATAGGTTGTATTGTATTGTTTTCTTTTCTTCTCTTTTGAGTGTGTGAGCTTGGAAGATTGAGTTGAAGACCTTGTGGATCATCATTGAAGCTTTGAAAGCCTTGCAGAGGGGTTTAGCTCAGGTTTATTTGTTTGTTTATAGGTTTGTAGGTGCATAGGCAGAGCCCTAGATAGGATACTTCCATTCAATAAACAAGGAGTGTTTTGTTCACCTCCTCTCTTTTCTGTGACATAAAGTCCCTTAAGGGTATTCACCTCTCTCCTTTGGAGGGATTAGTGACCTTGCCCTATAAGGTAGAACTTTGAGATAGCCTTTCCCTTTGATGTTAAGTCCTCAATGGCATCCTTTGGAAGTCAGTGAGCACTCTAACATCCTCACCTCATCTTGTTGACTGAATCTTGTTTGCTGGAGCATTTGAGCCATTGAAGATGGAAGCTGAAGCTCTGAAGAGGAAGAATCCTTGAAGACTGCCATTCCAGCTGAAGCTTGAAGAGCATGAAGATCAAGTTGATACTTGAATATCCCTGAAGATAGTGAAGCCTAAAGGTGGAGCTGATCAAAGAAGCTGAAGCTTAAGGGAGAAGATGAGTTGATACTCATATTGTAGGGTTGACACCTGGAAAGCAATTGATGATTGAAGTCTGAAGACTGAGTAGCTGCTGGAGGAGTTGAGGCTTCCTTCTGTTTTTCTTTGCTGTATTGTTTGTTTTGTCTGATTTGTCTGTTGCATTAGACCAAGCCCATTTAGAATAAGTTCAGTCTAAGAGCATGAGTGCATCTGCTTGTATTGTTATTGCTTGGCTTTGCTTGCGGGTATTCGGTAGAGCCCAGCTCCCTTGCCCATGTGGTTTGTTTTGCTTGATAGCACTTCATTTCCTTTATCTGTATGATTGCAGTTTACTGTATTTTGCTTGATAGCATGTTGTTTATTTTTCAGTATGATTACTGTTATTTCATGACTGGCTTGAGGTCGAGACGAGCTTGTGGAGGCTGAAGCCCCACACACATTTCCTCCCTCACTTGCATTGCATGCATTTTACTGTTAAGCTGATGCTTTTGTCTGTTTTGGTGTATCATTGACATGATCCCTTAGGACTCTCATTTCCTTTGATAAGGATTTGATGATAGACTTTTAGGTTGAAACCTATGCATGACAACATCTAGGAGTTCCCTGTTCAGACCTCAACCATAGGATGAATCCATGGCATGATAACAGCAGGACTTGATAGTCTCCCCCCTAGTTGGGCCTGTTCTCTTCTCATCTCAAAACAGTTTAAGATACAGTAATCATGAATGATTTCTTTCGTACGTTACGAGCCTTAAGCTATCTGAGAAAGGATTGTGGGAGAGCTTCTTTTCCACAGTCTGGATGTTTAGTATGGTACCCTTTGGGTGACATGCGACGCATTCACTCTCAGGTCATAGTCTCTAGTTCGGTTGAAATCGCAAACACAATAAAAAACACTTCTTTCAGGAAATAAGCCGTAGTTTCCCGAACTACGTGAGCTCTGATCTTTCATACCAGATGAAAGTACGTAGGCATAGGATGCGACGTCCTAGCGAGCAACCTTTCCCCCGTAACCCTTCGTAGGCCGAACTACGTTGACTCTGATTTCTCATTCTCTGATGAGAATACGTAGGCATAAAGTGCGACGCTTTGCCGAGTCATTTTTCTTTTCTTTTTCAGCCAGCCTTGATAGGTAGATAGATTATAACCAACCCGTCCAAGTAAACAAACAAGTGAGGATCCCGTCGAGTACGACGGACGTGAGGGGTGCTAATACCTTCCCCTTGCGTAACCGACTCCCGAACCCAGACAATGGTTGCGACGACCTTGTCTTACCCTTATTCGTCAGGTTTTTCTGATCGTTTCCTTTCCCGCTCTGAGGGATAAATAATGAAAGGTGGCGACTCTTCTGTCATGCCGACACCTTATTTTCGCGCAAGCGACAAGGTGTGATAAATCTTTTTCTTTAGAAAGTTGTGTTTTGATTTTTTGGGGTATGGGCATATAGGGATATTATGGGTAGGTATATAGACCATTGTGAATAAGTGTTGAAATTGTTCCCCTTGTCTTTATATTTTCAGGATATTTTCTGAGTTTGACTGAATTGACTGATTGTACTGATTGTTTGGTAATTGATTGTCTGTCTTTGGGATTTATTCTTTGGGGGTATTATTGTGGGGCTTGGTTTGCTTTGAAGACCTTGTTGGAGGAGCATGATGAAGGAGAAGATTGAAGACCTAGTCTAGGAGCTTGTTCTCTTTTTGTGAGGTTTGAGATCCTGAAGTTTGAGGGAAATTTATGGTACTTTCCTGAGGAAGGCACTATGAATGACTTTCATTCTTTCTTCTCACCTCTTTCCCAAGTATCCAATGATGTTGGAGCCTCCATGTGAGTTTAGTTTCTCCTGAGGAGGAATGTAAACTGATCACAGTTGTTGAGCCACATGGGATACAATTCCTAAGTGGAAGCCTCCTGGTACTTTCCTGAGGAAGGCACTATGGGTCTGTTCACTTAGTTCCCCTAGTTCTTATAGGCCTTCTTAAGTATCCAATGATGTTGGAGCCTTCATGTGAGTTTAGTTTCTCCTGAGGAGGAATGTAAACTGATCACAGTTGTTGAGCCACATGGGATACGTTTCCTAAGTGGAAGTCCCCTAGTATTTTCCTGAGGAAGGCACTATGGGTCTGTTCACTTAGTTCCCTTAGTTCATGTAGGATTTCTCAAGTATCCAATGATGCCGGAGCCTTCATGTGAGTTTAGTTTCTCCTGAGGAGGAATGTAAACTGATCACAGTTGTCGAGCCGTATAGGATATGATTCCTGAGTGGTAACCTCCTGGTACTTTCCTGAGGAAGGCACTATGAATCTGTCTGCTTAGCTCCCTTTCTTTGGTAAGCTTGTTCCGAAGCTTGAAGACTGGGATTGAGTTCTCTGGTGTAGGGTTCTGCTTAGGGTTTTTGCTTAAGGTTTTGATTATAGTTTTGCTCAGGTTTTTGCATAGAGCTTTGTTTAGGGGCTTTGCTCAGGGGTTTGTTTCAGGGTTGTTTAGGGTCTTGCTCAGGGGTAGTTTAAGTTTTGGATAGGAGTTTGTCAAGCTGGTTCGCCTTCTCTTTGTGTTGTTTGAATTGTGTGGTGTTGTGCTGCATTAGACTTAGGGGTTCATCTAGATATTTCTGAGGGAGGTGCATCTTAGAAGTAGGCTTTGTGTGCATGAGAAGTTGAGGTGGTCCTCCTTCTGCTTGTTTGTTATTGAGTGGCTTTGCTTGCTGGTATTTGGTAGAGCTGAGCTCCCTTACCTCTGTGGTTTACGGCCTTTGCGCCTTGATTGTTTAGTTGTTGCATTCATGCATATTTCAAGTATTTCTTTACTTTGCAGTTGATCCCTGTTTGTTGTTTAGTTCTGTTGCCATGATCCCTTAGGAGCTCTAACTTCTCCGCTGCGGAGGAGTTATGATAGACATTAGGATGATCAACCAGGCATGATAACAGCAGGTAGATTCCCCTTTTCAGCCATAGTTTTAGGGTGTCTTTTTCCTTTCTCAGCAATAGGAGCATTTGAGTAGCTTGTGTCGTAGTTAGCCGAACTACAGCTGCTTTAATTCCTCGTACCAGACGAGGATATGTAGGCATAGGATGCGATATCCTAGCGAGCACACTAACAACTAACTCTATTGTTCTCTCGCGGCTGTGCGATCGAGACTTTCCCGCTGACGACTAATTGTTACCCTTTTCTCTTGCCCGAGTGCATTTGAGACCAGACCGTAGTTGTAGGTTCCCGAACCTTTCAAGACCAGTTAATCTCTCACTGCTGTGTGAGACCACCCAGATTAGCCGTAGGTAGTCGAACTACGTTTGCTCTGATCTTCCATGCTGTGTAGAAGTACGTAGGCACAGGATGCGATGTCCTGGCGAGCAACCTTCCCCTGTCTAGACGTAGGTAGTCGAACTACGTTGACTCTGACTTTCCCATTGCACGAGGGAGTACGTAGGCCCAGAACACCGTATGTTCTGTTGAGTCCTGTCCTTTCCTTTTCTTTTCAGACTGACCATTAGCGTAGATAGATAAACACACCCTTTTCCTTATAAACACCAAGCGTGGATCCCGTCAAGTACGACGGACGTGAGGGGTGCTAATACCTTCCCCTTGCGTAACCGACTCCCGAATCAAGGTTTTGGTTGCGATGACCATACCTTTTCCCGTGTTTTGCGAGGTTTACTTCGAGCGTTTCCTTTCCCTCCGTTGGGATAAATAACGCACGGTGGCGACTCTCCTGTCACGCCGGCGCCGATTTTCGCAGTAGCGACAGCTGGCGACTCTGCTGGGGAATTATAGCATCTAGGGACTTTTCCCATCCCTTATGCTGGGACCGTTTCCCATCCCCTACGCGAGTCAATCCTAGCGCTTGGGTGTTTATCTGTTGGGTGTTGTGCATATGTGTTTTACCTTTCTGCACTTTACTTTTCCGTACCTTTACCTTTCCGCATTTACTTCCAGTATTATATTATTATGATTATTGTTGTGGGCAAGGGAGGTTACTATGAGTGAGAAGCCGGACCTGGGCTTGAGTATGCACCTAGACATAGTTGCGGAGAGTAGTAGACGAACCAGTCTGCTGAGCAGGCACGGTTCCCTACGAAATCTGCACTCAGACGAGGTTCTCGCAGAGGTGCTCCTTTCCGGTCCTGAGGATCTGAGGGGAGTCCAGACGTGAGGATTGTCGACTTTGGGGACCGATCATTTGGAAGTCAGCTAAGTGAGGCCTCTTCATGACTTGATGATGCCACTCCTTCTGGGAATTGTATCGTCACTCATGAAAGTCTGTGACGCTGACGACCGCATAGGATGCCGTACCTTTGTCCGTGAATTAGGTCCATCATACCTGTGAGGGGGATTGGGTTATTGCAGGAAAACTGGCCTTCAGAAACCATGATTCAGTATTTATCAGACGATGTTCTTGATTCATCTCCAGGTGTGGTGTTTGGATCAGATGGATTTCTTGTTTGAGGTTGATACTATTATCAGATGGTTTTCTCGTCAGATACAGAGGTTCAGATGGTTTTCTTACCAGGGGATTGATATTTTGAGTATCAGATGATAGTTAGTGCCATGAGGTTCTGGTGACTGTGGTGGTTTTCTGTTCTTGATTACAGAGATGTTCCTCTTCAGGCTACAGCATAGCCCCTGTGTTCACTGATTGCATTATTTATCATACTGCATCATTGCATTACCATTTGCATTCAACTAACGTGTGTGTATTGCAGGTACATATTTTCCCTCCCAGTTCTGGTGTTTGTTTCCTAGCAAGACATGGAAGCCATGAAGAGAGTGTTACCCTACAAATTCCCGTCTCCAGATATCAGTCTGTTGTCAGAGCTGATTACTGTTGCTAAGAAGAGGGTGATGGGAGATTTCAGGAAGACCTATGGGAGGATCCTGACCTATGTTTACCAGCCCTCTGCTTACGAGATCAGCGGCATTTACACCCTGTTACAGTTTTATGATGCGGAGCTCAGGTGTTTCGTATTTCCTGACTTTGTCTTGGCTCCTACCCTGGAGGAGTATTCTGCACTCTTGGATATACCGATTCGCGAGCAGATGCCTTTCTATCGTACGGACGCTAAGCCTAATCTGGTTGAGCTTTCTGCCATCCTGTACTTAAGAGAGTCTGAGCTGACAGGGAAGATGATCAGAAGAGGAGATGTGTGGGGATTTCCGTTGGATGTCTTGGTGGAGAAGGCTCGGGAGTATGCCAAGAAGGGTGGCTGGGTTGTTTTTGACGCCATCCTTGCGGTGTGTGTTTATGGCATCGTATTGTTCCCGAACATTCCTGATTTTGTTAACTCAGATGCTTTCTATATTGTGGCTGCGAAGAACCCAGTTCCTACCTTGCTGGGAGATATCCACCATTCCACTCACTACCAAAATGAAAAGCGGCGAGGAAGGAATGTCTCTTGTTGTGTACCTCTCCTGTGCAGGTGGTTCACCAGTCATATGCCTAAGTCAGGCCCTTTTGTCACCTCTATTGATTCTTTAGGATGGCCGGAGCGCTTGATGGGGTTGACTTCTGAGGATGTGGTATGGGTTAACGAAGAGGTATTCGGAGTTGAGGTCATACTCAGATGTGAAGGATTCCCTAATGTTCCTTTAATAGGAAGGAAAGGGTGTGTCAATTACAACCCTTCCTTATTGATCAGGCAGTTTGGGTATGCACCTCAGGGAGCACCGAAGCCCGAGGAGATACAGGAATCTCTGTATCTCACTGGGGCAATAGGGAAAGAGATGTTGACCAAGCTTGAGAAGGCATGGAAGAACCTGCATAAGAGAAGGAAGCCTTCAGGTAGCAGAGGGGATACTCGAGTTCTTGGTCCGTATGTGGAATGGATTCGTGAACGAGCTACAAAATTCCTTATGCCTTATCCTGCAGTTCAGCCATTGTATCCTTCTCCGGTGGAGGAGCCCACCACTATAGACATACAGGTATACAAGCAGCTGATGGCGGAGAAGGAAGAGTTAGCAAAGGCTAAAGAAGCTTTAGAGAAGGAGAATGCCCAGCTTCGTCATGAAAAGATTGAAACAAGATATTTTTCCAAGCAACAGGCCGAAACTTTGAAACATCTGAAGACTACGTTATTGGAGTTGACTGAAACCAAGAAGCGTCTGGAGTTAGATGTAGACTCAGTTAGCAGTGTATTGGCTACTAAGAAACAAGAGCTGGAGAGGGCCTACACGAAGTTAGCTAAGTTCAGAGAGCACTGGGATCTCACTATGGCCAAACGCAAAGAACGGGAAGAAGAGCTAAAGACACAGGTTGCTCAGTTAGAAGAACAGGTCAAAGTGAAGACTAAAGAGCTTGAAGAAGAAGCATGCCGCCGATATGAGGCCGAACGCAAACTGATTGATGCCATGAAGAATTTGGAAGATTTTCAGCATAGAGCAGACGCCAAGAGACCCAAACCTGGGGATGGTGCCCAGGATAAGGCTTGGGAAGATTTTGTCAGAGATATCCAAGGAACGGTCAGGAAAAGGGATCAGTTGATAGAAGGCTTGATTTATCGACCGGATCACGCAGAGACGAAGAAGCTGGTTGAGGATTTCTGCAACCGTACCCGCACTTGATTTTTCTCTTGTGTTCTGTATGTTGAGATCACCACCAGGCATGTTGGCTGGGATCCTCCTTTATCATATCAGTTGTATGGAACATAGTTGTGTAACGCCCTGATAAGACTGTTATTACAATAAATATATGAGGGTTTTTCTAAATATTGTCTTTATGGTTTATCTCGCCTTGCTACCACTGACACTGGAATTGGAGGGGAAATACCCCCAATGCACACATGCACGTTAGCATTTTTTATTCTGTCTGCATAAATCATATTGCATAGCATTTCTCTAGCTGGCCAGAGCACTTATCCAGCCTTTGTTTTCACCAGAGGGTGATCCTCGGGGATTGTTCGAGGCAAGAGTGGAGTGTTGAAGACGACGAAGGGGCTGAAGCAGATTTGATCAGAATCAAGCAGTGTAGTAAGTTACAGGTAATTGGTAGCTATGTCTGAAGGCAATCTCCAGGCTCCTAACACCTTGACAGGGTTTACTATGACGTCCCACCCTCAGTATGGTTCTATGGAAAACTTCCCGCAAGCGAACAACCTGATTGCAGACCAAGTTGTACAGCCTACTGTTGAGAACCGAGATCGACATGAGCAGTTTGTTGCCCGAAATGAACGTCCTCCTCCTGTTAACAATCAAGGTGTTGTTTTCCCTGAGAGGAATCCACGCCGAGGTATCCCGGTAGCCAGGACTGTAGATCCAAGAGCTCTTGAGACGGATAGAAAACTCCGAGCGTTGGAAGAAGGAATGAAATCCTTGAAAGTGAAAGATGCTGTTAACCTGGATGCTGTAGACATGTGTCTGGTTCCTGATCTGGTGTTGCCTTACAAGTTCAAAGTGCCGACATTTGAGAAGTACACGGGAGATAGCTGTCCGAAGATGCATTTGGTGATGTTCTGTCGAAGAATGACTGCGTTTGTGCGAGATGACAAGTTGATGATCCATTGCTTTCAGTATAGTCTGACTGGGGCATCCTTGAGGTGGTATGTGCAATTAGGGAGTAATCAGATTCGATCATGGGTGGATTTAGCTAGAGCTTTCATGAAGCAGTACGATTACAACCTGGATTTGGCTCCTAGTCTCGTACGTCTGCAAGAATTATCTCGGGCGGAGAATGAATCATTCAGAGGGTATGTGCAAAGATGGAAAGAATTAGCTGCTAGTGTTCAACCACCGCTTCAGGAAAGAGAAATGGTTGACATCTTCTTGGGTACTCTGAAAGGCCATTATTTTGACAAATTGTTCAGTTGTACAAGCTTTGTGGGCCTGATGAGAATGGGTGAGCTTGTTGAGAGAGGACTCAAGAGTGGAAAGCTTCGAGATGCTCCTTATTTCCTAGTTGATAAGAATGAATCAGTCGTCAGTTCTCAAGAAGAGTGGGAAGAAGGAAATGACGTCGTCTCAGAATCTCTAGCATCTCAGGATCGGTTTTCAGACACTTCAAGTCAACGGTCATACTGTCGTCGATCGCGTCAGCACGCCCCACGAAGACCAAGGAAACCTGAAAGGCAGTTTACTCAGCTACCGGTGACGTACAGTCAGTTGTTGCCAGATCTGGTCAGAAGTGGATTGATAGTGCCAAAAGAGACTAAGCCAATGATTCCACCATATCCTCCAGGTTTTGATGCCAGCACCCGCTGTGAGTACCATGCTGGGGCACAGGGGCATTCAACGAATGATTGTAAGGTGCTTAGAAGTCAGGTTCAGGATCTGTTAGACTCTGACCGGATTTTCATCATGCCCCAGGGTTCTATTCAGATTAACGATTCTCCGTCATCCAGTTGTGTGGGTTCGTCAGTTAATGTCATGGAAGACTCCACGGGAAGTGTGTGTTCAGAAGAATGTCAATCGGAGAGTTCAGTTGAATATGGGAGAAGTTTCTAGAGGTTTCTATGCCGGGGGTCGCATTTGTTTTCTCTGCTTAATCCGTTTAGCTTTTGTGCACTAGTGTTTGTCGACCACCACCAGGATTGTTGGCTGGGGTCATTGTATTCGTACTCATTTGTGCTTACGTGCTGCTTTTGTTGGTTATACATGTGTGGGAGATGTTCGTCTGTGTGCTTATAGCTTGAGTTTCTCTTCGTCTTGTCATGAATATGTGTTTGCTTTCTGCTTTGCATTATCACTTAACAGGTACATCAGAACCGTGGGTCTTATTTCCTCATCGTCCAGTTTGTTGCAGGAATTCCTTCAGAGATATGGAACAGAATCAGGTTGAATTGATTGAAGTCCGAAGCCAGCTGGGGCAGATGATGAGAGATATGCAAGAGATGCGTCTGGAGCAGAAGATTCTCAAAGAGGAAAATAGTCAGCTGAAGACCCAAATGAGCTTGGTCATGGAAGTAGTCAAGAATGTGCTTAGGAAAGAGGATGATCAGCTATTTGAAGCCGCAGTGAAAAAGCTCGTGCCACCTGTGGAACCTGAGCAACAGCAACAAAAGATGCACCCGGCTCAACGAAGGATTCAGGAGGGGAAGCCAAAGAGGATGTTTGAGGCGCCGCCTACAACATATGCTGAGCTCTTGCAGACTTTATTGAGGTTTAATCTGGTTGAAAAGAGAACGTTGGACCCACCCACAGGAGCGCTTCCTCATGGGTTCGATACCAGTAAGCAATGTGAATTTCATTCTGGGGCACTCGGACATGACATCGAGGGTTGTCATGCTTTTAAGCACAAAGTGCAGGACCTACTTGATAGTGCAGCAATCAGCTTCGGGCAGGAAGGTCCCAAAATCATCTGAAGGAGGAAGGGCTCTATAGTTTGGTTGAGTCGTTGAAAGCAGATCAGGACAATATCGAATTTCCTCTAATTACTGATTGTGAAGATGGCTGGTTCAGCAGCAGGACAGATGTGAAAGCCCGGTTCTAGGAAGCTGGCATTTTCTGTGTTTTATCTTGTCATTTCTTTACGTTTGTAGTTTCTTTCCTGTTTAAAATGCAATCTCGTTTGTAAAACTTGTTGTTTTCATTCAATTGATGATAATGAAATAAATATGCATGTTTTGATTGAATCCATTCGTGTTCACTAATTGTTTTTACAAATGTCCAATGCTTGGTTAAGAGGAATCTGGGGAGGATGACGAAAATGAACGACATGCAGCTTCTGATTGTATGCTTTTGAAATAAAGCCTGCTGATGATGTACAGGCATTGTTTCAAATCCCTAAACACCGGTGATATAAGGAAGATAATCCCTTGTCAACCCCTTTGAGCCTTGTAGTAGGAGTTTCTTTCTGTGAACGAAAAACCCTCAATCTTAACCTGGGGCAGGGTAGGTGTTAGCTAATTTGACCGAGCGTTCAAGTTGCAAAAGGAGTGTCCGTTCGAGGATCAATCACGCCTCTAGAGGTCGTGCCTAAAAAACCACAATGGTTCAATCAAGAGTGAGACAGTCACATCATTCTCCAATGAGTCAAACAACCAGCGTTACACGATTCGTTCGGAAAGAGAAAGCGAAGAAAAAAAAGAATCAAAAGCCCGCTAAGTCGAAAAGAAAACAAGTGACTTAGGCAAAAATGAGGGCATCCCGCTGGACTCAAAAAACCAAAAGAACTCAAAAGAGTCAGTCCAGGCAAAAGTTAGGGAAAAAAAAGAAGATGAAAGGAGTACAAAAAGAAAAATCCTCAAATCAAATACGAGTCGTGTGACCTCAAATGTCAAAGACGAAAGGTGAGTGGCTGTCACTCCCAACAATCATAATTTCTCGAACTATCATTCCTATCTTTCAACCTCTGAGAGGTGAGCGCTAAGGTCGAATTAGCTAAACGTAGGATGGGAGAACATCAAGGAGAATGGGTGGGTTAAAACAAACTTTGAGCCTTTACCCTTTCCTTCAAAACCGTGAACCTGACCTCGTTATAACCTTCAAAAGTCCTAATTGAAGCAGGTTGTTTCGAAAGCATACTTCGGTAAAGGTCGCGTCGATTCTGACTCCTGAGAGGGTTCCTCTTACCATGTTGGTACTGATGTTGATAAATGTTTGGTGCATTATATGCTATAAACTGTTTTTCCTTTTCCTAGTGAACAGATTGGATGTCAAAGCTGTCATATGTGTTGCATTAATATGTCTTTTACGCAGAACAACTTGTTTTACTTGCGAGTAAGCGCTTGACAGCAGGAAAGTTTTCTACCATGGAAGGTATGGTCAGGATAGAATACAGAACGCCCGAATGTTCCGAGAGCAGGGGCAAGCTATTATCGTGATCCCCAGTCAGGTCAGCCTTTCGAAGTTAGTTATCCCGGGGCAATCAGGTTGAGATTCGGCAAATATCTAGTAGTCAGGTGTACTACTCTGAATCAGATGAATCAGGGGCAAAGTCAGTGCAGTCAGGGGCAGACCATCTTAAGAGCGCAGAGGTTGTTCTTTATTCGAGGAGCATTTGATGTGAAGTATCTCTCCGAAGTTCAGAACGCTGAGGCATGTCATATCAGACCATCAGGGAACAGATTTGCAGATTTCGTTTCGAGGACTATCCCCACAGAGGTCCCGCAGGATGGGGCATATCAGAAGCGAAAGGATTGTTCTTCTCCGTATCCACAGGGTTATTCAGAGCTATTCGAGTAGATTCAGCCAATTTTCGAGTGTGAGGCGAATGTCGGGAAGTCGTGTCACTATCCCTTGACTCTTCAACTAAAAGGTTGCGTATTCAGACAGAGTGTTTTCCAGCGTCAGTTGTACCTGACCCATCGCAGATAGCCTAAAAGACCAAATCCATGTTGGCGGTCACTGTGAGACCCATCCGTGTTGGCGCATCAGTTTCCAAGTCCGAGCTTCGTCAGTACGCAGGAAGACTCCGTCTATTTTCTCCAGTAAAGTCCAATTTTTCATTGGCACGGGTGAGCTATCCCCAGAGAAGTCCAATCATACTTGGCACATCTGCTATTCCCCAGCAGAGTTATAGTCCTCAGCAGGGTGTTACTTCAACGAGGTGTTCGGTTAAGTTCCCAAATTCCCCAGCTGAGTTGATTTCACTCTTTCAGCATTTATCTTGCTGGAGTGATTCTGTGATATTCAGTTTATCCCCAGCGGAGTTGGCTTCGTCTTCAGCATTTATTTTGCTGAAGTGGTTTTCTGTACCCGACTTTCTCCAGCAGCTCGAGCCTGCATTAGCATATTGCATGCATCATCACATTTGCATCATACTTGCATTTCATTTTCAAAATGCGTAGCATTTCCATCCTGAATGGAGCATTACGTCATAGAAAGATTCAAGCATATGCATATGCATACGAAGCATAAGCCAGGGTTTCTATCAGCCTCATATGGTGCGTGAACTACTCTGTGATCAGTTCAGGGGCATTAATCCAGCAGCAGAGCTCAGACAGTTCAGCAGTTTGTTCGTATTCCAGATCATACGACGGTTATGCTTTGATCAATCAGTCATCTGGTATCGACAAATTTTTTCTTCCCGTCAATCCATATTGACGATGTGTTCCTCCAATAAGTGGATTTCTCTCCGTCTATCATTAGACGTCTCGAGTTTGAATATGGCTTTCTTTCCGTCTATCAGTAGACGATGTGAAGTTTCGATCATTTTTCAAGATGGGGTTCCTCTAGCATATGGTTTTCTTTCCGTCTATCAGTAGACGATGTGAAGTTTTGGGTGATTTGTCAGCAGGGTTTCAAGATGGGGTTTCTCTAAATGGTTTTCTTTCCGTCTATCAGTAGACGATGTGAAGTGTCAGGTGATTTTTCAGCGGGTTTCTTATCGTCAGTTCACATGGATGGTGTGTTTCCCCAGCGAGTCTTCTTCGGCTATCTTTGCTTGTTGAGGGGTTTCAAAGCGATATTTCGGATAGTGGTTTTCTTTCTGTTTATTGGATGAGATGACGTTTCAAGAGGGACTTTTCTGACCGTCAATCCTTATTGATGTCGAGGCTCTTTGAAGAATGTTCAGTTTTCGTGATTGTCGATTCTTATTGACGACATGGTTCTTTGAAGGTGGTTTTCTTCCCGTCGGTCCTTACTGATGATGTGGCCCCTTTAAGGATATTGATCTTTCCATCAAATCCCGTAGACGAAAGGATTCTGAAATTTGAGGGATGGTGTTGAAGTGGATTTTGGGTGTCTTCCCGTCTACCCTTAGACGATGTGAGTATCGAAGTTTTCCTCGAAGCAGGGTGTCTTCCCGTCTATCCTTAGGCGATGTGAGTATTGAATTTTTTCCTTCGGGATTTTGGCTTTCTTTCCGTCTATCCATAGACGATGTGAGTATCGATCAGGGTATCTTCCCGTCTATCTTTAGACGATGTGAGTATCGATCAGGGTATCTTCCCGTCTATCCTTAGACGATGTGGGTATTGAAGTTTTCCTTGAAACAGGGTGTCTTCCCGTCTATCATTAGACGATGTGAGTATTGGTTTGTTTCTTCAGATTAAGGGTGTCTTCCCGTCTATCCTTAGACGATGTGAGTATTTGAACGTGGTTTTCTTTCCGTCTATCTTTAGACGATGTGAGTATCGATATGGGTGTCTTCCCGTCTATCAGTAGACGATGTGAGTATTGATTTTTCCTTCGGGATCAGGGTGTCTTTCCATCTATCCTTAGACGATGTGAGTATGGATTTTGGCTTTCTTCCCGTCTATCAGTAGACGATGTGAGTATCGAAGTTTTCCTCGAAGCAGGGTGTCTTCCCGTCTATCCTTAGGCGATGTGAGTATTGAATTTTTTCCTTCGGGATTTTGGCTTTCTTTCCGTCTATCCTTAGACGATGTGAGTATCGATCAGGGTATCTTCCCGTCTATCTTTAGACGATGTGAGTATCGATCAGGGTATCTTCCCGTCTATCCTTAGACGATGTGGGTATTGAAGTTTTCCTTGAAACAGGGTGTCTTCCCGTCTATCATTAGACGATGTGAGTATTGGTTTGTTTCTTCAGATTAAGGGTGTCTTCCCGTCTATCCTTAGACGATGTGAGTATTTGAACGTGGTTTTCTTTCCGTCTATCTTTAGACGATGTGAGTATCGATATGGGTGTCTTCCCGTCTATCAGTAGACGATGTGAGTATTGATTTTTCCTTCGGGATCAGGGTGTCTTCCCGTCTATCAGTAGACGATATGAGTATTGATTTTTCCTTCGAGATCAGGGGGTCTTTCCGTTTATCCTTAGACGATGTGAGTATGGATTACAGGTGTCTTCCCGTCTATCCTTAGACGATGTGAGTATTTGATCATGGTGTCTTCCCGTCTATCATTAGACGATGTGAGTATTGATGATTCCGTCTATCCTTAGACGATGGGAGTATGGAATTATGGGTGTCTTCCCGTCTATCATTAGACGATGTGAGTATTGAATTTCAGGTTTTCTTCCCGTCTATCCTTAGACGACGTGAGCATAGATTTTGGGTGTCTTCCCGTCTATCCTTAGACGATGTGAGTATTTGATCAGGGTGTCTTCCCGTCTATCATTAGACGATGTGAGTATTGATGATTCCGTCTATCCTTAGACGATGGGAGTATGGAATTATGGGTGTCTTCCCGTCTATCATTAGACGATGTGAGTATTGAATTTCAGGTTTTCTTCCCGTCTATCCTTAGACGACGTGAGCATAGATTTTGGGTGTCTTCCCGTCTATCCTTAGACAAGGTGAGTATGGATATGGGTGTCTTTCCGTCTATCCTTAGACGATGTGAGTATTGGTTTGTTTCTTTGGATTCAGGGTGTCTTTCCGTCTATCTTTAGACGATGTGAGTATACTTCTCTTCCTATCTATCAGAAGACGAGGTGAAACGACCAGGTGTTTTGTTGCAACCCTCGGGTTTGTTATATGGGGTATCACGCGGATAACGGTTGTAAAAATCAGGAGTTCTTTAGCAGATGATTGATCAGTTTGTTGCCGTGACGGCTGGACTCGGTTCTGGAATTTATTCCCCAAGCAGTTTTACAGTATATTCTCACGGTTGGCAAATTTTCGGGTTCCATTGGTATTCAACTGTCTCGTACCTCTGAATGTTTGAAAGATGAGCGCTTTTCAACCCTTCAGGTCCAAGTCGCTTGAATAGGGGATGCTGTTGCACCCTAAAATTTGACCAACCGATTCTCCTATCTGACTCGTGGTTTAAATTCATATTCGCATATCAGATGCATGACATGTGTGCACAGACAGAGGATATCAGGGTTACAGCTTGGGCTTCATCTCTCAGATATTTCAGATCCAGTCTAGGTCATCAGGGTTTTATTTCCGGGAAATTGTGCGCTTCTCGGTGTTTTCAGATTGCATGGTGGTTTTCGGGATATTCTGATGCCGGGGGTTACTGTTGCTTCGATCTGGTCTCGCGCTATCTTTTATGTTGATCATTTGCAGTTGTCTGCATTTCTTTTAGGGTTTAATAGCTTTCTGTAGATTTTAATAGGCTTTTAGATTTTTTAGGATTTAAATAGATTTTTTATATTTTTTAACATTTTTTAAATAGTTTAAATCTTTTTCTAGAGCTTTATAGTTTTTTTAGAATTTAAATAGGTTTTTAATATTTTTTTAATAGCTTTTAAATGTTTTTAGAGTAATATAGAAAAGAATATAGTTTTTTTTCTTTTATTAATATAGGATTTAATAGCTTTAAATAAATGGTAGATTTTTAATAGGATTTTAATAGAGATTTTATAGAAATTAGTAGAGTTTTAATCATTTTTGGTTAAATGGAGTTAATTAGATTTTAATCATTTTTAGATTTAATCTGGGTTTAATTAGGTTAACTGAATTTGTTAGATTAGTTAGGATAGATTAATCTTCAGTTAATTGTAGTGTTAATTGGTAGTTAATTAGGTTTAAGTTTGGATTAGTTTTAATTAGGTATTTTTTTGTTTTATTCAGATTTTTTTTGGGTTGTTGGTAGCAGTCTCGTGGGCCAGATTGTGCATTTGGAAGCCCAAGTCCTTTTCAGTCCAGTTTTTTGTGTGTGCGGTTTTTGGTCCAGAAAATTGAGTGACACTTGTCACTATATAGCCGTGCCACACGTTCGCACCAGGACCCACCACCACACAACTCAGAATTCCCTGAGTCTGCCACGTCTCCACTCTATCTCTCCACTATCTCTCCATGCAACGCCACGCGTCCTCCATGCATTAATCCACCGTACCACTTGTCACCACACCAAGCTTCACCGGAAACGCCCCAGACCGGCATGCAAATCCGGTGAACTCCCACCGCCGGCAACCCCAACCGTCACCGGACCACCGCAACAGCTCGCCGGAGTTAGTTTTCTACCCAGAATCCTCATACCTTATTCTTCCTCCTCCGTCCAACTTGATCAACCCTCACCGGAAAACTCAAACACCGCCGGAAACTTCAAGAACAACTTTCCAGAATACGTTCAAACCTTCATCCGCCCTCAGAAAAATTCCAAAAATCCCAGAAAATCATCATTTATCATCATTGATCATCAAGAACTTCGCCTGTTCTTCGTGAATTCCCCAGAATCTTCATAAACCAGACCAAAGTTCTTCACCAAGCAATCAGGTTCGCCGGGAAATTTCCAGAACACGAAGGAACGCCTTCATCACAAACCAACCGGTCCTTCAAGATCGTCACAACTCCGTTCGTCGCCATCAACACCTTCAAGGATCCTCAGAGCATTCATCAGCGAGACTCCAGATCTTGAGTTCTTTTCAATACGACTCGTGTTCCACCTCCAGGTACGTTGTTCTTTGATTCTTGCTCGCATCTCGTTTTGGATTGTTGACTGTATGGATTCATCTGGTTTTAGATTGGAGTTTAGGTTGAGTTTAGATCTTGAGCGGAGGTTTGGTGAGGGGTAGTTTAGGTTTGGGTTTGGATTCTTGAGAGAGTGAGGTGTTTGTTTGAGAAGTTTCAGAGTTTGATTGAAATGCTTGAGAGAGTTCAGAGAGATCTGGGGAAGACGACGGCGTGCTAGGGTTTGCCTTAGGTGAACAGTGACCAGAGGATTAGAGAGGAAGCAGGGTTTTGTTAGTCAGATGCGTGGGCTAGGGTTTCGATAGCATTTGGGCCCAAAATCCGTTTTGCTGAGGCTCACCCCTCCGTTTACTCATTCCCCTCCCCCTGCGTGAGAGACAGATTGGATTGCGATAATGGGCCTGCGCCATTTGCTATACGCACCCCCTGTGTTTGGGCCTTAGGCTGAAGACAACTGAGTGTGTTACTATCCACACCTCCCCCTCTATTTTCTTTTATTCTTTTGTTTTCATATTCTTTAATTGTTTTGGTATCTTGTAAAATTCATAAAAAAATGAAAATAATTGATTTTTAATTTCTTGTTTTTTCTACCACCTCATATAAATGTCTAGAAAATTATATGAAAATAAAAATGCCATTTTATTCTTGTTTGCTATTTTTGGAATACTTTCCATTTAAATTACTTTTTAATATCTTTTAGTTCATACATGATTTTCTCCATTTTTGTTCATGATCTTCCCCTAATATTTTTGATTCATTCTTTTTAGTACAACTAGATAGGAATGTTAGGATCCCCTGGTTTTTATACCACATTTTTGAGGAGCTTATTTTAGTTAGTTTGATTAATGGACATTAGTGTGTCAAATTAGGGTTTAGGGTGAACTTAGGTGTGATAAATCTTTTTCTTTAGAAAGTTGTGTTTTGATTTTTTGGGGTATGGGCATATAGGGATATTATGGGTAGGTATATAGACCATTGTGAATAAGTGTTGAAATTGTTCCCCTTGTCTTTATATTTTCAGGATATTTTCTAAGTTTGACTGAATTGACTGATTGTACTGATTGTTTGGTAATTGATTGTCTGTCTTTGGGATTTATTCTTTGGGGGTATTATTGTGGGGCTTGGTTTGCTTTGAAGACCTTGTTGGAGGAGCATGATGAAGGAGAAGATTGAAGACCTAGTCTAGGAGCTTGTTCTCTGTTTGTGAGGTTTGAGATCCTGAAGTTTGAGGGAAATTTATGGTACTTTCCTGAGGAAGGCACTATGAATGACTTTCATTCTTTCTTCTCACCTCTTTCCCAAGTATCCAATGATGTTGGAGCCTCCATGTGAGTTTAGTTTCTCCTGAGGAGGAATGTAAACTGATCACAATTGTTGAGCCACATGGGATACGATTCCTAAGTGGAAGCCTCCTGGTACTTTCCTGAGGAAGGCACTATGGGTCTGTTCACTTAGTTCCCCTAGTTCTTATAGGCCTTCTTAAGTATCCAATGATGTTGGAGCCTTCATGTGAGTTTAGTTTCTCCTGAGGAGGAATGTAAACTGATCACAGTTGTTGAGCCACATGGGATACGTTTCCTAAGTGGAAGTCCCCTAGTATTTTCCTGAGGAAGGCATTATGGGTCTGTTCACTTAGTTCCCTTAGTTCATGTAGGATTTCTCAAGTATCCAATGATTCCGGAGCCTTCATGTGAGTTTAGTTTCTCCTGAGGAGGAATGTAAACTGATCACAGTTGTCGAGCCGCATAGGATATGATTCCTGAGTGGTAACCTCCTGGTACTTTCCTGAGGAAGGCACTATGAGTCTGTCTGCTTAGCTCCCTTTCTTTGGTAAGCTTGTTCCGAAGCTTGAAGACTGGGATTGAGTTCTCTGGTGTAGGGTTCTGCTTAGGGTTTTTGCTTAAGGTTTTGATTATAGTTTTGCTCAGGTTTTTGCATAGAGCTTTGTTTAGGGGCTTTGCTCAGGGGTTTGTTTCAGGGTTGTTTAGGGTCTTGCTCAGGGGTAGTTTAAGTTTTGGATAGGAGTTTGTCAAGCTGGTTCGCCTTCTCTTTGTGTTGTTTGAATTGTGTGGTGTTGTGCTGCATTAGACTTAGGGGTTCATCTAGATATTTCTGAGGGAGGTGCATCTTAGAAGTAGGCTTTGTGTGCATGAGAAGTTGAGGTGGTCCTCCTTCTGCTTGTTTGTTATTGAGTGGCTTTGCTTGCTGGTATTTGGTAGAGCTGAGCTCCCTTACCTCTGTGGTTTGCGGCCTTTGCGCCTTGGTTGTTTAGTTGTTGCATTCATGCATATTTCCAGTATTTCTTTACTTTGCAGTTGATCCCTGTTTGCTGTTTAGTTCTGTTGCCATGATCCCTTAGGAGCTCTAACTTCTCCGCTGTGGAGGAGTTACGATAGACATTAGGATGATCAACCAGGCATGATAACAGCAGGTAGATTCCCTTTTTCAGCCATAGTTTTAGGGTGTCTTTTTCCTTTCTCAGCAATAGGAGCATTTGAGTAGCTTGTGTCGTAGTTAGCCGAACTACAACTGCTCTGATTCCTCGTACCAGACGAGGATATGTAGGCATAGGATGCGATATCCTAGAGAGCACACTACCAACTAACTCTTTTGTTCTCTCGCGGCTGTGCGATCGAGACTTTCCCGCTGACGACTAATTGTTACCCTTTTCTCTTGCCCGAGTGCATTTGAGACCAGACCGTAGTTGTAGGTTCCCGAACCTTTCAAGACCAGTTAATCTCTCACTGCTGTGTGAGACCACCCAGATTAGTCGTAGGTAGTCGAACTACGTTTGCTCTGATCTTCCATGCTGTGTAGAAGTACGTAGGCACAAGATGCGATGTCCTGGCGAGCAACCTTCCCCTGTCTAGACGTAGGTAGTCGAACTACGTTGACTCTGACTTTCCCATTGCACGAGGGAGTACCTAGGCCCAGAACACCGTATGTTTTGTCGAGTCCTGTCCTTTCCTTTTCTTTTCAGACTGACCATTAGCGTAGATAGATAAACACACCCTTTTCCTTATAAACACCAAGCGTGGATCCCGTCGAGTACGACGGACGTGAGGGGTGCTAATACCTTCCCCTTGCGTAACCGACTCCCGAATCCAGGTTTTGGTTGCGATGACCATACCTTTTCCCGTGTTTTGCGAGGTTTACTTCGAGCGTTTCCTTTCCCTCCGTTGGGATAAATAACGCACGGTGGCGACTCTCCTGTCACGCCGGCGCCGATTTTCGCAGTAGCGACAACCTGTCACTCTCTGCCTGTAGATTATTCAATAGAGTTGCAAGAACATCCTGTGGTCCAATGGCTTTCGCAATATATCCGAAAGTGTTCACAGTAGCTCTACGAATTCCCTTCTTGTGTGCCTTAAGCATCTCAAGAAGCTCAAAACAAATCCTCATCCATTCCCTGGCAGGTACAAACTCAGCCCCACGATCAGCAATCCTACCCACAAGGTCGATACAGTTCTCCTGGACTTTCTCATGCCTATTCTTCAAGATTGGAGTCAGCCTGGGAAGCAAATCCTTAATAGGCGGAGTCATCTTCGTCATACCAATAACATTAACAATCGACTTGAGAGCACCCAGAATTGAACCAAGAACTTCCGGATACTCTTCTCCAAGATACTCATACAAGACAACACCAAGATGACCCATCAATTGTTCCTCATGGCATTGCTTCATGACAACAGCAATCCTAGAAATGAGGTCTGCTGCTTGCTGCCTCACCTTTGCACTTTTATTGTTTAACCTCCACTTGATGGTACCACAAATCTGAGGAAGATATGGTTTTACTCTTTGCCTAAGTGAATTTACAACTGTGCCGAACCCATTAAGCATCACATTAGCATCATCACTGGTCTGCTCTTGGAAGGCATAAAGAATACCATCAATCAAAAGCTCTTCCAACCGTGGATCTATATCAGATGATCCTAAGTTAGTGACAACTTTCTCAATAGTTTCCATGACCATTCGCCTGTAAGGTTCACTCTCATCTTTAAGATCTTCAACGATTCTTCCAACAATATCAGCAACACCGACCTTGTTTGTTATCTCAACTGTCGTCTCCACAAGTTGCTTATAGTTTATTCTATCCAAAGCCATCCTCCTAACCCAGAAGTTTCTGAAAAACTCAGGGAGGATATCAGTTCTAGTATACTCAGCTTCCACGCCCTCAGTGCTCACACACTGCTTCACCACTTTCAGAACAAATTTCTTCATTTCTTCATCAGGTGACTGAAACTCCCGATATGGAGCAGCAGCTTCAGCAAGAGCGGCGAGAGACAATGCGGTGATCGTCCTTACCTTCTGATTCTCATCACTCAGACCATGTTCGATAATTTCAACGAGAGATCTCAGATGGGGCAACACAGCGCAGCCAAATAAAATGGCAATCTGCTGCACAATCTTAATCCCAGTGTGCCGAGCTTGCCAAGATTTCTTACTCTGACAAACAGCCTTCAAGAATGGCAATAAAGCAGGAATACCAAGAGCAGATGCAACAACACTGAAAGCTCTAGCAGTAGTATTCCTAACATATTCATCAATGTTATCTATGTCGGGCCTCATGGCAGCAATCATAGTGGCCAGGCCAGCAGCTTTACTGAGATTAGATATTATTTCCCTCCCCTCAACACGAGCATAATAGTCTTCATCAATCAAAAGGGGCTCAATAACAACAAGAATCTTATGCACGTAAGGGCGAACCAATTCATCCAATTTATAAAGAACTCTATCAATTACCTTAACCAAAAGATGTCTTTCTTGGTCCTCCAAAGTAGGTTGCATAAGCAACGGCAGAATTCGGTTAAACAAAGGTCCAGCGCCAAACTCACGAGCCTTATCAGTTAGCTGCCTCAAAGCTGTTTTCCTTTGTGGGGGCGTACCGTTCTTTACTTTAAGCAGAAGCTTCATAATCTTCCTCTCTTTCTGCTCATCTGGAGTCAATTCCTCTTCATTTTCTTCATTCAACAAAGCCCCAAAATACTGATAATCCTCAGGCTTCATGAAAGGCAAACCACCAGGAGCTTCCTTGGGTACATCAAACTGCTGACCACGATTCTCTTCAGGAATTTGATAAAGCGGAGTCCCCATAGGCGTAGGCGTAGCAAGAAGCTTCCTTGCAGGAGTTCTAATTGGCACATAAGAAGCAGGAGGGTCCAAAACCTTATACCCTTCTTGTGGAAACATAGCATCAAGCTCCTCATCGGTCAAAGGACGATTCCTCTCTTCAATATCTCTCTCCCACCTCAACAAATTATACTGCTCAGGAGTGAACGAACCATGTAAAGCACCCGGAGTAGGAGTAGCCAATTCAACACCACCAACAGGAGTAATACCAGGTGTATAAGCACCAGCAGGAGTAGCACCAGGTAACGGAGTTGCACTTCCCATAGTAGCAGGCGTTTCATCCCACCTTGATCTTTGTCTCTTAGGAGTTGGAGTAGCCATTCCAGGAAACTTAGGAGTTGAATCCCACTTATTCCTCCTCCCCGGAGTAGCATCAATAACTCTCCCCGGTGTTGGAGTTGCATCCCACCGCCCTGGTGTCGTCATCGTCGCATCCGGAGCATCCCAATCCGAAGTCTTAGCCTTCTTAGCACCACCTTCATCCTGAGATTGATCCCACCTGTTTCTCCTCTTCTGCTGCTGACCCTTATGTTTTCTTTTTTTGTAGGTTTTATCAAGATGGAAGAAGTGTGGTTTAGAGCATGTTTTGTATTGTTGCTCCGTTACGATGCTGCAACTGCGACGAGTAGTATTGGTTTGGATCTGGCTAGGGGGATTTGAAAACATGCGATCGAGGTTTTGGTTTTGGTTGTGAGTCTGTGACACCAACAAGGTAATGGTAGCATGGCAAGTTGGATTGGGCAAGATACCTTCTCTATTCTTTTCACAGTTCATTGTTATGCCTTCTAGAATGTAATGGTATTTTGACCATTGTAAAACCAATTTTTACTGCTCATAAAATTCCTCCGAGCCATGTCGTTCTTCATTTTTCTATCTGTGTACTTTTTCTGACCATATGTATTCATTCTTTTTCATGTATTTTGGAGCCAATCATGGACTGTGCGAGAATGGCGAATATAAATTCATGGACCTGACATATTCGGCCAAGAAGATGGTGATCTATGAAACATGATGGAACACGCATTGCCTGAGCATTAGTTAACATTTTATTTGAAGGTATAATCTCTGTTAGAATAGTACCACTTGGAATGTCAAACTGTTTTTTCACGATGATGCCACTACTATATTTTAAGTCACTTGTCAAACCTTGTTTTGCACATTACCGTTTAATTCACTTGTGCTAATCATTCTTTCATGTTCATAATGTGACAATGGATTTCTTGCAGAGCTTGGCAAGCAATCTCAAGATTTTTAATCCAACTCCAAGTGGTGTACAGTAGAAGCCTAAAGGTCATAAAGTGCTGTACTGAAGTCAAAGTCTTGAATAGCCACATTACCGCCATAAATTAGTAAATGGCCTTTGTAAACTTATGTAACAAGAACTAAGGCTATATTTCCTCTTGAAACCCAATCCATGCATAAGGTCTTGTTTGAATTTGTAATGGTGATGAACTCTATGCCAATAGATACCGCTTTTCATAATGAGAATTATAATTTTTGGCTGTAAATAAGGACCACAACATGATGTTGCCACTGTTTCATTTATACATCACAATCTTAATTCTATGTTCTTTGTAATATTGTATATAATTCCATGATATATAACTTATCATTGCTCCAGCTTATTTCTTCTTACGGCTCATGCTACAACCAACCTCAAGATCGTCCTAGTTTGCAATAATTTTGGCATTGTGTGGAGGGTGTACTAGAATCATGGCCTTTAAAACGCGAATTGAAAGGCATTAAACACAACTCGAAACCACTTAACAACTTGATCACTTATATGCTACGTATATTATGAACTTCTTGAATTGAGATTGATCTAACTTTGGATATGTCTACCGCGCTACTTTAGTACCAATCATGAAATATGGTTCAATGCTACTTAAAACCAATTGATTATGTCTTGAAACGAATCAGAATATATTCTAGATTAATTGCATCCAAATTGTAATCCAATTATGACTTGGAAATTTGCAAGCTAAATCTAAGTTTGTCACAAACCAATTTAGAATCCAAATATAGCTTGACACCTGCAATCTATTCGAACACAGCTTAAGGCTAAATCGACCGCGTCTAGAAGTATCATGTGAAGCATCTTTGAACAACTTGCATATCGTAACAAGAAACTTGTAGTGAGGCTTACACAAGCTTTAGAGAAGTTTATAATCAAGTGGAAATAGAGTTTAAATTTCTTGAAAACCAACAATTGTGTGGCGAGATAGATCTAATCATGTACTTTATGGTATTGACCATATCGTGTCTGTCTGATCGTGAGAACGAGGACACACATGAGTTTGGGTGTAAGGGGCTGGAGGCGCGCTCCTCCCACAAGGATTCCACATAAAGGGCTAGATATTATAACCACAATGTGTACACACATGGTCTTTATAAACGAAACTTTAGAGGGTTATGGCTAGAAGTCACAAAACAGTAAAATGTTCATTAAATACCGAAGTAGGACAAATTTGGGGTATGACAGATGCCCCTATCTAATTGCCTTAAACCTGAGCAAATGAATTGTTGTATGACGTTCATTTTAAGGTGAAAGTCAATTAGATACAAGAAGACCCCGAAATTTGTCCGGTAGAGGAGTGAAAAGTACCATGAATGGGTTAATAGGATGAATAAGATAACCTGATATTCTCTGGGTGGTCGAAGCAGTCCCTCATCTAATAAAGTCCTTCGCAATACCAGAGTACTATAAGTGATCCTCTTTGGGTGGTCGAAGCAGTCCCTCATTCGTTAAGGTCCTTCGGTGATACCAAAGTGGTATATCTGAACAAAATTTGAGACTCTTCGGGTGGTCGAAGCAGTACCTTATCCATTAAGGCTCTTCCATGATACCAAAGCAGTATCTCGAACAAAACATGAGATTCTTCGGGCGGTCGAAGCAGTACCTTATCCATTAAGGTTCTTCGATGATACCCAAGCAGTATCTCTGATAAAACATGAGATTCTTCGGGTGATCGAAGCAGTACCTTATCCATTAAGGCTCTTCGATGATACCAAAGCAGTATCTCGAACAAAACATGAGATTCTTCGGTGGTCGAAGCAGTACCTTATCCATTAAGGTTCTTCGATGATACCCAAGCAGTATCTCTAATAAAACATGAGATTCTTCGGGTGATCGAAGCAGTACCTTATCCGTTAAGGCTCTTCGATGATACCAAAGCAGTATCTCGAACAAAACATGAGATTCTTCGGTGGTCGAAGCAGTACCTTATCCATTAAGGTTCTTCGATGATACCCAAGCAGTATCTCTGATAAAACATGAGATTCTTCGGGTGATCGAAGCAGTACCTTATCCGTTAAGGCTCTTCGATGATACCAAAGCAGTATCTCGAACAAAACATGAGATTCTTCGGTGGTCGAAGCAGTACCTTATCCATTAAGGCTCTTCGATGATACCAAAGCAGTATCTCTAATAAAACATGAGATTCTTCGGGTGATCGAAGCAGTGCCTTATCCGTTAAGGCTCTTCGATGATACCAAAGCAGTATCTCGAACAAAACATGAGATTCTTCGGTGGTCGAAGCAGTACCTTATCCATTAAGGCTCTTCGATGATACCAAAGCAGTATCTCTGATAAAACATGAGATTCTTCGGGTGATCGAAGCAGTACCTTATCCGTTAAGGCTCTTCGATGATACCAAAGCAGTATCTCGAACAAAACATGAGATTCTTCGGGTGATCGAAGCAGTACCTTATCCATTAAGGCCCTTCGATGATACCAAAGCAGTATCTCGAGTGATAATTTTGCTGAGGAATAGCTGAGCTAAAATTCCTATTAGAGGAGCAACCTTGTGCAGAGCTCTGCAGGGGAGAAATCTTCAGTAAACTCTTTAAGATAACCTCTGCTTGGGGAGCCAATGGTTGCTGGGGATTATCATCATCAACTGCATGGTTGAAGAGTGACTTGCTGGGGAGTAGAATTCCCTGAACTCTTGGGGTATTAACTCTTTTCAGAGTCATACTGCCAACTTCACCGGAGGACTGACCAAGATGCTTGTGAACTGATCCTGGATCCTGCTATGTTGTTATGTAATGCAATGTTTTATGATGCCCAAACATGCAACTAAGATGTAACTGTTAGGAAGTGCACGCTGTGAATGCCAATGATATGTTAATGCTCGATATGACTATAATATGATGCGATATTGTATATCGTGCTTATGATAATGCAGCGACCAGGTATGCTGGGGATGAAATCCTGTTGGGGACATCACCAGGGACTGAATTCGGTAGTTGCCAAATGGTTTGGACTTTGGTTATTGAGGATGCCAACGAGGGTGGACTTTTAGTGGTTGCCAATGAAGACTGGACTTTTAGGGTAAATTGGAGGTGCCAATTGGAGTGGCTTTTTGTGGTTAGCCAATAAAAGATTGGACTTTCTATGGGGTAGTGAGAGAATTAGACTACTCGACATCCCAAATTTAGATACTCCATGACGACCCGGGGAATTGATTGCCCCAGTTTAGTTCTTGATCTCGATGCTGGGGGGAACCACCTCATACAAACCCTTTAGAACGACAAGGCTTTTTATGATGACAAGCCGGGGCAGCTGACGACTAATTCAAAGCTTCTACCTGTTGATATGTTTCTTGGAGACCATCTATTTTCCCCAATATTTTCAAACGTCAAAACAAGTTTTATACCTTGTCAAAAAGTCATATTTTTATTTTTTTAGCTGAAGTTTCGAACACAAATTATCAAAAATAAAATTAATTTGCAAACAATCAGATAAAGTAAAAGAGTGAGCACAATTTAATGAGAAATTTCTCTTTATATTGATTTGACCCTTGAATGGGTAGATATACAAAGATGTAATCCCTCAATGAGGTGATTACAGTGCAAGAAAAAAAACATAATGGCAAAAATTAGAGTTCCTTTGAGTTTTGACACTGCTATAGTCCCTATGGCTTTGGAAGTCTTCAACACCTTGCTTCGTAGAAAGATGGTCGGATCAATTATGTCTCTTGATTATGTACTAGGGTCGAGCGATCATGCATAATGGATACTTTGCCTTGGAATTTTGCCCCTAACTTTTGCCTGGATCACCCTTTTGGGTTTTCAATCCACCGGGACGCCCTTTTTTGCCTGAGCCGCCCTTTCAGGTTTTCAACTCAGCGGGCCTATTCTTATTTTATCCCTAATTTTTGCCTAAACCGCCCTTTCGGGTTTTCGGTTCACCGGGATAGCCAATTTTGCCTAAGTCGCCCTTTCGGGTTTTCGACTTAGCGGCTTTATTATTCCATTTTTTAGGCAAAGTATCGTTTGACCAAATCTGCATTCACTGGATAAGGTAAATCCTCCCCATTCATGGTTGCGAGCTTTAAGGCACCACCAGAGAATGCCTCTGTTACCACATATGGGCCTTCATAATTCGGCGTCCATTTGCCCATAGATTCATTATACATAGCCATGATCCTCTTGAGTACTAAGTCTCCTTGCGCGAATGTCCTGGGATGTACTTTTTTGTCGAAGGCTCTCTTCATTCTTCTCTGGTAAAGCTGGCCGTGGCATATGGCTGCCAAGCGCTTTTCCTCAATGAGATTAAGTTCTTCAAACCTCGTTTTTACCCATTCGGCTTCGTCAAGTTGAGCTTCCATTAAAACCCTCAGAGATGGGATTTCGACCTCTATTGGGAGAACCGCCTCCATGCCATAAACCAACGAATAGGGAGTTGCCCCTGTTGAAGTTCGTACAGAAGTACGGTAGCCGTGTAATGCAAAGGGTAACATCTCGTGCCAATCTTTGTATGTGACTACCATCTTCTGAATGATTTTCTTGATATTTTTATTGGCTGATTCTACGGCTCCATTCATTTTGGGTCTATATGGTGTTGAGTTATGGTGTTCTATTTTAAAACTGGCGCACAACTCGTCCATCATTTTGTTGTTGAGATTCGACCCATTGTCAGTGATGATGCGATTGGGCACTCCATATCTGCATATGATGTTGTGTTTCAAGAAGCGGGCGACTACTTGCTTAGTAATGTTGGTATACGAAGCAGCTTCAACCCACTTGGTGAAATAGTCTATAGCCACCAGTATGAAGCGGTGTCCGTTTGAAGCTTTTGGTTCAATCATCCCAATCATGTCTATTCCCCACATGGAGAAAGGCCATGGTGAGGTTAAGACGTTCAATGGAGTGGTGGGTACATGAATCTTATCAGAGTATATTTGGCACTTGTGACAAGTTCGGGCATGATGGTAACAATCTGCTTCCATGGTAAGCCAATAATAGCCCGCCCTCAATATTTTCTTTACCATGGTATGTCCATTCGCATGAGTTCCAAAGCAGCCCTCATGAATGTCCTTTAGAATCTGTTCAGCTTCATGTTTCTCCACACATCTAAGCAAAACAGTGTCATGGTTGCGCTTGTACAATACATTTCCGTTGAGGAAGAATTTGGATGCCAATCTTCGTAAAGTTCTTTTGTCGATACCCAGGGCTCCTTCAGGATATTCGTGCTTTTCAAGATATCGCTTTATATCATAAAACCACGACTTTTCATCTGCGTCTTTATCAGCAGTCAAACAATGTGTGGGCTCTTCAAAGCGGCGCAAATCAATAGATGGTCTATGATTTGGCCATATCAACTTGTACATGGATGCCAGAGTTGCCAAAGCGTCAGCCATTTGATTCTCTTCTCGAGGTATGTGAGCAAAAGTGATATCATCGAATCGAGGAAGCAATTTTGCCACATAATCCCGGTATGGAATTAAGTTTTCATGCTTGGTATCCCAATCTTCTCTTATCTGGTAAATTACTAGAGCAGAATCCCCAAACACATCGAGAGTTTTGATTCTCAAGTCAATGGCTTCTTCTAGCCCTAGTATACATGCATCGTACTCTGCTATATTGTTAGTGCACGGGAAGCAGAGTTTGGCCGTAAACGGCAAGTGAAAATTTTTGGGAGATGTAATCACTGCCCCAATTCCGTGCCCATAAGAGTTAGAAGCACCATCGAACATAAGAGTCCATCTCTCCCCTGGTTCTGGCCCTTCATCTTGCCCTGGCTCTTCATAATCTATTGCGATCATGATATCCTCATCTGGAAAGTCAAATCTCAAAGGTTGGTATTCTTCCACCGGCTGATGGGCCAAATGATCTGCTAACACGCTGCCCTTTATAGCTTTCTGAGTGGTGTATTAGATGTCGTATTCAGATAGAAGCATTTGCCATCGGGCTATCCTACCGGTGAGAGCAGGTTTCTCGAAGATGTATTTGATTGGATCCATCTTGGAGATTAAGTATGTGGTGTGCGTCAGCATATATTGTCTGAGTCGTCTAGCAGCCCATGCAAGTGCACAACAAGTCTTCTCAAGCAAAGAGTATCTAGTCTCACAGTCGTTAAACTTTTTGCTGAAATAGTATATAGCATGTTCTTTCTTGCACGTATCATCTTGTTGTCCTAATACGCAACCCATGGACTCTTCTAGCACAGTTAAGTACATAATGAGCGGCCTTCCAGGAACTGGTGGTATCAAGATCGGTGGTTCTTGCAAATATTCTTTGATTGCATCAAATGCCCCTTGGCACTCATCATTCCACACAACCGGCTGATCTTTCCAGAGTAATTTTAAAATTGGCTTGCAAGTGGCTGTGAGATGTGAAATAAATCTTGCGATATAATTCAACCTTCCTAGAAATCCACGAACCTCCTTTTCGGTCTTTGGCGCAGGCATGTCCTGAATCGCCCTTACTTTATCAGGATCCACCTCAATCCCTTTCTGGCTTACGATAAAACCCAACAACTTTCCAGACCGCACCCCGAATGTACATTTGTTGGGATTAAGTCTCAACTTGAACTTCCTCAGCCTGGCGAACAACTTTTCCAGATTACCCACATGCTCCTCTTCAGTCTGGGACTTAGCAATCATGTCATCAACGTACACTTCGATCTCTTTGTGAATCATATCATGAAAGAGTGTTACCATTTCACGTTGGTATGTTGCCCCAGCATTCTTTAACCCAAATGGTATTACCTTGTAACAGAATGTACCCCATGGTGTAATGAACGTGGTTTTTTCCATGTCATCTGGATCCATCTTAATTTGATTGTAACCAGAGAATCCATCCATGAAGGAAAAAATAGAGAACTGTGCCGTATTATCTACCAACACATCAATGTGAGGCAATGGAAAATCGTCTTTAGGACTTGCTCTGTTTAAGTCGCGGTAATCCACAAACATACGGACCTTTCCATCTTTTTTCGGTACGGGAACAATATTTGCAACCCATTGTGGGTATTTGGCCACTGCTAAGAACCCTGCATCGAATTGTTTTTGGACCTCATCACGGATTTTCAGAGCCATATCAGGGCGAGTTCTTCTCAACTTCTGCTTGACGGCATGACACCCTTCTTTGAGTGGTAGTTTGTGTACAACAATGTTCGTATCTAGACCAGGCATGTCCTGGTACGACCATGCGAATACATCAACATATTCTTTGAGGAGCCCTACCAGCTTTACCTTGACAACTTCTTGAAGAGACGCTCCAACCTTTATCTCCCTTTTATTTTCTTCTGAACCTAGGTTGATAACCTCGACATCCTCTTTATGCGGCATAATGACCTTCTCTTCTTGCTGCAGCAACCTAGCCAATTCGTTGGGGAGCTCATTCTCGTCTTCCTCATCCGCTCGGTATATTGGACAGTCAAAATCGTAAAGGCCTATAGCAGTGTCGATATCAAGGACCTCGGTAGTGTCTCTGCATGTTTATGATTTATGCAGCTTATTTAGGAAAGTGAGTGCGCGAAAGAAATGCCATTAATTATGAAAAAATAGAAAAGAAAATGAGCAAGAATTGAATGCAAATCAAAATTTATTCATGTTAAACATGTTTCAAAACATCAGGGGGCCCGATACAAAGCTCCACTACGCCTTGGGCAGAGCGCAGGGTTTTTGAAAATTAATTAAAACTTTACTTTTGAGGAGGGAAAAACTGGGGTATTTCGATGGTCTTCCAATTCTTCAATTCTTCATCAGGCTCGGCCTGTCGGATCCAGCTTGCGGAGGCTTCTTTGTCATCAATTCCATCTTCAATTACCATGGCGGAGGTATGGTCGAAGATATGCCCAGCGCTCTTGAAAGCTTCTGCCACAGGAGGAATCTGCTTCTTGCCATATGCAATTGTCACAGTGTTGGATGAAGGATGGTATCCTAGCCCAAATTTGTCGAACTTTTCAGCCACTTCCACCATTTTGCCCCAGCCTTGGGCGTTCCCTTTGTCTACAACCATCTTAGCTTCTTCATAAGAGGCCATTGCTGATCTTGAACTCTGACCCTCTGAAATTCGTTGCACCGCTAATGTATTCACCATTTCAAAAGATTGAAAAGGCGTTTCCACCATTTCCCCTTCAACTTCAATGTACCTGAAGGATGTTAAGTGGCTAACCAAGATATCCTCCTCTCCTCCAATCTGAACTACCTTGTCATTACTGACAAATTTTAGCTTCTGGTGAAGGGTAGAGGTAACAGCTCCTGCATAATGAATCCAAGGTCTTCCTAATAGACAGCTGTACCCTGGATAAATATCCATTACTTGGAAAGTGATAGTGAAGACAGTTGGCCCGATTTTTATTAGCAAGTCCACATCGCCAATCACAGCACGCCTGGAACCATCAAAAGCTTTGACCACCAGAGCACTTGGCTTCATGCTAACTCCTCTTACTGGCATTCTCTCCAGGGTGACCTTGGGAAGCACATTCAAAGAAGAACCTGTATCCACTAAGACTCGGGATATCAATGTGTCTTGGCACTTGATAGAAATGTGGAGAGCTTTATTGTGGTTTCTCTTCTCTACAGTCAAGTTATCATCATTAAACCCAAGAAAGTTTCCGGTTGTTACGCTAGCTATCACATCATCGAACTGGGCTACGGTGATGTCTTTAGCAATATGCGCAGCGCTCAACACCTTCATCAAAGATAACCTGTGGGCCTCTGAATTAAGTAACAACAAGAGCATGGAAATTCTGGCAGGAGTCTGGTTTAGTTGATCAATCACTTTGTAATCACTTTTTCTGATGATCTTCAAAAACTCCTCAGCTTCCTTTGGTGTTACTGCTGCTTTTGGTGATGACACCTCGACAGGTGGCTCAACACTTGGTGGTTCAATTGTAGCTTTCTCTTTATTTCTAGCTGGCACTTCCACTGGTTTGGCGGCAAATAAACGACCGCTTTGGGTCATTCCACTAGGCCCCACAACTGCATCGCATTTGGCAGCGTCATACTCAATCACTAGTCTCTCTGGCCTCTGTTTAAAAACTTTGGGCTCAGATTCATTGACAGAATATTCTATTACCACCGGAGCTGGTTGCGCTGCTCTTTGTCTATTGACATCATCTTCATCATACTGCATAACTACGGGTGCTGGTCGGGCGGGCCTCTGTTGAAAGGCTTCCAAAGGATCATACTGTAGGACTACTGGTGCTGGTCGAAGTCGCCTTGTCGGATAAGCACTTGTTTCATCATACTGAATATCAATAGCAGACACGTTCGAATCTCTTTGTTCTATTTGTATTATCCCATGCTCTAAGAACCTTTGCAGATGTTTCTTTACCACTTCGTCAGTCAAATTCTCCCCTTCTTTTTGGGGAATCATCCCACTTTTCTTCAATTGTTCTCCAATAATGGCCATCGGAGTACGGAAATCTTCAACATTCGTAATTAGCCTCAAACCACTATTTTCTTCTACAACATTGACAGAAGGAACTCCATGTTTATGCAACGGATCCTTCGTAATGTTGGCACCTCTAGGTGTAAAAGTGAGATCTTTGGACTCTATCAAGTCTTGCACCCTGTTTTGAAATGCATAGCAGTTGTCTATGGAGTGTCCAGGGGCTCCCTTATGAAACTCGCAATGGGCATTCGCATCGTACCCAGGGGGGTATGGAAAGGTTGCTGGATGTAAATCTCGCAACGATAAGTGTCCACTCTGATTTAGCTGAGCAAAGATCTGCCCATATGACATTGGCAGTGGGTCAAGTTGTCTTCTTGGCTGCCTCGGCCTTTGTTGTCTTTGAGTCGGGGCATTCTGATATTGCGGTGGAGGAACTCTCTGATAATTCTGTTGTTGATTCTGCTGTTGAGTTGGTTGTTGATAAGGAGCATGGGCTACTGCAGCTACCTGTGGATATTGGATGTTCACTAGAGCTCTATCTCCTCGTCCTCTCATCACGGCGTTAGTTTCATCCTCCCTTTTCTTCACAAAAGGCTTCCTTTCTCCATTCATCGGGACCGCGACCTTGTTCTTTTTCAAAGTGCTCTCGATTCTTTCACCTACTGACACCACTTCAGCAAAGTTAGGGAAACTGGACCCAAGCATGCGGTCCAGGTACTGCGGTTGTAGAGTTCCCATAAACATGTCAGTCAACTCCTTAGTCAGCAATGGTGGTTGAACACGGGCAGCCAACTCTCTCCACCTTTGGGCATATTCTTTAAATGACTCGTTGTTACGTTGAGTCATATCTTGCATCTGCGTGCGATTCGGTGCCAAATCAGTATTATACTGATAATGTTGTGAAAACGCATCTGCTAGATCTCTCCACGTGCTGATTTGTCCTTTTTCTAACTGCATATACCATTCCAACGATGCCCCACTGAGGCTATCTTGGAAGTAGTGTATTAAGATCAAGTCGTTACCAATGTGAGCCGCCATCTTGCGACAGTACGCTCTGAGATGGGTTTTGGGGCAGCTGACCCCCTTGTACTTCTCAAAGTCTGGGACTTTGAATTTCTTCGGTATCACCAATCCTGGTACTAGGCACATGTCAACAGCATCCAACCCTGGAGTCTTCTTGATTTCCAATGACTTGATTTTCTCTTCAACAGTTCGTAGTCTATCTGCAGCTAAGTCATTAGTAGCCCCCACATTGTGTTGAGGAGGAGGTGGTGGAGGTTGGTAGAAAGCATCATATTGTTCGTCCATGTTTGCTTCAGAACCCTGACGCGCGGATATGGAACGGTCAACAAGGTCAACGTGGGGTGTTTTAACAATCCCCAAAGTTCCTATGTTGTCAGCCGCCTTCCTGGCATCAGCAAAAGTCTCAGCATTGTTCTCTTTTTGGGCTAGCGTCAGCATTGTCTCCAGCAGCTGGTCCATCTTCATCTTGAGAGCGTCGATGTCACCTCTCATAGTGTTCTGAGTCTCTTCCATCTGTTCAAGCGTCATTTGAAAGTTGCGCCTGGTCTCGTAGCGATGTCGAATAGTCAGCTTTCAAAGTCTGAAGGTAGAAGGGAAAAGTCCAATGAGTTGTACTGTCGGGTGAAGATGCAAAGATGCTCATGTTTATGCTTATGATTATGATTTTTATTATTATATATATTTTTTAGGGAAGCATTTATACCAACGGTTATTTATTAATCATTCAAACAGCACAAGAACAAATAATCAAAAAAAACTACTCCTCATTCATTTAAACTTGTTCCAACATAAACAGAGTACAGTCCATCCAGGAATATATAAAGTTTGCGCAAAATAACAGAAAAACAAAGAAAACTTCAAGCTTCATTTCTTCTTGCTTCACGCTCCTTGAGCTCCTCCTTGAATCTTGCCAACATTTCTTTGCACACATATATGAACTCATAAATAGCCGGAGCGGTAGAATCATCTATGGCTTCCATAGCATCACGATGTTTCCATATCAGATTTTGGGCCAGCCAGTTACAAAATTCCACCAACCCATTTAGCTTGTTGCGGTATGCATCTCGGTTATCCTTCAAGATGTGAATGGATTGCTCATATGCTGCAACATCATGAGCCAACTGGTCTCTTGCAGCAGACCAAATTGCTTGATCTTCCTTAATAGCTCCTATCTGATTCTCTTGATACTTAACAAACTTCTTGAGCTCATCCAGATCAATACACATCTTACACCAGTCTTCTGGCTTAACCCAAGATGAGTTTAGGGCTTCTTCCTTGAGTTGACGTTCTCTATCTGTGTCAGCTCTTGACTGACGTAGTGCAGCATCAAGTGTCTTGATTTCCGCTCCTAATGTTTCTCTGATCTCCTTATTCTGTTTAGTGGCTAGAAGGTACCACTGTTCATTCTCTCGCCATTTTCTATGAGCGTAGTCCAGTTGCTCTTTGAGGGATTCTAAGCAACTGTCAGCCTGGTTAATACATGCTTTGGTCCTTTTCCTTTTACCCTTTTCTTCATTAATCTTGCTTCCCATTTCTTCAATTCGCTTATCCTTTCTCTCGATCTCATACCTCATGTGATTCCTTTCATTAGTCACATTTTGAAGCTTGACTTGTAAATCTTCATTTTCTTTCCCTAGCTGGGCTATCTTGATTCTCATCTCTTCCACTTCTTCGACTGATACAGGTACCGGTTGCGGGGTGATGGGTTTAGGAGGTGCCTCAATAGAAAAGGGGAGCTTAACTATTTTGACCCTTTCTAGAACCCACTGCCGAAAAGGCATCCTGGTCACACCATCCTTTCTTCTCAAATCTGATCCTCTAGTATGAACTTTCTGCCAAGATCGTACAATCTGACAGAGAAGTGAGGGATCTTTGGCACCTCTCTCATGGAGGATCATTTCTTCTAGTTCTTTGTCTTCAGGTTTCCCTAACATTGGGTACTCAAATTGTCGTATAGCTAGTATAGGGTTATAGCTTATACAACCTTTTGATCCGATCAACGGTACGTTGCCAAAACTACCACAGCTCATGATGATTTCACTTACTTCCAACTTGTTCGGGTACTAGGTAATGTTCTTTTCAGAGATAGATGCTAGAAACTGAGCCCATTCCCCACTGTTCAAAGTTGGGACACTGGTGTGACGTTTGAGTATGTGAGAAGTGAGCCATTTGTAGAGAATAGGGAGACAAAATGTCAATACTGAACCCTTTTTTTCATGGCGAAGGTGTAAAGTGTAAAAAACATCAGCCAGGAGAGGGTGTGCCGGGCTTTGATCCTTCTTCCAAACGGCCCAAAATACGCTGACAGCTGCAGAATCAACGAAATCTTCGAAAGTGGGAAACAATACTAGCCCATAGATGAGGAGAGCCAATACATTCACTAAAGCATACCATTGTTTGTTCTTTAACATCTTGATTGCTTCTTTCTCTAGTACAATGCTTCTAAAACCGAAGAAATCTTCTCTTTTCTTCCAACCAGCTTTGGCTATTGAAATCGATATTTTGAGAGCATCGGCCAATTCTTCCACTTCTGGAGTCTGCCCTATCATAGTATAAGGTGCCCTACCCTTGACCGGGAAACCTAGGAACCCCTCAAACTCTTCGATAGCAGGTGTTAAGTAGAAATCTTGAAATAAGAAGCTTCTCATTTGCGGATCATAAAATTGTGCTAACGCCGTAATAGCAGGGACCTGTACTTTAATCATTAGCAGATCAGTCACCTGGCCAAACCTTCCTATCAGAGTCTTCTTGAAGATGGTAGGCATTTCTTTCAAACAATTCATGATCACACCAACATCAGGTTTGAGTGCCTTAAGCTGAATAGTCTTTCTCTTTTCTGAACTTGCGGCCATTTTGTGAATGTATTTCAACCTGTCAATATAAATGCTTCCCTGAAAATAAAAATGAATGTGAGTTATGATGCATATGTAAATGTTTATGAATGCAACAGTGCGGGATCCTGGCTATCACAAGTATCTCCCACCCTCCTAATAGGTATAAAGATAGTTTTAAATTCTTTACCCAAAATGACCCACTCACGGGATAGTTTCTACATGGACGGACGGGGTTCTCAAGGTCATAGATACCAATGATACCATCGTCATGCAACAGGCGAGCTGTATTATGACGGTAATACCAAAAGATCTCTCTCGAGAGGAGTCTTCATGTCAGGCTCACGAGAAGCGAGTCCTCGGGGACCAACACTACACGACTACCAATATAGAAACTGGTTCTAAGAGCGGTTCCCAGAGTCATGGACCCTTCATGAATCAAATCGTGCAACAGGCTAGCCGTGTTACGATAAGATCTACGAAAAGGTCTATTCTGGAGGAGCTTTCATGCTAGGCACACAAGGAGCGAGTCCCTGGGGACTAACACTAATCACTACCAATTCTAAGCTATGTTTTCTCTCTTCTTTTTCCAAAGCTCAGGTGTAGAGCTTTACTTGTGATACTTTCCCAGAATCCAACAAGCAAATATAATATATTACCCATAATAGCGGGAAAGAAGTAATAAACAAACAAACAGGAGAATATAAGCACAAAGAAAAAACAATAAGCACACAGAAATCGGTTAAGAAAAAGTCGACACTCTCAAATCGAGTCAAGTTAGGCTTGACTCTCTCTTGCATAGGGCGATGCATAATCCCCAGCAGAGTCGCCATCTGTCGTACCTCGAAAAATACGATCCTCGCGATGGCCGCGGAAAATACTGTTCGAAACAGAGTCGCCACCGAACTTTATTCATTCCAAGAACGGAATAGGAAAATATCGATAAAACCTTTAAGAGGGATAAGAATATGGTCGTCGCAACCAATATTCTAGGTTCGGGAGTCGGTTACATGAGGGGAAGGTATTAGCACCCCTCATGTCCGTTGTACTCAACGAGAACCTCTTGATCGATTCGAGAGTAAAGTTAACTATGCTTATTTGTTTTCTTCTAAGGTTTCTCCTATGGGGGGAATGGATGGTTATAGGATAGGTTGCTCGCCAAGGATTGGGGCCCTTGTGCCTACGTATCTTCACTTGTAAGAACTGGAAAATCATAGCATTCGTAGTTCGGGGACTACGGGAAAAAGAGGGGATTGTGCTCGCCAAGATCATCGCAATCTTGTGCCTACGTATCATACATTCAGAAGAGAATGAAGAATCAGAGTAGCCGTAGTTCGGCTAACTACGGTAAAAAGGCTTGAAATTGAACGAGTGTTTAGGTCGCATTCTAACTGCTAAACGTTGGCTTGTCTGCTCGCTAGGGGAGGCTGAAGCACTAGTTTGTTATGCGCGGAAGAAGGGACTAAACAATGTTCTTGGTAAAAGGTATTTAGGTTGGAGATCGCACGAGGGCGAGGAATTTAGTGTTTATCGTATTGAATGTTTTGGTTAGAGGATATATTTAAATAGGTTTTAAGGTTTCAATTGCGTGGGGGCAAGAAATAGGAATTTGGTTAGGTAATCTGATGGAGAATGACGACTATTTGATAGACGAGCCGTCAGCCTCGCAATTAATTAATCGGGGCATTATTGGAATGCTAGGTTCCAATGACACCTTTTCATTCGAAAGATTCTACGAAATATGTGTTTGAGAAAGTTTCAATCGCACGGGGGCGAGAAAATAGAGTAGGGTTGAATATTTTAAGGGAGAATGACGACTACTCGATAAACGAGACGCCAGTCTCGCAATCGATTAATCGGGATATCATTGGAATGCTAGATCCCAATGATACCTTTTTCATTCAATTAATTGTGAAATTGTATTTGAATGGACAATAACAATATTGGTCCAAGTAGTTAGGGCACGTGTTTTATAAACGAAAGGTTGAGCGAGCCACAACCTAAAGCGTATGCCCTAAGAGTGGTTACTCAAGAATTCAAGGAGTGCGAGACTCCAAGAACTCAGTTCTTTCGCAATTTAATTAAGAAAATGGTTTGAATTTGACGTATGGTTTAGAGACATACTAGGGTTTAGACTCGACCGCGCGAAGGTGAGGAACGAGATTAGACGGGTTAAAAACTTTGGGAGGAATGACGACTACTCGATAAACGAGACGTCGGCCTCATAATCAATTAGTCGGGATATCGTTGGAACGCTAGATCCCAACGACAATATTTTTCATCCCATTAATTATAAAATAGTGTTTGCTGGACAATGAATACTTGCGCAAATAATTATGGAAATATTTTAGAAACAAAAGTTCGAATGATATACTGTTCGAGGTGTACACCTTGATAGTAATTATTCTCGAATTCATGGAATGCGCGACTCCAAGAACTCGACACTTTCGTAATTTAATTATGAAAATATTTTGAAAATATTAGTGTGTAGATTAGAATAGGGTGAGCATACCGCTTGAATTAGGGTTTGCGAATTTTGAAAGGTTTAAACGAGGTTAGGCATTTTAGGGATGAAAGACGAAGCGACCACAACTCGAAGTCTGCACCTCGAGAGTGGTCGCTTAAGGATTCAAGGAGTGCTAGACTCCAAAAATCCAACACTTCCATTATTTAAATAAGAAAGGTCTTAAAAAGAATTATTTATGATTTTTTTAATTAATATAAAAAAAAATGTTTTTCTTAACAACCCTTTTTTTTAAAAAAAGAAATTTAAATTGGGTTAAGTAAAATGTTTTGATTCTTTTACATACTTAAATTGCCCAATTAATATATGATTAAATATTAATTAGCAATTATGTAAGAAAATAATAGTTAATAATTATGTAAGAAAATAATAGTTAGTCTGTAGATAAAAAAAAAGTAATTACCCTAAATTAATTAACTAAAGTTAACACGGCTAAAAGAAAACAAAATACTGAAGTCCTAATCACCCCTAAATTTGCACAAGGCAAAAATTAAGATGGGCCAGGCTTGGCCCCAACCCGAAATCAGCTTCAGCGGGTCAACACCTTCAACCGGCGAGGAATCACCCTCTCCTCTTCATTTGTTTCTCGCGTTAACCCCCTTTCCCTTTCCGACCATACCCCAGCCTAAACCACGAACCCCAGATTCATAGCATTTCATCGAAACCACAAACGGCGTTGAATCATTCATCAAGACAAACAAGGTATCGGAGCACACATCAGCGAACGAGACTTCAAACTAAATCCCCTCAAAATCAGAAACCCCTTACCCCTAAACCCCTAAAGACGCTAGCAAAATCGTGAATCAGCTATTCTAATGGCATTAGATCGACAATCAACTCCAAGAATGTTTATATAATATGCAACAAAACATGGCGGTGTAACAGCGATGCATCGAAATGGCGTAAGGACATCAATCAACGAGAATCAGATAGAAGCGAGGAATATCTTACCAACCTAGTCGCTTCGACGACAACGGTGAGTAATTTCCTAGCTCCTTCGAGACCCTGTTCCTCTTTTTCTCCCTTCGAGAGCTTGCGTGACTTGGTCCAGCTCAGAGTAAACTCAAATTCTTATATTGAACTTGTGTTACTCTTAGGGATTTTTTGAGCTTTTATGAATAATGAACTAGGATTGATTTCAACAGAGTTGTGTTCTTGTTTTTTTTGTTGCTTTGCTTAGCTCTCTCCCAGATGAACAATAAGCTCTCTTTTTACATCAGTGAAATTAGGGTTAGGGTTCTCTCTTTCAAAGACCTCTGGGTGAAAAAGAGGCATGATTTCAGAATGCCTTTTGGTCATTCTTTGCTTGCTAGCTCTTTTCTGGGAACATTTGTCTTACTCATATTTTACTGTGAAAAGATGCTATTTTACCAAGGATTTTGAATTTTTACTGTGTGAAAAGAACCTAATTGTTAACTTTTGCTTTGTAACAGGTTCTGCCTCTTTCTAATGTGCAATGAATGACTTAGAGTCATATTTTCCTGAACTTTGGTTTCCTGAGAAGATCGTCTCGACATTTGGAGGATTTGTTGTTGCAAAAACGAAGGTTGATCACAATGTTGGGGCTCCATTTTAACTGGTGCCAGGGATCTCATTGTTTGAATTTGTCGTTGTTCCAATTCCATAGGGCTTGCCTTGCGTTTATTAAGTGGAGAAGTAAGAACACTTGCACTGGTTTTCCAGACAGTATGAGGGGTAGGAGATGGAAATGCTGGGAACATCTTTAGTGGAACGTATATACATTGACCACATTGGGTCTCAGTGCTTCTAACCCCTGAATAGCACCATAATGTTGTGTTATTGCCTTCTTTGTATCCAAGAATGCATTCAGCAACGTTTTTTGTTAAAGCTCTTCCAATTGGAATCGGTTGCAGCACATATTGATGCTAGTATAATACCCGCCGCTACTAACTGCTCATCCGTAGCTTCTTTAGAACATATGTCTACGCCATCCAGAAAACTATCATTTCTCAAATCACTATCAGATGGGGTCTCAGTAGGTACAACATCTTTTAATATAACTTTTCCTTCTATAAGAAAATATTCAATGAGGCGGAGCAGCTCCAGCAACGAATTTTTCCAACAGCCAGATTCTAGTGTCTGCATCAGCCAGAACTCTACAGATGTGTTCAGCATAAGAATTCAAGCAAAGGATTAAGTTGCCACCACTGAATTTCATTGCAGTCATGGTAAAGTTAAACAGCAAAAGTGTCAACAACACGGAAAGCTTCTCATTTTGTAAGGAAATTTCTTCCATTTCAACTGCAGTCAGAATGCTAGCAACTTCCCATCCTGTTTGAGTACCCAAACTGCATCATGCTATACAATTTCTTGTAGCCAGAAGTGTCCTAGATATGCTACTGCTATCATCCCTATCTGATACTATGAGACCAAATTTAAAAAGTTGATTGTGTAAAGATCCAGTTCCAGTCTCTGCCAGAAATGTATCCTTTAAATTTTCCAAAGAATGAGTGTCCTGTAATTTTGCATCAGTTGGTATAGCCTGCTTTGACTTGTCTCTATTACAAGGAACTGTAAATGCATTAAATTTTTGCATGTTGGAATTCATCTCAACATCAATGACATCACATCTAGTCGAAGGTGACAAATCTCTTTGATCCAAGAAATCTGTATGAAGAACTTTGTCCTGAAAAGGCTCCATATTATTTAAAGCAACTGTTTCAGTCTCGACAAAAGATAGTGGTGACAAGGGTGCATTCATGGCTCTTCTATAGCATTCCTCATCTACGACATTCTCTAAATCTAACAATTTCATAACATTTCCACTATATATTTCATCCAATATCCTCTCCCTGCATGCCTGAGTGGTTTGAGTATATAATGCAGGACAGGTTGTTTGTCTGAAGCCATATGCATCCTCATAGAGACCAGCTTTTGGGTCTTCTGTTTTCTTTTTCTCATCCACAGGTGTATGTTCTGTTTCCCTATGAGATTTCTTTCTCTTCTTGTGAGGCCTGTCACTCTCTGCCTGTAGATTATTCAATAGAGTTGCAAGAACATCCTGTGGTCCGATTGCTTTTGCAATATATCCGAAAGTGTTCACAGTAGCTCTACGAATTCCCTTCTTGTGTGCCTTAAGCATCTCAAGAAGCTCAAAACAAATCCTCATCCATTCCCTGGCAGGTACAAACTCAGCCCCACGATCAGCAATCCTACCCACAAGGTCGATACAGTTCTCCTGGACTTTCTCATGCCTATTCTTCAAGATTGGAGTCAGCCTGGGAAGCAAATCCTTAATAGGCGGAGTCATCTTCGTCATACCAATAACATTAACAATCGACTTGAGAGAACCCAGAATTGAACCAAGAACTTCCGGATACTCTTCTCCAAGATACTCATACACGACAACACCAAGATGACCCATCAATTGTTCCTCATGGCATTGCTTCATGACAACAACAATCCTAGAAATGAGGTCTGCTGCTTGCTGCCTCACCTTTGCACTTTTATTGTTTAACCTCCACTTGATGGTACCACAAATCTGAGGAAGATATGGTTTTACTCTTTGCCCAAGTGAATTTACAATTGCGCCGAACCCATTAAGCATCACATTAGCATCATCACTGGTCTGCTCTTGGAAGGCATAAAGAATACCATCAATCAAAAGCTCTTCCAACCGTGGATCTATATCAGATGATCCTAAGTTAGTGACAACTTTCTCAATAGTTTCCATGACCATTCGCCTGTAAGGTTCACTCTCATCTTTAAGATCTTCAACGATTCTTCCAACAATATCAGCAACACCGACCTTGTTTGCTATTTCAACTGTCGTCTCCACAAGTTGCTTGTAGTTTCTTCTATCCAAAGCCATCCTCTTAACCCATAAGTTTCTGAAAAACTCAGGGAGGATATCAGTTCTAATATACTCAGCTTCCACGCCCTCAGTGCTCACACACTGCTTTACCACTTTCAGAACAAATTTCTTCATTTCTTCATCAGGTGACTGAAACTCCCGAATCAGAATAAGCATGACTTCCTTAGTATAATAGCTGGCATATAAGGCTTCCATCAATGGAATGATAAACCCAATTGCCTTCAAAAACGCAGCCAGCACCTTACCACGGTGTTGCCTTATACCCTTCCACAGAGGCTTCAACACCGAGTCAAAACTTTCAATACCATATGGAGCAGCAGCTTCAGCAAGAGCGGCGAGAGACAGTGCGGTGATCGTCCTTACCTTCTGATTCTCATCACTCAGACCATGTTCGATAATTTCAACGAGAGATCTCAGATGGGGCAACACAGCGCAGCCAATTAAAATGGCAATCTGCTGCACAATCTTAATCCCAGTGTGCCGAGCTTGCCAAGATTTCTTACTCTGACAAACAGCCTTCAAGAATGGCAATAAAGCAGGAATACCAAGAGAAGATGCAACAACACTGAAAGCTCTAGCAGTAGTATTCCTAACATATTCATCAATGTTATCTATGTCGGGCCTCATGGCAGCAATCATAGTGGCCAGGCCAGCAGCTTTACTGAGATTAGATATTATTTCCCTCCCCTCAACACGAGCATAATAGTCTTCATCAATCAAAAAGGGATCAATAACAACAAGAATCTTATGCACGTAAGGGCGAACCAATTCATCCAATTTATAAAGAACTCTATCAATTACCTTAACCAAAAGATGTCTTTCTTGGTCCTCCAAAGTAGGTTGCATAAGCAACGGCAGAATTCGGATAAACAAAGGTCCAGCGCCAAACTCACGAGCCTTATCAGTTAGCTGCCTCAAAGTTGTTTTCCTTTGTGGGGGCGTACCGTTCTTTACTTTAAGCAGAAGCTTCATAATCTTCCTCTCTTTCTGCTCATCTGGAGTCAATTCCTCTTCATTTTCTTCATTCAACAAAGCCCCAAAATACTGATAATCCTCAGGCTTCATGAAAGGCAAACCACCAGGAGCTTCCTTGGGTACATCAAACTGCTGACCACGATTCTCTTCAGGAATTTGATAAAGCGGAGTCCCCATAGGCGTAGGCGTAGCAAGAAGCTTCCTTGCAGGAGTTCTAATTGGCACATAAGAAGCAGGAGGGTCCAAAACCTTATACCCTTCTTGTGGAAACATAGCATCAAGCTCCTCATCGGTCAAAGGACGATTCCTCTCTTCAATATCTCTCTCCCACCTTAACAAATTATACTGCTCAGGAGTGAACGAACCATGTAAAGCACCCGGAGTAGGAGTAGCCAATTCAACACCACCAACAGGAGTAATACCAGGTGTATAAGCACCAGCAGGAGTAGCACCAGGTAACGGAGTTGCACTTCCCATAGTAGCAGGCGTTTCATCCCACCTTGATCTTTGTCTCTTAGGAGTTGGAGTAGCCATTCCAGGAAACTTAGGAGTTGAATCCCACCTATTCCTCCTCCCCGGAGTAGCATCAATAACTCTCCCCGGTGTTGGAGTTGCATCCCACCGCCCTGGTGTCGTCATCGTCGCATCCGGAGCATCCCAATCCGAAGTCTTAGCCTTCTTAGCACCACCTTCATCCTGAGATTGATCCCACCTGTTTCTCCTCTTCTGCTGCTTACCCTGATGTTTTCTTTTTTTGTAGGTTTTATCAAGATGGAAGAAGTGTGGTTTAGAGCAGGTTTTGTATTGTTGCTCTGTTACGATGCTGCAACTGCGACGAGTAGTATTGGTTTGGATCTGGCTGGGGGGATTTGAAAACATGCAATCGAGGTTTTGGTTTTGGTTGTGAGTCTGTGACACCAACAAGGTAATGGTAGCATGGCAAGTTGGATTGGGCAAGATACCTTCTCTATTCTTTTCACAGTTCATTGTTATGCCTTCTAGAATGTAATGGTATTTTGACCATTGTAAAACCAATTTTTACTGCTCATAAAATTCCTCTGAGCCATGTCGTTCTTCATTTTTCTATCTGTGTACTTTTTCTGACCATATGTATTCATTCTTTTTCATGTATTTTGGAGCCAATCATGGACTGTGCGAGAATGGCGAATGTAAATTCATGGACCTGACATATTCGGCCAAGAAGATGGTGATCTATGAAACATGATGGAACACGCATTGCCTGAGCATTAGTTAACATTTTATTTGAAGGTATAATCTCTGTTAGAATAGTACCACTTGGAATGTCAAACTGTTTTTTCACGATGATGCCACTACTATATTTTAAGTCACTTGTCAAACCTTGTTTTGCACATTACCGTTTAATTCACTTGTGCTAATCATTCTTTCATGTTCATAATGTGACAATGGATTTCTTGCAGAGCTTGGCAAGCAATCTCAAGATTTTTAATCCAACTCCAAGTGGTGTACAGTAGAAGCCAAAAGGTCATAAAGCTGCTGTACTGAAGTCAAAGTCTTGAATAGCCACATTACCGCCATAAATTAGTAAATGGCCTTTGTAAACTTATGTAACAAGAACTAAGGCTATATTTCCTCTTGAAACCCAATCCATGCATAAGGTCATGTTTGAATTTATAATGGTGATGAACTCTATGCCAATAGATACCGCTTTTCATAATGAGAATTATAATTTTTGGCTGTAAATAAGGACCACAACATGATGTTGCCACTGTTTCATTTATACATCACAATCTTAATTCTATGTTCTTTGTAATCTTGTATATAATTCCATGATATATAACTTATCATTGCTCCAGCTTATTTCTTCTTACGGCTCATGCTACAACCAACCTCAAGATCGTCCTAGTTTGCAACAATTTTGGCATTGTGTGGAGGGTGTACTACAATTATGGCCTTTAAAACGCGAATTGAAAGGCATTAAACACAACTCAAAACCACTTAACAACTTGATCACTTATATGCTACGTATATTATGAACTTCTTGAAATGAGACTGATCTAACTTTGGATATGTCTACCGCGCTACTTTAGTACCAATCATGAAATATGGTTCAATGCTACTTGAAACCAATTGATTATGTCTTGAAACAAATCAGAATATATTCTAGATTAATTGCATCCAAATTGTAATCCAATTATGACTTGGAAATTTGCAAGCTAAATCTAAGTTTGTCACAAACCAATTTAGAATCCAAATATAGCTTGACACCTGCAATCTATTCGAACACAGCTTAAGGCTAAATCGACCGTGTCTAGAAGTATCATTTGAAGCATCTTTGAACAACTTGCATATCGTAACAAGCAACTTGTAGTGAGGCTTACACAAGCTTTAGAGAAGTTTATAATCAAGTGGAAATAGAGTTTAAATGTCTTGAAAACCAACAATTGTGTGGCGAGATAGATCTAATCATGTACTTTATGGTATTGACCATATCGTGTCTGTCTGATCGTGAGAACGAGGACACACATGAGTTTGGGTGTAAGGGGATGGAGGCGCGCTCCTCCCACAAGGATTCCACATAAAGGGCTAGAGGTTATAACCACAATGTGTACACACATGGTCTTTATAAACGAAACTTTAGAGGGTTATGGCTAGAAGTCACAAAACAGTAAAATGTTCATTAAATACCGAAGTAGGACAAATTTGGGGTATGACAATAATGCTCCATACGAAATGGAAATGCTACACATTTGGGAGGATGCTATGCAAAATGAAAATGCAAAAGAACACCACCAAGAAAAAGTGCTGAGAAAGTCAGCAAACCAACTCTATTGTGGAATACACCCTGAACGGTCTTCTTGAATAGAACTATTCTAGGGAACATTTCACTCTGTTGAGAATTGAGGAAGACATATTTTGAGGAATCGTCCCTAAGATCTGACTTCAAAGAATGCTAATAAACATTGGTCTTTACTGAGGATATCAACTATCACTAAATTACTTGTCGAGGGAATCAACATCAATCTCTGCTTGAGGAGAGAAGCCAATGACATAGATCTTGTCCGGGAATGACCTTCACCACTATTCTGCCGTTGGGGAATAAACCCATTCTTACCCTGCTGGGGATAAGCACACGTCATTTCTAGCGAGATATTTCTGATCTGACATCAGTATTTTGTGGAGAGACAAGATCTCCACTGTGAAGCAGGTCATGTCATCCTGTAAACAAAAAATAAACAACTAGAATGTCCTGGATGCAAAATGGCCATATTGGTTACCATCCATGACACCATTCAAGTAACTCATTATTTTTAATATGATTCGCAAAGCCCCAAAATTTTCACATGCAAAATTTATCAAAAATATCGGACGCCCCTTTTTTGCAAACAAGACAGTAAAAGTGAACACAATAAATGGAAAGCTATTTGAATGAATAGTACTTTATTGATTGGAAAGACCTGTAAATAAAAAAATTATGACAGATGCAATTCCTGAAAAGAGGTAATTTCACAAAAATTACAACAATAAAATATACAAATGTAGGCAATACGGAAATAGACAACCACCATTTGCTTTTAAAATCCCTAACTTTTGTCTTGATCGCCCTTGCGGGTTTTCAATCCACCGGAATACCCATTTTTGCCAAAGTCGCCTTTTCAGATTTTCAACTTTGTGGGTTTATTTATTTCTTCTTATCCCAAATTTTTTCCCGAACCTCTTCCTTTTATGGTTCGCCAGGATGCCTCATTTTTTCCTGGACTTTCTTTTTATGTCCAACGGGTCTATTTTAAGTAAAATATTTTTTGGCTACATCTGCGTTCACAGGGGACGTAAAATCTTCACCGTCCATGGTTGATAGTAATAAGGTTCCTCTAGAGAAAACCTTCCTTACTATGCATAGACCTTCATAATTGGGAGTCCATTTGCCCTTGTGATCTATTTATGGAGTGAGAATCCTCTTCAACACCAAGTCACCTATCTGGAAATACTGAGGTCGCACCTTCTAATCAAAAGCCTTCTTCATTCTGCTTTGGTATAGCCGGCCATGTGCGATAGCTGCCAATCACTTTTCATCAATCAAACTAAGTTGATTCAACTTAACCTTTACCCATTTTCCTTCATCAAGCTTCACATCAGATAATACCCTTAGAGAAGGAATCTCGACTTCTAATGGTAGAACAACTTCCGTACCATATACCAGCGAGAAAGGTGTTACCCCAGTCAACATACGCACCGAAGTACGATAGCCATGTAAAGAAAAGGGCAACATCTCATGCCAATCTTTATAAGTCACCACCATCTTTTGCACGATCCACTTGATATTCTTGTTTGCTACCTCAACAACGCCATTCATCTTCGGACGGTACAGAGAAGAGTTGTGGTGTTCAATTTTGAAACTTTGACAGAGCTCCTTCATCATATTATTATTCAAATTTGAACCATTGTCACTAATGATTCGTTCTGGTATTCCATAATGTCAGATGATGTCTTTCTTTAAAAAACGAGCAACCACTTGCCTGGTGACATTGGCAAAGGAAGCCGCCTCTACCCACTTGGTGAAATAATCAATTGCTACCATGATGAAGAAATGTCCATTAGAAGCAGTTGGTTCAATTTTCCCAATCATATCGATGCCTCACATTGCAAAGGGCCAAGGAGATGTTAATACATTTAGAGGGCTCGGTGGCACATGCATTTTATCAGCATAAATTTGATATTTATGGCATTTTCTGGCATACTTAAAACAACCAGACTCCATAGTCATCTAGTAATACCCCGCTCTTAATAACTTTCTAGATATTGCATGCCCACCAACATGAGTACCAAAAGAACCTTCATGGACTTCTTCCATCAGCAAACTTACTTCATTTTCATTCACACAATGCAACAACACCATATCAAAGTTTCTTTTATACAGCACATCATCCTGTTCAAGTAGAATTTACCTGACAGCCTCCGCAGAGTCCTTTTTACTTTACTTGATGCCTCAGGCAGATACTATTGAGTCTTGAGAAAATGTCTGATGTCAAAATACCACGACTTTCCATCTGACGCTTTTTCAATTGCAAATACAAAGGTCGTCCTATTAAGGCGCATGGTAGTGATTGTCGGAGCTTCATTCTAGAAATTCACTTTATACATTGATTATAACGTTGCCAATACATCCGCCATTTTATTTTCAACCCTCAGTACATGATCAAATTCAACCCTGTCAAAGAAAGGCAACAATCTTCTTGCGTAGTTCTTATAAGGCACCAGGTTGGCCTGACGGGTTTCCTGCTCTCCTTTGATTTGATTGAAGACTAAAGCAGAATCACCATACACATCTAGATTCTTGATTCTCAAATCAATAGCTTCTTCTAGACCCATGATGCATGCTTCATATTCAGCTTCATTATTGGTGCAAGCGAACGTTAATCAGGCAGTGAACGCTATATGAGAACCGTGAGGAGTTGTAATGATTGTCCCGATTCTGATGTCGTATGAGTTAACAGCATCGTCGAAAACCAAGTTCCACTAAGACCTAACCTCGGGACCCTCGTCAGGTAGAGGCTCGTCACAGTCCTTCATCTTCAAAAACATGATGTCTTCATCAGGAAACTCAAATCTCATTGGTTGATAATCTTCAATTGGCTGTTGTCGCTACTGCAAAAATCAGCGCCGGCTATGACAGAAGAGTCACCACCGTGCGTTATTTATCCCACAAGAGGGAAAGGAAACGCTCAGAGTAAACCTAACGCAAAGAGGGAAAGGAATGGTCATCGCAACCAAATTCTGGATTCGGGAGTCGGTTACGCAAGGGGAAGGTATTAGAACCCCTCACGTCCGTCGTACTCGACGGGATCCACGCTTGTTTTCTATTTAAGGGTGTGTTATTCTATCTACTCTACAGGTCTAGGTTAAAAAGAAAAGAAAATGACTTGGCAAAGTATCGCAATTTATGCCTACGTATTCCCGTCGGGAACGAGAAATCAGAGTCAACGTAGTTCGCCTACCTACGGGAAAGGAGGGGAAGGTTGCTCGCTAGGATATCGCATCCTATGCCTACGTACTCTCATACAGCATGAAAGATCAGAACAAACGTAGTTCGGGCTACGGAAGACACAAGCCTGTCTGACAGTTTTTTATCTCCTTAAGAAAGGGTTTTCCTGATTAAGGGTCCAAGCGGACAAAAACAGAGTTTGAATGTTTGTTTGAGTTTTTTACGAAAGAAATGTTTTTTAGTCTGTTTGCAACTTGTACTGCACTAAAGGCTTGTGATCTGAGAGTGACTACGTTGCATGTCACCCTAAGGGTACCATACTAAGCAATCAGATTACTGAAGAGTGACCCTCCAGCAACCTTTTCTCAAATAGCTTAAGGCTCGTAGCGTACAGCACGCGTTATCCTTATTACTGTGTTTTTTGAATTGTTTTGAGATGAGAAGAGAAAGACGCTCTAAAAAGCCTATGGTTGAAAGGGAAACTAACCTAATGTTATCATGCATGGGTCAAAACCTAATGTCTGTCATAATTTCATCTTGCACAGAGGAAATCAGAGATCCTAGGGGATAAACAGCAAAAGACAGCAAGCAATTTCAGTAAACAGTAAACAATATGCAATGCAGCAACATAAGAGAGGCAAGGGAGAAGACAACAGGCAAGAGGAGGCAAGCTCCACCTCAAACCTAGGGGTACTCAACACAAGCAAACAGACAATACAGAGAAAAACAAAAGACACAGAGGTGGCAGCCCAAGCAGCAGCAACTAACTCCTACAACAAACAGCAACAGCAAGCTCTAAACAGCAGAGTTGAATAAACAGCAAAGTTGACAGCAAGGGCTTCATCTTCAAGCAAGCTTCTATCTTCAAGATTCATCAAGCACACTCCAACAAGCACACTCCAAGAGGAGGATTAATCATCAAGATCAAGTTATAATGTTAAGAAACTTAATGACAACCAAAGGAAATCACTAAGAACTCAACATTGCAAATAAAAGGTATCCTCAAAGTTCTACTCACTTGGGCATACCACTCATCCCTCCTAAGGAGAGATGGAGTTTCCCAAGGAGGACTTTATGTCATTGGATGGAATAGAGGCCAACAATGCACTCCATGTTTGAAGAAAGAATCAAAACTAGGTCTAAGACACTTCCTAAAACCTTAATTTCCTAAGCTCCTAAACAAAAGCTCTACAAGAGGAAAAACCTTCAACTCCAAGCTCCAATCTTCAATCCCAAGCATATTCAATGAATCCAGAAGCTCCAACAAAAAGAACTCAAGCTTAAACCCCCTTCAAAGCAACCAACCAAGCCAAACAATCCAAAGCACTCAAGAGAGGAATCCACAAACACAAATCACTTGCAAAATACAACTAAAATAGAAAATGAAGTTGCAAAAATCTAATAAAATTCCTATGGGAACATATATGTTTGAACAATCTAATGTAAAAAGATTTAAGCCTAAATCAACTTCTAAGTTATCTAAACAATTCCTACATTGAGATAGGTCAAAGGAATCCACAAGTTTGGGAGGGTCGTAATCTCAATACCTAGAACAGAACCTAATGTTGTTCTAAAAATCCAAGAAACATTCTAGGGGAACATACATGTCTACCCTAACACATACTAAAAAATCAAAGCCAAAATCATCACCAATTGGAAGAACTAAATTCTACAAAACAGGTGGTCAATTATGCCAAATTAATAGAAATAACAAAAATAAGAAAAATCACATTAAATTGAAAAAATGCATGAAATTGTATTTTGTTAATTCCACAAAATCACAAATTCCATAAGGATCATGAGGATATTTTTAAAATAATTTTTGGATCAAAACTGGAATTAATATGATTTTTGGAATCAACAAACAATTAAAATAAAACAAAATGAAATAAAAAAACAAATAAAAGCTGAAATAAACATGAGCCAATGGATCTGGAGACTGGTCAATCCATCCAACGCGCTAGAGCTTGCCACCTCATTTATTTAAACGCAACGTTTTGCTATCAGAAATTCAAAAACAACTTTAAATCACATGCGTTGGATCCTCAGGTTAGTCAATGGTCAAGTGATGATCCAAGGGTCCATGACTCATCTTCTCCAAATCTCAGGTCATCAGAGTGGAGATTCAGGCTGGTGGTTGGTGGTGGCTGGAGAAGACTCTGGTCGTCTTCTCCGGCGAAGGTCCAGGTTCAGGCAACCAAAAATAACAAACTATATACCAAATCAACTCAGTTTTTCACGTACATTCCAAATCTCCACTCAAAATCATCCAATTCTTAACAAGTAAGCAAACACGAATCAAAGTTCAGAAATAGCATCATCAACAACTCTCACTAAACTTGAAATTAATGGTATAGATCTCTTCATCTTGTTGCCTACATCAACCTGATCTAAACAACTAGCATTGAAACCTTATGAATCAAGAGATTCAAGTCCAAACAATTATGGCATGTCATCTTCAATCATCACCAATTGAGTCCAAATCAAGCCTAAAACGATCTATGTCATGTCTAGATCCTAACGACAAGTCTAAAACTATCTGAATCATGCTAGATCATGCTGAATTTTGAGAGATGTAAACCTGGTGTAGATCTTGAAATAGAGGTACTTAGAGCTCGTGGCTTGCTTCCAAATGCTCCAGATAGTTTCAGTGATCCACAAGGAAGAGATTGCACACCTCAATTTAGCTTGAATTGGCTCCAAACTCAGAATTCGATTTTAAGTTACAGCTGTGAAATTTCAATTGCTCTTGCTTGCTCTGGCGCGAAATGATGCTCAACCTCCATCTGAACTTGCTCTAATGAATATATAGAAGAGTTTCATGGGCCTTTGGATCCAAATTGAAGCCCAAAACAGTGGTTTGCATTTTCTGATTTTTCTTCAAAATTCACCATGACAGTCGTGCATTGCAAGCTTTGCATTGGTTCTAGAAGTTTCTCACACCTTGCACATGTCATTTAGAATGAGTTTGGGTGGAGAAATTGGCCTGAATTGCCTTGTGTATGATTTTGCATATGTAACTTACAAGTGAAGTAACAACATTGAAAGTCATGGAATTATGCCTCAAATCAAAAATGTAAAAGTGCCAAAGTGTTCAAAATGAAATTTCCAATCAGAAAATGTACCCATTTGCTTGGTTTGAGGCATCTAGCACAAAATCTCATTTTTCCCTCCTTTCCATATTTGAATTTTCTTCATTTTCAAGCCATTTCCAATGACTTTTTGATATGAGCCAAACCAAACTCTCATGACTACTTAGTTGCACTCAAAACATCATTTTAAGAAAGTTCCATGTTGAACAAATTCCAATTTGAAGCTTGCAAGTTGGAGATTTTGGCCTATGATTGAAAATGACCTATAATCTCACTTTCCCAAAATACCCCTGACTTGTAAACCTCATAACATGAGTTCCACAAATCAGATGGAGGACTTTTAGTACAATTTAGAAAGCTAAGATCATGAGGAAAAACTTTCATGTTGAACAAAAGTTCAAGTGAAACCTCCTTCTATGTCAAAAATAGCCTTGAAGTCAGGTGATTTTCACAGACAAATTTCAGAAGCATCTGAGGACCTGTAACTTGTCTGGGCCATAACTTGAGTTCTATAAATCCAATGGAGGACTTCTAGTACTCAAATTAAAGGTATTGAGATGCTCTACAAGTTTCATGTTGGCAAAAGATCCATTTGAAACTTTTATCTTGACTTATGTGGCCTTGAAGTTAGGCACTAAATAGGGTAATTTGCACTGAAACCCTAATTTAGCAACTTCCCACATTCTTGATTCTTCTTGATTTGATCTTGGCACAACACCACAAATGTATTATCACATCATTCCATGAACTCCATGACCTCAAAGTAGGCTTTGATACTCTTCAATTGCATAATTGACCTGGGGTTGATCCAGATGAAACCCTAATTGTATGCACTTCAACTGTGGCTCTTGCATTTGACACAATGACTTGATTTAGCTCCAACATGGCTCTCTAGGCACTCCATGAGCTCTATACACATCTCATATTCACACCTCATTGATGGTCCTCAACTGATCAAGACCTCCCACCACCCCCTGATGACTTGGATGACTTCTCAAGCTTGGATGAGATTTCTTGCTAGGCTTCTCTTGACAAAAACACACTTGATCCCCTGTTGGATGAATGATGTTATGATATGCAAATGATAGAACTATGCAAAGGATAATGCAATGAAACATAAACCAGGTAAAAGATGTTGAGCAAATTTTGGGGTGCAACACCTGCCCCTATTCAAACGGCTTGGACCCGACTGGGTGAAGAGCGAACGACCTTCAAGCAATCAAGGTAAAAGACGGTTGAATACCAAGAAACCCGGAAATTTGCCAACCGCAGACACGAACTGCAAAAATTGCTTGGTGAACAACATCCATTGTGCTGAACCCAGTTGTTACGGCAACAACTGATCAATCTTCTAATAACACTTTTGATTTCAACATTAACTCCCTGTGTGACGCCATAGGCATCAAATTAACTTTACGAGAAACAACTCCGTCCACAACGGGACTAAACTTCGTCAACACGAGGAAGGACTCCATCAACATGGGTACAATTCCATCTATAATTGGAATAACGATCTCTGTCAGTCACAGGTAACAACTCCACTGGGGATAATCCATCGATTACGGATAATAACTCCGTCCACACGGGTAGTAATCACTGTCAACACAGATGAAATCTCTGTCAACACAGGCGCGATCTCTGTCCATTACAGGTAACAATCTTTTCTGACGCTTTTACTGGGGACACAACTCTGCCAACAACACAGGGAATAATTTTGGCGACTTCCACTGAAGAAATAGTTTTATCAACAAATAAGAAATAACTCTGCCAACAGCACATGGACTAACTTCGCCAACATTATGGGAAATAACTCTGTCAAATACAGGAAAATATCTCCGCCATCATTACGGGAAATAACTCTGCCGATACAGGAAAATAACTCTGTCACCATTACGGGAAAATAACTCTGTCCGATCCAGGAAAATAACTCCGTCACCACTACGGGAAAATAACTCTGTCCGATACAGGAAAATAACTTTGTCACCACTACGGGAAAATAACTCTGCCCGATACAGGAAAATAACTCTGTCACCATTACGGGAAAATATCTCTGGATACCACTTCTCTGCCTATCTTTGCAGTAGCTAACTCCATCAATCAAATGGGTAACAAAATACTGGTCCAATCTTCAAACTTTTAGCGCGGACATGACAGCAAATCTGAGAAGGACTCTACTGGGGATTTTCTGAACCCAAACTGCCAGACACCTACTTCGACATAGGCGGCAACTTCCAAAAAATGATTCACGGAATCTTTTGATACTGTCATAGCACCAATTTTGAAGAAATACTCCGCTGGAGGGGTAAGAGAAACTTAACCAAGCAACTCTGTGGGGAATAATGACAAAACGAACATTATCATTACACATCTCACGCCGAGACCTTGCTTATCTGGTAATTAATCTGAGCAAAAGCTCCCTCCACCTGCAGGGAAAACAACACTTGAAAACAGAAGGTTAACCAACCTGGCTTATGTTTCAAAATGCATATGTTTGACAATGGCGTAATGCTCTGTACGGCATGGAAATGCTACGCGTTTGGGTAGACGTGAATATGATGATATATGCAAATGCTGATGCAGGCTCAAACTGCTGAGAAACACTCTGGTATGAAATGTCTAAGAACAAAACCAAATCCGCTGGGGATGAACAGGTATCACAAAGTATTCCGGCAAAATAAATGTCGGAAACAACAGCCAACTCTGCTGGGGAGAGATCAGACATTTGGGAAGAAAACACAAGCCCTGTTGGGGAAAGATGCGACCCTTCTGGGGGAAGAACTACACTGTCGGGACACAATCTACAAACTCAAAGCTACAAACTCTGCTGAGGACAATCATCCTGACGAAAGAATGACAACCTGCGGGGAAAGGAATAACCATCCTCCGGGGAGGCGTCCTCTGCCGGGGATATTGATTTTGACTTGCTGGGGATATCCTATGGACAACTTCCATGAAGATACTCTTCAGGCGACATTCCTGATGATACTCTCTCGGGGAGGACAATTCCACATCTGGAAGGAATAAGTGTTGTCTCCACTTTCTGGGGATAAGATACGACTTGCTAAGGAACAACCTCAACTGAAATCAGGCCCTACGTCAAGAGACTTTGGCTGGGGAATACAATTCCTGACCGTTTGCTTCAAAGGTAAAGACCCTGCAAAACACAAACGAGACAAACCAAATCTATCCGAGTTAATAACCGTGACGTTCATTCAGTCAATTCGAAGTTTTAGCGGTTATTGGCAAGGGCCAGCAAGTTTATGCAAGTGCAAGTTCATCAAAAATATCGGCGTTTTTCACAAACAAAACAGTAAAGAACAAGCATCAAGTACTGAATAACATGCTTTATTGAATGGGCCTGTAAATAGGCAAAGTTTCGTACAATGGATGTAACTCCTGAAAAGAGGAAGTTACGCACAAGAAAAATACAATATATGCACAAGAAGCACAAAGAAAGATACAAAACAAAATTGATATACATGTCGGAAACGTGGTACAGACGAACACCATGAGCTGATTCTCCTATGACTCGCCCGACTCTGGAGTTTTCTCGGTACTCTATCTTCGGAAGAGATTGTCTTGGATACACGATCCTAAGGTATTCCCAAACCACTAAGCAATGCAGTATCAAACTCGGATCGCAATCATTTGCTTTTTCAAATCCCTAACTTTTGCGTGAACCTCCCTTTGCGGGTTTTCAATTCACCGGGATACCCTTTTTTGCCGAAATCGCCCTTTTCAGGTTTTCAACTTTGCGGGTGTACATTTTTCAATTTTATCCCTAACTTTTGCCCGAACCTTTTATTCTTTTTTTATGGTTCGCCGGGATGCCCCATTTTTTCCTGGACTCTCCTTTTTCTGTCCAGCGGGTCACTTTAAGCAAAGTATTTTTTAACTGCGTCCGAATTCACAGGAGACGTAAAGTCCTCACCATCCATGGTGGATAACAACAAGGCTCCTCAAGAGAAAACCTTTCTGACGACATATGGACCCTCGTAGTTGGAAGTCCATTTGCCCCTGTGATCCGATTGTGGTGGGAGAATCTTTTTCAATACAAGATCGCCCGTCTGAAAGCTTCGAGGGCACACCTTCTTATCATAATGCTCCATACGAAATGGAAATGCTACGCATTTGGGAGGATGCTATGCAAAATGAAAATGCCAAAGAACACCACCAAGAAAAAGTGCTGAGAAAGTTAGCAAACCAACTCTGTTGTGGAATACACCCTGAACGGTCTTCTTGAATAGAACTATTCTAGGGAACATTTCACTCTGTTGAGAATTGAGGAAGACATATTTTGAGGAATCGTCCCTAAGACCTGACTTCAAAGAATGCTAATAAACATTGGGCTTTGCTGAGGATATTAACCATCACTAAATTACTTGTCGAGGGAATCAACATCAATCTCTGCTTGAGGAGAGAAGCCAATGACATAGATCTTGTCCGGGAATGACCTTCACCTCTATTCTGCCGTTGGGGAATAAACTCATTCTTACCCTGCTAGGGATAAGCACACATCATTTCTAGCGAGATATTTCTGATCTGACATCAGTATTTTGTGGAGAGACAAGATCTCCGCTGTGAAGCAGGTCATGTCATCCTGTAAACAAAAAATAAACAACTAGAATGTCCTGGATGCAAAATGGCCATATTGGTTACCATACATGACACCATTCAAGTAACTCATTATTTTTAATATGATTCGCAAAGCCCCAAAATTTTCACATGCAAAATTTATCAAAAATATCGGACGCCCCTTTTTTGCAAACAAGACAGTAAAAGTGAACACAATAAATGGAAAGCTATTTGAATGAATAGTACTTTATTGATTGGAAAGGCCTGTAAATAGGAAAATTACGATAGATGCAATTCCTGAAAAAGAGGTAATTGCGCAAAAATTACAACAATAAAATATACAAATGTCGACAATGTGGAAATAAATAACCACCATTTGCTTTTAAAATCCCTAACTTTTGTCTTGATCGCCCTTGCGGGTTTTCAATCCACCGGAATGTCCATTTTTGTCAAAGTCGCCTTTTCAGATTTTCAACTTTGTGGGTTTGTTTATTTCTTCTTATCCCTAATTTTTTCCTGAACCTCTTCCTTTTATGGTTCGCCGGGATGCCTCATTTTTGCCTGGACTTTCTTTTTATGTCCAACGGGTCTATTTTAAGTAAAATCTTTTTTGGCTACATCTGCGTTCACAGGGGATGTAAAATCTTCACCGTCCATGGTTGATAGTAATAAGGCTCCTCCAGAGAAAACCTTCCTTACTATGCATAGACCTTCATAATTGGGAGTCCATTTGCCCTTGTGATCTATTTATGGAGTGAGAATCCTCTTCAACACCAAGTCACCTATCTGGAAATACTGAGGGCGCACCTTCTGATCAAAAGCCTTCTTCATTCTGCTTTGGTATAGCCGACCATGTGCGATAGCTGCCAATCCCTTTTCATCAATCAAACTAAGTTGATTCAACTTAACCTTTACCCATTTTCCTTCATCAAGCTTCACATCAGATAATACCCTTAAAGAAGAAATCTCGACTTCTAATGGTAGGACAACTTTCGTACTATATACCAGCGAGAAAGGTGTTACCTCAATCGACATACGCACCGAAGTACGATAGCCATGTAAAGAAAATGGAAACATCTCATGCCAATCTTTATAAGTCGCCACCATCTTTTGCACAATCCTCTTGATATTCTTGTTTGCTACCTCAACAACGCCATTCATCTTCGGACGGTATGGACAAAAGTTGTGGTGTTCAAATTTGAAACTTTGACAGAGCTCCTTCATCATATTATTATTCAAATTTGAACCATTGTCACTAATGATTCGTTCTGGTATTCCATAATGTCAGATGATGTCTTTCTTTAAAAAACGAGCAACCACTTGCCTGGTGACATTGGCAAAGGAAGCCGCCTCTACCCACTTGGTGAAATAATCAATTGCTACCATGATGAAGAAATGTCCATTAGAAGCAGTTGGTTCAATTTTCCCAATCATATCGATGCCTCACATTGCAAAGGGCCAAGGAGATGTTAATACATTTAGAGGGCTATGTGGCACATGCATTTTATCAGCATAAATTTGATATTTATGGCATTTTCTGGCATACTTAAAACAACCAGACTCCATGGTCATCCAGTAATACCCCGTTCTTAATAACTTTCTAGATATTGCATGCCCACCAACATGAGTACCAAAAGAACCTTCATGGATTTCTTCCATCAGCAAACTTGCTTCGTTTTCATTCACACAACGCAACAACACCATATCAAAGTTTCTTTTATACAGCACATCATCCTGTTCAAGTAGAATTTACCTGACAGCCTCCTCAGAGTCCTTTTTTCTTTACTTGATGCCTCAGGAGGATACTCTTGAGTCTTGAGAAAATGTCTGATGTCAAAATACCACGACTTTCCATCTGACGCTTTTTCAATTGCAAATACAAAGGTCGGTCTGTCAAGGCGCATGATAGTGATTGTCGGAGCTTCATTTTAGAAATTCACTTTATACATTGATTATAATGTTGCCAATACATCCGCCATCTGATTTTCAACCCTCGGTACATGATCAAATTCAACCCTGTCAAAGAAAGGCAACAATCTTCTTGCGTAGTTCTTATAAGGCACCAGGTTGGCCTGACGGGTTTCCCACTCTCCTTTGATTTGATTGAAGACTAAAGCAGAATCACCATACACATCTAGATTCTTGATTCTCAAATCAATAGCTTCTTCTAGACCCATGATGCATGCTTCATATTCAGCTTCGTTATTGGTGCAAGCAAACGTTAATCGGGCAGTGAACGCTATATGAGAATCGTGAGGAGTTGTAATGATTGTCTCGATTCTGATGTCGTATGAGTTAACAGCACCGTCAAAAACCAACTTCCACTAAGACCTAACCTCGGGACCCTCGTCAGGTAGAGGCTTGTCACAGTCCTTCATCTTCAAAAACATGATGTCTTCATCAGGAAACTCAAATCTCATTGGTTGATAATCTTCAATTGGCTGTTCAGTAAGATATTCTGACAAAACACTCCCTTTAATGGCCTTTTGGGAAGCATACTGAATGTCGTACTCTGTCAGAACCATCTGGAATCTAGCAATTCTTCCAAAAAGCGCTTGTTTCTCAAATACATATTTGATCGAGTCCATCTTTGAAATCAACATAGTTGTATTGTTTAAGACATACTGCCTTAAGCGTTTGGCTGCCCAAGCAAGTGCACAATATGTCTTTTCTAGCATCGAGTATCTTGACTCGCAATCAGTGAATTTTTTACTCAAGTAGTATATAACATGCTCTTTCCTACCTGTTTCATTGTGTTGACCGAGCACACAACCCAACAAATTCTCAAGAACCGTTAAATAAATAATCAAAGGTCTCCCAACAACTAGAGGCATCAATATCATGGACTCCTGTAAATACTCTATTATCTTCTCGAAAGCCTTCTAGCAGTTTCCATTCCAAATAATCGCTTGATCCTTGTCGCTACTGCGAAAATCGGCGCCGGCTGAACAGAAGAGTCGCCACCGTGCGTTATTTATCCCACGGGAGGGAAAGGAAACGCTCAGAGTAAACCTCGCACATCATGGGAAAGGTATGGTCATCGCAACCAAAACCTGGGTTCGGGAGTCGGTTACGCAAGGGGAAGGTATTAGCACCCCTCACGTCCGTCGTACTCGACGGGATCCACGCTTGTTTTCGGGTATGGATTGTTATTCTATCTAAACTATAGGTCAAGGGTTAAAAAGAAAATAAAATGAAAAATAAAAATGACTCGGCAAAGTATCGCACTTTATGCCTACGTATTCCCGCCGGGAACGAGAAATCAGAGTCAACGTAGTTCGCCTACCTACGGGAAAGGAGGGGAAGGTTGCTCGCTAGGATATCGCATCCTATGCCTACGTACTTTCATACAGCATGAAAGATCAGAGCAAACGTAGTTCGGGCCACGTACGACACAAGTCTGTCCTGGTTGATTTTATTCCTTCTGAAAAAGGTTTTCTGATTAGCGGTCCAAGCGGACAAAAATGACGTTTTGATGAGTTCACATTCTTTTACGGAAGAAGTGTCTTTTATTGTGTTTGAAATCTTTATGTGTTTTTCTGTTTGTTTTGAGGAAGAAAGAGACAGAACTCTAACCTACGGTTGCGAAGGGAAACAAACTAACCTAATGTTATCATGCATGGGTTAAGACCTAGTGTCTATCATGCTCCTCTCTTGCACAGAGAGAAACAGAGATCCTACGGGATAGGCAGAAACAGAAACAATATCAGATATATACAGTAAAACAGTAAAATGCATGGATGCAACAATACAAGCGAGGCAAGGGAGTCCCACTCAACCTCGAACCTAGAAAACAATAGGCGAAAGTGAACAGGCTTCACTTTCAACCCAGCAGGGTAAACAGCAAACAATACAGTTCAGAAAACCAATCAATACATCAGAAATGAAATACAGCAGCAGAAGAAACAGCATCAGCAGCTCTGAACCAACAACTGGCTTCAAGCAATCTCCAATCATTCACAAGCTTCAACAAGCATCAATCTCTATCTTCATGACCTTCAGGCAAGGGCTTTGATCATCAGTCTTCCATCTGCAATGGCTTTTCTTCAAGCTCAAACCTCCAGGATGAGGGATCAGTCACAAGAGTGAATTGGGTGTTAAGCAATCAGCTGACTACCAAAGGTGGTGAACAGACTGCTTCTAACACAAGAGGCATTTTCTCTCAAGAGTTCTATCTCATAGACACTATCACCAAGCCTTCCAAAGGAAGGGGGTGAGTGTCTTAGAGAGACTCTGAATCACAGAGAAGAATGGATGCAGACAAGGCCATCCATGTTTGAGAAACAATCATTCTAATCTAGAGCTCTGCCTAGCTCCTAAACCCTAGTCTCCTCAGCATCTGCCAGCAAGAAACTCCTCCTCAACTCTGACAGTTGATCTTCAATCTTTGAATCTCCAATAGCTTCATCTCCACAAATCTTCAGCTTCCCCAGGGCCCCAGACAAACCCAATACCCAAACAAACAATCAATAAACCCCAGAGGGCACACCACACCAAACAGCAGATATACAAACAGTAATAATATCAGTAGGGGAATCCTGATTTTTCTAAGGGATCTAATAGCTACCCATAGCCCCTATAGTCCCATAGCTAAACTAGTCAAACCCTAAGTCCTAAGGGAAAGAATTGAACTTCCTAAGTTGTCACCTAAAACCCTAGTCTTGTTCATGGTATTCAAGCATTTATTAATCACCTAAAATTAACCTCTAAAAATGGGAGCTAAAATATTTCTATAAGCCTAATATCTCATCTAAACAATATGAAAAGAATGATCAAAAAAAATCAAAGCAAGTGAGAGAACAAAAATCATAAAAATGATGCATGAAATGAATTATTTAATATGACATTTATTTAGAAAATATGTAAAAAATATGAAATAAAACTAAAAATGAAATTTTATTTTCCTATAATATTCTAGACATTTTAATGAAAATATGGTAAAAAGAATGGATTAAAAAACATTTTTTATGAATTTATTATGATTTAATGAAATTGGTGAAAAATTAAAATGAAATAAGAAAAAATAAAAATGAATTAAATGAGCCAGAGGGGGTGCATTCAGTAGGCGCGCTCAGTTCATTATTGGATGGGCCAGACAGGGTAGGGTGCGCATAGCAAATCAATTCAGGCCCAGAATCACTTCAGAGTTATTGAAATCAAAGAAAATCAGCAGGGGGTGAAAATAGAAACCAAACCACGTTGAAATTTGGAATTGGGCTCACATTGGGGGTGTGGATAGCATCACAAGCTGAGGCCCGCCCGTTTCAATTAATGAAACGGTGCGTTTGGCACCCAGTCAACTCCCTCCAAAACAGAATTAAATAACAGCCATTAGATCTCTCCCCAAGTCAAGAGTCTTCACACGCATTGGACGGACCAGATTATGTCTTCCCCACTTGGATCTGAAACTAGGGTTTCCTTTCACCATGAACATCCATGCACGCATAACTTCCTCCTCTCTGTTCTCACTCCACACGCAACGAATCCTCACGCCATAAACATGAAATCTGCTCAAAATCTTTCACTCTACAATCCTATGATCTCACATCAATCTGAAACTCAATAAATCTCTCAATCCGATAGCATCAATCTCTGATTTCCATGGAAGGACACTGATATGCAACATCACCATTCTCAATCAAACTTAACCTAAACTGAACTACAACTAATGGAGGTTAACCTATGCTATCAAGTTGCAATTATAACACATTCATCCAAGAGATTCGAACACCAACAGTTTATGGCACCTGTCACTAACCATCACCAAATCTCTCCAAATTCATCTAACTTAATCTCCTAACCACCTAGATCAATTCTACACTAACAAAATCATGCCTAACTAACTGGATCAAGCAGTTTGAATGAAAACTTACCTTGTGCAAAATCTTGAAAAACAGCTATGGAAGATGTGGATCTGAAGCTTCTAGGTGTTGGATCTTGCTCAATCCTTGATGAACTTGACTCTGTATGCAAGCTTTGAATGAGATTTGGCCAGAATTATGCTATCCACTTGACTTGGCAACTTTGATATCCTTGCAAGAAGCACTCGAAAATGGATGATAATCACTTGATCTTTGCTTCAATTCTGATCTATGATGATCATGGAGCACAATTGAATCAATATGGATGATGATTTTGTGAAGATTTTGAGAGAATTACAATGAAACTCCAATGAAAAAGTGTGAGAAATTATGTGAAATTCTTGGTGCAAATGAGGCCAACCCTTGATCAATGCACATTTCATGAATATATAGGCCCCAAATGAACATTCTAGATCCATCTTGCACATTCCCTTGCTTTCCAACTTTGGTTCATTTTGGTTATGTTTCTTAAATGATAAGCAACCATGGATAACTTCATTTTTTCCTTCTAAACTCAAAAAAGTGGGTGAACCATTGTTCTTAGAATTGCTTTTCCATTCAAAATCATATATTGGAAGTCTCCATTTGGACTTGTAAATCTCCCAAACCATTTTCCAACTTGAAAGTATTCACTTTATAAGCCTTTTTAGTTCATATTTTGACCTATCATGCAACTCCATGCTATGAGCTTCTCCAATAACTTGTGACCTTCTTTCTAGACTTAAAATCCCATTTGGAGCAAGTTTGGTGTTGTAAGTTTTTCCATTTGAGGCCTCCTTGTATGAGTTTTGGGTATAGGTTAAAATGACCTGTAATTCACAAATACCCAAAATACCCTTCGCTTGTCAAGACCATAAGTTGAGTTCTCCACATCATATGAAGGCATGCCATACCATTCTAGAAAGCTAAGACAATGAGGAACAACTCTTATGTTGACCAAGAATTCATTTGAAATCTCCTTGAGGGGTAAAACTAGCTTGGAAGTCAAGTCACTTTCACAGACAAAAATTCAGACACCCCAAATGACCTGTAACTTGTAAGGACCATAACTTGAGTTCTATAAATCTCCTTGAGGTCTTCCACCACTCAAATTAAAGGTCTTGAGATCCTCTACAAGTTTCATGTTGGCCAAGAAGCCATTTGAAGTTAGCATTTTGACTTATCTTGCTTGGAAATTTGACCTAAACTAGGGGATTTTACAGAGAAACCCTAATTTAGTAACTCCTCTTCTCCTTGATTTTTTCTTGAATTCTCCTTGTCATATCTCCATATCTTTATTCTCCATGTCCAATATTGATCCCCACATCTCTCCAATAGACTTGAATGCCCTCTTAAGTCAGTCAACTGACCTAGGGTTGACCTAGGGTTGACCCAGATAAAACCCTAGTTGACTGTCTTCAACTGTAGCTCTTGTGCTTTCATCAATGACTTGTTTTCTTCTCCAAATGACTTTGTAAGTCTCTCAAGATGTCTAGATGCTCTCCATACCTTCAATCCACAGCTCATAACCCTCTTGTTGACCCTCAGATACCCTTCAGCTAGGAGATGATCCCAAGGCTTGCTCTGCTGAACTCTTTGCCTTCAAATTCTTTCCTGATGACTTGAATGAGGTTGAATTATGATGATAACCTCTTGCTAGGCCTCTAGAGATGGAAGTGATGATTGGTCCCCTGTTGAATGACTTGCTATGCTTATGCTATGCAGATGGTTAGTCTATGTACATGACTCTAAATGCTAATGATAATGATATTAAAACATGAACCCAAGGAATAAGGTTGAGCAAATTTTAGGGTGCAACAGCTGCCCCTATTCAAGCGACTTGGACCCGATTGGATGAAGAGCCCGGAGCCTTCAGACATTCGCGGTACGAGACGGTTGAATACTAGTGAAACCAGAAATTTGCCAACCGCAGAAATAAACTGCGCTCCTGCTTGAGGAATGACATTCGTCAGCTAAATCTGACTGTTAGAGCAACCCACTGATCTCGCGCGACCGGGCTGGGGATTGTCTTCATCGTTCTGAAGAGGATTCTGTCATAATAAATTGCTTGCTTGTCCACGTTAGGACTCTGTCTGTCATCAACACGAAGAAATCTCAACTAAAACTTGTCCACGTTAGGACTCCACTTACTGTCAACCCAGGAAAATCTCGGCAACTCCGCTGGGGATAATTCACCTGCATTTCCGTAAACTGAATCGTCCACGTTAGGAAAAACTCTTCCACGTTAGGAATAACACCTGTCTTTCCACGTTAGGAAGCAATCTTCTTTCCACGTAAAGAGAACTACATCAATCTGTCCACGTAAGGACTCCAATGCCATTTGACATGTCCGCGTCAGGACTCCGGTCTTTCCACGTAAAGAATACAACTATTTCTGAACTTGTCCACGTCAGGACTCAACTTCTCGAATCTATCCACGTCAGGACCCCAATTTCTCCGCGTAAGGAATAAACTTCTTCTTCCACGTTAGGAATACCTTCTTCGATCTGTCCGCGTCAGGACTCCACTCTTTCCACGTAAGGAATAAACTCATCTTTCCACGTAAGGAAACCATTTCTCTTCCACATAAGGAACGCTCTTGATATGTCCGCGTAAGGACTCTGATCTTTCCACGTAAGGAATACCAACTTCTTTCTGACTTGTCCGCGTCAGGACTCATTTTTCCACGTAATGAATCATCTCAATCTGTCCACGTAAGGACTTTCTTCTTTCCACGTTAGGAATACAGTCATTTCCGCGTAAGGAAACTATCTTCTGATATGTCCGCGTATGGACTCCATCTTTTCCGCGTTAGGAATCTCCGTCTTTCCACGTTAGGAATCACCTCTGTTGATATGTCCGCGTAAGGACTACATCTTTCCACGTTAGGAATAATAATCTCTTTGATCTGCCCGCGTTAGGGCACTGATCTCGTCTTGATTTGTCCACGTAAGGACTCAGGCATCTTCGACTCGCTGAGGAAATAACTTGCCCACGTAAGGACTCACGCGTCTTCGACTTGCTGGGGAAATATCCGCGTCAGGACTTACCCTTTGCCAACAACACGAAAAAGGATAGATTTATCCACGTCAGGATTCTTGCACCTTGTCATCACAAAGAACTACAAACTTGTCCACGTCAGGACGCACATTTCACCATTACGAATACAGATATCTGCTGGAAACAAATGATCCACGTCAGGACACCAACACGAAGAGTAACCAATCTTTTGTCAACGTCATGACCTCCCTTTCTCCAAATTTCAAAAGACCGAATCTATCCACGTCAGGATTATCACACCTTACCAATCCGGTAAAACAAACCTGTCCACGTTAGGACGCCCACTTCTGAAGGAATCCCGTCATTCTAGGAATAAATGGTCCACGTCAGGACTTAGTTCTTCAATGATCCTCACCCACAAACTTCTTAGCACTGACGTGACAGCGACTTTGAGATGAACTCTACTGGGGATGTCTGAAAACCAACTATCGGACACCGGCTCTGATAACCGGCGGTGGCCTCTGAAATTCTAATTCATGCGACCCGTTGATGACAAACAAACTCTGCTTGGGGATAAGAAGACACTTATCCTGGCCACTCTGGCTGGGGAAGATAAGATGCATTTGCATAAATGACTTTGCTGGAGACAAAGAGAGTTTTATCATGACAACTCTGTGGGGAATACCGCCGAAACTGACATTATTATTGAATATCTCCTGCCGAGATCTTGATTGTTTGGTGATTTATTTGAGCAAGAGCTCTCTCCACCTGAACTTCTAGAGTACAGAAACTGCTTCAGCAAAATAAATGCTGGAAGGGTAACGCCGACTCGCCGGGGATAGCCTGATGCTACAAAATTATTCCAGCAAAATAAATGCTGGAAGGATGAAGTCGACCCTGCTGGGAAGTTGGGAACTCAAACCACACGTCTTGTTGAAGTAACCCCCTGCTGGGGACAATAACTCTGCTGAGGAATAGCAGATGCGCACAGCACGATCGAACTTTCTGCTGGACCGCAAACTGATATCACCAGTATCTCTGACGAAATAAATGACAGGAACCGCCATCAACTCTGCTGGAGAGCCTTGACCTTCGAATTCCGCTGGAAGGAAAGAACATTTGCTGAAAAGAGAACTCCGCTGGGGATGGCTGGATTCTCTTGGGGAAAATTAACTGACCCTGCTGGGGGAGAATGCATGACCCTGCGGGGGGAGATGAACTTGTCTGAATACAGCCTTACGATCTCAGAATCACTAAACTCTGCTGAGGTCGAATAACTTCTCTGGAGCACGTCCTTTGGATAAGCTATGGCTAGCTGGGAATTCTATCCTTCTTCAGGAAGAACATGCCTGACCTGCGTGGGGATCAAGCCTTTCACTATTGCAATCTTTTGATCACCTTCCTCGTACAGTTATGAAACCTGCAACAACACAAACAAAGCACGACAAGCCTATGCAATCCAAATCGATTCAGGTTAGTGACGTTACACTCAGTTAATTCAAAGCTTTAATAATTGTTGGCAAGGGCCAGTAATGTTATACTCATGCTAGCTTCAATAAACTTAGGCGTTTTATCATGCGCAAAACAGTAAAGAACAGGCATCAAGTACTGCATAACACATTTTCATTGATTGGGCCCCTGAATGGGCGGAGTTTTTGTACACGGGATGTAACTCCTGAAAAGAGGAAGCTACACAAAGCAAATATACAAGTATGCAAGTATTCACAAGAAGCATAAATATTGACAAATTAAATTTTGTACACATGTCGGCAACTGGATGCAGATGAACATCACGAACTGATCCTCCCATGACTCGTCCGACTCTAATGCTTTCCCGGTATCCCCACTTCTGAAAAGGTTGTATCCGATAACTGACTCCTCAAACATATTCTCCCGCATTGATGCTCATTGAAAAATCAAATTCGGACCGCAGTCATTTGCTTTTCACATCCCTAACTTTTGCGTGAACCGCCCTTTACGGGTTTTCAGTTCACCGGGATACCCCTTTTTGCCGAAGCCGCCCAGTGTAGGTTTTCAACTTCGCGGGTGTACATTTTTTCAATTTTATCCCTAACTTTTGCCCGAACCTTTCATTCTGTTTTTTGGTTCGCCAGGATGCCCCATTTTTGCCTGGACTCTCTTTTTTCTGTCCAGCGGGTCTATTTTAAGCAAAGTATTTTTTAACTGCGTCCGAATTCACAGGTGATGCAAAGTCTTCCCCGTCCATGGTGGACAACAATAAAGCTCCTCCTGAAAAGACCTTCTTGACAACGTATGGCCCTTCGTAATTGGGGGTCCACTTGCCCCTGTGATCTGCTTGCGGCGGGAGAATCCTTTTCAGCACAAGGTCGCCCGTCTGAAAGCTTCGCGGAAGTATCTTCTTGTCGTACGCTTTCTTCATTCGTCTCTGATACAAACGACCGTATGCCAGAGAAGCTAGCCTCTTCTCATCCATCAAACTCAGTTGGTTCAATCTGTTCGTTACCCATTCTGCCTCGTCCAGCTGAACGTCTCGCAATACCCTCAGAGAAGGGATCTCAACTTCCAATGGTAATACCGCTTCCATTCCGTATACCAACGAGAACGGAGTTGCCCCGGTTGATGTGCGTACCGTCGTACGATAACCGTGCAAAGCGAAAGGCAGCATTTCATGCCAATCTTTATACGTCACCACCATTTTCTGGACTATCTTCTTGATATTCTTATTGGCCGCTTCGACAGCGCCATTCATCTTGGGTCGGTAAGGGGAGGAGTTGTGATGTTCGATCTTGAAATTCTGACAGAGCTCCTTCATCATTTTGTTGTTCAGATTAGAACCATTATCCGTGATTATCCGCTCGGGAATTCCGTATCGGCAAATGATATCTCTCTTGATGAATCTAGCCACCACTTGCTTCGTTACATTTGCGTAAGACGCTGCTTCCACCCACTTGGTGAAATAATCGATTGCTACTAGCATGAACCGATGCCCGTTAGAAGCCGTCGGCTCAATCTTTCCAATCATATCGATTCCCCACATCGAGAATGGCCATGGAGATGACATCACATTCAGAGGACTCGGAGGCACATGTATTTTGTCAGCATAAATTTGGCATTTGTGGCACTTTCTTGCAAATTTGAAACAATCAGTTTCCATCGTCAGCCAAAAGTAACCTGCCCTCAGCAGCTTTCTCGTCATAGCATGCCCGCCAGCATGCGTACCAAAGGCACCTTCGTGAATTTCCTCCATGAGAAGCTTTGCCTCCTTCTCGTCCACACAACGCAACAACACCAAGTCGTGGTTTCTTCTGTACAAGACGCCATCCGGGTTCAAATAGAAATTACCCGCTAATCTCCTGAGAGTCTTCTGATCTTGACTGGATGCCCCAGCCGGATACTCTTTATTCTTCAGGAAATTAAGGATATCAAAATACCACGGTTTGTCATCAGACGCTTCATCAATAGCAAATACATAAGCTGGCCTGTCCAACCGAGAGATAGTGATCTGGGGAGCTTCGTTCCAGAAATTGACCTTGTACATGGAAGACAAGGTGGCAAGGGCGTCAGCCATTTGATTTTCTGCCCGTGGCACGTGATGCAATTCAACTTTGTCAAAGAAAGGCAACAATCTCCTTGCATAATTCATATAATGTATCAAATTGGGCTGCCGTGTCTCCCATTCCCCTTTGATCTGATTCACCACCAGAGCTGAGTCTCCGTATACGTCTAAATGTTTGATTCGCAAATCAATGGCTTCTTCAAGCCCCATTATACAAGCTTCGTATTCGGCCTCATTGTTGGTAACGGCAAAAGTCAATCGGGCAGTAAACGGGATGTGCGACCCGTGCGGCGTAGTGATAATTGCCCCGATTCCGCTACCGTAAGCATTCACAGCTCCATCAAATATCATCTGCCATTTGGACCCCGGCTCTGGTCCTTCGTCTGGTAACGGCTCTTCGCAATCCTTCATCTTGAGATACATGATATCCTCGTCAGGAAAGTCAAATCTCATCGATTGATACTCTTCAATAGGCTGCTCCGCCAGATACTCAGACAACACACTCCCCTTTATTGCCTTTTGCGAGACGTATTGAATATCATATTCAGTCAAGATCATCTGCCACCTGGCAATTCTACCTGACAACGCCTGCTTTTCAAATATATATTTGATCGGATCCATCTTCGAGATGAGCATGGTTGTATGATTCAGCATGTACTGCCTCAAACGCTTGGCGGCCCAGGCTAGCGCGCAACAAGTTTTCTCCAGCATTGAATATCGAGATTCACAGTCCGTAAATTTCTTACTCAAATAGTAAATTGCATGCTCTTTTCTCCCTGTCTCGTCGCGTTGACCAAGAACACAACCCATGCTTCCCTCAAGAACCGTCAAATACATTATCAAGGGTCTTCCTGCCACCGGGGGTATCAAAATAGGAGGCTCCTGCAGATACTTCTTTATTTTATCGAACGCCTTTTGACAATTATCGTTCCACGTTACAGCTTGATCTTTCTTCAACAGCTTGAATAATGGTTCACACGTGGCCGTTAGGTGAGATATGAACCGAGCAATGTAGTTCAATCTCCCTAAAAACCCGCGCACCTCTTTCTCTGTTTTAGGCGTCGGCATTTCTTGAATCGCTTTTATTTTAGCAGGATCGACCTCTATTCCTCTTTCGCTTACTATGAACCCCAGGAGCTTACCCGATCTCACCCCGAAGGTGCATTTGTTAGGGTTCAGCCTCAGCCTGAACTTCCTAAGCCTTTTAAATAACTTCAGCAGATTCACCAGATGCTCTTCCTCCGTCTGGGATTTAGCAATCATATCGTCAACATAAACTTCAATCTCTTTATGCATCATGTCATGAAAGAGAGTTGTCATCGCACGCTGATACGTTGCCCCAGCATTTTTCAAACCAAAGGGCATCACTTTATAGCAAAATGTTCCCCAAGGCGTTATGAAAGTAGTCTTCTCCATATCCTCTGGCGCCATTTTAATCTGATTATAGCCTGAAAAGCCATCCATGAAGGAGAATACAGAGTATTGAGCAGTATTATCAACTAACACGTCAATATGAGGAAGTGGAAAATCGTCTTTTGGGCTTGCTTTATTCAAATCTCTATAATCCACGCACATTCGAACCTTGCCATCTTTCTTTGGCACTGGTACGATGTTGGCAACCCATGAGGGATACTTCGTCACAGCCAGGAACCCAGCGTCCCACTGTTTCTGAACCTCCTCTTTGATCTTCATTGCCATATCTGGTCGAGTTCTGCGAAGTTTTTGTTTGACAGGCGGGCAGTCTTCTTTCAGTGGCAGACGATGCACAACCATATCTGTATCGAGCCCTGGCATATCTTGATACGACCAAGCGAATACATCATTATACTCTCGGAGCATTTCAACCAGTTTTCGCTTGATATCACTCTGCAATGCGGCTCCAATACGAATATTCTTCTCAACCCCTTCCGACCCCAAATTGATAATCTCGATAACCTCGTCGTGAGGCAGAATGGCTCTTTCCTCTTGCTTCACCAACCAAGACAGTTCTTCAGGAACGTCGCTATCTTCGACAACCTCTTCTTCGGTCTGGAATACCGGGTGCTCGAAGTCGGGACGAGTCATAGGTGGTTCAAGGATGTCATCTGAAAATGTTATCCTGCAAAAGGAATGGTTAAGTGCTTCAAAATGCGTATAAAGCGAATAACCACATTGCCATTTTATTGAAAAATACAAAACAAGAAAAACAGGGATTACAGTATCTACACATGAAAAAACGCCATTTATTTAATGATTAACGAAGCAATGTTTATAACAACACAGCCCTAAGCAAATCCTGATGCCCCGGGCAAGACATCAGATTATTCAACAATTAATAAAGCAAAGCATTACTGTTTAAAAGTCACAGGAACAAGCTCCTGAATGGACCAGTTGCATAGTCCTTGTCCTGGCGTGCTTGGCTGAATCCAGGCATCCATATCACAGTCGCTGTCCCCTTCATCGGATTCTGAAGCAGCATTGACAGATTCATGGCATACTCCACTGGCAGAGATGGTGATTGACTTTCTGAAATGAGGGGCCCCCACAGAAGGAGTTGATGACGACGGTCGGTACCCCAGTCCGAACCGGTCCATTTTCACCGGAATGTCCAATACTTTGCCCCAGCCCGTGGCTTCTCCTGCCTTCACTAGCGCTTGAGCCTCTTTATACGAAGAAACAGCTATCTCTGGCACTTTGCTTGGCCCGGGACTCTTGTCCTTTATGCGCAAACCTTCGAATGCCTGGCATGGCGTCTCGTGGATCTCCCCGTCGACTTCCACATATTTAAACGAAGAAAGATGGCTGACCAGGATGTCTTCTTCTCCGCACACGGTGACTACACTGTCTCCGACCATATACTTTAACTTCTGATGCAGGGTTGACGTAACTGCCCCTGCCCCGTGAATCCAAGGTCTTCCCAGCAAGCAGCTGTACGCAGGCTGTATATCCATGATATAAAACTCCGTGGCAAACACTTCCGGCCCCACTTGCAGAGGCAAGGTAATCGATCCGAAGACTGTTCTCCGCGTGCCGTCAAACGCTCTGACCACCAAATCACTTGGTGTACACAAAATCCCTCGAACATCCAGCTTCATCATAGCCTTCTTAGGCAGCACATTCAAAGACGACCCGGTGTCAACCAATACGTGCGACATTGTCGACCCTCTGCACTCAACAGATACATGTAATGCCATATTATGGTCCCTTCCTTTCGGAGTCAAGTCGAAATCAGTAAAGCCCAGACTGTGGCCTGCATTTACATGTGCCAATACCCCTTCTAGCTGGTTTACGGAGACATCCTGTGGTACAAAAGAAGTGTCCAGGACTTTCAGCAAAGCGTTTCGGTGAGCTTCCGAACACAACAGCAATGACAGAATAGATATTTTGGATGGCGTTTGCTGCAGATGCTCCACGATTTTATAGTCGCTCTTCCGAATTAAGCGCATGAATTCTTCGACATCCTTAGATGCTGCTTCTTTTTCATTTGCTTGAGCCGGAACATTTTCCACCGCTTTCCCCTTTCCTTTCGCTAGCCTTTCGGCCTCTACTTCAGGAGATATAAAGATTCTGCCGCTCCTCGTCATGCCTCCTGAGCCCACAACATTATCCACAACCTCCGCTGACTGCTTGTTAACATCGATTTTAATCCCGTCACAATACACCTCTAGCCCATATGACCATGGGACCGCTTTCGTGCTCTCATACGGGATTGGCCCGGCTTTAGTTATAGTAATCGGTGGTCGCTGAGCTGGTGCTGAAATAGTGATCGTCTTCCTAGGAATTGTCACTGTGGCAACATCACTCCGATTATCCACTACTGCCCCTGCCGGCTCATCAGTTGCTGTTCTATCAAACTGCAATATACCATCATCAATTAAGGCCTGGATGCCTTTCTTCAAATCCTCACACCCCCCAGACAGGGCCCAACAATCTAAGCAGTACTCATTACAACCCGGGTAAACACCTCCTTGCAACAGTCGGCTTTTGATCTCGCTCAGCGGCGTCTTTAAATCCTCAACATTCATAATCAGATTCAGCCCTTCCTCAGTCAGCACGGCATTCGCCCCATGATTAGGCATGGGTTTCTGGACTATATTCGCACCGGTCGTTCCGAAGTTGATAGACTTGTTGTCCAAGAGATCCTGCACAACGTGCTTAAAAGCATGACAACCTTCTATATCATGGCCCGGGGCCCCAGAATGAAACTCGCAGCGCCTATTTGCATCATAGCCGAATGGGGGAGTTCCCGTTATCGGTGCCAAGGTTCTTTTCTCTACCAGATTCAATCCCAACAAGGTCTGCAATAAATCAGCATAGTTAGAGGGAGGCTTCTCGAACACCCTTCTCGGCTTACCACCCTGGAATTTTCTCTGAGCTTGCTGTGCCCCCTGCTGAGGCTGCTGCTGCTGTGGCATTGGTTGCTGCTGAACCTGTTGTTGTTGCTGGATTGGCTGCTGTTGATACGGGATGGTGACACTCGACACTTGCTGCTGCTGACGATATGGATTTCTTCCCCTGCCTCGGCCTCGGCCTCGGCCTCCAAATACCGCGCTAGCTTCGCCCTGACGGCGCCCACCATAAGCTTTCCTATTACTGCCAGATGCTGCTGACTCGTCAACTTGGAACTTTCCTTGCTTAATGTTCCGCTCAATCTTTTCACCCATCAAAATCAGGTCTGAAAAACTAGCCAGAGACGTATGGAACAACATATCATGAAACAGCCCGGTGAATGTACCAACAAACATATCGTTCATTTCTTTATCTTCCACAGGAGGACGGACCCTGGCAGCCATATCGCGCCACCTTTGCGCGTATTCTTTAAAACTCTCCCCCTTCTTCTGCGAAAGCCCGGCCAACTGGACCCGATTGGGTGCCAGATCACTGTTATATCTGTAATGGGCTACGAACGCCTCTGCTAATTGCTTCCAAGTCTTAATATCAGTGGGCTCCAACCCCATGTACCACTCTAAGGAAGGACCCGATAGGCTATCCTGAAAGAAATGCATGAGCATTCTTTCGTCAGTGGAGTATGCAGACATCTTTCTGTAATAAGCTCGTACATGAACCTTCGGACATGTATCTCCTTTGTACTTATCGAACGCAGGCGCTTTGAACTTGATTGGCACCCTCAGCCCAGGTACCAAGCCCATAGTTGCCATGTCCAGACCCACAGCACTCTGGTTTAGGACTCCCTTCATTTGCTCTTCCAGCATTCTAATCTTTTGAGAATCATCCATCGGCCCTTCAAAACCTCCTCCAGAGAAGGCGTCTTCCTGTTGATCCTCTTGCCACATACCGTTTCCAGCCCCGTATACATCATACGCATTATTACGTCCAGCTCTGACCTGATTCATCCCCGGAACTCGGCCTCTGTTGCCATACCCTTGAACACCTCCAGCAGGACCACCAGCCATAAAACCAGCACCGTTTCCGTTTCCAAAACCTCCGTAGCCCTGATTGACCATACCATAACCATCTTGCCCAAAGCCTTGAGCATTAAAGCCATACTTGCCAGTGTTGTCGAATCCCTGATCGTTGAATCCGAACCCAGCGTTGACAAAGCCATTGCCTCCGAGATTATCTCCCACATTGACATCACCCAGCCCAGCGTTATGGACAGCAGTTTCATTTCCAACTCCGACGTTACCATTCACAGCAGCGGTAGCGTTGTTGACGTTAGCAGCATTCACATTGACGACAGGCGGAGCCACCGGCGTGGGAGTGCCGTCTCCATGAGCAGTATCAACCCGGACAGACTGATGATCTTCGTTACCATGACCAGCGTTGCGAGCCAACAGAGGCTGGACCATGGCCTGCAAATTCTCTTGCCCTTTTGCTATAGCCTCCATGGTCTGCATGAAGAGGGCGAGCTTCTCGCGTACATCCTGCATCTCATTCTGAATCTGGTCCATGACTTTCCGACAGTTGGATCGTGTAGAATAGCGGTGCGGATGTTGATCTGGAATCCTGTTAAGTACCTTATACAGAGCAGGAGATAAGACACCATTCAAAGATTACCTGTTATGCAATATGAATATGAATGCAATGCAATGTGTCTGTGCATTAGGGAAGTTCATTCCCCCAGTTCTAGTGCGAAGGTGCCGGTGCGGTGACAGTGTTGACAATAAGAATACCGGAGCTGAATCATAGAAAGCCTCATATATAACAGAGAGAATCAATAAGCCCAGGGTACAATATCACTGAGAGTACAAAGATGGCATGACCTCAACCAACAATCCTGGTGATGGTCAGCACTATGCAAATAAAGCATACAAATAATGGAATGATCAGATCCTCCCAAAAGTCTGGTACTCCTCTATCAACTTCTTGGTCTCCGGATGGCTTGGTCGATCAAGCAGCCCTTCAACAAGCTGGTTTCTCTTCTTAAGGATACGGCGTACGTCTTCAGCAGTTTCTTCCCATGTTGCTTCTCCGAAGCAATCTTCTAACTTTCGCTTCTGGGACACTGCTTCATCTCTAGATTTGATTGCCTTGTTCAGTGCATGCTGGACACTATACCGGTTCATCACTTCTTCTTCACACTTCTTGGTGCTAGACTTCAACTTCTCTTCGAGGTCGGAAATTTGCTGCTTCAGCTTATCTTCCCTCTTCTTGTTATTGGTGAGTGTAGCATTCCAAGTCTTATTGCAAGAAGATATCTCTCGGTGTGCTGCGTCGAGCGCCTTCTTTTTGGCTTCTAGCATGTCATGGGAACTTCTAAACTCTTGCCCCAGACGTTCGCGCTTCTTCTTTTCCTCGGTCAACTCAGCTCCTAACCTGTTTACCAGCTCAATCTGTTGCTGGAAAGCATATACGGCCTTGTTTTTCTCACTGCGCACTTGGGCTAACTCTTGCTCTAACCCTTCGTTGACCTTCATCAAAGCTTCTTTCTCTCTCACAACCTGTTCATATGCTTCTCTAGAAACAGTAGTCGGCTCTTCTACCGGAATAGGAGCAAGGATTGGTGCATCTGGAAACGGCATCTTCAACTGACTAGCCCTCTCTTGAATCCAAGCTCTATAAGGTGCATAGGCCTGACAGTCATTCTTTCCTAACAACGGCTTCCCTTTGCGGTTAATACGCGTCCAAGCATGTCGCAACTTGGCTAATAATTCCCCCTTCAAATCTCCAGTGAAGTACAGAGATTCCTGTACTTCCTCCTCTTGAGGTGGATTTTTCAGCGCATATCCGAACTGGCGAATGAACAGAGAAGGGTTGTAATTGATACACCCTTTTCTTCCTATCAATGGCACATTAGGGTAACCAGAACAACTGAAGATGAGCTCCGATCCCAACAGGTCCCTATCAAACCACTCCATATCTTCCGACGATAGCCTCATCAAGCGCTCTGGCCAACCAACTGGAATTGTAGTCTCTGCAGCAGATCTTCCCTTAGGAAGATGACTCTCAAACCACATACTCAATAAGGGCACACACAGATGAACATTCTTCCCTCTTCCCTTCTCATTCTTGTAATGCAGTGAGTGGTAGAGATCCCCGAGTAAAGTAGGTACAGGATTACCAGCGGCGAACAAGTAGAAAGCATCGAAGTCCACAAAATCCGGTATATTGGGGAACAAAACTATGCCATAGATGCACAAGGCCAACACAGCATTGAAAGCAACCCAGCACCCATTCTTGGCGTACTCTTGGGCTTTACCAACTAAGAACTGAAATGAGAAGCCTGGAACTCCACGGGAAACAGTAGTCACAAGTTCAGAAGCATCAACATGCAAGGCTTTTGCCAATTCCTCCGGCTTAGGTTTGGCATCATAATGAATGAATGGAACCTGGTTCTGCACAGGCAGCTCCACATACTCAGCGTATTCCTCCAGGGTTGGTCCCATAATGAAGTCAGAGAACGTAAAACACCTCAAAGCAGGGTCATAGAATTGCATCAAAGCATACAGCCCATCTAACTCTACCTCTGTAGGTTTGCACACCAATCTCAATAATCTACCATAGCTCATCCGGAAACTCCTACGAACACCCTCATCAGCAAGAGAGATCAACCCCAGTAAAGGAACAATATCAGGCGTAGGCAATTTGTAAGCAACCGTTCTCCGTAGGCTAGTCATGATCAAACACTCAGAAGTCTGGGCACTAGAACTAAGGAAATGCAAATGCACCTGCAGCACAGACACACGTTAGTGAAATGCAAATGATAATGGATATGCAAGGATGCAATGCAAGTAACATTCAACAGGGACCAAAGCTGCAGCTGAATAGCCTAAACCCAATCAAGAAAGGTCTCAGATAGACCATCCAGAAGTCATCAAACCCTGGTCTCAGATAGACCTAAAATAAAACTCCAACACTGGTCTCTGACAGACCTCAAACCATAACTCACTGGTCTCTGATAGACCTCAAATCACATCCATAATTGGTCTCTGACAGACCTCATAACTCTCCAACTGGTCTCTGCCAGACCTCAGAACACTCCCAAATGGTCTCTGACAGACCTCATAACTCTCCATAAATAACCAGGATCTCTGATCAAGAAATAACCGGTAGTCTGGAGGTCTAGTTACCTGCATAACCCTGAATCCCCTCACAGGTGGGTGGCCCTATAACTGGCACAAGGTACGGCATCCTATGCGGTCGTCGGCGTCACAGACTTTCAGGGTTGATGATACGATTCCCAGGAGGAGTGGCATCATCAATTCCTGAAGAGGCCTCACTCAGCCAACTTCCAAATGATCGGTCCCCAGAGTCGACAATCCAACTAACCAGCGACCCACGCCAACCAAAGGAAGGGGCAGGAGGCCAACCAGAGGAACCTCGTCTGAGTGTAGATTTCATGGGACACCAAAGCAAGCAAAGCAAGCGGGCGCTCACTAATTTCTACTCTAATTCTAGGTGCACTCAAGCCCAGGTCCGGCTTATCTCTCAATATCAGAACACCCGTCACACCCCAGATACAGCAATAATAATCCATATACAAAGCTGAAAAATACAGGGTTAGAAATATACAATAACTCCATACAAAATCCTCGACGGGAAAACAAGCGTTAGGATTGACTCTCTCAAGGGACGTTGGATCCCAAATGCATAAGAACCATCGCAGTCCTTAGCAGCCAGGGGACGTTGGATCCCCAGCAGAGTCGCCAGCTGTCGCTACTGCGAAAATCGGCGCCGGCTGAACAGAAGAGTCGCCACCGTGCGTTATTTATCCCACGGGAGGGAAAGGAAACGCTCAGAGTAAACCTCGCACATCATGGGAAAGGTATGGTCATCGCAACCAAAACCTGGGTTCGGGAGTCGGTTACGCAAGGGGAAGGTATTAGCACCCCTCACGTCCGTCGTACTCGACGGGATCCACGCTTGTTTTCGGGTATGGATTGTTATTCTATCTAAACTATAGGTCAAGGGTTAAAAAGAAAATAAAATGAAAAATAAAAATGACTCGGCAAAGTATCGCACTTTATGCCTACGTATTCCCGCCGGGAACGAGAAATCAGAGTCAACGTAGTTCGCCTACCTACGGGAAAGGAGGGGAAGGTTGCTCGCTAGGATATCGCATCCTATGCCTACGTACTTTCATACAGCATGAAAGATCAGAGCAAACGTAGTTCGGGCCACGTACGACACAAGTCTGTCCTGGTTGATTTTATTCCTTCTGAAAAAGGTTTTCTGATTAGCGGTCCAAGCGGACAAAAATGACGTTTTGATGAGTTCACATTCTTTTACGGAAGAAGTGTCTTTTATTGTGTTTGAAATCTTTATGTGTTTTTCTGTTTGTTTTGAGGAAGAAAGAGACAGAACTCTAACCTACGGTTGCGAAGGGAAACAAACTAACCTAATGTTATCATGCATGGGTTAAGACCTAGTGTCTATCATGCTCCTCTCTTGCACAGAGAGAAACAGAGATCCTACGGGATAGGCAGAAACAGAAACAATATCAGATATATACAGTAAAACAGTAAAATGCATGGATGCAACAATACAAGCGAGGCAAGGGAGTCCCACTCAACCTCGAACCTAGAAAACAATAGGCGAAAGTGAACAGGCTTCACTTTCAACCCAGCAGGGTAAACAGCAAACAATACAGTTCAGAAAACCAATCAATACATCAGAAATGAAATACAGCAGCAGAAGAAACAGCATCAGCAGCTCTGAACCAACAACTGGCTTCAAGCAATCTCCAATCATTCACAAGCTTCAACAAGCATCAATCTCTATCTTCATGACCTTCAGGCAAGGGCTTTGATCATCAGTCTTCCATCTGCAATGGCTTTTCTTCAAGCTCAAACCTCCAGGATGAGGGATCAGTCACAAGAGTGAATTGGGTGTTAAGCAATCAGCTGACTACCAAAGGTGGTGAACAGACTGCTTCTAACACAAGAGGCATTTTCTCTCAAGAGTTCTATCTCATAGACACTATCACCAAGCCTTCCAAAGGAAGGGGGTGAGTGTCTTAGAGAGACTCTGAATCACAGAGAAGAATGGATGCAGACAAGGCCATCCATGTTTGAGAAACAATCATTCTAATCTAGAGCTCTGCCTAGCTCCTAAACCCTAGTCTCCTCAGCATCTGCCAGCAAGAAACTCCTCCTCAACTCTGACAGTTGATCTTCAATCTTTGAATCTCCAATAGCTTCATCTCCACAAATCTTCAGCTTCCCCAGGGCCCCAGACAAACCCAATACCCAAACAAACAATCAATAAACCCCAGAGGGCACACCACACCAAACAGCAGATATACAAACAGTAATAATATCAGTAGGGGAATCCTGATTTTTCTAAGGGATCTAATAGCTACCCATAGCCCCTATAGTCCCATAGCTAAACTAGTCAAACCCTAAGTCCTAAGGGAAAGAATTGAACTTCCTAAGTTGTCACCTAAAACCCTAGTCTTGTTCATGGTATTCAAGCATTTATTAATCACCTAAAATTAACCTCTAAAAATGGGAGCTAAAATATTTCTATAAGCCTAATATCTCATCTAAACAATATGAAAAGAATGATCAAAAAAAATCAAAGCAAGTGAGAGAACAAAAATCATAAAAATGATGCATGAAATGAATTATTTAATATGACATTTATTTAGAAAATATGTAAAAAATATGAAATAAAACTAAAAATGAAATTTTATTTTCCTATAATATTCTAGACATTTTAATGAAAATATGGTAAAAAGAATGGATTAAAAAACATTTTTTATGAATTTATTATGATTTAATGAAATTGGTGAAAAATTAAAATGAAATAAGAAAAAATAAAAATGAATTAAATGAGCCAGAGGGGGTGCATTCAGTAGGCGCGCTCAGTTCATTATTGGATGGGCCAGACAGGGTAGGGTGCGCATAGCAAATCAATTCAGGCCCAGAATCACTTCAGAGTTATTGAAATCAAAGAAAATCAGCAGGGGGTGAAAATAGAAACCAAACCACGTTGAAATTTGGAATTGGGCTCACATTGGGGGTGTGGATAGCATCACAAGCTGAGGCCCGCCCGTTTCAATTAATGAAACGGTGCGTTTGGCACCCAGTCAACTCCCTCCAAAACAGAATTAAATAACAGCCATTAGATCTCTCCCCAAGTCAAGAGTCTTCACACGCATTGGACGGACCAGATTATGTCTTCCCCACTTGGATCTGAAACTAGGGTTTCCTTTCACCATGAACATCCATGCACGCATAACTTCCTCCTCTCTGTTCTCACTCCACACGCAACGAATCCTCACGCCATAAACATGAAATCTGCTCAAAATCTTTCACTCTACAATCCTATGATCTCACATCAATCTGAAACTCAATAAATCTCTCAATCCGATAGCATCAATCTCTGATTTCCATGGAAGGACACTGATATGCAACATCACCATTCTCAATCAAACTTAACCTAAACTGAACTACAACTAATGGAGGTTAACCTATGCTATCAAGTTGCAATTATAACACATTCATCCAAGAGATTCGAACACCAACAGTTTATGGCACCTGTCACTAACCATCACCAAATCTCTCCAAATTCATCTAACTTAATCTCCTAACCACCTAGATCAATTCTACACTAACAAAATCATGCCTAACTAACTGGATCAAGCAGTTTGAATGAAAACTTACCTTGTGCAAAATCTTGAAAAACAGCTATGGAAGATGTGGATCTGAAGCTTCTAGGTGTTGGATCTTGCTCAATCCTTGATGAACTTGACTCTGTATGCAAGCTTTGAATGAGATTTGGCCAGAATTATGCTATCCACTTGACTTGGCAACTTTGATATCCTTGCAAGAAGCACTCGAAAATGGATGATAATCACTTGATCTTTGCTTCAATTCTGATCTATGATGATCATGGAGCACAATTGAATCAATATGGATGATGATTTTGTGAAGATTTTGAGAGAATTACAATGAAACTCCAATGAAAAAGTGTGAGAAATTATGTGAAATTCTTGGTGCAAATGAGGCCAACCCTTGATCAATGCACATTTCATGAATATATAGGCCCCAAATGAACATTCTAGATCCATCTTGCACATTCCCTTGCTTTCCAACTTTGGTTCATTTTGGTTATGTTTCTTAAATGATAAGCAACCATGGATAACTTCATTTTTTCCTTCTAAACTCAAAAAAGTGGGTGAACCATTGTTCTTAGAATTGCTTTTCCATTCAAAATCATATATTGGAAGTCTCCATTTGGACTTGTAAATCTCCCAAACCATTTTCCAACTTGAAAGTATTCACTTTATAAGCCTTTTTAGTTCATATTTTGACCTATCATGCAACTCCATGCTATGAGCTTCTCCAATAACTTGTGACCTTCTTTCTAGACTTAAAATCCCATTTGGAGCAAGTTTGGTGTTGTAAGTTTTTCCATTTGAGGCCTCCTTGTATGAGTTTTGGGTATAGGTTAAAATGACCTGTAATTCACAAATACCCAAAATACCCTTCGCTTGTCAAGACCATAAGTTGAGTTCTCCACATCATATGAAGGCATGCCATACCATTCTAGAAAGCTAAGACAATGAGGAACAACTCTTATGTTGACCAAGAATTCATTTGAAATCTCCTTGAGGGGTAAAACTAGCTTGGAAGTCAAGTCACTTTCACAGACAAAAATTCAGACACCCCAAATGACCTGTAACTTGTAAGGACCATAACTTGAGTTCTATAAATCTCCTTGAGGTCTTCCACCACTCAAATTAAAGGTCTTGAGATCCTCTACAAGTTTCATGTTGGCCAAGAAGCCATTTGAAGTTAGCATTTTGACTTATCTTGCTTGGAAATTTGACCTAAACTAGGGGATTTTACAGAGAAACCCTAATTTAGTAACTCCTCTTCTCCTTGATTTTTTCTTGAATTCTCCTTGTCATATCTCCATATCTTTATTCTCCATGTCCAATATTGATCCCCACATCTCTCCAATAGACTTGAATGCCCTCTTAAGTCAGTCAACTGACCTAGGGTTGACCTAGGGTTGACCCAGATAAAACCCTAGTTGACTGTCTTCAACTGTAGCTCTTGTGCTTTCATCAATGACTTGTTTTCTTCTCCAAATGACTTTGTAAGTCTCTCAAGATGTCTAGATGCTCTCCATACCTTCAATCCACAGCTCATAACCCTCTTGTTGACCCTCAGATACCCTTCAGCTAGGAGATGATCCCAAGGCTTGCTCTGCTGAACTCTTTGCCTTCAAATTCTTTCCTGATGACTTGAATGAGGTTGAATTATGATGATAACCTCTTGCTAGGCCTCTAGAGATGGAAGTGATGATTGGTCCCCTGTTGAATGACTTGCTATGCTTATGCTATGCAGATGGTTAGTCTATGTACATGACTCTAAATGCTAATGATAATGATATTAAAACATGAACCCAAGGAATAAGGTTGAGCAAATTTTAGGGTGCAACAATCCTTTCTCAACAACTTGAAAATAGGCTCACAAGTAGCTTTAAGGTGAGAAATGAACCTTGCAATGTAATTCAATCTCCTAAGAAAGCCACATACCTCTTTCTCTATTCTTGGTTCAGGCATTTCTTGAATCGCTTTTATCTTTGCAGGATCTACCTCAACTCCTCTTTCGCTGACAATGAAGCCTAGCAACTTCCCAGATCTCACCCCAAAGGTGCACTTGTTAGGATTCAACCTCAGCTTGAACTTCCTTAACCTTTCAAACAACTTTAGAAGATCGATCAGATGTCATTCCTCCATCTGTGACTTTGCAATCATGTCATCAACATATGTTTCGATCTCATGATGAATAATATCATGAAAGAGAGTCACCATTTCCCGCTGATAAGTTGCCCCTGCATTTTTCAATCCAAAAGGCATAACTTTGTAGCAAAAAGTCCCCCACAGTGTAATAAAAGTAGTTTTCTCCATGTCCTCTAGGGCCATTTTGATTTGGTTATACCCAGAGAAGCGATCCATGAAGGAAAACATAGAGCATTGAGCAGTGTTATCAACCAAAACATCAATGTGGGGGAAATCGTCTTTCGGGCGCGCCCAATGCTAAAAAACTGTTGATTATCAAAGATGGGCAGAACGTAGGACCAGACATGATAAAAAAAACAAACGGAAATTACTCTTCTGATGTAACTTGGACGATTTCCTCCACAGTCCAATTGTAAAGCTTCTGCCCAGGGACACATGGACGAATCCAAGCATCCATATCACAATCGGTGTCTCCTTCGTCATCCTCAACAACATTTATCCTATCAAATATAACCCCACCACTGGTAAATCGAACAGGCCCTTTGTATCTTGAAGGATCCCTTAAAGAAGAAGGACTATATCCCAAACCGAACTTTTCATGCTTAGTAGGAACATCAAGCACCTAGCCTCATTTCTAGAAAGACCCAGATTCCACTATAGCACGGGCTTCCTTGAATAACGACATCAAGACCTCTGAACCTTTAGCTCCTACATGAGGCTTTTTCTGAATCTGTACAGTTTCAAAATCTTGGCAAAGCGTCTTGTGGATTTCACCATCCACTTCCACATATTTAAAGGATGATAACTGACTGACCATGATGTCTTCCTCTCCACAAACAGTAACCACTTTCCAGTCCATCATATACTTCAATTTTTGATGCAACATAGAAGTAACTGCCCTAACAGATTGTATCCTAGGCCGTCCGAGCAAACAACTATAAGCTGGCTAGATATCCATGATATAAAATGTTGCATCAAAAATCTCCGGCCCCACCTGTATGGGTATAGTAATTTCACCAAACACTGACCTCTTAGAACCATCAAAAACCCTCACAACTAAGTCGCTTGGCGTGCAAATTAGCCCTTAAGTATCCAGCTTCATTAAGGATTTCTTTGGAAGTATGTTTAGGGACGAACCCGTGTCTACCAAGACAGAGACAACAGAGCCCCTCTGCAATCCATAGATATATGTAGAGCATGATTACCGTTCCTCCTGACAGGAGTTAAATCCAAGTCTATAAAACCCAACCCATTTCCAGCATTCACATGAGCCACAACTCATTCTAGCTTATTCACTGAAATCTCTTGCGGCACAAAAGCCGAATTAAGAATTCTTTACAATGCATTCCAGTGCACCTCAGAGCACAATAACAGCGAGAGGATAGAAATCTTTGATGGCGTCTGGTGTAAATGATCTACAATCTTGCAATCACTTTTAAGGATAAGCCTTATGAATTCCTCAGTATCCTTCGCAAAAGAATCTTTGTCAACTTGTTGCTGCATATCTTCTTCTACCATAACCTTACCTTTACCCTTATCACTTCTATGAACATTAGTTTCAGGCGGAGAGAAAACTCTGCCACTCCTAGTTATTCCTCCTGCCCCAAAAATGTTTTCATCTGAAGTGCCTCCATACGATGCCCCCACTAGCTCTTGTTTTTGTCCGTTGTAAAACACCTCTGCCCCATAATTCCAGGGAATAGCATTGGTGCTTTCATAAGGTACTGGTCTTGGAGTAGTAATAATGATCAGAGCCGGCCTTGGAGGTGCTGAGATGTTAATCGTCCGATACGTAATTGAAATCGTTGCAACCTTATCACGTTCATTATTAATCTCCTCAATCACTTCTTCTCCCACAACACTGTCGAATTGTAAATTACCTTCATCAATCAAACTTTGAATATGACTTCTCAAAGATCTGCAACCCTCTAGATGCGTAACACATTCTGAACAACACTCTAAGCAACCAGGATGGAAACCTCCCTTCAGCAATTTTTCTTTTACGAAGCTCAAAGGTGTCTTCAACTCTGCAACATCAGTTATCAAGTTCATCCTATCTCCTTCAATAACAACATTGGCCCTAGCCACCCTATGATTTGGCATCGAGTTCTGATTTACATTGGGGATTTCATTTGTGAAATTGATTGCCTTTGAGTCGAGTAAATCTAGAACCTTATGCTTAAATACTTTGCAATAATAAATATTATGGCCTGGAGCTCTAGAGTGGAACTCACACCTATCGTTTGCATTATAACATGGTGGAGGTGCACCAGTGAATGGTGCCAAAGTTTTCTTCTGAATAAGATGTAATTGTAACAAGTGTTGCAAGAGCTGTGAGTAATGCATGAGAGGCGTGTCAAATTTCCTGTTGGCCATCCTTCCTCTGTCCTGATAACGACGAGGCGCACTAGTTTGTTGCTGCGGTACAGCCGGAATAGTTATACTGGCAACTTGCTATTGATGTTGATGTTGAGGTTAATACTGATGTTGAGGTTGATGTTGCGCCCGGTCTCTACCTCTATAGGTTAATATAACATTCATATCCCCTTCTCTCTTCTTTGGGTTTCCATTATATACTTTCTTCATCCCCCCTGATGAAGATCCTGCCCCACTTGGTATTTTTCCTGTCTTTATCCTATTCTCCACCCTCTCTCCTGCCATCACTGTTGCACCCCAAAATTTGACCAACATTTCTTTACCTAGCTTGTGTTTCATTTCATTCACATTAGCATTATCATTTGCATTTCATTGACATGTGTGCAGGGGATCAAGAGGTATGATTACCAACCAAGAGCTATACAAGACTATGAAGCTAGCCAAGAAGGTTATTCAAGTGTTCAAGGGTTGATATCCTTGTCAGAGAAGTTAGAAGATCCTCAGAGAGGGTGGTTGAAACCAAAAGTGCGTGCCTCCTAACTTGAAAGTTGTGGAAGACCTCAGATGATTCTGAAGCCATGAAGTTAGACTTGAAGCCTTGAGAGAGCTTAGGAGATGTCTTGAAAGCCATCATGAAGCCTAGATAGGTCATTGTGCAAGATTGAGAAGACTCAGCTATGAGTGGTGTAATTAGGGTTTGACTGGGTCAACCCTAGGTCAACTGATGATTTGAACAAGGTTGAGACCTAATTCAAAGGCCATGTGATAATGGATTGATGCATTGAGATGCTATAAGGATGATTCCTAGGTCAACTCATCATGATTGAAGAGTTTGAGAAGTTTCAAGCTAGGGTTTCTAAGGCTTGACAGTGTAAAATCCCCTAGTTTGACCCCTATCTTCAAGGCAGTTTAGCCCAAGATGTGATTGTCATCTCATCTTACCCCCAACATGAATGTTGTAGAGCTTATTCTTAGCTTTAATTTGAGTACTAGAAGTCCTTGATAGGATTTGTAGAACTCAAGTTATGACTTTGACAAGTTACAGGTCATCTGAGGTATGTGAATCCGGGGGCTTGAAAGTTACCCAAATTGCATCAAACGTTTGCCTACGAAGGATGATTCCTATGAACTTTTGGTCAACATGAATGTTGTTCCTTATCCTCTTAAATTTCTATAGAGTACTATAAGTCCTTGATAGGATTTGTATAACTCAAGTTATGGCTTTGACAAGTCAAGGGCATTTTGGTCATTTGGAGATTACAGGTCATTTCAAGCATAAGGCCATAACTCCTATTTCCAAGCTTCAAATGGAAAAATCTTCAACATCAAACTTGTTTAAAATGATGTTTTAAGGCTATTAAGGAGATCATGAGATGATGGAAATGCTTGTAGCTCAAAGTTGCAAAAATGACCTAAAATAAGGGCATAAGTTAAATAAACCAAAGTTGGAAATTGATATTTTCAACCTACACATCCAAACCATGGCATGTAACATATCATTTTGACTCTAGAAAACATTTTAAGAACATTGGTTTAGCCACATTTTTGAGTTGAGATTCAATTTATGGACTTGCTTTGAAAAGCACTTTCTTGCATATTAAGTAACACTTGCAAAACTCAAAATTAAGGCATGAGCAAGGCCCTTGGCAAGCTAATCTCTTTCAAAATGTCACTAGGGGAGAAATTGAAAGAGATTGAGGTTATTTTCAAGCTGCAAACAGAATTGGGCATAGCATGAGACATGGTTGAAAATCTCATGACATGAGAAGTTGAAACTCTCATTAGAAGAGTCTAGAGGGTTCTAGAACACTCATACACCATCTATATATTGAGTAGAGGTGATCCAATGCAGAGGTTGGTGATGATTGAAGGAGAGAGCATAGATTGAGATTGAATTTTCATAGCTTACAAGTGCAATCGGTTTCACCAAATTCTCCATTTTCCTTCCATTTTCTTGATTGATACTTCTTCCGTGGATGTCAAGGAGTGATTCCAGATCATTTTCAAGAAGAATTTGTGGCTAAATTGTGTATGAGCAAGTGATTTTCAGCACCTGCAACTCACCATCGGGTTTCAAGATTCAAGCACTTTCAATTGGTTCTTTTGCATACAGAAGCAAGGAGAGGGATCATTGATCGTGTCTGCAAGATTAGAGAGATTGATTTGGAGGTTTAGTGCATCTGTTCATCCAAGATTTTCAGGTTGGTAACTTTCTTCCTCTAGCATGATTTAGATAGAATTAGGTTGAATTAAGGTGCTAGATTTATTGTAGAATGGTGTAGGATGGATTTCAGATAGTTAATTGGAGAATTAGAGACAAATTAGGTGAATTGCCATTTTCGGTTGAGATTTGGATATGGTGAATCTTGAGGTTTCAGAGGAAACTAAGGGTATGGTTGAGTTCGTGGCAAGATTTGGGATGAGATTCATGTTGTGACCATTTGCAATGGAGGCATGTAGAGAGAACTAGGGTTGGGGAAGACGACCGGAGCTCCACCGGCGGTGTCCGGAGCTGGGCGTGAAGTTGCAGAGGTTTGAATGGAGAAGATGACTCTTGCACCATTGGATGAGGGTTTGACTTGGACTGGGAGCAAGATCCAACGACCACGTTTTAAACCTGATTTGTGAAGGATCTGAGTAAGTGAAATGATGCGTTTCACTTACTAGCTGGTTTTGGGCTTAATGAATTAAGTGTTATCCACACCCCCCTGATGTCCCAACCCTTGATTTGAACTGAGTCTGATTGCTATTTACACCGCGCGTGTATTATTTTAATTTGATTTTCTTTTTATTTTCATTTTATTTATGGTTCTTGTAAAATTCATAATAATTTGAAAATTAATCCAATTAAACCCATTCTTTTTGCATCTTGCTCATGATTGAGTCTAGTATTTTTTAGAGAAAAAATATTTTCATTTCATGTAATTTCTGATTTAATGGGAATTTTAAATTTTAATTGATATTAAAATGATTATGTTTGATGCATATTTTTGTGGAATTTAGTGTGATCACTTGGTGATGTTTTTGAGCCTAATTTTTTGTGTGTGATTAGGTTAGACATGTACGATCCCATATTATTTTTCTCAATTTTTTGTGATGAAAATAGGTGTGCTTTCTAGATTGATATTTAGGTGCTTCCTTTTAGGGTTTAGGTTTGATACCTTGTAATGTAGAATTTAGTTCTAGGTCTAATTTGATGATTTGATCTCTAAAATTAATGTGGTAGAGTCATGATTGACCTAGGTTCCCATAGATATTTTTGTAGGATTTTACAATTGGTTTTAGTATTTTAGTTAGGACTAACTTTAGTACTAGGTTTTAGGTGATCCTAACTTACTAATTCAACTAGTTTAACTTCCTTAGTCCCCTTAGATTAGGGTTTGTGCTTGGTTTGCCTTTGGTTGAGGTTGAAGACAAGTTGAAGACAAGAGGAGGATGCTTGAAGTTGCTTGGAGCTTTGGATTTGTTTGTGCCTGAAGGTGTCTGATGAAGATTAGGAGATAGGACATAGGGAGAGCCCTATAGTTAGAATGATTTCTTTCACAAATATGGAAAGTCTCTTGTGCTTCCATTCCTCCCAATGACTAAAAGTCCTTCTCAGATATTCACATCCCTCCTTTGGAAGGATGAGTGGCTTTATCTGAGAAGTAGAACTTTGAGGTAACCAGTCTCTCACAATGATGAACCCTTACAGGCTTTCTTTGGTTGTCAGTAAGCTGTTTATCATTTCCCCTCATTTTGTTACATCAATTGTCTTCTGGTTTGAGTATCTTGAAAGATGTTGGACTTGAGTTTGAAGATGAAGGCTTCACTGAAGAGTGTGGAAGAGGATGATTCCTTGAGCATTGCCATTGCATCTAAAGCTTGAAGAGCAAGAAGAACAAGTTGATACTTGAAGATCCAAGGGAGATTGAATGAAGAGTGAGGAGTTCCTTGCTTGAAGAAGACTTGAAGGATGGAGTTGACACTTCTAAGTGATTGAGGATTACTCTGAGAAGCTGAGGCTTGTAAGAGGAGAAGACCAAGTTGAGACTAGTAAAGCAAAGAGAGCTGAAGCTTGAAGACTGGGTTGATACTTATGAAGAGGATTTAATTGAGATTGACTGTAGAGCTGAGGCTTGAGGAATAGAGGATGATTTGATACTTACATTGATGTTTTGAGAGCCTGAAGGAATCAATTTGATACTTGTAGTTAAGAATGAAGCCTGAAGGTGGAGTTGACTGGAAAGCTGAAGCTTGAAGAAGGAGGATAAGTTGAAACTTATGTTGATGGGTTGAAACCTGGAGAAGCAAGTTGATACTTGCCAGTGAAGCTGATAGCCTTGAAGGGTGATTGGAGTCTGAAGACTAGATTGCTGTTAGAAGAGCTGAAGCTTGAAGGGAAAGAGGGAGCTGGTGATCTGCTTTCTTGTCTGTTTTTTCTGTATTGATGTACCTTGTTTGATTTGCTTGATGCATTAGAATAAGTCCATGACTAGACTGACTTTGAATTAGGAGTATGATTGCACTAGAGGTTGAGTTGCTCCCTCTGCTTGTATTTTTACTGTATGGATTTGCTTGCGGGTATTCGGTAGAGCCCAGCTCCCTTGCCCATGTGGTTTATTTTGCTTAATAGCATTTCATTTCCCCTGTATGATTACAGTCTCTTATATTTTTCTTGATAGCATGTTATTTCCTGTATGATTGCAATTATTCATATCTGGCTTGAGGTTGAGATGAGCTTGTGGAGGTCGCTACCCCACACACATTTCCTCCCTCACTTGCATTGCATGCATTTTACAGTCATTTATTGTTTAAGCTGATGCTTTATCTGTTTTTTTATCATTGATATGATCCCTTAGGAATCTCATTTCCTTTGATAAGGAAGTGATGATAGAACTTTAGGTTGAAACCTATGCATGATAACTTCTAGGAGTTCCCTGTTTCAAACCTCAACCATAGGATGAATCCTTGGCATGACAACATTAGGACTTGATAGTCTCCCCTTAGTTGAGCCCTCTCTCATCTCATCTTAAAACAGCTTAAGATACAGTAATCATGAATGATTTCTTTCGTACGTTACGAGCCTTAAGCTATCTGAGAAAGGATTGTTGGAGAGTTTCTTTTCAACAGTCTGGATGTTTAGTATGGTACCCTTTGGGTGACATGCGACGCATTCACTCTCAGGTCATAGTCTTTAGTGCGATTGAAATTGCAAACACAATAAAAAACACTTCTTCCGTAAAAGACAGAAAACAAACTTCAAACCTTTTTTCCCCGTGGGCCCATAATTCAAAGGAAAGCTTTTCTGAAGAAAAGAGTGTCGTTAAACTTCAGCGCCAATGCAAACAGGCTTTGTCCCTAACTGCTGGAACTGTTGTTTAACCCTACTCGATAAAACAGATGAATCTGAATACCCATAATTCGTAGTATCCCGAACTACGTAAGCTCTGATCTCTCATATCTGTTGAGAGTACGTAGGCACAATACTGACGTATTGGCGAGCCACCTTCCCCCATCACCCGTCGTAGGCTGAACTACGTTGACTCTGATTTCTCATTCTCTGATGAGAATACGTAGGCATAAAGCGCGATGCTTTGCCGAGTCATTTTCTTTTCTGTTTGAGCCAGCCTTGATAGGTAGATAGATAAACTAACTCGTCCAGTAAACACAACAAGCGTGGATCCCGTCGAGTACGACGGACGTGAGGGGTGCTAATACCTTCCCCTTGCGTAACCGACTCCCGAACCCAGACAACGGTTGCGATGACCTTGTCTTATACCCTTTTCGTCAGGTTTTTCCGATCGTTTCCTTTCCCGTTCTGAGGGATAAATAACGAAAGGTGGTGACTCTTCTGTTTTTCCGGCACCTTATTTTCGCGGAAGCGACAGCTGGTGACTCTGCTGGGGACTTGATAGTTTCCTGGGATCCAACGTCCCGTATGCGAGTCAGTTTGGGGATCCGACGTCCCCTGCGAGAGTCAATCCTAGCGCTTGTATGATTACTTGTTGGGTTGTGTTTATTTATCGCATCTTTATTTCCCGCATTTTATTTTCAGTATGATATGATTATTTGTGCTGTTGTGGGAGGGGCATTCTGATGAGTGAAAAGCCAGACCCAAGCTTGAGTGAACATAGCATTAGTTGTGGAAATTAGTGGGCGCGTGCTTGCTTGGCAGGCACTAGTGTCTCATGAAATCCACGCTCAGACGAGGTTCTCCCAGTTGGCTTCTTTTTCAACCCTTTGGGTTGAGGGGGTTGTTGGTTTGGAGGATTGTCGACTCTGGGGACCGATCATTTGTGATTCAGTCGAGTGAGGCCGCTTCATGAGCTGGTGATGCCACACCTCCTGGGTATCGTATCACCCCTCTTGAATGTCTGTGACGCTGATGAACACATAGGATGCCGAGCTTGAGTCAGTTTAGGTCCATACCTGTGAGCAGGGTTGGGTTTATTGCAGGAAACTTTGACCTTCAGACTACCTGGTTTTCTTGATAGTGAATCAGTTTTGTTGGTACCGGAGGTTCTCATCATCAGATATATGATTGTTCTTGACAGAGCAGATCTTTGGTCCTGTATCAGAGGACCTTACATTCAGAGATATATATGTTTGTTCTTGACAGAGTAGGTTTATGATTGGGATCAGAAGATCTCATCAGCAGGTGTATGATCGTTCTTGATAAAACAGGTTTTGATTGGGATCAGAGGTCCTTATTATCATATGTTTGTTCTTGACAGAGCAGAGTTGGGTCCTGTATTAGAGGTCCTTATTATCAGAGGTTTGTTCTTGACAGAGCAGAGTTGGGTCCTGTATCAGAGGTCCTTATTATCAGATGTTTGTTCTTGACAGAGTAGAGTCAGGGTCCTGTATCAGAGGTCCTTATTATCAGATGTTTGTTCTTGACAGAGCAGAGCTTTGGTCCTGTGTCAGAGGTCCTTATTATCAGATGTTTTGTTCTTGACAGAGCAGATTTATGGTCCTATGTGTGTTTGTTCTTGACAGAGCAGATTTATGGTCCTATGTGTGTGTGTTCTTGACAGAGCAGATTTATGGTCCTATATGTGTGTGTTCTTGACAGAGCAGATTTGTGGTCCGATACCAGGGTTTTCTTCTCATCAGAGATAGTGGTTGCTCTTGACAGAGCAGCATCACAGTTTTGTTGATACAGAATCTCCACAGCACAGTTGCCTTGATCTCCTGCTGCATGATTGCATTTTACATTGCTTTGCATACTCATTTGCATTTCATTAACGTGTGTCTGTGTTGCAGGTACCGTTTTCCCTGATCCAGGATTTCTTGCCTCCTATTGTATTGTTATGGGTTCTTTGAGGAAAATCGTGGCTTACAGGCTCCCTGCCCCTGATGTGGTTCAGCTGACTGGTTTGATTGCTTTAGCAGATGATTTTGTGAGAGAGGAGTTCAGAAAATCTTACGGCAAACTGCTCAATTTGGTTCGTAAACCTTCTGCGTTTGAGTTGAGTGGGTTGCACGCTCTGCTGCAGTTCTACGATCCTCCGTTGAGATGCTTTACTTTCCAGGATTTTGTTCTCGCGCCCACACTAGAGGAATATGCTGATTTGTTAGGTGTGCCTATCAAGAGGCAGATGCCCTTTTTTCATATGGATGCGGAGCCTGATCTGACTAGTCTAGCTCCTTCACTTCATCTGGATGCCTTCGAGTTGGTATTGTCCAGTTGGAACAAGGTTCCCGGGTTCTCCTTGCAGTTCTTAGTGGGTAAGGCTCAGCAGTGCGCCAAAGACGGATGTTGGGTCGTGTTCAACGTCATTCTCGCTCTGTGCATATATGGCATCATTCTGCTCCCCAATATGCCCGACTTTGTAGACTTCGACGCGTTTCGCATCTTTGCTTCAGGGAATCCAGTCCCTACCTTGATAGGAGATGTCTACCATTCCATCCACTACAAAAACGAGAACAAAAGGGTTAAGAACGTCTCGTGCTGTGTGCCCTTGCTTTATAAATGGCTTGATAGTCATCTGCCCAAGAGGGGTCTCTTTGTTTCGTCTGCAGCCACAGCTGAGTAGTCCGAGCGTTTGATGAGTCTATCCGCGGAGGATATTGATTGGTTTGACAGAGATAGGTTGGGTACCGAGATTATCTTCAGCTGCAGCGGGTTTCCAAATGTGCCTTTGATAGGCAGGAAGGGCTGTATAAACTATAATTCGTCTTTGCTGGTTCGACAGTTCGCGTATGCTTTGAGAGCTTCACCGAAGGATGAAGAGGTACAGGAATCTCTGTACCTCACTGGTCTTCTAGAAGGGGATCTATTATCTAAGCTTCAGCGCGCCTGGAATGGCATCAGTAAGAGGGGAAAACCATTGCTAGGGAGAAGCAATAGCCAAGCCTACCCTCCGTATGTGATGTGGATCAGAGCCAGAGCAGATGCTATAGGGATGCCGTTTCATCCTGCCAAGCCAGAAAGCCCTCCAGTGATTGAAGAGCCTACTACCGTGCCCATTCAGCAACATAATCAGGTGTTAGCTGAGAGAGATGAATTGAAGAGGGAAAATGAAGAACTGGAGAAAGAATTGGCTCAGCTCAGAAGCGAGAGAAACGAAGCCGTTCATTCCTTCAAGAGGCAGACAGAGGTGGTGAACCAGCTGGGGACAGATCTGACTAAGCAGATAGCCGAGCGTGAGCGCATGGGTCGAGACTTCAAAGCTGTCAACGATGTACTAGCCACGAAGAAGCAGCACTTGGACGAAGCGTATCGGAGGATATCCAAGTTTAACCAGCACTGGAAGGCCTCCCTAGCCAACAGGAAAGAGCGGGAGGATAAGCTGATGCAACAGATCTCCAAGCTGAAAGCCCAGGTGAAGGCTAGTGAGAAGAGGTTTGATGAAGAAACCGCTCGCCGATACGCCGCTGAAGGCCAGCTCAACAGAGCTCTTGCTAACCTGAAGGAGTGCAAACTGACGTTTGAATCCAAGAAACGGAAGTTAGAAGATTGTTTCGGCGAAGGAGCATGGGAAGATTCGATCGAAGGTCTTTAGTACACCATTATGCAGAGGAAGTTACTCGTCGAAGGGTTACTCACTCGTCCTGATCATCCAGAAACGAAGGGGTTGTTAGAAGAGTTTCGCGCCCGTGGCCGTACTTGACTATTTGTACTCCTTTTGTTTTGATCGTTGTTGACCATCACCAGGCTTGTTGGCTGGGGTCATGCTATTGATCCGTCTTGTACTCACTGATGTTGTGTACCGCCTTGATGGGCTTTCTTTATATATGAGATGTTATTTCCATGACTGGACTCGGACTTCTTATTATCAGCACTGGCACTCAGGCACTAGGATCGGGGGAAATCTCCTTAACGCACAGACACACGTTTGCATTTGCATGAAGCATTTGCATAACGGGCACTTTGTCGTTTTTTCCTAACCCTTTTGTGTTTTTAGGTTGTTTCAGGGTGTTCCAGGATTGATCAGAGACCTATCCACCGCTATCCGACCAGAGCAAACCGAACCAGAATCATGGAGCAAGTGCAAACTGATGTTCAGGAACTCCGCGAAAGAATGGATCTCTTCATGGAGCTCATGCAAGCGGTCGCTAATGGCAATGGCGTACTCCATGGTGGGACCGTGCCCACTCCTCCACCTGTTGAAACTCCACAGAATGGCGTCCCCGTGACCGGGGGGAACGGCAGTGCCAACGGCAATGTGATAGCTAACATGGGACTCAATGGCAATACGAAGGGCGTCGGTAATGGGAGTCTTGAAGCTAACGTCAATGTTAGGCTGGGCAACGGCACTGTGGGTGTTGGAAATCTGTTCGGGCCTCAGCCGTGGTTAGAAGATCGTCAGGACGATGTGTTCTCTCAGAGAGGTGCTTGTCGCTTCCGCGAAAATAAGGTGCCGGCAAAACAGAAGAGTCGCCACCTTTCATTATTTATCCCTCAGAGCGGGAAAGGAAACGATCGGAAAAACCTGACGAAAAGGTATAAGACAACGTCATCGCAACCGTTGTCTGGGTTCGGGAGTCAGTTACGCAAGGGGAAGGTATTAGCACCCCTCACGTCCGTCGTACTCGACGGGATCCACGCTTGTTGTGTTTACTGGACGAGTTGGTTTATCTATCTACCTATCAAGGTTGGCTGAAAAATAAAATGACTCGGCAAAGCATCGCGCTTTATGCCTACGTATTCTCATAAGAGAATGAGAAATCAGAGTCAACGTAGTTCGCCCTACTACGGGTTACGGGGAAGGTGGCTCGCCAATACGTCAGTATTGTGCCTACGTACTCTCAACAGGTATGAGAGATCAGAGCTTACGTAGTTCGGGATAATACGGATTACGGGGATTCAGATTCATCTGTTTTATCGAGTAGGGTTAAACAACAGTTCCAGCAGTTAGGGACAAAGCCTGTTTGCGTTGGCGCTGAAGTTTAACGACACTCTTTTCTTCAGAAAAGCTTCCTTTGAATTATGGGCCCACGGGGCAAAAGGGTTTGAAGTTTGTTTTCTGTCTTTTACGGAAGAAGTGTTTTTTATTGTGTTTGCAATTTCAATCGCACTAGAGACTATGACCTGAGAGTGGATGCGTCGCATGTCACCCAAAGGGTGCCATACTAGACATCCAGACTGTTGAAAAGAAGCTCTCCAACAATCCTTTCTCAGATAGCTTAAGGCTCGTAACGTACGAAAGAAATCATTCATGATTACTGTATCTTAAGCTGTTTTGAGATGAGAAGAGAACAGGCCTAACTACGGGGAGACTATCAAGTCCTACTGTTGTCATGCCAAGGATTCGTCCTATGGTTGGAGTTTGAAACAGGGAACTCCTAGAAGTTATCATGCATAGGTTTCAACCTAAAGTTCTATCATCATTTCCTTATCAAAGGAAATGAGAGTCCAAAGGGATCATGTCAATGATAAACAGAAACAGGTAAAGCATCAACTTAAACAGTAAACAGTAATACAGTAAAATGCATGCAATGCAAGTGAGGGAGGAAATGTGTGTGGGGCAGCAGCCTCCACAAGCTCATCTCAACCTCAAGCCAGAATGAATAACAGTAATCATACTGAGGAAATAACAACATGCTATCAAGCAAAATACAATAAACTGCAATCATACAGAAGAAATAACATGCTATCAAGCAAACAGAAACCACACGGGCAAGGGAGAAGGGCTCTACCGAATACCCGCAAGCAAAGTCATACAGTAACAATACAAGCAGAGGGAGCAACTCAACCTCTAGTGCAATCATGCTCCTAGATTAAAGTCAGTCTAAATATGGACTTATTCTAATGCATCAAGCAAAACAAACAAGGCGCGTCAGCACAGAAAAGAAAACAGACAAGAAAGCAGATCAACCACTCCCTCTTCCAACTCCAAGCCTCAGCTCTTCTGACAGCAACTCAGTCTTCAGACCTCCATCACCCTTCAGGACTATCATCTTTCATGACAAATATCAACTTGCTTCTCCAGGTTTCAACCCTTCAACATAAGTTTCAACCTAATCTTCTTCTTCAAGCTTCAGCTCCTTCATGCTCCACAAAGCAAGACCAAGCCCACCAAGCCAAGCAAAAGCCCACAAAGCAAAGCAAAACAAAATACAAGCCCACAAGGGTAACACAAACAACAATCAACTACAAAAATCAATTAAAAATAGTATACTATTATATTAAAATCTAATATAATTTCTAGGGGATCTTATATAACTACCCTTAATACCCTATATGTCCCAATATCTAACTTGACCTAAAAACCCAAAATTCTAGTGTTATTGTGGACCTATGTTAAGGATTGACCTAAATCTACACAACCTAAAGTCATCTAATCAAAACTAATCAAAAACTAATCACAAAATTATGGAATAAATCCAGAGGGGACCTAAAGTCCTAATCTAACTATCCTAAAAAGAATGGTGCAAAAATATAAAGGGAACTAGCTAAACAAAATTCTACAAAACTATGTATCAACATAAAATGAATTAAAAAGCTATTAAAAGAGAAAATATACAAAACATATTAAAAACGCATGAAATGCAAATGTTTTGATTTTATAATTTTCTAGACATAAATGTGAAATAGGGGGAAAAATCCCCATGCCAAAATCATTATTTTTCTATTTAATATGATTTTCCAAAGTTTAAAATAAAATGGAGAAAATAAAAATGAAAATGCAAAGTGTTTGGTGTGGTTAGCAATGAGATGCAGTACATTATATGAGTGGGCTTAAAACGGGGGTTCAGAAAGCAATGCGCGTAAGCCCATGATCTCAGTCAGAAAATAAAAAGAAAATAGAAAGAAAATAGCAAGAAAATAGATAAGGATGCGGTGCAGAAAGTAAGGATATCAAGTTCAAATCATCATGGGCCAAGACTTGGGGGTGTGATTAGCAATTATTTCCTTAAGCCCAAACGAAAAAATAAATGAAACGGCTGCGTTTCATCATTCTCAGAATCCCTCTTCACAAATTGAAAATAAAACACAGCCATACGATCTAGCTTTGGTCAATGGTCTACTCTCCATCCAACGGCCAATTTATCATCTTCTTCCTTTGAAATGAAAAAGGAGGGAAACAACCATGGTTGCAGAGCTTCATCTGCCTCATCTTCCTCACTCGGACTCCATCAAAACCTTACCAAAAATTAGAATTCAAAACCCTAGATTGCTTGGTTTCTCACCCTGAATCTAACCATGACCTCAAAATACATTGAAACTTCTTCAAACCTAAAACACGAATCGAACCTCCAAATATGCTCAGGGATCAAAGTTCACCATTCTTGAAATTAAAGTGCTCAATCTCTTCCTCACGTCACACTGATCAATTCTTGCTATCACACCAAGATTATCTCTCAAGATTCAACGAGTTATGGTGCCAAACAGAAGTGGTGTCATCATCTTGACCCTCTCCAAATGATCTCAAAATCTCCAGAATCCATCTCCTACTCATCTCTAACCATTCTAACCTAACAAATCTAACTAAATGCGCTTAAATTAAGGTGTAGAGTAAAAGTTGCAAACCTGCCAATTCTTGAATACCAGATAGATCAAATCTTCACTTCAACCCTTCAATCTCTCCATAATCACTCCTTGTACCAAGATCTTGCCACTGTTTGCAAAAGTTTTGATAGAGGATGCTTGAAACTCAAAATCCGATAGTGACTTGCAGCTTCCAAAATCCAAATGCTAACTCTTCAATCCTTCACGATCTTGCTCTCAATTTTGTATGCACACACTCAGTATGATCAATGAGAGGTGTTAGGATTGAAAGAAACAATGGAATTGATGCAGAATATGGAAATTGGTTTTTACTTGCAATGGAAGAAATGAAATGGCAATCTCACTCTCCTCTCTCAAATCTCACCAACCTTGCATCTGAGCAGCTTCTAATCAATATATAGGATGGTTTTGAACCATCCAGAACTTTCTGGAAGCATCCAATGAGAATTTGAGATTCTCATGTCATGAGTTTTTGAATCACTTATCATGCCATGCTCAATTCTGTTTGTAGCTTGAAAACCATCCTATTCTCTTTCAAAATCTCCCCTAGTGACATTTTGGAATGGTTTAGCTTGCCAAGTTTCTTGCCCATGCCTCAATTCTATGTTTTGCAAATGTTGTTTAATATGCAAGTAACCATTTTCCAAAGCAAGTCCATGATTTAGACCTCAAATCAAAAATATGGCTAAACCATTGTTTCTAAAATGTTTTCTAGAGTCAAAATGATATATTAAATGTCATGGTTTGGATGTGTAGCTTGAAAATTTCAATTTCCAACTTTGACTTATTTAACTTATGCCTTCATTTTAGGTCATTTTTACCACTTTGAGCTACAAGACTTTTCAACATCTCATGACCTCCTTACTAGCCTTAAAACATAATTTTAAGCAAGTTTAATGTTGAACATTTTTCCATTTGAAGCTTGGAAATAGGAGTTATGGCCTTATGATTGAAATGACCTGTAATCTCCAAATGACCAAAATGCCCTTGACTTGTCAAAGCCATAACTTGAGTTCTACAAATCCTATCAAGAACTTATAGTATTCTCTAGAAAGCTAAGAATATAAGGAACAAAATTCATGTTGACCAAAAGTTCATAGGAATCATCCTTCTTGGGCAAAAGTTTGATGCAAGTTGGGTAACTTTCAAGGCCCCAGATCCACATACCTCAGATGACCTGTAACTTGTCAAAGTCATAACTTGAGCTCTACAAATCCTATCAAGGACTTCTAGTACTCAAATTAAAGCTAAGAGCAAGACCTACAACATTCATGTTGGGGGAAAGATGAGATGACAATCACATCTTGAGCTAAACTGCCTTGAAGATAGGGGTCAAACTAGGGGATTTTACACTGTCAAGCCCTAGAAACCCTAGCTTGAAACTTCTCAAACTCTTCAATCATGATGATTTGACCTTGGAATAATCCTTATAACATCTCAATGCATCCATCCATGATCACATGGCTCTTGAATTAGGTCTCAACCTTGTTCAAATCATCAGTTGACCTAGGGTTGACCCAGTCAAACCCTAACTGCACCACTCATGGTTGAGGCTTCGTATTCTTGCACAATGACCTGTCTAGGCTTCATGATGGCTTTCAACGCATCTAATAAGCTCTCTCAAGGCTTCAAGTCCACATTCTTGGCTTCAGAATCATCTGATGACTTCCACAACTCTCAAGCTAGGAGACACACCCTCTTGGTTTCAACCACTCTCTCTGAGGATCTTTTAACTTCTCTAACAAAGGTATCCACCCTTGAACACTTGAATAACCTTCATGGCTAGCTTCAAACTCTTGATTGGTACTCCTACCTCTTGATCTCCTACATACATGTCAATGAAATGCAACTGATAATGCTAATGTGAATGAAATGAGACATAAGCTAAGTAAAGAAAAGTTGGGCAAATTTTGGGTTGCAACAGTGCTGAAGGTGAGCTGACTGTTGAAGCACGGCTAAGGTTCAAGCACTCGAGGATAAGATGAGAAATATCGAGAACCAGAAAACCCTGGGTGTTGATATGTCCAAGTTGGGATTGATTGCTGATTTCAAGGTGCCTCCCAAGTTCAAGGTACCAGACTTTGAAAAGTATAAGGGCACCACTTGCCCTCGCGTCCACCTGAGATCATATTACAGGAAAATGTCAGCTCATTCTGAGGACGAGAAGTTGCTGATGCACTTCTTTCAAGATAGTTTGTCTGGGCCCTCCCTCGAATGGTACATGAGTCTGGAGCCTACTAGTGTGCGCACGTGGAAGGACCTTGCTGAAGCATTTGTGCACCACTACCAATATAACAGTGACTTGGCCCCGAACCGAGTCCAACTGCAGAATCTGTCGCAAAGGAACAATGAAGGGTTCAAGGAATACGCCCAGCGGTGACGTGAATTGGCAGCCAGGGTTCAGCCGCCGATGGTTAAGCGCGAGCTTGTGCAGATGTTCGTAGCCACCCTCCCAGGGGTTTACTATGAGAAATTGGTCAGCGGTATGTCTGGAACCTTCTCAGATCTCATTATCACGGGTGAGCACTTTTAAAATGGGATCAAACTCGGGAAAATTCAAGGTGAGTCATCCTCAGCTGGAGGAGGAGGAAAGAAACCTTATAGTGGCAAAAGACGGGAAGGAGAAACGAGCGCTGTGACCAACGCTCGAAGGAAGGGTAAAGGCCCTCACCAACAGGTGGCCAGTATAACTATCCCGACAGTCCAACAGCCGCAGCAGCAATAGAAGCAGCAACAGAATCAACAAGGGTACAGAAAGTATCAGAATCGGGCACCTCTGTCGAGCCGTCACCTCGAGACACCGCTCATGTCTTACGCTCAGTTGTTGCAGACGTTGCTTCAGTTACAGTTGATCCATAAGAGAACCTTGGCTCCCTTGACAGGGGCACCTCCGCCAGGTTATGACGCGAACGCAACTTGTGAGTTTCACTCAGGGGCACCAGGCCACACAATAGAGAATTGCAAAGCCTTCAAGCACAAGGTGCAGGACATGATGGACGCTAAGATCATCAACTTCTCGGATATTGTGCCAAACGTCACGAAGAACCCCATGCCGAATCATACGGAATGCGGGGTGAACGCCATTATCGAAGACGAGAGTTTGGATTTGTTGACTGACGTCAGAGATCTAAAGACGCCGCTTAGCTTCGTTAAGGCTAAGCTAATGAAAAGGGGTTTCTTCCCAGGTTGCGGAGAGCTGTGTATGGGCTGTGCTACTAGTCCTGACGGATGTGAACAGTTGATAGAAGGAATTCAAAGTCTGATGACTGAAGGGATTTTACAGTTTAGCCGGAGGGCTGAAAGTGGATAGGGAGAGGTAATGCTGAAGCAAGATGACGAGGTTGCCACCATCACCATCCCTCGCCAGACGATAACTATTTCCGCACCTAGACCGCCTACGGTTACCATCACCAAAGCTGGGCCGATACCGTTCGAAAGCACTAATGCTGTCCCATGGCACTATGGGGCAGAAGTCTATTGCAACAGACAAAAGTTGGAGCTAGAACCGTTTGGGTTGTCTGTAGATAACCTTGCGGGAATCAGCGGAATCACTCGCAGCGGGAGAGTGTTTGCACCACCAGAGGTCATGGTAGATAAAGCGGACAGAGCTGATGCAACTGACAAAGGTAAAAGTAAAGTCGTTGAAGAGATCCCGCGTGGGGCAGAAAAAGACTTACTTGTTAAAGATGCCGAGGAATTTATGAGGTTGATTAAAAAGAGTGACTACAAGATCGTGGATCATCTCCATCAGACGCCCTCGAAGATTTCCATCCTGAATCTGTTGCTGTGTTCTGAAGCACACCGCAACGCGCTACTGAAGGTGTTGAACGCCGCATATGTACTGCGGGAAATATCGGTAAACCAGCTAGAAGAGGTTGTAGCCCACGTGAATGCTGGAAATGGGTTAGGGTTCACTGACCTAGAGCTGACGCCAAAGAGGAGGAACCACAATAGCGCTCTGCACGTCTCGATAGAGTGTAGGGGAACGATTATGTCACACGTGTTGGTGGAAACGGGGTCGTCGCTTAATGTTCTTCCGAAGAAGGAATTAATGAAGTTAGATACTCGCGGAGTGATTTGCACACCCAGTGATCTGGTTGTGAAGGCATTCGATGGAACCAAACGACATGTTTTCGGGGAGGTGACGTTGCCAATCCAAGTCGGGCCGGAAACATTTGATGCAATCTTTTACATTATGGACATCATACCTGCCTACAACTGTCTCTTAGGCCGGCCATGGATCCATTCCGCGGGTGTCGTGACCTCAAGTTGCACCAGAAGCTCAAGTATGCTGTCGGAGGTAGCATCGTGACTGTGTGCGGCGAGGAAGATATAATGGTGAGCCATTTGTCGTCCTTCAAGTATGTTGAGATGGATGGGGAAATCCACGAAACTCTATGCCAAGCGTTCGAAGCTGTTAAAGTCAAGGACGTAGCTCCTGTAGTCACTGAGAAGCCAGAGATGACTCTCTCTTTCTTCAAGGAAGCCCGGGCCATTGTTCAAGCCGGATCTACCCCAGGCTGGGGGCGAATTTTGGAGATACCTAACAAGCAAGACAAGTTTGGGTTGGGATACTCTCCTGGAGCTGAAGCCTCCTCTTCTAGCAGTGCGTCACGAGGTAAAGGGCCGATCCAGTTTACCAGTGGCGGGGTGATATTTGAAAGCGTCAACGCGGTGTCTGAAGACAGCGGAGATAGCGACTGTGACCTCGACTCTTGGATCCAGCCAAGCAAGCCAGGTGAGGGCCTTACCAACTGAACCGTCCAGGATATCATCCAGATGACAAGCGAAGAATAATGATTTACTTTTTCCAATCATTGTACAACCCTATATCCTACCCGGGGCATAGTGGTTTTATTGTCAGGGCCTTGTTTGATTATGTACATGCATTTTATCAATAAATCAAAAGGTGTTTTTCTTCGTATTCAAATATTGTGATCTCTGTTATTCCTGCTTTATATTTGTTTTGAAAAACAATAAAATGGCAATGGGGTTTGTGCTAACCTGCATATCCTTGTTTTAATCTTAACCCTTGTTATTGCAGGATCCACATGACAGATGACATCGACTCTGGACCTTCTATGACTCACTTCGACTTTGATTGCCCGATCTATCAAGCCGAAGAAGAGATTGATGAAGATGAAGACCTTCCTGAAGAGTTGGCCCACTTGTTGAAACAAGAAGAGAAAGTTATTCTGCCTCACGAAGAGGAGATCGAGATCGTGAATCTGGGTTCTGAAGAACTCGTCAGAAACGTCAGGATAGGGGCTGCACTGCAGAGTGATGTCAAGTAAAGATTATTCGAGATGTTGAGAGAGTATAGTGACGTCTTTTCTTGGTCATACGAAGATATGCCCGGACTTGATACGGACATCGTGGTCCACCACTTGCCGTTGCGAGAAGATTGTCCTCCCGTCAAGCAGAAGCTTAGGAGGACGAGACCAGATATGGCCGTTAAGATCAAGGAAGAAGTGCAGAAACAACTTGATGCTGGCTTCTTAGCGGTCACTACCTACCCTCCGTGGGTCGCCAACATAGTGCCTGTACCGAAGAAGGACGGTAAGGTACGAATGTGCGTCGATTATCGGGATTTGAATAGGGAGAGCCCTAAAGACGATTTCCCGCTGCCTCATATTAATGTGTTGGTCGACAATACAGTGCAATTCTCCGTGTTTTCGTTCATGGATGGCTTCTCCGGCTACAATCAGATCAAGATGGCGCCGGAGGACATGGAAAAAACTACGTTTATCACTCCTTGGGGAACATTCTGCTACAAGGTAATGCCTTTCGGTCTGAAGAATGCAGGGGCCACTTACCAACGAGCAATGGTAACTTTGTTTCATGATATGATTCATCATGAGATTGAAGTCTATGTTGATGACATGATTGCGAAGTTCCAAATGGAGGAGGGACATCTGGTCAATTTGCTGAGGCTTTTTTAGAGGCTTAGGAAGTTCAGGTTGAGGCTGAATCCTAAAAAGTGTACTTTCGGAGTACGGTCCGGAAAACTACTGGGGTTTATCGTGAGTGAAAGAGGCATCGAGGTTGATCCTGCGAAGATAAAAGCGATACAAGAAATGCCAGCGCCAAAAACTGAAAAAGAAGTTCGTGGTTTCCTGGGCAGAATAAACTACATTGCAAGGTTTATTTCTCAGCTCACGACCACGTGTGAACCGATGTTCAAGCTTTTAAAGAAAGATCAGGCGATTATCTGGAACGAGGATTGCCAGAAGGCATTCGACAAGATAAAGCAGTATCTTCAGGAACCTCCAATCTTGATACCCCCAGTGGCTGGACGGCCTCTAATCATGTACTTGACAGTTCTTGAGAATAGTATGGGGTGTGTTCTCGGTCAGCACGACGAGACGGGCAGAAAGGAGCATGCCATTTACTACTTGAGTAAAAAGTTCACAGACTGTGAATCTCGTTACTCGATGCTGGAGAAAACGTGTTGCGCACTAGCCTGGGCTGCCAAACGTTTACGACAGTACATGCTCAATCACACCACCATGCTAATTTCGAAGATGGATCCAATCAAGTACGTCTTCGAGAAGCAAGCGCTTTCGGGCAGGATTGCCAGATGGCAAATGGTGCTAACGGAATATGATATTCAGTACGTTTCCTAGAAGGCCGTCAAGGGAAGCGTATTGTCTGATTACCTGGCCGAACAACCGATGAAATTTGAATTCCCTGATGAGGATATCATGTTTCTCAAAGCGAAAGATTGCGATGAACCGTTGCCCGACGAGGGGCCAGATAGGAAATCCCAGTGGAAATTGATATTTGACGGGGCGGTTAATTCCTATGGAAGTGGCATTGGGGCGATCATCACGACTCCCCACGGATCCCACATCCCGTTCACTGCGAGACTGACGTTTCCAGTCACCAATAACGAAGCGGAGTACGAAGCATGTATCATGGGTCTAGAAGAAGCAATTGATTTGAGAATCAAGAACCTAGACGTATATGGTGACTCGGCGCTTGTGATTAACCAGATTAAAGGGGAGTGGGAGACTCGCCAATCGAATTTGGTGTCGTACATGAATCATGCCAGAAGGCTACTTCGTTCTTTGATCGAGTGGAACTCCATCATGTGCCCAGGGCCGACAATCAGATGGCTGATGCCTTAGCCACGTTGGCTTCGATGTATAAAGTTAATTTTTGGAATGAAGCTCCAAGAATTGTCCTTTCTCGTCTTGATAGACCTGCATTCGTCTTTGCAATCGAGGAAGCCGCCGACGGCAAGCCATGGTTCCACGACATCCAGGCTTTCCTTATGACTAAGGAGTATCCTGCGGGTGCGTCAACCCAGGATAAGAAGACTCTGAGGAGGCTGTCTGGAAATTTTTATCTCAATCCTGATGGAGTGTTGTATAAGAGAAACCACGATCTCGTGCTACTCAGATGTGTAGATGAGAAAGAGGCGAGTATACTCATGGAAGAAGTCCATGAAGGCACATTTGGTACGCACACCGGCGGGCACGCTATGACGAGAAAGATCCTGATAGCAGGATACTACTGGCTGACGATGGAATCGGATTGTTTTAAGTTCGCGAAGAGATGTCATAAATGCCAGATTTATGCTGATAAGATTCATGTGCCGCCGTGCACGTTGAATGTCATGTCCTCCCCGTGGCCGTTCTCCATGTGGGGCATCGACATGATAGGCAAGATCGAGCCCACTGCATCTAACGGTCATCGCTTCATCCTAGTAGCTATCGACTACTTCACCAAGTGGGTGGAGGCAGCCTCATATGCTAATGTGACCAAGCAGGTGGTGGCTAAATTCATAAAGAGGGATATCATCTGTCGTTACGGAGTTCCCGAGCGGATCATCACGGATAATGGTTCGAATCTGAATAACAAGATGATGAAGGAGCTGTGCGAGAGTTTCAAGATTGAACACCACAACTCATCTCCTTATTGGCCGAAGATGAATGGCGCCGTTGAAGCGGCCAATAAGAACATTAAGAAGATTGTTCAGAAGATGGTTGTGACCTATAAGGATTGGCACGAGATGCTGCCATTTGCACTGCACGGTTATCGTACAACGGTACGTACATCAACCGGGGCAACTCCTTTCTCCTTAGTGTACGGTAAGGAAGCTGTCCTACCGTTAGAAGTGGAGATCCCTTCTTTGCGAGTTTTGGTTGACGATGAGGCAGAATGGATTAAGAACCGACTGAACCAACTCAGCCTGATGGACGAGAAGAGGTTAGCATCGATTGCGCATGGTCGTCTGTACCAAAGTTGAATGAAGAAAGCTTATGATAAGAAGGTGCGTCCTAGAAGCTTTCAGATGGGTGATCTCGTCCTGAAGAAGATTCTTCCTCCACACTCCGATCACCGGGGCAAGTGGACTCCTAATTACGAAGGTCCGTATGTCGTCAGCAAGGTCTTCTCGGGAGGAGCTTTGTTGTTATCCACGATGGATGGTGAAGATTTTGCATCCCCGGTGAACGCGGACGCAGTTAAAAAATACTTTGCTTAAAAATGACCCGCTGGAAAGAAAAAGAGTATCCAGGCAAAAATGGGGCATCCCGGCGAACCATAAAAAAGGAAAAAGGTTCGGGCAAAAATTAGGGATATAAATCGAAAAATGTACACCTGCAAAGTCAAAAACCCGGAAGGGCGACTTTGGCAAAAAAGGGTATCCCGATGGATCGAAAACCCGCAAAGGGCGGTTCACGCAAAAGTTAGGGATTTGAAAAAGAAAATGACCGCATTACGCGTGTGGACTGTATTTGTTTAGTGGTTTGGAGGACCTGAGGGCCGTTTATCTGAATCAATCTCTTCTGAAGCTGAAGCGTCGGAGAAGTATCGAAGTCGAGTGGGTCATAGAGGGATCAACTCATGGTGTTCGTCTACGCCTCGTTGCCGAAATTTGTATATACTGATGTATATTTATATTTTATTTTTGCGCGGCTTCCTCATTCCAGGAGCTTGCATCTGTTGTAAAACATTTTTACCCATTCAGGGGTTCGTTATCAATAAAATGTATACTATTCAGCAATTCTGTTTGCCTGTTTAGCATTTATCTGTTTTGTTTGCGAAAAAGAATGCCGATGTTTTTGATAAAATGCGCATACATAAACTTACTGGCCTAGGCCACTGATTGTTGAAACAATGAATTACTTAAACATTGTCTCAAGATGATAACCTTGATAGGTCCCTTTGAGAAGGGTATCTTGTCTGTTTGTTTGTGTTGTTACAGGTGTAGCATATTCCAGGCAGTATGCCGTGCGCATCCCCAAGCAGGATGATTCCTTCTTCTCCAGCAAAGTTCAGCAGCCTCTCCCCGCAAAGTCTGAACATGAGATCGTGAGCATTGATATGTCTCCCCAGGCAGAGAAGATTCTCTCCCCAGCCAAGTACATCCTGAAGGAATGTCGCCTCCCCAGCTGAGTCATGCGCTGAAGTATGCAGCAGTTGATAGTTCCAGACTGAAGTCTCCATCGGAATTGAGATTCCCCACAGAGTCGTACTCTCCCCTGTAAGCAGGATGATTCCTTCTTCCCCAGCCGAGTTTGCAGATCCCCAAGAGATCCGAGTCCTTGGAAGCCGCTCCGGCCATGATTGGTTTTCCCCAGTGGAGTGTTGAATAGCTGATGTTGTGTTTCCCCGTTGGAGTCGTTGTCTCCAGGAAGGTTAGCCGTGAAGGCCGTGCAGTTTATCTCTGCGATTGACATCTCTTTCCTCAGCAGGTCCAGGTTCTCGTAGAGCTTCTTCCCCTGCAGCAGTCAACTGAAGTTCGTTTCCCCATGCGGAGTCTGATTGAGATTAGCGTGACTTTTTCTCCTCGGCAGGATGATTCCTTCCTCCACCAGAGTGGTTCTTTCTCCTTGACAGAAAGATTCTCTCGTCGGCATTTATTTTGCTGATGGGGCCGTAGCATTTTGCACGATTGCATAGCATTTATCATAAACGCGTAGCATTTCCACCGTGTGGAGCATTGCGGCATATGCATATTAAACATGAGCTAGGTCGTTACCATTCTTGTTTTGCAGGTGTTCCTCCGCAGAATGGTTGGTCAAGATGATTCTTGAATTCTCCCCAGCAAAGTCGTTTGCCCAAGATGATTCTTGAATTCACCAACGAGGTTGTTTGCTTAAGATGATTCTTAAAATCCCCAGTGAAGTCGCCAGAGTTGGTTGCTCAAGTTGATGCTTAGAGTCCCCGGCAGAGTGTTTGCTCAGGAAGATTCCTGAAATCTCCAGCAGAATTATGGGTTCAGGATGATCCTTGAAGTCCCCGCGGAGTTATTTGTCCAAGATGATTCTTGATGTCCTCAGCAGAGATGATTCGTCCAGAATGATTCCTGGATCCCCGAAGTAGAGTTACTTGATAGTTCTCCAGAACCCCCAGCGGAGATGTGTCATCCCCAGCAGGTTTCTGAACAGCGAAGTTGAAACTTCCCCTTGAAGACTTGATGATTGAAGTCCAACCATATTGACGAAGCAGTTCTCTCAGCTGATGCGGAGTGCCTGATGGTAGAAGTTGGATATCCCCAATTGGTTCATGATTGACTGAGAATTCTATTCCCGACTTACTGATGAAGTCCGGCTGATGCCCGAAAGTTTTCTGTGAATGCCCGACGACATGATTAACTTGATTGTTGACCTGATGAGTCCCGAAGAATCCTGATGCCTGACGGCATGGTCGACCGTGTATCACCGGTTACTGTGTGACCAATTCTCCAGCTAGTTGTCGTGCAGCTAATATTTTAGTTTTCGAAGATTTGCTCCCATCTGGGTACTGTGTACTCGTGCAGTTGGCAAATTTCCGAGTTTGCTGGTATTCAACCGTCTCGCACCTTGATTGGTTGATATTCGTTCGCTTCTCACCCAGTCAGGTTCAAGCCGTTTGAATAGGGGCAGCTGTTGCACCCCAAAATTTGACCAACATTTCTTTATCTAGCTTGTGTTTCATTTCATTCACATTAGCATTATCATTTGCATTTCATTGACATATGTGCAGGAGATCAAGAGGTATGATTACCAACCAAGAGCTATACAATACTATGAAGCTAGCCAAGAAGGTTATTCAAGTGTTCAAGGGTTGATATCCTTGTCAGAGAAGTTAGAAGATCCTCAGAGAGGGTGGTTGAAACCAAAAGTGTGTGCCTCCTAACTTGAAAGTAGTGGAAGACCTCAGATGATTCTGAAGCCATGAAGTTAGACTTGAAGCCTTGAGAGAGCTTAGGAGATGTCTTGAAAGCCATCATGAAGCCTAGACAGGTCATTGTGCAAGATTGAGAAGACTCAACCATGAGTGGTGTAATTAGGGTTTGACTGGGTCAACCCTAGGTCAACTGATGATTTGAACAAGGTTGAGACCTAATTCAAAGGCCATGTGATCATGGATTGATGCATTGAGATGCTATAAGGATGATTCCAAGGTCAACTCATCATGATTGAAGAGTTTGAGAAGTTTCAAGCTAGGGTTTCTAAGGCTTGACAGTGTAAAATCCCCTAGTTTGACCCCTATCTTCAAGGCAGTTTAGCCCAAGATGTGATTGTCATCTCATCTTACCCCCAACATGAATGTTGTAGAGCTTATTCTTAGCTTTAATTTGAGTACTAGAAGTCCTTGATAGGATTTGTAAAACTCAAGTTATGACTTTGACAAGTTACAGGTCATCTGAGGTATGTGAATCTGGGGGCTTGAAAGTTACCCAAATTGCATCAAACGTTTGCCTACGAAGGATGATTCCTATGAACTTTTGGTCAACATGAATGTTGTTCCTTATCCTCTTAGCTTTCTATAGAGTACTAGAAGTCCTTGATAGGATTTGTATAACTCAAGTTATGGCTTTGACAAGTCAAGGGCATTTTGGTCATTTGGAGATTACAGGTCATTTCAAGCATAAGGCCATAAATCCTATTTCCAAGCTTCAAATGGAAAAATCTTCAACATCAAACTTGTTTAAAATGATGTTTTAAGGCTAGTAAGGAGGTCATGAGATGATGGAAATGCTTGTAGCTCAAAGTTGCAAAAATGACCTAAAATAAGGGCATAAGTTAAATAAACCAAAGTTGGAAATTGATATTTTCAACCTACACATCCAAACCATGGCATGTAACATATCATTTTGACTCTAGAAAACATTTTAAGAACATTGGTTTAGCCACATTTTTGAGTTGAGATTCAATTTATGGACTTGCTTTGAAAAACACTTTCTTGCATATTAAGTAACACTTGCAAAACTCAAAATTAAGGCATGAGCAAGGCCCTTGGCAAGCTAATATCTTTCAAAATGTCACTAGGGGAGAAATTGAAAGAGATTGAGGTTATTTTCAAGCTGCAAACAGAATTGGGCATAGCATGAGACATGGTTGAAAATCTCATGACATGAGAAGTTGAAACTCTCATTAGAAGAGTCTAGAGGGTTCTAGAACACTCATACACCATCTATATATTGAGTAGAGGTGATCCAATGCAGAGGTTGGTGATGATTGAAGGAGAGAGCATAGATTGAGATTGAATTTTCATAGCTTACAAGTGCAATCGGTTTCACCAAATTCTCCATTTTCCTTCCATTTTCTTGATTGATACTTCTTCCGTGGATGTCAAGGAGTGATTCCAGATCATTTTCAAGAAGAATTTGTGGCTAAATTGTGTATGAGCAAGTGATTTTCAGCACCTGCAACTTACCATCGGGTTTCAAGATTCAAGCACTTTCAATTGGTTCTTTTGCATACAGAAGCAAGGAGAGGGATCATTGATCGTGTCTGCAAGATTAGAGAGATTGATTTGGAGGTTTAGTGCATCTGTTCATCCAAGATTTTCAGGTTGGTAACTTTCTTCCTCTAGCATGATTTAGATAGAATTAGGTTGAATTAAGGTGCTAGATTTATTGTAGAATGGTGTAGGATGGATTTCAGATAGTTAATTGGAGAATTAGAGACAAATTAGGTGAATTGCCATTTTCGATTGAGATTTGGATATGGTGAATCTTGAGGTTTCAGAGGAAACTAAGGGTATGGTTGAGTTCGTGGCAAGATTTGGGATGAGATTCATGTTGTGACCATTTGCAATGGAGGCCTGTAGAGAGAACTAGGGTTGAGGAAGACGACCAGAGCTCCACCGGCGGTGGCCGGAGCTGGGCGCGAAGTTCAGAGGTTTGAATGGAGAAGATGACTCTTGCACCATTGCATGAGGGTTTGACTTGGACTGGGAGCAAGATCCAACGACCACGTTTTCAAACCTGATTTGTGAAAGATCTGAGTAAGTGAAACGATGCGTTTCACTTACTAGCTGGTTTTGGGCTTAATGAATTAAGTGTTATCCACATCCCCCTGATGACCCAACCCTTGATTTGAACTGAGTCTGATTGCTATTTACACCGCGCGTGTATTATTTTAATTTGATTTTCTTTTTATTTTTATTTTATTCATGGTTCTTGTAAAATTCATAATAAATTGAAAATTAATCCAATTAAACCCATTATTTTTGCATATTGCTCATGATTGAGTCTAGTATTTTTTAGAGAAAAAATATTTTCATTTCATGTAATTTCTGATTTAATGGGAATTTTACATTTTAATTGATATTAAAATGATTATGTTTGATGCATATTTTTGTGGAATTTAGTGTGATCACTTGGTGATGTTTTTGAGCCTAATTTTTTGTGTGTGATTAGGTTAGACATGTATGATCCCATAGTAGTTTTCTCACTTTTTTGTGATGAAAATAGGTGTGCTTTCTAGATTGATATTTAGGTGCTTCCTTTTAGGGTTTAGGTTTGATACCTTGTAATGTAGAATTTAGTTCTAGGTCTAATTTGATGATTTGATCTCTAAAATTAATGTGGTAGAGTCATGATTGACCTAGGTTCCCATAGATATTTTTGTAGGATTTTACAATTGGTTTTAGTATTTTAGTTAGGACTAACTTTAGTACTAGGTTTTAGGTGATCCTAACTTACTAATTCAACTAGTTTAACTTCCTTAGTCCCCTTAGATTAGGGTTTATGCTTGGTTTGACTTTGGTTGAGGTTGAAGACAAGTTGAAGACAAGAGGAGGATGCTTGAAGTTGCTTGGAGCTTTGGATTTGTTTGTGCCTGAAGGTGTCTGATGAAGATTAGGAGATAGGACATAGGGAGATCCCTGTAGTTAGAATGATTTCTTTCACAAATATGGAAAGTATCTTGTGCTTCCATTCCTCCCAATGACTAAAAGTCCTTCTCAGATATTCACATCCCTCCTTTGGAAGGATGAGTGGCTTTATCTGAGAAGTAGAACTTTGAGGGAACCAGTCTCTCACAATGATGAACCCTTACAGGCTTCCTTTGGTTGTCAGTAAGCTGTTTATCATTTCCCCTCATTTTGTTACATCAATTGTCTTCTGGTTTGAGTATCTTGAAAGATGTTGGACTTGAGTTTGAAGATGAAGACTTCACTGAAGAGTGTGGAAAAGGATGATTCCTTGAGCATTTCCATTGCAGCTGAAGCTTGAAGAGCAAGAAGAACAAGTTGATACTTGAAGATCCAAGGGAGATTGAATGAAGAGTGAGGAGTTCCTTGCTTGAAGAAGACTTGAAGGATGGAGTTGACACTTCTAAGTGATTGAGGATTACTCTGAGAAGCTGAGGCTTGTAAGAGGAGAAGACCAAGTTGAGACTAGTAAAGCAAAGAGAGCTGAAGCTTGAAGACTGGGTTGATACTTATGAAGAGGATTCAATTGAGATTGACTGTAGAGCTGAGGCTTGAGGAATAGAGGATGAGTTGATACTTAAATTGATGTTGTGAGAGCCTGAAGGAATCAATTTGATACTTGTAGTTAAGAATGAAGCCTGAAGGTGGAGTTGACTGGAAAGCTGAAGCTTGAAGAAGGAGGATAAGTTGAAACTTATGTTGATGGGTTGAAACCTGGAGAAGCAAGTTGATACTTGCCAGTGAAGCTGATAGCCTTGAAGGGTGATTGGAGTCTGAAGACTGGATTGCTGTTAGAAGAGCTGAAGCTTGAAGGGAAAGAGGGAGCTGGTGATCTGCTTTCTTGTCTGTTTTTTCTGTATTGATGTGCCTTGTTTGATTTGCTTGATGCATTAGAATAAGTCCATGACTAGACTGACTTTGAATTAGGAGCATGATTGCACTAGAGGTTGAGTTGCTCCCTCTGCTTGTATTTTTACTGTATGGCTTTGCTTGCGGGTATTCGGTAGAGCCCAGCTCCCTTGCCCATGTGGTTTATTTTGCTTGATAGCATTTCATTTCCCCTGTATGATTACAGTCTCTTATATTTTGCTTGATAGCATGTTATTTCCTGTATGATTGCAGTTATTCATATCTGGCTTGAGGTTGAGATGAGCTTGTGGAGGCCGCTGCCCCACACACATTTCCTCCCTCACTTTCATTGCATGCATTTTACAGTCGTTTACTGTTTAAGCTGATGCTTTATCTGTTGTTTATCATTGATATGATCCCCTAGGAATCTCATTTCCTTTAATAAGGAAGTGATGATAGAACTTTAGGTTGAAACCTATGCATGATAACTTCTAGGAGTTCCCTGTTTCAAACCTCAACCATAGGATGAATCCTTGGCATGACAACATTAGGACTTGATAGTCTCCCCTTAGTTGAGCCCTCTCTCTTCTCATCTTAAAACAGCTTAAGATACAGTAATCATGAATGATTTCTTTCGTACGTTACGAGCCTTAAGCTATCTGAGAAAGGATTGTTGGAGAGTTTCTTTTCAACAGTCTGAATGTTTAGTATGGTACCCTTTGGGTGACATGCGACGCATTCACTCTCAGGTCATAGTCTTTAGTGCGATTGAAATTGCAAACACAATAAAAAACACTTCTTCCGTAAAAGACAGAAAACAAACTTCAAACCTTTTTGCCCCGTGGGCCCATAATTCAAAGGAAATCTTTTCTGAAGAAAAGAGTGTCATTAAACTTCAGTGCCAATGAAAACAGGCTTTGTCCCTAACTGCTGGAACTGTTGTTTAACCCTACTCGATAAAACAGATGAATCTGAATACCCATAATTCGTAGTATCCCGAACTACGTAAGCTCTGATCTCTCATATCTGTTGAGAGTACGTAGGCACAATACTGACGTATTGGCGAGCCACCTTCCCCCATCACCCGTCGTAGGCCGAACTACGTTGACTCTGATTTCTCATTCTCTGATGAGAATACGTAGGCATAAAGCGCGACGCTTTGCCGAGTCATCTTCTTTTCTGTTTAAGCAAGCCTTGATAGGTAGATAGATAAACCAACTCGTCCAGTAAACACAACAAGCATGGATCCCGTCGAGTACGACGGACGTGAGGGGTGCTAATACCTTCCCCTTGCGTAACCGACTCCCGAACCCAGACAACGGTTGCGACGACCTTGTCTTATACCTTTTTCGTCAGGTTTTTCCGATCGTTTCCTTTCCCGTTCTTTGGGATAAATAACGAAAGGTGGCGACTCTTCTGTTTTGCCGGCACCTTATTTTCGCGGAAGCGACAATCACCAAATCCGAAAAGCTTCCGAATATACACCCAATCAATTTTTCATAATATGTTCCTAGAAAGGTCTCCATGAACATGTCAATCAATTCATGCTCCACCATTGGAGGTTGAACTCTGGCCGCTAACTCTTGCCACCTCTGGGCGTACTCCTTAACCCCCCCCCCCCCCCCATTATTCCTTTGTGACAAGTTTTTCAATTGCACCCTATTAGGCGCCAAGTCACTATTGTACTGATAGTCACGCACAAATGCTTCTCCCAATTCCCTCCAGCTTCTTATATGTGTCCTTTCTAGACCCATATACAACTCAAAATAATGACCTCACAGTCTGTCCTGAAATAAATGCATCAAAAGTTTCCCATCATCCGAGTAAGCTGACATTTTCCGGAAATAAGCCCTAAGTTGTACTCTAGGACAAGTCATCCCATTGTACTTATCAAAATCCGGTACTTTAAACTTTAGGGGAATCCTGACCCCTGGCACCAGTCCTAGATCCGACATATCGAGTCGCAAAGAATTTTGGTGTTCGAAGGCTTTCATCTTTTCTTCAAGCAATTTAAATCTCTTATCAACTTCCGTGGGAAGACCCACATCCAAATCTCTCATTGAAAACACATCCTCCTGATCATCCTCTTCCTAATGAGGACCTGCAGCTCCATGTACGGTGCCCACACTGCCTCCAACACCTACTATATGAATTCCAGCTTGATGACCTTCGCCTAGAGGGTTAACCGCAGTCGGAATACCATTGAACTGAGGAACATTTCCATCAACTGGAGGAGGGACAGTAGAAGTCCCTCTATTTAGAACGCCATTACCATCCACCCGTGCTATTAGTGGTTGAACCAAAGTTCTCAATTTCTCATGCCCATTGGCCACACTCTGCATCATCTCTATAAACTGTGTCATTCTGTCCTTGACCTCCTGCAGCTCATGTTGTACTTGATCCATAACTCTCCGTCAATTCCCTCTTGTAGAATACCTATGGAAAACTGGATCTACCATCTTGTCAACTGTTGAAGAAAACCAAACAGAGATACGATTGAAGGCTCCAAGAACTCCTTTTATGTAAATGAAGATAATGATGCAAAATACGAGCATGTATATGTAATTCAGGGAGATCTCCCCCTTGATTCTAGTTCCACAAACAAATAACAAAACAAGAGAAACAAATGGAAGAATCACAAGCCTCTCTCATAAATAAAATGAGAACAAAAGTCAACGCATACAAAACATCAGCAGGAAATGCAACTGCATATAATCTTATGACCCCATCCAACAGATCTGGTGATGGTCAAAATACAAGACAAGAAAAGAAGAAATACTACTGAGATATCGTATCAGATAACTTTCTTCAACCACTGTAACTCTTGCACCAATTCTGAACTTCTTTCAGTAATTCCTTTGTGTTCGGATGTTCAAGCCTTGCAATCAACTCCTGTATGAGAAGGTCCCTTCTACAGATAACATCTTTCAAGCCTTGAGTATAATCTTCCCAAGCATCCTCTCCAAAGGCATCTTCAAGTCTTGGTTTCTTCAATTCTACCCTCACCTTGAGCTCCTCCAACGCTGACAAGGTTTCTTGTAGTTTCTGATCACTCGCATACCTCCGGGATGATTTTTTTGAAACTCTTCATCTTTGAATTTGAGCTGTATTTTCAAATTATCAATATGTCTACGAAGTTCATCCTCCCTTCCCTCGTTAGCAGTCAATGTGGCGTTCCATTGATCATTGAACTTAGATATTTCCAAGTAGGCTCTATCCAGTTCTTTCTTCTTATGCTTAAGAAAAATATCAATACTTTTCAAGTCTTGGCCAACTCGTCCTCACACCCTCATCTCTTCGGCCAACTCCTTTTACACCTTAGCCAAAGCTTTTATCTTTACTCTAGCTAAGTAAAAACTTCATTCTTATCACTCTTCCGTTGGATGATTTCCTTTTTTAGCTCCTCGTTTTCCTTACGCACCTCTTCTTTTTCTGCCCATAGTTTATTGTATCTCTGAATATCGACCATCGTAGGCTCTTCAACTACCAGGGGATACAATGGTTCTTCAACAGGAAACGGAAGCAATGCCCTTTCAACTCTCTTCTGAACCCATTCCATGTAAGGGTCATAATCTCTACAATCACCTTTGCCCAAAGAAAGTTTTCCCTTCTTATGAAATCTTCCCCATGCTTCTTCTATTCTTGCCAGAATATCAAAGTCAGCCACACCTGTGAAGTATAGAGATTCTTGCACTTCCTCCTCCTTTGGGGGTCCTCTCAAAGCGTATACAAATTGTCAAACAGCAAGAGAAGGGTTGTAATTAATTCCTCTTTTTCTTCCTATCAGGGGTACATTAGGAAAGCTTCCACAACTAAAGATGATCTCCTCACCAAGCAGATATCAGTTAAACCAAATGATATCTTTAGCTATCAAATCCATAAGCTTCTTTGACCATTCGGATTTAACCCTTGTATCGACAAAAGCTCCAACACAAGGAGGTGATCTATAAACCACTTGTGGAAAAGCGGCGTACAACAAGAAACAATCTTTCCTCTCCTATTTTCATTCTTATAGTGCACTGAATGATATAAGTCTTCGAGAAGCATGGGTACAGGATTTTTTAAAACAAAAATTCTGAAAGCGTCCATATCAATAAAGTCCGGTATGTTGGGAAATAGAATAATTCCATATATGCACAAAGCCAGAACAGTGCTGAAAACCACCCAACAACATTCTTTCGCATATTTCTGAGCTTTACCCACCAAGAAAGATAGGGTGAAGCCGGGAACTCCATTTCTACGAACCACGTCATCAACTAAGTTAAACTTGCTCAAATAAAGAGCATTGGCAAATTTCTCAAGGTCAGGCTCTTCCTCTGAATGATAAAATGGTACTTCATCTCGAACCGAAACTCCCAAAATGAAAGCAAACTCTTCTAAAGTAGGAACTAGGACATAATCCGGGAAGGTGAAACAACGTAATGGAGGATCATAGATCTGTAACAAAGCATGGATAGCTCATTGCTTGTAGTTTGTAACTTTGCGGACAAGACTTAGAATTCTCCCATAATCCTTTCTGAAATCTTCAAGAATGCCAGGATCAACCATAGAAATTATACCAAATAAAGGTCCTAAGAATCAAAGGGAAGACGAGAACCTCATAACACACACACATGCAAAATAAATATGCAAATGCAGATATGGATCAAGGTATCAAGAACTATTGTGCTTCTTACTGAATTAGACCAGAGTTTCGCTCTAATAAGAAACCCAGAAACTCTGACAGAAAACCATAATGTCCAAAGTCAAAGGTCCGCTTTGACAAGAAAACCAGAAAACCAGGTTCGTTAGAGGTCAAAGTTTCCTACAAAATCCTATCCCTCTCACAGGTAGGTTCTAGTCTTGAAAGGTACGACATCCTATGCAGGTCGTCAATATCACGAACTCTCAGGTCGAGAAATGATGATACGTTCATCATTTCTGGTTTGGCATCATGGTCAATCAAGGAGGTCTCAACGGACTTCCTAATGAAAGGTCTCCAGAGTTGTTAACTTTCAGGTCCAACATCCCCTCAACTGTCCAAGATGCACAAGACATGATGTCTTCAAAGAAAACATCGTCTGGACGCGAATTTCGTGTAGAATCTTGCACGGAAAGATGCCACACAAGTCCACACTATTCTCCACTTTAATCCTATGTGTATACTAAAGCCTAGGTATTGGGCTTATCTCTCATGGAACAACCCACCCAATAGTACAACAATAATACAATATGATAACAATAATAAAGTGCGGAAAATAAAATGCAAATGCAATGATATACAACAAAAATCATACAAATACAACATACACATGCACAAATATACACCCAAAACTATAAAACAGACAAGTGCTAGGATTGAATCACATAGGGAACCAGGTCCGATCCCCGACAGAGTCGCCAGCTGTTGCAACTGCAAAAAAGGGTTGATTGAAACAAACAGAAGAGTCTCCACCGAAGGTTATTTATCCCAAAGAGAGGGAAAGGAAACGGTCGAAGAAAACTTAAAATAACGGGAGAAGACAATGTCATCGCAACCAAATCTTGGGTTCGGGAGTCTGTTACGCAAGGGGAAGGTATGAGCACCCCTCATGTTCGTTGTACTCAATGGGATCCAAGCTTATTATCTAATCAAAGGGTGAGTTATCTAAAAGCTACTGCTAAACAGGGAAGGGAAAAGAAAAAGGAGACTTGATAGGACATCCATGCCCTATGCCTACGTATTCCCTCGTGCAATGGGAATGTCAGAGTCAACGTGGTTCGGAAAACTACGAGTGATGAGGGAAGGTTTCTCGCTAAGACGTCGTCATCTTGTGCCTACATATCCTCATCTGGTATGAGAAATCAAAGCAAACGTAGTTCAGGTAACTATGGGAAAAAGGAAAAGGGTGCTCGCCAAGATTTCGCCGTCTTGTGCCTACGTATCCTCATCTGGTTTGAAAAATCAGAGCAAACGTAGTTCAGGTAACTACGGGAAAAAGGAAAAGGGTGCTCGTCAAGACTTAACCGTCTTGTGCCTATGTATTCTTATCTGGTATGAGAAATCAGAGTAAATGTAGTTCGGGTAAACTAGACCACTGGTTAGTTAAGTGTTTTTTTTATAAGTGACGTTAAGTTTCCATTCCAGATGTTAGGGTCGATGCCTGTTTGCGGTAGGACAGAAAAGTAACATACTATTTTCTGAAAATGATTTTAAAATAATCCCGAAGGACAAAAAAGTTTGAATGTGGTTTAAGAGTTTTACTGAAGAGAATTGAATTTGTTTGAGATTCACGTTGCACTAAGGACTATGACATAGGAGTGAATGCGTCGCATATCGCCTAAAGGGCATACACTAAACACTCTAGACAAGTGAGGAGAGACCCCCCATTCATCATCCCCCATGTACTTAAAGCTCATGGCGCACAATGTTCATCATTCTTTATTAAGTGTCTTAAGATAGTTTGATATGAGGAGAGAAGACACAAAGAAAACACTAAAGAGGAACTAAAAACCCTAATGTTATCATACAAAGTGGTCCTAAAGTTAGGATGAAAAGGAATTCTACCTAATGGTTATCATGCAAAGGATTGAAAGCCTAATGTCTCTCCTACTCCCATCTTAAATAGAGGGACTAAGAATCCTAAGAGATCATGTGAGTAAGCACAAGTAAACACCATACTAATCAATCACAAATGAAAGCAAAATTCAAGGATCAAACAAGTCTCAAGACAAAGAAAAAAGAAGAATGAAATGAAGGAGAAGAAGCAACAACAAACAACTTCTCAAGGAAGTTCAACTCAAATGACAAGTCAAAACCCAATCATATATAAGACACACATCAACACCATTTCAAAGTGAAACTAGAATGCATACATATCAATCTATACTCAAAGGTTAGAGGTTAAAACAAAGTGGCAAGACAAAGTTCCCGAACACACACAAGTGACTTAAAGTACAACAATAAATACCACCAATCATTAAACCAAATGAGGTAAAGCCAAATGAGATGTAAAACAAGGTGGGGAAGCAACCACATCAATTTAAATATCATCAAATACCAACAAGGCAAGACATGTTAAAAATCTTCAAAACATACAAGTCAAGCAATCTCATAATGAACAAAGGATCATGTGAAGCGTGTGTGAGATAATGTGATCATGAAATGAGGACATAAACACATTGACCAGCAAGCTAAACATGTTACATGAGACATACAAGGATCAACATGATTTAAATAGCATACGTAAATAAGTATCAAAACAAAACTAGCCCAAGAGATAGTCAAGTGAAGCACTCAAACAATTCCAAACTTGTAAAATCAACTAAAAATAGGAAAAATGGTTCAAATATCATGAAACCAAAGCAAAAAGAAAGTCAAGGCAATGTGTTATCATATGCCAAAATTCCACAAGCTATAATCAACCTCAACTAGGTCAAGGGATCAATAAGCTAGGCATATGGCTCAAACATGAGGAATTATCAACAACCCTCAAAGAAGCTTCCACCAAAAATAACAAGACACTCAAATAAAATCCCAAAAAATAAGAAAACATAAGTTCAAGCATATACTTAAACAAATGAAAAAGATGGGAAGAATATAGGCTAAGGAACAATGCTCAAAATGGTTGAATCATGCAAGATATGCATCAAATCAAGGGTCAAAAGGTGAGAAATGGAAAGTCATCTTAGGTAACTCAAACCAAGCTCAAAACAACACCACATAGCCCTCATTCAATGGTCTTAATGTGTCTAAAAAATTAGCCTTAAATGATGAGTATAGGTCACTCAAATCCCCAACCCTAATGCAAGGGTATCAATGAAAGTACCTACTCAAATTAAATCTAAAATAAATGGAAAGTTAATAAATAAAAAATAAATAAAATCATGAAAATTAATATAAGACTTCAAGCAATCAGAAAATTAAATTTTGGTATTTTTCAAATGTGTGGAAGTATTTAAAATAAAATAAAACAAAGAGTGAAAATAAAAGAAAAAATAAAATAAAATAAATGAAAGGGACATGTATTTGTAGAAATAGAATGAACTGAATACAAGTTGAATACACGTGATGGGCCTTAAAATAGCAGTGTGGGAAGCAAATGTTCACAGAGCCCAATCCAAATAAAACCTGAAACCAACAAAAAAAAGTGTGCGTGGCATCCACCTCATCCTCATTAATTTAGGTGGCATTGAGTCACCACATCCACTGTTCCAGATTTAAACACCTCACATTCTTTGAATTCAAATCCTATTTTGAATGCCAGGTCATGCTTTCTTCAACCTTCAGACGCCAGAGCCGTAGATCCGGTCGTCTTCTTCGGCCAGCTAGCCACCGGAGCAACCTGAAACCATCCAGAATCAAGAAATAAAACCCATACCCTACTCCAAATTCCACGTAGATTTCAAATCCTCCCTCATTTTCCTCAAATAAGCACTGTAAGGCCATGAATCGAAGATAAAAACAAAACCCTAAAAAAAACACACATATAATGCACAAACTGAACGTGTTTCATATATTTTTATCTCATGAACACAACCAGGACCATCAATGAAACAAGAATGAAGCAAAAGCATGTTTAAACAAGATGATTCAAGTGAGGTCAAATATTACCTAATGGAGCTAGTTCGTTGCTTTTCCTCAGCCACTGGTTAGAAGAGAAAACTATAGGATAAGATTCAATGACACTTAAGGATGAAGACTATAAGGTTGGCTTGCTCTGAATCCTCTCCAATTCTCCTATCTGGATTCAACTTTAACAGAGGAAAATCACACTGGTATTGCACCAAATAACCACCACAGAAGAGAAGTGGTGCATACAGTAACACAAAGGTAACGTATAGATGATGAATGAAGCAAATAGAGGTCCAAATCTTCAGAGAAATGAGGAAATCAAAAGTTGGAAAATAGAGCTCACTATGGATTTTTTTCCAGATTTGAACCTCTCTTTTTTCCATGAAATGAAAGCAAGATTTTATATGGAGTGATTTTTAGGGTAGGAATGAGGTGAGGGAATAATCCTGAGGCTAGGAGTTTGCTTCAAATGTTTGGAAAGCCAAATGCACATGGATGATGGTTTGGTGCTAGCTTCAGATCAAAGGTACTATAGGTAGTTTTTTGGCTCGGTTTGAGCTGGCATTGGTACAAATTGGGATAAGCAAATTTGTTGAGGTTTTCATTTTTTCCCATTTTGGTAAAACATGATCATGGAGCATACAAATGGTACATGACTTGTTGGCTCTTTCTAGGAAATGTTTTATTTCCATATTTCACAACAAGAAACAAAATGATATGGTTAATGACAAATGGATGAAGACAACTTTGAGCCATTATAACTTCATAAACTCAAATCCAAATGGTGAGAGTTTGGGCTCAACATAAAGTTGGAATGTTTGTGAGCAACTTCCATGTTGAAAACATCTTGGGATTATGCTTGGAGGAACATGAAAGAGTGAGTTGAAAACATGTCTAACATTTTGTTCCAAAGAAACTCGAGAAAAATTCTAAGTCATGAAAAAATGGTAACTTGGACCCTCATCTTTGACATGCCACAACTTGGTGAAATTTGATCTAGTGGATATATTCTCGTAATGGATGGAAAGCTTGAAGAAATATCTAAAAATTTCATTTTGTGGGAAAATTCAATTGAGATCAAGAACTTAGTGGAAAATGTCTTGAAAATCTGTCTAACAACTTGCCAAACTTAACATCTTTGGAACCCTAATTTGGAAGTATCATAACTTGAGCTATACACATCCAATGGAGATGATCTAGTACTCAAATGAAAGCTTGGAAGATGCTCTACAGCTCTCATGTTTTAGGAAAATTCAATTGAAGCTTGTATCACCGTGAAAAATGGGCTTGAAAGTAGGTACCTCAAACTGATTTCTTACACGTAGAAAAAATTATAAGTGTTGGAATGTCACAATCTCCTTTTTCTCAACTTTAGCTCATCATATCTCCTAAACTTTTGGACATTCCTCCTTCCATAAACTTGTAGTTCATTATGTCTTATTTAATTTGATAGCAAGTTTGCCTCCATTGGACCGAAAATGAGAAAATTATGGAAGTTGCAAGATGGCTAGAATTAGGGTTTTCTACACTTCGAAAATTTTCAACCAAAACCCTAATCTAGTCAAACTCCTGATTGATATTATAATCTTCATATCAAATACTTATAAAAATTCAGATTATACATTATTTGTCACAACTTATTTTTCCAGGATGGTTGGTAATAAGATTGTGAAGTTGTATTCCTTGTTGTCCTAGTTGTGGAAACAAGAAGTCCATTGTGAGAGGATTGTTCTCAATTAGACTTAGTGAAAAATCCAAGAGTTTGTTTGGTATTAATTTGTTAGTGTCTGTATAGAAAGGCTAGGAAGAGTCTTGTCTAAGTCCTAACATTATTAAAAATCTCTTTCATGTTGAAAGGGGAATGGAGTATTCTCGATCTGTGAGGGGAAACATAATATATTCTTGTGTCGTTTAATTTTCGCATTTACAGTTTTTATCACATAGTAATCACTTAGGTAAGTAAAACATAAAACCGTCATAAAACCAGATAAATATTCTAAGTACATAATTCACCCCTCTAAGTGCGATATCTACTTACAATTGGCATCAGAGCAGGTTATAGGTAACCTAATCCTACAGATCCAGTATGGCTTCCACTAGTGCAAACCCGATTTTCAAAGATGACGGTAGTAGCAACAAAATCCATCTATTCTCTGGAGAATATTTTGAATTTTGGAAAACATGTATGAGAGCACACTTAGAAGCACAAACAGATGGAATATGGGAAACTGTTGAAAATGATCCACATCAACCAATGAGTGTCTTAAATGGTATCGGAACTCTAAAGATGAAAAGTTCTTATGATGAAAATGGTAAAAAGAAAGTCCTTGATGAAAAGAAAGCCATTAACATATTACAAAGTGCATTAAGTATGGATGAATTCTTCCATATTTCTCAATGTAAATCCGCAAAAGAAATTTGGGACACTTTGGTGGAGATTCGTGAAGGAATCGCTGAAGTTAAATTATCTAGATTGAATACATTAAGTCAAGAATACGAGATGTTCTGAATGCAGTCCTAAGAATTCATCATTGCATTACAAAAGAGATTCGTTCATTTAACAAATTACTTGACTGCACTTGGTAAAATATTCTCTAATGATGAATTGAACCTTAAAGTACTAAGATCCTTGACTAGAGAATGGCAACCAAAAGTAACGGCAATATCGGAAAAGAAAAGTCTTTCTACCATGACTTCTGCATCATTATTTGGAAAACTTCAAGAACATGAATTAGAACTTGTACAACTTGAAAAACATGAATATCAAGAAAAGAAATCTAAGGGTATCGCATTAAAAGTAGATTTAAAAGAAGATCAAGATGATGATGCACCGGAGGAAACTGAAAACTTTATGCTCCTTGTAAAGAGACTTGGTAAATTTCTTGGTAAAAATAACAAGTTCTTTAATTATTCAAAAAGAAAGAAACATTTCAAGAAAAAGGAGGCTTCCACTTCAACACAATATATCACATGTTATGAATGTGGTAAGTAAGGTTATATAAAACCTGATTGTCCAAAACTTTCCAAAAAATATGGATTCAAAGGCAAAACGGAGACAAAGAATAAAAAGGCTTATATTGCATGGGAAGATAATGACATAAGTTCATCATCCGATTTGAAAAGCGACGAAAGCGCAAATCTAGCATTAATGGCTTCACACCACTCCGATGATGAAGATGATGAGGTTAGTAGTGTATTTTCTCTTTACTATAATGATGCACAAGATGCAATAAATAAACTCTTAAGTGAATGCAAAATTTTGTATAAAACAATATCTTCACAAAACAAACAAATTACATCTTTAGAAGAAAAAGTTGAAACTATGAAAAAAAGATGCGAAAAATGAGAAACAAAAGATTATTAGTGAAGAAAAACATAATTTTGTTTAAAATGAATTGTTTGAAAATATTTGATAAAAGACGTGATTTAAAATATGAAAAATTCTCTATTTATTATATATCAAAAGATACCTATATAAAATAGTGGCAATGTTTGAGAAAATGATCATGAGAATTTGCAATGATTTAGAAAAGGTATCATGATCATATGCAATGTTACAAAATTTTTCAAGATGTTTCAGATGTCAATCAATTATATATATGAGTCAATCGATTGAATCAATTGTAACGTTAAAAAATTATGAAAAAATTAACTGGATCAATCGATTGAGAGGAACAATAAATTGATTTACTTAGGCAAAAAAAATGGAACACTCAATCAATTTTATCATTGAGTCAATCAATTGATGCTTTTGGTTTTCCAATTACAAAGATCACTTCAATCGATTGAATGCTATGAGCAATCAATTGATCTAGTTAAAAACTTGAATTTTATTCTAAGTTAACAATGAAACTTGAAACAATGCATGCATCAATATCAAAGATCATTTCTAGAACACATAAGACTTATAACATTTGAATTTTATATTGTACCTTAGTCTATAATCTATTCTATGAAATAAAAACCTAATCAATTTATTGTCATAAAAACTTCTATTCTTATCTTTTCCTTCTTTCCATTGATTTGTCTTCATTAAAACATTGTATTCACAAGATCTTGTCTTCACATAAGCAAGGAACTAAGGATGATTTACATATTTTTTCATGTGACTTTATCATACAATTTAGTATAGGAAAACCTTTTGCAAAAAATTGGACATATTAATAATATGGAGGCTTAAAATGTGAAGGAGTTTCGGTTTTTCAATAATAAATGGTTTGAATATATAGGTCCTTATGTCATTCTTCATGATATTATGAGAGCGTTAGAGTAATAGAAATAACATGGTTTGGAAACACAACCTAGAACAACCAATTCAATTAGTAGTGAAGGCTACTATAAATTCGGGGTCAATATCCACTCCATTTCTTTTTCTCTCTATTTTCTCCATTATTATAGTTTTGTGTGTAAATAACACACATTTCTATGACATGTGACATATAATTAATATTTAGTTGATTTTATATACATAAAACTATAGTAATGGAGAAAATGATAGGACAAAGAAATGGAGTGGATATTAACCCATAAATTCGAATGCAGTGCACCAAATTAATAATGGACACAATAAATCATTGCAACAAAAACAAATTCATTCACAATAAAACATTACTAGGTCGAAACGAGTTTGGTTGTCATCGATTCTGCCAATGTCAAAACGAGCTTGGTTGTCACATTAAAGACTTGTTTGAACAAATTATTATAATTAAGTATTTCAATTTCAATAATAAAAATAAACCAAATAAAAAGAATGCATAAAAAAATTCAAATAAAATTATATTTGAACAATATAATATACAATTTTTTCATTTATTGATATGAATATCGTGCATGTCTTCTTATAAAGACAAATAGAAATGTACAATTCATATACATTATCAGCCATATAGTTTTAATGATAAATTTACACAAATAAGAAAACTTTACGTATATGTCACATGTCCAATATATACGAGATTTAATGCATAAGGAATCCTCTGTAATTGTTGCATGGTGCAACAATCTCTAAATCTAATCATTGTAGAGATAGTACACTATACAAAGATTATAGAGGATCTAAGTTTGAGCCTTTTATAAAAATATATTATAATGTTCAAGCAAGACATTCGAAAGGAGGTCCTTGTGGAAAACGTTTAGTATCAGTGCAATAATTATAAATCATATAATTCTTTTGTGCCCAATGAACTTTGGCTATGCCATTTGAGTCCAATGATTCACTTAACCATGATTGAGTTGACGAAGATGATGGAGATTTGTTGGAAGAACAAGAAGAACCTGAAGAAGTCCAAACACAGACTTGAGCGTTGAAGTTTCTATATGTGGCAGTGAATGGGGCTTGGGCCCAATCAGTTTTCACAAGCCCACCTCTTGTGGCCCAATTCTCAGCATCCCATAGACTGGAGTATATCCTCATAGGTTGGTTCTTTGGAAAAGCAACCCCTTTTGATTCTAAATTCTTGAATTCTCTTATTGGTGTTCCATCCACAGAGAATCTATATGAAACAAATAAGTGAATTGAGAAAATATAATTAACATTGAACATAAAAAATAAAATAGTGAATAAGAGTATGTAATACTAATATATACATGATGCTTTTAGGATTCCAAAGAATAGAATATGTGTGAAAGTCCTTGGTGGGGTCAAACCACAAATGGAATTGTTGTTCTCTATTCCCTTTCCCTTGTGCAAACACGTTTGTATGAAGAGTATAAGGATCACCACTTAAGTTACCAAGAAATTCAAAGTCTATTTCATCATGAGTAGGCCCTAGAGAAGATAGCTGCAACAATCAAAATTTTAGTACATGTTATTATGTAATAAAATACAGCATTGCTATGTTGACACCCATCTCTACACCTTACACCTCAATTACTGTTCACAAATACTTGAACAAATTTCCCAGAACATGGTTAATAGTGTGTATTTTATTGGTTAATGAAGTAGTGAAAGTGGTTAATAAATTATAGGTAAAATAATTGGCTAATAATGTAGATTTTTGTGGTTAATGCAACTGTGAAGTTGGTTAATGCGCAATCTTATATTTGTGTTATAAAATAAATTTTAAAAATAAATATTTTTTTTTAAAAAAAAATAATATTTTAAAAAAATATATTATTTTAATAAAAAAACACTGTTCACCGTATAAATACGGTGAATAGTGCATACGGTGTAAGTATTGGGTGTAAAAAAGGGTGTAGAAATAGCATTTTTCAATAAAATATTAATTTGCAACCTTATTATATGGTAATACACATGCATGGCCGATACTTACATAATAGGTTGTGACTGTGCCAGCAGAGTTACCAGGCACAAGTTTGAGCTGCATGTCAATTTTTGCAAACAAGTATTCATTTTTCGAACGAAAACCAGAGCCAGAAGCTTTGTCTAAAGAGAGGCTAAGACTCTGCCCATTTTCAAGGATTTTTGCACGACCATCCCCCCATGTTATTTCAAAGTCTTGGTAAAAGTTACCAGCGGCTACAGCCACTATAAGAGTGGCCACAACAAGGGGAAGAAACCATATAGAACCCTTGATTTTCATTTTAAAACAACTTAGAATAATATTGAAACCAATGATGTATAAAGAAAAAGAGAGAGATATGTTAAGAGGAGACTAGATGCCAAAGGATGAAGTATTTGATTGAATGAATGCAAAGTTTTGAAGGTATATATAGACTGTAGATTGATAATTATCACGTAAAAAAATAATTATTATGGCGTATATACAATGATTGGATTTGAAAGTGGTAAGAAGAGAGATCGTATTGATTGACTAAGCTATAGTTGAGTGTGGGGACCTTGACAGCTAGCAAGTTGAGGGATAATATCAAAATTTTCTAGATTCATTTGAGTTATAAATTTTTAATAAATTGTTTGGCTTTATGTGTGCTTTCTATTTTCTAACATCAAATCAAATTGGTTAATGTCTAAATCACGTGGTTATAAAAGTATTCTCAGGTAATTGCTATTCTATATAAGCATCACTTATATGCTTATAATGTGAGGGTAACAATTAAATATATCCTATTAACAACAATACTAGCCCATATTAAAAAAACTCTGCCACACTAACTTTTACTAGAACTGTCTTGTGAAGGTTCAGATAAACATTGCATGCCATGCATGCATATTATGTGCTTAGTTTTTTTTTAAGATCAAAATATTAAATTATATAAGGGAAATATTATGTTTTTTTTTTCTCACCAAAGCCATTAAAATTGATTCACTTTATGTAGACTCAATTTAGTAAGAGTGATTATTTTACTGACGTCGCCTACAAGTGAAGTCATCCAAAAATTCGTTTATCCGAAAAAATTGCTCTCCCTTTTCTCTAATTTAAGTTCTTTTAGTTTTGTCTAGGAACTATGTCGAGATATATCAAACTCAAAGGATATGACGATTGGACTAAGGTGGAACGTAGAAAAGCCACAGGGACGAAGGGAAGGTGGGATTTAGAATGGAAGACTAAGGGCGACAGTATGGGGGAGTTACGACGATTTTCTTTACGGAATATCCGGAGCACTTAAAGGCAAAAGATCTCTATGAGCTATTTGAAGGCATAAGAATATATGCTTAATATGCTTAATATGCTCTTGTGAAACTTGTGAAACAATATATATCAAGGTCATGATACAAAAGCATATTAAGCCATTATTGATTGGCTATTAGGGCTTACTCCAACAATCTCCCACTAGCACTAGAGGCAATCAGATATTAACTTAACATCTATCTGCCTATTGTGTGTGTCAAGCATTATTTTCAGCACGATACTTTATTAGAGTATAAGGAATTCTTTCCTATTTTGGTAATATACACCTTTTCCGATTCAACTTTCAATCTTCTATCAAAATAAATTGAAGTGTCAAAATATATATACATGGATCGCTACTGAGATCTAGTTTTTAAACTTGCAAGATTAACTCATTATCATCGTGAATGAGAGCAATAAGATCTGCAGTACAAGAAATACGAATTTCTTCCTAAGAATTACAAAAGCGATCCAAATCATGTATATTTGACCTTTGTACTAGAGACGACAACTGTCTAAAGCCTTTTTCAACTTATATTGTTGTCATTCAAGTATAATATTTAATTTATACTGTGATATGAATATATAGTTCATAAATTTAGGAATAACATCATTGTAATTCCTTTACAATGATTATTCTCATCTACTCTCAAGAAAAGGAAAACCAGGTCCTTTTAGATATTCATAGACCTTCTTGATAGTGATCTAGTGATTAGCACTTCAATCAGTTTGACACTTATTGTTTATACTCATAGTATATGATGCATCAAGTGCAGTACATATTATGGTGTCCTTTTTCTCATCCAATGAGGTAAGACATTGTCTATTAGAAAAAACATCATGCCACACATGCAATAATCTTAATATGATATTATGCATATTAAGTGTATCAAAACTTCATCAGAATATGTACTTATGTTAGGATTGAGATTCATCAACTATCTATCTCTATAGATTTTGATTCCTAAACTTTTAAGAAATCTCGCTTAAGCATTTCATCAAAACTATTTCATTAAATGTAGAAGCATATTTCAATCTCAAGGTTTTGATGATGTCAACAAAGACTCAAGCTCATTCCATGATTGCAAGAAAAAAGTCAAAGCTTTCAAAACTGATCAAGATCAAGATTTTTACACTATATACCCGTGGGGGTATATGTACTAAGAAGCTGCTTGCACTATATACCCGTGGGGGTATATACACTAAAGATAAAACCAGAAGCATATCAAGACTATGGAATGGTGTCAAGCAAATCAAGCATCATGTGCAAATGTTCATTCAACTTTCAAGATTTGGACTCAAGCTTCGGTATATCAATTTTCACTCCTTTAATTGATATACAGGTGTTCAAATATTTTAACATGATAACATATTGCATTTGCATGTTTTAAAAAATCATTTGGATTGGTATAACACCTTTTAACTTAGTATTTTTCTGAGTTTTAACAGTGCTAACCGATTAACCATATGGGTTAATCGGTTAACGACCTTAATTTTTGAATTCTATGGGCCAACGTTCAAGTGTTAACCGATTAACCTATGGGGTTAACCGATTAACACTGAACGAATTTTGAAAAATTGTTACTGTTAAAATTCAAATGTTGTTTGAATATTATACCTTTCCATGTTTTGAATCATACTCAATTATACCTTTTTTGAAATGGTGTTTTGCTCATATAAATTCTGAAAATTTCAAATTGAAAAACAACCTCCAATAATTTTCAAAATATTCATTGAATCAAATTCACTACTTTTCAAATATTTTCAAATATTTTCAAAAAGTGTTCATATTGTTCATACAATTTCATATCCAGATTTTTGAACACTTGTATTGATATTGAAGAGTGGATTTTGATCAAAAGGAGAAGATCAATCATTAGATTGATATTATCATTGTATCACTTCCAAATTACAAATATACAAAGTTATTTCTATTGTGACTTGTGATCCAGGATTGTTGGACACAAGGGTTAGTGTTTGCAAGAGGATTGTTTCTGCACACTAGTTGTTGATTAGTTGTTAGATTGTAGGCATCACCGGTTGATGGTGTGATAGGTTGTACTTTCTAAAACTATAGTGAAAACTCTCTTTCATGTGGAAAGGGGAGTGAAGTACCTTCGGATTGTGAAGGGAACCACTATAAATCTCCGTGTTCATTTTCCTTTCTGCTTTTACTGCTTTCATCACCAAGAACTTAAAGAAGAACAATTCAAGAATATCGAAAAACCAGAAAACGTTTTTTTAAGCCTAATTCACCCCTCCCCCCCTCTTAGGCATACTCTGAACTTACAATTGGTATCAGAGCAGGTTAAGGTAACCTGTTCCTAACGATTCAGTATGGCTTCCGCTAGCACCAACTCAGTTTTCAAAGACGGTGGAAGTAGTAATAAACCACCACTGTTTTCTGGAGAATATTTCGATTTCTGGAAAATCAGAATGAAGGCGCATCTTAAAGCCCAAGGAGAAGGTATATGAGGAGCAATCGAAGAAGGACCACACAATCCAGTAAATATGGTCAATGGCGTTTGAACCGCAAAGTTGAAAAGCACGTATGATGAAGACGAGAAGAAAAAGATTCTTAATGAAACGAAAGCAATCAACATACTCCAAAGCGCTCTCATTATGGACGAATTCTTCCGTGTATCACAGTGTAGATCGACAAAAGAGATTTGGGATACCTTGGTAGAAACGCGCGAAGGAACCGCTGAAGTAAAAAGATCAAGACTCAATACTTTAAGTCAAGAATATGAGATGTTTCGTATGCAGCCCAGTGAATCTATTGTTGCCTTACAAAAGAGATTCGTTCATCTAACAAATCATTTGATTGCTCTCGGAAAGACCTTCACCAATGATGATCTCAACCTGAAAGTCCTAAGATCCTTGACAAGAGAATGGCAACCAAAGGTGACCGCTATTTCGGAAAAGAAAAGTCTCTCAACGATGACATCCGCATCCTTATTTGGCAAACTTCAAGAGCATGAATTGGAACTTGGAAGACTCGAGAAGCACAAAAGTCAAGAAAAGAAGTCCAAAGGAATTGCCTTGAAGATTGACACAAAGGATGATAAAGACGACGAGACTTCCGAAGATGAAAATTTCATGCTTCTCGTAAAGAAGCTTGGTAAGTTTTTTAATAATAATAATAAAAAGTCCTCTTTTCCTAAAAATAATAGACATTTCAGGAAAAAGGATGCATCCGCATCGAATCAAGAAGTCACATGTTACGAATGTGGGAAGCAAGGTCATATAAAGCCGGATTGCCCGAAACTTGCAAAGAAAGGAGGATTCAAAGGCAAGAAGGATTTCAAAAATAAAAAGGCTTATGTTTCTTGGGACGATAACGAGATATGTTCATCATCGGAGTCGGAAAGCGATGAATGTGCAAATATGGCTCTTATGGCGTCACATCATTCCGATGAAGAAATTGATGAGGTTAGTAACGATTTTTCTATTTATGATAATGATGCATAAGAAGTCATAGATGAACTTCTAAAAGAATGCAAGACTTTATATAAAAGCATCTCATCCCAAAAGAAAAGAATTTCATTTTTAGAAGAACAAAATATTGTTTTCATAAAAAATATTGAAAATGAAAAACAAAAATTGTTGGATGAAAAACAAAGTCTTGTATGCAAAAATTGTGAATCCTTATCTTTTCAAATTGTTCAACTTAAAAGAGTTTTAGAAAGATACGAAAAAGGTCAAATTGGCTTGGAGGAAATTCTTAGGCACCAAAGATATTCTAATGATAAAAGTGGATTAGGATATTCTAAGTTTTCTAAACCAAGCACAAATGAAACCATTTTTGTGAAAGCAAGTGAACAAGTTGTTAAAGAAAAGGCAAACAATTCTAAAATTATGCATCAAAGTCATAAAAAGAAAAGAATTGTGAAGAAAAAGAATTATGTTCCTAGATATAGAAGTCATTTTCAACCTACTTGTTTTTATTGTGGAATCAAAGGCCATACACCTAATGCTTGCTATGTGCGCAACATTGGTGTTGCTAAAGGGCATTATGTGTGGGTTGAAAAAGGTACTAACTATCAAGGACCCAAAGCAATTTGGCTACCTAACATTACTTGATTTTGTGTTGTAGGTATGCTTGAAGACAACTTCTAATCAATGGTATCTTTCTAAGCATATGACGGGAGACATAAACAAATTTTCAAGTCTATCATTAAAGGCCAAAGGATACTGTTGCGGTGGAAATAGGATATCAAACTATTAATTAGTTTGAATCACAATTCTTGATTCATAATCGCTCTTTGATTTATCCGAAGGAAAAGATCAAAAGAGGGGAAACCTATTTTTGCATCGTAAACACAATGCGGGGAGAGACCTAGGTAAGGGGTTGGTTAAGCTTAAGGAAAATACTAGCACCCTAAACTTCTGTAGTACTCTACAGGAACCTTTTGTTTATTGTATGCTTTTTTATTTTATTATTTGTTTGATGTATATATTGAGCTAAGGGATAGAGTGACCTAAAAGACCTAAGGGTTAGTCCTAAGTTTACTCGGCAAGACGTCGCATCTTGTGCCTACGTATCCTGGATAGGGAATGGAATCAGAGTAATCGTAGTTCCCCTCGAAAGGGAGGTTAGAAACTTCTTGATTCTGGTCAAGGTTTCAATGAGGAATAAACATATCTTAAGGACATGCTTACGTGGAGTCTTAAACTCCTATTTCTACGTTGACTTTATTAATTAAATTAGGGTTAAATTAGGGATTCCACGACGGAAAACCCTAAACAGAGTACGACGACTCTTTGACCTAATGCTAAGGTAAAGGGCATTTTCGTCCACGGCGGGACACCTAGGCTATTAGGGTTTGAAATGTTCAAAGGGTAGGACTATTGACTCGGCGGTCATACGGCTAGACCTAATCCTTCGGAAAGTGAATAACGGTAAACATGCAAAATACGGCAAATTATTATAAGACAGAATTGAAGTGCAGAAAGTAAAGAAAGTGGCGCGACGATCACTCGCGTAAATTACAAATCCCCAAAAAAATGCGAAAATAAAAAAAAATTGCGATCATGGTCTCGCATAAATTACATCCATGCCAAAAAAATAGTACGAATAAGTGAAATGACAATAAGATGAACAAACGAATTAACAGGGGTTAGATGAGACTGAAACGGCTAAATCAAAACTTTTATTTTATTTTTTTAAATTTTTATTAAAAATAATTAATCTTAACTTCGAATTAAAACTAACTATAAGTGATACATAAATAAATAAATAAAAAAGAAAAACTAACTATAAGTTAAAAAAATTTATTAACTAGAAATTACTAAAGTATTTTTAATTATTAGTTATCAGAAAAATATATTTACAAGTTAAAAAAAAAATTTAATTAAAAATTTTATATTTTTATTTATTATTTTTTTAAAAAAGGTTTTTTTATTTATTTTTATTTTAAATAAAAATGATTTTTGTTTTAGAAATGCTTTTAAATTTTACATTAAGCTTTAATAAACATTCAATTTACATTAAGTTTTAAGAAATAAGAAACTTTAATTTACATTAAATTTTAAGAAATAATTTACAGTAAGTTTTAATGAGAAATCAAATCTACATTAAGTTTTAAAAGGATTTTTAAATTATCTAAGAAAAAATGGTTTTTATAAAAAAAGATTTTCAATTTTTTTTAAAAATGATTAAAAATGATTCTTTAATTTTTTGAGAAAATGGTTTTAAAAGTTTTAAGAAAAATAATTTTTAAATTTAAGAAAGTGATTTTTAAATTTAAGAAAAATGTTTTTATTTATTTTTAAGGAAAAAGATTTCAGTTTCAAAGAAAATTTAATTTCTTAAAATTGAGTCCAAGGTTAGACTCCTTTTTTTTTAATGTATTTAATTATAAATAAAAAAAGTGTTTTAAGAGCTAATATTAAAATAAAATCTGAACATTAACTTTTATCCCAAAATGATTTCTTTTAGGATTGTTTTAGCTTTTTCTTAAGTTTTTATGCCTATGTTGGATTTATAAAAAATGATATATTTTTTTAATTATGATTACTAAAAGGTTTTTTTTAGGAACATTTAATCCTAATTACTAATTTCCAATTAATGATTACACATCACAAAACAAAAAACACAAAAAAGCAAAAGAATAAAGATAATGGAGAGGCAACGGTGAAAATAAAATAAAATAGAAGGAGAATATTGTCTTGGCATTTGTTCCTTTCATCCTAGTGTTTCATAAGAAACCTTTCCCTTCTTCTCCAAATGTCGGCGGCGGCCATGGCTGTACCGTGAAGCTTTCTCACAAAATTTCTCTTCCTTCTTTTGCTCCGCCGTTTGCATGTCGTTTCCCACTTCTCCTTTCCTGATACCTGAAAACACACAAGCTATTATGTGAGTTGCTCACCTTTTTTAATAGAGGTTTGAAGCGACTTGCTCGCGGAGTGGCGGTTGTTATTCTGACCGGTGATGTGCAAACTGAGGTGTGGGTTTATTGCTGGTTGTTCCGCTGATTTCTGTGAGGTTCTGGGTTCCACGAAAAAACTCTTCTTTCCCCCTTCTTCTGATTTGAGATGATGATGAAGCCTTCTGTTTCTGAATCTCGGCGATGATGATGATGAAGATCCCTCTTGGATCTTTTAAACCTGAGTCGTTGCCGCTTTGCTTGTTCGTAAGGGTTTTTTCTTGCCTCCTGAACCTTAGGGTTCTTGGTCATTTTATATGATTTGCTTGTGATTTATTTGTGGGTTGGATCTACTTCTATTTTGTTGCAATTTTTCTGTTGATTTTGCAGGCTTTTCGGAAATAACTCATATGATTCAAAGTCTCCAGCAATAACTCAGATTCACAAATTGACCGCCGTCTGTGAATAAAATGACCATTTTGCCCTTCATGAGCTAAAGAGCGTGCAACGTAATTATTTTCCTGCAAAACCAACCAACTACACAAACCTGTTAGCGGTTAGCTAAAATGCAATGCAAAACAAAGTGGGATGCAAAATGAAGCTACTAAATCTCAGGGCAAAATTTGGGGTAATACAGTTGCCCCTATTTAAATAACTTCACCGGATGATTTGAGCGACGAAGGCTCGAGAAATCATGGTGGAGGGATTTAAATATAGATAACCGAAAATTTTGCCTTTAGATGCAGTGATATGCAATGCTATGGACAAAACGGAAATAAACTATAATGCTGACAATGCCATGAATTTAGTATGATGCGCATGATGGAATGGTAAATGCAGAGATGCAGACGACACGACGATATAGGGGACAGACGCGACGAACGAACCACACTGGGAATACAACGCACTAGGTGACAGCACGACCCTGGGGGATTCTAAAGTGATAGTCAAATGGTGCGATTACAAACAATGATCAACCAAGACATTCGAAAGGGGGCCCTTGTGGAAAACGTTTAGTGTCAGTGCAATAATTATAAATCATATAATTCTTTTGTGCCCAATGAACTTTGGCTATGCCATTTGAGTCCAATGATTCACTTAACTATGATTGAGTTGATGAAGATGATGGAGATTTGTTGGAAGAACAAGAAGAACCTGAAGGAGTCCAAACACAGACTTGAGCGTTGAAGTTTCTATATGTGGCAGTGAATGGGGCTTGGGCCCAATCAGTTTTCACAAGCCCACCTCTTGTGGCCCAATTCTCAGCATCCCATAGACTGGAGTATATCCTCATAGGTTGGTTCCTTGGAAAATTAACCCCTTTTGATTCTAAATTCTTGAATTCTCTTATTGGTGTTCCATCCACGGAGAATCTATATGAAACAAATAAGTGAATTGAGAAAATATAATTAACATTGAACATAAAAAATAAAATAGTGAATAAGAGTATGTAATGCTAATATATACATGATGCTTTTAGGATTCCAAAGAATAGAATATGTGTGAAAGTCCATGGTGGGGTCAAACCACAAATGGAATTGTTGTTCTCTATTCCCTTTCCCTTGTGCAAACACGTTTGTATGAAGAGTATAAGGATCACCACTTAAGTTACCAAGAAATTCAAAGTCTATTTCATCATGAGTAGGCCCTAGAGAAGATAGCTGCAACAATCAAAAGTTTAGTACATGTTATTATGTAATAAAATATTAATTTGCAACCTTATTATATGGTAATACACATGCATGGCCGATACTTACATAATAGGTAGTGACTGTGCCAGCAGAGTTACCAGGCACAAGTTTGAGCTGCATGTCAATTTTTGCAAACAAGTATTCATTTTTTGAACGAAAACCAGAGCCAGAAGCTTTGTCTAAAGAGAGGCTAAGACTTTGCCCATTTTCAAGGATTTTAGCACGACCATCCCCCCATGTTATTTCAAAGTCTTGGTAAAAGTTACCAGCGGCTGCAGCCACTATAAGAGTGGCCACAACAAGGGGAAGAAACCATATAGAACCCTTGATTTTCATTTTAAAACAACTTAGAATAATATTGAAACCAATGATGTATAAAGAAAAAGAGAGAGATATGTTAAGAGGAGACTAGATGCCAAAGGATGAAGTATTTGATTGAATGAATGCAAAGTTTTGAAGGTATATATAGACTGTAGATTGATAATTATCACGTAAAAAAATAATTATTATGGCGTATATACAATGATTGGATTTGAAAGTGGTAAGAAGAGAGATCGTATTGATTGACTAAGCTATAGTTGAGTGTGGGGACCTTGACAGCTAGCAAGTTGAGGGATAATATCAAAATTTTCTCGATTCATTTGAGTTATAAATTTTTAATAAATTGTTTGGCTTTATGTGTGCTTTCTATTTTCTAACATCAAATCAAATTGGTTAATGTCTAAATCACGTGGTTATAAAAGTATTCTCAGGTAATTGCTATTCTATATAAGCATCACTTATATGCTTATAATGTGAGGGTAACAATTAAATATATCCTATTAACAACAATACTAGCCCATATTAAAAAAACTCAGCCACACTAACTTTTACTAGATAGACATTGCATGCCATGCATGCATATTATGTGCTTAGTTTTTTTTAAGAGCAAAATATTAAATTATATAAGGGAAATATTATGTTTTATTTTCTCACCAAAGCCATTAAAATTGATTCACTTTATCTAGATTCAATTTAGTAAGAGTGATTATTTTACTGATGTCGCGTACAAGTGAGGTCATCCAAAAATTCGTTTATCCGTAAAAATGCTCACCCTTTTCTTTAATTTTTTAGAATTCTTTTAGTTTTGTCTAGGTACTATGTCGAGATATATCAAACGCCAAGGATATATGACGATTGCACTAAGGTGGAACGTAGAAAAGCCACAGGGACGAAGGGAAGGTGGGATTCAGAACGGAAGACTAAGGGTGACAGTACGAGGGAGTCAGTACGAGGGAGTTACAACGATTTTTTTTACGAAGTATCCGGAGCACTTAAAGGCGAAAGATCTCTACCAGCTATTTGAAGTTTTCGGAGACATCGACGAAGTTGTCATTCCACATAAAAGGGACAAGAGAGGACACACATATGGTTTCGTTAGATTCTTCGAGGTCAGGGACAAGAGGAATCTTGTTTTTAAGTTGGATAATTTACTCATCGAAGGGAAAAAGTTGTTCGCGAATATCCCTAGGTTTTTGAGAGCAGCGGAGGGTGTTTTCTCCTATGGTTTGGACGGCGGGAACAGATTTAGAGGAGGCGTCAAGAAATCGTTTGGTGCTTTCGACAATGTTAAAGTTTATTGGGATTTAAGAGGGGTTTTTAAAAAAATTTAACCTCTTAGCGGAACAATACTGATGAACAGATCTTGATTAAACTATTAATCACAAATGAAACACAACAAAAGAATTTCGAATTACCTACAGATCTTGATTAAACCATTAATCACAAATGAAACACAACAAAAGAATTTCGAATTACCTCTTGAAGCTTACTTTAACTTTGACACGAACGTGATGTTGCTTACTTTAACTTTGACACGAACGTGAAAAACATCATCGTCCCTACAAAGTCCACGCAAGTACAAAGTGGAACACGGTGTTAACCATCTCTAGTTCTGAGAAAATTGACAATTAGGATTGGTATGAGAAATAGTTCCTCTATTTATAGAGAGCTACTAAAACCTTAGTGCTCTTATTTTGAGTTTTTCTAAAATAAGCCCAATTTTATTTAATTAAAACTTTTTTAATTAAATAGATATTATTTATATTTAACTAAACCTTTTTAATAAAATAAAAAAAATATATTAATTAAAGTAATTCATATTTAATTTAACAACCGTCAATTCTCATTTATTTAATTAAATCAAATTTAGTCAAATAAATTATATATGTGCTAATGTACTAAATAATTTGAATACTATTAACACATAATTAAATTAAATCTTATTTAATTTAATTAAAAACAGTAAGCGGTATCTAACAACACATCACTGCTACCCAAGTGACGAGAATGTCGTGTGACCTAACATAACTTTTATGTGATAATGATCATATGTACAATTACCCTTTTGCCCTTATATCTATATTGAACAAATAGCATAGAATGTGTCACCCTTGTATAGTCCAATATTTTATTCCTTGATCCCGGAGTATACGTGATAATAAAAAATAAGTCCAATATATCATATCGACTTATTTGGGCACGACCATATATTTTACAGTCATACTCTATCAAGGGGCCCACAAATATTACTCATGTATATGTAGGAATGGAAAATCTCATCTAGGTCACTCATGTCCCTCAGCATGATTTGTAAAGTATCCACAAACCATCTTTATGGTCATCCTGTTACAGACAATGTTTCATTGACAATAAAGTACTCGACTCCACATCTAGGGTCCATAATGGTTTCAAGTCGAAGGATGGAATACAACACTATTACTATGAGAATAACTTGTGAAACTTACATAACAAGCTATGTAGTATTCTTATGGTGGGTCAATCCAGTATAAATATTACTCCTAATATTTATACCTACGTGAAGACTTGATATCTCACATCCATGACTTGTGTGATCCAGTCATCAGTTTGCTCGCATAATAGTTTATATGCATTACTGTTATCCTATTTTTCAGTAAAGCTTGACTACGGATACTTTAAGAATAACGTCCTTATATTTAATGAGGTCTCACGATTAAGTCATACTTAACAGGTCATTAATAGACTAATTATTCTAAGGACTTTATATGTCATATACAAATAACACAATAAATACAATGCCTAGTAAGTGTGTGGATATATATATATATATATATATATATATATATATATATATATATATATATATATATATATATATATATATATATATATATATATATATAAACAAGGTCATGATACAAAAGCATATTAAGCCAATGTTGATTAGCTATTAGGGCTTAGTCCAACAATCTCCCACTAGCACTAGAGGCAATCAGATATTAACTTAACATCTATCTGCCCATTGTGTGTGTCAAGCATTATTTTCAACACAATACTTTATTAGAGTATAAGGAATTCTTTCCTATGTTAGTAATATACACCTCTTCCAATTCAACTTTCAATCTTCTATCGAAATAAATTGAAGTGTCAAAATTTATATACATGGATCGCTAGTGAGATCAGGTTTTTGAACTTGCAAGATTAACTCATTATCATCGTGAATGAGAGTAATAAGATCTACAATATAAAAAATACAACTTTCTTCCCAAGAATTACAAAAGCGATCCAAATCATATATATTTTACCTTTATACTGTGATATGAATATATAGTTCATAAATTTAGGAATAACATCATTGTAACTCCTTTACAATGATTATTCTCATCTACTCTCAAGAAAAGGAACACCAGGTCCTTTTAAGATATTCATAGACCTTCTTGATAGTGATCTAGTGATGAACACTTCAATCAGTTTGACACTTATTGTTTATACTCATAGCATATGGTGCGTCAAGTGCAGTACATATTATGGTGTCCTTTTTCTCATAAAATGAGGTAAGACATTGTCTATTAGACAAAACATCATGCCGCACATGCAATAATCTTAATATGATATTATGCATATTAAGTGTATCAAAACTTCATCAGAATATGTACTTGTGCTAGGATTGAGATTCATCAACTATCTATCTTTATAGATTATGATTCCTAAACTTTTAAGAAATCTCGCTTAAGAATTTCATCCAAACTATTTCATTAACCATGTCCAACATTGGTGTTGTAGTGAATTTGTTTTGATGATCAATATGTCGTCTACATACTATACTAGATTAATGTAAATATTCCCACTAACCTTCTTGTGTACACAAGATTTAAACTTGATATTTATTGGTCCAAGTTTTCACAAAACTTCATTAATAAAATAACTTAATTACAATAAGTTTTCTTTAATCAATAAATGGATATAAATAACTTACATACTTTTCCGTGCCACATGAACCAATTATCCAACAAAATATTCCTTGTTGAATTGGTTCATGTTACATTCTCATAAAGATATGTAATTTATGGTGCTTGAATTTCTTCAAGTTCTACATCACTCCCACTGACTCCTTTAGATGCATGTTATCTTTAATGGAATACTTTAGTTTGTAAAAACACAGATTGTTTCTTAGTAATATCTCTATGTTTTGATGATAACACTTATGAATTTTGTATTCAAGAATTATATACTCTAAATTTGTTCTAGACTGTTTGCTACAGGTACTAAAGAAAATATTCTTAAAGAGCAAATTTGGATCTGAACAATGATATTATGAAAGGCTTCAAAGGTTCAAGAGCATCTTAAATGAAGATCTGAACGCTGTCTCCAGAAGAATTTGAGTGCTGTCTACTGAAGATTATGAAGCAGAAGCCTCTAAAGAATAGAAGACTCTGAGAGTTCAGAAGCTTAGTCATCAGAAGACTCTGAAGATACTGCGCTGCATAGTATTGAGAATCTGATATAGAAGACTCTGCTCTGATAGAACTACACGCTCAAGCACACAAGCTGCATATACTCTGATTCAGCATAATCTGAAGAACATCCCAAGACTCTGAAGATCCAGAAGATCTCTACTTTGGAGATTCTGAAGATCCAGACTCTGATGTTGATAGCTGAACTTACTTAGTGAAGAAGATTTGAATATGTCTGTTGGCATATCTCAACAGCTCTTTCCTCTTTTATGCTAGACACAAGAACACAGACAAAAAGGTTTTATCTGTGCATTCCATTCTAAGGAAAGTTTCTGCAACGTAAAGACAAAAGGCACCAGGGTTTTTCAGCACAACCTCCAATGTAAAGACAAAAGGCACCAGGCTTTTTCAGCACAGCCTCCAACGTTGAGAAGACTTCATGGATCTAAGTGCCTATATAAAGAAGTCCACTCCATGTTCTTCATAAGACGAATTTCTTGCAAAAATCACTTATCAAAGCTAATCTCTCAAAAGCTCTTATATTCTATTTGCTGTAACATTATTCTTAAACTTAAGAGAAATATCACAGTTGTGATAATAGCTTTTTAGAAGCACTCTTACTCTTGTAATAGTTTTACATTGATTGTAAAAGGTTTCCTTAAGAGGATCCAGTTGGGATCAGTAGCTCTTGAGAAGACTAAGAACAGTTGTTCTTAGGTGTTACTATTGTAATCTGTTTGATTAAATAGTGGATTAAGTCCTTGACTGAGAAAGGCAAATCACTCTTGAGAGGGTGGACTGGAGTAGTTGAGTTCAACGAACCAGGATAAAAATAATTGTGTTTGAATCTTTGATTATTTGTCATACTTATTCAACCCCCCCTTCTAAGTATTTTCTCACCTTCAGTTGGCATCAGAGCTTCGGTTCTGCGTGTGCTACCACTTAACCGTGTCAGTAAAGATCCAGTGAGAAAAGTTACTTTGATATATATTTGTTTGTCATTATGGGTGATGCTTCTACATCCAATTGTAACAAATATGAAGGGGATAAAATCAGCACAAAGCCTCCTATGTTTGATGGAGAGAAATTTGATTACTGGAAGGACAGGATAGAAAGTTTCTTCCTTGGTTATGATGCTGATTTGTGGGACTTGGTCATTGATGGCTATGAACATCCTACAAATGAGGATGGCAAGAAAATTGATAGAAAATCAATGACAGAAGCCCAGAAGAAGGATTTCAAAAATCACCATAAGGCTAGGACAATATTGCTTAATGCAATCTCTCATACTGAGTATGAAAAGATTACTAACAGAGAAAGAACTCATGGAATGTTTGAGTCACTTAAAATGACTCATGAGGGAAATTCTCAAGTGAAGGAGACCAAGGTTCTGGCGCTTATACAGAAGTATGAAGCGTTCAAAATGGAAGAATCTGAAAATATAGAAACTATGTTTTCTAGATTTCAGATCCTCACAGCTGGTCTAAAAGTTTTGGGCAAGGGATACTTCACATCAGATCATGTAAAGAAAATCATCAGAAGTCTACCTACCAGATGGAGACCAATGGTGACTGCCTTGAAGATGGCTAAAGATTTGAACAAGATCTCTTAGAAGAACTCATCAGCTCACTGAGGAACCATGAAATTGAGCTTGAGGAAGATGAACCTCAAAAGAAAGAGAAAATTAAATATATTGCTTTAAAATCTAATAAATATGCTAAAGCTTTGCAGGTTATTGAAGAAAGCTCTGAAGGATCTTCTTCTGAAGAAGAAGATGAATTATCCATGCTGTCCAGAAGGACCAACAAACTCTGGAAGCACAAGGGAAAGAAGTTCAACAACTTCAGAAAATCTGATCATAGAAAGGAATCTTCTGGGCACAGAAGATCTGGCAAGAAAGAAGTTGTATGCTATGAGTGCAAAGAACCTGGGCATTACAAGAATGATTGCCCCAAACTTCAAAGAGAAAAACCCAAGAAGAAGTTTGACAAAAAGAAGAAGGTTCTGATGGCAACATGGGATGACTCCAATGAATCTGAATCATCTTCTGAATCAGAAGAAGAATGTGCTAATGTTGCACTGATGGCCAGCACAGATGATCAGGAAGAGGGAACATTAGGATCTGAAGCTAAATCAGACTCTGACTCTGAAGAGGTATTTTCTGAACTCTCCAGAGCTGAACTTGTTGAGAGTTTGTCTGAAATGTTGGAAAGCTACAGCAAGATCAAACTCAAATACAAGAAGCTGAAAAGCATCTTGAATCTGAGTTTGATCTTCTGAAGACAGAACTTGTTAAGCAAAAAGAAATTAATTTGAAAATCAAAAATGACTTTGAAATAGCTCAACAAGAATCTGAATCTGAGACTAAATCATGTGAAAACATTTTAGAAAAATATAACTCTAGCTTTCAGAGATTCCTTACTAAGAGCATAGACAGAAGCAAGATGGCTTCTATGATCTATGGTGTTAGTGGGAACAACAGAGGAGGTATTGGATATGAATCTTCCTCTGGAAGTAATCCAAAATTTGTTGACAAACTCTTCATCAAGAAGACACCTCTGTACTCTCAATTTAAGTTTGGTCACTTAAATGACATTCAACACACAAGCTCTAAGAAGAATACTTATGTGTTTAAACCCAAGGCAAGTCAGAATAAACATTATGTTGAAAAACAGAAGTTTAGACAAACCTACAAACCAACTAACCCTAAAGGATCCAAGAAGATCTGGGTACCTAAGAGCAAAATAATCCCTGTTGCAGATGTTCTTAGCAGCAAGGTCAGGACGCCAGTCATGGTACCTGGACTCTGGATGCTCATGACACATGACAGGAGAAAGGTCTATGTTCCAAAGCCTGGAACTTAGATCTGGAGGTGACGTGAAGTTTGGAGGGAACCAGAAATGCAAGATCATTGGATTTGGCACTATTGGAAATGGTAAACTTCCCTCTATAACTAATGTTTTACTTGTTGAAGGCTTAAAACATAACTTATTGTCCATAAGTCAATTAAGTGACAATGGTTATGATATTACCTTCAATCAACAATGTTGCAAAGCTATTAGTCAGAAGGATGACTCAATCCTATTTAGTGGTAAGAGGAAAAACAACATTTATAAAATAAATCTTTCAGAACTTAAAGTTCAGAATGTTAAATGCCTCTTGTCTGTTAATGAAGAGCAATGGGTCTGGCATAGAAGATTGGGCCATATTAATATGAGACGTATATCTCAGATTAATAAACTTAATCTTGTCAGAGGACTTCCTAATCTGAAGTTCACCTCAGATGCTCTTTGTGAAGCATGCCAAAAAGGGAAGTTTTCAAAATCATCTTTTAAATCAAAAAATGTTGTTTCTACTTCCAAACCACTAGAATTACTTCATATTGATTTGTTTGGACTAGTGAAAACTGCATCCATCAGAGGCAAGAAGTATGGATTAGTCATTGTTGATGGCTATAGTAGATGGACATGGGTAAAGTTCTTAAAACACAAGGATGAGTCACATTCTGTGTTCTTTGACTTCTGCAAGCAAGTCCAGAATGAAAAAGATTTCAAAATTATAAAAGTCAGAAGTGATCATGGTGGTGAATTTGAAAATAAATATTTTGAAAAATATTTTAATGAAAATGGCATTGCTCATGATTTTTCCTGTCCTTGAACTCCACAACAAAATGGGGTTGTGGAGAGGAAAAATAGAACTCTGCAAGAAATGGCCAGAACCATGATCAATGAGACAAATCTGGAAAAACACTTTTGGGCAGAAGCAATCAACACAGCCTGTTACATTCAGAACAGAGTGTCTGTAAGACCTCTTCTGGAGAAGACTCCATATGAACTGTGGAAGAACAAAAAGCCCAACATTTCATACTTTCATCCTTTTGGATGTATTTGCTATATGTTAAATACTAAAGAAAATCTGAACAAGTTTGATTCCAAAGCACAGAAGTGTTTCATGCTTGGATATTCTGAACGCTCTAAAGGCTACAGAGTATACAACACTGAGACACAGATTGTGGAAGAATCTATTCATGTAAGATTTGATGATAAGCTTGGCTCTGAAAAGCCAAAGCAGTTTGAAAGTTCTGCAGATAGAGAAGTGATTCTCACAGACTCTGAAGGCTCAGAGGCAGAAAAGGCTAAAGAGAAGGAATCTGAAGAAACTCCAGATGCTATTCCTTTACCTTCTCAATTGGACAACTTACACATTTCTGAAAGATCAAATTTCAGAGGATCTTCTTCCAAAAGATGTGATTATTGGAAAGAAAGATGATCCAATCAGGACAAGATCCTATCTCAGAACATCTGAATCTTCATTGTTTGGCTTAGTGTAAATAATTGAACCAACATCTATGGATGAGGCTCTGAAAGATAATGAATGGATTATTTCCATGCAAGAAGAGCTAAATCAATTCACCAGAAATGAAGTTTGGGATCTGGTTCCTAGACCTAAAGGATTCAACATTATTGGAACAAAATGGGTCTTCAGGAATAAGTTGAATGAAAAGGGAGAAGTTGAAAGGAATAAGGCAAGGCTGGTTGCTCAAGGTTACAGTCAGCAAGAAGGAATTGACTATACAGAGACTTATGCTCCTGTTGCCAAGTTAGAGTCTATAGGTTTACTCATTTCTTTTGCTGCACATAATAACATCACTCTATATCAGATGGATGTTAAAAGTGTCTTTCTTAATGGTATTATAGAAGAGGAAGTATATGTCCACCAACCTCCTGGTTTTGAAAGTGAAAACTTTCTAGATCATGTTTTTAAACTAAAGAAATCTCTTTATGGTTTAAAACAAGCTCCCAGAGCTTGGTATGAGAGGTTGAGCAATTTCCTTCTGGAGAAAAATTTTATCAGAGGAAAAGTGGATACAACTTTATTCTGTAAAACTCTTAAGAAAGATCTGTTGATTTGTCAAATATATGTAGATGATATTATTTTTGGATCAACAAATATTATGCTTGGAAAGGAGTTTGCTAAATGTATGCAGGCAGAGTTTGAGATGAGCATGATGGGAGAATTGAGATTCTTTTTGGGAATCCAAGTCAACCAGACTCCAGAGTACACCTACATACATCAGACCAAATATGTTAAAGAGCTTCCGAAGAAGTTCAACATGGTTGATAGTAAGATGGCAAAGACTCCAATGCACCCTACAAGCACTCTTGGTAAGGAAGAGGTAAGTAAGAAGGTAGATCAGAAACTCTACAGAGGTATGATAGGATCTCTTCTATACTTGACTGCTTCTAGACCTGATATTCTGTTTAGTGTCTGCTTATGTGCAAGATTCCAATCAGATCCTAGAGAATCACACTTAACAGCTGTTAAGAGGATTCTAAGGTATCTAAAAGGTACTACTAACATGGGTCTGTGTTACAGAAGATCTGATGAATTTTCATTAGTTGGATTTTGTGATGCTGATTATGCTGGAGACAGAGTTGAACGTAAAAGCACTTCTGGAAGCTGTCAGTTTCTTGGAAGTCATCTGATCTCATGGTACAGCAAGAAGCAACCCACTATTGCATTATCAACTACAGAGGCAGAATACATTGCTGCTGCTGGATGTTGTACGCAGATGCTCTGGATGAAGAGTCAGCTAGAAGACTATCAGATCTATGAGAGTAATCTTTCTATCTTCTGTGATAATACTTCTGCTATATGTTTGTCAAAAAATCCAATCTTACACTCTAAGGCTAAACATATAGAAATTAAACATCACTTCATCAGAGACTATGTTCAGAAGGGTGTAATAAATATAGCTTTTGTTGATACAGATCATCAATGGGCTGATATTTTCACAAAACCCCTTGCTGAAGATAGGTTTAAGTTCATTCTGAAAAATATTTGTATGGATTTTTGTCCAGAGTAATATTTATCAGAGGCAACTTATCAGATGCAAAATGTTTAAAGATCTGAAGTATTTCATCTGATTATTTGTTCATTTATCTTTGATTGATTTATTTGTGTGAAACTCTGAACTAACAAACTCAGAAGATCTGAACGTTAGAAACGTTTCATTTCTTGAGAGACATCAGATGCACATACAAGCAAACACGTGTCACTCAGAATCTGAAAAGATGGAGTGCTCTACTGAATTGACGTTTGACGTACTGCTTTGAAAATCTCATTTTTCTTGGATTTCCCCCCATTTGTCATATCTTTAAATTGAAATGATTATTTTCATTAAATGCTATGTGTAAACGTGCGTATGTGTCTATTGATGTGCCCAATGTTTGATTTTTTTTTTGTTTTCTATAAATACCACCTATCACACCATTTTCACACTTTTCACACTCACTACACTTATGCATTTTTGCTTACTCTTCAACCTCTACCAAAACCCTAAACCCAAATCAAAATCTTCATCTTCATCAATGGCTTCTTCATCAAATGCTGCTAAAATCTCCAACAACAATGTAATGTACAAGAAACCAGTATGCACTCTATTTACTCCAGTTGTGGATCTTGAGGTTCTGTGCGAGAGTTTCATTGATCTTGAATCAATAGAAGAAAATGGGTTTGACCTAACAACTGCCATTAAAGCTCAAGGCTAGGAGAAGTATTTTGATAGACTGATGGGTCCTGTGTACCCAACTCTTGTGAAGGAGTTCTGGATTCACGCTCATGCTGGCCCTAAGTTCATTCACTCATCTGTCCTTGGGAAGGAGATAGTGATCAATGAGAAACTGATCAGGCAGCTGTTTAGTTATAAAGAATCTGATGGTGTTACAAACCTAGCCTCTGCACGTATTGATATGGCTAAGGTGTATGAAGAGATTACTGTATCTGGAACATAAATAAGCAAGGTTAAAGATCTGAAACCTATCTATAGGATCTAGGAGAAGATATTTCTGAGTACAATCTTTCACAGAAAGTCATCCAACTCACCAGACTATGTGAGTACAGAGCATCTGTACTTCATGTGCTGCATCAGCAAGAATACTAAGGTGGATCTGCCCTATCTGATTTTCAGTCATCTTCTGACTCATGTCAAAGAGACTAGAGAAGAGGTCAGAGCTAAAGCTGGGAAAGTTAGAACTTGGATACCTCTGGGAAGACTTATTTCAGACATCCTTACAGAGAATCAGTTGGTGAAGCATCTGACAGATGCAAACATGACAGAGGATCTGTCCTACATCATTGGATCTGAGATAAACGGACTTACTCTGAAAAGAATGAAGATCATTTCAGAGCTGAATGGTAAACTAAGGAAGATAAACTCTGAGGAGGTCAATGGCAGAAGGATACCAGTAGAAGATTTTCCAATGTTCAGTGCAGATGAACCAAAAGGTATTGTCTGGGCTTACATTGCAGATTGTTTGAAGAATGGAATTCCTCTACCTGCTAACCTTGTTCAGAGACAAGGAGAAGAATTGTCCAATCTGATGAAGGAAAGGCGTAGTAAGAGAAAAGCTGAAGAAGGCTTTGTTCAGAAGAAAAGGAAAGAATCTGAAGTTCCAAGGAAGAAGAAGAAAGGAGTAAAGAAAGTCATAATAAATTCTAGAGATGCTACTCTGGAAGAGATAAGAGACACTATTCATCAGGTATTAACATCTGATCCTACCCCTGCTGTTCACTCACCCCTTCCATCACCTCAACTCTCTCCAACCCTTAGACATAGAACTTCTAACCCCCAACCATCTGCAAACCTTTCATTTGAACCACCTTCATCTCCCCCAGTACATTCACAACCATCTTCTGTACCAACAACCTCTGACCCCCAACCTCATACTACATCTGAACCCCCTCAACCTACTTCACCAGAAATTCCACAACCAAAAATTCCACAACCAGATATTCCACAACCAGATATTCCACAACAAGATATTCTAGATATCCAACCCCTGAATCAATCCATTAACATTTCTTTAACATCTGTTCACTCAGAAGAATCTTCTGATTGTGAATCATCTGATTTTGAACCAGAGTCTCTTAAACAAGCTCGTTCTGACATTGCTATGAAGGAACACGTTAACATTTCTATGTTTCAAGCTTCATCATCTGAAACTCATCTATCTGAAACCCAAACCATTCCTCAACCAACTGAACTCCCTCAGTCTAACACCCAAACATCTCAACCAACACCACCTCAACCACAACCATCTGAACCTACACCATCTGAACCTACTCATGTTAACACTCCTAATCCTAAACCCTCTGAACAGTCAGATCTAGGATCATGTGTTAATACTATGTTTGAAATATTCAAGAAGGAGATAGATTCTGAGTATGCTCGTGTTAAGGAAGTGTGCTTGTCAAGTTTGGATCCGGTTGTTTCAAATGCTTCTTGGAAATGTTTCATCTGGATGTTCAACAAAGCTGCTTTAAAAGTTAGAGCTAAATGTTCTAAGCTTGCAAAGACTTAGTTTGCAGAGTTAATCAAGATAACTCTGATGAACATTCCTCCTCCTCCTCCTGTGTTGCTTCTGGAAGCTGCTCCTCCAGAGGCTCCTGCATCTGAATTGGTTGAACAAGCTTCTGAAGAGAACCAGACTGACAAGAACACTGCTGCTACTGCATCTGCTTCTTCTTCATCCATGGTCACAGAGCTTGTGAATGATGTCAAGGAAATAAAAGATTGGATGGTACAGCAAGAGAAGACAACTGATGAGATCAAGACCTGGATGTCTAAGAAAGAAGAGTCAACTGCCAAAATGACAGAGCTTCTGACCCTTATTTCCTCACGCCAGACTTAGTTTTATTTGATGCTTTTGCACATGTTATTGCTTTTGTTGTTTTCTTATTGTTTTGTTATGCTTTTTGGCATCTATCTGTTCTTTTGTGACTCTGTTTGATTGTGAACTCTGATCTGTTTAAATGAAAGTTGATGTTTTTGCTTCTATATGCTTCTTTTCTTCTGTATCTTTATGTCTTTAAAAATCTTTTTGATTATGACAAAAAGGGGGGAAAAAAGAGAATCTGATTGTTCAACCTATAAGCAATTACTAAAACTGAAATTCAGACATTTTATTAACTTACTTTGAATTTAAGTCTTTCAAATTACATTGATATATCTGACATAATTCATTGAAGTTACCCTGAGACTTTTCCAACCAGAACCTGATCTTCCAAAGCAAATCTTAGTATTTAATCAACTCTAATATCTTACTCTGATACCTTTACTCTGAAAGATAATTCAAGCAAGATGATAACCAGGCGCTCTGACTGAAGGAAGTCATAATTATCTGGCATCAAGATTTGATTCTGAAAGTCAAACCTCTTGCATCAGGCTCTGAATCTGAAATATACTTAATCAAAAAGGGAAGTGTTTTCTTCTATTAGAGTATTCATTTCAGGGGGAGATTGTTAATCTCAGGGGGAGTTATAATTCATACTTTTTATTGAACAAAATTTCTCATGTTTTGTCATCATCAAAAAGGGGGAGATTGTAAGAACACAGATTGTTTCTTAGTAATATCTCTATGTTTTGATGATAACACTTATGAATTTTGTATTCAAGAATTATATACTCTAAATTTGTTCTAGACTGTTTGCTACAGGTACTAAAGAAAATATTCTTAAAGAGCAAATTTGGATCTGAACAATGATATTATGAAAGGCTTCAAAGGTTCAAGAGCATCTTAAATGAAGATCTGAACGCTGTCTCCAGAAGAATCTGAGTGCTGTCTACTGAAGATTCTGAAACAGAAGCCTCTAAAGAATAGAAGACTCTGAGAGTTCAGAAGCTTAGTCATCAGAAGACTCTGAAGATACTGCGCTGCATAGTATTGAGAATCTGATATAGAAGACTCTGCTCTGACAGAACTACACGCTCAAGCACACAAGCTGCATATACTCTGATTCAGCATAATCTGAAGAACATCCCAAGACTCTGAAGAACCAAAAGATCTCTACTCTGAATATTCTGAAGATCCAGACTCTGATGTTGACAGCTGAACTTACTTAGTGAAGAAGATTTGAATATGTCCGTTGGCATATCTCAACAGCTCTTTCCTCTTTTATGCTAGACACAAGAACACAGACAAAAAGGTTTTATCTGTGCATTCCATTCTAAGGAAAGTTTCTGCAACGTAAAGACAAAAGGCACCAGGCTTTTTCAGCACAGCCTCCAACGTAAAGACAAAAGGCACCAGGGTTTTTCAGCACAGCCTCCAACATTGAGAAGACTTCATGGATCTAAGTGCCTATATAAAGAAGTCCACTCCATCTTCTTCATAAGACGAATTTCTTGCAAAAATCACTTATCAAAGCTAATCTCTCAAAAGCTCTTATATTCTATTTGCTGTAACATTGTTCTTAAACTTAAGAGAAATATCACAGTTGTGATAATAGCTTTTTAGAAGCACTCTTACTCTTGTAATAGTTTTACATTGATTGTAAAAGGTTTCCTTAAGAGGATCCAGTTGGGATCAGTAGCTCTTGAGAAGACTAAGAACAGTTGTTCTTAGGTGTTACTATTGTAATTTGTTTGATTAAATAGTGGATTAAGTCCTTAACTGAGAAAGGCAAATCACTCTTGAGAGGATGGACTGGAGTAGTTGAGTTCAACGAACCAGGATAAAAATAACTGTGTTTGAATCTTTGATTATTTGTCATACTTATTCAACCCCCCTTCTAATTATTTTCTCACCTTCATAGTTCTCGCAACAAAACATATTTTTCCCATAATGTGTTATAGAACATGTGTCCCTTATTTCAATTAGGATACATCCATAAATATATCTTCATCTATATTGTGATCAAGTTTACTTAATAAACCTTACAATCCAGATGATTATAAAGACAAACTAGGTACTCTTACCTCCATATTAAATATGGTGTCTCTAAGACTACTTTAAGTAGAATTGGTTATGGATAAGAATAATTGTATGTAAATTAATTTATAAATAAGAGCATAAAGATATAATTGAACTATATTAGATCGAACAATGTCAAACATGATACAATTTAAATTGTCATTATATTCTTTATATAAATATTTACCACAACAAATAATTTGTATAGTCTTAATATCTTTTCGAGTTGTTTCCTTCTACTTCATTCTTGAGCTCTTCTCAAAAGAATTCTAACTCGTGTCACATACACATATCCATAATTACTGAATTTATTAGTAATATAAATAAAGTAAGAGAAACAAAATTCATCTAGCAAATATGTTAAGATGTCCATATACATCACACATGTGTATAATTAAGATATATCATATGTCTTTCACTTTAGTCGATGATTTGAGACATTAGATATATCTTCGAAAATTCAGGCTTCCATCTATCAAATGATTTAAAACCAAATGAATCCAACAATATATTCTCATAGACTTTAAAAATACATCTCTCACTTATTTGGACAAAATATTAATATCATTGATATACACAAGGTTCAAATCTTATTTGATTCATCCTACATTTGTTATAGATGAGCTTATCAAGATCGTAGAACTCGAATCCACTACTCGATTTAGTATTAAAACCATTCTTTTCGATAATCATAACAATATTTTTCCATTATCAAAACATACACTCATCATCTTATCAATACAAGACTTAGAATTAGTGTTTATTACTAAATGAAACTTACTGACAGTTATTTGGTTTCATTCCAAGCTCTAATCTAACTCTAATCATAAGCTCTTATAGTCAATGAAAACTCGTTGTTCCATTCTAGACATAAGATTACTTAAATTATAATCAATGTCATACTTCTTTAAAGACTCTTCACATTCTTATAAATATGAGATTAATATATAGTATCACATACCCATGATGTAGAAGTAGATAATTTGACTTTCTATAACTAAATGTATGAAGAAAAAGTCTTACTTCTTTCTTCTACTTTGACTCTTTTGATAGTCATTAACAGTTTTCTTCTTTCAACATATGAAATCACTGTCTTCTTTTAGAACCGTGTTCTTCTACCAAAATTTCAAGGAATATAAAGTGAATCGCATTCCTTTTATAATTCATCTATTTAGCATCATAAACCACTTTCTTTTCTTTTTCAACAAGATGTGGTAGATATATTTAAAATACATTCATAATAAATTTAATCTACCTATTTGAGACAATCTCAAATAAAACCTGTGACCAACTATTTGGTCTATAAGAAACCCAAATTTTAAATCTCAAAACTATTTTAAATCCATTAACTTGGATTCCTAACTTGTATAGAAAAGACCTTGAAAAGTTTTACATTTCTCATATCTTGTAATTCTTATTTAAACGACAACTCTTGAGGTTAATGGTCATATCATTTTCCATGACGACTACAATTATGAGATATGTTATATCTAGACATTCGACTTGAACCTTCTCATAAGTATCATTCTTTGAATCTAGTTATATTCGGTTGTTAGGAATTGATTGCTTGAGAACATATATTTTTTCTCGTGCTTAAGAACAATTCTCAATTTCTATACCAACTCAGAAACTCTTTTCTAATCCTTACATCTTTCATAAGGACATTTCACAGTGAAACATAAAATAAAATGAAAAATAAATTCTAACTACAAAAAGTGTATAAATTGTATCACATTAAATCATTTTAATAAGTACTTTTATTAAAATGCTCCCACTATTTTTACACAAACCAAATGACTCTCAACAATTGATTCAGGAAATCGTGTTGAAAGATTTTCTAGCGGGTCAAGATCCATATTTCACTTTGTTTTAAGTTCGCATATCCAGATTATGTAATGCCCCAAAATAATTAGAATATTTATTTAATTTATTTGTTATAAATATTCGTGATTTTTGGTAAGTTTGGTAAAATATTTTGATGTCGGATGATTTGTGTTGGGAGGTATTGTTGATGTTAAGAGGGTGTTGAGGATGATTAGAAGTATATGATTTATTAGAATTATTTTGATAATAATAGTCGATAATGTGAATATCTTATTATTATTATTATTATTATTATTATTATTATTATTATTATTATTATTATTATTATTATTATTTTAAATATATAATTGGAACACCAAGGGCAAGATGGTAAAGTTGAGTGAAGAAAGTGAGGACAAAGTTGGGAAATCATATTAAGGGTCCAAGGGGTAAGAGTGACATAAAGGGAAAATAGAGGAGAAAGAATCCATTTTTGGTACAATCATATTTTGGAGAGAGCTCTGAGGAAAATTAGAAGAAGAGGCTAGGGCTCGGAGCAATTTCGGAAGAACCCAAGAGGAGGATCAGAACTGAAATATCTAAGGTATGGGGAGTATTGCTTTTCATTGTAATGGATATAGAGTGTAGATGTAGATAATTAGTTTGAGGGTTTTTGGGAATGGTGAGAGTGTGATGAAATTGTTTTTTTTTATGTATGAGATGATATGTATGAAATCTATGATGATGTGTTGTTGTTGGTTTATAATTACTGTGTGATTTGAGTGCATTTTCATGCTGTGAATGATGGAAATCGCAAGGAGTTTTGGGTCTGTTTGATGCAGAAACACATAAGTAGTTTTACTAATTTTGCACGTTTCGTTGGGCGGGCAAGGTGTTTTACTAGGCAAAAATGATTTGCTTAGAGGTCGCCAGGCGAGAGAAGAAGCTAATGGAAGGTGAATAGTAGGTGATCCTGGTTTTTTTATGGGGAAGGAAATTCGCCTCTGCTTCGCGGGGCGAAACCCATGCGAGCGAGCTGCTTCGCCGGGCAAACACCAGGCGAGCAAGAGTTGTGTTTTTTTTTCTTTCCTTTATTTTGTGCTGCCTTGTGTCTTGTTGTCAATATGCTTTGAGTAACTGATGTGTTTTATTTTGACGATTATAACATGATGATTTGTGATGTAATATGAAGAATAGTGATGTGTAATAAAGAGGTAATACTATAATGTTTTGATTATTTTTCATGAATGATGATGCACCTTTGACGATCTTGTGATGATGATGATTATGGTGTGTTGCATCATGTATTTGTAGCATAATAGAACTTCACTCCAGTGATGACGTTAGGACATCGGTCCCGTGGTGGCTTCAATCTCATTGTGTGGATTGGAGTGTTTATGGCGTGCTTCGATTCTTATGTAGAATTGATCTTATTGGTGGGGATCTTTAGAGGGTGGTGGGGATCTTTAGAGGGTGATTTATAGTGATTTGTGATTACCCACTCTGTCTGTTTGAATGTTGCCTCCATGTGGGTAACGTATGGGTGATCAGGATTAGCTCTCTTGGTGCGTGAAGGTTTAACTTCTAGAGTGTTTAGTTTCATTTCTGTTGAACTTAGAAGGTGTCTTGCTTTGATATGTAACATCGGGTCAGGACAATATTGCGTTGAATTTTTTATGTTTGGTTTTATAGTCTTGACGTCAATATGAATTTCCGCTGTAATGTAGTTTTATTTATTTTAAAACTTTATTGATCATTGAACCCATCTTACGGAGCAGAACGTTATTTGAATGTTTTGTTGAAATGTGGCACCCTGGTGGTGACGTACTCTGATTTATTTAGTTTCAACTAGTTATATTATTCGCGAGTATTTTGTGGGATAGAAGGGTGTTACATTAGTTGTATTAGAGCAGGTTGGTCTATCCGGCCATGTTTTATATGTTGTCAGTCCCTGTCAGTCGACGAGTGTGCGTACACTGTCGATGAATTATTCTTGCTAACATTGTTGGTGGTGTACAGAATGGCTGGGAGAAATGCATGCTATTGCTGACGGGTTGGAGTCGCTTGCTTAAGCAATGGCCCAGAATGCACAGAACAATTAGAATGGAGAGGTTCCTGGTGCGCTTCGTGCTTTGGGGAAGTTCCAGAGGAATAATCCGCCAACTTTCGTGGGCACCCATGATCCAGAGAGTGTAGAGAAGTGGCTTAAAGTGATTGAGGAGATCTTCTGAGTGATGGCATGCATTGACGCTCAGCAGGTACAATTTGGTACTTATATGCTGTTGGAAGAGGCTGAAGATTGGTGGGATAACACACATCAGAGGCTGGAGGATATTGGTACTGAGATAACTTGGGATGTATTCAAGAGAGAATTTTTGGGAAAGTATTTTCCTAAGGATGTTCGTGGCAAGAAGGAGATATAATTCCTTGAACTGAACCAAGGAAACATGACTGTGGCAGAGTATGCTGCAAAATTTGAGGCGTTGGTGAAGTTTTGTCCGCATTACAATTGTGCTGATGCTGAGGTGTCTAAATGTCTCATGTTTGAGAATGGACTGAGACCAGAGATCAAGCAGGGTATTGGATACCAACAGATTCGCTGGTATGTTGAGCTGGTGGATAAGAGTAGGATCTATGATGAGGATAGCAGAGCTCGATCTGCTCACTACAAGCATCTTAGTGAGAAGAAAGAGAAAAGACAGTTTAGAGGAAAGCCTTATGTGACTTCAGCTGACAAAGGGAAACAAAAGGCTTCAGATGGGAAGAAGACAAGTGGGGGGTAGCTCCCGCTTCTGTTAAGTGTTACAGGTGTGGCGAGCAAGTCCACCGTGCTGAGGTTTGCAATAATAATGTGTTGAGGTGTTACAGATGTGGTAAGAGAGACCATATAGCTATCGATTGCAAGGATGAAGTTCCAACTTGTTTCAATTTTGGTGAACAGGGTCACATCAGTACCCAATATCAGAAGCCGAAGAGGACTGCTACTATTGCTCTAACTAATGGCAGACTATTTGCTTTGAGTGGTTCAGAAGTTTCTAAGAAAGATAACTTGATTCGAGGTACTTGTTTTATGAACGATGTTGAGTTGGTCACTATTATTGATATTGATGTTACTCATTCATTTATTTTGCTTGAATGTGATACTGGGTAGGGTTTGAAATTGTCTGATATGAACAATAGTATGGTGATAGAAACCCCTGCTAATGGTTCTGTTACTACTACTTACGTGTGTTCGAGATGTCCCTTGATGATATTTGGACAGAGTTTCGTGATGGATTTGGTGTGTTTACCCTTACACCAAATTGATGTAATCTTGGGAATGAACTGGTTGGAGTTTGACTATGTTCATATCAACTGTTATAATAAGACTATGGAGTTTTCTGAGTTTGGTGATAATGGATAGTTGATGTTCTTGTCTGCTAAGTAGGTAGACGAACTTCTAGAAGACGAAACTTTGATGTTTGTGTTGTTTGCATCGTTGCAAGTTGATCGTGAAGTTGCGAGTATCGAATTACCTGTTGTCCGTGAATTTCCAGATGTATTTCTAGATGACTTAAGTGATTTGCCTCTAGAGCGTGAAGTAGAGTTTGCAGTGGACTTGATACTAGGAACGAGTCCGGTGTCAATGGCTCCTTATCGGATGTCAACATCTGAGTTAAGCGACTTGAAGAAATAATTAGAAGAATTGCTTGAGAAGAAGTTTGTTTGACCGAGTGTTTCTCTGTGGAGTGCTCCTGTGTTGTTAGTTAAGAAGAAAGATAGTAGCATGAGGTTGTGTGTTGATTATCGACATTTGAACAAAGTGACTGTCAAGAATAAATATCCACTTTCGAGAATTGACAATTTGATGAATCAGTTAGTAGGCGCTTGTGTGTTTAGCAAGATTGATCTAAGGTCTGGTTATCATCAGATTCGTGTTAAACCTGGTGATATTCGAAGGCAGCTTTCAGGATGAGGTATGGTCATTATGAATACACTGTGATGTCGTTTGGTGTATCCAATACACCTGATGTGTTCATGGAGTATATGAATCGGATTTTCCATGAGTATTTGGATAAGTTTGTAGTGGTTTTCATAGATGATATTCTGATATATTCTACATCTGAAAAAGAGCATGCTGAGCATTTGAGGTCCGAGTTGCAAGATTTGAAGGAGAAAAAGTTATATGCAAAACTGTCGAAGTGTGAGTTTTGGTTGAATGAAGTGAGTTTTCTTGGCCATGTGATTTCAAGTGGTGGGATTGTTGTGGATCCTTCTAAGATTGATGATGTGTTACTGTGGAAGACTCTGAAGTCTGCTACTGATATACAAAGTTTTCTGGGGTTGGCAGGTTACTATCACAAGTTCATAGAAGGTTTTTCTATATTGGCTTTACCGTTGACTCAGTTGACTCAAAAGGGGAAAACTTATGTGTGGGATGTTGCTTGTGAAGAGAACTTTGTGGAGTTGAAAAAGAGATTTATGACCGCTCCGATGTTGATTTTTCCTAATCCGAATGAATCTTTTGTGGTGTATTATGATGCGTCGAAGATGGGTCTTGCTGGAGCATTGATGCAAAATGGACAAGTTGTTGCTTATGTTTCGAGACAATTGAGAGTTCATGAAAGGAATTATCCTACGCATGACTTAGAGTTGGCATCTGTGATATTCGTGTTGAAAATTTGGAGAATTATCTTTTTGGCTCTAAATTTGAAGTGTTTAGTGATCGTAAGAGTTTGAAGTACTTATTTGAACAGAAAGAGTTGAATATGAGGCAAAGGAGGTGGTTGGAATTATTGAAGGATTATGATTTTGATTTGAGTTACCATCCGAGTATATCAATTGTAGTGACTAATGCAGTGAGCAGCATATGTCGATGCTTATGGTGAGAGAATTGGAGTTAATCGAACAGTTTCGAGATTTGAGTTTGGTATGTGAAGAGACTCCTGACAGTGTGAAGTTAGGTATGTTGAATCTGACTAGTGGTATTCTGGAAGAAATCAAAGTGGGTTAGCAATCTGATTTGAAGTTGGTTGATTAGTCGATCTTAATTAACCAAGGTAACGGAGGTGAATTCCGAATTGATGAGAATGGTGTGATGAGGTTCATAAATAGAGTGTGTTCCAGATGTTCCTGAAATTAAGAAGAGTATTCTAGAGGAAGGGCATCGAAGTAGGTTGAGTATTCATCCCGGTGCTACAAAGATGTACCAGGATTTGCAGAAATTGTTTTGGTGGCCAGGTATGAAGAAGGATATTGTTGAGTTTGTATATGCGTGTTTGACTTGTCAGAAGTCGAAAATTGAACATCAAAAGCCTTTGGATATGATGCAATTGTTGGATATTCCAGAATAGAAATGGGATAGTATTTTCATGGATTTTGTGTCGGGATTGCCGAAGACTGCGAAGGGGAATGATTCAATTTGGGTGATTATGGGTAGATTAACTAAATTGACTCATTTCTTACCGATGAGCATGAATCATTCTAAGAAGAAATTATCTGAGATGTATACTGAGGAAATTGTAAAGTTGCATGGGATACCCTCTAGTATTATGTCGGATAGAGACCCGAGATTTACATTGAGGTTTTAGACAAGTTTGCAAGATGATGTGGGTACTAAGTTGAGGATGAGTTATGCATATCATCCGTAGACGGACGATCAGACAGAGAGGACTATCCAGTCTTTAGAGAATTTGTTGAGGGCTTGTGTACTGGACCAATGATGATCTTGGGATAACCATTTGGCATTGATTAAGTTCACCTACAACAATAGTTTTCATGCTAGTATTAGGATGGCACCGTATGTAGCTTTGTACGGAAGAAGGTGTAAAGCTCCATTGTGTTGGTATGAGTCAGGTGAAAGTGTTGTACTCGGACCTGAGATTGTGCAGGAGACGACTGAGAAGATTAAGATGATCCAAGAAAGGATGGGGCTTCGCAAAGTTGTCAAAAGAGTTATCATGATAAGAGAAGGAAAACACTTGAGTTCCAAGAGGGAAATCACGTGTTTTTGAGAGTTACGCTGGTGACTGGTATGGGTCGAGCTTTGAAGTCTAGGAAGCTCACTCCACATTTTATTGGTCCGTATCAGACTACACAGATGATAGGGAAGGTAGCCTATCGAATTGCTTTACCGTCGTCGCTTGCGAATTTACATGATGTGTTTCATGTATCTCAGTTGAGGAAGTATATTCTAGAGTCGTCGCATGTGATCCAGATGGATAACGTAGAGGTGAAGGATAACCTGACTGTAGAAGAATTACCTGTGGGGACTGGTGGACAAGAAATGAAGCAACTGTGGGGTAAGGACATAGCCTTGGTGAAGGTGATATATGGTGGACTAATTGGTAAGGGTTGTACTTAGGAACGTGAAGATCAGATGAGGGAGTCGTATCCAACTCTTTTTCCTTCAGGTAATTTTTTAGGACGAAATTTCTTTAAGTGGGGGAGAGTTGTAATGCCCCAAAATAATTAGAATATTTATTTAATTTATTTATTATAAATATTCGTGATTTTCGGTGAATTTCGTGAAATATTTTGATGTTTGATGATTTGTGTTGGGAGGTATTGTTGATGTTAAGAGGGTGTTGAGAATGATTAGAAGTATATGATTTATTAGAATTATTTTTATATTAATAATAGTGGATAATGTGAATATCTTATTATTATTATTATTTTAAGATATATAAGTGGTACACTAAGGGAAAGAGGGTAAAGTTGGGTGAAATAAGTGAGGATAAAGTTGAGAAATCATATTAAGGGTCCAAGGGGTAAGAGTGATATAAAGGGAAAATAGAGGAGAAAGTAATTCATTTTTGGTACGACTGTATTTTGGAAAAGAGCTATGAGAAAAAGTAGAAGAAAAGGCTAGGGCTGAAAGCAATTTCAGAAGAAATCAAGAGGAGGATCAGAACTAAAATATCTAAGGTATGGGGAGTATTGCTTTTCATTGTAATGGATATAGAATGTAGATGTAGATAGTTAGTTTGAGGGTTTTGGGGAATGGTAAGAGTGTGATGAAATTGGTTTTCTTAGATGTATGAGATGATATGTATGAAGTCTATGATGATGTATTGTTGTTGGTTTATAATTACTGTGTGATTTGAGTTCATTTTCGTGCTGTGAATGATGGAAATTGCAAGGAGTTTTGAGTTTGTTTGATGCAAAAATGCATAAGTAGTTTTGCTGATTTTACACGTTTCGCTGGGCGAAAGTGATTCGCTTGGAGGTCGCCAGCGAGAGAAGAAGCGAAGGGGAGGTGAAAAATAGGTGCTCCTTGTTTTTCTATGGGAAAGGGAATTCGCCCATGCTTTGCTGGGCGAAACCTAGGCGAGCGAGCTGCTTTGTCGGGCGAACACTAGGCGAGCTGGAGTTGCATGTTTTTTTTCTTTCCTTTCTTTTGTGCTACCTTGTATGTTGTTGTCCGTATGTTTTGAGTAATTGATGTGTTGTATTTTGACGATTATAACATGATGATTTTTGATGTTATATGAAGAATTTTGATGTATAATAAAGAGATAATACTATGATGTTTTGATGATTTTTCATGAATGATGATGCACCTTTGACGATATTGTGATGATGATGATGATTATGACGTGTTGCACCATGCATTCATAGCATAATAGAACTTTGGTCCAGTGATAATGTTAGGACTTCAGTCTAGTGGTGGCTTTAATTCTATTTTGTGGATTTAGGTGTTTATGACGTGCTCCGATTCTTGTGTAGAATCGATCTTATTTATAGGGATTTTTAGAGGGTGATGGCCCAGTGTCCGTCAAAAAGATGAATTGTACCACATGCATGAGTCTATATCATTGCATTATATACTATGTGACATTGCATAATGATTGAGTAACTGACTTGTTGATGATGTTGTAAATTGATAGTATGATGATGTGTGAATGAATCAATGATGATATTCGTGACTAATATATTTTATCTTTATATCTTATATAATGATTTGTGATTACTCACCCTGCCTGTTTGAATGTTGCCTCCACGTGGGTAACGTGCAGGTGATCAGGATTAGCTCTCTTGGTGCGTGAAGGTTTAACTTCTGGAGTATTTAGTTTTATTTTCGTTGAACTTAGAAGGTGTCTTACTCTGATATGTAACATCGGGGCAGGACGATATTGCGTTGAATTTTTTATGTTTGGTTTTATAGACTTGACGTCAATATGAATTTGGCTATTTTGATGGTTTTTAAGGTTATGATTTTCCGCTGCAATGTAGTTTTATTTGTTTTGAGACTTTATTGATGATAGAACCCGTGTTATGGAGCATGACGTTATTTGAATGTTTTGTTGAAATGTGGCACCCTGGTGGTGATGTACTCTAATTTATTTATTTTTAACTAGTTATTTTATTCGCGAGTATTTTGTGGGGTAGAAGGGTGTTACAAACTACACAAAACTCTGTTATTTATGTAGGAACTCTTTTCAGTTGTATCTAATACAACTCTTGAATTTTATCAATTGTGTGAATAACTTCTTATTCTAATCCATCATATGGAATGTTCTCAACTCTTACTTCTAAACATATATAGTTTTATTATAATTTGTTTAGTTAAGTCAAACCCGAAAATTTAGCAGTTGGATATTACATTACATTTATCCCACGCACCTTACTAATATAAAACATGAACCTCGCGTTAGGCGAAATCTACATTATTCGATACTAGTCTCGATGAGTGCTAAAATTTTGGAAAGAAATTAACTTAATATTTAATCGAGGGATTTTTCTTAAATTTGTTCTCACCGGGTTGTGTATCTCATACATTTTCATGTAAACCTACATTTTATGCATCACATCACAATTTGATAATACGATTATTACCACCTAAAATGCAAAAATAAAATAAACTAATTTATTATAATTCTTTGACCCACAAACATGTTTCTCAAACTTCTCCACCGGTGTCATCCTTTCCTGCTATCTTCTCTTCAACTCTTGACTAGTTACATTATTTAAATGCATAAACAGAATAAATAAATGGCACGATATGCAAGATAAAATAAATCACGACACGCAGGTCGTATTTAAATAAATAAACACCAAAATTTTAAGGTCATAATATAACAAATTATTTAATAATTAATAATTTAATAATAAATAATAATAGAAGATCAATTTATAAATATTGGCGCATCAACACTTGATACCTTTTACAAATCCTAAAAGCACAAATATTGCGCCGTCACAGACCCTAATACAATACATTTATAGCATAAAAAACATAATGATTGAATATTCAATATGACTAATCGAATGTCATTACTTCACCATACAAATGTCAGATTTCGAAGCATAATTAACATTGATCATTCAAACTCATAACAATTATTACACTAATCGACAATGAAATTAAACAGTATATCAAATACAACAACGTTGCATCAAACATATTTATATCATATATAAATTGAACAATAACTTTTGTATCACTTATAGATAATTGAAATATCGATGCTTCAGCATACAAATGTTGAATTCTGAAGCATAGTTAACATTGATATCTAAATTATACAAAATATATTGCCAATATTTAATTTTAAATAATACACACTTTATTATTTTATTATTATTTATATTAATAAATTATTATTATTATTATTATTATTATTATTATTATTATTATTATTATTATTATTATTATTATTATTATTATTATTATTATTATTATTATTATTATTATTATTATTATTATTATTATTATTATTATTATTATTATTATTATTATTATTATTATTATTATTATTATTATTTCAAAAGCAATTCAAGGATAACCTAGCAATGATTATTGTTACAGCAATAGACTAGGTTAATGAAAAACATATTGGGAACAATGGTAATGCTTAGTAAACAAATTTTACTAATTTTAAAACATTAAGCTAATATATGCAACGAAATATAGTACGTTTTCAAGTTATTATTCAATTACGACTGATAACTTGTTATTTTCTTAAATCTGGTGTTGCATCAGTATTCGCTAAAATAAATTCAAATACCTCAACAAGAATAATTACGGCATAGATACATCTCTACTGAACATTCACCGCAAGACATTCATGTGTGTTTTAGAATGAAATTAAAATTGAATTCAATTAAATTATAAGCGATTAAAGTGATTTTAATCATATAATAACAAATACATTTTAAAATTTATGATTTAATCAGAATCAAAGCTCTCATACTATTGTTGGGATTTCAAAAAATTTAATCACTTAGTGGAACAATCCTAATGAATGAATTTTGATTAAACCATTAATCACAAATGAAATATAACAAACGAGTTTTGAATTACTTATGGATCTTGATTAAGATATTAATCACAAATGAAACATAACAAAAGGATTTCAAATTACATCTTGAAGCGTGTTTGAACATTGATCACAGACATGAAAAATACCATCGTCTCTAAAAAGTCCGTGCGAGTACAAAGTGGAATGTAATTCTAATCATCTCTAATTCTCAAAAACTTGACAATTAGGATTGACACGAGAAATTTCTCTTTTATTTATAAAAAGCTAATAAAACCTAGTGCTCTTATTTTAGAAAAAAATCCAATCTTATTTAATTAAAATTATTTTAATTAAATAGATAGTATTTATATTTAAATAAACCTTTTTAATAAAATAAAATTAAAATATTAATTAGATTAAATCATATTTAATTTAATAAAGGGCAATTCTCATTTATTTAATTAAATCAAATTTAATCAAATAAATTATATATGAATACTATTAACACATAATTAAATTAAATCTTATTTAATTTAATCGTCAATTGCACTATCAGTACTCTATGCGTGTGACTCTATAGGTTTTCGTAATGTTGGCAATAATATTAAATTAACATTTAATATTATAAATAATGAGCAGTATCTATCAACACATCACTGCTACCTAAGTGACGAGAATGTCGTGTGATATGACATAAACTTTATGTGATAATGATGATATGTACAATTACTCTTTTCTCCTTATATATACATATACATATACATGTGTGTGTGTGTGTGTGTGTACGTGCGCGCGTGTGTGCGTGTGTATATATATTGAACACAAGGCATAGAATGTGTCACCCTTGTATTGTCCAATATTTTATTTCTTGATCCCGAAGTATACTTGATAACAAAAAATAAGTCAAATATATCATATCGACTTATTTGAGCAAAACCATGCATTTTACAGTCATACTCTATAAAGGGGCACACATATATTACTTCCGTATACGTAAGAAGGGCAAATCCCATCTAGGTCTCTCACGTCTCTTAACATGATTTGTAAAGTATCCATAAACCATCTTTATGGTCATCCTATTACGGACAATGTTTGATTGACAATAAATTACTTGACTCCACATCTAGGGTCCATAGTGGTTTTAAGTCGAAGGGTGGAATACATCACTATTAGTATGAGACTAACTTTTGAAACTTACATGACAAACTATGTAGTATTCTCATGGTGGGTCAATCTCGTATAAATATTACTCCTAATATTTATAACTATGTGAAGACTTGATATCTCATATCCATGACTTGTGCAATCCAGTCATCACTCTACTCACATAATAGTCTTTATGCATTACTGTTGTCCTATTTTACCGTAAAAGTTGACTGCGGATACTTTAAGAATAACTTCCTTATTTTTAATGGGGTCTCACGATTAAGTCACACTTAACAGGTCATTAATAGACTAATTATTCTAAGGACTTTATTATGTCATATACAAATAACACAATAAATACAATGCCTAGTAAGTATATATATATATATATATATATATATATATATATATATATATATATATATATATATATATATATATATATATATATATATATATATATATATATATATATATATATATATATATATATATATATATATATATATATATATATATATATATATATATATATATATATATATCAAGGTCATGATACAAAAGCATATTAAGTCAATATTAATTGGCTATTACGGCCTACTCCAACAGAGTTATCAGCCAAGGTTCTCCAGGGATTCCGTTATTTTCAAGAGCGGTAGATCCTTTGCTGAGGTTACTCAAGACCACGTGAAAGTGCTTGGCGAGCAGAGCATCCTATTTAAGGTGCCTTATCAGCTTGTTTACGAGGTGGCGAAAAAAGAGTTGAAAACGTTTTCAAAATTGTACATTGCGAAGGTTCTTAAGCCTGGTGCAACTTACAACATGCAAAGGGTGTTTCAGTGTGAAGGTTATTTTGCGCTAAAGGTTACTCCTTTGGGTGCAAACTTGTGTCTTTTGGATGAAAATGATGAAGGCGAGCTCGAATCGTTAGTGGAAGGAGCTAAAGAGTGGTTGGGTCAGTGGTTCTCCGAGGGTGGGTTATGGAGGGAAGATGACATTGACAGGGAAATGTTGACTTGGCTGAGGTGTCATGGGAAACCCTGTCAAGGATGGTCTGCCTCTTTCTTCGAGTTTATCTCATCCATGACGGGTAAATACGTTTGTTGTGAAGAGAAATCTTTTGACTTTTCAAAGATGAACATAGTTGTTTCATGATTTGGACTACGTGTTGCTCGTTAATTAACAAGGTCTTTAACATTAAGATCAACGAGACTCTGTTCAGAATCAAAGTAGAGGAGGAAATGCATGGTCCCTTAATGAGAGTGGTGAAGAAAAATGTTTTTTCTTCATCATTGGAATCTCTATCTTCAACATCTCTTGTTGGATCTTCTTGGGAGGATGATCGAGGGATTTTTGATAGTTCAAATAAGGCAAATGATGTTTGTGCTGCTCGAGGTTTTAATCGTGATGGGACAGTGTAGAAGGATTTTAAGAATGATGGTACGTCTGCTTTCTATGTTTCAGGTACGAAAAAGGGAGGTTGATAATCTTTTAGCTGGGAAAGACATTGTTGTTCCTAGGACTATATCTAATGGGACATAAGCCTATAATGTGGAGCCAGTCCTTAGGCTTTTGGTTGATGCAGAAAAGTCAAAGGAAGTGGAAGGATCTATTAAGGTTTCTAGTCAAGCATATATTTTGGCAGGCTGCTCTAAAACCCCAAACTTAAGTTTTAATTGCTTGGTGTTGGCCCATGATAATAAGGCCCATATCATGGATCCTATGGTGGGTTGTAAGTCTCGTAGTAGGAAAAAGAAGTTTAGGGGGAGTGTTGATGTTTCGTCTAATTTTTCTTCTGCTAGTTTTGGGGATGGCATAAACCTATAAGGGGAGGCTCATTTTTTCCCGTCTGCTCATCTGGATGGTTCCTCATAATCGTTTGTAGATTTCTCCCTTGTGAAGTCTCCCAAGCAAAGAGTTCATTTTCAACCGTGTTGCGGTGAGAATAGGATATCAAGCTATTGAATTAACTTGAATCAAAAACCTTTTAAGTTCACCACCGAGCTTTGATTTATCCAAAGGAAAGGGAAAAGATCGAGAAAGCCCTAATTCCGCAATGTAACAACAAAGCTAAGAGATCTAAGGTTCGGGGGTTGGTTATACTAAGGGAAGGTACTAGCACCGTAAGTATCTGTAGTACTCTAGAGGAACATCTTGTTCATATTTGTGTTATTTTATTGTTTGGGAAATTCTAAGGGAAATACCTAAGGTTTATTTCTAAGTATGCTTTCCAAGACATCGCATCTCGTGCCTACATATCCTTAACAAGGATGGAATCAGAGCATTCGTAGTTCACCTAACTACGGGTGAAGAACTCTTGATAGATCAAGGTTCTAAGGGGGAGGTGAGTGTCCATAGCAATGACATTTACATAGAGTTAAGAAACTCTAATCCTAAGGCTAGGATAAAAAGGAAGGACTCTAACAAGGTCCACAAGGTAAGTAACTGTCAATGGCAGTGACACTTACATAGAGTTAGACAACTCTAATCCTAGGCTAGGATGAGAAAACTAAAGACTCTAACAAGGTCTCTAGGGAATGGTAAGCAAGGCTAAACTATCCTAACTATGACTTACAAGTCAACATAAATGATCGTTTCCTTTGGAAAGAGAATAAAAGGCAAAGATAACAACAGGGAGACAAAGAGAGAAAGCTCAAGTATCAATGTAAGATGAATGAATGTCAACATGTGAAAAATTAATTCTAAGGTAACCAAATCAACTCAAGATGCAAAGTAAAAAGTCACCAAGAAGGCACACAACATGTTAGAGATGAAGGCAAACAAAGTAGTGCAAACATGTGTGTCTCAAAGTGTCAAACAACATCAACACAAGCACCAAATGAACCAAGTAGGGAAAGAACTCATGCAAGTCAGTAGCTAAATCACATCACATCAAATACACTCAAATGATTAAGAAAAAAATCACAAGAGGATCAGTCATGTATCAAAATAATGGTCACACACTTGTCATAACAAGTTCATAAGAAAGAGATCAAAGATGATTCAAAATTGGAAGTTAAAGCATGAAACCAAGATGGGTCAGTATCACAACCAAGCATTTAAACTCATAAAAAACACCATGATGTTAAAGAAACTCAACAAGAATCATACTCAAGGCATGAGTAAAGAACTAAGCATGTATTAATCCATGTCAACCACAAAAGGTAACTAACTTCCAATGCAAATAGGAAACACAAAATAGGCAATCAATACACATTGAGATCAAGGGAGTCAGAAGCTCAAACATGGTATTCAAGTTAGTTCAAAGCACCATGCATCAAAGAGGTTCATACAAGAAGCATGCTCGAAAATTAGGTCAAAGGAAAACCAAAATCATGTTCAAAGCAACCCTAACATCAGGCATCAATGAAAAATACTCTACCTCATGGCAATACATTCAAGATTATGTGTGTAAAAGATCTCTAAAAGAGAAGTACAAGAACTTACACAAAATCAACCAACAAGTTCATGATATCTTATTAATCGAGCATAAATTGAGGGACACAAAGTCAAATGAAAAGCAAACAAATTAACATCACCAAAGTCCAAAATAAGTACTCAAATATCATCATATGTCAAAAATTATCAAAATATTATCTCAAGAAAAAGTGTACAAAGCATCAAGAATCAAAACCTTAATCTAGGGGTAGTTTAGTAAACATCTTTTACAAGTAAATGCAAAGAAAATAGAAAAACAAATTAAAAATAAAAATAAAAATAAAAACTATAAAATTTAGAGACATTGAAATTTCTAAAAACTATTTTTGTGGATTTTTTAAATAAAAGGAAAATTGGAATAAAAATCAAAATGAAAATGGTAAGAAAATAAAATAAATAGTATATAATAAAAGGATAGGGTGTATCAGGAATTTTGAAATTAACTGGGGAAAGGTTGAAGGTTCGCATGGGGCAGGAATAGGGGAGTGTCAAAAGTAAAAGAGTAAATTCCATGTTGATTTTTAAACAATTTCATAAACAAAAAAAAAAACAAGTGCCACACGTGTTTTCATTTAAATGAGGTGTCATCCACCTCAGCGCCATATGGGTGCCACTTGGGCTTGTCAATATGTCAAAGCAGAAGGACAAGTTAGACGTTGGAGCTAAGGCTTCGGTCTTCTTCTCTGGAGGTCTCGCTGGAGCTGGCCAAAAAACCTCACAAAAACCTTTTAAAAAAAGCTCATTCCTACACGATTTTTCATGCTGAGCCTATTTCCAACCTTATTTGTCACTTTTAAAGCCTCTAACCCCATTAAGACAGACCACGAAAAGAGTCACAAACTGAAACTTGAACATAATAGCATATGTTTCTCATGTTTCCAAACCTGCAAATACACCCATCACATGTTCAAACACGCACTGAAAAGTGAGAAAGAAGGAAATAAAAGTTACCTACGTGAGAGCACTCGTAGCTTCTGATCTTGAGGGAAACCTTCCACTAAACTCTTCCTTTTCCTTATTTGAGCTTCTAGTATGACGATAGTGATTAAAAATGAAGAAACCATCTTGGAGTATGAAGATTCGAAGAGAGGGAAAGTTTGAAGGTGAGAGAGGATGTTTGTGATGTCTGGCTGCAGAATGAGCTCCTCTCCCCTGGGGTTTCACTTTTTAGTTTATATATGAGGTTATGATGTGGTTAAAATGAAGGTTTACTGAAGTTAAAGCTTGGTTAGTGTTTTGGTGAAAATTTGAAATATGGAGGGTGGTGAGGATAGTACACGCATGACATGGTTTTAGGATGGTTTGTTGGTGACTATTTGGTGGCTGCAGAGGTTCAAAGAGTGGAATCATGGAAGGGTGGTATTATCCTTGGTGAGCAATTTTTACTACTTGCTTCTTTTGGCAAAAATATGAAAGGAAGGTACATGTAATACATGAGGATGTTTGGCTCATTTGTGGCAAGGTTTTGGTGTTCAAAAAATGAAATTATGTGCATGAAATAGCCACAAAATAGTTTCTGCATGGAAGAAATCCTATTGCATGAAAACAAGTTCAAAATGTAACATTTAATAACCAAACCATATATCTCACTTTATATGGTTGTAACTTGGTGAATGTTGCTTCAAATTGTGAAAACTTTAGCCCAAAGGAATGTAGGGAAGACAATGAACAAGTTTCATGTTCAAAACAACTTGAAAAGAGGCTTGGTAACATGAGAAAGAATGAGTTGAACTTGTGTCCAAAACCTTGTCCAACATGACCTAAAAGTTTTCTAAGTTATGGACATTTTCACAACATTGAGTCCCTAACTTTGGAAGACAATAACTTGAAATGTGTTGATCCAATGAAGAAGTTCTTGGAATCAATGGAAAGCTTGAAGAATGCCTAACAAATTTCATGTTGCAAGAAATTTTAATTGGAGGCTAGAACCATGAGAAAAGTGGCCTTGAAAACGCATCCTCCAAGTTGAGATTCAACACTTACTAAAATTCCTAAGTATAGAGTTCCAAAATCTTGTTTTTCTCAACTTCATGCTATCATAACTTGAAATCTATGCACTTTTTGGGAATTCCTCCTCATTGATAAAGTTGTAGTATGGAAAGAGCTCTTAAAATTGACCTTTGGATCAAAGAAAATGGATGTATATATTAGAAGTTATGACCTTGGCATGTCAGCACCAAATTATGGTTTTTCCATGACTTAGAAAAATTCCACTTTCTTCCAAGTTGCCCTTTTTGAAAGTAACCTCAATTCTCTTGATTTTTCTTGATCAAACTCAATCATCAAACATGTCTTTAAGGAATTTAACTTTAGAAGTTCATATTTGACCCAAAAATCCTAAAGGCAAAGGTTTGACTTTGCAGATAATGACTTGTGTAGCAGATGAATTGCACCTCTTGATTTTCAATGAAAACAATCTCCTGAGCCATATGAACACCACTGATGGACTTAAAGGGTGTATTTTAATGTCTAGTATCATCTCCTAAGGCTAGAGATCATTTCTTGATCAAAATTTAAAGAAGCAATTGACTTTGGTTGAAAAACCTAGTTTAGTGACTAGATGACTTTGAACTTTAAAGAACTTGTATTGAAGCCATTTTGCACTTGACTATTGATGCAGAGAGGCCTCTTGAGATTATGAGAATCTACTTGGTTGATGATCTATCCAAAAACTTGATTGATCAATCTATTGAACCTTTAGAAGCAAACCCTAATTTACAAGTGAAAAAAAACAAAACAAAGTCTTGATAATTGGTTAGCCATGCATGAATGATTGACCTGGAATGATATGAAAAATATCAAAGAATCTAATGGTAAAATTTTGGGTATGAAAATACGGTTCCAATGTCTAGCAGGGGCGTGGCAGATCAATTTCCAAAGATTTTGAGGTCTAATCGGAAGGTAACGTTCTCTAGTGAAAATGATTTTAGGTGTTTTTCCATCACTAAATCAGAGGTAAATCAAGGTAATAAGAGGTTTTGGGATGATATGGACTCTAAGGTCTCAAGGAAAATGTGGGAAATTATTACTTCCTTAGGTATTTTGGGAGAAGGGTGTAAGAAAGATTATGTTGATCAGGTCGGTAAGTTGGAGGAAAGGGACAAAGATGGAAAGATTAATAGGGAGAAAGTTAGTGTTGTGAATACATGAATATAATGTCTTTCAATATCAAAGGTGGCGGCAATAGTGTTAAGAGGAAGAGGGTCGCACATCATATTTAGTCAGGCAAGGTGGATATCCTTTTTATTCAGGAAACCAAACTTAGTGTTTTAGACTTCAACTTGCTTACTTATTTATGGGGTGATGAAAATGTGGAGTGGACTGAGTTGGGTTCCTGTGGAGCATCAGGTGAGACGGTTATTATATGGAGGAAGTATATTTTAGAGTTATCGTTTAGTTTTAGGGGTGTCATTTTTCTGGGGTTAAATGCAGTTTGGAAGGGATACGAGTTTTTCTTTGTTGAAGTGTATTCGTCCTGTAACTTAGTAGACAAGAAGAGGTTGTGGAGTGATTTGGTAAATATGAAGGGAAATTTTAACAGGGCTGAGTGGATTGTAAGGGGTGATTTCAATTTCGTTTCTTGTTGTTCCGAAAGGAAGGGAGTGAGCGAGAGGGGATGTAGAGGGGAGATGGAATGCTTTAGTAGTTTCATTGTTAGCCTCGATTATTTTGATGTACCATGTATCGGTGGTCGTTTCACTTGGTTTAATAAAGTGTGATAGGAAATGATTCGCATTTACAGATTTCTTATATCTGAAGGCGTTGTAGTGAGCTAGAGGATAGTAGGACAACATGTAAGAGTGATAGATGTCTCCGACCATAGCCCGATTTGATTGAGAGAAAGTTCGAAGGATTGGGGCCCAAAGCCCTTTAAATTCAATAACTGATGGATTAAACATGCATATTTGGATAATCTCATCAAAGAAGAATAGAAGTCTTATGAGGTTTCGGGCATGGGGGATTTCATTTTAAAAGAGAAACTTAGGTTATTGAAGCATAATCTGAAAAGGTGGAAAGCGAAACTTTTCGGTTGGATTGACTTGAAAGTAAAAAAAGTAGAGAAGGACCTTAATGAACTGGACTTTGAAGTGGGCTTTTCTGTTGCATGTAACGACACGATGTTATCATCAAAGAGAGTAGAGGCTACGAATTCTATTTGGAAATTGTTGCACCTCAAAAAATCATCGAGAACGTACGACCCTCGCGCTAAAGGCGTGGAAATGTGGTTCGACAGAGTCGCCACCGAAATTTATTTATCCCAAATAAACGAGAAAGGAAAATGTCGAGAAAACCTTTTAAAACGAAAGGACAGGAACAGGGTCGTCACAACCGATGTTTTGGGTTCGGGAGTTGGTTACGTAAGGGGAAGGTATTAGCACGCCTCATGTCTGTTGTACTCAACAGGAACCTCTTAAGGTGATTTGCGATGGGCTTTATCTAAAATTGCTCGTTTTCTTCTCAATGGTAAGTGTGAATTGGTAGGATAACATGATAAAGATGCCAAGGGAAATGGGTGGTTATAGAATAGGGCGCTCGCCAAGGATTGGGGCCCTTGTGCCTACGTATGCTCATTCGGACGAGAATGAGAAATCAGATCTTTGTAGTTCGACTACGGGAAAGGATAAGGGAAGCGGAAGATGGAGGGGATTGTGCTCGCCAAGATCATCGCAATCTTGTGCCTACGTATCTTATATTCGGAAATGAATGAAGAATCAGAGTGTCCGTAGTTCGTGGAGACGACCACGAAAAATACGAGAGTTGACATGGGTTGAAGTTTGATTGCGAAATGAAAGATTGAACGTTTTGTAGTTCAAGAGTTGTCACTCAAGAGTTCAAGGAATGCGAAATTCCAAGAACTCACTTCTTTCGTAAGATTATTGAAAAGGTTTTGAGAATGGGTTGAACATTTTTAATTCGAAAGAGTGAATGAATAAAAACTCAAGGGGCGTGCCTCAAGAGCTAATCATTCGAAGATTCAAGGAATGCTAGACTCCAAGAATATCCTTCTTTCGTAAGTTTGATTACGAAAATATTTGAATAGAGATTAGGTGTTTTAAGATGAAAGGGAAAAAGAAGGAGAAACCAAAGCGTGCACCTTAAGAGCCATTCATTCAAATATTCAAGGAATGCTAGATTCCAAGAATCTTCTTCTTTCATTATTAATGAGAAAAAGCGTTTGAAAAAAAGGTAGAATCGAATACGTCGCGAAAAGAGGTGGACTGTGAGGCAAAAGGCACTCGACTTACAACTTGGCTTTTAAAAATACTGCTTGATGTGGTATCAAGGGTTTGATTTTACTTACATGCAAAGACGTGTTGGAAATGAGGTTGATTTGGAAATGGCTCGACGACGAGTCAAGGGTTGATTGAAAATGGAATTGGCTTGACGACGAGTTAAGGGTTAGGTTTTGAGAAACGATACTAGTTCCTGAGGGTGCCCCCAATATCGAAATCAAGATGAAATTTGAAAGTGTATGCAATAGGTTGATGGTGAATGAGGATGAGCACTTGACTTACGGAAGTGTTTAAAAATGGCTCGATAACGAATCGAGAATTAGTTTGAAAACAGTTTAATGTACGCTAGTCCCTATGGGTTCCCCTAGAAGATAAACCACGATCAAAGAAACATGAATGCATACATCGAAATGGGATAGGGATACATGTAAGTTACACGGGATTGCACGAAATAAAAGGTCTCGTTGTAAGGTAGCCCAAGAGAAAGCCGTGTGTGTGCGAGGTGTCCTAAACTATGACTTGAACAAAAGTCGGATAAAACTCCACGCTAGGGTTTCTGACAAAGTCCAATTGTCCATTGCTCTGACAAATAACCAACAATCCACCAATTTAGTCTTTTATTGTTTCGATAATTTGTTATCTGTTTTGATATGATGAGAATACGAGATGATCAATATGAATATGTACAATATGAATAATATGACAATATGAATAATATGGCAAGATATATAACCATATAATCAAGATAATATCCACAATAATATGAACAAGATAAATATTAACAAGTATATGAATAAGATCATATAATCGAGATATAATGACTGAAATTAAATCAAGGGTATATTTGACTAAAAATAAAACAACTGTATATCAACGAAAAGTAAAGTTAGTGGTTAGTCAATTTTTGAATTGAATCAGGACGAAATGTAGTGCTAAACCGTCGTAGCTCGACTTATGATGAAAGTTGAACTATAGGAGGTCACACAAATTGATATTCGTACTAAAAACAAGATAGAGAAATGATATTGAGGATCATTCTCCAATTCAATCGTGTCGCACGGACCAAAAAGTAAATGATCTCTTCTTAATCATAAACTCATGTCGAATAATCGAAGGTAGCCTATCACAATCCCAAAGTATAGAAAATGACCCAATGGTCATTTTCCACAGATTTGGCATAATGAAGGTTATCGAATTCGATAAGTTGATGTTTACAAATCTAAAGACTCCATCGATCAAAAAAATTGAAAAAAACGAAATGAAAAAGATGTAGAAGAAAATGAAAAAAAAGAATTGTCTCGGATTCATCACCATTTATCAATAACTTGACTAGTGGTGACTTTTTGGTTTCGTCATCGACCCTAAAATACTAATAAAAAAGAAAAAGAAGTGACATTAAAACTTAACAATAATTAGACATAATCAAAAGGAGAGCTACCCATTTTAAAATCAAATTTTTTAGAAAATAATTTGAAGCAAAAAAAAATGAAAAACACTATCAAAGATAGGGGTTGCACCCTGAATTTGAATGTGTGAGAATTCAGTTTGGGCCTCGTGGCCCATCTATCCAAAAACATGGTGGTACAATTTTCGCTACTCGAAAAAGTGCAACGACGGAGAGGCGAGAATGAAAGACAGAAGAGTCGCCACCGAACTTTATTTATCCCATAAGGGGAAGGGAAAACATCGAGAAAACCCTAAGGAAGAGATGGATAAGATGGTCTCGCGACCAAAAAATGGGTTCGGAATCCGGTTATGCAAAGGGAAGGTATTATCACCCCTCACATCCATCGTACTCAATGGAAACCATTTGTTTGTCGTATGTGTGAGGATATTTGCTAAAGGTATTGCTTTAAAAAGTGTTCCAAGAGAGGTTAGAAACAGGGAAAGGAGAGGTAAAGAGGGGAGAAGAGACTTGGTAGGACTTCGTGGTCCTAGGCCTACGTATTCTCAATAGGTGTGAGAAAGTCAGAGTCAACATAGTTCGGGGAACTACGGATAAAAGATAAAAATGTGCTCGACAAGGATTGAGGCCCTTATGCCTACGTATCTTCACTTAAAAGAGGTAAAGAATCAGAGCAGCCGTAGTTTGACCTACTGTGGGAAAAGAAAAAAATGGTTCTCGCCAAGACATCGCCGTCTTGTGCCTACGTATTCTCATGTGGTATGAGAAATCAGAGCAACGTAGTTCGTGTAACTTGTTAACCAATGTTTTTGTGGATGATGTTATCATACGAATTCTAGCAGTTTAGATGTATTGATGCTCGCTCGTTGGAGACTTAAGTGTTACCTGTTTGCGGTAGAACGAACATATCATATCCTTTTTTAAAGATTAGTTTTTGCCATTCGAGGCAAGATGCCACGTTTGATTTGTGAGAGTTGTTTTTAGGGGTGAAATAGGTCCTCGGATAGTAACCCCTTGCGAATAGTACCCAATTTTTTATCTCAAATAATTATTGTGAAAAGGAGGTTATTTTTAGGAGTGAAATAGGTCCTCGGATAGTAACCCCTTGCGGGTAGTACCCAATTCTTTATCTCAAAAGAATTATTATGAAAAGGTGTGACGAATAGAGTCGCGTCTTCATATTGAAAGACGAGTATCGAGACCACACACTCTACAGTAAGTATCCTGACACTCGGAGAGGAAGAAGTCTGCACTCAATCCTCTCTCTTTAGTTCAATACAAAGAGAACTTCATTCTTTTAATAAAAATGTTTTTGATCTTGAATGATAAGTGTTTTACGATAGTGAACCCTAAAGGTAATGTCAAGCACTTGGGATAGGTGAAGGCCTACGCCTAACCACTCCACGACCTTTCAAGTTTTATTGAGAAAAGTGTTTGAAAATGCGCTTGGTGCAAGACCAAGGTTTTTGGAGAAAAGTTTGAAAAAAGAATTTTTGAAACAATGTGGATAAGATAAGAGATGAATATGAATATATACAGGATACGGATAATATACAGGATATATAACTAACAGTGCACCAATTTTAGGGTTTTATGGTTTTGATAATTTATTAGGTGTTTTGAAAGAATGTACAGGTGAATATGAATATATACAAGATGTGGATAATATACAGGATATATAATAGTATATACAAGAATATAATGACTGAATTTAAAACAGTTGATATTTGATAGAAAGTAAAGTTAGTGGTTAGTTTTGTTAGTGAATTGAATCGGAACGAAATGTAATGCTAAACTATCGTAGCTTGACTTATGATGAAAGTCGAACTATAGGAGGTCGCGTAGATTGATATCCGTGCAAATGACAAGATAGAGAAATGATATTGAGGATCATTCTCCGATTTAATCGTGTCGCACAGACAAAAGAAAGGTAGGATCTCGTCTTAATTGCAAACATTATGTCAATTAATCGAAGGTATCCTATCACGATCTCAAAGTAAAGAAAATGACCCAAATGGTCATTTTCCATAGATTTGAAATCGAGAAGGTTATCGACTTCGATAAAACGGCGCATACAAATTGAAAGACTTCATGGATCGAGAAAATTAAATGAAAGTCAAAATGAAGAAGAAATGAGGAGAGAAAAGGTGGGTGGTCTCAGATCCATCATTATTTATCAATAGTTTGACTAATAACAATTTTCGGAGGTCTCGTCATCGACCCAAAAGAAAGATAAAATGAATAAAAATTGAAAATGAAAAGTTGTAAAGAAAGTTGGTCTCGGACTTGTTGCTATTGTCAATAATTTGACAAACTACAACTTGGAGGTCTCTTCATCGACCGAAACGAAATAATATGAAAAAAACTCAAAAATAAATAAAACACTAAAATCTAACTCTTAGAAAAATATATTAAAAATTCTAGAAACTAAAATATAACGAAATATTAACAATTCTTTTAAAAAACTAATTTAGAAAAATATATGAAAAATCTAAGAAACTAATTTAAAGAAATATGTTAACAAAATAAGAGAAAATTATTTAGAAAAATAAGTTACAAAATAAGAACTGTGTACAAAACATGAGGGAGAGGTGTGCTGCACGCAACAAAAAAAAAAGAATCTTCATGGGCCCAATGGCCCATTCATCCTTTGAGTTACTCCAAAAAGAAATACAGAAACCAAAATCTGGAAAAAAAAAAAGAAAAAAAAAAAAAAGGAAATTCGGGCTGGGTCAAGAAGCCCACCCTCAAACGATACGTTTTGTCTCTCGCGTGATATCAGCATCAAAAGCCAAACACATTTTCAACCAAAAGAGCTTAGTTCAACTTTTAATCAGAATTTTGATAGACTTATGAGAGCCAAACCCAAAAATTTAATCCTGTGCATCACGGTTCAAATTCTCAGCAACCTTTTCAGATTTTTAATCCCTAAAAGCTTTGGATGAGTATCCTCATAAACTAACGAATCTCTCAGCAGCTTTCATTGGTTCCTGCTAGCAAAACAGCGGTTGTACATTAGCAACTTGACCGGCTACATGACCAACAAACTTCCTCCTCACAGTGTTGCACCCCAAAATTTGACCAACCAGTTCCCATATTTGATTTATGGTTCGACGCATTTTGCATTCGCATTCGCATACCGCATACAGTGCATTTCTCCAATCATAGTGATTTTATCGGGATTACAGCTCTATTTCACATTTCAGACATTTCAAACCGGTTCGGATAATCGAAGGTTATTTTTGAGAAGTCGTGCGCTTCTCGCTCGCGCTGTTGTTGTGGAAGACGTTTCGTTGTCCGGGTTTTGCCGTTGGTTCCGCTTTGGTCTCGCGTTCCCTTTTAATTGAATTAATTGCCCTTTTGGTTTTTAATAGATTTTATGGGCGTTTTAGATATTAAATAGATTTTAAATAGTTTTTAGAATATACTTCTTTTTTTTAGATAATAGGTTTAATAGAAATTAATAGATTTTTGTCCTTTTAGGATAATAGAATTAAATAGGTTTTTAATAGATTTTTAGGTATAGTTTTTAATATAGAATTTTCTAGATATAGATTTTTTTTTAATATAGGATATTAATAGTTTTTAGAGTTCAATAGATTTTAACAGAATTTAATTAGATATTATAGTATTATAGATTTTATGTTTAGGATTTAATTAGTACAGTTCATTAATTAGGATTAATCTTTTTTTTAGTGTCATTAATCATTTTTCGTATTAATTGTTTCAGTTTATTAATCATCATTTCCATTAATCATCATTAATCCATTTTTCATTTCATTAATCCATCGTGTTAATTGCATTAGTTATCATGTTAATCCATCAATATTCATTGCATTCATCAGTATTGGGCCATTATCCATAATCAGAAAAAGCCCAAGTCAAAAGGTCCAAATTCGCCACTTGTCACTATATAACGTGTGCCACGCGTATGTTTATTGGATCACCACCTCACTCTTCCTACACTCTGCATGAGTATCACTTGGCACTCTGACCCATTCCTCTCCACCACATGGCTTCGTGCATGCCTCCATCTCTGAGCCCCTTTGCCACTTGTTCTCCTATCTTCCCTCGCCGGATTCTTGGCCGGACTACATGCATCCTCCGTAACAGTCACCGCCGACCACCATAACCGTCACCGGTGAACTGTAACATTCGCCAGAGCCGCTGTAACAACCGCCGGAAACTGCTTTTCACCGGAAAATTCATACAACCATCATCATTTTCATCTGAAGTTCATCAACTTCATCATTTTCCAGAAAATCTTCATCACCGGTTCATCAACTTCATCACATTTCCAGAATGTTCTCTTCAGAGCTTCATGAAGATTACTGCTCATCAACATTCATGTTCATCCGAATCGTCATCATATCAACAGCTTCTTCATCATCGATCTCCAAAAAAAAAACTCTCTGTTCAATAAACCTTCAAGCGTCAGCAAAGTCTCTCCAGAAGATCCTTCAAGATCCAGACGAAGATCATCATTTGGTGTTTAACAATCTTCATCATGCTTCGCGCTTCTAGATCCATCCAGAGCTCCAACGAGGTCATCAATCTTCAACAGGTTCTTTCAAAATTATGTGTTGATCTTCATCTTCCTTCATCAACGCCTCTGAGATCTTCAAAGTCGTTAACCTTCACGAAGAAACTCCAATAATCTTCATCAGAAATTTTCTCCAGAAACATTCTTCGTATTCATCAGATCTTCACGATCTCCAAGTTGTAGATCAAGTATTTTCCAAATTTTTATTACTTGAGTTCTGTTATTTCAATTGTTGTAAGGTTCAATACGAAAGGTTGAGTGAAGGTGAAATAATGGTGAGTTTGATGAGGAAAACATTGTGATGGAGAAGGTTGTTTGAGTGGAGAATGGGACGAGAGGGAAGAGAGGTGAAGCGAGAGAGTCTGAGAAGGAATGGAAACGGCGTAGGGATGAAATGAGGGAACAGTAAAATGACCTAGGGTTTTTTTTCCGTTTCCTTTCAGAAGGTGAAGTGGATGTGGCTGGTTTGGTTTGGGCCTCCCCTAAGCCCGTTGGTTTATTTTCATATACACCACCGTTTCTATTTTCTTCTCCCCTCCCTGTGTGTGTGTTTTGTGTAGTTGGGTTGGGCCCGAGTTTCTTTGGTTTTTTCTGATGCAACACATCCCCTGTGACACATACCCCCCCCCCCTAGTGCATTTCTTTTTGCTACTATTTTTGTATGTTTTTTAATGGTAATAATTTTTAGGATAGTTTAATATTTTCTTTGAATAGTTTAATCCTTAGGATATTTTAGGACAAAATTTTATTTTCTTTTTAAGAATTTAGTTTAGTATTTTCTTTTAAAGAATTTTGGTTTAGTATAGTTAGAGTATTTTCTAAGTACTAAAATAGATATAGAAATTTAGTTCTATTTTCTTTTAGGCAATTTAAATAATATTTTTTAAAATAGGATTTAGTATATTGTCCTTCATAGAGAATTTAGGATTTAATTCAATTTCTTTTAGGGAGATTTTTAGGGTTGATATTTTCTTATAGGATTTCTTTTAGGAGATTTAGGATATAGTATATTTTTTAGGAGACTTATCTTTACACTTTTTGATGTGGATTCTAATGACTTTTGCATTTAAGTTTTCTCTTGTAGGTAAAAGAAGAAAAGAAAGCAAAAAAAAGAAGACAATATCCAAGACCAAAGCATCAAGAAAATAGCCAAAAAGACATAAAGGAGAAAATCAAGGAGAAAAATCAAAACAAGCAGACGAAACTTGAACACGAAGACGAAGACCAACGGAACCATTTCCGCTCAGCATTTTTTTAGACTTTCGTTTCTTTCGCGACCGTCGAGTGTTGTGAGATCGTTAGATACGTAGGAAAGGTTGTGGGAGAGTTCTTTCACTCAACCTGGATGTTTAGCATCACCCTTTGGGTGGTATACGACGCATCCACTCCTACGTTTAGGATTTAGCGTGTGCGTCCCGTTTCGAAATTTTTTCTCTTGCTGCTGTGGAATCGAGACCGTTCCCCGTTTTAGCTGTAGTAAGCCGAACTACGGCTGCTCTGATCTCTCATACTTGTTGAGAGTACGTAGGCACAAGACGCGAAGTCTTGGCGAGCAAACCTCCCCTGTAGTTTCCCGAACTACGTTGACTCTGACTTTCTCTCTTGAGAATACGTAGGCATAGAGCGCGACGCTCTAGCGAGTCAGTTTCCTTCCGTTTAGACTTAGCAACCGTAGATAGATTATTTTTGCATCCTTTAGACAAACCAACAAGCGTGGATCCCGTCGAGTACGACGGACATGAGGGGTGCTAATACCTTCCCCTTGCGTAACCGACTCCCGAACCCAGGATTTGGTTGCGATGACCATTCCTTTCCTGTCTTTGCGGTAGGTTTACTTCGAGTGTTTCCTTTCCCTCCTTTGGGATAAATAACGCACAGTGGCGACTCTTCTGCTTAGCCGGCGCCAATTTTCGCAGTAGTGACAGCTGGCGACTCTGCTGGGGACAAGAATATCCCCTATGCGAGTCAATCCTAGCGCTTGTTTGCTCATCTTTGGATGTTTACTTCTGTGCATTGTATTTTACTGTATTTACAATTTCCGCACTATATTATTATCTGTTGTTGTTGTGCTGTTGGGTGGTTGTTCCTTTGAGAGAGAAGGCAAAACCCAGGCTTGAGTACACACATAGACTTAGAAGTAGAGAGTAGTGGTTAGCCTGCTTGCTTAGCTCGCACCAGCTAGCCGCGAAATTTACACTCGGACGAGATTCTATTTGATGCTTATTGCCTGGCCCTTAGGGCTCGACAACTTGTTTGACCCGAGGATTGTCGACTCTGGGAACCTATCAATTGGGAATTCGACTAAGTGAGGCCGCTTCAAGGGATGATGATGCCACACCTTCTGGGTATCGTATCATCGCTCTTGAAAGTCTGTGACGTTGATACCCGCATAGGATGCCGTACCTTGTCAGATTAGGTTCATACCCGTGAGTGGGAGGGTTTTCGCAGGGAACTTAACTTCCAGCCAACCCGATATTTTGGTCTTCCCTTTAGAGCGAACGTACTCAGTCAGCAGCGCAGCAGTATTCAGAGATTTGTGGGGGGCTGTGATCCCGTGTTTGCTGCATAGTGCATCGCATTTGCATGAACATTGTTGCATCATATTGCATATCGTTCTCCAACTAGCCAGAGTCTGATCCAACCGTTGTCTTGATTCTGAAGGTGATTATCCGGTGTTTGGCCTAAGCAATTGTTGATTGTTAGAAGACGACCAAGGGGTTGAAGCAGATTTGAGCAGAACCGAGCAGCGAAGTCAATTGAAGGTTATTGGTAGCTATGTCTGAGAGCCACTTCCAGTCTCCTAACACCTTGACAGGTTTCACTATGACGACTAATCCTCTGTATGGTCCTACTTCTGAGGCAGACTTTCCGCAAGTGAACAACCTTACTACAGACCAGTTTGTGCAGCCTCCTGTTAGGGACCGAGATCGACATGAGCAGTTTGTTGTCCGAAATGAACATCCTCCTCTTATCAACAGTCAAGGTGTTGTTTTCCCTGTGCCAAATATCCGAAGAGAGATCCCAGTATCAAGGACTGTAGACCCAAGAGCTCTTGAGTGTGCTAGAAGGCTCCAAGTGTTGGAAGAACAAGTTAAAGCCTTGAAAGTCAAAGATGCTGTTAACCTGAACGCCGCAGACATGTGTTTGGTTCCTGGCCTAGTGTTTCCTTATAAGTTCAAAGCTCCGAGATTTGAAAAGTACAAAGGAGATAGCTGTCCGAAGCAACATTTAGTGATGTTCTGTCGAAGAATGACTTCGTTTGTGCAAAATGACAAGTTGATGATTCATTGCTTTCAGGATAGTCTGACTGGGGCATCCTTGAGTTGGTATATGCAGTTAGAGAGTAATCAGATTCGATCATGGGTGGATTTAGCCAGAGCTTTTCTGAAACAGTATGATTATAACCTAGACATGGCTCCTCATCGCATGCAGTTGCAAGAATTGTCTCAAGAGAACAATGAACCCATCAGGAAGTATGTTCAGAGATTGAGAGAATTTGCTGCCAGAGTACAACCACCGCTTTTAGACCGAGAGTTGTCGAGCATGTTTGTAGACTCCCTGCAAAATTCGTACTACGAAAGAATGCTTGGACTTGCGTTAAATTTCTCTAACTTGGTAGCATTTGGAGAGCGCCTTGAACATGCCATAAAAATCGGGAAAATTCATATTATTTCAAACGGTCAGGCTAGTGAAACTGAATCTCTCTATGATTATCAGAATGAAGAAGGAGTTATGATCAATGCAATCGTGTCAGATGTTGAGTATCCTCGAGATGAACCGGTGAAGTCTGTTGGTTCTTCATCTCCTGTGTCTTGTTATGCTGGACAGACCACTGTGCCTAGGGCACCCTATCCAGAACCTTATGTCGATTCCCTTGCAAATCAGCGAACTCATGGCCGAGGTTATCAGAATCAGCGCCAGAATCAGAATCGACCTCGTAACAACTTGGAACGAAGGAATGCTCCTTCCTACCCAGTGCCTATGCCGTATAGCCAAATTCTGCCATCTTTGATTCAGAGTTCTTTGGTGGAACCTAAAGCTCTTAAGCCCGTGCCAGAACCTTACCCTCCTGGGTACAATCCCCACGTTCAGTGTTGTTACCATGGTGGATCTCCAGGGCATTCAACTGAAGATTGTAAAGCGTTTCAGGAAAAAGTACAACAGTTGATCGACCAAGATTGCATTTCCTTTCGAGAAGGAATTTTGTTTGTTCATACCAACTTCTCAGCTGTCTAAGCTTGTAGATTCAGAGTTTGTATTTCAAGAAGCCAGTGATCCAGATAGGCGGGCGCCCTCAGCATTGGCAGTCCTCAGACTTTTATATCATTTGCATTTGTAGTTTCTTTTCTGTTAGTTACTACTTGTTGTTGAACATTGTTTGTTTCGAATGGTAATATTGATAAAGTGACTATGCATTTTTCTAAATTAATCATGTCGCTATCGCTCATTTATTGCATTGCACTGACACTTGCATTTTATTCACTCCACTTTGTCACATGACTAGCAAAGATTGGAGGGAGGATGACGAAACTAAACTCATAACCGATGATCGTATGCTTTCGGATAAAACATTGCCGATGACGTACAAGGCATTGTTTCAAATCCCCCAAACACTGGAGATATAAGGAGTTAGTCCCTTGTTAACCACTTCGAGCCAGGAAGTAGAAGTTTTTTTCAGACTTTTTAACCCTCACATCTTAACCCGGGGCAGGGTAGTTGTCAGTTAGCTTGACCGAGCATTCAAGTCTTACAGAGGAGTGTTGCCTTTCGAGGACCAATCAGTTTATACCTCTCAAGAGGTCGTGCCTCGTCAACCACAATGGTTAAACCTCACCAATCAGGAGTAAGACAATTGCAATCCTTTCGGAGCAATCAAGACAACCAGTGTCACACGACTTGTTCCAAGCAAAAGAAAGAAAAAAGAAAGCCCACTAAGTAAAAAGAAATGAAAATAGCTGGAAAGCTAATACTTAGGCAAAAATCAGGGCATCCCGCTGGACTTCAAAAAAAAATTCGAAAAGAACTCAAAAATGAGTCAGTCCAGGCAAAAATTAGGGAATAAAAAAGAATGAAAAAGAAAGGATATCAAAAGAAAAATCCTTGAACAGGGACAAAGTCGTGTATACAGACACCGAAAACGAAAAAGGAGTAACTGTCACTCTGAAACCTTGTGAGTTCCTTAACCATGGTCCTTACCATTCAACATACCTCTCGAAGAGGCGAGCGCCCGTGCCAAGTTAACTGAACATTAGGACCGGAGATCATCACGTAGAAGGGGTGGGTACAAATCAAAATTTGAGCCTAATATCCTTTGTTTCACGAACCGTGAACCTGACCACGATACAACCCTTAAAAGACCTAATTGAGGTAGGGTTTATTCTGAAAGCGTATTACGATAAGGTTGTGTAACCTGACTCCTTCATGATTTGCTAATCATATCCTTGTTGCATTTTTCACTAATCACATAAGCACTACGTTTGAACTCTCTGGTTCATTCGTCACTCACAATCATGACACATAAATGAGTGACAGCACAAAATTTTTCAAAATCTGCATGAGCACTGCATTAAAATTACCATTCGCGAATAAACAATTTTACTTGCAGGTTAGTAGTTGACATGAAGGAAATTCCAACAGGGAATAATCGAACAGGACTGAATAATTCAGCAGTCTGGATCAGAATGGTGTATGTTGTGAAACCCTGTGAATCCGGGGCATTGACTTTCAGTGAGTTCAGAATCAGTTAGTCTGAGGACAAATCCCGAAGCTTCAGTTGATCAGAGGCAGTTTGTTTGAGAAGCAGTTGATTAGATGTGAATCTTCTCGAGAGCCAATCAGGGGCAATTATACAGAATGCTGTGATTTGAGGGCAGAACCTTCTAGTGTGTGATCAGATCAGGTTAAGTCACTTCTACGCTCATTGAGGGGAAAGTCACTGCAGAAATGGTGAAACCAACCGTGCTGAGAGTTGGTTAATTGAGGTTGAATCCTTTCGTTGTGCAAATACCATGGCAAGTCGTCTTGGGGTCGTCTCGTAGCAAGCTGTTCAGAGTGATATTCCCAAGAGTTGAATTGGGGCAAATTGAGTTGTACTGGGGCAAGTTAGTCAAGCAAGTCTGTTTATCCCCATCCAGAGTTGAGTATCGGGGAATCGCGTCATTACCCTCATCGAAAACCTTAACCTTCGAAAAAAAGTTGTATTGTCAGTGGATCGTAATCCTACAGTTTAAATCTGTTACTTGTCAGAATCTCGTAACCAAGTCGTTCCCAAAGTCCAGTTCTCGTCTGGCCCACATTTCTGTAAATACCAGTTCTCGCCTGGTACCTGTCTTCTTTTAACCAGTTATCGTTTGGTCAATCTTTCCGTAAACATCAGTTCTCGCCTGAGGCATGTTAGCTTTTAACCAGTTCTCGTCTGGTCACTGTTTCTCTAACCTATTGTTGTATCAGTTCCCGTCTGGTGCATGTCGTCTTTTAACCAGTTCTCGCCTGGTCACCGTTTCTTTAACCTATTTTTTGTACCAGTTCTCGTCTGGTGCATGTTAGCTTTCAACCAGTTCTCGTCTGGTCATTTGTTCCTTAACCTATTATCCAGTCAGCCCCGTCTGACGTTCAAACTATAAATCCATTCTCGTCCGATAACCTAATCTATTTTGCTATCAGTCTCGCCTGATAGTACATCCTTGAATGCTAGTTCTCGTCTAGTATTTTCCCTATCTTCCATTTTGTAAATAACCAATTTTCATCCCTAAACTAGAAAAAAAAAGCCTAAAAATATATCTGACAGTAATTCCCAATGACTCATATGTTGCCACGTTCCCCGATACAAAACTCGATTGATACCAGTTCCCGGTTAATATTATGTATTCCTTGTGGATGTTGTCAGATCAGGATTACTTTTCCTCAGCAGATGGAAGTGCGTATTATCCCCGGAAGAGTGGAGATTGTATTTTATCCCGCTTCAGAGTAGGATCAGGAGTATCCTCAGCAGATTAAGATTGATATCCTTGACAGAAGGGGCATTCCCAGCAGTGAGCCGTGCACAATCAACCACAGTTTGGTTAATCCCTACATAGTACAATCATGGTTGCCAATGGTTTAGAAAGAGTATCCCCGTACAGGGCCGTCCTTTCCTTTTCCAGCATTTATTTTGCTGAGATGTTCTGTGATAACTGGTTACCTTCAGTGGAGTTGACTTTGCCTCCGGCATTTATTTTGCCAAAATGGTTTTAGACCCGGTGTTCTCTGGCAGCTCGAGCCTGCATTTACATTTGCATATACCGTTATATTTGCATCTATCCAAAACACATAGCATCTTCATGCCGTATGGGGCATCGCATTTTCAAACAGGTGCATAGCATTTCCATGCCGTATGGGACATTACATCATTTTCAAACATACGCATTTCGAAACTTAGACCAGGTAGGTTACCTTTTGGCTTTCGAATATGTTCCCCTGCAGAGTTGTTTGGTTAAGCTTCTCTACTCCCCCAACGGAGTGCTTCTTCATATTTGGTTGTTACGTCGGCACTGGAAAAAAAAAAGAAAGATTGGCATATATCAAACTTCTGAAGCTGCCGCCTGTTATCTAAATAGGTGCCTGGCAGTCGATTCAGAATTTCCCCAGGAGAGTTTTCCTCAGGTTCGCTGTGAACTGTGAGGTGACAAGATTTGATTCCATAACAGATGGGAGTCAAGGTGTTTGCTTTCTGAAGCATTATTTCGAAGATTCCGTACCTGTGGCGTCACACAGGTGATTGATGTTGGAAAAAAAAGAGAGAGAAATTTTATCAGATAATTGACCAGTTGTTGCCGTAACAACCAGACTTCAGTTCATTGGAAGCTATTCCTCAAGCAGTTTTGCAGTTTATTTCTGCAGTTGGCAAATTTCAGGGTTCTTTTGTATTCAACCGTCTTCTACCTTTGAATGTTGAAAGTTGTTCGCTCTTCAACCATTCAGGTCCAAGCCGCTTGAATAGGGGCAGCTGTTACACCCCAAAATTTGACCAACCGGTTCCCATATTTGGTTTATGGTTCGACGCATTTTGCATTCGCATTCGCATACCGCATACAGTGCATTTCTCCAATCATAGTGATTTTATCGGGATTACAGCCCTATTTCACATTTCAGACATTTCAGACCGGTTCGGATAATCGGAGGTTATTTTTGAGAAGTCGTGCGCTTCCCGCTCGCGCTGTTGTTGTGGAAGACGTTCTGTTGTCCGGGTTTTGCCGTTGGTTCCGCTTTGGTCTCGCGTTCCCTTTTAATTGAATTAATTGCCCTTTTGGTTTTTAATAGATTTTAGGGGCGTTTTAGATATTAAATAGATTTTAAATAGTTTTTAGAATATACTTCTTTTTTTTAGATAATAGGTTTAATAGAAATTAATAGATTTTTGTCCTTTTAGGATAATAGAATTAAATAGGTTTTTAATAGATTTTTAGGTATAGTTTTTAATATAGAATTTTCTAGATATAGATTTTATTTTTAATATAGGATATTAATCGTTTTTAGAGTTCAATAGATTTTAACAGAATTTAATTAGATATTATAGTATTATAGATTTTATGTTTAGGATTTAATTAGTACAGTTCATTAATTAGGATTAATCTTTTTTTTTAGTGTCATTAACCATTTTTCGTATTAATTGTTTCAGTTTATTAATCATCATTTCCACTAATCATCATTAATCCATTTTTCATTTCATTAATCCATCGTGTTAATTGCATTAGTTATCATGTTAATCCATCAATATTCATTGCATTCATCAGTATTGGGCCATTATCCATAATCAGAAAAGCCCAAGTCAAAAGGTCCAAATTTGCCACTTGTCACTATATAACGTGTGCCACGCGTATGTTTATTGGGTCACCACCTCACTCTTCCTACACTCTGCATGAGTGCCACTTGGCACTCTGACCCATTCCTCTCCACCACGTGGCTTCGTGCATGCCTCCATCTCTGAGCCCCTTTGCCACTTGTTCTCCTATCTTCCCTCGCCGGATTCTTGGCCGGACTACATGCATCTGCCGTAACAGTCACCGCCGACCACCATAACCGTCACCGGTGAACTGTAACAGTCGCCGGAGCCGCCGTAACAACCGCCGGAAACTGCTTTTCACCGAAAAATTCATACAACCATCATCATTTTCATCTGAAGTTCATCAACTTCATCATTTTCCAGAAAATCTTCATCACCGGTTCATCAACTTCATCATGTTTCCAGAATGTTCTCTTCAGAGCTTCATGAAGATTACCGCTCATCAACATGCATGTTCATCCAAATCGTCATCAGATCAACAGCTTCTTCATCATCGATCTCCAAAAAAAAACTCTACGTTCAATAAACCTTCAAGCGTCAGCAAAGTCTCTCCAGAAGATCCTTCAAGATCCAAACGAAGATCATCATTTGGTGTTTAACAATCTTCATCATGCTTCGCGCTTCCAGATCCATCCAGAGCTCCAACGAGGTCATCAATCTTCAACAGGTTCTTTCAAAATTATGTTTGGATCTTCATCTTCCTTCATCAACGCTGCTGAGATCTTCAAAGTCGTTAACCTTCACGAAGAAACTCCAATCATCTTCATCAGAAATTTTCTCCAGAAACATTCTTCGTATTCATCAGATCTTCACGATCTCCAAGTTGCGGATCAAGTATTTTCCAGATTTTTATTACTTGAGTTCTGTTATTTCAATTGTTGTAAGGTTCAATACGAAAGGTTGAATGAAGGTGAAATAATGGTGAGTTTGATGAGGAAAACATTGTGATGGAGAAGGTTGTTTGAGTGGAGAATGGAACGAGAGGGAAGAGAGGTGAAGCGAGAGAGTCTGAGAAGGAATGGAAACGACGTAGGGATGAAATGAGGGAACAGTAAAATGACCTAGGGTTTTTTTTCCGTTTCCTTTCAGAAGGTGAAGTGGATGTGGCTGGTTTGGTTTGGGCCTCCCCTAAGCCCGTTGGTTTTTTTTCATATACACCACTGTTTCTATTTTCTTCTCCCCTCCCTGTGTGTGTGTTTTGTGTAGTTGGGTTGGGCCCGAGTTTCTTTGGTTTTTTCTGATGCAACACATCCCCTGTGACATATACCCCCCCCTGTGCATTTCTTTTTGCTACTATTTTTGTATGCTTTTTAATGGTAATAATTTTTAGGATAGTTTAATATTTTCTTTGAATAGTTTAATCCTTAGGATATTTTAGGACAGAATTTTATTTTCTTTTTAAGAATTTAGTTTAGTATTTTCTTTTAAAGAATTTTGGTTTAGTATAGTTAGAGTATTTTCTAAGTACTAAAATAGATATAGAAATTTAGTTCTATTTTCTTTTAGGCAATTTAAATAATATTTTTTAAAATAGGATTTAGTATACTGTCCTTCATAGAGAATTTAGGATTTAATTCAATTTCTTTTAGGGAGATTTTTAGGGTTGATATTTTCTTATAGGATTTCTTTTAGGATATTTAGGATATAGTATATTTTTTAGGAGACTTATCTTTACACTTTTTGATGTGGATTCTAATGACTTTTGCATTTAAGTTTTCTCTTGTAGGTAAAAGAAGAAAAGAAAGCAAAAAAAAGAAGACAATATCCAAGACCAAAGCATCAAGAAAATAGCCAAAAAGACATAAAGGAGAAAATCAAGGAGAAAAATCAAAACAAGCAGACGAAACTTGAACACAAAGACGAAGACCAACGGAACCATTTCCGTTCAGCATTTTTTCAGACTTTCGTTTCTTTCGCGACCGTCGAGTGTTGTGAGATCGTTAGATACGTAGGAAAGGTTGTGGGAGAGTTCTTTCACTCAACCTGGATGTTTAGCATCACCCTTTGGGTGGTATACGACGCATCCACTCCTACGTTTAGGATTTAGCGTGTGCGTCCCGTTTCGAACCTTTTTCTCTTGCTGTTGTGCAATCGAGACCGTTCCTCGTTTTAGCTTTAGTAAGCCAAACTACGGCTGCTCTGATCTCTCATACTTGTTGAGAGTACGTAGGCACAAGACGCGAAGTCTTGGCGAGCAAACTTCCCCCGTAGTTTCCCGAACTACGTTGACTCTGACTTTCTCTCTTGAGAGTACGTAGGCATAGAGCGCGACGCTCTAGCGAGTCAGTTTCCTTCCGTTTAGACTTAGCAACCGTAGATAGATTGTTTTTGCATCCTTTAGACAAACCAACAAGCGGGGATCCCGTCGAGTACGACGGACGTGAGGGGTGCTAATACCTTCCTCTTGCGTAAGCGACTCCCGAACCCAGGATTTGGTTGCGATGACCATTCCTTTCCCGTCTTTGCGGTAGATTTACTTCGAGCGTTTCCTTTCCCTCCTTTGGGATAAATAACGCACGGTGGCGACTCTTCTGTTTAGCCGGCGCTGATTTTTGCAGTAGCGACACACAACGGCTCCCGCAGGTTTCGGATTCAATGCACACACATCACCTGTTACGTCCATGGCATAACCTCACGTGATTGAAGTCGAAAACCACAGCTTTGCAACAAAACTCATGTAAAAAACGGTGCGATTTGGACTTTGTTTACTGCTGACACAGTAGTTGTTAATGTATGTAGTAGCAGGATCAGCGAGCCATTCTTTGATACTAGAGATCACGGATTCCGAGTGCGATGTAGCAGTAGTAGACGAGAGTGTCGGGCTCGACGACGTCATCTTGAGAGAGGACGTTAACTTCGCTGCTGTAGATGACGGCTTGGGTGAAGTTGATGGAAGATGGTGAAGGAGAAAAGAAGGGTTGCGAGAGGAAGAGAGGTTTCGTCATAACGGAAAAGAGAGAAGAGAGTTCATCGCGGAAGATAAAAGGAGGGATTCTGTGATGGTGTTGTGATGGGAGAAGGAATTTCGCGGCAGAAAGGTTTTGTTGGTGGAGATGTTTTGGGTTTCGCGTGAGGGAAGGAGACGGTGAGTTGTAGGGAAATTGTTGTTTGGGTCTGTGTAAGGTGTTGAAGGACAAGGTAGAAGGAGGTTAAAGAAGATTTGGGAATGGGTGTTGATTTGAAAACGGAGGAAGAGCGAACGAGTTGGAGATCTAGAGGTTTGGGTTTTGTTGGTTGAAGGAGAATTGCGGAAGGTGAGAGGGGTTTTCGAGTCAGCTTGAGGGGTGGCGGCAGATTGGCTTAGGGAGGAAGAAGCTTTCGCAGCTAGGGTTCTCATTCAAGGGAGAAGACAATGAACAGTGTCTTTGTCTCATATATACTTTGAAAAACTGACGTGTCCCCCTTTTCCTTTTCTTTTTAATTTAATTTTTCTGTTTTAATTCTAATAAATCTAAATCTATTAAATTAAAATTCCTAATTAATTCTATTCCTAATTCTAACTTAATTACTGACTATTAAAACTAATCTAATCTAAACTAATTCTAATTTAATTAATCATACTCTAAACTAATTCTACCTTAATTAATCCTATTCTAATTTCTTAATTAACTCTAATTAAAATTCTAATCTAATCTAGTTCTATTTTCTAAAGTAATTAGTTAATTCAAATAAATTCTAATTCTAATAAATTAAAATTCTATTCTAAATTATTTTCTAAATTAAAATCCTAATTTAAAATCTAATCTAATTAAAAATTCTAACCTAATTTCTAATTTAATTCTAACTAATAATCTTACTATTATTACTATTAACAAACAAAAACAATATATGTACAAAATATTAATATTTGAAAAGAAAAAGTTAGGAAACTAAAAAAGGAATTAATATTTACAAAAATAACATCCTTAGACCACGTGTCACGCTTTCATTGGGGAAAATAACAGAGATTCGGAAAATCACCCAATTGTGGGTGGACACGTGTCTAAATGGCATGAAACTCGATGATTTGATTCAAAGAAAACTCTTGATCCCATGTCTTAAAAAACCAATGCAAAATATGATTACGAACTATGACCTAATGAAAATGTATATGAGTGCGAAGCAAAAAAACCAGTCAAAGTTAGAAAGCGCGAGGGCAAATTTTGGGGTGCAACAACAACACAAAAAGGGTGGTATGAAGTCAAAACGGGCCTCAAGCCCAACCACCCAAATGGATGATGACAACAACCATCATGAGAACCCGGTTTCCTTCAAAGATGCCACTAGGTTTCCATCATATCATAAATGAAAAACAGGGTCAAGTAAAGCAAAACGACGAAAAATTATGGTAACGCATGCGATCATCAGTTTTCACTTCAATTTCTTAAAAACCTAAATAAAATTAAAGAAGCCATATGAAGAATGTAAATGTAAATCGAGGCAACAAATTTTTCCAACCTTCTCACTGTTTCAACATCTCATTTTGGTTCGGTCCTCACTCTCAATCCATGTTTGATTTTTTGGATTATGATTCACTCTTATTTGATTCTTTCTGGTTTTATTCTATTTTGGATTTTGGTTTAGGTGTTGGTTTACGGTTTTGCATATTTGAGGAAATGGGTTGAAGTGATTGAAGTTTGAAGAAGAATAAGGTCAGGTTTAAGGAATCGTTTGAAGATGATTGGGTTGAATGGATTTTGAGGAATGATTTGTTGGTTCTGATTGAGGGTGAAAAATGTTTGTGGTTGTGGTCTCTGTAAGGAAGAAGATTTAGGTTGTATTTGAAGGAGATTGATGAGGTATGGTATAAAGGGAGAGACAAAGTCAGAGCGGAGTCCAAAAGGTATCAGTGCTTCTTATTGTTATCAAGAGTGAAGAATTATATTTTTTTATCCTAGAAGTGTGTGTAATGATTTTGTAAGAAGTGTCTGATGTTGGGCGTTTTGCTGCTATCAAAAATGTGTGTGTGGTTGCTGTGTGGATTTCGCGTGGCATTTTGTGACAGTTTAGTCCGGATTGAATCATTTCTTGATGGTTTTGTATCGTGTCGTTCTGTGGCTTAATGGATGCTGAAGATGCGTTGAAATTATAGTGCGCGAAAGGTACAAATCACGGTTGGCAGGTTATGTTGCGTACATGTTGTACTACTGCCTTTTTTAGTGTCATGGTGTGATGGTTTTGAATCATGAAAGGCAAGTCTGCTGAAAATTCTTATGCTTGGAGGTTAGTTCGTGGAATTTAACTTTTACATCAACCACTTTGTACATTAACTCTTTCTATTTCCTTGGTATTTTTATAATCTTGATGTGAATGGACTTGCAAACTTGGCATGGGCCTTCGTGATTTTGGGTAATTTTTGAAATGTAAATGGGCTTTATTTATAGACAAATTGAATGGACTTAGAGAATGAAACTGATATGGATATTAAAAGAGACAATTGGATAATTGAAAATGGTTAATGATTTTTTTTAAATGTGGATTTTGAATTGGATTGGAAAATGGATATATGGAAAAATAGTTTCAAATTTGGATTAAAAAAAGGACAATGGTTATGAATAAAAAATGGTGAGGGATAATGATTTTAAAAAATGGATAATGGATACTGAAAATTTGGACATTGGATGGATAATGATTTAGAATTTGAAAATTGATTTGAAATGGAACGATAAATGTGGATATTTATGGATTACATAATGGTTTTGGATAACAAATATGAATGATTATGAATTGCCCTTGAGAAACTATGCATCAATCTCAGCCTCAGAAACTCCAAATCACCAATCAATATTTATAAACTTCACTATGAACCCTCTTGGTCCATGCCTTGAAAATCAGAAGATCATGACTTGAAATATAACCTCCAATGCACAAAACCCTAACTTGTATGTGCCTTGATCTCTGATGATTCTTAATCATGAAGCACTTGACTTATCACAACCTGATAACCTGATCCACATACATGCCCTGAATTTACAGAAACCCTAACTGAACTTCACACACACTCATGCACCACCCAAATTATGCATCCACACCTTGATCATGAAACCAAACCTTGCCTGATGGATACTTTGAATTAAATCTTGCACAAACTTGAACAACAAGCATAAACAACATTTTTTTTCTTCTGAATAACGTTAGTGGCTGGATGTATATATGAAAACTACATATAGGATAAGACAAATTTAGGGTATGACAGAAACATCTTATTTTGAAAGAGATCCTTCTCAGACAGAAATCTAGAGCTTTATGGTTATCTTAAGGCGATAGAAACTCTTGTTTCTTTCGTAGGGTCATGCATGGCAGGTTTTGTAGGAATTATATTTCTTTTCTTGATATTGAAAATGGTAGGAAAGAGGGATTGGAAGAGGTTAAATCTAAGGTCCGTAATTTTTGTGTGGAGAATTTCAAAGAGGTCGTAGTTTCAAGACCAATGCTTAGAGGGATAGAATTTGGAACCCTTTAGGAGAGTGATTCATTGAGCCTCAAAGTAGAATTTTTGGTAAAAGAGATCAAGGATGCGGTCTAGAGTTGTAACGGGTCCAAAATCTAGGATCAAATAGTTTTTCCTTCAATTTTTTCCAGTACTGTTCGGAGTTGGGAAGACGGATGTCGTTCGGTCTGTGCAGGATTTTTATTCTAGACCTATTTTGTCTAAGTGTGCCATGGAGTCCTTCATTATGCTTGTCCATAAAGTTGTAAGTCCTAAGAATCTGCGTAATTTCATACCTATTTTCTTGGTTAGCGCGTTTCAAAAAATATTGTCAAAGGTTTTAGCAACCCATTTGAAGAAGGTGATTAGCAGTCTCATATCATCATAGCAAACAACATTTGTGGAAGGTAGAAGTATGTTTGATGGTGTGGTAGTGGTCAATGTGTTATTAGACTACGCAAAAATATTGAAGAAGGAGTGCTTCGTCATGAAAGTTGATTTTGAAAGAGCTTATGATTGTGTCAGTTGGGATTATGTTAGGTTTATGTTGGGTATGATGAATTTTGGTCGGAGGTGGCTTTCTTGGATGGAGATTGTGGTTTTCGGTGGCTCTATATCGGTTCTCGTCAATGGGAGCGCAAAAAGGACTTCATGGTGGAAAAGGGGTTGAGACAAGGAGATCATTTATCTCATTTTCTCTTCATCCTTTTCATGGAAGGTTTAACTAGAATTTTGAATAAAGATTGAGGAGAATAATTTGTACAAGTTTTTTATGGTGAATGAGGCTACTTCGTATAGTTTAGTTCAGTTTGCGGACGATACCTTATCCATCGAAGAAGGAAGTTGGGAGAACCTTTGGTGTGTGAAGGCTATTCTCAGAGGCTTTGATATGGTTTAGGATTGAAGGTGAATTTCTTCAAGAGTTGCATTTGTGGTGTTAATTTGAAGGTCGTTTTCCTCGAAGTCGCTTCTATTTTTCTTCACTGTGTCGTTAGGTCTATCCCTTTAAAATTCTTGGGGATTTTGGTGGATGATAGCTCGAGGAATGCTAAGTCTTGGAAATCTGTTGTTGAAGCCTTTAGGAAAATACTAACGGGTTGGAGAGGGAAGCACTTATGTATTGGTGGAAGGGTGGTTTTGATCAATTTGGTGTTGAACACGCTACCAATATTTAATCTTTCATTTTACAAGGATCATATGCTTATTTTAAAGGATTTAATTAGAATTTAATCTAATTTAATATGGGGTGGTTTCGTTAATCATAAGCCAATTTATTGGAATATGTCATACCCCAAATGTTACACTCTAGATTCCATCATTATTAGTTGCATCATGTGCATAACATTAAGAAGAGCATGTGGTTGATCAATCAAGGCTTGTGGTGTTCATTAACATCTCAACTATCTTATCTATGGATCAAGAGTTTCCCCACCAACAATCATGTTTGAGGTGGCATTAAGTCAAGATCATCAAACCTCAATCCCCTAAGTACACCTAATTAGGTTTTGGTCAAAGTCAACTGGATATTAACTTTTTGAACAAGGCATGATCTCAAGCTTAGGAACATCATTCAAGACCCCTAAGTACATCTTTGAAGTCCCTTCACATGATCTAAATAGCTCAAGAAGTTTGGTTCATTAGCAAGTGCAAGATTTGGATTCATCTAATACAAAGTCAACCCGATCAAAGTCAAAGTTTGACTTTTGACTTTTTTGGTCAAACATGATTTTCTCAAGTAATAATTATGAAAATATGAAATATAAGTAAATTAGATCATGATTAATCAAGAAAATTGAAGAAAAGATTCAAAGTTGTGAAATTAGGTTTTTGGACTTTTTCTAAGTTATGGAAAATACATGATCAAGTTACCAATTCCCCAAGATCATTCCTCAAGCATCCAATGAAAACACTTGAGGACTCCTCTTAAAGATAGCATTTGATACTTTAATTGGATGAAATTTTCAAGCCTAGAGCTTTCTTTAAGTGGAAGTTATGATTGATCAAAGTTAGGATTTTTCGAGTTGCTGAAAATCTAAACACTTAGAATTTTTTTCTGTTTTTTTACCTTAACAAGTGCATGACTTTATGACCACTTTGTGATCAATTCAAGAAACCATTTTTCATGCTCAAGGTATGCACTTGAAGATGACATTACATACTTCAACATTATGGAAGAATTGGATCAAAAGCTCAAAAGGATTGGAAGTTATGAATGATCAAATTTGAGATTTTCAAATTGTGAAAATTTCCAAATACTTAGAATTTTTTCTAAGTGTCAAACAGTTGAAAAATCTAATTTTGATGTCAAGTTTTCTCAATGAGCCAAATTGTTTTTCGTCAAGTGATCAACATCAAAGTTGTAGTATATGATGTCTTCTTTCCAATGGAACCAAGAGCATGAATTTCTTTTACTTAAGCATGAAGTTATAAAATTGAAAAGAGGCCATGTCAATGCTGATTTTCCAAGACAAAATTGCATCAAATTGGTTGTACACGATTTGGAGACATCTTTTGGCCACTTTTTGAGCTTCTTTTCATCATATGATCAACTTGGATCTTATTCTATGTCATGAAATCTTCAAGTAGGTGGAAAATTCATCAAGTTTGGATATTCATACATAGTGTAAAGCTTTGGTCCAACATGCTAAGATGGTTTGGTTTTGTCTAATACTGAAGGTGACAAAAACACAAGAAAGGGGGGTTTGAATTGGGGTTTTAAAAAAAAAACTTTTTACTCACTCAATAAAAACCACAAATATTCAACAACAAATATATATATGCTTTGATTTTTATACTGGTTCACTTGAAAATCTCAAAGTTAATCTAGTCCACCTACTAAGGTGATTTCGCCTTATACCCAAGGACTTAATCCACTATAATCAACTGATTACAACTGCACTAGCAACCGCTGGTGACTAACAAACCACAAAGACACACAGTCTATGTCTTCTCAAGCATTCAGACCTAACTAGTCCCTTAAGGAATTACAAACAAATGTTTGATTACAAGGTTGTGTTTACAAAGGTTGCTTCTATATAAGCAGGTATAAACAAGTTAAAAACATAATACACTTACAGAACATTTTAGCACAAGCTATGACAATAGTCTTGCATGTGTGTCTTGCGTATCTTTTCTTCAAGTCTTCAAGTCTTTATATAGCCAATGAAAAAAGATCTATTGGAGGGTAGATTTGGTATTCTTCATGAATGAGCTGGGGACTTAAGTAACAGTTTAATACGGAGGGGACAAGAATCGTACTACCTCAATTTCCTTACTCCATGAAATCTCCTTAGTGGAAGAAATATTGGTTTGTACTATGTATTATTTTTCCCACGTATAAACTTGTTATTATCTTCTATTCTTCAGTGGGTTTTGGATAAAACATTGTTTGAAACATGAGATAGAAGAGTTGATTTTGCTTGAGTTTAGAAACCTCAATCATCAGTCAGAAGCTTGATCTCATCAATATCTGACTTGAGATTCTTCAGAGTTTTAGAACCTTCAGCATTTTATCTTTGGAAGCTTGAGTTTAGAAACTTCAATCATCAATCAAAAGCTTGATCACATCAATATCTGACTTGAGATTATTCATAGTTTTAGAACCTTCAGCTTTTAATCTTCGGAAGCTTGAGTTCAGAAACTTCAGTCATCAATCAGAAGCTTGATCACATCAATATCTGACTTGAAATTTTTTAGAGTTTTAGAACCTTCAATTTTTAATCTTCGGAAGCTTGAGTTCAGAAACTTCAATCATCAATCAGATGCTTGATCACATCAATTTATGACTTGAGATTCTTCATAGTTTTAGGACCTTCAACTTTTTATATTCGAAAGCTTGAGTTGTCTTCAAAAGTGAATTAATCATAGTCATACATCAGAAGCAAGAGCCAATAGAACATTGCAGCAACAACATACAGTTTCCTTAAAAGCTTCTCATTCGTGAGTTTGAGAAGAAGCAATTTAGATCAATATATTCAGAAACTTGTAATATTCCATGTTTAAGAGTCGAAGTTGTTTGCTAAAGATACACAATAACAAACCGTTAGGGTACCAAAATTATTCTCACATAAATATTAACTTGTTATCATCAAAACTCAGAGAGATATAGATGCAGAACCAAATCTTGTTCTAACAATCTCCCCCTTTTGATGATGACAAAACACTGTATTTTGATGAATAATTTTTGTCTAATAATCACCAAAAACATATATTAGAAAGAAGCACAAAGCTCCCCCTGAAATGAGCAACTCTAAAAAGATAATCAAAATGAAAGAACACTACCCTGATTAACCTTTTGTAGGAGTAGATGAGCCTTCTGCTCAAAAGAACTGGTTTATCTGTCAGAAGTTTCTTAAACTTACCGCATATCAACTTCTGATGAGTTTTACTTCTGATTAGTTGAATAAACTTGAATTATCTTTGAAGTCTTTTCTCACTCAAGATGATTCAGACCTTTTAAGAAGCTGGCATATCTTCAGAGTTTGAGCTTCATACATTCTATTCTAATTTTCAGGTATTTCTAATATTTAACATAAAATTTTCCTGATAGCAAAACAACTAACATAATATCTTTTAAACAAGGATTAGTGCAAATATTTGGAATTTTTGGATTTGATTCAAGAGAAATTAGGTATATCAAAATCAATACTTTCTCCCCCTTTTGGTCAGCAATAAAAAAGAAATGCAATAAAATGCAATAGATGCAACAAAAGGATAATATTTATTGACTAACGGAAATAAGCCAGAGGCGCAAAAGTACATAAATAAGAAGCAAAACAAGATAATGATGTAAACAACCAAACAAACAAACAAAACAACTAAGTGCAACTAAGGGTTAGGGTTGGTTGGGGGAAGTATGGCGAGAACATACTGAAACATCTTTTCTTGATTATCCAAATGTTCCTTCATTTTGTCCTTATCTTCCTTCAGCTCAGCAAGAGTCTTCAGAATTTTTAGAATCACGCCAGAAGTAGAAGTCCCAGCAGCAATATTCAAATTGGCAGAAACAACAACTAGTTGTTCAGAGCCATGATTTGCAGTTTGCTGGACATCTTCAGACACAACTTATTGCCTTTATCAGTTGTGACATTAACCAAGGAAGCATTTTGATTCCTTTCTTCTTCCTTTTTTTCAGGGGCAGGAAGACATAGGGGAGCAAATTTTTGCTTCAAGATTTCCATTGCAGGTACAAGGCACGGATGGAGATTCTTTTCAGCTAATTTGTACCCAAAATTCTTCATCTTTGAGATGTTGGAATCAACCCATTTCCTGTAGGCTTTTCAAGCTAAATTACTTTTTGCTAGATTGACAAATATGAGACTAATCTGCATAGCAGCATCCAGACGATTCTTGAATTCTAGGTCAAAATTCAGCAGCATCTTATCAACATTAGGATTTTTGGTTTTAGAGATGTTAGGGAGTTTGATGGTTAAGTTGCAAATATTAGGGTTGGGATCAGGACCATATATATTGGGTATGACAAGGGAAAGAAGATCTTCATAAGCCTCTGAATAAAGAGCATTGGTTAAGTCATCAGGAGTACCCTTAGACATTTGAATATTTGGATTTTCTAATTGGGAAGCAGTAACAAATGGAGATATGACGGGTGTTGGTAAAGATGATGAATGGTGTAAAGAGGTCATGTAGCCAAAAGAGGAATGTTGTTCAGGTAATCATTTTTCATACACGATTTCTTTGGAATTTGGTGGTGGTGGAGTTGAGATAGTGTTGGGTGATGGTGATGGAGTGGACGGTATTGGTTAGACAACATTAGAAACACCAGAATTAGAGACGAGAGAAGGGTCATTGACAGCAGACGTACTTAGATCACCAGCAGGAAGAGAAGATGTAGTTGTTATCTTCATATTCTTGGTTGATGGTTCTTCACTATCAACATTCTTCTTTTTCTTGCCTTTTCTCTTTTTCTGTAAAATCTCTGGAAGAGTATTTGGAAGATTTCCCATGTCAATCCATGCATCCAGTGCATCATCTCTGCATCCAGCAAGGTAGTGTGCTAGGTCATCTGGATGATAAGTTTTTGAAAAGGGTGGAAATCGAAAAATTGGAAACCTTATATCATCAATTAATTCCTTTGATGGAAGAGCGGTTGGATGAGTCATATTTTTAATAAGCTTCATACTCTTCAAATTCTTTGCCCATAAGATGTTTCTAGCAGCCTTTACTAGCTCATTAGTTTGCCCAACAATCAACAGATCTTCAACTATTCCAGACTCAATAAGAATATAAGATATGAGTATGTCGTAAGGGATATGATTCCCCTTTTTGGTAGAGCTAGTTCTTGAGGTCATGATCGAGTCTCTCATGAATCTGAACAAGATGAGTGGGAGATGTATCTTTTTTCCTTTCATCAGGAATTATAGAATATACTTCTGAGGTAGATTGATGTAATCAGAAGAATGAGTATGATGGCGCTGGTATATACTTCTGAGATAGATTGATATAATCAGAAGAATCTTTTAAGAGTGATGGAGAAAGATGCAGTGACTTTAGCTTCCTTTTGCTTATCCGCTTGAACATTGTAGATTCTTAGACCTTTTCCATCATGGGAGATTAAATCACAGATAGTCTTTTCTGTGATGATGATACGTCTTCCAAAAACAAAGGAGGTGATGACGTTCCTACTTGTAGCTGCATGAATCCAAAAATATTTAACCAAGATAGGAAAGGTAGGTCCTTGCATTCTTTTAAAGAATCCATTCCATCCTTGGAAATTATGAGTTTGAGTAAGATCACACCCATTAGCTTAAAATTGTTGAAATCCACCATGGTTTCACAAAGAATGTGAAGATCAGCTACCTGTGTGTCGAGAGTGATATAAGATTTCTCTGAAATAGTGAACTATCTTCCTTGTTGTTGACATTGAGAGAGATGTTGAGATGACTTAGCCATTGATGTTGAGAGTTGAAATTGAAGAAATAAAGACGAAAGGTTTTGGGAGAACAATTGTTCTAAGGATTTTTAGGGTTTCAGCCACTGCTTCAGTGTTAGTCGATTAACACTTTTACATTGGAAAAGTGTTAATCGATTAACACTGTATTTTTTAGCAAGAATCTGCCTTTTTTAAAGGGTTAATTGATTAACACTTCTGCACTGGAAAAGTGTTAATCGATTAACACTGCTCTAGAATGCCATTTTCTGCATTTTCAAGTATGTTTGACATTCTTTTCTCATTCAACTCCCATGGATTGTTATGATTGAATTTTGTGGATGTTTTATGAGTCATTTAACTTCTGTATGAAGCATGCTTATAAACTTTCCTATTGCTCGATTTTATCGATTGCACATTTGTTTGCATTTTTGGCATTGTATGATCATGTCCATTCTTGTACATTCTTTTATCACATGCTATATAATTTGTGATGCATACTAAATGATTTTGGTACTGTATTTAAATTTCGTTCATGTATGCATTAATATTGTTCCTCTTTTGGAATAAGCTTAATCTTGTATAATCAATAATTCACCTTTTTGCTTTAATAATTTTTCACCCCCTTTGGAAAATTATTAGCATATTACTCCTTTTTGATTAGTTAATCGAAACTTTGTTATGATTAGTTGATCTTCCCTCTTTCTTCTCCTTTAGATCTTATAGAGCTTTTTCCTCTCTTTCCCCTGTGGAGTTGAAGATTTGCAACACGTTGGAGCTCTATACAAACTTTGCATCATTATGTTGTCGGTTTTGTTTCTCGCACAACACTTTGGTGTTAGAGAAGGAATGAGAGTGGAGAATTCCTACACACATTCTGATTATTTTAGGTAGGGGACAAATGACCATGTGCTTAGAATAGTCATCTCTATATCCTTACTGTGGTATCTCACGTTTCCCCAACCGAGTCAATCCTTGATCACTTGTACCCTAATCTCCTGTTTTTGGATTTAACTTCCTCCTTTCAACTTAACTTTCCGTTTTCTTGTGGCCAATTACCATCATTGGTTTCCATAGAGATTTATATCAGTCCTTTCTTTGGCTAGTCAACCGCTCTTGGTTAAATTTAAGTTCTCGTCTTCCCCAGTGAAGTCAATCTTTCCTTCGGTTAGAAACCTAGTCCCCATCTGAATTCGCAATCATTCCCTTGGTTCTCTCTCTTTCTTGTTTGGTTAATCACTACCTGTCAGTTAAAACACCAAGTTGCTCTTTTCCTCAGTTAATCACAACCTGTATGTTAACATACTGAGTTTGCCTTAGGTTAATCACCTCCTCTTGGTTAATCTTTATGTTTTACTTGCTTTATCTTTATATGCTGCATATTCTGGATATCTGCTATATTCTGGATATCTGCTATATTATGTTGTTGTTGGGATGGATAGATATTATTGGAGAGATAAGTCATATCATCGGGCTTGAGCATACACATAGAATAGAACGTGGATAGTCGTGACACATGTGTTTTACGCGTTGGGTTGTCACAAGAGCCACATCCCAGATTGTGATTTGCTTGAGAATTCTTTCGTCCTGCAAGAATTCTCTATGGGAAGGGGTTTCACTTGAGTCCTATGGTTTGGGAGACCTTTTGAGGGACTACCTTGATGTGTCTAGATCACACCTGTGAGCAGGATATGGGGTTTTTGCAGGAAACCAAGACTCTTCATACCTTTTGTTCTCTCACGCATGTCAGATCTTTGCACCGACACATAATTAAATGAAAATATTCAGATTGTGCAGATTTGATTGTTCAGATTATGCTTAGCTTCGTGATTCTTGTGTTTCATACCATTTCATCATAACCATTAACATTTTTTGCATGTGCATTTCCAGTTTATTCGAGATCTTATTCTTTGTTGGCATAGTCATAGAAGATGAGTACTAGTTTCATGGGTATATTTAGCTACAAGTTTGTGGAGCCTAAGCTGAAGACTTTGAGGGGTTTGACATCCTGTCTGGTTGAAGATAACACAGGTGTTTTTAGAGATGATTATGGAAATATTTTAGCCATTCTCAACACTGAAGTCAACATTACTTCCATACATACACTTGTTCAGTTCTATGATCCACCACTAAGGTGCTTCACGTTTCAGGATTATTAGTTAGCACCCACACTTGAGGAGTACTCTCATATCTTGGGGGTTGAGATCAAGAGTCAGGTCCTTTTGTCTACACCAGCAGTTGTCTGAAGTTTCCTCTTTTTGCTGAAGCTCTTTGCATTAGTAAGAAGGATGTGGAAGACAATTTCAAGACTAAAGGAAAGGGTATTCGAGGGTTTGCTTTGAAATTTATGATAGACATGGATGTTTCTTTTGCTGAAGTTGGAAACTGGAAGGCTTTCAACGCCATGTTTGCTTTACTGATATATGGGATCGTTTTGTTTCCGAACATGGAGGATTTCATTGATCAAGCTGCTATCAATATCTTCTTGTCCAGGAATCTTGTTCCTACACTTCTTGTTGATACCTATTATTCGATTCATTTGAGGAATGAAAAGAAGAAAAGAACTATTGTATGTTGTGCTCCTATGTTGTACCAATGGTTCATGTCTCATCTCCCGCAAAAAGGTCCTTTCGTCGAGAATAGTGGAAATCTCAAATGGTCTCAGAGGATCATGTCTCTTACTACTGATGACATCTCTTGGTATTCTCGAGCTTATGACGGTACCAGAATCATTCTTCATTGTGGTAAATTCTCTAATGTACCTCTCTTGGATACAAAGGGTGGAATTAATTAAAATATGAGACTTTCCTTTCGTCAATTGGGATATCCTATGCTTGATCAGCCATGTCCTGAGGTAGTGGAAGATTTTATCTTTCATGAAGGGGTTGATGACATAGGGTTGCTAAAGAGATTTAGTGGTGCATGGGTACAAATTTACTGTGAAGGAAGAGATGAGTTGGGTAAGAAAAATTGCATAGCAAAAGAAGCCTACATACAATGGGTTAAGGAAAGAGTCCAAGTGATCTTGCTACCATTTCCTTCCGAGCCTTCCATGAATGTCAAGCTTCATGAACTTTCCATTGTTCCTCCATCCGAATTTGATCAACTCAACCAGATTATTGAGGTGTTGAAGAAGGAAAACACTGATCTTCGTCTCAATCTTGATAAAGTCACATTCGAGAAGGAAATCGTACAGATGGATCTTTGCCAGAAGAGGGAGCTCATGTTCAAGGAGGTGGAGTTTGAACAAAACAAGCGGAGGAAAGTAGGATATGTTTTGAAGAGTATTTACGATGGACTTGCCTCCAAAAAGAGACAACTCGCCGACACTCAATATCAAGCCCATAAGGATGAGTTGAGCTATAAGAACAAACTTACAGATCTTAGAGGAAAGTTATCAAAGTACAAGACAAAGCTGCAGAGTGAACAAGACTGTGCTGACCAGTTGGTGAAAGACCTTTCTCAACATCAAGCCGAGCTCGACAAATTCAGAAGTTGCAGGATCAAGTACATCAGAACCAAGAGGAGATCAGTCAGTCCCATTTGGAGAGTACTCATTGAGAGCGCCAAAGCTGCCATCTGCAAGTTCTCTTGGATCAGAAAGAGTCATTTCTATAGGATCTTCGTTAGGAACCTAATCATTCAATGGGTTAAAACCTCATGAAGGATGCGAACTATTGGAGTGAGAGGCACGATCGTCTAGCCAGATTTTTTGAGCACACACTGGAGGACTTACCAGGGTTGTTGAGGGATGCATATGCTAATGTGCTGTCGCGCAAGACTACTTGGGTTGTTTTTCATTTCTTGTCTATTTATAGGGTGGTTTTTGATAGAATTCATGTTGATCTTGTTATAGCCCAAAAGGCAGATATTTGAGTTGTATTTGAACTTATACTTCTTTACCTCAAGGATTGAATGAAGAGTTTTTCTTACTAGTTTATCTTTGTGTCTTTACTAATACGCTTTATAATTATTGCTAACAAAGATAAAAGCTCACGAATTATTGGAATTTAAAAACTTTGTTTTTGCATAAATTGCATCTAATCATAGTCATATGCATGTCCTTCATCCAGAAAACCAAAATTCTTACACTGTCCGTTTCTGCCTTGTAGCAAGACGACGACTCGGCATCGCTATTTGACTTGCTCAAGAAAATCCAAGATCATGGCTGATATTGAACAATAGGACGCTGCCAACAAGGAGACTTTGGCTTAGTTTTAGGGACGGATGGATTAATTCCAAACTAACATGAATATTATCATGGAGTTCCTTCGTGCTTGGAAGGACGTCACTGCTGCTACTTCTGTTGTTGCAACTGTTACTGATGCAACTGTTGTCACTCCTGTGGTGATTCCTCCTCCTGTCGTTACTCCTTCTCCTATTATTGTTTAAGTGCCAGTTGAGAGTGGTGTTCAATCCACTGTCAATTTACCAAGTGCTCAGTCTGGTCTGAATAGAATGCTTGCTACTTTTCCATGGGGAATGACCCTGAATTTCACTTCTCAGATTGCTGGTGGTAGTGCCTTTGTTCCGTATCAACCTTATGTTGCACCCATGCACAATGGTAATTTTGCTGAATACCTTTGGGGCATGCCTACTCCGCTTCCACCTCCTATGGTGAGTCATGACGATATGAAATTCCTCCGGTGCAGATTAGCCAGACTCCTATGTTAACTGATGTTGAAGCTCCTGAGGAAGACGAGCATGTATATAGGGGTCCTTCTATTCATATTCCGGTTTTGTCTCGACCTGCTCAAACTATTGTTCAGAATGTTCATACTGGAATGATATACCCTGGGGAATCCTCTACTGCTGTGGTACCTCATACTGATTATCCATATGGTTTTCAGATGAGTCAAAATGTTGGTCATATGGTAAATTTTGGGTTGGTGTATCCGTCTCAGTTTGCTTGTCCTTAAATACCTGCCTCAGTTGCATCACAAATTCCTAATCCACAAACTCTTGCCAGGTCTGCTGATCATAAAAGACCTGCTGACTATAAATTGTTGGATGAAAGAATCCATGCAATTGAAGGTTATTCTGCTTTTGGCATGGAAGTCAAAGATTTGTGTTTGGTTCCTAATGTTGTGTTTTCATAGAAGTTCAAGATTCCAGAATTGCCAAAGTATAAAGGGTTGAGTTATCCTTGCAGCCATGTGACCATGTACTGCAGAAAGATGACGTCCTACATTGATAATGGTGAATTACTGGTTCATTGTTTCCAAGATAGCTTGTCTGGAGCTTCTTTGGATTGGTATGTGGGATTAGAGTGTAGCAAGATTCGCTCATGGAGGGACTTGTCAGAAGCATTCTTGAAGCAATACAAATATAATTTCGATTTGGCTCCTACCACATTGCAATTGCAGAATCAGGCTCAGTGTACAACTGAAACTTTCAAGGAATATGCACAAAGATGGCGTGAAATGGCCTCTTGTGTGCGACCTTCTCTTTCTGACAATGAGTTGGTTGATATCTTTATGGGCACATTGCAAAGGTTGTACTATGAGAAAATGGTGGGTAGTTCTTCTTCAAACTTTGTCGATATTGTGACTATTGGTGAAAGAATTGAGAATGGGCTAAAAATTGGTAAGAATGATGGTACCGCTGGTCAAAAACCAACCAAGAAACCTCATAGCAGTCATTTGAAAAAGAAAGAAGGTGAAGCGAATGTTGTTATGGCAAATGTCTCTCCTTAGTATCAGGTTCTTATGGCTCCTATGCCATATTATCCCTATCCTTATATCGCTGTTGCTCAGTATTAATAACCACCATATCAGTATCATCTGCAATAACAAGTTCAGAATTCTCAGAATCAACAACAACCGTAATGTCAACATTCTCAACATAACAACAAAAATCAGCATCATCAGAACAAACAGAATAACGATAACCATAACAACCGTAAGCGTCTGATTTTTAACAAAATTTATGTGCCTTATACGGAGTTGTTTCCTTATCTGATTCATCAAGGGGCAATTGTCCCCAGAGAGATCACGCCTGCAATTCCTCCTTTTAGTTCGAAGCATAATCCGAATGTGTTATGTGCCTACGATTCTGGGTACATAGGACATGCGACCGAAGACTGCATTGTTCTCAAGGCCAAGGTTCAAAAGCTTATCGACTAGAAAATCCTGACATTTTCTGAAGAGCATCTTAATATACAAACTAATCCCTTTCCTACTCATGGTGGACCTGTGGTTAATATGATTGAGGATGATCAAGAAGCTGAATTGATCAGAGATGTCGACAAAGTGAAAACTTTGCTGACTATTGTGATCAAGAAGTTGAAAGAGCAATGATTATTAAAAGGTCTTCATAGGAAGTGCCAGATTTGTGATGATAATCCCAATCAATGTCGAAGGTTGAAAGGTTGCGTTCAGATCTTGATGAACCATGGTGTAGTTCAGTTTTCCAGAGCCAAGTCTATGGAAGAAGCAGCTACTATTGAGTCGTTCACATTCATATATAGGAAGGTTCATATGGAAGCTTCTAAGAAGAAAATACAACCTATCACTATTTGTATGCCAAAACCATTCTCGTATCAAAATTCAAAAGAGGTTCCTTGGGAGTATGGTTCCATCGCGATTCCTGAGGGTCGAGAAATTCAGTTTTTAGAATATGAAATTGTGAGCGTAACTGCCACTAGAGGGATGACTCGTAGCGGACAAGTGTTTTCTCCGAAGGTCACATCTAAGTCAGTTCCAGTTCCAACTGTTGTTCCACCCAAGGAGAAGTTTGCTTCAACAACCCTTATTGTGCAACAAGGGGCATCTACCGCTGCATCAGTTCCAGCCACTCTGTCTATGGATGTTACAAAAGGAAAAGAAGTAATGGATGATCAAGATTTTCTCAAGCCGATCAAGAAGAGTGATTTTAAGATTGTGGATCAGCTAGGGCAAACTCCTTCGAGGATTTCAATCTTATCTTTACTCATGAGCTCGCCTGCATACAAACCGGCTTTATTGAAAGTTTTGAACATTGCTCATGTAATTCATGATATTCCCGTAGAACAGTTTGATGACGTGGTAGCAAACATAACTGCAAGTCGTTATTTGGGTTTTAACGAATCAAAGTTGCCTCCTGAAGGTACTGCCCACAATAAAGCCTTGCTCATCTCAGTGACTTGTATGGACTCTTTACTATCTTGTGTTCTTGTGGATACTGGTTCTTCTCTCAACGTGATGCCTAAGGGGACATTGAGTCAACTACTGGTAGAAGGGACCGAGATGAGGCCAAACGCTTTAATTGTCAGAGCTTTTGACAGTTCTCGAAGGCAAGTTATTGGCAAAGTGGATCTACCCATTAAGATCAGACCATATTTGTTTACCATTACTTTCCAAGTGATGGATATCAACCCTACATACAATTGCTTATTGGGTCAACCTTGGATTCATGACGTAGAGGCAGTCACTTCCATATTGCATCAGAAGTTGAAATTCATGTTTGACGATCAAATGGTCATCGTTTATGGTGAAGAAGATTTGCTACTAAGTGAGTTATCATCCTTCTGATATGTCGAGACTGATGAAGGCATAGCTGAGGTGTCGTTGCAATGTCTTAAATTCGAAAATGTCAGCTACGCTTCTGTCAATCCAAGTATGTCACCGAAGATGACCATGTCATCTGTCAAAAGTGCTAAAGAGACCATCGAGAAAGGTGTCTTGCCTGGCTGGGGGTAAATCCTGAATATGGTTAAAAAGTTTGATCGCTTTGGACTGGGTTATCAACTCGATCAACAAGCTAGCTCACATCAAAAGTGCAACTTGATCAATTTTAAAAGTGTTGGATTCCAGAAGGGTGATATCGTGTCAGTTATTGATGATGCTGATCCTAGTAATCAAAGTACAAGCTTTGTGCGCAAGTGTCTGCCGGGTTTCAAGCTCAGCAATTGGACATCTATTGTGGTTCCCGTGATTTTTCCCACAAACATGTAATGCATTTTGCTTTCCTGTTCCCTCGTCCTCGCTCGAGACAGATGGATAACTTGTAAAGGGCCTCCCGCTTTTGAAACATTATATGATCAATAAATAAAAGTTTTTTTACATTCAAATCATGCTCTTATTTCTTTCTTTATTTTACTTTTTCACAAATAATAAATGGCAAAATTTCTTTTTTTTTTCACCTTTCAAATAGCTCATTCTAAACATAATTCATAAACATGCAGAGCAAATAAATGCATTGATAACGACTTGGCAAACGTCCATTGTAATTTTGGGATTCCAATTAACCAAGCCGAAGAAGATGGTGAGGAGAATTGTGAATTACCGGGTGAATTAGCAAGGCTCCATGAGCACGAGTCGAAAGAGATTCAGCCACACAAAGAGCCAGTGGAAGTTATCAATCTTGGTACTGATGATGTTAGAAAGGAAGTCAATATTGGGGCATCCCTTGCTAAGCATGTACACTTCGAGTTGGTCAAGTTATTGAAAGAGTATGTTGATATTTTCGCCTAGTCTTATCAAGATACGCCTAGGTTGGATACCAACATCGTTGAACATAACTTGCCACTCAAGCCTGAATGTCCTCCTGTCAAGTAGAAGCTCAGAAGGACTAGACTCGACATGGCACCTAAAATCATAGAAGAGGTAAAGAAGCAGTTTGATGATGGGTTCCTAGCCACTTCCGAATATCCTGAATGGATTGCCAACATCATCCCAGTTTCGAAGAAAGATGGGAAGGTCATAATGTGTGTGGATTATCGAGATCTCAATAAGGTAAGCCTGAAAGATTATTTTCTTCTACCTCATATTGATGTTTTGGTAGATAACACTACACAGTTCTCTATCTTTTCATTCATGGATGGTTTCTCAAGATATAATCAGGTCAAGATGTCCCTAGCTAATATGGAGAAGACTACTTTCATCACACCTTGGGATACATATTATTAAAAAGTCATGTTATTCGGTCTGAAAAATGCAGGGGCAACATACCAACGCGCCATGACAACCCTCTTTCATGATATGATCCATAAAGAGATTGAGGTTTATGTGGACGATATAATTTCCAAATCTAGATTTGAAGATGATCATCCGGGCCATCTAAAGAAGTTGTTTGACAAACTCCAAAAGTTCAGATTACAATTGAATCCCGCAAAGTGTACCTTTGGAGTTTGATTTGGTAAATTGTTGGGCTTTATTGTGAGTCAGAAGGGCATTGAAGTTGATCCTAACAAGGTTCGAGCAATTCAGAACATGTCGCCTCCCGAAACAGAAAAAGAAGTTCATGGCTTTATGGGCCGACTTAATAACATTTCCAAATTCATTTCTCATCTGACGACTACATGTGAACCAATATTCAAAATGTTAAGAAAAAATCAACCGGTTGAATGGAACAATGATTGTCAAGAAGCTTTTGACAAAATAAAAAATATTTGTAAAAAAGATCGATCTTAGTACCTCCGGTTCCTAGTAGGCCTTTAATCATGTATCTTACTGTTCTCTATGAATCAATGGCATGTGTATTAGGTTAGCATGATGACACTAGCAGAAAAGAACATGCAATTTACTATCTGAGCAAGAAGTTCAATGATTGTGAGACCAGATACTCACTATTGGAGAAAACTTGTTATGCTCTAACTTGGGCTGCTCGACGCCTGAGACAATATATGATTTGTCATGCTAAATTATTGATATCCAAGATGGATCCAATAAAGTACATTTTTGAAAAGCCTGTTGTCTCTGGACGAGTTTCTCGGTGCCAAATGTTGTTAACTGAGTATGACATCTAATATGTTACCTAGAAAGCAATAAAAGGGAATGTCTTGTCTGACTACCTTGCTCATCAACCTGTGGAGGGTTACCAACAAATGAAGTTTGATTTTCCCAATGAGGATGTTTTGTTCATCAGAGATAATGAGACTCAAGACCCTGATATAGGACCCGAACCAGGGGCGCGATGGACGCTCGTGTTCGATGTTGCCGCTAATGCTAAAGGTCGTGGAATTGGTGTTATCCTCATCTTTCCGATAGGTTTTCATCTTCCCTTCACCACCAGGTTATGTTTTGAATGAACCGACAATATGGTTGAATATGAAGCATGCATCTACGGTATTGAAACGATAATTAACATGAGAATCATGATTCTTGAGGTCTACGGAGATTCTGCTCTGGTGATTGGCCAAGTCAGGGGAAACTTTGTGACTCGGGATTCCAAGATGGTTCTGTACCAAAAGCACATTGCAAAATTGATTCCTTATTTTGACGAAATCTCTTTTCATCATATTCCTAGGGAAGAAAATCAACTAGTTGATGCTCTTGCCACCCTAGAGTCCAGGTTCAAAGTCGAGTGGAAGAATGAAGCTCCTTCTATCCACATTGATCATTTGAACGAACCAGCACACTGCTTAGAAATCGAGGGCGAGTCTGATGACAAGCCTTGGTTCTACGACATCAAAAGATATATGGAAAAATAAGAATATCCTGAGGGTAACACTATCACTGATAAGAAAGCTCTCAAACGGCTCTGCGCCAATTTTTTTTTGAGTGGTGGTATAATGTACAAGAGGAATTATGATTCTGCGTTGCTCAGATTTATGGATAGACACGAAGCAGACACAATCATAAGGTCCATACATGAAGGCGGTAAGGGTGTACATGTCAAAGGGCCTGTGATGGCTAAGAATATCCTTCGAGCTGGGTATTACAGGACGAAAATGGAGGTAGATTATTATAACTTTGCCAAAAGATGTCACAAGTGCCAGATCTACGATAACAAGATCCATGTGCCAACAACTCTATTGAATGTTCTGACTTCTCCTTGGCCCTTCTCTATATGGGGTATTAATATGATTGGAATGATCGAGCCGAAATATTCCAACGATCATCACTTCATTATGGTTGCTATCGACTACTTCACAAAGTGGGTTGAAGCTGATTCTTATGTAAAAGTTACACGATAAGTAATCGCCAGATTTATCAAGAAAGAGATAATATGTCGCTATGGAATTCCTAGCAGTATTATCACTAACAATGCAAGCAACCTGAACAACAAGATGATGAAGGAGTTGTGTCAAGAATTTATGATCGAGCACCACAACTCTTCACCATATCGACCCAAAATGAATGGTGTTATTGAAGCAGCAAACAAAAACATCAAGAGGATTATCCAGAAGATGGTCAAGACTTACAAGGATTGGCATAAAATGCTCCCCTTTGCATTACATAGCTACAGAACTTCAGTTCTTACTTCCACTAGGGAAACTTCGTATTCGCTTGTGTATGGTATGGAGGTTATTCTATCTATTGAAGTTGAAATTCCTTCGCTTAGAGTCATCATAGAAGCAGATCTCAATGAAGCTGAATGGGTCTAATCCAGATACAACAAGTTGAATCTTATCGAAGAAAAGCACCTAACAGCTGTTTGCAACGGTCGATTGTATCAGAGACGTCTCAAGCAAGCTTTTGACAAGAAAATTATCCCTCGAGTGTTCCATGCAGGCGAACTTGTGCTCAAGAGATATTCACCTATTCACTCAGATCCACGTGGGAAGTGAACTCCCAATTACGAAGGACCTTTTATTGTCAAGAAGGCCTTCTCAGGCGGAGCCTTGATCCTCACCACCATGGATGGGGAGGAGTTTCCACTACCCATGAACTTCGACGCAGTCAAGAAATATTATGCCTGAAAAAATGATGAATAAAGAGCCCACTAGATTGGCATTCGCAAGGTCAATCTAGGCAAAAATGGGTGTCCCGATGGACCAAAAAAATCATGTCCATGCAAAAGTTAGGGACAAAGCAAAACAAAAAATAATAATAGCCCGCTAATTTGAAAATCCGAAAGGGCGACTTAGGCAAAAATGGGTATCCCGGTGGACGACAAAAATAATAATAAAAATGTTCAGGCAAAAATTAGGGATAAAGGCATTTGATTGTGACCACTTGAGCCTATCTTCATCATAGCTGGAACTCAGACAGTAAATGATCAGTCAAATCATCACGAACAGACGTGCAGTGTTGGAACCAAGACTTACAGTGGATGGTGGTCAATGTTTTAATCAATGTGAAAGCAAATTTCCCATTGCCATTGATTTTGTTTTTCAATTTATTATAAATTTACTCATCAAGGATTTTTGCATCCTTGTACACACTTTATGTACAAATATTTTCATATTCAATAAAATTCAGCATTATATCTCTCATTTGTCTCTTTTCAGTATTTTGTTTGCAAAATGAACGATTATTTGTGATCATATAATGCTATTAAGAGTTGAGAATAATAAAAATCTAAATCAACCAGAAAATAATTATGCATTGCATGCTTTACCGAAAATCTTTAAGGGATGATCGATAGTCTTCATTGCATGCTTGATCCCTGGCAGGTATTCTGGTGGTTCTTTGGAAGGGTTTTTCACCTTTCATTTCCCAATAGAGATGTAATTTCCTAGAGTAGGGACATGTTTGATCTTTCACCATCAATAGTGGATTCCACAACATCCCCAGAAGATCAAAGTCATCATTTCCCATCAACGGTAGTGTTTCGGTCATCCTGACCTTGTTCTTCTCCAAGAAGAGCCGGTTATTTGAATATCACTTATGGTTCTTTCATTCTCCCAACCAGAGTTAATTACGATTGGAAGGTTTCTTCATCTCTAGCAGCAGTATTGGTAATAGCCTGGAAGTCTGTGATCTATAGGCTTTTTCCTCAACAGCGTCATCGTTACCCGTGGTTTTCGTTTCCCCAGCTAAGGATATCGAGTTTGTTTTGCTGCAATCTCTGCCTACCTGCAAAACAATATCTTAACCTTTGTCATTGCATAACATGATATCAAGCATCGTGTAAGATCAAGCATTATAGCATATGCATCATGGCATACTCCCCTTTGACTGACTTTTCTCCCCAGCGGATTTCAGCCAACTTTTCTCATGATTAAAATCTCTACACTTTCACCTTACCATATTTTACCGCTGTCGGCCAAATTTTTGAGCTACTCTTTTATTTAATCTCCTTCCACATCAAATAATCAAAAAGCTGGCGCAATTCGAACATTTAGGTCTAAGAAGATTAAATAGGGGCAGCTGTCGTAACCTGAATTTAACCTCTCTTTTGCCTTTTGCATAAGCATGTGCATTCACATCGCTGGCATACGTATTTGCACTTTTTCTCTTTGATTTTTGTTGCAAGAATATTCAAGTCCTTCAAGCTCGATTAATCGCATCCTCACAAAGATATCACATCATCAATACAAGCAAAAAATAATGGTTTCTATGCCTATTCATCAAAGCAAGAGGTCAAAAATCAGTGTCATGGCCGCAGCACCATTTTCCAGGAAAATTGCGCAAAATTTGACCTGGTTAATCGAATAACCATTTGTTAGTGCAAATGGGTTAATCAATTAACCCTAGTAAAATAATGCAGATCCTGCTACATTTTCAGGACAACAATTTGCACTCTACTATTTTGGAGTCTACTTGGTTCTAGCATTGTGTGGAACATTCTAGATATTTCTACACATTTAAAGACCTTTCCAAACACTTCAAAGTATTTACTCCAATACATCAATTTGGATTGAGACCAATATGTGACTTCATTTGCAAGCATGTGAATCCTTTGATTTGAACATGCATTGGGATTGTTACCGAGTCAACTACCTAACTAACTGAGCTAACCTCCAACTTAGTGAGTTGAGTCCAACTAACTTCAAGGCTAGTTCTAAAGCTCATTCCAAACCTAACAACTCCAAACCTCTTTTCTATATAAACAAAGCTCCACCATTTCACAAAGGACCCTCAACCATTTTTCTCAATTTCTTCACTCTCACTCTCAATTCTCTCACTCACATTTCTCTGGTTTTCTTTAATTATCTTCATTACAATTAATTTGCAACAATATCCAAGACAAATCTCAACCTTGTAGGTTGGTTATTTTTTGCTCATTTTACTATTTTGATCGTTTTCGTATCGTTTGCGATGTAATTCTGATAATTTCTTGTGGGTAAATTGATTATGCCATTATTTGATCCATGATCTTGATTAGTTAATTGATTCCATTGATGATTATTTGTTGTTTTTGGACTTGATTTTCGTGCATAATTGTTTGCCCTAACATGTGAATGATTGCACAAATCATAAGTGGCCAAAAGTGCTTTTGGAAAATCAAATTTCATCCACTGCTTCAATGTTAATAGATTAACACTTTTGCACTGGAAAAGTGTTAATCGATTAACACTGTGTTTTTTAGCAAGAATCTTCCTTTTTTAAAGGTTTAATCGATTAACACTTTTGCACTGGCAAAGTGTTAATCGATCAACACTGCTCTAGAATGCCATTTTTGTGCATTTTCAAGTATGTTTGACATTATTTTCTCATTCAACTCCCATGGATTGTTATGATTGATTTTTATGGATGTTTTGTGAGTCATTTAACTTCTGTATGAAGCATGCAACTTTCTGATTGCTCGATTTTATCGATTACGCATTTGTTTGCATTTTTGGCATTGTATGATCATGTTTATTCTTGCACATTCTTTGATCACATGCTACATGATTTGTGATGCATAATTAATGATTTTGGTATTGTTTTTCACTTCCATTCATGTATGCATTAAGATTGTTCCTCTTTTGGAATAAGCTTAATATTGTATAATCAATAATTCACCCTTTTACTTTAATGATTTTTCACCCCTTTGGAAAATTATTAGCATATCACTCCTTTTTTATTAGTTAATTGAAACTTCATTTCAATTAGTTGATCATCCCTTTTTCTTCTCCTTTAGATCTTCTAGAACTTTGTTCTCTCTTTTCCCTGCAGAGTTGAAGATTTGGAACGCGTTGAAGTTCTGTACAAATTTTGCGTTGTTATGTTATCGGTTTCGTTTCTCGCACTACACTTTGGTGTTAGAGAAGGAATGAGAGTGGGGAATTCCTACACTCATTCTGATTATTTTTGGTAGGGGACGAATGACCATGTGTCTGGAATAGTCATCTCTATCTTCTTAATGTGGTATCTCATGTTTCCCCAACCGAGTCGATCTTTGATCACTTGTACCCTAATCTCCTGTTTTTGGATTTAACTTCCTCCTTTCAATTCACCTTTCCTTTCTCTTGTGCCCAATCACCATCCTTGGTTTCCCTAGAGATTTGTATCAGTCCTTTCTTTGGCTAGTCAACCGCTCTTTGGTTAAAGCTAAGTTCTCGTCTTCCCTAGTGAAGTCAATCTTTCCTTCAGTTAAACACAGTCTTCCTGTTAAAAACCTAGTCCCGATCTGAATTTGCAACCATTCCCTTGGCTCTCTCTCTTTCTTGTTTGGTTAATCACTGCCTGTCAGTTAAAACACCAAGTTGCTATTTCCTTCAGTTAATCACAGTCTGTATGTTAACATACTGAGTTTACCTTGGGTTAATCACCCCTTCTTGGTTAATCACCCGCCTTTTGGTCAATCACAGTTCGCTTGTTAGAACCAATCATCTTTTTCTCAGTTACCCAGAGCTCGTCTGTTAACACTGATTTTTTCTTGAGTTAATCACCTTCTCTTGGTTAATCACTCATTCTTTTTGGTTAATCACAACACGTTTGTTAAATACTGAATCCCTTGCAGTTAGCAACCTTTCTTTGATTTAAATACTCGCCCCTTTGGGTTAGTAACCTTTATTTGGTTCAAATACCCTTTCCTTCGGTCAAGTGCTGCTTGTTCAATCAATGTACCGTCTTTTGAGTCACAACATTTGCTTGGTTCTACACCCGTCCTTTCGGTTGATCACCGTCTATCGGTTAAAACCAACCCCTTTCTTCCTTCGGTTAACCATTGTCTATCAGTTAACACACCGAGTCTCCTAGAGAGTCAGCCACCTTCTCTTGGTTTAATACTCTCTCATTCTGGTTCATCAAAGTTCGGTTGTTGACATCAATCTTTTGCTCTCCCCACAGAGTTTTGCTCTTTTCTTTCTTCGATTAATCACTGCTTGTTAGTTAATGTACCGAGTCCCATGTGGATCTTATCTTTACCTCATTTTTTATCCCTTTATTCTTCTGCTTTCGACACCATCCCTTTGTTTTATACCAGTGGATTTATTCATTCTCTTTTGAGTTCCGCAATAGAGTTTCCCTATGTTTTTCTTGCTTAGTTTTGACACCATTCTTTTGTGTTCTCCAGTAGAGTCTTTCTACCTCTTTTTGCTATTGGTTTTGACACTTATTTCCTTTTCCCTCCGTCTTAGTTCCCCAAACTACGTAAGCTCTGACTTCCTCATTGTACTATAAGGGTACGTTGGCATGATATTATGAAATCTTGGTGAGCCACCTTCTTCCATCCTCTTCTTTTCTTTTCCTAGTTCCATGAACTACGGAGCTATGAATTCCTCATTGCATTATGAGGGTATGTAGGCACGAGGGCCCCAATCCTCCGCGAGCACTTTTTTTTTGTTCCTCTTTTTTTCTTATTCTCTTTTTAGCTAGAAACCTTTAGATAGATAATCCATCCGAGCCTAGAAGCAAGCAAAATGGTTCCTGTCGAGTACGACATATGCGTAAGGTGGTAGTACCTTCCTTTCGCATAACCGACCCCCTTTCTCGTTTCTCTTCCCTTTGGGTTTTATCGATATTTTCCATGTTCTTCGGGACTAAATAAATTTGGTGGCGACTCTGTTGTATCGTTGAATGTGTGATTCACTCAGGTATAGTCCCTCTAGCTTCAACTTCGGGTACTCCAGTTGCACCCGCTATCTCGTAGAACTTCGTGAGATGAGTAAATGGATACTCATGGTCGATCCCCGCAAAGGGGTTTGCATATAAAAGAGCTAGGATTCTCGTCTTCATCTCAAAATGCCTTTCGTTGTTGGCATTACATGCAAACTGAGTGTTGCGTCTTGGACTATTAACACAAGGGGTTGAAGCAGAAGGTGGTGGTGGTGGTGGATCTGCCATGTTTGGCATAACAATGGGTGTAGATGAAGAAGTTTCTACATGCTCTCGTATTTCTTTGGCAAATTACCTTCTCTACTTAGTACTGCCATTGAGCTTCTGTGTGGTTCTTTCAACCTCAAAATCCAAAAGAAGTTGGTCCGCAAGTACACTCCCTCGCATAAATAGAATCTGCACACCTAACGAAATAAACAAAACAGCACAAGAAAAATAAACAAAGGCAATAGATCATAATACAAAGATCTTAAAATCAATAAACTATTTCAATGCGTGCAGTATCAAACAACAATCCCTAGAACGACACCATTTTGTTCGAATTGCAGTGTAAGAGGGGTTTTTGCTATCGTCTCCACATGAGTTGTTCTGATATGGGATGCTTTCCGTTCAATAGTTTACCATTTCAAGAAAAGGTTTTTCAAAGTTTGTTTCATAAATTGTCATAATTTAGTAGCAAAGCTTTTAAATTCTAAAGTTTGATTAACAAAGTATATCAATATGTAATACCCCAAATTTTGCCCTAAGATTTCATTGCATTTTTATTGCATTTAATCAATTACTAACAAATTTGTGTAGTCGTTTGACTTTTTGCAGGTAAATATCATATGGCATGCATTTTTTTTCTTCTAAAAAGTAAAAATGGCATAATTGGCAAGAGGACATGTGTAAGGAGTTGTGAGTGTGAGAGGTTGAGAGTTCGAATCTCACCTTTGTCACTTTTTGTTTTTTTTACTCTAAATTTTTCTATCTAACAAAAATAGTTTTTTATTATTATTTAATTATTATTTTTGTATTTTAATTAAATCATTTTTTAAAATATTATTTTTTTCACCTTTTTCTAAATTATTCATAAAAATATCCAAAAAATCATAAAATAAAAAAATATTGGAAAAAATTTTGTTCTTTTTATAATATTTTTCATTTTAGGAATCAATAGGATTATTAGTTTTTATTTTAAGTTTATTTTAATTATTTTAAATTATTTAAATTTTATTTTTTCTTAACTAATTATTTAGTTTGGGCTTTAAAATGGGCTTTAGGGACATTATTGACAATTTGGTGTTAACCCTAATTTGTTCCCTATATATACATGTGTTGCCTTGTTGAAAAAGGGGAGAATGAAAAAAAACCTAAGAGGAGTGAGTGTCGTTTACCGTTATTTCTTTTTCTTCATCTATTACTGTTGTTTTTTTTTCTTCATCGTTTACCGTTATTTCTTTTCCTTCATCTATTATTGTTGTTTCTTTTTCTTCATCTTTTACCGTTATTTCTTTTTCTTCATCTATTAACGTTATTTCTTTTTCTTTATCTATTACTGTTACGTTTATATATTTATAATTTTTAAATTGTTAGAGTTTATATATATATAAGATTAATTTTTGATCGAATTATATCGATACGATGTTTGCACATTTGTGTGCATGACGCGTGACATTTGTGTTAGTTCGATCTGGTTGCGATGATCGCATTTTTTGTGTGAGCAATAATACTATTTTTTTGCTTAATTTCTTTTTCTTTGCGATAAATTTTGTTTCGTCTGATTTAGATCTGGTTGCGCTGAGCGCATTTCTGCGTTAGCAACATTGTTGGGTTATTTGGCACATTTAAAATTCATTATTGCTTTATTATTATTATTAGTAGTAGTATTATTATTATCATTATTTATTATTATTATTAGTATTATTATTATTATCATTATTTATTATTATTATCATTATTATTATTATTATTACTATTATTATTATTATTATCATTAATTTATTAAAACTTGTTATAATATAAAAATCTGTTTTTTAAAAATAAATAACATTGACATCTTTTCCAAATTAATATGAAAACCTATTATTTTTAAGAAATACTTTTTTTTAGATAAATTTAAAATAATAACTAAAATCTTTTTTTAAAATAATAACTAGAACCGTTTTTTAAAAAATATATAATAATAACGTTAAACCTTTTTTTTTAAAAAAATAAAACCTTTTTGTTAGATAATTAAATTAAGACTATTTTTGAAAAGTTTTTTTAATAATATTAAAACCTCTTTTTTAACTTAAATCAAAAGCTTTTTTATATATCACAAATAAACAACAAAGAATATCTATAACTTTCGCACTTCCGTTTCATAACTCGTCTGATTACTGTCTGACTCTGTCTACTAACGTTGTGTATTCAATGTGCAGCTTGTTACGTTGCTATTAGCTATTTTAATGTGTTTTTCAATTCAAGTTGTATTATAATTGTATCTGTTTCTCATTTGTAACTTCGCGAACAAATTATCGCGTTTACCTTTCCGCACTTTAATTTCTGCTGTTTGTATGGTTTAAATTCGCGCATTTGCATCGTTAATTTGTCCCATTGCATTCCTCCGAAGGATTAGGTCTAGCCGTTCGGCCGCCACGCCAATAGTCCTCAAAACTTCAAACCCTTACAAACCCTAATTTTCACAAATGCCTCGCCGCAGGCAAAATTACCATGTTACCCCTAGCATTAGGTCAAAGAGCCGTCGCGCTCATTTTAGGATTTCCCGTCGTGGAATCCCTAATTTAACCCTAATTACAACTTAACAATTCATAACGTAGAGATCGGAGTTTAAGACTCCATGTAAGCGTGTCCTTAAGATGCGTTTATTCCCCTTGAGACCTTGACCACAGTCGAGTGTTCTTTAACCTCCCTTGAGAGGGGAACTACAGTTACTCTGATTCCATTCCCGTAAGGATATGTAGGCACAAGATGCGATGTCTTGCCGAGTAAACTTAGAATTAACCCCTAGGTCTTTTAATTTTCAATCCTTTGTATATACCCTAAAGCAAAATAATTAATGAAATAAATAAAAAAAAAATAAACAAATGGTTCCCGTAGAGTACTACGGAAGTTTAGGGTGCTAATACCTTCCCTAAATTTAACCAACCCCCGAACCTTAGATCTCTCCCTTTTAGGTTTTTCCTTTATTTAACCTTTCCTTCGGATAAATCAAAGACCGGTTGTAAATGAATTAAGATTCAAGTTAATCAATAGCTTGACATCCAAATTTCACCGCAACAGAAAATGGCGACTTCACTGGGGAGTCCTAACTATTGAGGGTTATCCCTATTTTGTTTATTTTTCTTTATATATTTGTTTTATTATATATTTTTCTCACTTGTATGTATATATTGGGGTACCTTACTTGGAGTTACTGTGTTGTGAGATAAGTCCTACACCCGGACTTGAGCGACCTTATGATAGGATGGCTGATATATTCGACGAGGCTTATAGGGAGTGAGTCCCGACTAAGCTAAATCGAGAATCACCGCTCAATTGAGACACTTTCGAAAATGATTCGGTTGATCGAGTGTAGTCGTGAAAACTTTTACCGTTATCGATTGGAGTCTGTGATACTGGGAACCGTAGTACCTTTACACCATCTTGACCTTATATAGGACGTAGTGCGGGAACTATGTGGGAGTAGTCCTACAATGGTTGCTATGCGATACTACGCTCGAACGAGGTTCTCTTGAGAATATTATCGACCCTTGAGTCAGTCGAGAAGTTGATAATATCCGAAAGATGGGCTGATAACTTTGGGCACTGATTTAGAACCCTTGTTCTGCAGGTACAATTAACCTATAGTACACACCACTTTGGGAAGGGTAGACCTTGACTCCATTCATTGTTCCTCTAACTTAGGACCTTTTGTTTGCTTATGTGTATTTGTGCTTCGCATCCATAAAGCATCATATCATTTCTAGTTTCAAGGAATTCAGCAGTCCTTTGCAAATTCGAAAAGCCTTACATTTTAAAGTCTAAAATTTTTTCCAACTTTCTTAAAAAGCAATATTCGCAATCGACCGTTGAAATTCTTGAAACCATTGCATGGCATCAGCATCACATTTTTGCATTGCATTTGTCCCCCAGTTTCTCCTTCTTGGTCCTATCGTCTTCTAGTCGTCAAGCTGATTCCTCGACACAGATATCAGACCAGAAACGGAACAGGGATCACTTTGATCCTATTCCCATGACTTACACAGAGCTGTATCCTGACTTAGTTCGACAAGGGCTGATCACTACAAAGGCTTTACCACCTCCTCTTAATCCTCCAGTTGGATTTAGGGCTGATCTAAAGTGTGCTTTTCATGAGGGTGCCTTAGGCCACGACTTGGAGCATTGTTTTGCATTGAAAGCTAGGGTGCGTGAACTGATTAGAGCCGGAATACTTGATTTTACGGATAGTCGTACGAGCGTCCAGACAGATCCCTTGCCAACACATCAGAATTGAAGCTTTGTCATTGGGCCTTTTTTTTCTCGTTGTTTGCATTTTCCTTATTTTGTTTAAGTTGTTTGCTTTCAATTATGTTTGTACTTTCATTAATGAAATAAGCATTGCGACTTTTGATTCAATTCATTTCCGTCCATTTATTTGCATCTTTATGCTTTATTTTTCAAATGTTTACTTCTTGTCCAAAATTTTGATATGCTAAGATCGGAGGGAGGATGACGAAAATGTTATACCCATAACTGCTGTCAGTATGCTTTCAATTAAACCTTGTTGATGATGTAAGGCATTGTTTCAATTCCCAAACACTGGAGAAATAAGGAAGTTAATCCCTCGTCACCCCCTTCGGGCCTAGAAGTTGGAGTTTCTTTCGTTACAAAAAACCCACAATTTTAACCTTGGGATGGGTAGTTCTCAGTTAACTTGGTTGTGTGTTCATACGATACACCTTTCATTAACAAATTTTCCTTCGCACACGTCAAACAAGTGTCGAAGATGTTTTCTAATCAAAAGGTCGATGATGGTTCACCGTAATCATTAAAATCAAACAGTCACTTTCCTTCACACAAAAAAATAATATAAAAAAATCAAAAGAAGCCCGCTAAGTCAAAACCAATGAAGGAGACTTAGGCAAAACTAGGGCATCCCGCTGACTGTAAACTCTAAAATAAACAGTTCAGGCAAAATTTAGGGATAATACAAAGAGATTTTTAAATCCTTATCTTGAAAATCCTCAATGTCAAAACAATCAAATGTTATAGGGGAGTAGTGGCTGCCTTTTCATAGGTCCCTTTGACTTCTGAGTCATCATTGCTACGATCAATGAAATCCCTAACTTATGGGAACCTGAATGCATAGTATGAGTTAACTGAGCATAGGACTGAAGATCATCACGTAGATTGGGTGGGTACAAATAAATTTTGAGCCTTTATCTTTTGTTTCATAAACCGTGAACCAGGCCACATTACAACCCTCAAAAGACCTAATTGAAGCAAGGTTATTTTGAAAGTATACTACAGCAAGGTTGCGTAACCTGACTCCAAAAGATCCTTGCGAATCATTTATTTTGGCAATACACTTTTATTTTAAACTTTGAGTGTCTTGAACCGCCTTGTTCTGACTAACGACTCATGTATTTTCCATCATTCAAAAATAATTTTTCAAAAATCGCATGAACTTTGCATTACCATGTTTGTATGAATATTTTTGTTTGCAAACTGGCTTTCCTCTAAGGAATTTTCAAACAATGAGAAACTTGGTCAAGTGATCTTATCAGGGGCAAGTTCCTTTTACATCCTGTCAAAGAATTAGTTCAAGATTTGTTCAAGGAAATATCTTCTCAGATTTGGTTTATCCAGAGAATTGTTCAAGACCCAGACTGGGGCAAGCCCTCCGAGGATACAACAAAACAGTCGATTCCACGAATTAGACAGCTGAAGCAATTATCAGTTCATTTGACCTGGGGCAGTTTACTTGCATAATCCCTAAGCAGTTATTCATCATTCCTACAGTGACTATCAACTTGATACAGTTTAACAGAATGACAGTGATCTCCGTGTTGAGGAATCAGTTCTCCAGTTTTGTCATCTCACAGAAAGAGTCGAGTCTTGTCGTCGACGTCTGCATTTGCATTTGATCATATGTCATAGCATAATTCCTATACATGTGCACATCCTGGGTGCTTTATTCCCCATTTACATTTCTATCTTGGGTGCTTTACTCCCCATTTGCATTTCTATCTTGGGTGCTTTACTCCCCATTTACATTTCTATCTTGGGTGCTTTATTCCCCATTTACCTCTCTATCTTGGGTGCTTTACTCCCCATTTACATTTTTATCTTGGGTGCTTTACTCCCCATTTACATTTCTATCCTGGGTGCTTTACTCCCCATTTACATGTCTATCTTGGGTGCTTTACTCCCCACTTACCTTCTATCCTTGGGTGTTTTATCCCCCATGTACCTTTATCCCGGGTGTTTTATTCCCCGTTTACCAGATATTCCTGGGTTTACCTAACATCATGGTGTTTTACCCCCATTTGCTTTTTTTTTCTCCCTGAGGTCGTGTTTTACTCGTGTCTTACCTTGTGGGCAAAATTTATTTACTTGGCATCATGGGTGTTTTATCCCCATTAGCGTTTTTCTCCTGAGCTCGTGTTTTACTCGCGTCTTACCTTGCGGACAATTTCTAATTTACTTGGCACCTATCAACAATTCTGTGTCGTGTCTACCCGACGTTCTTCCAGATATGACATGTCTTCTTCCCTAGTGCAATTCCTCGGTGGGTCGTCCCCTGTGACGTTGTTTCGTATGTATCCGTGCATTTGTCATTTTCATCATACGCATCATATCAGATTTATATTATATTTAGCATTATAGTTCGTTTTGTTTTGTCCATATCATTGCATAGCACTGCGTCTAAAGGCAAAATTTTCGGTTATCTGTATTTAAATCCCTCCACCACGATTTCTCGAGTCTCCGTTGCTCGAATCACCCGGTGAAGTTATTTAAATAGGGGAAACTGTAATACCCCAAATTTTGCCCTAAGATTTCATTGCATTTTTATTGCATTTAATCAATTACTAACAAATTTGTGTAGTCGTTTGACTTTTTGCAGGTAAATATCATATGGCATGCATTTTTTTTTCTAAAAAGTAAAAATGGCATAATTGGCAAGAGGACATGTGTAAGGAGTTGTGAGTGTGAGAGGTTGAGAGTTCGAATCTCACCTTTGTCACTTTTTGTTTTTTTTACTCTAAATTTTTCTATCTAACAAAAATAGTTTTTTATTATTATTTAATTATTATTTTCGTATTTTAATTAAATCATTTTTTAAAATATTATTTTTTTCACCTTTTTCTAAATTATTCATAAAAATATCCAAAAAATCATAAAATAAAAAAATATTAGAAAAAATTTTGTTCTTTTTATAATATTTTTGATTTTAGGAATCAATAGGATTATTAGTTTTTATTTTAAGTTTATTTTAATTATTTTAAATTATTTAAATTTTATTTTTTCTTAACTAATTATTTAGTTTGGGCTTTAAAATGGGCTTTAGGGACATTATTGACAATTTGGTGTTAACCCTAATTTGTTCCCTATATATACATGTGTTGCCTTATTGAAAAAGGGGAGAATGAAAAAAAACCTAAGAGGAGTGAGTGCCGTTTACCGTTATTTCTTTTTCTTCATCTATTACTGTTGTTTCTTTTTCTTCATCGTTTACCGTTATTTCTTTTCCTTCATCTATTACTGTTGTTTCTTTTTCTTCATCTTTTACCGTTATTTCTTTTTCTTCATCTATTACCGTTATTTCCTTTTCTTTATCTATTACTGTTACGTTTATATATTTATAATTTTTAAATTGTTAGAGTTTATATATATATATATATATATAAGATTAATTTTTGATCGAATTATATCGATACGATGTTTGCACATTTGTGTGCATGACGCGTGACATTTGTGTTAGTTCGATCTGGTTGCGATGATCGCATTTTTTGTGTGAGCAATAATACTGTTTTTTTGCTTAATTTCTTTTTCTTTGCGATAAATTTTGTTTCGTCCGATTTAGATCTGGTTGCGCTGAGCGCATTTCTGCGTTAGCAACATTGTTGGGTTATTTGGCACATTTAAAATTCATTATTGCTTTATTATTATTATTATTATTATTATTATTATTATTATTATTATTAGTATTATTATTATTATTATTAGTATTATTATTATCATTATTTATTATTATTATTATTAGTAGTATTATTATTATTATCATTATTTATTATTATTATCATTATTATTATTATTATTATTATTATTACTATTATTATTATTATTATTATTATTATTATCATTAATTTATTAAAACTTGTTATAATATAAAAATCTGTTTTTTTTAAAATAAATAACATTAACATCTTTTCCAAATTAATATGAAAACCTATTATTTTTAAGAAAAACTTTTTTTTAGATAAATTTAAAATAATAACTAAAATCTTTTTTTAAAATAATAACTAGAACCGTTTTTTAAAAAATATATAATAATAACATTAAGCCTTTTTTTTTTAAAAAATAAAACCTTTTTGTTAGATAATTAAATTAAGACTATTTTTGAAAAGTTTTTTTAATAATATTAAAACCTCTTTTTTAACTTAAATCAAAATCTTTTTTATATATCACAAATAAACAACAAAGAATATCTATAACTTTCGCACTTCCGTTTCATAACTCGTCTGATTACTGTCTGACTCTGTCTACTAACGTTGTGTATTCAATGTGCAGCTTGTTACGTTGCTATTAGCTATTTTAATGTGTTTTTCAATTCAAGTTGTATTATAATTGTATCTGTTTCTCATTTGTAACTTCGCGAACAAATTATCGCGTTTACCTTTCCGCACTTTAATTTCTGCTGTTTGTATGGTTTAAATTCGCGCATTTGCATCGTTAATTTGTCCCATTGCATTCCTCCGAAGGATTAGGTCTAGCCGTTCGGCCGCCACGCCAATAGTCCTCAAAACTTCAAACCCTTACAAACCCTAATTTTCACAAATGCCTCGCCGCAGGCAAAATTACCATGTTACCCCTAGCATTAGGTCAAAGAGCCGCCGCGCTCATTTTAGGGTTTCCCGCCGTGGAATCCCTAATTTAACCCTAATTACAACTTAACAATTCATAACGTAGAGATCGGAGTTTAAGACTCCATGTAAGTGTGTCCTTAAGATGCGTTTATTCCCCTTGAGACCTTGACCACAGTCGAGTGTTCTTTAACCTCCCTTGAGAGGGAAACTACAGTTACTCTGATTCCATTCCCGTAAGGATATGTAGGCACAAGATGCGATGTATTGCCGAGTAAACTTAGAATTAACCCCTAGGTCTTTTAATTTTCAATCCTTTGTATATACCCTAAAGCAAAATAATTAATGAAATAAATAAAAAAAAATAAACAAAAGGTTCCCGTAGAGTACTACGGAAGTTTAGGGTGCTAATACCTTCCCTAAATTTAACCAACCCCCGAACCTTAGATCTCTCCCTTTTAGGTTTTTCCTTTCTTTAACCTTTCCTTCGGATAAATCAAAGACCGGTTGTAAATGAATTAAGATTCAAGTTAATCAATAGCTTGACATCCAAATTTCACCACAACACAATAGTTTTCATCTATCCTAACTAATATGTATTCTCTTAATCTTGCATGTGAAGTTGGATTTGATTAATATCTTCACATATTCTCTTAATCCCGTCTATGTCTAGAGCGGTGTCATGAGAAATATCATATTCATCGCTACACGATCTCTCCATATAACAACCAATATAGTAAGCTTTAAGTTTAATACAAAGCAAATATTAACCATAGACTGATATCTCCAATCTATAAATCGATAGATGAATATTTTAGGTCAAGTTCCATAAAATCTTTGTCTAGAGTTTTACAAAACAAGAATGGATCATTAAGAACAAAAATATTCATCATATATTAATCATCACATGTTCATATACAAGGTCAATTAAAAGAAATACATAAAGCTAAGGTACACTACTTCTACCTTTGATACAAAGAAAAATAGCTACCCATAAACATGGTAACTTACTTTACGAGTAATGGGAGAAGATGAATGAGCATCCACGTCAAAGAATCAATCTTGGATGCGAATCCAGCATCTATAAAATATCACTCTTTGGTGAAGAAATGCAGAAAATATAGGTTTCTATGTGAAAATGGGGTTATGATCCTAGAAAGTGTGAAAAGTACATATATAGTACTTCCAAAATCTATCAAGTTCACCCAATGAACACTTTATTCGCCCAGCAAAGACCACCTTATGGCACTTAAAATCCTTCTGAATAGTTAAACCACCCCTGAGGAAATATCTAAGCTCGCCTAGCGAACACTTCTTCACCTAACGAGCTTCTTTGCTACAAGTTCGCACATCGAACTTAGGGTTTTTTTTCTTACTGCCTCTAATATGGGATGGTTCATTGGGGCTTCTCCAAAAGCTCGCACAGCGAACATTCATTGGCACCTCATTTTTGTTCGCACAACAAACATGCTGAATCTTCTTCTTTTCTTTGAATTCCTTGTCAATTCTCTTGTGTCTTGATCTCTGAAGTTTTATGCCTTAATCCTGTAAAATAACACACATATCAAAGCAACCAAAGGTATATGCAACATAATTGAAGAATATCATTGAAACAGGGAATAAATCCATTGAAACATAACAAGTGAGTTGAAAATGCCAATAAATATGGATCAAAATAAGACATGCTTGGCATTTAACATGTGGCGACTTCAGGTTTTTGGCATGATTCGCAGTGGCACTAGAGGGTTCTTGTTCCTAACTTTCCTGTTGGCTCTGACCTACTGCTTGAGCGGGAAGGTCTCGAGCTTATTCTGGCCAAGAGAGGGAAGGCTGGCATAGGCGAGGACTAATTTGATTGACAAATTGAGGATTCCACTGTTTTTTCCGTCCGCTCAAGCTATGTGATACTTTCCGTGGATGAACAACCTCCTTCAGGTGGAGATGGTGAAGTTGCTTAAGCATTAAAGATCTTGTGGAGCATCAAGGTTCACTCTAAAATTTAGCTGTTTTAGTCGTGCTGAGAACTATGTTAATCTTTTTCTGGATTGTTCTAGTACGGTTAGAGTGTGGAAGGGATTGGAGGTTTGGCTTGGTCTGGAGTTGGGAAGCTCCTTAAGTTGTGCAACTTCCTTTTTATGTTTCGACATTCTGATGAGCATTTTGGTAGGAAATAAGAGAGGTTCCTTCATTTGGTTGTATGCCACGTGGGTTATTTAGAGGAGTCAAAACAATTGTATCTTTAATGTGGGGGAATCGATACATTCGATTATTTTTCTTTCTTAGAAATGGTTTTGTTTAGTTATTTGTCCTTCTTTTTCTTATTCTTATTACGATTGGTTTAACTATCCAATTTGTTGTTTTAAGTGGAAGTGATTATCTTTCCGGGTTTGTTATTTTCTGTTGGTTTTCTTTTGTAAGGGCTTTAGCACCCCTTGTTCTCTTTAGTAAATCTCATTGCCTATAAAAAAATCCATTCCTGAACAATGTATAGGAGCTTGACTTCTCCATATTTAGTAGTCACATGCACTCTATACTTGATCAACATATAGAATGATTCTAATTGTCTTTTCTATATAAGTGTGACATTGAGTCACGTTCGTGTATTTTTTTTATACACATTTGTAAAGTTTAACCTCATTCAAATATCGCTTTGAATGTTATAGTGCTAATATTTTGAAAGAACACATGTAATCATTAGAAAATCATAACCATCATAAAACAAGATTTAATGATGCGGTCATCTTTATTAATCAAGTCACTCCAAACACAAGAAAGAGGAGATATTTGAATTTCAAAAATTCATTTGTAAAAACATTTGAATTACAAACATTTATAAAATACATAAAAATACACATCATCAAGATGCAAATGATGCACTCTTGTGTATTTTGAAAAAATAATCACAAGTCATGCTTCTCACAAATCTACAAATCCATGATTGTTCTTCCTTTAACGCCTTTATAGAGTATTGATTGAGTTGGACCAGTTTAGGAATTGTGTGAGTTTATTCAAGACTCCCATCATCTTCAACTTTGAACAAAAAAATCTCATTTTTTGGTGGTCAACTATAAAGATTGTGTGTGAGTGGTAGATGTGAACCTATGTGCTTGAAGGCATGATATTTGCAACAATCTATTTAGTTTTGATGTTGACAATGATGTTGACAGAAGTCTTCGTCTGAAGTTCTGATCATATCTATCTGGTGTTGATGATGACAACACTATAAAGTGAAGTCGTCGTCTGATGTGAAGTTAGAGGGTCAATATTTCATTTGATATGATTAACTAATGGTACTTGAAGATCAAAATATTAGTGATTAAACTTTGATGCTTGGAGATCAGGATATCAAAACATATCTTAGGATGTCAACCCGTTATGTCAAGCTACGTTTGGTGGAGTCAATGAAAATATTTGATCAAGTTTTTCATTTGATGATGGTGTCTACAACAAAGAGTTATCTCAAGTCTCATCGGGAAGAATATTCAAAGTTTCGCCGAAGTTCTAAAGTCAAAGATAATGTATTAAGGAATTGTAAGCTTCAGAGCTACGAAAGAAAGTAAATGTGAAATATCATTATCTCAAACCACATTATAAAATAAACTCATCTTTTAAACAAACATTAACAACAACATTCATCAAAAACATTTATCATCAACAAACCATAAACAACATACGTGATAAAACAAATATATCAAGTCATAGAATGCTTCAAAAATGTACCATACATGTCCCATAATGGCGTGTCCACAATGAAAAAAAAATAGAGCTAAAGTTATTGTTTTGTTTTGGGGTTTTCGTATGAGAGAGACGAGTGACAGAGATGTTAGGGTTTCGTTTTGAGAGAGACGAGTGAAATAGTTGTTAGAGTTTTGTTTTAAGAGAGACGATTGTTATGTACTGAAGCGAGAGATAAATTCGCTTATATATAAATAAGTAACACATTTCACCGCGAGTGACAATACGGACCGTGATGAAATGATTGAAACTTACACCACGGTTGATTATAAAAATTGTGGTGATATACAAGGTCAATCACATTATTATCACGATAAATAAAAAATTGTTGGTGTTGGGATTCGAACAATTTCACTCTAGGTATATTTCACTACGGTTGTTACATATGACCATTGTGATATGTCCTTTACTAAATAGCAAAAAAATAGAGCGTCCAAAAATAAATTATTACCACAGTTAACACGAAAACTGATATAAAATTGGGGTTACGAAATATCTATTTTATTGTAGTGGAGTCACCATAAAAACTTTAACAACGAATTATTATGCTTAATAAAAAGTTGTTATGAGTAACAAAAATTAATTAGAGGAGTGAAAATGGTTTAGAGAGGTGATTATTACATTTCAAAAATATTGAAGAATTTTTTATTGTACTCCATTCTATTTATTTAAAGTTAAATATGTTTGTGATTCTGCTAAATATTTTAATTTTAGTTTTTAATCCTTTAAAATATTTCATTTAAAGAATGTTTCTCTTAAAAAATTTCATCCACACTTTAATTTCTAATACTAAAATTGTGGTTAAAATTGTCACTAAGTAATAATTTGTCGCTAAATTATAAAAATCGTTACTAAATTGTAAGACTAAAAATTGATGAAAAAATTTTAAAGAACCATTTTTAAAGAAAATATTTTTAAAAACTAAAAACAAAATTTTATATATTTAGAAGGATTTTTTTACAAACTGATACAAAATTATACAGATATACAAGTTTTCTATATCAAAATAACATTACACATCTTATCAAAAGCTTAGATCTTATGAGAGAAGCTTAGTTCTTATGAGAGGTCTAATTCTAATAAGCAGAGCATACAAAATATTTAACATTATCTTAATAAATTTAAACTATATCACAAATCAAATAAAGTTAATTTTTATCATCCAAAAATAATTAGCAGAAAAGACTGACTGAAGTTTAGAGAAGATGTGAAACTTATCCAAAATCAATTGTCACTAATATTATGAATCCATCTTAAGATTATTTTTGGGAGTTTTTTTGACAAATTAAATTAATAAATATTTTTATCGATTTTTTTATAAAAATTTTATTAACTTTATGTGAAACAGTATGAGACGTTTAACATGAATTCGGTGGAATACTAGTGGACCTCAATATTATAAATAAGTTTTATAAAATTGTTATATTTATTTTTTATTTATCATTATAAAATTACTTTTTCACTAAAAATGACAAGGATATAGCTTTAGATATTTTTTTCAAAAATCTTTATTAGATTGACATTTAATAAAATTTAATGATTAATATGCACCATGGATTTTCACTGTTTATCACCATTACATTAAATAAAAAAATCTTTTGATTGTGAGGCATAACGTAAGTTGTCGTGCATGTTGAAGTTTCAAATATGATAGTTTTGTATTTATTTTAGTATTAAGAGGGAGTTGATAGGTTGATACATCAGGTCTACTTTCTGCCAAAAATTGGCGTTAACACTGGTCAAATATTGCTTTCAAAATTTCAATCGAACTTGGATGCGATTTGTCACCAGATGTAATATATCAGATTGTTTCCTTCTTTAATTAATATTTCTGGTGTTCTAATGTAACATTTGACTGGACTTGTCTAGCTTGTGTTTTGTATTTAATTTACATGGCCCACTCTATAAAGATTTGTATTAATGTAACTCAATCATAATGGTTGGTTTAAGAATTCACCATTCTTTCATTCAACCAAGTCAACAACTCATTGGATGGGGAAAGCAAACGATGATCAGGAAGGGAGGGAGTGGAGTAGGGTTTCTCATAAGAGAAGAAACGGTCAATAGAACAAGTGGGATGAGGAGGGCAGAACTAAGGGAAAGAGGATCAAAGATTCTACGACTATCTTTATCATCGAATTTTCTGACAGAATGAGGGCCAAAGAGTTGTACTCGTTGTTGAAAGATTTCAGTGACGTGGACGAGGTGTTCATCCCGCAGAAGAGGGATAGACGAGGGAAGAAATACGGGTTCGTCCGTTATTTCGACGTGGAAGATGCAAGAAGATTGGTGTTGAAGTTGGACAACTTCTTCATTGTGGGGAGAAAACTGTTTGCAAACTTACCTAGGTTCTCTAAGGATTTGAAGAGGAAGGGTAGGTTTTCTAACGTCAAAGATTCAGTGGAGGAAGAAAGAGTTAAGTCGTGCAAGAATGACAGATTGTTTACATGTAAGGCGGATTATTCTGGTCGAGTCCATGGTTTTGTTGGCCATCGTAAGGGTAGTTCCTCTTACGCAGAGGTGGTTCAGCCGAAAACTTCTAGCGTCGAAGGTGAACTATCTTATAGAGTTGGAGATCAGGTAATTATAAGGTATGAGAAAGCTTTCATTGGAGGGTTTTTTTTGTGGTTAAGGTGACACATTTGGAAGCTAACCTGTGTCTCTTTGAGGAGAGAGATGAAGGAGAATTAGAGGATCTTGTAGAAGGGGCTAAGGACTGGCTTGGTCAGTGATTTTCTGAGATTTATAGGTTGAACCCTGAGGTTGTAGATGCGGAGAGGATTACTTGGATCAGGTGTTATGAAATCCCATGCCATGCATGGTCTGTCTCACTCTTCCAACTTATCTCTTCAACGATTGGCAAATATGTGAGTTGTGAGGATAGTTCTTCAGATCTTCCCCTAATTCTTTGTACCCTTTCCTGATTTTAGGGGACTCTCTTCTTCCCCTCAAAGCAATTTAGCATTCTAACTCTAATTGTGACTGTTGCACCCTAAAATTTGACCAATCGGGTCTCGTATCTGGCTCGAGGTTTCGACGCATAATCGCATTCGCATCTGCATATTGCATACAGTGCATTTTTTCATTTGTTTTGACTTTATCAGGATCACAGCTCTCGTCTCGCGTCTCAGGTGTTTTTAATCAGTTTGAATAGATAGAATCGTATTTTTGGGATATTTCGGTGCCCGTTTATTTTTACCGGCTATTTTGGTGTGCTCTCGCGGTGTTATGTGTCGGTCGGTGCTTATTTTGTTCCTCTGGGAATTATTGAGATTTTTCTGGATTTTATTGGCCTTTTTTAGATTTTAATAGGTTTTTAATCATTTTAGGATAATATAGAATTTTATAGAATATTAATAGGATTTTTTTTAATAGTTTTAATTCTTTTTAAATAGATTTTTAATCTTTTTAGGATAATATAGAATATCATTAGTTTTTAATAGTTTTAATATTTTTTCAATTCATTTTTTAGAATATTAGATATTAAATAGATTTTTACTATTTTTTAATAGAATTAATAGATTTTTATTTTCTTTTATAGAAGTTAAATAGATTTTATAGATTTTTTCTTTTATTAATGATAGAGTTCTTTTAAATAATATAGGCTTTTATTTTAATATAGGATTATTAGAGTTTTTGGATTAGTGGGTTTATTAGGATTTATAGAAATTAATTAGAGTAGTTTTAACGTTCAGTTTAGTTAAATAGTTAATTAGGCAGCTCTCAATTAGTGTTAATATTGTTTTAATCCATTATTATGCAGATTTTCTGGATTTCTTATCATTTTTTCGTGTGGGCTCCATTTCCATTCAGGCCCAATGCATTTTTTTTGTCCAGAATCAGTTTTGTCCAGCAATTCCCAGTAATGTCCAGAAAAACCCAGAACGTTCCAGAAGCATCCAGAAGAAAGCTCAGTATAAAGCCTCAGTCATCGCCACATGTAGGAAAAAAGGAGGCCCCACGTTACTTCACACGGCCACACCACCTCACCCCTCAGAGGCCCTCTCTCTCTGCCACGCATCACCACGCGTCCAGCATGCAGAGACTTCCACCACTACCTCCACCCACGTGTCTCCATCACGCCACTCCACCGTTCCTCGCCTGAGTCAGTCACCGGCCGGCCTGCATGGCCGGCGGCCACCATGAACATCACCGGAAACCTAACTCCTCCCCAGAACTCCGATGAACTTCATCTTCTTCCCCTGACCTTCATCATTCTCAACCCTAAAACCCAGAAACCTCCTCTTCAACCTCCGATGAACTTCGTCTTCTTCCTCTGTTCCGATCAACCATAACCTTTTCCAGAACTACATTCAACCGCCATCAATCTCGCCGGAGAACAATTTTCCAGAACTCCCTTCATCTCTTCCAGTCATCTCCAGAATTCACCTTCAAGAATCACCACTTAACCGATCATCAACAACCACCATCGTGTTCATAAGATTTCTCCAGAAATACATCAAATCTTTCATAACCGTTCAGAACATTCATCAACCCTCAGCTTTTCCCAGCAATGTTCATCCAGTATACAAGAATGTTCACGAGAGGTTCATCGCGTCTCCAGTTCATCAAGATCCATCAAGATCCCTCAACATCTTCAAACATCATCAAGATCCTCTTACGTTTCCAGAAACTTCATCAAGCGCATCGCTCGAGTCTCCCAAACATCATCATCGCAGTCAGATCCAAAGTCTCTGACGAACTTCGCATGCAATCCCCGATCAATCTTCAGAGAATCACAAACATTGGTCTCCAGTGAACAACCTTCAAGATCCAGAAAACCGCAATCGCCTTCAACGTAGATCCATAAAACATTCAAGATCCTTCAGTAAGTTTCCAGATCAAGAACGTTGTGATGTTGTTTGCTTTGATTCGTGTTGCGTTCTGCTAAGGATGTTTGAGCTGAAGAGATTTCAGCAAGAAGGTGAGAGGGATCAGAAGGAGGAGAAAGGATTGGTAGATGGGCGGCGATGAACAGTGAAGGTGGAAGGAAAGGGGGAATTAGGGTTTCGGTGCAGGAAGAGGATGAATTGGGTTAGGTTCAGTTGGGCTTGGGGCCTCTAGGCCCAGAGTTCGTTTTTTTGACAGCATCTCCCTCCGTTTTTTTTGTTCCCTCTCTTGGGTGAACATTGGGCTGGGCCCAGCAAATTCTTTTTGGCTTACCCTCCGTTTCAGTTTCAGCACCTCCCTCTCTGGGTATATTTTTGATGGGCTGGGCTGAGTTTTTTTTACTATGGTGCATCCCCCCAGCTGGGCTATGTCCCTCCTTGTTTTCTTCTCTTGTTTTTTTTATTATTTTATTTTGTTTTGTTTAGTTTGTAGAAAGGAAATTAGCAAATAATATTGTGAAAAAGAAAAGTGAAATACAATAGAAAAAAATATGGAGAAAAATATTTGAAAAAGAAATAAGAGAAAAATATGGAGAAAAATATTTGAAAAAGAAATAAGAGAAAAATATGGAGAAAAATATTTGAAAAAGAAATAAGAGAAAAATATGGAGAAAAATATTTGAAAAAGAAATAAGAGAAAAATATGGAGAAAAATATTTGAAAAAGGAATAAAAGAAAATATGGAAAGAATATTATGAAAGAAAGGAGAAAATAGTTGAAAAGAAAAGAAGGAAAAAGAGAAAAAAATATTAGTATAGGTTTAATTTTTTTTAGAGTGCACTTTCTTTTAGGATATATTTTCATAGATTTTATTTTACAATTTTAGGATAGTTTAGACGTCCACTTGTTAGGGGACTTTTTCATTCAATTTTTCAGGATAGGATAGGATAGTATTTCCTAGGAGATTTATTTCAGTATTCACTCATTGTAATCATTTTTCAGAGATTAATAAAACGAGATTTGAGCTACGGTCCCGATAGTAGCCGAACTACAGCTGCTCTGATTTCTCGTACCAGACGAGAATATGTAGGCATAGGATGCGATATCCTAGCGAGCACACTAACGACTGACTTTCGTTCTCTCGCGGCTGTGTGATCGAGACTTTCCCGCTGACGATTAATTGATACCCTTTTTTCTCTCCTGCCCAAGTGCATTTGAGACCAGCCATAGTTTTGCCCATAGGTTCCCGACCCTGTGAAACCAGTTGTTTTTCTCACTGCTGTGTGAGAATGTTTGTTTAGCCGTAGTTAGCCTGAACTACGTAAAGCTCTGATCTTCCATGCAATGTGGAAGTACGTAGGCACAAGACGCGAGGTCTTGGCGAGCCAATTTTCCCTGTAGTCCCGAACTACGTTGACTCTGACTTTCTCTCTCGAGAATACGTAGGCATAGAGTGCGACGCTCTATCGAGTCAATTCCCTTCCGTTTAGATTTAGCAGCCGTAGATAGATTGTTTTGCATCCTTTAGACAACCCAAGCAAGCGTGGATCCCGTCGAGTACGACGGACGTGAGGGGTGCTAATACCTTCCCCTTGCGTAACCGACTCCCGAACCCAGGTTTTGGTTGCGATGACCATACCTTTCCCCATTTTTTGCGAGGTTTACTTCGAGCGTTTCCTTTCCCTCCGTTGGGATAAATAACGCACGGTGGCGACTCTTCTGTCAGCCGGCGCCGATTTTCGCAGTAGCGACAGCTGGCGACTCTGCTGGGGATCCAACGTCCCTGGCTGCTAAGGACTGCGATAGTCCTTATGCATGTGGGATCCAACGTCCCCTAAGAGAGAGTCAATCCTAGCGCTCGTTTGCTTGTCTATTGGGGTTTATTTATTGATATTATCTGTTGTTGTTGGGGTGTTACGGGTGTTCTATGATTGAGAGAAGCCGGACCTGGGCTTGAGTGCACCTTAGACTTAGAGTAGAAATTAGTGGGCGCCCGCATGCTTTGCTTGCCTTGGTTTCCCGCGAAATCTACACTCAGACGAGGTTCTTCTGGTTGGCCTCTTGACCCACCCTTTGGGTGGCTTGGGTTGCTGGTTAGTTGGATTGTCGACTCTGGGAACCGATCATTTGGAAGTTAGCTAAGTGAGGCCTCTTCAGGACTCGATGATGCCACTCCTTCTAGGAATCGTATCGTCAGTCTTGAAAGTCTGTGACGCTGACGACCGCATAGGATGCCGTACCTTGTCAGATATAGGTCCATACCTGTGAGTGGGGGGGTTTTTTGTGCAGGAAACTTGACTTCCAACCTACCCGTTATTCTGGTCTTCTCTTCAGAGAACGTCTCCGTCAGCAGTGCAGCAGTATTCAGAGATTGTATGGGGGGCTGTGGTCCCGTGTGTGCTGCATTTTGCATATCATATGCATATCAGTGTTGCATTGCATATCATCCTCCAGCTAGCCAGAGTTCTGATCCAGCCTTTGTTTCTTGAAGGTGATTACCCGGAGTTTGGGTTGAGCAGCTGTTGATTGTCAGAAGTCGACCTAGGGATTGAGTAGATTTGAGCAGAATCGAGCATTGAAGTCAGCTGAAGATTACTGGTAGCTATGTCTGAAGGCAATTTCCAGTCTCCTAATACCCTGACAGGGTTCACTATGGCGTCCAACCCTCTGTATGATTCCATGGAAGACTTCCCGCAAGTGAACAACATTACTGCAGACCAAGTTGTACAGCCTTCTGTTGGGAACCGAGGTCGACATGAGCAGTTTATTGCCCGGAATGAGATTCCTCCTCCTGTTAACAATCAAGGTGTTGCTTTCCCTGTGATGAATTACCGAAGAGATATTCCAATGGCTGGGATGGTAGGTCCAAGAGCTCTCGACCAGGGTAGAAGACTCCGAGCGTTGGAAGAAGGACTGAAAGCTTTGAAAGCCAAAGATGCTGTTAACCTGGATGCTGTAGGCATGTCTTTGGTTCCTGACCTGGTTTTGCCTTACAAGTTCAAAGTGCCGAAGTTTGAGAAGTACACGGGAGATAGTTGTCCGAAGCTGCATTTGATGATGTTCTGTCGAAGAATGACTGCGTTCGCGCGAGATGACAAATTGATGATCCATTGCTTTCAAGATAGTCTGACTGGGGCATCTTTGAGGTGGTATATGCAGTTGGAGAGAAATCAGATTCAGTCATGGATGGATTTAGCCAGAGCTTTTCTGAAGCAGTACGATTATAATCTAGACATTGCTCCCTATCGCATGCATTTACAAGAGTTGTCTCAAGAGAGCAATGAACCTATCAGGAAGTATGCTCAGAGATGGAGAGAATTTGCTGCTAGAGTGCGTCCACCGCTGTTAGATCAAGAGCTGGCAAGCATGTTTGTAGATTCCCTACAATATCCGTACTTCAAAAGATTGCTCGGAATTCCGGCAAGTTTCTCTGACGTGGTAGCATTAGGAGAACGCCTTGAGTATTCCATGAGAATTGGGAAAATTCAGATTACTTCATATGATCAAGCTGATGAAACTGAATACCCTTGTGACTATCAGAGTGAAGAAGAAGTTGTGATCAATGCAGTCGTGCCAAAGGTTGAATATCCTCGAAGCGAATCAGTGAATTTTGTTGGTTCATCATCTTATCAGAGATCAGTACCTCCTGTGGCTTGTTATACTGAACAGACAGCCGTACCTGGGGCACCCTATCAGGAACCTTATGTCGCTTCCATTGCAAATCAGCGAACTCGTGGCCGAGGTTATCAGAATCAGCGTCAGAATCAGAATCGACCTCGCAACAACTTGGAACGAAGGAGTGGTCCTTTTCACCCAGTGCCTATGCCGTATAGCCAGTTGCTACCGTCTTTGATCCTGAAGTCTTTGGTGGAACCTAAAGCTCTTAAGCCAGTTCCAGAACCTTACCCTCCTGGGTATAATCCCCACGTTCAGTGTGGTTATCATGGTGGCTCACCGGGGCATTCAACAGAAGATTGTAAAGCATTTCAGGCGAAGGTACAGCAGTTGATTGACCAGGATCGCATTTCCTTTCGAGAAGGATTTCTGTTTGTTCATCCCAACCGCTCAGCTGTCTAAGCTCGTAGACTCGGGAAGTATTCCCCAGCAAAGAAGCCAGTGGTTCAGATAGGCGGGCGCCTCAGCATTGGCAGTTCTCAGACTATACTTCATTTGCATTTGTAGTTTCTTTTTCTGTTAGTTACTACCTGCTTTTAAACATTTGTATGTTTCGAATGGTGATAATAATAAAGTGACTATGCATTTTTCTGAATTAATCATGTCGCTGTCGCTCATTTACTGCATTGCACTGACACTTGCATTTTATTCACTCCACTTTACCCCTGTGACTAGCAAAGATTAGAGGGAGGATGACGAAACTGAAACTCATAACCGGTGATCGTATTGCTTTCAGATAAGACCTTACCGATGACGTACAAGGCATTGTTTCAAATTCCCCAAACACTGGAGATATAAGGAGTTAGTCCCTTGTTAACCACTTCGAGCCGAGAAGTAGGATTTTCTTTCGGACTTTTTAACCCTTACATCTTAACCCGGGGCAGGGTAGTTGTCAGTTAGCTTGACCGAGCATTCAAGTCTTACAGAGGAGTGTTGTCTTTCAAGGACCAATCAGTTTATACCTTTCAGGAGGTCAAATCTCACCAATCAGGAGTGAGACAGTTACAATCTTTTCAGAGCAATCAAGACAACCAGTGTCACACGACTTTGTTCCAAAAGAAAGGAAAAAGCCCGCTAAGTAAATAGAAAGAAAAGCTGAGAAAGCTAATACTTAGGCAAAAATTGGGGCATCCCGCTGGACTTCAAAAGAAAAAAATCGAAAAGAACTCAAAATGAGTCAGTCCAGGCAAAAATTAGGGAACCAAAAGAACGAAAAGAAGGGATAAAAGAAATTTTTCCCCAGCAAATCACAAAGTCGTGTACACAGACACCGAAAGCGAAGAAGGAGTAACTATCACTCCGAAAAACCCTGTGAATCCCTTAATTGTGGTTCTTACCATTCAACATACCTCTCGAAGAGGCGAGTGCTCGTGCCAGGTTAACTGAACCTTAGGATCGGAGATCATCACGTAGAAGGGGTGGGTACAAATCAAAATTTGAGCCAAATATCCTTTGTTTCACGAACCGTGAACCCGACCACGATACAACCCTTAAAAGACCTAATTGAGGTAGGGTTAGGCTGAAGCGCATTACGATAAGGTTGAGTAACCTGACTCCTTCTTGACTTGCTAGTCACATCCTTGTTGTATTTTTCACTGACCACGTAAGCACCACGTTTGAACTTTGGTTCACTCGTCACTCACAATCATATGCATGTAAATGAGTGACAGCTCAAATTTTTTCAAAATATGCATAACCATTGCATTAAGATTGCCATTCGTAAACAGACGATTCTAATTGCAGGTTAGTAGTTGGCATAAGAAAAATTCCATCAGGGAATAATCGAGCAGGACTGAGTAATTCAGTAGTCTGAACCAGAATGGTGTATGTTGTGAAGCCTTGTGAATCAGGGGCATTATCTTCCAGTAAGTTCGGGATCAGTTAGTCTGAGGACAAGTCCCGAAGCTTCAGTTGATTAGGGGCAGTTGTTTGAGAAGCAGTTGATCAGAAGTGAGTCTTCTCGAGAGCCAATCAGGGGCAATTACACAGAGCGTGGAGATTTGAAAGCAGATAATCAGATCGGGTTAAGTCGCTAGAACGCTCATTCAGGGGCAAGTCATCGCAGAGAATGTTGAAATCAACTGGGTTATTAGGTGTTTAATTGGAGATTGAATTCTTTTGTCGTGCAGATGTCGGGGCAAACATTCCCGAAGTCGTCTCGTAGCAAGCTATTCAGAGCGGTAATCTCAGGAATTGTACTGGGGCAAGTTGTTTAAGCCAGTCTTTTATCCCCAGCTGAGTGTACTGGGGCAAGTTGTTCAAGTCAGTTGTTTATCCCCAACCGGAGTGGAGTATCGGGGAATCATGTCATTACCCTTGTCAAAACCTGAACCTTTCAGATAAGAAGGCCGTGCTGTCGTTGGATCATTATCCTGAAGTTTAAAAACTGTTGCGTGTCAGTAACCAATTGTTTCCAAAGTCCAGTTCTCGCCTGGCAAATCGATAACCAGTTCTCGTCTGGCCCACCCTTCCGTAAGCATCAGTTCCCGTCTGGTGCAGTTTACCGTAAGCATCAGTTCCCGTCTGGTGCAGTTTACCGTAAGCATCAGTTCCCGTCTGGTGCAGTTTATTGTAACCAGTTCTCATCTGGTCGCCGTTTCTTCAAGTGTTGTATCAGTTCTCGTCTGGTACATGTCGTCGCGTAACCAGTTCTCGTCTGATCATCGTGTGTTTTAACCTATGTGTCATACCAGTTCTCATCTGGTGTACGTCAGCTTTCAGCCAGTTCTCGCCTGGTTGTCTATGCCTCAGTCTGTTATTCCAGTCGGCCCCGTCTGACGTTCAAAATGCAAAAATCAATGTTTGTTCAATTTACCTCACCTATCAGTTCTCGTCTGGTAGTCTACTTTTGAATGCTAGTTCTCGTCTAGTATTTTCCATATCTCCCATTTTGTACATAGTCCATGTTTATCCTAAACCAGAAAAACAAAAAAATCTAAAGGTACCTGACACAGTATTTCCCAATGACCCGCATGTTGTCATGTTCCCCGATACAAAGCTCGACGGATGCCAGTGCTCCGATTAGTGTTTGAACTCCTTGCGGATGTTGTTAAATCAGAATTGCCACTCTTCAGCAGATGAAAGTTGCTTATTATCCCCGGAAGAGTCGAGATCGTATTTTACCCCGTATTAGAGTAGGATCAGAAGGATCCTCAGCAGATTAAGATCGACATCCTTGATAGTAGGGGCGTTTCCAGCAGTATGTTGCGCGCAATCAACCTCAGTTTGGGTCAATCCCCACAGAGCATGATCAGTTGCCAATGGTTTGAAGGGAGCATCCCCAAGCAAAGTTGTTTATTTCCCCAGTGAAGTCACCAAGCAGGGTTGCCTTTTCATTTCTCTAGCAGGACGTTCATCCCCAGTGGATTTGGTTTCCCGTTTCCAGCATTTACTTTGCTGAGATAATTCTGTGACTTCGGGTCATTCCAGTAGAGTTGACGTTGCCTCCGGCATTTATTTTGCCAAGCGGTTTTCAGACCTGGTGTTCTCTGGCAGCTCGAGCCTGCATTAGCCTTTGCATATATAGTCATTGCATTTATCCAAACATATAGTATACCCATGTCGTCTGGGCGTCGCATTTTCAAACAGAACGCATAGCATTTACATGTCATTTCAAGCATACGCATGTCGAAACATAGACCAGGTTGGTTACCTATTGGATTTCGAATTTGTTCACCTGCAGAGTTGTGTGGTTAAGCTTCTCTTCCCCAGCGGAGTGATTCTTCATATTTAGTTGTTACGTCAGCATCGGAAAAAAACAACAACAACAAAGATTGACATATCGAACTTCTGAAGTTGCCGCCTTCGTCAGAATAGGTGCCAGGCAGTTCAATTCAGAATTCCCCCAGGAGAGTTTCCTCATGTTCGTCGTAAACCATGAGTCGACAAAGAGAATCCCATGACAGATGGGAAGGTGTTTGCTTTGCGAAGCATTATTCCAATACTTGTGGCGTCACACAGGTGATTGGCAAGGAGAAGAAAATTCTATCAGAAAATTGACCAGTTGTTGCCGTGACAACCGAACTTCAGTTTATTGGAAGCTATTTCTCAAGCAGTTTTGCAGTATATTCCCGAGGTTGGCAAATTTCAGGGTTCCATTTGTATTCAACCGTCATCTACCTTGAATGTTTGAAGGCCGAGCGCTCTTCACCCATTCAGGTCGAAGTCGCTTGAATAGGGGCAGCTGTTGCACCCTAAAATTTGACCAACCGGGTCTCGTATCTGGCTCGAGGTTTCGACGCATAATCGCATTCGCATCTGCATATTGCATACAGTGCATTTTTTCATTTGTTTTGACTTTATCAGGATCACAGCTCTCGTCTCGCGTCTCAGGTGTTTTTAATCAGTTTGAATAGATAGAATCGTATTTTTGGGATATTTCGGTACCCGTTTATTTTTACCGGCTATTTTGGTGTGCTCTCGCGGTGTTATGTGTCGGTCGGTGCTTATTTTGTTCCTCTGGGAATTATTGAGATTTTTCTGGATTTTATTGGCCTTTTTTAGATTTTAATAGGTTTTTAATCATTTTAGGATAGTATAGAATTTTATAGAATATTAATAGGATTTTTTTTAATAGTTTTAATTCTTTTTAAATAGATTTTTAATCTTTTTAGGATAATATAGAATATCATTAGTTTTTAATAGTTTTAATATTTTTTCAATTCATTTTTTAGAATATTAGATATTAAATAGATTTTTACTATTTTTTAATAGAATTAATAGATTTTTATTTTCTTTTATAGAAGTTAAATAGATTTTATAGATTTTTTCTTTTATTAATGATAGAGTTCTTTTAAATAATATAGGCTTTTATTTTAATATAGGATTATTAGAGTTTTTGGATTAGTGGGTTTATTAGGATTTATAGAAATTAATTAGAGTAGTTTTAACGTTCAGTTTAGTTAAATAGTTAATTAGGCAGCTCTCAATTAGTGTTAATATTGTTTTAATCCATTATTATGCAGATTTTCTGGATTTCTTATCATTTTTTCGTGTGGGCTCCATTTCCATTCAGGCCCAATGCATTTTTTTTTGTCCAGAATCAGTTTTGTCCAGCAATTCCCAGTAATGTCCAGAAAAACCCAGAACGTTCCAGAAGCATCCAGAAGAAAGCTCAGTATAAAGCCTCAGTCATCGCCACATGTAGGAAAAAAGGAGGCCCCACGTTACTTCACACGGCCACGCCACCTCACCCCTCAGAGGCCCTCTCTCTCTGCCACGCATCACCACGCGTCCAGCATGCAGAGACTTCCACCACTACCTCCACCTACGTGTCTCCATCACGCCACTCCACCGTTCCTCGCCTGAGTCAGTCACCGGCCGGCCTGCATGGCCGGCGGCCACCATGAACATCACCGGAAACCTAACTCCTCCCCAGAACTCCGATGAACTTCATCTTCTTCCCCTGACCTTCATCATTCTCAACCCTAAAACCCAGAAACCTCCTCTTCAACCTCCGATGAACTTCGTCTTCTTCCTCTGTTCCGATCAACCATAACCTTTTCCAGAACTACATTCAACCGCCATCAATCTAGCCGGAGAACAATTTTCCAGAACTCCCTTCATCTCTTCCAGTCATCTCCAGAATTCACCTTCAAGAATCACCACTTAACCGATCATCAACAACCACCATCGTGTTCATAAGATTTCTCCAGAAATACATCAAATCTTTCATAACCGTTCAGAACATTCATCAACCCTCAGCTTTTCCCAGCAATGTTCATCCAGTATACAAGAATGTTCACGAGAGGTTCATCGCGTCTCCAGTTCATCAAGATCCATCAAGATCCCTCAACATCTTCAAACATCATCAAGATCCTCTTACGTTTCCAGAAACTTCATCAAGCGCATCGCTCGAGTCTCCCAAACATCATCATCGCAGTCAGATCCAAAGTCTCTGACGAACTTCGCATGCAATCCCCGATCAATCTTCAGAGAATCACAAACATTGGTCTCCAGTGAACAACCTTCAAGATCCAGAAAACCGCAATCGCCTTCAACGTAGATCCATAAAACATTCAAGATCCTTCAGTAAGTTTCCAGATCAAGAACGTTGTGATGTTGTTTGCTTTGATTCGCGTTGCGTTCTGCTAAGGATGTTTGAGCTGAAGAGATTTCAGCAAGAAGGTGAGAGGGATCAGAAGGAGGAGAAAGCATTGGTAGATGGGCGGCGATGAACAGTGAAGGTGGAAGGAAAGGGGGAATTAGGGTTTCGGTGCAGGAAGAGGATGAATTGGGTTAGGTTCAGTTGGGCTTGGGGCCTCTAGGCCCAGAGTTCGTTTTTTTGACAGCATCTCCCTCCGTTTTTTTTGTTCCCTCTCTTGGGTGAACATTGGGCTGGGCCCAGCAAATTCTTTTTGGCTTACCCTCCGTTTCAGTTTCAGCACCTCCCTCTCTGGGTATATTTTTGATGGGCTGGGCTGAGTTTTTTTACTATGGTGCATCCCCCCAGCTGGGCTATGTCCCTCCTTGTTTTCTTCTCTTGTTTTTTTTTATTATTTTATTTTGTTATGTTTAGTTTGTAGAAAGGAAATTAGCAAATAATATTGTGAAAAAGAAAAGTGAAATACAATAGAAAAAAATATGGAGAAAAATATTTGAAAAAGAAATAAGAGAAAAATATGGAGAAAAATATTTGAAAAAGAAATAAGAGAAAAATATGGAGAAAAATATTTGAAAAAGAAATAAGAGAAAAATATGGAAAAAAATATTTGAAAAAGAAATAAGAGAAAAATATGGAGAAAAATATTTGAAAAAGGAATAAAAGAAAATATGGAAAGAATATTATGAAAGAAAGGAGAAAATAGTTGAAAAGAAAATAAGGAAAAAGAGAAAAAAATATTAGTATAGGTTTAATTTTTTTTAGAGTGCACTTTCTTTTAGGATATATTTTCATAGATTTTATTTTACAATTTTAGGATAGTTTAGACGTCCACTTGTTAGGGGACTTTTTCATTCAATTTTTCAGGATAGGATAGGATAGTATTTCCTAGGAGATTTATTTCAGTATTCACTCATTGTAATCATTTTTCAGAGATTAATAAAACGAGATTTGAGTTGCGGTCCCGATAGTAGCCGAACTACAGCTGCTCTGATTTCTCGTACCAGACGAGAATATGTAGGCATAGGATGCGATATCCTAGCGAGCACACTAACGACTGACTTTCGTTCTCTCGCGGCTGTGCGATCGAGACTTTCCCGCTGACGATTAATTGATACCCTTTTTTCTCTCCTGTCCAAGTGCATTTGAGACCAGCCATAGTTTTGCCCATAGGTTCCCGACCCTGTGAAACCAGTTGTTTTTCTCACTGCTGTGTGAGAATGTTTGTTTAGCCGTAGTTAGCCTGAACTACGTAAAGCTCTGATCTTCCATGCAATGTGGAAGTACGTAGGCACAAGACGCGAGGTCTTGGCGAGCCAATTTTCCCTGTAGTCCCGAACTACGTTGACTCTGACTTTCTCTCTCGAGAATACGTAGGCATAGAGTGCGACGCTCTATCGAGTCAATTCCCTTCCGTTTAGATTTAGCAGCCGCAGATAGATTGTTTTGCATCCTTTATACAACCCAAACAAGCGTGGATCCCGTCGAGTACGACGGACGTGAGGGGTGCTAATACCTTCCCCTTGCGTAACCGACTCCCGAACCCAGGTTTTGGTTGCGATGACCATACCTTTCCCCGTTTTTTGCGAGGTTTACTTCGAGCGTTTCCTTTCCCTCCGTTGGGATAAATAACGCACGGTGGCGACTCTTCTGTCAGCCGGCGCCGATTTTCGCAGTAGCGACAGTGACGACCCAATCAAGGGGATTCCTTTTAACCCGAAGAAGATTTTGCAGAAGAACTCTGTCTCAGAGGATTCTGTGTCGCAATGTCTCTCTGTTATAGATTCATAATTTTTGCAAGGTAATAGAAGACTCTGGGCTGAGATTGAGTCCAAGGTGTCCAAGAAGGTTTTGGAGATCATCAATTCTATAGGTATAGAAGGGGAGAGGAAGGAAGTGTTAGTTCCATGGTTCTATGATATAGAATTGTCTATGGTTCTATGATTGGCTAAATTGTGGTAAAACATGACTCTGCACTAATGTTAAGTAGGATGTCATTACCGTAGTTATGACATCGCTAAAGGAGCAGGCAAGAGCTGGTGAAAGTACTGGTGTGGAGTGGTTTAATGTGAATGTCATGCTGAATGTTGTGGCATCCATCACGACATCCATCTGCTGTCATGACAGAACTATTGTCATGTCTGAGAAACAGCAGGAGTAGTGGTGCAGCAAGAGCTATGTGCAGCATGAGCTGATAACAGAACTACTATCATGTATTATAAAGAGGATGCCATTACATTTGGTGCAGCAGGAGCTATGTGCAACAGGAGTTAGCAGAGGCTGACATCAAGGTCGAGTGCAGCAAGAGTAAGCAGGAGCTAGCAGAGGCTGAAGAAAGGACTGCTGTCATGGATGTCATTACCAAAGTAATGGCATAGCTATCTGGCACAACAGGCACTGCTATGGGTCAGCAGTAGCCTAGTTCCTCACAGGTTGAGCTGTGATGAAGTTCCTCACAGGCAGTGTGAGGTGTGCAGCCACAACAAGTTAAGTTGTGATGAAGCTCATCACAGGTAGTGAGTGAGGTGTGTTGTCATGTGTCTTAAGCAGGACATCGATGCATGACAACAGAAGGAGTTGCTAGTGTATATCTCTTGATAGAATTGGTTTGGGTTGACGAGACCATGTTGGAAATACCTCATCAGTAAATATGTCAAGGAGATGGATTAGGAACAAGAACAGATTGTATTGGTATTCATAAAAGGATCTTGGAGACCTTTTAGGAAACTTTAATATACTTGTTTCTAATGTTATTCTGCAGAAGATTGGGTGAAGCCAGGTATGGTGTAAAGAAAAATCTGCAGAAGAGTGGATGTCATACTGAATGTCATGACATTGATCGTATGACATCAGTCATGCAGGCATGTTGGTTTTCTGTTATCTCAGGCTAGATTTCAGGAAGACTTGCTATGACCCCTGAGTTATATCAGGAGAGATTCAAGGCAATGCTGACCATGTCATGACCTAATTGGATAGCACCTTGAATTGTGGAAATTAGTTTTATGTTGTTAAAACTAATACTTGTTCCTTCTGCACAGCCCAAGCCCAGTATGCACAACTATAAAAGGAGGAGCAGAAGGAGAAGAAAAGCAAGCACTCACATCAAGAACAATCAGAGTGTAAAATAGAGGTCTAGGGTTGAGAGTCCCTTGTGTGTAAGTCACCCTTTGTATCTTTTGATACATTGAGGTAGACATATTCGTAAGTGAAGAAGGCTAGTCTTCACTTGTAAAGTCTGTTTAGGAATACTTGTAATCCAAGCAATTATCTGATTGATTATTGTTTTGGTTAGGTAGATTTTAGGTTGTGTCTCACTCGAAGCTATGAAGCAAGAGTGTGTGAGTTCCTTGATCAAAGTTGTGAAGCAAGATCAAGGTGTGCATGAAGTGTCTATTCATACTGTTTTTGTAATTGTTTGATATCACTGTTGTATGATTGAGGGGGAGTGAGTGGGTATACTCAAGTACTAGAGTGTTTCTAGGCTGAAGTGTCATTGGGTAGAGATTAAGTGAGAAGTGCAAACTAGAGGTTTGACTTTGAATTGATTCTACTAATAGTGAATTTCCTCCCTGGCTTGGTAGCCCCCAGATGTAGGTGTTGTTGATACCGAACTGGGTGAACAATTACTGGTGTTACTTATCTTTCTGCATTTATAATTCGGTACTTTAAATGGTTAAATAAATAGTATGACAGACTGCAGATGTCACAACAGAGGTCGTGACATTGGTCATGACATTGTGACAATTTAAAGAAATTTAAATTGGTTATGGTCTGTCCTCATCCTTGTTGAGCAGAGATCAATGTTCTTGGAACACATGTGATCTGCATACCAGAATTTCAGGAAGAAATGATGAATGTAATATGTGACCTTGAAGAAAGAGACAAGGAAGGTAAATTATTGAGGGGCTCTTCTATAATGGTTGATCAATGAATATTCTCTCCTTTAACTTTAGAGGATGCAGAAGCGTGGTTAAGAGAAAAAGGTTCGCAAGGTCGATTCAAATTGGGAAGGTGGATATCTATTTTCTTCAAGAAACTAAATTGGCTTCTTTGGATGGTAGTATAACTTTTTCTCTATGGGGTAATAGTGATGTATACTTGTCTTTTTCAAGCACGATCGGTTGTCTGGGGGTTTAGCTAATTTGTGGAGGAAAGATATAATGAAGTTGGTGTGTAGTTTTAAGGGAGACGGTTACGTGGGTCATTAATGTAGAGTGGAAGGGGAATGGGATTTTCCTAGTTAACGTTTATTCTTCCTGCAACCTAGTCTTAAAACGGAAACTATGGAGAGAGCTTTTAGAGGTGAAGAACAAATTCGATAGAGGTTAGTGGATTTTTTGGAGGGGATTTTAACGCGATCTCTCATGTTAGCGAGAGGAAGGGACTGAGTGATGGTGGTAAAAGGAGGGAGATACATGATTTCTATCGTTTCATTGGGGACACAAATTATATAGATGTTCCTTGTGTGGGCAGTCCGTTTATGTGGTACAATAGCACAGGAACCTCAATGAGCAAAATTGATAGATTTTTACTGTCGCCAAACCTGATTAAAGAAAGGCAGATCGTGGGGCAGTACATCGGTAGCATGGATATCTCAGATCATTGCCCGATCTCTCTTAAAGCTAATCCTGATGATTGGGTTAAACATCCTAGTTTTTTGAAATTTGTGGAGGCTAAATGGAATTCGTATGTGGTTAGGGGAAGAGGGGACTACTTTCTAAAGGTGAAACTAGGATTGCTCAAATCTAGTCTCAAAAAATGGAATTTAGAAGTATTTAGGTTGATAGATCTGAAGGTGGATGAGGCGGTCTGTGACCTTAACGACCTCGACGCTCATGTCAGTTGTTTAGGATTCTCTAGTTCTGATGATATGGCAAAGGAAAGGGAGTAAGTCTCAACGGAATTTTGGAAACAACTCAATCTTAAAGAGGGTATGTTAAGACAGAAGGAAAGGGCAATGTGGTTAAAAGAATGCGATAGGAATATAAGTTATTTCCATAATTTGATGAAAGGAAGGCGTAAAAGCAATTCCATTTCCTTCGTAAACACTCGAAGCGGCAGAGTTGAAAAAGTGGAGGAGGTAAAAGCAAAGGTCAGAGAATTTTTTGCTGAGAACTTTCAAGAATCGTCGACTGATGGATCTACCATTTAAGACCTTGGTTTGAAGAAGCTAATGGAGGAAGATAAAGGTATTTTGGAAGTAGAGGTTTTTGAGGAGGAAGTTAGAAAGGCTGTTTGGGAGTGTAATGGGAGTAAGAGCCCAAGGCCAGACGACCTCTGTTTTTGCTTTTTTCAGACTTGCTGAGACATTGTCAAAGGTGATGCTATGCATTTTGTTAGAGATTTATTCTTATTCCCTTCCCTTACCAAATCCGTATCTGCATCGTTTATTGCTATGGTAGCAAAGATTAAGAACCTTCAGTCTTTAGCCAACTACAAACCCATATGTCTTGTGAATCGATTCTAGAAAATTCTTGCAAATATCTTGGCGGGTCAATTGAAGAAGGTTGTGGGTAAATTAGTTTCAGCAGAGCAATACGCTTTTGTCCCGGGAAGATGTATTTTGGATGGATTGGGTGTTGTGAATGAGGTTTTGGATTTGGCGAAAAGATCAAGACGAAAATGTATGACTATGAATATTGACTTTGAAAGGGCCTATGATTGTGTTTCCTGGAATTTCCAAAGATACTTGTTTGAGAACATGAACTTTGGTTATAGATGGAAGAGTCAGATGAAAAATTTGGTTTTTAACAGGTCGATGTCTATCTTGAATAATGGAAGCACGACGAAATATTTTTTAATGGTAAAGGGGATTCGTCAAGGGGACCCTTTGTCGACGTTTCTTTTTATTTTGGTTATGGAAGGGCTTACTAAGATGTTGAACAAAGCTGTCAGCGTGGGTTTATACAAGGGCTTTAAGATTAATGATAATGCTTCGTACAATGTAGTACAATTTTCCGAAGATACTCTGTTGATTGGAGATGCTAATTAGGAGAACCTTTGGTGTATCAAAGTTGTGCTTAGAAGATTTAAAATGGCTTCGGGGCTAAAAGTTAACTTTTTCAAGAGTAGCATTGAAGGAATTAACTTGTGTCCAGATTTTTTGGAGGCGGCTTCTGTTTTCCTACACTGTGAGATTCTTAAGTTTCCTATGAAGTTTTTAGGAGTTAATTTAGGGGACAGTCCGAGAAAGGCATCGATGTAGATAGAGGTGGTTGATCATGTTAGGCGTAGACTTTCGAGATGGAGAGGCAAGAACTTGTCGAGCAGAGGTAGAGTAGTTCTTATTAATTATGTTCTTAATGCTTTGCAAATTTATTCTTTATCCTTCTAGAAAGCTACGTAATAAAGGCCCTCCAACGTATTCAAAGTGGTTTTTTGTGTGTGTGTGTGTGGGGGGGGGGGTGTTCTAGCAATATGAAAGTTCATTGGGTTGATTGGAAGACGGTGTACGCTCCGAAAAAGAAGTATCAAAGACTTAGATTCCTTTAATAGGTCTTTATTGCTCAAGTGGAAATGAAGATTTTTGATAGAGAAAGAGGTGATATAGAAAGATATTTTAGTTCACAGGTACGTCAAAGACGGATTGGGATTGGAAATTACGGGGTTTAAAGGGTTTAGAGGTAAGAAAACGAACTCTATTTTGTGGAGATACTTGTCGTCTCTGAGTATCGATAGGGTATCCTCCACGGATCTGTTCGTCGACAAATTGATATGCTCTTTGGGTAACGGCGCTGATTTGGCTTTTAGGCATACTAACTAGACTCACAACCAGCCATTAAAGGAGACCTTCCCAAATCTTTTTTCTTTCAGTGCAAATTCAATCTGCTTTGTTGCAGAATCGGGTCATTAGAGAGGATCAGAGTGGGAATGGAATATAGCTTTGCATCCTTTTTCTAGTGATTCGATCATGAATAGCTAAAAGAAGGAGCTGTTGGATTTCCTACAGTAGTTTAGCCCGACCAAAGACGGTTATGATTGCTTCAAGTGGAATTCTAAGGAATCACAATATTTTTTACAGTTTCCTCTTATTATGTCACTCTGTTTCAGGATACAAATGTGTTTGAAGTTGAGGAATACTTGATTGTTGGATTTAAAGTTATTCGGGAGTCGAATTCCACGTCTAATTTGTAGGTGTACGCTTGGAGGATGTTTAGGAGAAGAATCTCAACCAAAGATCAATTATCTAGAAGGCATATTGGGAGGGGAGGGGCATCGTTGTTATGCCCGTTTTATGATTTTACTGACGCTCATATTTTTCTGGAATGTGACTTTGCAAGAAAAGTATGGAAATGGTTTTTTTTTTATGGTTTGGGATGAAGGTAGTGTTAGGGGGTTCTTGTTTTGAACCTTTTAACAATTTCTCTATCTCTTCTAGTAAGATTTTGGCAACTCCTTTGGGATTTTTGTTTGGGTCGTCACACTGTGATTTATTTGGTATAGTAGGAATAACCTTATATTCAAGAATAAGATTGTGTTGGTGGACGATACAATTAATTAGATCATTTACTTCACCTGGAGATGGTGGTGTAGAGATTCTAATTTCCCCAAGTGTGCTTTTTATGATTGGTTCATTGCTCCTATAGATTGTATCAAGCGGATGTAACATTCCTGCTTCTTTATATCTCGGGTTCGAGCACTCGTTGTGCTTATCGTAATATCATTGCTTATTAAAAAAGAAATATTTTAAGAATTGGCTCAATTACAGACGCAAAAAGATCATGCAGTCAAGAAATCAATTTTCGACTCCTGAGTTAATAGTTGAACTCTATGAAGCACGGATTTTGACAAGAACACGACATGGACATTCCGACAGTTATAATTTTAAAAATATATGAAACCAACACCGCTACATTTTTTTACAAAAAGGGCCTAGCCCAAATGGATTAAATGTTAAGATATGAGACAAAAATGAGGGGACCGTGTCAAAACCTGTAAAACTATGAAATTCTAAAACTAGGAAACTCATGAAAGTTTTTAGTGTAATCATTAATTACATTAGGAGGAAGGTTATCTCACAAATTATAGTTCCTAGAAGAAAGGCCTAAATTAGTCAAAATATCGGGACAACGGTTGCCCTCCCTATAATGTGGGTGCTGTCGCGGTGAAATTGGGATAGCAAGCTATTGATTAGCTTGAATCTTAATTCATTACAACCGGTCTTTAATTTGTCCAAAGGAAGGGAAAAAGATTGCATTGCCCAGAATGCAATGCAAGTGAAAAAGCTAGAGAGTTATAGGTTCGGGGGTTGGTTAAACTTAGGGAAGGTGCTAGCATCCTAAGTTTCTGTAGTACTCTACAAGAACCTCTTATTTTATTTTGTTTATTGCTAAGGGTTATCTGCTTAAGGATGAAAGACCTAGTGGTTTAATTCTAAGTATACTCGCCAAGACGTTGCATCTTGTGCCTACATATCTTGACGGGGATGGAATCAGAGTATTTGTAGTTTCCCTTAAAGGGTTTGAGGAGTTCTTTAACGGTGGTCAAAGTTCCTACGGGATACAGGTAGTTCATTGATTGATTTTAGGAGAAAAGATGAGTTGTCATTTTAAGGGAGATTACTTGATTTAACCACCACAACTTTGTAGGAAAATAATCTTTGCATCATCTTAAGAGAAGGGCTCAAGTACTCGGATTGTCAACAAGTACGCCTCTATCTCTCTTAAGCGAAAAAGTCCCTACATATTGATTGAATTGTTATGGGGTAGAAGTTTTATCTCGCTTAAGATGATTAACATCTTATTCTCTAATATGTTTGAATAATGTTCGAATTGAGTTGATGAATTGTTTTTCTATGTTGTAAAAATAAAAGACAAAAGGTCCTCCTTATGGGGTAGGATCTATCTTAAGTGATCGACTTGAATGGGATCAAGGATCAAATGGGGATTATGATGCAAATGAAATGCATACGCACAAGTTTTACGTTATGCGCAGATTCTTCCTTTGTACGTTTATGCACTGCGATAAAATAAATATGGTAAATAAAAACATATAACGTAAAAAGTGTATAAATAAATCCATACACAAACGCATGAAAGCGCTAAGTGAGTGTGTGAATTGTGAATATGTGAAGCGGAATCGGAGCGAAGACGGAAGCGTGCACGATTGATTAACTCACGATGTTGGTTAATTTTAGTTGAATTGATTAGATATTTTAGTTGAATTACACTTATGAGAAAATAATATTATTTTGGTGAAATTGATTTTGAGAAAAGTTGGGTTAATTATATTAGTTTTAATAAAAGTTTTAGGTGTGAATTAATTTGAGAAAAGTTATTTGATTCATTATTTTAGTGATATTAGCTTAAATTAGAAGTGGTTTAAATTTAGATAGAAATCAACTTAGATAAATAAATAAAATTGGTTTTATAAAATAAAAGGTTTTTTAGTAAAAATAAAATTTAGTTAAAAAAGATTAAGTTTCTAGATTTTAAATAAATAATGATTATTATTAATAGACCTCTTTAATAAACAAATACATAGTTTAAATTATTATTTAAATATACAAATAGATTAGTAATTAATAAATGGCGAGTTATTTAGAAAAATAGATTTTTTTACGGTGAGTAACATTATTTAATAAAAGTTATTAAGTTGATTTAAAGGAAATAAAGTGAAATATTATTTAGAGAAGTGTTTTAAATAATCTAAAAAAAGGATTTTTTAAATAAAATAAATTTCATTAATTGTTTAATAATAAAAAACGAGTTGATTAGGTTTTAAATAGGGAAAATTAAGAGATTTTAATTAGTTAATTGTAAAGGTTGATAATTAATAAAAAGGTTAATATTAAAAGATTAATAATTAATTAGTTATTAGTTAAGAAAATGATTCTACATGCGAGGGTGATGCATACTTATGGTGGGTACGCGATGAGGATCGCCCGATCTGATCCGTTGGAGATCAGAGAGCCGTGTCCGCGAGGGTGCGTGGTATGTGCGTGTGTGCGTCATGTATGATTATTTTACATTACAACATTTACACAAATAAAGCAAATAATGCAAAATAGGGCAAAGCCCTTATTCCTTCCCCGAACCCTCTTTGATGCGTCGTCGGTCTTCTTCTTCATCACTTCGTGGCCTTCATCGTCTTGCCTTTCTTTCTTCAATCGGTTCCTCCATCTTCTCCTTCAACCTGAAAAGCAACCAAAAAACAACATGCAATGATGATTTGAGAGTGAAATGTTTACCCACGTATAGGAGTCGGCGGCGGCCCATTGACGGTAGCGGGGAAACGGTGATGCAATCCACAGTCTCGTTCTCTCCCTCGACCGGCGATGATGAGTCTTCGCGGGTAGTCTGAGCTTCACGGCAGTGATGGACTTTCTCGATCAAGCTCTGAGCGTGTATGCTTCCTCTCCTTTGGTGATTTTTTTCGATCCCTGATTTGCTGAATGTCGCCCCTTTTATAAGTGAAGCTGATAGGCCTCTAATGAATATTGCTCTTCAATTATTTCCTATTCTATTAATTTCTTGTCTTATTCTATTGATGACTTGGGGAAAACGCTTGATTCTTTCCTGTTTCGTCTGGACCTGTCCGATTCACTTGGTGATTTGGGAGGCAAAGATTAATTTCCTTCTAATCTTGTCGAAGAAATGTTGACTTCAATTTGCGAAGTTTTGAGTTTCTTCTTTTCGTATTAATTTATGGTAGCTGGATTTGTGTCGCTAACGCTCTTGGTTGCTTGCTGACTTTCGAATTAACGCTTCTTTTCCTCTTCTTCTCGTAGGGGACATTGTGCCTTGAGTTCAGATGCTTGCTTTGTCTTGCGCTTGCTGAGAAGGGTTTCGAACCGGCGGTGATCACATTATGCATGAGCCGAGGCTTACGGTTGTCGTTGCTTGTTTCTTTCGGTTGCTTGAGTTAACTCTGAGCTTGCGTTACCTTTGAGCTTGGTAGGAATTTGGTGACGGTCTCCGTTGCCCTTCCGGCCACTCAAGACTTGCCCGATGATGAACTACACCCTTATGAGGGCTCGAACCCTCTTCTTTCTACTTCGAGATTCTAGCATTAGGGGCCTTTCTGGTTCTATCTGGATTCGAATGTTGGAATGTGGAGTTGGGGATAGTTTTGGTGATGCTTTGCTGATGATGTTGATGAAATGTTGATGCAGGACGAAATGTTGATGTTGTTGTACTACTGTTGTTATTTGAGCTTGGTTGCCTTACTTTTGATGAACTTCGTTGTTTGCGAACGCTAGCTTGTAGCTGATACAATACTTGCCTGCTGTTGCGGAAATGCTTGTGTTACGGATGTGAAGGAAACCTGTTGTGAACTGTGTTGAGATACTTGTTGTGGTGCTTTTGCTGTTCTACAGATGCTGAAATACTGGCTTGCTATCGTTGCAATGCTGGCTTGCTATTTGCGAGAGCTTGCCTGCTGATATGCTTTTGTCGTGGCTGCTATCGTTGCTTGCAAAAGCTGAAATACTTGTTGCGGTCACTTGCAAAAGTTTGCCTGTTGTTGTTTGCAGCTGACGTATTTTCTCTTCTTCTTGCAGGGAAAGATATGTTCTGAGTTCAGATATTCGCCTTATCTTGTGCTTGCCGGGAAAGGTTCCAGACCGACGATGATGACACTACGCCTGAGCTCAGAAGTTTACGATCGCTGTTGCTTTCGAATGTCCATTGATGCTTTCGAGTTGGTAGGGAGTTGACGATAAATCCCTTTGTTGTCCTTCCGGCTAATCGAGCTTGTGTCCTATGATGACTTCAAACTAAGGGCTGGAATTAAAATAAAATTCTCTTAACTCTTAAATCGCAGATTATTCTGTTATGGCCGCGCAGGTGCTGCTGTTAACGGAGTGCTTGGACGATGAGGAGATTCGAAATCAAACCAGCGGTGAAGGTAATACCATGTTCATCTTCTGTTTAATCTCATGAACTTGGTGTTATGGCTGTGATGACAACAATTCTCCCCTAACCATTCTCTTTTATTTCATGTTTTGAGGATGACGGCGGACTCGTGATTGCGAGTGTGATGAAGGTTCCAGCATGATGGAGGGTGACATACTTTTATCCGACAGCAGTAGTGACAAAGGAGGTTCTTGAAGTTCTTGAAGTTCAAGGCTCTAACAAAAATTGTGACAACTTATTGAATTGCTTAGCTTTAGGTTTACCTTTGTAATCTTGGTGTATGAGTACGTTCTGAATTCGAAAAGGCTTGATGTTGTAATTTCCCAAAGTTCCAAATTGTAATGCCTTGTATTGTAATGTCTTGCATGTTTTGCAAATAAATTGAAAGAAACTTTTGAGTTGGTACAACAAATACTCCTGCTGTTGTTTTGTCAAATTGTAATCTCGTATTAACGTGTGTATTAAAATCCAATGGGTAAACCTATGATTTGCAATATGCGTAACTTGCAACAGTTTTGTCATAAAGTTCATGAATATAAAATAAAGCCGCAAGTAGAGCTTGAACTTATTGGCTTGATTTTCTTTGGAAAGATCTTGAGTTAAGGCTCCTTATCCCTTTTTGATCTTGTAAACTGAATGGAAAATTGCCCGATATCGTAAGAAAACCATAAGTCGACAAATACAGAAATTTAAAGCAAGACCGAACTTTAAACCCGAATTCAAGCTACCTCCTCAGGAAAATCTATTTCCAAAATAAGCTTCTCTTGCCCTGATGAAGTAATGAATCGAGAAGAAACAGAGGCCCAAATACAATCATTCTATGTTGAGGTAGTGGTGAAGTATTAACCATGCACTCTAGTATCATAAATCCTAGACCACCCTTGGCTCATAAGAAAACTAATTTGGTTACGACTTTAACGAGATACGGCCAAAACGTCCATCCAAGCTGCCTTAAAACATTGATCGAAGAGTGGCCCAAAAAGGATGGATTCGTGGGAATGAGCATTATCTCTATTGATATCTCTTCGCAAACCTACACAAATTGGTTAGCGATAATAGACATACATATAAAAAGTGAAATAAAATGACCAAGAGATAAGCACAAGGAGGCGGGTGATCGGTGGATTTCAGTTGTGTTTTCAAACGCTGTTTGTGGTTAATTTCGCAATGTTTTATCTAGTTTTCGAAGCTTTAGTTGTTATTATCTGCATTACTCGTAGTTGTGTGTCTTCGAGTCTTATTTTTAAGTTTATGTTGCTTTTGCCGCTGGTGCGTTTGATTTGGTTTCTTTTAGTGTGTTTTTGGCAGGAATGGATAGCACGACAATCGCACCGCATTCGGAGGCAAAGAAAAGGCGAAAAAGGGAACTCAGAGCTGCAACACGGGTACCCGTGTTGCACAACACGGCCCGTGTCATGAAGGACACGGCTGGCAGACACGGGTGGACCAAAGCAGAAGAAAAAAAAAGACTCAGACTTGCAACACGGGTGCCCGTGTCATGCAACACGGCCCGTGTTGCAGCCCTTGGAGAGGAACACGCCCTGAAGAAGCCAGCAGCCTGACACGGCCACCCGTGTTGCACAACATGGCCCGTGTCAGGGCCACTGAACGTGAAATTTCTCTGTTTTCTGATTTTTTGCTGTCAGACCTATTTCGAAGGGCATTTGAGACATTTCGCTATGTAATTTGAATTTTGATATAAGAGGCACATTTTAGAAAGTAAGAAAACACTTTTTGAATTGATATTAGGATTGACAACTGAGAGGATAGTTCGGCTGGGAAACAGAGGATCGATCAAAAGCGGAAGCAATTGATGATCCAAGGATTTCAACTTGCATTGTAATGATCTTTTCCTTTTCAATTCTAATTACTTTTATGTTTACCAAGAACATGAGCAGCTAAACCCCACGTTGTTAGGGGGTGGTTCTAAGTGCGATGTAATGACTTGTGTTTAATTATTCTATGAGAACTATGTTTTTACCTTGATTTATTTTATTTTGCATTAATCATAATCGTATTCATATTGGAAAGTAGAATTCGATTCGTGCTTAGGCTTTAGTCTAGAAAGTCAACCTGACACTTTTGCAAAATAGTATCACAGTCGATATTGCTTAGGAATGAGGATATCCCGTATCACGTATTTTATGGTCGAAACTATTGCTTGATGCTTTTCAGGGACACTGAGGAATTCGTGTACAGGAAAATCATCAAAGGGTTTTCCTTAAGGAATTAAGGCAACTAAAGTGGCCAACTGATAAATTAAGGTTAATAACGAGGATAGTAGAATAATCATACATGGTCTTTACTCGCATCGACTCCACTCCCCTAACACTGTTCTTAGATTGATTAATTAAGTCCGTATTTACTTAGTATATTACTCTGCTACCAAACAAACCACTAGACCTTTTGTTCATTTGAATCCTAAAAATTCCGTTAATTACTACGCAGTCCTCGAGATCGATACTTGGGACTTTTCCCTTATTACTACAATTGGTAAAAATAGTACACTTTCTTTTTTCCCGATCAAGTTTTTGGCGCTGTTGCCGGGGACTGCCAAATTAACATTGTTTTTAGAATCCAAAAGAAATTTTGTTGCTCTGCGACTAAAATTTTATTGTTTACTGCATAACTTTTATCCGCTTATGATCTAACGCTTGTCTAATTGTGTATGCGAGGTCAGGCCTCAGCTAAATATTCTTTTGATACAGAACCAGAACGAGCATTACACGAAAGACGGAGATTAGCTAAAGTTAAAAGACTGGAAGAAATAGAGGAAATTATATCTGTGCAGAGCGACTCCGAAGAGAGAGAGACAACACCTGAAACTGCTCAAATGGCTGGAAATCCACCTCATCCTGAAAGACTGCTAGGAGACTATGGAGGGGCCAATGCTCAACCAAACCGGATGACAATTGTGAATCAACCGGTGAATGCTGCGCATTTTCAGCTACACCCTTCCACCATCCGTCAGTTGGAGAGCAAGCCGTTCGCCGGAAGAATCAACGAAGATGCAAATAAACATCTTCAAAGATTCCTCACAACCACCACCTCGCTGAAAATAGAAGGACATTCCGAAGAGGCCAAGAGATTAGTTATGTTCCCGTTCACACTCACTGATGATGCGGAAGAATGGTTTTACTCGCTTCCCGCTGTGAGTATCACAACATGGCAAGAGATGGAAACTGCGTTCCTGAATGAGTATTTCCCTGCCTCAGTGTTCATCCGAAAAAGATACGACATTGTCAACTTCAAGCAAAAAGAAGGAGAATCTTTAGGGGATGCATATAAGCGGTTTAAGAGGTGTCTTACAGCATGTCCTACTCATAACATGGACACCACGGAGCAGATGCAAAACTTTGTGAATGGATTACGACTCAAAACGAAACAGCTCATAGATACTGCTGCCGGTGGCTCAACAAACTTCTCAACGGCCACAGGTATCAGAAGGATCATAGAAGCAATCTCCGCGAACGAGCACCTTGAGTTGTATGATCGCACGGTTAATCAACCGGAAGGTAAGATTGATCTGAAGCTGGCAGACCAGGTTGTTAAAATGGAGGATTAGATCACCGTTGAGGTAAAGATAAGGTTAAAGAAAATGAATGTTGAAACTCAGGTAGTGGCACAGGTTGAGTCAGCTCAAGAAGCACCTTGTGAAATATGCGGTGGGCCACACTTTACAATGCATTGTGTAGAAACTCAAGAGCAAGTGGAACAGATTAATATGTTGAGGCAGAACAATCCTTACGCCAACACATATAATCCTGGTTGGAAGAATCACCCAAACTTTTCATGGAAAGATCAACAAGGTAATGTGCAAAAACCGGTTCAAGGCCAACAACCGTATCAACCTCAGCCACAGCAGTACCAGCAGACACCGTACCAACCTCAATATCAACCACAAGCGCCTCGAAAAGATGATTGGGAAGTGGCCATCGAGAAAATGGCCGCCCAAAGTTCTCAATTTCAAGAAGAGACAAGGAGTAACTTCAGGAATGCTGGAGCATCCATAAAGAATCTTGAAGTACAAATGAGTCAAATTGCCCAACAGCTAGCAAGTTCACAAGCGCCGGGTACACTTCCAAGTGCCACAGTACCAAATCCAAAGGATCACCACCAAATTAAGGCGGTAGTAACAAGAAGTGGAAAATCCAAGGAACTAGGAGAAGAGGAAACGGAATTGAATGATCAGATGATTGAAGTGGAGCTGGAAATTAAAGAGAATGAAATAGTCGAGGAAGAAGTGGTGACACCGGTACCGGTAACTAAAGAAAAAGTGGTAGAACCGAAACCGGTGATCAAGCTGCCATACCCCTCGAGAAATAAGAAGAAAGGACAGCAAGAGAAGAATTTCGAGAAGTTCCTGGAGCTGTTTAAAAAGTTGGAGCTGAACATTCCGTTGTTGGAGGCACTAGAACAAATGCCCACCTATGCAAAATTCATGAAGGACATCATTGCTAAGAAGCGGACGAGTGAGTCCGAACCTGTTATTCTAAAGGAAACTTGTAGTGCTATTTTGCAGGGTCTGAAGATTCCGATCAAGAAGAAAGACAGTGGAGCTGTTACTATCCCATGCACTATTGGCGATAGGTCATCCAACAGAGCTTTAATTGATTTGGGAGCAAGTATTAGCCTCATGCCCTTGTCCATCTACAAAAAATTGGATATTGGTGCGGTTCAAGACACTCGGATGACCCTCCAGTTTGCTGATCATTCAGTTAAGCGGCCATATGGAGTGGTTCAAGATGTACTAGTTAAGGTAGATAAATTTGTGTTTCCGGTTGATTTTGTGATCCTAGAGATGCCGGAAGATGAAGAAATGCCGTTAATTTTGGGCCGACCATTCTTGGAAACCGAGAGAGTCATGATAGATATGGAAGGCGGCACCCTGACCTTGAAAGTATATGACGAGGAGTTAAAAATTGATGTTAGTAATACCATGAAGCATAAACAGGATCGTGGCACCAGTAGCAACATCCAAGTGCTAGAACAGGTCGTAGAGAGCGAACATTTGGAGAGTGTGACCCAACTACCCCTGGAGAGAGTGCTAAGCATGTCAATCTTTAAGGAAGACAAAGAAGTAGATGAGAATGACAGAGAGGTAGTCGAAATGTTGGACACTCGACCATTCCAAAGGGGATCCCGACCACACCGATGGGAGGACTTACGGCAACCTATAGAGCTGGAGGGTAATGACGAAAAGCCTAAAGGTTCGGAATTGAAACAACTGCCGGAAAATCTCAAATATGTGTTTCTAGACACCGAGGAAAAGTGTCCCGCCATTATCAGCTCTAGTTTGAAAAGTGTCCAAGAGAAACAACTGATTGGGGTTCTAAAAAAATTTAAGAGTGCTATTGGTTGGAAAATAGAAGACTTAAAGGGTATAAGTCCTACAGTTTGCATGCACAAAATCCTTATGGAGAAGGACCATAAACCGGTTGTGCAGCCCCAGCGAAGACTGAACCCCGTTATGAAGGAAGTCGTAAGAAAGGAAGTGGTGAAATTATTGGATGCTGGGCTTATCTATCCTATATCTGACAGTTCATGGGTGGGCCTTGTTCACGTGGTGCCTAAGAAAGGAGGTACAACTGTGGTGACTAATGACAAGAATGAGTTGATTCCTACGCGTACCGTCACTGGTTGGAGGGTATGCATTGATTATAGGAGACTTAATTTAGCCACCAGAAAAGATCACTTTCCGTTGCCCTTTATTGATCAGATGTTAGAAAGATTGGCTGGTCACGATTACTATTGCTTTCTAGATGGATACAACCAAATCGCGGTTGCGCCGGAGGATCAAGAGAAGACAGTTTTCACATGCCCGTACGGAGTTTTTGCTTATAGGAAGATGTCATTCGGGTTATGTAATGCTCCAGCCACATTTCAAAGATGCATGACTTCTATTTTTGCGGATATGCTCGAGAAACATATGGAAGTCTTCATGGATGATCTCTCGGTTTTCGGGTCATCATTTGATGATTGTTTAACTAACCTGTCACTTGTTTTGCAGAGATGTCAGGAAAGTAACTTGATCCTGAATTGGGAAAAATGTCATTTCATGGTGAGAGAGGGCATCGTCCTTGGTCACAAAATCTCACACAAAGGGATCGAAGTTGATCAAGCAAAAGTGGAAGTAATATCCAAGTTACCACCACCCGTAAACGAGAAAGGTATCCGAAGCTTCTTGGGTCACGCAGGGTTCTACCGCAGGTTCATAAGAGACTTCTCCAAGATAGCTAAACCGTTGACGTCCTTGTTAGTCAAGGAAATGGCGTTTGTGTTCAATAAGGAATGTGCTGATGCATTCGAGAACCTGAAAAATAAGTTAGTGTCAGCACCAACTGTGATAGCCCCAGACTGGTTGCTGCCGTTTGAGATCATGTGTGACGCAAGTGACATCGCAATAGGGGCTGTATTGGGGCAGCGGAGAGAGAAGCTTTTGCATGTTATTTACTATGCGAGTCACGTTTTGAACCCGGCACAGATGAATTATGCAACTACCGAGAAGGAGTTGCTAGCGGTGGTGTATGCCTTTGACAAATTTAGGCAATATCTGTTGGGTTCTAAAGTGATTGTTTATACTGACCATGCTGCATTAAAATATCTTTTTGCTAAACAAGAGTCGAAGCCCAGGCTGCTGAGATGGATCCTTCTTCTCCAAGAATTCGATGTGGAGATTCGGGATAAGAGAGGATGTGAAAATACTGTGGCTGATCACCTCTCGCGAATGTCACCAATTGAAGAGAACGAGGAAAAGCGCCCGATAAAGGATGAGTTTGCTGATGAACACATCCTAGTTATTCATGGCGTTCCTTGGTTTGCGGATTACGCCAACTATTTAGTCGGTGGTCTCATACCCGACGATTTTGATTCTAACAGACGGAAAAAGTTTGTTCATGACTGCAGGTTCTACTTATGGGATGATCCGTTTCTTTACAAGAAAGGGGTGGATGGACTGATCAGACGATGCGTTCTGGAAAACGAGCAAAGGAAGGTGCTCGAAGCATGTCATAATTCAGATTATGGAGGGCATTTCAGTGGCGACCGCACCGCAGCCAAAGTCCTCCAATCAGGGTTGTATTGGCCGTCTTTGTTCAAAGATGCCCAGAACGTAGTTAAGGAATGCGACAGATGTCAACGGACTGGAAATATCTCGAAAAGAAACCAGATGCCGCAGAATTCCATGTTAGAAGTAGAGTTGTTTGATGTTTGGGGGATTGATTTTATGGGACCATTCCCACCATCATTTGGAAAACACTACATACTGGTAGCAGTTGACTATGTTTTGAAATGGGTAGAAGCAGTGGCACTACCAACAAATGATGCTAAAGTAGTGGTCAGATTTCTGAAGGAGAACATATTTTCGCGGTTTGGAGTACCAAGGGCCCTTATAAGTGATGAAGGAACTCACTTCCTAAATCATCTCATGGAAAAGCTACTCCTTAAGTATAATGTGAAGCACAAAATATCTACTCCATACCATCCTCAAACCAACGGGCAAACCGAGGTGTCAAATCGACAACTCAAACAGATATTGGAGAAAACAGTGCGTGCATCCCGTAAGGACTGGGCAGTAAAGCTGGACGACGCTCTCTGGGCGTATCGCACTGCATACAAAACACCCATTGGTATGTCCCCTTACCAACTGGTCTATGGTAAAGATTGTCATCTGCCTCTAGAGTTAGAACACAAGGCATTATGGGCATCAAAAGTTCTTAACCTAGACCTCACCAGAGCAGGAGAGTCCAGAACCCTCCAACTCCATGAGCTAGAGGAATTCAGGAACCGGGCATATGAGAATGCAAAAATGTACAAGGATCAAGCAAAGAAATGGCATGATCGACGTATTCAGAAGAAAGAATTTCGGGAAGGACAATTAGTACTGTTGTACAACTCCCGACTGAAACTATTTCCGGGAAAGCTTAAATCGAAATGGTCGGGACCATTTGTAGTACATAAGACATTTCCGCACGGAGCAGTCGAGCTGAAAAATCCAGCAAATGGAGACATTTTTAAAGTAAATGGTCAGCGTCTGAAACCTTACTACGAAGGACAACAGAAGGATCGCAACGATGTCGTTCATCTCACATGATACGATGACGGACCGTCGAGCCAGGCGACGTAAAACGAAGCGCTTCGTGGGAGGCAACCCATGTATTTCACATGCAAGCTTTCATTTTGTTTTTGTTTTAACAGGTTTTGCTCAACTCGCAGTTCATCGGTGAAAGAAAATGTCGGAGACCAGAGGAGAGGAAAAATGTGAAAAACAGCACCCTGACACGGGTGGCCGTGTTGTACAACACGGGCCGTGTCAGGCCCAGCATGACAGAAATGAGAAAGTTAGAAAAACAAGTGGAGCAGTGGAGCAACACGGGTGCCCGTGTTGTGCAACACAGCCCGTGTTGCAGAGGCGTGACGTTGAAAAAAATATATGCTACAGGAGGCGCAACACGGGTGCCCGTGTTGTGCAACACGGCCCGTGTTGCAAGGCGCGGTCAGATTTTTCAAATTTTACCCCGTGGGGCCCACCACTTTAACCCCCACTTATCATTACCCACCACACAATTCATATCATTTTTCATCTTCCTCCTTCTTCTCCCTCACAAAACCCTTAACCTCCATAACTCTCTCTACACAAAAGCTTCATTATCTACCACACCCACTCACCGGAACCACTTCCGTCCTTCACAAAAAACATTCTACTCATCATTGTGATTAATTCTACGGTTGCGTTTTTCACTAACAGGGATTTCGAAATTTTTCGAACCATCTGTGTTGTTTGTGTTTTGCAGGTTCAGAATGCCTCCTCGTAGGGATACCGGAAAAGCAGTGGCGGAAACTTCACGCCCCAGAAAGAGAGCACACCGTATGGCGAACCCTCACGGCATACTCTTTGAAGATCCGGATCATCAGAAAAAGTACTCTAACATCATCAAGCGTAAGCTCACGCCCACAAGGTATATCTGTAACACTACGCTTGATAATCTAGGACTGAGAATAAAGGTCCATAGGATGTTTCACACTCTGGGGATGTTAGAATTTATGCAATTAGAAGCGCCAACTTATGAGCGCATAACTGTTGAATTCTTGAGCACTTTAGAATTTCAGTTGAAGCACAGGTGGACGGGGGTGGAGGAAGAATATTATGGTACACTGAGGTTTAGGTTATTTGATACTGACCATAGCCGAATTGGGAGATATTCTGAAGCTCCCCAATTTTGGTCCCGGAGCCCCTCCGGGAAATTTTAGTGCAGGGGACTTCTGGAAGGCTGTTACAGGCAGAACTGATTATGTCGTGAAAGCGGCAAAAGCCTCTTGTATCCATAACCCTTGTTTCAGGTACGCTCAAAAGGGATTGGCATATACACTGTTCGGCAGGGGTGACAGTACAGGGGTGGCGACTCAAAGGGAGTTGTACTTCATGTACGGCATGGCCAATCACGAGCTCATTAATGTAGCTGCCTTTGCAGCTGATCACCTGAAGAGGGTTGCGAATGCACCTGCATGCGAAATAAGTGTAGGCGGTATGATTACTCAAATCGCGAATCACTTTGGCCACGGTGCTCTCTTGAGAGAGGAACCCACTGTTGCAGGTAAGACAAAAATAGATCTTGCCACACTGACTGCCCAAGGTATGATTCGAGTCTGTGATAATTACTACTCCTTGGTAAGCCGAAACAGTCATCTCCTTGCTTTACCTGCCCCTGACTTTATTAGTATTCAAAATGTGAATAACTGGCTATATGAGAGCCCCCTGCAGGATGAAGAAGACCAATTTTATGATGGTACAGGTCCAGAATTCTTTGAGGATGAAGGCGATCAGGTAGAAGAAGCGCCTATACCGCCTACTCGATTTTCACCCCATCAGGAATCAGGCTCAGGCTCGTGGAGCTTATCTAAAAAAGAATGGGACTGGATGGAGAATGAGATGTGCCATCTCCGAAGTGAGCAGACGAGGCAAGGCGAGGAGCAGACAAGACAAGGGAACGAACAAATCCGACAAGGCAGGTTGATCGGTGAGATGCATGAATGGATGCGGCAGATGATGCTGCGCGACCAACCTCCGCAACCATGAACTCTGTGAGTCCCCTGCTACTAGTGTTCCAACAGTGAGGACACTGTTGAATTCTAGTGTGGGGGTATTTTATTTGTGTTTTATTTTATTTGTGTTTTATTTTATTTGTGTTTTTATGTTATTTGTGTGTTTTCAATTCTGTTGCAGTTATTTGTTTATTTAATTTCCAGTGTTAGTTTGAGAACATGATAGCGATCCACAGGAAGACCCCCCTGACATTGAGCTAATAAAATTAATAAAATTGTTGGTTGGGGAACTGTTTAGTGAAGATGTTGAGTGAGGTGATGAGAAAGTATATAGAATACTCAGAAAAGAACCGTGAGGATGAAATTGGGATAATCTTGAGAGATAGGTAAAAGGCCAACACCCTGGGTTTCCCAAAAAGGAACGAGTTCGACGTGTAGATTTGTACCATAGTGCTTTGATCTGAGAAGTACCCCTGAGTAGTTTATTTTGACAATCAGGCTCCATCAAAAATAATCGTGTGTGCAAGGGTAATGAAAAATATGGAGTTAAGGCACAAGAAAAAAAAAGGGGGCAATTAGGCGACTAATCCTTCTAAGTTGGGTAACCCTCACCCGGTTATTCAGCCCAACGGCGGTCGAACCTGAAAGCCATTCAAAAAGAATAACAGTGCCAGAAAAAGAAAAATGTCATTGATAAATCTTGTGCACACGAGGAAAATCATAAAAGCCATATAGTGATTGTCCGAATGAAAGGGAGAAAAATCGAAAAAGAAGACTTAAGTACAAAGCATAGTCGGAGAGGTTACCCATAGGGAGACTGAGGTTTGTGGTTTACCGCAGTCTAGTGTTTGCATGTTACCTATTTTGAGGGAAAAGCCGAGATTAATCCTAGGGGACTTGGAATGAGAAGTTCAAGTATGAGTATTATCACCGTAACTCACAATTCTATGGACGGTTCCGTTATGAAGAAAAAAAAAGAGATATTAAGTTCGGGTTGGTGAGCTTGTTGCTTGAGGACAAGCAAAAGTTCAAGTTTGGGGGAGTTTGATCGGTGGATTTCAGTTGTGTTTTCAAACGCTGTTTGTGGTTAATTTCGCAATGTTTTATCTAGTTTTCGAAGCTTTAGTTGTTATTATCTGCATTACTCGTAGTTGTGTGTCTTCGAGTCTTATTTTTAAGTTTATGTTGCTTTTGCCGCTGGTGCGTTTGATTTGGTTTCTTTTAGTGTGTTTTTGGCAGGAATGGATAGCACGACAATCGCACCGCATTCGGAGGCAAAGAAAAGGCGAAAAAGGGAACTCAGAGCTGCAACACGGGTACCCGTGTTGCACAACACGGCCCGTGTCATGAAGGACACGGCTGGCAGACACGGGTGGACCAAAGCAGAAGAAAAAAGAAGACTCAGACTTGCAACACGGGTGCCCGTGTCATGCAACACGGCTCGTGTTGCAGCCCTTGGAGAGGAACACGCCCTGAAGAAGCCAGCAGCCTGACACGGCCACCCGTGTTGCACAACACGGCCCGTGTCAGGGCCACTGAACGTGAAATTTCTCTGTTTTCTGATTTTTTGCTGTCAGACCTATTTCGAAGGGCATTTGAGACATTTCGCTATGTAATTTGAATTTAGATATAAGAGGCACATTTTAGAAAGTAAGAAAACACTTTTTGAATTGATATTAGGATTGACAACTGCAGGTACAATTAACCTATAGTACACTCCTTTTGGGGATGGGTAGACCTTAACTCCACTCACGTTCCTTTAACCTAGGACTTTGTGTGTTTTCATGCATTGCATTCATAAAACATCATATCGCATTAAGATTTCATGGAATTCAAACTATATTTATGAACATTGCAGGATACCATGGATCACTCTAGGAAGCATACTTTGAAATTTACTTTTAAGGGTTTTAATTTGGAAGTCCTAGAGAAGCTAAGAGATTTGGTTCAAGATTAAGAAAAGTTCCAAAACAGATATGGAAGGCTATTGTCTTTGTTGAAGGTTTAAGTAAACGAAGGACTTCTTGTGACTTTGCTACAGTTTTATGATCCAGATTATCACTGCTTCACCTTTCCAGATTATTAGCTTTTACCTACCTTAGAAGAGTACTCTCAGTTGGTGGGATTACCTATCTTGGATAAGTCTCCATTCCCTTTCTTTGAGGAAGACCCTAAAGAACGAGATATTGCTAGAGCCATTTGTCTAAGGATATCCGATGTCAAAAACAATATGATCACTAAAGGGGGGACCTCCGCTTTTCTCAGGGACTTCCTAATTAAGAAGGCCCAATTTTATGCCGATCATAAAGACATGTTTGCCTTTGAGACAATATTTGCTTTGCTTATTTATGGGTTGCTGCTTTTTCCTAGTTTTGAGGGGTTTGTGGACCTTAATGCAATCAAGACCTTCATGAGGAGAAATCCAATTCCAACGCTATTGGGTAATACTTATCATTCAATACATCTTCGAAACTTTCATGGTGGAGGAATGATTACATGTTGTGTGCCATTACTATACAAGTGGTTTATTTCTCACTTACCCAAGTCCGGTCCGTTCTGGAGACCTAATCAAGAACGTTGGTCGCAAAAAGTTATGGCTTTGACTCACTCTGATATTGATTGGTATAATCGCATGTATGATGGGATATCGATCATTGATAGTTGTGGAAAATTCAACAATGTGCCTTTGCTTAGTTTCAATGGGGGAATTAGCTACAATCCAGTCCTAGCTCGCCGACAGTTGGGATACCCCTTGAAGGAACCACCTAAAGGTATTCATGTGGAGAAAATCTTTTTCGAAGACGACAAAAAGCTTCAAGATCAGATTCTATCCTCTTGGAATCATCTGCATAAGAAGGACAAAGAAAGTTTGGGAAGACCTAATTGTGTGTCCATGGAACCATACCTTCAATGGGTCCGAGGAAGAGCTATTGAGTTGAAGATGCCTTACTCTCGCCAAGATCCTTTACCTCAAAGAGAAGAACCTGTCCAGTATTTCATGACTGAAGCTGAGACTTTGAAGATCACTTTGAAGAGATCACAACGCGAAACAGAATCATGGAAAAACAAATACCATGTGATGGTCAGCGAGTACGAAGAACTTCAAAAGCAGATTCAGTCGAAGAATGATGAGATACAATCCTACAAGAAGAGAAGGCTCTACGAATATTTATTTTCCTCCGACTCTCCGTCTGCTCACTGAAGTTGTGGAAGATGCTTCTCTAGGACTTTCTAGGCTTTTATTTAGCTATTTTGGTTGCAAGAATATTATTTGTAATTTGTCTTCAATGAATTAAAAGTTTCCTTGGTATTCCGCAATATTCGTAAATATTTGAATTCCATGAAATCTTCATTTGCATTCGCATTCTAGCATCATACTTTTGCATTGCATGTGTCTCCCGATTTCTCATACTCGGTTCTTTCACCTTCCAGTTTTGTCACTCTGAGTTCTCTGCATCAATACGACCCTTCAAAAGGATGGAAGATCAAAACCAAGAGATCGACCGTATCAGCCATGAACTCGAAGATCTTCGAGGAAGTGTAGGGCAGATTATGGGGATGTTACGAGCTCTTAGTGTGAAGGTGGATGCTCAGTCTACTGTTGTTTCTGAGACTAATACCGTTATGGAACCTCAACCAGCTGTTACTGTCGAGAATGTACCTCCTCACGGTCTTCAATCCGGTTTGGTGTCTCCTAGTGCTCAACCAGTTCGACGAGCTACCCCTCCAAAGTGCAAAACTCCTAACTCCGACCATGGTAAAGAACCTGCACGTTTGAGGAATCGCAAAATGGCTACTCCTCAACCTTGGCAACCTCAGCAGAGTTATGTTCAAGGTTATCCGATTCAATATGGCCAGCAACCCTATGTAGCTACTGTTGCACCTCCTTTCGATCAGTAGTTTCCTACATACCAGCCTGTGCAGTCAGCTCCGGTATATCAAGCACCGGTTTATCAACAGCCTTCCGGTTATCCGCCCATGCAAGTTCCTGTCAACAGTCAACGAGTGCCCAACGCTCCTGTTCACCAACAGTCACAGAATCAGGTTCCTTATCCCCGTAAGAGGCAGTATAAGCCTTGTCCTCCAATTCCGATAACTTTCACTGAGTTATACCCCCATTTGGTACAACAAGGTCTGATTACCACCCGTGCTTTGGGTCCTCCGCCTAATCCGTTACCTGCAGGTTACAACGCTGCCGCTCATTGTTTATTTCATGAGGGTGCGCCCGGCCATGATCTAGAGAATTGCTACGCTCTTAAGAACTTTGTCAGAAATTTGCTAGAAACGAAGAAGTTGTCTTTTGGCGATGCTCAGCCGAAGATCGAGACTCCTCTCGGGGTTCCCCACTTGTCAAGCTTAAATTCTGCAAAGTATGTTGACCCCTCAGCAAATCAGTCGAATCCAGTAATTATTCAAAGGCTTATCTCGCTTCATTTCAGTAACCCTCAAGATGATATGACCGGGATCAACAAAGAATCTGGGAAAGTTATTTTGAAGCAACGACTGAAAACTGTTGAAGATGTGACCAGCGTAACTGGGGCAAGCCATGACGACTCACAGTGATCATAAACCAGACGTCCTTTCCATTGAGGCTCCGCCAAAGGAAACTGTTACTCTTGAATGCAAGATTCCATAAACAAGTAGAAGGATTTTTCCGACAGTTCATTTGTTTATTTATATGGATTTCTCTTTGATTAAGCATATTTAGCATGTACGAACTTGTTTATCTTTGATTAATTAATGCAACGCATATGTTTGTCTTGAATAACTCCATTCGTTTCACTCATTCAAAAAAAAAAAGTTTTCATAAATCATAATGCAACTTTACCCGATCTCTTGTTCTGATGGAGAATTGGGGGGAGGATGACGAACCCAAAACGTCAGATTTCTTGTCATATGCTTTCGATTGAAACCCGCTGATGATGTAAGGCATTGTTTCAAATCCCAAACACTGGAGATATAAGGATGTTAATCCCTAGTCAACCCTTTGAGCCATGAAGTAGGAGTTTTTTTTTTTTAAGAACCTTCATCCTAACCTGGGGCAGGGTAGGTTTCAGTTAAACCGATCGAGCACTTAGACTCTAAAAGAGGAAGAGCAAACCTTCGAGAATTTATCCTTAGCATCTTAAGAAGTCCAATACTAAGACTATTCCTCGGTTACCTAAGGAGTGGGGCAGTCACGAACCTTTCAAAAGATTTACACGACTTGTGCATAAAAGAATATTCAAAAAAAAATAAGAGCCCGCTAAGTCAAAACCTACGAAGGAGACTTAGGCAAAACTGGGGCATCCCGCTGGACTCCAAAGTCAGATCAAAAGACGTTGTCCAGGCAAAAGTTAGGGAATAAAAGCAAAACGAGAGGGTACAATAAATAATCCCTTATAAAGAACAAAGTTGTGTGATCGAAATGCCATTAGAAATAGGTGAGTGACTGCCATGTTCAAAGCCTTGATAAGTTCTCGACCATAGCAAATCCGCTTGAGATATGAGTGTTCGTATCCGATTAACTGACATAGGATTGGAGAACATCACGAAGAAGGGGTGGGTACAAATATAACTTTGAGCCTATATCCTTTTGTTTCTTAAACCGTGAACCGAGCCACGATACTACCTTTAAAAGACCTAATTGAAGTAGGACTTCGGTTGAAAGCATACTCGACAAGATCACGTTTTCTGACTCCTACGAGCTATGCTCAGAAAAAATTCATGTTGGCATTATAATTAAAACTTATATCCCGATTAGTGATTTCGGTCACAAGTTATTGCGATATCTTTTTCAAAACAAAAATTCAAGACAAATATATGTGTGCATTGACAAGCTCAGGATAGGCATTTCAGGCATGAAGATTTTGCTTGATATCTTAGAGGGTTACATATGGACATAACCCGTGGGACTTAAAGATCCTGCTAAACAGGGGCAGGCAGTTTCCCAGTTCACTTACCAACGCGAGTCTGACGTTCTTAGGAGCTATTTCTTGAAGATTTCGTCGTGACACGATTAACTTGTGCCAATTACGTCAAGACCTGACAAATCTCTCAAAGAGTTTGAAAACAGTGGGGCAACCAGACTCCGTGTTCTCTATAAAATTCTCTTGGGATGACCATACCTCACAACGCAAGTATCCTGGGGCACCGTGTTTTTTAAAGAAACAAATGGCGACTACTATAAGGTCCTTCAAGATCAAAACTATGTGGCTTCACAATTTTTTTTATGCACCCGATGGATTTTACTATCGGCGGCCTTCATTCTCCAGTAAATCTCAATGCTGCAACAGGCTCCTAAACTATTGCCTCATCACAGTCCCCAGAGAGACTATAAGCTGACAACTTTTTCTTGGGTAACTCGAAAGTGTCCCTCAGGTTTTCTTCTCCCCATGTGAAGACGTGATACTGGGCACCCAAGCAGATTACTTTCTCCCCAGAGAATTCAGAACTTTAAAACCAGATTTGGTTCTACCATTGATCTTTCTTACCCATGATTGACGTATTGGTTGCAGAGAACGCAGGGTATCTCCGTCGAGATGTTTATTTCATCTCTTGTCCCGTCTCTAGTCTGTTTCGTCAGCATACGCAAGGGCATAAGCACCACATGCCTATTTCATTACATATTCATTACATACTCATTACATACTCATTTCATAACATCCTGCATGATTAATACATAGACATTAACATACATTCACATTAACATACGCAGTAACATATGCGTTAGCATTCACAGGTTCATTGTGTTTCACCATCACTGTTTGTTACCGCCGAGTAACTGGGGTTTGTCCATTCTCTCCAAATAGATTGTCAGCCCTAAGCATAAAATACTTACTTGTTTCCAGTATCCCCACAGAGCTCGATCCTCGTGGATGACGGTTACTTCAGCTATCTTTCCTCGCCAGGATAAGATATTCACCATTCGAGTTCATTCCCTCGATGGAGTCTTGATTACCAGTCTTCTTTCTAGCTCGATCCTAGATTGAATCTCAGTCTTGTCGGTCGTCAAGCCCCAACCGGACGTGCATTTATTTTGCACCATCTAAAGATTTTCACCATACCATAACGGATACGCGACTGTTCTCGCCCGAGAAGGTTATTACTGTACCCGGACGTGCATTTATTTTGCACTATCTTTCAAGAAAATCAACTACAATCCTTTACAAGATACATGCCAGTTCACGCCTGGAAAATCTATCAGTACAACACTTTACACTTTACATCTTACAGCATCGGTATACAACAATTCTCACCTAAGAAGCCAATCCTATCTTCGTTATGACTCGCAGCAAATGGCCATCTCCATTGAGCAGTTGGGCTTCCATTTTACCTGTCGTCTTGAAGTGTGGGAAGGTTTGAACCAAATCGTATTCAGGAGAGCACGATCTTGAATTACGGGGAGGTTTGAGCGGAATCATATTCAGGAGAGCACGATCTTGAAGTATGAAGAAGTTCATTTACCCTTTAGTAAAAGAAGAAACCAAATCGTATTCAGGAGAGCACGATCTTGAAATACGGGGAGGTTTGAGCGGAATCATATTCAGGAGAGCACGATCTTGAAGTATGAGGAAGTTCATTTACCCTTTAGTAAAAGAAGGAGCGGAATCATATTCAGGAGAGCACGATCTTGAAGTATGAAGAAGTTCATTTACCCTTTAGTAAAAGAAGGAGCGGAATCATATTCAGGAGAGCACGATCTTGAAGTATGAGGAAGTTCATTTACCCTTTAGTAAAAGAAGGAGCGGAATCATATTCAGGAGAGCACGATCTTGAAGTATGAGGAAGTTCAGTTCACCCTTTTCATATTCAGGAGAGCACGATCTTGAAGTATGAAGAATTTCATTTACCATTTAGTAAAAGAAGAAACCAAATCGTATTCAGGAGAGCACGATCTTGAATTACGGGGAGGTTTGAGCGGAATCATATTCAGGAGAGCACGATTTTGAATTATGAGGACGTTCGGTTTACCCTTTTCATATTCAGGAGAGCACGATCTTGAAGTATGAAGAATTTCATTTATCCTTCAGTAAGAGAAGAATCATAATCGTATTCCAGGCGCCGACCTTAAATACGAGAAGATTTATCGGATAAGCAGCAGCCTCTTTATTTGAGTGCTTATCCATTTTGGCACATAAGTCCCTTCCAACGATAAGTGACAGCTCTCCCTCGAGAAGCTTATCAGGGCATTTCCCATTAAAGTCCATTTATTTTGGCATACAGCCGGTCTTTACCCTGTATATTTGATACGGATTTCCGAAAGTCCGTCCGATCCTATCACGAGGGATAGTTTATAGAAGCTTGGATGTTATTCTTTGCTCAATGCTCCAGCGTTCTGTAATCGATCTTGCAACCGTGTAGATCCAGTTTTATTATTAGACATTCCCTAGTGGAGGTCATCTCATAGGTGTCATCTCCATTTAAGGATCTTATTCCTAAAGTCCATTTATTTTGGCATACAGCCGGTCTTTACCCTGTATATTTGATACGGATTTCCGAAAAGTCCGTTTGATCCTGTCACGAGGGATAGGTTACAGAAGCTTGGATGTTATTCTTTGCTCAATGCTCCAGCATTCTGTGATCGATCTTGCAGTCGTACATGATCCAGTTTTACTTTTAGATTCCCCAGTGGAGGCCGTCTCATAGGTGCCATCTCCATTTGAGAATCTCGTTCCCGGTCTAAAAATGATAATTGGTCGTGTTCGCACCAGCTGACCATCATTTTAGAATTCCCCAGTGTTGTACTGTGTCCCAGCGCGTCGTTTTCCCCAGTGTGTTCTTCTCGTAGCGTCTGTCCCTGTGTCGTCGTATTCGTCAGCATTTTCGCACTCATCATTCCAGCATACACATCATATCATATTCATGGCATTGTCTGCATTAGTCTTGTTTGGTCCATAACATTGCATATCGCCACATATAAGGGCAAAATTTTCGGTTATCTATATTTAAATCCCTCCACCATGATTCCTCGAGTCTCCGTCACTCGAATCACCCGGTGAAGTTATTTAAATAGGGGCAACTGTAATACCCCAAATTTTGCCCTAAGATTTATCGTCGCATTTCATTGCATTTTTATTGCATTTAATCAATTACTAACAAATTTGTGTAGTCGTTTGACTTTTTGCAGGTAAATATCATATGGCATGCATTTTTTTTCTAAAAAAGTAAAAATGGCACAATTGGCAGGAGGACATGTGTAAGGAGTTATGAGTGTGAGAGGTTGAGAGTTCGAATCTTACCTTTGTCACTTTTTTTGTTTTTTATTATTTTTACTCTAAATTTTTCTATCTTTCATTAAAAAAATAACAAAAATAGTTTTTATTATTATTTAATTATTATTTTCGTATTTTAATTAAATCATTTTTTAAAATATTATTTTTTTCACTTTTTTCTAAATTATTCATAAAAATATCCAAAAAATCATAAAATAAAAAATATTGAAAAAATTTTTGTTCTTTTTATAATATTTTTGATTTTAGGAATCAATAGGATTATTAGTTTTTATTATTTAAATTTTATTTTTTTCTTAACTAATTATTTAGTTTGGGCTTTAAAATGGGCTTTAGGGACATTATTGACAATTTGGTGTTAACCCTAATTTGTTCCCTATATATACATGTGTTGCCTTGTTGAAAAGGGGAGAATGAAAAAAACCTAAGAGGAGTGAGTGCCGTTTGCCGTTATTTAGTTTTCTTCTTCATCCATTACTATTGTTTCTTTTTCTTCATCGTTTACCGTTATTTCTTTTCCTTCATCTATTACTGTTATTTCTTTTTCTTCATCTTTTACCGTTATTTCTTTTTCTTCATCTATTACCGTTATTTCTTTTTCTTTATCTATTACTGTTACGTTTATATATATATAATTTTTAAATTGTTAGAGTTTATATATATAAGATTAATTTTTGATCGAATTATGTCGATACGATGTTTGCACATTTGTGTGCATGACGCGTGACATTTGTGTTAGTTCGATCTGGTTGCGATGATCGCATTTTTGTGTGAGCAATAATACTATTTTTTGCTTAATTTCTTTTTCTTTGCGATAAATTTTGTTTCGTCCGATTTAGATCTGGTTGCGATGAGCGCATTTCTGCGTTAGCAACATTGTTGGGTTATTTGGCACATTTAAAATTCATTATTGCTTTATTATTATTATTATTATTATTATTATTATTATTATTATTATTATTATTAGTATTATTATTATCATTATTTATTATTATTATCATTATTATCATTATTATTACCATTATTATTATTATTGTTATCATTAATTTATTAAAACTTGTTATAATATAAAAATCTGTTTTTTAAAATAAATAACATTAACATCTTTTCCAAATTAATATGAAAACCTATTATTTTTAAGAAAAACTTTTTTTTAGATAAATTTAAAATAATAACTAAATTTTTTTTTTAAATAATAACAAGAACCGTTATTTATTTTATTTTATTATTGTTCAATTCAAATTTCATTATCATATTGTATCTGCTCCTCTCATGTAACCTCGCGAACTTAACAATCGCTCTTTAAATTTTGCCTTTAAATTTCTGCTTGCATGGTTTAAATTATGACATTATCTCTCTGTTTGCATGATTCAATTATCTCACGCGTTTACCATTATTTCTGTCACATTGCACACATCCGAAGGTTAGGTCTAACTGTTTGGCCGCCGCGCCAATAGTCCGTAAAACTTCACACATTCAATTTCAAATCCTCAAAACTACAAACTACAAACCCTAATTTTCACAAATGCCTCGCCGCAGGCCAAATTACAATTTTACCCCTAGCATTAGGTCAAAGAGCCGCCGCACTCATTTTAGGGTTTCCCGCCGCGGAATCCCTAACCTAACCCTAATTCACTTAACAATTCAACGTAGAGATTTGGAGTTTCTACACTCCATGTAAGCGTGTCCTTAAGATGCGTTTATTCCCCTTGAGACCTTGACCACAGTCAAGAAGTCTCTAACCTCCCTATTGAGGGGAACTACGATTACTCTGATTCCACTCCCGTAAGGATACGTAGGCACAAGATGCGATGTCTTGCCGAGTAAACTTAGAATTAACCCCTAGGTCTTTTTTCTCACTTTTAATCCTTTGTGCATATACCTTAAGCAAATAAATAAAGCAAAAATAGTAAACATTTGAACAAAAGGTTCCTGTAGAGTACTACAGAAGTTTAGGGTGCTAATACCTTCCCTAATCTTAACCAACCCCCGAACCCTAGATCTTTCCCCGCATTGTGTTTACGATGCAAAAATAGGTTTTCCCTCTTTTGACCTTTTCCTTCGGATAAATCAAAGAGCGGTTGTGAATTGAATTGTGATTCAAATTAATTAATAATTTGATATCCTATTTCCACCGCAACAGCTGCCTCATAACGGCGACAGAACTTGACATAAAAGTTGGAAATGAAAGTGACAGAACACTAAACCCTGGGGGACTTGTGACTTGGTTCGTCAAAGGCCATAACCCGTGATAGGGGAAAACACTAACGAAGAGCTTTCCCCAAAGAGTGGGCCACTGTGATGCAGGCTCGACATAAACTCTATCGGCATCCCAAAGGCCCTAGGGGCTAGCATTGTGAAACTAGGCATATATTGCCCCCTAGTTCCTGTCACCATAGGCCTAGGTTCAGGCCGACGCAGCGTCATGACAGACTCCCCATGAGGCGTCGAAGCCGCAGACACAGTGTCAGCGCTAATGTCGGTTGTTTGAGTCACAACCGCATTTCTCTCCGAAGAAGGTTCTTCGTTTGGACGTGGTATCACCATCTTACCACTACGCAAATGCATACACCTAAACCCTTGGTTCCACCAGGTGTGCCAATTTGTTCGCACACAATTTTCGCGCGAACAACCTCTGACCTACTAATACAGGTTTACTTGCGGCACTGGTCAAATGAGTCCCAGAGCACTTGGTTTGTGATATATGGGAAAATGGTGGAATGATGTTGTTTGAAATAGACTGGAAATTACTTCTAGCAAAGACTGCAATTTAAATAAGGATGAATACGTAAACAAAAGCGCCAAAAAAATAACAAGACAAGACACTCTAAAATTAATGATGTAAATTGCTTATTAAAAGGAAAATATGGACGCGCTCATACATTTTGTAGGAGTGAAAAACTTTTTTCTCGTAACGCTTTGGTACTTAGAGTGTTTTTCTTACAATATTACAAAAACGCACCTCTAAAATGAAACTAGACATTGCCTTAAATAGATAAATAAAATAACTGTCATGTTGAAGTTGGTGACGCCACGTGTTCGTCCACCACCTTTGTAACCTCCCACGTTCTTAGATTTCAAATTTGTTTTCCATTCGAATATTTTTCTCCTTGCATGGGCTTCTTTGTTCGTCAGTCGACCTTGTCGACTGACATCGCCTTAGTCGACCCAACTGTCTCCTTCTGCCGACGTCGACTCTCCTCAATTTCTTCACCATCTTTCCCCAGCCAATCTTTGTGTCGCCTCTCTTTAGTCGAAATTTCCAATTAACACCGTGTTTAAAAACTGTTGCCAAAAATCCAATCCTACATTTTTTTTTTTTAGTTTAGGCCATTTTTCACTGTTTCTTAAACTCATTTTTATCGTAGAAGAATAGGCAACTATTTTTGTTTTACTTTCGACTATAGTTTTTCAGTGTCACCTAAAATCATATTCTTGTAGTTATGATAACTTGCATATAAGTCATATAAGACATCCATAAAGCAATTTTTATTTTCTATTTTTAGCGTTTTTATATATAATATAAAAGTATTTTGGTCAATTGTTGAATTATGAGATAAAAATTTCATGGAACAGTGGTCAGAAAACAACAAAATATCAACCTAGTCGTAATTAAGATCACCATCTAAATCTTGATTTAATGTATAACAAAGTCATTAATTTTAGAGCAAGATATTTTATCAAAATATTAACTTAATAAAATAAAGATAAAAAAATTTAACATTGTAATGTGAGTTAAACTTGTATATTTTCAAATTTGATTTTGGAGAGAGAAATAAACTAGAGTTTAGATTTTTCTACTGTTATTTATTTTCATTGAACATTATAAAATAAATTTATATCTGTTTTATATCATTTAATTTTACCTCTGTAAATGATCACGTTGTTAGTGATAATATTTTAAATAAAAGTTTAACTTCCATTTTCATATGTAAAATAATAATAATAATAGTAATAATAATTATTATTATTATTATTATAATTAATAAACATTTTAAAGTTTAAAGTTCAAATAAAAATATTATCAATAATAAAAAAAATCTCATTTATGTTCTATTAAATCAATTGAATTGATAATTCTATAAAATCATCAAATTACAAGGATACAAGTTCGAAAATGCGACATTCCATTTATTCATTTAAAAAATAATTAATTAATCTATATTTATATATAAAGGCAAAACATGATGAATTTTGATGTAGTTATTTTTCTTTTCAAATATATTATTTTTTATTTTTATTTTAAATCTTAACTTTTTTTTTAATAAATCATTATTATTATGTGACTATTTATTAATTTTTATATTATTATTTATTATTATTATTTTATAAATAATAAATAATAAAATAAAAATTAAATTAAAATAATAATACAATTTATATTATACATGATTACTATAAAAAGTAATAACTACTAAAAAAAATCTCATTTAAAATTTGTTTTAAATCTTATTAACTGTTAGACAGTCTCAGTGTTGTGAGTACCACTAAGTTCTCTAGAATGAAAGACCATAATAGGTCAGTCACAATGCGCCAATAACTTATTTTTCCTTGGGTTACAATTATTTAGTGGAGGTTTTAAACCTTCCATAATTTTTTAGTTTATTTACTTTTTTATTTTTATTTTTATTTTAAAGACAGAAATTTGTTTTAATCTTAAAATTTTGTGGGAATTTAAAATCTTTATTAAATAGTTACTTTAAAATTTTGCGAAGGTTTAAAACCTCGTTAAATGATTGAAAACTGACAAAAATAAAAAGATGTTAACAGACAAAAATAAAAAGACGAAATAAAATAACGAGAAATAAAAAAGGTGATAATGTTGAAGTTTCAAACATGACGTGTGAGCATGGACTAATTATAAATCCAAATATTATACATAATGATAATTTTGTATTTATTTTATGTTAGAGAGGAGTTATAAAGGTGGTTACATCAAGTCTACTTTCTGCCAAAAATTGATGTTTACACTGTTCAAACATTGCTTTCAAAATTTCAATCGAACCAAACTGCGATTTGTCACCGGATGTAATATGTAAGATTGTTTCCTTCTTTAATTGGTACTTATGAAATTGTAATGTAACTTGATAGGATATGTCTGGTTTGTGTTTTGTACTTAATTTACATGTATTGATCTCTAGAGATTTATAGTACAATGTAACTCAATAATAATGGTTATACTCTTTGAATTCTTATTCAAAAGGATAAATAATAAATGCATTGATACGCATTAAACACAAGACATATTTATGCTAATCTATAGAGGGAGAGTGAGAGTTTATATAAATACTCTTGCATTCACTTGTAATAAAGAAAACCCAAACCGAAGGCTTTTCTTAATCACCCAAACAAATAAAATGACTGAGTACATCAATAATTAACACCAATAGGTATGACAATGGGTGGGCTTAGACCCTCTTCAATAAAAATAAATAAAGAAAATAAAAAATAAAATAAAATAAGACAAATGGGTAATCATTGACAAAGGTACTAATTATTGTAATTAATAATAATTAATTATACAAGTGAAGATTGTTTGTTTAAATCAAGTTTGCAGTAGGTAATTTGTATTTTTAATTCAAAAATAATCAGCACTCATGTTATGGTAGACGAAATATTGTCATATTTGATAAAAGATAGCGTCTCTTTCATCAAGAAGCACAATTTTGTAAAACAACATTATTTTGACCTATAAATTGAGCATTTTAGATTAAAAAAATATATTAGAAAATTCAATCATCTTCAAACAAAATTCTGGTTTTCATCTTCTTTACATTTTAATTTTCATCGATCTTGTGTAAATTCGAATATATATTGAATTATTCTGGATATTCCTGCGTATAAATTTAAGGCAATTTGAGAGTGTTTGAAATACTACAAGGAAAGTGATTTCTTCATGATTTAAACCTCAATCTTTCATTCACAATTAATTTTCTAAAATCTTACATTATTTTAAATAATGACAACCAAGATTTTCACATCAAGAACCTTCAATATATAAATGAGTATGTTTTTAATCTTGACGGCTGATCAGAACTTGAAGTGGATCAGAGACAACGTCTGTGAAGCTGGGTGTGAGAGATGAGGAGAGGGTGTACCTGCAAGACGCTCTGATGTTAAAGTAAGAATCAGGAAAAAAGATGGCAAGTGCAGAATATGTGTGTATTAGGATGAATATTGAATCTTTGACCCTCTCGAATGAGAGGGTTTTTATAGTGCCCCAGCGCTTGGCCATTGGTCCCTATTTTCGGGGCGAGATAATTGTTCCCTGAAGAATATGTAATTGACAGAAACTAGTCGTTAGAACGGACAGAGATGCCCAAAACTATTCGTTGCCACGGGCATGGGGCGCAGTAACGGGCACAAGCGTCGTGACTGTTTCTGGATGGTGGAACCGTGCGTGACGGGCAAGAACTACCAAGGAGAAGTAGCTAACCCTGGGGTAAACCAGCCAACCTTTCCCGGTGGAAGGGCAGAAAGGTAAATGCTCCCCCAAATTGGCTGGACTTAGGCAATTGGGTCGTTCTGTGAGTAGAAGTGGATTAAGCCATGTCTAGCCATTGGGCCAGTCCAGAACAGGAGCCCCCCCCCCCCCCCAAGTCATTGCTCCCGAGCATGGGAGTGATGACTTAAGGAGAGTTCACAATCCTAGGGAGGACCGGGCGAGGTCGTCAATTGTTGTTGAGACCAGGTTGTTACTTGGTGCCCGAGGGAATCTATGCCCGAGGGACTTGTAATGTTGTGTGAGGGAGAGCAGAATACGGGGACCCCAACGAGTGATGTGATTTGAAGAGGTGAAGTGCCATGCATGCCTCGAGCCATGTGTCGCATTTAATGCATAATGATGGCTAGGCTAGGGTCATGATGATGACCCTAGCCGCGCGTGCTCGTGCATGTGCCATGGATTGTCTATAAGTAGAGCGAGAAGATGCTCATTTGCACTTTTTTCTTCTCTCTCTGTTCTTGTTTTCTGCTTCTATAATCCACCGTCTACCGTCGTCCAATTCCGTCTGACCGTCGTACATTCATCGGTTAGAGCCCTTCGACCCCAGATTCCCTTCCTTGACCACATAAGTACTTGCACTGATCTCTTGTCATAGACTTGTTTACTTTATGCTTCTTAGAATGCATGTGGTTAGGGCGAAGCTAGGTAGCGTAGGGGTTGTTTTCTGGTGGCTGTTGGTGGCAGGCGGTGGTTTGGCCACTTTCTTATGCTGCCGATGTCATTGGAGCTTTTAGAAGCTTAGGATGCTTAGTTGATTCTGATGTTGTTGTGACACAAAAGCATTTGTCGCTGGAGAGAACCGTGACTTTCTGATGTGCTCATGAGCTTTTTGTGGTTTCCCAAAGGAAATTCTGGGTTTTGTACCAGGGAAGCTTTTCCCCGCGCGCGTCAGGGGGATTGTCCCGAGCACCTCCTCGTATAGTAACTGTGCCATTTGAGTAGGGCTTAGGTTGAGGACGCAGTCCTCAGGCCTTCGCGTGCCCTTTTACTTGACTAGCAGTGGAAGGGTGGACTTGACTTTGTCATCGTATTCACTTTTATCCTTTGCTTTTCAGGTAAAGGAGATGTCGCGCGAAGCTAAAGAAAAAACCTTGAGAGATTTTTAGGAGGAGAGCTTCTTAGAGGATACTGAGACTGATGACACTTCCACGCCTCTGGATGACGAGGAAGTGCCTGTTTTGAGGACCACCGCGGAGGAATGGTCTGTGGCAGAGCCGGGGAGCATGCCTCTCTTTTTGCCTCTTACACTGGGGGTGTCTTTACATCGCTGGGGGTTGATGGAGATTGGAAGGTCCATTTCCCCAGATAAGATGACCGTATCTGCTCGTCATACGGGGATAAGTTCCCTATGTACGAATATGTCTTCAAAGAGATAGGGTTGAGGTTGAGTAACACCTTTTTCTACCCCAAAATTATCAAGGCAAAATAACACATAAATCAGAGCGAATAAATAAATCTCATTAAAATGCCACAAAAGGGCGTACATTTCTCAAAGTCAACAAAATTGGTCAATACTCCGTAACGACGGGTTTTCCTCAAAGTACATCAAACAACATAAAACAGCGAAACTCAAAGCATAAATCAAGGTTTCTCCTCAAAAGGGAACATCAGTAAAATAACCCAATGATATAAAATCAACTCAAAGAAACCAACCCGATGTTACATATCAGAGCAAGACCCTCTAAATTAACCATAAAGGCTAACGACTCTAAAACATCAAAATACTCCTCGACGGCGTCCACAGCTAAACATACTCATCTGCATGTTACCCACGTGGAGGTAACATTCAAACAGGCAGGGTGAGTAAAACAATTCATAATAATCAATGTATAACAATTAATGCATAAACGGCATATTACTCATAATTATATTCAACACATTGATATCCTTCAAATATGCCTCAAAGGCCATAACGTCATAATTCATACAAAAAGACTCATAGATGCAATGTGACACAACTCAATGCATGTGGTACCAATCATCACAATGCGATGGACATTGGGCCATCAACCCTCCATAGATCCCCATCAATAGGATCAATTCTGCTATAGAACCGGAGCACATCAAAATACTTCACATCCGCACAGTAGGATTGAAGCCAAAGTAATCGAGGTCCTGAACCGAAGTCCGGATGCACATGAATGCATGATGCACACTTCACAAGTCATCCTCATAATAACATCATAGGTGCATCATCATTCATCATATTTATCACCATCAAACGTCATAATTGATCATATTAATCATCATACAACATATCATCATAATTCATCATATTTCTCATCATACAACATATCATCATAATTCATCATATTAATCATCATACAACATATCATCATAATTCATCATATTAATCATCATACAACATATCATCATAATTCATCATATTAATTAATCTCACACATCATGTCATCATATAATCACATATAAATCACACACTAGCTCATAGTCATATTATCCCATATTAATTCATAATACTACCCTCATATCATCTCATATTAATATATCAAATTATACTCACGGTAATCCTCACACTATCGCCTATCAATCACATAAACTTCATAGTTCTACTCATGTTAATTTGTCATATCATCACATAGTATTCATATATTAATCCCTAATATCATCTCACATTGCCTCATATTAATTCATCATAATTACACTCGCGGTAATTCTCATACTATCACTTATTACTCACGCAACATCACTGTCATATTCATAGTAACTCATCACAGAAATCCCAGAATCAAACATCACGGCATCGTTGTACACGATCAATATTTGCGAACTTTGATGCGTTCACTGGCTTGCTCGCTAGGCGAGTCGGTAGCGAGTCTTCACTGGCTTGCTCGCTAGGCGAGTCTGTGGCGAGTCTTCGATGACTTGCTCGCTAGGCGAACAGTGTGATGACAGTAAAACCTGCTATGCACCAGAACTGATTTCTACCCAAAAACTCATACGACTCACATACCCAATACCCCTAAAACATCCCTAAATCATCCCTAAGATCATACGGTGTTAACGGCACAAAACCTATGGTTCATTAGGCCAATCCGACAACATTTGCACTTCCTAAAACACTATTTTCCTGCAATTGCTCTGAGTGCATTAGAGTTACTCACATTTTAATATTCCTATTCCTACAGGGTCAAACATATCACAATCCAAGGTTTTAGCCACGAAAGCCTAAGGTTTCCAAATTCATGTTACACATCAAACAATCTGATAAGGTTTCCTATATTCATGTCAATATTCAGAGATACATGCCATCAATCATAACCTCAAAGTCTATTCATCAATTTCCCTAATTCTCCCAAATAAACTCAACATACCCTAAATCATAAACCCCACCATCAACACACCGAAAGGCATACATAGAAAATCATGAAATGTGATACTCCCCATACCTTAGCCGATTCAAAGCTTTCACGATTAACTCCGACAATCTCCCGAAGCTTTTGCCTACACCGATCCCTCCTCAGAGCTCTGGCCTCCATTTTTTTCACGGTTAACAAAATGAATCCTAAACCTTCAGAATTCTATTTTGTCAAACTTAGACTTGGGCCACACAATTGGGTTTTTCCCATAACACCCTTACTAATTGTTCATAATGCCCAATTTACCCTTATTTCACTTATATTCATTTTAATCAATATTAATACTAATATTCTCATATAGTATACTATTAGTTAAATAAATAGTCCAATAATGCACATTTTCTCAATAATCCACAAAACCACCGAAAACCACCCAAAATACGAATATTCTCAATTAAATAAATAATTAAAATATTCCGCTTAAATTTGGGGTGTTACAACTCTCCCTCACTTAAAAGAATTTTCGCCCTCGAAAATTACCTCAATGAACATAGTCGGATACGACTCTCTCAACTGATCTCCGACTCCCAAATCCAACTTTCTCCAGCTGATCCTCCCAAACTACCTTCACCAAAGGAATCTCTTTACCTCAAAGTTGCTTCTCGTTCATCAACCTGAACTAGCAATGCCTCAACAGTTAAATTATCTCTCACTTGTACACCATCCATCTGAATAAATGCACTTCCTCGACTTAGGAACATGCCACATCATGTAAATTCACAAGCGACAACGGTAAAACATTCTAACATGCTACTTCTCCCACGCTTCCGCTGCGCCAATCTGATACAAATCAACAAAACAAGGTGTGTGCTTCTGAGACTTCAAATCTCGACCAACACCAGTCACCATCCTAACTCTCAAAACACGTCTTTTCTTGGATCTTCTTGATCTTTTCAGTCATCTCTTACATAATTCTCAGGTCCGAGCACAACACTCTCGCCTGAATCATATCAACATAAAGGAGTCATACACCTCCTACCATACAAGCCTTCTACGATGCCATTCTGATACCAGAATGATAACTATTATTGTAGGTAACTCAATCAACGATAATTAACTATCCCACGATCCACCTTGATCCAACACACAAGCTCTCCACAAATCCTCTAAAGACTGGATAGTTCTCTATGTCCGTCCATCCGTCCATGGATGATAGGCAGAGTTCAACTTCAACATGGTACTCAAAGCGTCTACAAACTCTCCCAAAATCTTGATGAAAACTCAGATTCCCATCCGACTTAATATTCGACGACATCTCATAAAACTTCACAACTTCATCAATATACATCCCAGCTAGCTTCAACATAGAATGATTAATCCTCATTGGTAAGAAAAGAGCCAATCTAGTCAATCTATCAAAAATCACCCAACTAAAATCATATCCCTCCAATTCTTCAGAAAACCCAACACAAAATCCATGGAAATACTACCCGATTTCCACCCTAGAATATTCAATGGTTGCATCAGACCCAACGGTCTCTGACGTTTATTCTTCGACTTCCGACAAGTCTAACCAGCATATACAAACTCAACCACTTCTCTCTTCATCTATGGCCATCAAAATAATTTCCTCAAATCCGGTTACATCTTCATAGCACCGGGATGGATACTCCATCTACCTCAATACTCTTATTCCACTCAATAATATCTAGAGCACAAACTCTATCACGACATCTCATGATATCATTTCCATTAATCCAAAAATCAGCCCTTCGACTTAAATTTATCAAATTCAACCAATCTACCAACTCAAACCAGAGTTCTGACCTTATCGAATCTCATCAAGAATACCACTAGTAAGGTCCAACATACTAAGCTTAACTCCATAAGAAGTCTCTTCACACACCAAACTCATATCACAAAATTGCTCAATCAGTTCTAACTCTTTTCACCATCATCATCGATATATGCAAAGATTTCCAAATCAATGCATAAGGTACCACGTTTGCTTTACCCGAATGGTAATTCAATCCAAAACCATAATCCTTCAGGAGTCCCAATTATTTTCTCTGCCTCATATTCAACTCTTCCAAATCAAGCAAATACCTTAAGCTCTTGAGATCACCAAACATTTCAAATCTCAAACTAACCAATTGAAGCCTCCAACTCCGGCACAAACATAACAACAACCAACTCTAAATCACTCGTCAGATAATCCCTCTTGTGTACTTTAAATTGCCTTAAAGCATAACTAACACTCGCTGATGTTTCACTTAACATATCTCCCAATCACTTCAATAAAGCATCACAAAACACAACAAATAGTTCTTTCGGATTCGGCAAAAATCAACACACGAGTTGTTGACAGCTCTCCCAAAAACTCTTTGAACTTTCTTCACAGTGGCATATCCCTCCTTCTTCTCCAACACTGATAACTCAAGTTCCCGATGCTCAACATGATCCTCTATACTCTTCGAATATATCAAAATATCATCGGTTAACACAACCACTGACTCGCTCAAATAAGTATGGAAAATCCCATGCCAAACGGACACTCGATTTGCGAGTTATGGCGGAAACACGAACCGTACATTCCGCACTTACCACAACATCCAAACATATTCCATCAATAAATAACTTAGTTCCATGCCACTACTTCACCATCACAAAGAGAATTGGACTAACTTTCCAAAGCTTTGAACCGTGCGTCATTCTGAGTTACGGTTCTCCCGTTACGATAAAAATGCCAAAACAACATTCTTCTGCCCAGGACATCTTCGCTAGGCGAACACAAAAGCGAGCGGCCTCCTGGAGCTGTTTGCTAGGCGAAGGATATGGCGAACCTAACAGTCCGAAATTCTATTTTCGAGCGTTACATGACTTCCGAGTGTCTAATTTCGATTCTGTAAAAAGCTACGATCTCGGAATTCGACGTACAACAACAATTTCACACTTAGAAAGTCATTCAACACATCTTCAACTCTTGAAATATTTAAAGGCCTAATTATACCAATATTGCATTCCACATCTTACTTTCTTTAATAATCATCAGAAGTCACTGTCCACCTTTAATATACTCGACCTCACACTCTGTTGCCTTAGCATACACACACCAGACACAAGTCTCAACACTACTCAATAAGTTTAATTCCTTAACCATCCAAACATACATATAATATGGAGCTCTCAATCTCGGACGAGTTTCCGTAACTAAGTCGATCACAACTCCACTTCACATCCTGGCTGTATATCACTATCTTATTGTTGCACCCTAAAATTTGACCAACATTTATTTATTCATCAAGAGTTGTATGAGGCTATGGAGCTAGCCAAGAAAGTATTTCAGTGTTTGAAGGTTGATACCTTTGTCAAAAAGTTCAGGAGATCCTCAGAGGAATTGGTTGAAACCAAGGTTGTGTGCTTCATAACTTGAGAGTTGTGGGTGCTCCTCAGATGATTCTGAGACTATGAGGATGAACTTGAAGCTTTGAGAAAGATTATGAGATGTATTTAAAGCCATCATGAAGCCTAGAGAGGTCATTGTGCAAGAATTCAGAAGATTCAACCATGAGTGGTAGAATTAGGGTTTGACTGGGTCAACCTTAGGTCAACTGATGATTTGGAGAAGGTTGAGACCTAATCCAAGGGCCATGTGATCATGGAATGATGTATTGAGATACTATAAGGATGATTCTTAGACCAACTCTTCATGATTGAGGAGTTTGAGAAGTTTTAAGCTAGGGTCTCTAAGGATTGACAGTGTAAGATCCCCTAGTTTGATCCCTATCTTCCAGGCAGTTTTAGCTCAAGATGTGATTGTCAGCTCATCTTCCCCACAACATGAATGTTGTAGAGATTGTTCTTAGCTTTAATTTGAGTGGTAGAAGTCCTTGATAGGATTTGCAGAGCTCAAGTTATGGTTTTGACAAATTACAGGTCATCTGAGGTATGTGAATCTGGGTCCTTGAAAGTCACCCAAATTGCAGACAACTTTTGCCGTAGTAGGATGATTACTATGAACTCTTGGTCAACATGAATGTTGAAGAGAATATTCTTAGCTTTCTAGAGAGTACTAGAAGTACTTGATAGGATTTGTAGAACTCAACTTATGGCTTTGACAAGCCAAGGGCATTTTAGTCATTTGGAAGTTATAGGTCATTTCAAGCATAAGGCCATATCTCCTACTTCCATGCTTCAAATGGAAAAATCTTCAACATAAAACTTGCTTAGAATGATGTTTTAAGGCTATTAGGGTGGTCATGAGATGTTGAAAAGGCTCATACTAAAAAGTGATAAAAATGGCCTAAAAATGAGGCATAAGTTAATTCAAGTGAAGTTGAAAATCATAAATCCTAAGTTACAAGTCCAAACCATGTCATGTGATAGGTCATTTTGACTCCAAATGACATTCTACGAACAATGGTTCAGCCACAATTTTGATTTGAGGCTTGCATCATAGGGTTGCTTTGTAATTTGATTACTTGCATAATGGGGTACCAAACCAAAACAAGGAAAAGCTTAATAAACAAGGAAGAGATGCATGGTAACTTGTCCAAAATATCATTTGGGGATAAATTCAAGTTGGTTACCAAAGTCACAAGGGTTTTTGCATGAGATACCATGATATGAGAAGTGAAAATGCAAATTACCATGACATGAAAACTTTAAGTTCTTACTAGATGATTCTAGGAGGTTCTAGACTTTTCTAAACCTCTCTATATATTGAATGCAACTTGCATTGGTAAAAGGTTGGTGATAGTTGGTGTTGATTGTGGTAGAGAATAGTGATTGAAATCATAAAGCTTCATTTGCAAATCATATTCAAACTTCATATTCTTCTTCATTACCATTCCATTTTTCTTCACAAATCTTCTCCATAAGCATTTCTGAGTGTGTTCATGCTAGAGTAAAGCTCAATTGATGAAGGTTTAAAGGTATTCACATTGAATTTGCAAGAAGGCAAATTGCATTGGATCTTGAAGTACAAGTTCTCTACATCAAATCTTCTGCAAACAGAGGAAGATTCATCCTCTAGGGAGCATTCTTGAAGAGTTTCAGGGCTTGAATCGAAGATTTTCACCACCTACCATTTCAAGAAGCAAGGTATGCAAAATCATTCCTACACCCTATTCTAGGCATGGCTAGGGTTAATTCTTAGTTTAGATTGGTTAGAGACAATTAGGTGGTCATTTTTGATGAGTTTGAGACCAATTGGAGAAGTTTCATTAATGGATGTCATTTCTTGATGGAGTAAGAATGAGTGATATATTGAGTATTAAGGCAAGATTTATGGCTGATTTTAATGAGTGTAACATGAGGATCATTTTTGTATAAAGAATTCTGAGTTTGGTTGAAGTTGAAATTTGATGACATTTTGAGTTCATACGGTTACACCATTTGGGTTCTATGATGGAGAGTGTTTCAATGAAATCCAACACCACAGTCGTGTTCAGCTTGGAAAATAGGCCAAGATTGGTTTTTACATCGTGGAATTTGGTGGAGAGATGAGCGCGTACGAACGGCTGGAAGATCCCTGCATGGAGCTGCGTTTTCATGGTTTCTGCAAACCTAGCCATTCCAAGGTTGAAGATGAAGTGCTAGCCGTTGATGTGCACGTTGACCATTTGACCAAGGAGAGATCCTACGCTCCAGATTTAAAACGAATTGGAGGGAGAGTTGACCCAGTGAAACACGGCGTTTCACTTAAGACCAATCCTGGGCTTAAATGAATTTTGCTATACCCACCCCCTTTAAGGCCCAATCATGTTTTACATTGGATTTTCATGCTATCCGCACCGCGTCTTTAATATTTTTCTTTTCATTTTATTTTGTTTTTCTGATATTAAAACTGGGCCCAAGGCGCATTTCTAACGCCACCCCCCTATCTGAGCCCAAATGAAATAATAACTGCATCTTATTTCTGTTTGCACCCCATTGCATCTTTTTCATTTTATTTTCACTCCATTTTTTCTCATATTTTGAAAATGCATATTAAATTGGAAAATCCATATTTTTTAATGGGAGTTTTTTCTCCCTTTCCATTTTTGTCTAGAAATATATAAAATCATAAAATTGCCATTTTATTTCATTTTTATAGTTTTTTGTATATTTCTTCTTTTAATTGCTTTTTAATGCTTTTAAGTTGATACCTTAACTTGTAGATTTTAGTTTAGGTAGCTCCCTTAATATTTTTAATTCAATCTTTTTAGGGTAGTTAGATGTATGTTTTAGGTTCCCCCTGGATTAATTCCATATTTTTGTGATGATATTTAGGATAGTTTTGATTAGATGCAACTAGGTTGTATAGAATTAGGTTAAAACTTCAACATAGGTCCATAACAACTTTAGATTTTGGGTTTTTAGGACAATTTAGACTATGGGGCATATATGGGTATTAAGGGTAGGTATGTAGGATCCATTAGAAATTATATTAGGATTTAATATAATAGTATGCTATTTTTAGTTGATTTTTGTATTGGTTGATTGTTTGTGTTGCCTTTAGGGCATGTTTGCTTTAGTTTGCTTTGCTTTGGAGTTTTCCTTTGGCTTGAGGAGCTTGGTATCTCATTGTGGAGCATTGAGGAGCATGGTGGAAGAGTTGAAGGTGCATGGAGGAGCTTGAGAGCTTGTTTTCTTTTTCCTTTTTGTTGTTTTAGGGTTAGGGATTAGGAAGAGCTTAGATGTAGACAACTTCTTTCTCAAACATGGATGGTATCATTCACCTCCATTCCTCCCTATGATTCAAAGTCCTTCCATGGTATACACCTCTCTCCTTTGGAGGGATAAGTGATATACCTAGGAGGTAGAACTTTTGAGGGAACCAGTCCTTTGATGTTGAACCCTTATAAGTCACCTTTGGTGATCAAATAAGCAGTTCAATATCCCCCAGCTTATCCAGTAAGTGATTTTCTCTAATTTTGATTGTCTTGAGACTGTCAGAGCCCGAGCATGAAGATGAAGACTTCATTGAAGAGTGTTGAAGAGGATGAATCCTTGAGTATTGCCATTCAAGGAGAAGCTTGAAGAGCATGAAGATCAAGTTGACACTTGAAGATCCCTGAAGATAGTGAAGCCTGAAGGTGGAGCTGATCAAGAAGCTGAAGCTTAAGGGAGAAGATGAGTTGAAACTCATGTTGTAGGGTTGAAACTTGGAAAAGCAATTGATGATTGAAGTTTGAAGACTGAGTTGCTGTTGGAGAAGCTTTCTTCTGTTTTTCTTTTCTGTATTATATTTTTGCTTGATTTGTCTGTTGCATTAGATTAAGTTCATCTAGAATAAGTAGAATCTAGGAGCATGATTGCATTAGAGGTTGGGTTGCTCCCTCTGCTTGTACTGTTACTGCGTGGCCTTGCTTGCGGGTATTCGGTAGAGCCCGGCTCCCTTGCCCATGTGGTTTGTTTGCCTGATGGCATTTCATTTCTTTCCATTTTATCTGTATGATTGCAGTTTACTATTTATTGCTTGATAGCATGTTGTTTATGTTTCAGTATGATTACTGTTATTTCATTCTGGCTTGAGGTTGAGATGAGCTTGTGGAGGCTGAAGCCCCACACACATTTCCTCCCTCACTTGCATTGCATGCATTTTACTGTTAAGCTGATGCTTTGTCTGTTTTGGTGTATCATTGACATGATCCCTTATGACTCTCGTCTCCTTTGATAAGGACTTGATGATAGAATTTTAGGTTGAAACCTATGCATGACAACTTCTAGGAGTTCCCTGTTCAAACCTCAACCATAGGATGAATCCATGGCATGACAACAGTAGGACTTGATAGTCTCCCTCCTAGTTGGGCCTGTTCTCTTCTCATCTCAAAACAGCTTAAGATACAGTAATCATGAATGATTTCTTTCGTACGTTACGAGCCTTAAGCTATCTGAGAAAGGATTGTGGGAGAGTTTCTTTTCCACAGTCTGGATGTTAGTATGGTACCTTTTGGGTGACATGCGACGCATTCACTCTCAGGTCATAGTCTCTAGTGCGGTTGAAATCGCAAACACAATAAAAAACACTTCTTTCGTAAAAGACAGGAAATAGATCGTAGTTTCCCGAACTACGTATGCTCTGATCTCTCATGCCTGTTGAGAGTACGTAGGCACAAGATGGCGATGTCTTGGCGAGCTACCTTCCCCCATAACCCTTCGTAGGCCGAACTACGTTGACTCTGATTTCTCATTCTCTGATGAGAATACGTAGGCATAAAGCGCGATGCTTTGCCGAGTCATTTCTCTTTTCTTTTTCAGCCAGCCTTGATAGGTAGATAGAATAAAACCAACCCGTCTAAGTAAACCAAGCAAGCGAGGATCCCGTCGAGTACGACGGACGTGAGGGGTGCTAATACCTTCCCCTTGCGTAACCGACTCCCGAACCCAGACAATGGTTGCGATGACCTTGTCTTACCCTTTTTCGTCAGGTTTTTCTGATCGTTTCCTTTCCCGCTCTGAGGGATAAATAACGAAAGGTGGCGACTCTTTTGTTGTGCCGGCACCTTATTTTCGCGCAAGCGACAGCTGGCGACTCTGCTGGGGACTTCAACGGTTCCCTGCGAGAGTCAATCCTAACGCTTGTATGTTTACTTGTTGGGTTGTGGTTATTTATCGCATTTTACTTCTCGCACTTTATTTCCCGCATTTTATTTGCAGTATAATATGATTATTTGTGCTGTTGCGGGATGGGAGTTCTGATGAATGAGAAGCCAGACCCAGGCTTGAGTACACTATAGACTTAGAGTGGAAATTAGTGGGCGCGTGCTTGCTTTGCAGGCACTAGTGTCTCATGAAATCCACGCTCAGACGAGGTTCATCCGGTTGGCTTCACTTTCAACCCTTTGGGTTGAGACGGTTGCTGGTTTGGTGGATTGTCGACTCTGGGGACCGATCATTTGTGATTCAGCTAAGTGAGGCCGCTTCATGAGCTGGTGATGCCACACCTTCTGGGTATCGTATTACCCCTCTTGAAAGTCTGTGACGCTGATGAACGCATAGGATGCTGTACCTTGAGTCAGTTTAGGTCCATACCTGTGAGTGGGGTTGGGTTTATTGCAGGAAACTTTGACCTTCAGATTACCTGGTTTTCTTGACAGTGAATCAGTTTTGTTGGTACCAGGGTTCTCAGTTGCAGATTTATCTGTTCTTGATAGAGCAGAGCTTGATCAGAGGATCTTATCATCAGGTGTATATCTGTTCTTGATAGAGCAGGTTTTGATCAGAGTATTGTCATCAGTTGTTTGTTATTGAAAGAACAGTTTTGGGGTCTGAAGATCTCATCAGCAGATGTTGTTTGTTCTTGATGGAGCAGATTTTGGGGTCTAAAGATCTCATCAGCAGGTGTTGGTTGTTCTTGATAGAGCAGATTTTGAATGGGGTCTGAAGATCTCATCAGCAGCTGTATATTTGTTCTTGATAGGGCAGATTTTTGATTTGGGGTCTGAAGACTTCATCAACAGATATTTCTTGATCATACATCAGAGGTCCCTATTATCAGACATTTGTTCTTGACAGAGTAGAATTATGATCCTGTGTATATGGTCCTATCAGATGGTTGTTCTTGGCAGACCAGAATTGTGGTCCTACACTGGGGTTTTCTTCTCATCAGTGGTCGTGGTTTTGTTGATACAGAATCTCCACAACAGCAGCTACCCGAATATATTATTGCATGACTGCATTTTGCATTAGTTTGCATGACATTTGCATTCCATTAACGTGTGTCTGTATTGCAGGTACCGTTTCCCCGATCCAGGATTTCTTGCCTCCTATTGCATTGTTATGGCCTCTCTCAGGAAGACCGTTGCGTACAAGTTCCCTGCTCCCGATGTGGCTAAGTTGACTGGTTTGATAACTCTAGCAGGTGATTCTGTGAAGGATGAGTTCAGAAAATCTTATGGCATGTTGCTCAGTTTGGTTTGCAGGCCTTCTGTGTTCGAGTTGAACGGGTTGCATGCGCTGTTGCAGTTCTACGACCCTCCGCTGAGATGTTTCACTTTTCAGGACTTCGCTCTCGCGCCGACGTTGGAAGAGTATGCTGATTTGCTAGGTGTGCCTGTCAAAAGGCAGATGCCTTTTGTTCACATGGATGCTGAGCCTGAACTGGCTGGTTTAGCTTCTTCACTTTATTTGGACGCCTCCGAGTTAGTGTTGACTAGTTGGAACAAGGTTCCTGGGTTCTCCTTGCAGTTTCTGGTGGTTAAAGCTCAGCAGTGTGCCAAGGACGGATGTTGGGATGCGTTCAATGCCATCCTCGCTCTATGCATATATGGCATTATCCTGTTCCCCAACATGCCCGATTTTGTAGACTTTGATGCGTTTCACATCTTTGCTTCAGGGAATCCAGTCCCTACTTTGATCGGAGATGTCTATCATTCAGTCCACTACAAGAATGAGAACCGGAGAGGGAAGAATGTCTCATGCTGCGTACCCTTGCTGTACAAATGGCTTGATAGTCATCTGCCCAAGAGGGGTCCTTTTGTCTTGTCTGCAGCCACAGCTGAGTGGCCTGAGCGTCTGATGAGTTTATCTGCAGAGGATATTGATTGGTTCGACAGAGACAGGTTGGGTACTGAGGTGATCTTCAGTTGCAGCGGGTTTCCTAATGTACCTTTGATAGGTAGGAAGGGTTGCATAAACTACAATCTGTCGTTGCTGGTTCGACAGTTCGCGTATGCTTTGAGGAGTCCGCCGAAGGATGAAGAGGTATAGGAATCTCTGTACCTCACGGGTATTCTAGAGGGGTATCTGTTGTCCAAGCTTCAGCGTGCATGGAATAGCATCAGTAAGAGAGGAAAGCCTTTGCTGGGAAAAAGCAACAATCAAGCCTACCCTCCGTATACAACTTGGATCAGAGCCAGAGCCAATGTTATAGGGATGCCATTTCCTCATACCAAGCCAGAAAGCTCTCTAGCAGTCGAAGAGCCTACTACTGTGCCCATTCATCAGCATAACCAGGTATTAGTTGAGCGGGATGAATTGAAGCGGGAGAACACAAAACTGGAGAAGGAGTTAGCTCAGCTTCGAAGTGAAAGGAACGAGGTCGTTCATTCTTTCAAAAAGCAGACAGAGCTGGTGAACCAGCTGGGTACAGACCCGACGAAGCAGATTGCCGATCGTGAACGCATGGGTCAAGACTTCAGGGCTGTTAACGACGTACTAGCTACGAAGAAGCAGCATTTGGACGAGGCATATCGGAGGATATCTAAGTTCAACCAGCACTGGAAGGCTTCCCTGGCCACCAGGAAAGAGCGGGAGGACAAGCTGATGATGCAGATCTCCAAGCTGGAAGCCGAGCTGAAGGACAGTGAACGGAGGTTTGATGAAGAAACCGCCCGCAGATACGCCGCCGAAGGCCAACTCAACAAAGCTCTTGCTAACCTGAAGGAGCACAAGCTGATGTTTGAGTCTAAAAAGCGGAAACTGGAAGATTGCTTCGGCGAAGGAGTATGGGAAAGTTCAGTTCAGGGACTTCAGTATACCATTATGCAGAGGGAACTACTCGTCGAGGGGTTGCTCACTTTGCCAGATCATCCAGAGATGAAGGAGTTATTAGCAGAGTATCGCGCCCGTGGCTGTACTTGACTAGTTGTATTCCTTTTGTTTTGATCTTTGTTGTATGCTGACCATCACCAGGCTTGTTGGCTGAGGTCACGCTGTTGATCTGTCTTGTACTTGCTGATGCTATGTACTGCCTTGATAGGCTTTCCTTTATATATATGAGATTGATGTTTCCATGATTGGGCTCGGACTTCTTCTTCTTATTATTATTATCAGCACTGACACTCAGGCACTAGGATCGGGGCAAATCTCCCAAATACACAGACACACGCATGCATCTGCATGAAGCATTTGCATGGCGTACATTTTGTTGTTTTTCCTAACCTTTAGTGTTTGCAGGTTTTTTCAGGTTCACAGGTCCTAGACTGTTTCCAGGATTTATCAGAGACTCATTCACCGTTATCCAACTCGAGCTAATCAGACCAGGATCATGGATCAGGTGCAGACAGATGTCCAGGAGCTCCGTGAGCGGATGGATCGCTTTATGGAACTGATACAGGTGGTCGCTAATGGTCAGGACCAGCTCCGAACTCTGGTTCAACCTTTGATCTCCAGGGTTGATAGTAACGGCATACTTCATGGCGGGGCAGTGCCTACTCCTCCACCAGTTGATACTCCGCAGAATGGTGTTCCTGTTGCCGGGGGCAACGGCAGTGCTAATGGCAATGTGATGGCCAACATCGAACTCAATGCGACGGGCGTCGGCAATGGTAGTCTGGGAGCTAATGTCAACATCGGGCCGGTCAACGGCAATGCTGGCGTCAGGAATCTGTTGGTGCCTCAACCGTGGCTTGAGGATCATCAGGATGATGTGTTTTCTCAAAGAGGTGCGAAAGCGGAGCTGAATGCTGAAGCGTGGCTCAGGTTCAAAGCACTGGAAGATAAAATGAGAGACATTGAGAATCAGAATACTTTGGGTGTTGATATGTCCAAGCTGGGGTTAATTGCTGATTTCAAGGTACCTCCTAAGTTCAAGGTGCCTGTCTTTGAGAAGTATAAGGGTACTACTTGCCCTCGTGTCCACCTTCGATCGTACTATAGAAAGATGTCTGCCTATTCCGAAGATGAGAAGTTGCTGATGCACTTCTTCCAAGATAGTCTTTCTGGGCCATCCCTCGAGTGGTACATGGGCTTGGAGACCACTAGCATGCGTACATGGAAGGATCACGCTGAAGCGTTTGTCCATCATTACCAGTACAATAGCGACTTGGCCCCGAACCGAGTCCAGCTTCAGAACCTCTCGCAGAGGAATAAAGAAGGATTTAAGGAGCACGCCCAGCGGTGGCGTGAGTTGGCTGCTCGGGTTCAACCGCCGATGGTTGAACGCGAGCTCGTGCAGATGTTTGTGGCTACCCTCCCGGTAATCTACTATGAAAAGTTAGTCAGCGGTATGTCTGGGACGTTCTCAGCTTTCATCACCATGGGCAAGCACGTCGAGAATGGTATCAAGATCGGGAAAATTCAAGGTGAATCATCCTCAGCTGGAGGAGGTGGAAAGAAACCTTATGCTGGTAAACGAAGAGAAGGAGATGCGAGCGCTGTGACCAACGCTCGAAGAAAGGGCAAGGGCCCTCAGTAGCAGATAGCCAGTATAAATATCCCAGCAGCTCCGCAGCAGCAGCAGCAACCGAATCAGCAGGGATATAGAAAGTACCAGAATCGGGCACCTTTGACAAACCGTCACTTCGAAGCACCACCTATGTCGTACGCGCAACTCTTGCAGACTTTGCTTCAGCTTCAGTTGGTTCAGAAGAGGACAATGGCTCCCTTGACAGGGGCACTCCACCAGGGTACGACGCAAATGCCACTTGCGATTTCCATACCGGGGCGCCAGGCCATACAATCGAGAACTGCAAAGCCTTTAAGCACAAGGTGCAGGACCTGGTAGATGCCAAGATTATCAACTTTTCCGATAATGTGCCCAATGTCACGAAAAACCCTATGCCGAATCATAGGGGAGGCGGAGTGAACGCCATTATCAAAGAGGAGAGTGCAGATCTGTTGATCAATGTCAAAGACCTAAACACACCGCTTAGTTTCGTCAAAGCTAAGTTGTTGAAGAAGGGGTTCTTTCCAGGATGCGGAGAGTTATGCATGGATTGTGCTACACATTCTGATGGGTGTGAGCAGCTGATAGAAGGAATCCAAAGTCTGATGACTGAGGGTATTTTGCAGTTCAGCCGGAGGGCTGAAAGTGTATCAAGAGAGGTAGTGTTGCAGCAGGCCGATGAAGTCGCCACCATCACCATTCCTCGCCAACCAATAACTATTTCTGCGCCCAGGCCGCCTACAATCACTATCACCAAAGCTGGGCCGATCCCATTCGAGAGCACTAACGTCGTTCCGTGGCATTATGGAGCTGAAGTCTATTGCAACGGGCAGAGGTTGGAGTTGGAGCCGTATGGGTCGACTGTGGAGAATCTCGCAGGAGTCAGTGGTATCACCCGAAGCGGAAGAGTGTTTGCACCGACAGAGGTCGTGGCAGATAAAGCGGTCAGAGCTGATGCAGCTGACAAGGGTAAAAGAAAAGTCGTCGAAGAAGCCCCGTGCGGGGTAGAGAAGGATTTGCTGGTCAAAGATGCCGAAGAGTTTATGCGGATGATCAGGAAGAGCGACTACAAGATTGTAGACCATCTCCATCATACGCCTTCAAAGATTTCTATTCTCAACTTGTTGCTGTGTTCTGAAGCGCACCGCAACGCGTTACTGAAGGTATTGAACGCTGCCTACGTACCGCAAGAGATATCCGTGAATCAGCTAGAAGAGGTGGTAGCCCATGTTAATGCTGGCAACGGGCTAGGTTTCACAGATTTAGAGCTGACTCCTAAAGGGAGAGATCACAACAGCGCCTTGCACATCTCGATAGAGTGCAGGGGCATAATCATGTCGCATGTCCTGATGGACACGGGTTCGTCGCTTAATGTGCTTCCGAAGAAGGCATTAATGAAGTTGGACACTCGCGGATTGCTTTGCACACCCAGTGATCTGGTGGTGAAAGCATTTGACGGAACTAAGCGCCACGTTTTCGGGGAGTTGACCCTGCCGATTCAAGTTGGTCCGGAAACGTTCGATACGGTTTTTTTATATCATGGACATCATGCCTGCCTACAGTTGCCTCTTAGGTCGGCCGTGGATCCATGTTGCTGGTGCCGTGACTTCCACGTTGCACCAAAAGCTCAAATATGCTGTCGGAGGAAGCATAGTAACCGTGTGTGGTGAGGAGGACATAATGGTGAGCCATTTGTCATCCTTTAAATATGTTGAAATGGATGGCGAAATCCATGAAACTCTCTGCCAAGCATTTGAAGCCGTCAAAGTGAAAGAGGTAGCTCCTGTCGTCACAGAGAAGCCAGAGATGAATTTCTCCTCATTCAAAGAAGCTAGGGCCATCGTTGAAGCCGGTTCTACCCCAGGCTGGGGGCAGGTGTTGAAGATACCGATCAAGCAGGATAAGTTTGGATTGGGGTATTCTCCTGAAGCTGAAGCTTCTTCTTCTTCTTCGTCTAGCAGCACGTCACGTGGTAAGGGGCCAATCCTATTCACCAATGGCGGAGTGATCTTCGAGAGCATCAACGCGGCGTCTGAAGACAACGGGGATAGCGATTGTGATCTCGACTTTTGGATTCAGACAAGCAAGCCAGGCGAGCGCCTCAACAATTGGACCATCAAGGATATCATCCAGCTGACAAGTGAAAAGTAATGATTTACTTTTTACAATCATTGTACAACCCTATGTCCTACCCGGGGCATAGCGGTTTTATTGTCAGGGCCTTGTTGGATTATGTACATGCATTTTGTTAATAAATCAAAGGCGTTTCTTCGTATTCAAATATTGTGTTCTCTGTTATTCCTGTTTTATATTTGTTTTAAAAAACAGTAAAATGGCAACGGGGTTTGTGCTAACCTGCATATTCTTGTTTTAAACTTAACCCTTGTTATTGCAGGATCCACATAACAGATGACATTGACTCTGGACCTTCTACGGCTCACTTCGACTTCGATTACCCGATCTATCAAGCCGAGGAAGAGATTGATGAAGACGAAGACCTTCCGGAAGAGTTGGCCCGCTTGTTGAAACAAGAGGAAAAGGTTATTCTGCCTCACGAGGAGGAAATTGAGATCGTAAATCTGGGTTTTGAAGAGCTCGTCAGAAATGTCAGAGTAGGGGCTGCGCTGCAGAGCGATGTCAAGCATAGATTGGTCGAGATGCTTCGAGAGTATAGTGACGTCTTTGCTTGGTCATACGAAGATATGCCCGGACTTGACACGGACATCGTGGTCCACCACTTGCCGTTGCGAGAAGATTGCCCTCCCGTCAAGCAGAAGCTTAGGAGGACGAGACGAGACATGGCCGTAAAAATCAAAGAAGAAGTCCAGAAGTAGTTGGACGCAGGATTTTTAGCCGTCACCACTTACCCTCCGTGGGTCACCAACATAGTGCCTGTACCGAAGAAGGACGGTAAGGTACGCATGTGCGTCGATTATCGGGATTTGAATAGGGCAAGCCCTAAAGATGATTTCCCGTTGCCTCATATCGATGTGTTGGTCGACAACACAGCCCAGTTCTCTGTGTTTTCGTTCATGGATGGCTTCTCCGGTTACAACCAGATCAAGATGGCGCCGGAGGACATGGAGAAAACGATGTTTATCACCCCTTGGGAACATTTTGCTATAAGGTAATGCCCTTCGGTCTGAAGAACGCAGGGGCCACTTACCAACGAGCAATGGTAACTTTGTTTCATGATATGATTCATCATGAGATCGAGGTCTATGTTGATGACATGATTGCAAAGTCCCAAACGGAGGAAGAGGATCTGGTCAACTTATTGAAGCTTTTTCAGAGGCTTAGGAAGTTCAGGTTGAGGCTGAATCCTAACAAGTGCACTTTCGGAGTGCGGTCCGGAAAGTTGCTGGGGTTTATCGTTAGTGAACGAGGTATCGAGGTTGATCCTGCGAAAATAAAAGCCATTCAAGAAATGCCAGCGCCGAAAACAGAAAAATAAGTTCGTGGTTTCTTGGGCCGAATAAACTACATTGCAAGGTTTATCTCTCAGCTCACGACCACTTGTGAACCGATGTTCAAGCTTTTAAAGAAAGATCAGGCGATTACTTGGAATGAGGATTGCCAGAAGGCATTCGATAAGATAAAGCAGTATCTTCAAGAACCTCCAATCTTGATACCCCCAGTGGCTGGACGGCCTTTAATCATGTACCTGACGGTTCTGGAGAATAGTATGGGGTGTATTCTCGGTCAGCACGACGAGACGGGCAGAAAAGAGCATGCCATTTACTACTTGAGTAAAAAGTTCACTGAGTGTGAATCTCGATACTCGATGCTGGAGAAGACGTGTTGTGCACTAGCTTGGGCTGCCAAACGTCTACGACAGTACACGCTCAATCACACCACTATGCTAATTTCGAAGATGGATCCGATCAAGTACGTCTTCGAGAAGCAGGCTCTTTCGGGCAGGATTGCCAGGTGGCAAATGGTGTTAACAGAATATGATATTCAGTACGTCTCCCAGAAGGCCATCAAGGGAAGCGTATTGTCTGATTACCTTGCCGAGCAGCCGATCGAGGACTATCAGCCGATGAAGTTCGAATTCCCTGACGAGGATATTATGTTTCTCAAAGCGAAGGATTGCGATGAGCCGTTGCCCGACGAGGGGCCAGATAGGAAATCCCAGTGGAAGTTGATATTCGATGGGGCGGTTAATTCCTATGGAAGTGGCATCGGGGCTATCATCACGACTCCCCACGGATCCCACATCCCGTTTACTGCGAGACTGACGTTTCCAGTTACCAACAATGAGGCGGAGTACGAAGCATGCATCATGGGTCTAGAAGAGGCGATTGATTTGAGAATCAAGAACCTAAACGTATATGGTGACTCAGCGCTTGTAATCAACCAAATTAAAGGGGAGTGGGAGACTCGTCAATCGAATTTGGTGCCGTACATGAATTATGCCAGGAGGCTGCTTCCATTCTTCGATCGAGTGGAACTCCATCATGTACCCAGGGCTGAAAATCAGATGGCTGATGCCTTAGCCACGTTGGCTTCAATGTATAAAGTCAATTTTTGGGATGAGGCTCCAAGAATTGTGCTTTCGCGTCTTGATAGACCGGCATTTGTCTTTGCAATCAAGGATGCCGCCGACGGCAAGCCATGGTTCCACGACATCCAGACTTTCCTTATGACTAAGGAGTATCCTGCGGGTGCGTCAACCCAAGATAAGAAGACTCTGAGGAGGCTGTCTGGAAACTTTTATCTCAATCCTGATGGAGTGTTGTATAAGAGAAATCACGATCTCGTGCTACTCAGATGTGTAGATGAGAAAGAGGCGAGTTTGCTCATGGAAGAGGTCCATGAAGGCACATTTGGTACGCACGCCGGCGGGCATGCTATGACGAGAAAGATCCTGAGAGCAAGATATTACTGGCTGACGATGGAGTCGGATTGCTTCAGATTCGCAAAGAGATGTCATAAATGCCAGATTTATGCTGATAAAGTTCATGTGCCGCCGTGCCCGTTGAATGTCATGTCCTCCCCGTGGCCGTTCTCCATGTGGGGCATCGACATGATAGGCAAGATCGAGCCCACTGCATCCAACGGTCATCGTTTCATCCTGGTAGCTATCGACTACTTCACCAAGTGGGTGGAGGCAACCTCATATGCTAATGTGACCAAGCAGGTAGTGGCTAAATTCATAAAGAGGGACATCATCTGTCGTTACGGAATTCCTGAGCGGATCATTACTGATAATGGTTCGAATTTGAATAACAAGATGATGAAGGAGCTGTGCCAGAGTTTCAAGATCGAACACCACAACTCATCTCCTTACCGGCCAAAGATGAATGGCGTTGTTGAAGCCGCCAACAAGAACATAAAGAAGATTGTTCAGAAGATGGTTGTGACATACAAAGATTGGCACGAGATACTGCCATTTGCATTGCACGGTTATCGTACGACGGTACGTACGTCGACCGGGGCAACTCCTTTCTCCTTGGTATACGGTATGGAAGCTGTCCTACCGTTAGAAGTGGAGATCCCTTCTTTGCGAGTTTTGGTTGATGTGAAACTCGACGAGGCGAAATGGATTACGAATCGCTTGAACCAACTCAGCCTGATGGACGAGAAGAGGTTAGCATCGATTGCATTTGGTCGTCTATACCAAAGCCGAATGAAGAAAGCTTATGATAAGAAGGTGCGTCCTAGAAGCTTTCAGACGGGTGATCTCGTCCTGAAGAAGATTCTTCCGCCACACTCCGATCACCGGGGCAAGTGGACTCCGAATTACGAGGGTCCGTATATCGTCAGCAAGGTCTTCTCGGGAGGAGCTTTGTTGTTATCCACGATGGATGGTGAAGATTTTGCATCCCCGGTGAACGCGGACGCAGTTAAAAAATACTTTGCTTGAAAGCGACCCGCTGGACAAAAAAGAAAGAGTCCAGGCAAAAAAGGGGCATCCCGGCGAACCAAAAACAGAATAAAAGGTTCGGGCAAAAATTAGGGATATATTGAAAAAATGTACACCCGCGAAGTCGAAAACCTACACTGGGCGGCTTCGGCAAAAAAGGGTATCCCGGTGAACTGAAAACCCTTAAAGGGCGGTTCACGCAAAAGTTAGGGATTTGAATAAGCAAATGACTGCGTTCCGCGTGTGGACTTTCATTGTTTAGTGGTTTGGAGGACCTGAGGGCCGTTTATCTGAATCAATCTCTTCCGAAGCTGAAGCGTCGGAGAAGTATCGAAGTCGAGTGGGTCTTAGATGGATCAACTCATGGTGCTCGTCTACGCCTCGTTGCCGACATTTGTATATACTGATGTATATTTATGTTTTATTTTTGCGCAGCTTCCTCATTCCAGGAGCTTGCCTCTGTTGTAAGACATTTTTACCCATTCAGGGGTTCATTATCAATAAAATGCATACTATTCAGCAATTCTGTTTGCCTGTTTAGCATTTATCTGTTTTGTTTGCGAAAAAGAACGCTGATGTTTTTGATAGAATGCGCATACATAAACTTACTGGCCTAGGCCACTGATTGTTGAAACAATTAAATACTTGGATATTGTCACGAGATAATAACCTTGATAGGTCCCTTTGAGAAGGGTATCTTGTCTGTTTGTTTGTGTTATTACAGGGGTAGCATATTCCAGACAGTGCGCCGTGCGCATCCCCGAAGCAGGATGATTCCTCCTTCTCCAGCAGAGTTCAGTGGCCACTCCCCGCAGAGTATGAACGCCAGATAGTGAGCATTGATATGTCTCCCCAGGCAGAGATGATTCACTCCCCCAGCACCGGGTCACAAGTGCAAATTTCATAGAAATGTTCAAGCGCCGAAGCTCGTTTTCTCCCCCAGCACCGGGTCCCAAGTGCAGATTTCATAGAAGTGTTTGGGCGCCGAAGCTCGTGTTCTTCCCCTCGCACCGGGTCACGAGTGCAGGTTTCGTAGGAAGCTATTCGTACGCCGAAGTATACCGCAATTGATGGTGCCAGGCTGAAGTCTCCAGCGGAATTGAGATTCCCCACCAGAGTTGTATTCTCCCGAAGTCGGATGATTCCCTCTTCCCCAGTAGAGTGTTGGAACAGCTGATGCTGTATTCCCCTGCAGGGTTGTACTCTCCCCCAAAGTCGGATGGTTCCTTCTTCCCCAGCGGAATTGAAATTCCTCATCAGAGTCGTACTCTCTCCAGCGAAGCAGTCGGGACCATGAGTGGTTTTCCCTAGTAGAGCGTTGAACAACTGATGCTGTATTTCCCCAGAGTTGTACTCTCTCCAGCGAAGCAGAATGATCTCTCCTTCCTCAGCCGAGTTTGCAGATGACCAAGAGAGCCGAATCCTTGGAAGTTGATCAGACCATGATTGGTTTTCCCCAATGGAGTGTTGAGTAGCTGAAGTTGTTTCCCCACAGAGTTGTTATCCCCAGAAGAGTAGCCAGAAGGCCTCGCAGTTTATTCTCGCAATCGACATCGCTTTCTCTCAGCAGGTCCAGATTCTCGTAGAGCTTCGTCCCCTGCAGCAATCAATTGAAGTTGTTTCCCCAGCAGCAGTCAACGGAAGTTGTGTCCCCTGCGGAGTCCAATTGAGATTGGCGTGACCATGTCCTCCTCAGCAGGATAATTCCTCTATCTGAGTAGTTCTTTCTCCTTGACAGGAGGATTTTCCCCCTTCGGCATTTATTTTGCTGACGGGATCGCATCATTATGCATGATTGCATAGCATTTATCATAAACGCATAGCATTTCCACCGTATGGAGCATGGCGCCGAAGCATATGCATGATAAACATGATCCAGGTTGTTACCGTTCTTGTTTTGCAGGTATTCAGGATGATTCCTGACATTCTCCCCAACGAAGTCGCTTGCTCCAGGGGATTCTTAAGACCCTGGTGCAATCCCCAGAGTCGCTTGCTCAAGATGATTCTTGAGATCCCCAGCGAAGTCTTCAGTTCAAGATGATTCTTGAATTACTCAGCAGGGCCGTTTGCTTAAGATGATTCTTAAGACCCCAGTGCAGTCTCCAGAGTTGTTTGCTCAAGTTGATACTTAGAGTCCCCAGTTAAGATCGCCCAGGATGATTCCTAAAGCCCCCAGAGAGCCGAATCCTTGGAAGCTGCTCAAGCCATGATTGGTTTGTCCCCAGCAAGAGTTGTCCAGGATGATTCCGGGAATTCCCAACAGAGTGTTCGTTCAGGATGATTCCTGAAATCTCCAGAATGGTTATCAGTTCAAGATGATTCTTGAAGGTTCCCGGCGGAGTTATTTGTTCAAGATGATTCTTGAAGTCCTCAGCAGAGTTGATTCATCCAGAATGATTTCTGGACCTCCGGAGCGGAGTTGCTTGATAGTTCTCCAGATCCCCCCGCGGCGAAGCATTCTCCCCAGCAGGTTTTCCGACGGCGAAGTTGAAATCCCCTTGAAGACTCCATGATTGAAGTCTGACCGTGTTAAGGAAGCAGTTATCTCAGCTAATGCGGAATGCCTGATGGCATGATCAACCTGATGGTTGAAGTCCGGCTGATGCCCGACAGTTTCTTTGAATGCCTGATGGCACGATTGACTATGTATTACCAGTTACCGTGTGACGATTCCCCAATGAAGTTTCTTCACCCTGACGGCGAGGTCATATTTTGATTGTTTCCAGCGGCGATGTTGGATGGATGTTTTGACGGCGAGGTCAGATCATGTGTGTTTTCCAACGGCGATGTTGGATGTTTGTTTCTGGCAGCGATGTCAGGAGATTATGTTTGACGGCAATGTCAGACTCTTTAGCTCCCCAGCGGCGATGTTGGATGTTTGTTCGAAGGCGATGTCGAGTGTCTCTCAGAGGTATGTTTGTTTATGACGGCGATGTCAGATTCTCTATTTTTCCAGCGACGATGTTGGATGTTTGTGTCTGGCAGCGATGCCAGTTGATTTAGTTTTCCAGCGGCGATGTTGGGTGTTTCTCAGATTCTTTGTATCTCCAGCAACGAGGTTGGACGGTTGTTTCTGGCGGCGATGTCAGATGATCCAATTTTCCAGCGGCGATGTTGGGTATGGTTGTTTCTGACGGCGATGTCAGATGATTCAGTTTTCCAGCGGCGATGTTGGGCGTTTTGTTTGTTTCTGGCGGCGATGTCAGGTGGTTTCTTTCTCCAGCGGCAATGTTGGGTATTTTGTTTGGTTGACGGCGATGTCAGATCCTTTGGTTCTCCAACGGCGATGTTGGGTATTTTGGTTGTCTCTGACGGCGATGTCAGGTTCTCTAGTCCTCCAGCGGCGATGTTGGGTGTTTTGGTTGTCTGATGACAATGTCAGAAGAATATAATGTGGATAACTGACGGCGATGTCAGATCAGTATTTCTCTAGCTAGTTGTCGTGCAGCTAGTATTTTAGTATTCGAAGATTTGTTCCCCTCAGAGTACCGTGTACTTGAGCAGTTGGCAAATTTCCGGGTTTACCGGTATTCAACCGTATCGCACCTTGATTGGCTGAGAGTCGTTCGCTCCTCACCCAGTCAGGTTCAAGCCGTTTGAATAGGGGCAGCTGTTGCACCCCAAAATTTGACCAACATTTATTTATTCATCAAGAGTTGTATGAGGCTATGGAGCTAGCCAAGAAAGTATTTCGGTGTTTGAAGGTTGATACCTTTGTCAATAAGTTCAGGAGATCCTCAGAGGAATTGGTTGAAACCAAGGTTGTGTGCTTCATAACTTGAGAGTTGTGGGTGCTCCTCAGATGATTCTGAGACTATGAGGATGAACTTGAAGCTTTGATAAAGATTATGAGATGTCTTGAAAGCCATCATGAAGCCTAGAGAGGTCATTATGCAAGAATTCAGAAGATTCAACCATGAGTGGTAGAATTAGGGTTTGACTGGGTCAACCTTAGGTCAACTAATGATTTGGAGAAGGTTGAGACCTAATCCAAGGGCCATGTGATCATGGAATGATGTATTGAGATACTATAAGGATGATTCCTAGACCAAATCTTCATGATTGAGGAGTTTGAGAAGTTTTAAGCTAGGGTCTCTAAGGATTGACAGTGTAAGATCCCCTAGTTTGATCCCTATCTTCCAGGCAGTTTTAGCTCAAGATGTGATTGTCAGCTCATCTTCCCCACAACATGAATGTTATAGAGCTTGTTCTTAGCTTTAATTTGAGTGGTAGAAGTCCTTTATAGGATTTGCAGAGCTCAAGTTATGGTTTTGACAAATTACAGGTCATCTGAGGTATGTGAATCTGGGTCCTTGAAAGTCACCCAACTTGCAGACAACTTTTGCCCTAGTAGGATGATTCCTATGAAATCTTGGTCAACATGAATGTTGAATAGCATCTTCTTAGCTTTCTATAGAGTACTAGAAGTCCTTGATAGGATTTGTAGAACTCAACGTATGGCTTTGACAAGCCAAGGGCATTTTATTCATTTGGAAGTTATAGGTCATTTCAAGCATAAGGCCATATCTCCTACTTCCAAGCTTCAAATGGAAAAATCTTAAACATCAAACTTGCTTAGAATGATGTTTTAAGGCTAGTAGGGTGGTCATGAGATGTTGAAAAGGCTCATACCAAAAAGTGATAAAAATGGCCTAAAAATGAGGCATAAGTTAATTCAAGTGAAGTTGAAAATCATAAATCCTAAGTTACAAGTCCAAACCATGTCATGTGATAGGTCATTTTGACTCCAAATGACATTCTAAGAACAATGGTTCAGCCACAATTTTGATTTGAGGCTTGCATCATAGGATTGCTTTGTAATTTGATTACTTGCATAATGGGGTACCAAACCAAAACAAGGAAAAGCTTAATAAACAAGGAAGAGATGCATGGTAACTTGTCCAAAATATCATTTGGGGATAAATTCAAGTTGGTTACCAAAGTCACAAGGGTTTTTGCATGAGATACCATAATATGAGAAGTGAAAATGCAAATTACCATGACATGAAAACTTCAAGTTCTTACTAGATGATTCTAGGAGGTTCTAGACTTTTCTAAACCTCTCTATATATTGAATGCAACTTGCATTGGTAAAAGGTTGGTGATAGTTGGTGTTGATTGTGGTAGAGAATAGTGATTGAAATCATAAAGCTTCATTTGCAAATCATATTCAAACTTCATATTCTTCTTCATTACCATTCCATTTTTCTTCACAAATCTTCTCCATAAGCATTTCTGAGTGTGTTCATGCTAGAGTAAAGCTCCATTGATGAAGGTTTGAAGGTATTCACATTGAATTTGCAAGAAGGCAAATTGCATTGGATCTTGAAGTACAAGTTCTCTACATCAAATCTTCTGCAAACAGAGGAAGATTCATCCTCTAGGGAGCATTCTTGAAGAGTTTCAGGGCTTGAATCGAAGATTTTCACCACCTACCATTTCAAGAAGCAAGGTATGCAAAATCATTCCTACACCCTATTCTAGGCATGGCTAGGGTTAATTATTAGTTTAGATTGGTTAGAGACAATTAGGTGGTCATTTTTTATGAGTTTGAGACCAATTGGAGAAGTTTCATTAATGGATGTCATTTCTTGATGGAGTAAGAATGAGTGATATATTGAGTATTAAGGCAAGATTTATGGCTGATTTTAATGAGTGTAACATGAGGATCATTTTTGTATAAAGAATTCTGAGTTTGGTTGAAGTTGAAATTTGATGACATTTTGAGTTCATGAGGTTACACCATTCGAGTTCTATGATGGAGAGTGTTTCAATGAAATCCAATACCACAGTCGTGTTCAGCTTGGAAAATAGGCCAAGATTGGTTTTTACATCGTGGAATTTGGTGGAGAGATGAGCGCGTACGAACGGCTGGAAGATCCCTGCATGGAGCTGCGTTTTCATGGTTTCTGCAAACCCTAGCCATTCCAAGGTTGAAGATGAAGTGCTAGCCGTTGATGTGCATGTTGACCGCTTGACCAAGGAGAGATCCTACGCTCCAGATTTAAAACGAATTGGAGGGAGAGTTGACCCAGTGAAACGCGGCGTTTCACTTAAGACTAATCCTGGGCTTAAATGAATTTTGCTATACCCACCCCCTTTAAGGCCCAATCATGTTTTACACTGGATTTTCATGCTATCCGCACCGCATCTTTAATATTTTTCTTTTCATTTTATTTTGTTTTTCTGATATTAAAACTGGGCCCAAGGCGCATTTCTAACGCCACCCCCCTATCTGAGCCCAAATGAAATAATAACTGCATCTTATTTCTGTTTGCACCCCATTGCATCTTTTTCATTTTATTTTCACTCCATTTTTTCTCATATTTTGAAAATGCATATTAAATTGGAAAATCCATATTTTTTAATGGGAGTTTTTTCTCCCTTTCCATTTTTGTCTAGAAATATATAAAATCATAAAATTGCCATTTTATTTCATTTTTATAGTTTTTTGTATATTTCTTCTTTTAATTGCTTTTTAATGCTTTTAAGTTGATACCTTAACTTGTAGATTTTAGTTTAGGTAGCTCCCTTAATATTTTTAAGTCAATCTTTTTAGGGTAGTTAGATGTATGTTTTAGGTTCCCCCTGGATTAATTCCATATTTTTGTGATGATTTTTAGGATAGTTTTGATTAGATGCAACTAGGTTGTATAGAATTAGGTTAAAACTTCAACATAGGTCTATAACAACTTTAGATTTTGGGTTTTTAGGACAATTTAGACTATGGGGCATATATGGGTATTAAGGGTAGGTATGTAGGATCCATTAGAAATTATATTAGGATTTAATATAATAGTATGCTATTTTTAGTTGATTTTTGTATTGGTTGATTGTTTGTGTTGCCTTTAGGGCATGTTTGCTTTAGTTTGCTTTGCTTTGGAGTTTTCCTTTGGCTTGAGGAGCTTGGTATCTCATTGTGGAGCATTGAGGAGCATGGTGGAAGAGTTGAAGGTGCATGGAGGAGCTTGAGAGCTTGTTTTCTTTTTCCTTTTTGTTGTTTTAGGGTTAGGGATTAGGAAGAGCTTAGATGTAGACAACTTCTTTCTCAAACATGGATGGTATCATTCACCTCCATTCCTCCCTATGATTCAAAGTCCTTCCATGGTATACACCTCTCTCCTTTGGAGGGATAAGTGATATACCTAGGAGGTAGAACTTTTGAGGGAACCAGTCCTTTGATGTTGAACCCTTATAAGTCACCTTTGGTGATCAAATAAGCAGTTCAATATCCCCCAGCTTATCCAGTAAGTGATTTTCTCTAATTTTGATTGTCTTGAGACTGTCAGAGCCCAAGCATGAAGATGAAGACTTCATTGAAGAGTGTTGAAGAGGATGAATCCTTGAGTATTGTCATTCCAGGAGAAGCTTGAAGAGCATGAAGATCAAGTTGACACTTGAAGATCCCTGAAGATAGTGAAGCCTGAAGGTGGAGCTGATCAAGAAGCTGAAGCTTAAGGGAGAAGATGAGTTGAAACTCATGTTGCAGGGTTGAAACCTGGAAAAGCAATTGATGATTGAAGTCTGAAGACTGAGTTGCTGTTGGAGAAGCTTTCTTCTGTTTTTCTTTTCTGTATTGTATTTTTGCTTGATTTGTCTGTTGCATTAGATTAAGTTCATCTAGAATAAGTAGAATCTAGGAGCATGATTGCATTAGAGGTTGAGTTGCTCCCTCTGCTTGTACTGTTACTGCGTGGCCTTGCTTGCGGGTATTCGGTAGAGCCTGGCTCCCTTGCCCATGTGGTTTGTTTGCCTGATGGCATTTCATTTCTTTCCATTTTATCTGTATGATTGCAGTTTACTGTTTATTGCTTGATAGCATGTTGTTTATGTTTCAGTATGATTACTGTTATTTCATTATGGCTTGAGGTTGAGATGAGCTTGTGGAGGCTGAAGCCCCACACACATTTCCTCCCTCACTTGCATTGCATGCATTTTACTGTTAAGCTGATGCTTTGTCTGTTTTGGTGTATCATTGACATGATCCCTTAGGACTCTCGTCTCCTTTGATAAGGACTTGATGATAAAATTTTAGGTTGAAACCTATGCATGACAACTTCTAGGAGTTCCCTGTTCAAACCTCAACCATAGGATGAATCCATGGCATGACAACAGTAGGACTTGATAGTCTCCCTCCTAGTTGGGCCTGTTCTCTTCTCATCTCAAAACAGCTTAAGATACAGTAATCATGAATGATTTCTTTCGTACGTTACGAGCCTTAAGCTATCTGAGAAAGGATTGTGGGAGAGTTTCTTTTCCACAGTCTGGATGTTTAGTATGGTACCCTTTGGGTGACATGCGACGCATTCACTCTCAGGTCATAGTCTCTAGTGCGGTTGAAATCGCAAACACAATAAAAAACACTTCTTTCGTAAAAGACAGGAAATAGACCGTAGTTTCCCGAACTACGTATGCTCTGATCTCTCATGCCTGTTGAGAGTACGTAGGCACAAGATTGCGATGTCTTGGCGAGCTACCTTCCCCCATAACCCTTCGTAGGCCGAACTACGTTGACTCTGATTTCTCATTCTCTGATGAGAATACGTAGGCATAAAGCGCGGTGCTTTGCCGAGTCATTTCTCTTTTCTTTTTCAGCCAGCCTTGATAGGTAGATAGAATAAAACCAACCCGTCCAAGTAAACCAAGCAAGCGAGGATCCCGTCGAGTACGACGGACGTGAGGGGTGCTAATACCTTCCCCTTGCGTAACTGACTCCCGAACCCAGACAATGGTTGCGATGACCTTGTCTTACCCTTTTTCGTCAGGTTTTTCCGATCGTTTCCTTTCCCGCTCTGAGGGATAAATAATGAAAGGTGGCGACTCTTTTGTTGTGCCGACACCTTATTTTCGCGCAAGCGACACTTATCAGGATAACTTCCAGACAACCACAATTAATTGGCAAACCGCCAACTTCCCTACCTTCATTAACACTCAAAATTCCCATCAAAATTAAACATCTCAACACTGTCTTGTGCCAACTCATCAAAACAATTCTTAAGCACTTAGCTTAACTCAAGACAATTCACTGCTCACGCCATCTAAGCTTGCAAGACACGTCTATCCCATCCAACATGACCCCGTCTACTATCAACAAGAGATTAAGGGTGATCAGTTCCTCAATTTGTCAATAGACAGTCGAAAATCATGATGAGGTATAAACCATCTTTACCAAGCTATAAGAGCGTTCAACCACACTCTAAGCTACAACTCCACACTTGCAGCATCCTGGAGAAGCACAAGCTTCTCCCCCACTTGAATCATTCCCACTTCTGCAGACAAAGGTTAGACAACAAACATGTACCGACAATGTTTTCACACACATGTCGCATTCAAGGGAACAACCAACATTATACAACTTGGACGGACGAACCGACCTGCTCTGATACCACTAATGTAACACCCTTTTTCTACCCCAAAATTATCAAGGAAAAATAACACATAAATCAGAGTGAATAAATAAATCTCATTAAAAAGCCACAAAAGGGCGTACATTTCTCAAAGTCAACAAAATTGGTCAATACTCCGTAACGACAGGTTTTCCTCAAAGTACATCAAACAACATAAAACAGCGAAACTCAAAGCATAAATCAAGGTTTCTCCTCAAAAGGGAACATAAGTAAAATAACCCAATGATATAAAATCAACTCAAAGAACCCAACCTGATGTTACATATCAGAGCAAGACCCTCTAAATTAACCATAAAGGCTAACGACTCTAAAACTTCAAAATACTCCTCGACGGCGTCCACGTCTAAACTTGCTCATCTACACGTTACCCACGTGGAGGTAACATTCAAACAGGAAGGGTGAGTAAAATAATTCATAATAATCAATGTATAACAATTAATGCATAAACGACATATTACTCATAATTATATTCAACACATTGATATCCTTCAAATATGCCTCAAAGGCCATAACGTTATAATTCATACAAAAAGACTCATAGATGCAATGTGACACAACTCAATACATGTGGTACCAATCATCACAGCACGATGGAAACTGGGCCATCAACCCTCCATAGATCCCCACCAATAGGATCGATTCTACTATAAAACCGGAGCACATCAAAATACTTCACATCCGCACAGTGGGATTGAAGCCAAAGTAATCGAGGTCCTGAACCGAAGTCCGGATGTACATGAATGCATGATGCACACTTCACAAGTCATCATCATAATAACATCATAGGTGCATCATCATTCATCATATTCATCACCTTCAAACATCATAATTCATCATATTAATCATCATACAACATATCATCATAATTCATCATATTACTCATCATACAACATATCATCATAATTCATCATATTAATCATCATACAACATATCATCATAATTCATCATATTAATCATCATACAACATATCATCATAATTCATCATATTAATTAATCTCACACATCATGTCATCATATAATCACATATAAATCACACATTAGCTCATAGTCATATTATCCCATATTAATTCATAATTCTACCCCCATATCATCTCATATTAATTTATCAAATTATACTCACGGTAATCCTCACACTATCGCCTATCAATCACATAAACTTCATAGTTCTACTCATGTTAATTTGTCATATCATCACATAGTATTCACATATTAATCCCTAATATCATCTCACATTGCCTCATATTAATTCATCATAATTACACTCGCGGTAATTCTCATATTATCACTTATTACTCACGCAACATCACTGTCATACTCATAGTAACTCATCACAGGAATCCCAGAATCAAACATCACGACATCATTGCACCCAATCAATATTCGCGAACTCTACTGCGTTCGCTGGCTTGCTCGCTAGGCGAGTCGGTAGCGAGTCTTTGCTGGCTTGCTCGCTAGGCGAGTCTGTGGCGAGTCTTCGCTGACTTGCTCGCTAGGCGAACAATGCGATGACAGCAAAACCTGCTTCGCACCAGAACTGATTTCTACCCAAAAACTCATACGATTCACATACCTAATGCCCTCAAAACATCCCCAAATCATACGGCGATAATGGCAGAAACCCTATGGTTCATTAGGCCAATCCGACGACATTTGCACTGCCTAAAACACTATTTTCCTGTAATTGCTCTGAGTGCATCAGAGTTACTCAAATTTGAATATTCCTATTCCTACAGGGTCAAACATATCACAATCCAAGGTTTTGGCCACGAAGGCCTAAGGTTTCCAAATTCATGTTACACATCAAATAGTCCGATAAGGTTTCCTATATTCATGTCAATATTCAGGGATACATGCCATCAATCATAACCTCAAAGTCTATTCATCAACTTCCCTAATTCTCCCAAATCAACCCAACATACCCTAAATCATAAACCCCACCATAAACACACCGAAAGGCATACATAAAAAATCATAAAATGCGATACTCCCCATATCTTAGCCGATTCAAAGATTTCACGATTAACTCCGACAATCTTCCGAAGCTTTTGCCTCCACTGGTCCCTCCTCAGAGCTCTGGCCTCCATTCTTTTCACGGTTAACAAAATGAATCCTAAACCTTCAGAATTCTATTTTGTCAAACTTAGACTTGGGCCACACAATTGGGCTTTTCCCATAACACCTTTACTAACTCTTCATAATGCCAAATTTACCCTTATTTCACTTATATTCATTTTAATCAATAATAATACTAATATTCTCATATAGTATACTATTAATTAAATAAATAGTCCAAAAATGCACATTTTCTCAATAATCCACAAAACCACCCAAAATACGAATATTCTCAATTAAATAATTAATTAAAATATTCCACTTAAATTTGGGGTGTTACAGGTTGCTCTTTTTGGATTTTTAGAGGGCCGTCTTTATGCACCTAGACCTGGCACCTTTGCAACTGCATCCTAACTTGATCACCTTTACATGGGCATTCGAGCTGGTGTGTGAGTATTAAGAGATTAGAGCTATCCTTCCCCTCTTCTTCACTATCTTTCATCTTCAGCGACAGGTCCCGAAGAGGAAGTTCGATTGGGTCTCCTTGAAGCAGGGGAGGAAGCTGTTCAAACCCTTTTTTAAGTCCATTAGGACGTTCAAGGAAATGTTTTATATTATTGAGCCTGTTTCGAAGAAAGCCACCACCTCAACTTTTGTATGAGAGGTCTCGACGGACGAGGATGAGGAAGCCTTAGTTGACAAGCATGGCAAGGTGCTTGCGCAGAGGCTGTTCAAGTTTCTCTTTTACTGGAGTAGGGCTCGTTTTACCCACACAACCAACGAATACATAGCTGTTCCTCACCAGTTGGGGGATAACGACTGAGCCAACTATGCCAAACTGGTAGCTTTAGTGGATGGCTTTCTTCCTTCCCAGTGCGTGACCCGTGATGGAAAGGTTATTTACAAAGAAGATGGGGGGCCTCAGGTAGAGGCCCGATACATCAATACGAAGGAGCTCCTCGAGTGTAGCACTCATGCAGGGGGCTTTAGAACTTCTGGGTAGTCTTTTATTTCCTCTTATTTTATCTAAGTTGTTGTTTTCTTCACGTATTAACGTGCCTGTTGTTTGCAGGTAACATGTATTACGCTCAATAATGAATGGTGAAGAATGCCCAGACGAAGCTAAAGGAAGGTGCAATGATCGGGAAGATTCGCCTTAGCCAGCGAGTGCTTTCTCCTCAAACTAGGTCGGGGACCTCCTCGTCTACCCCACCGGCCGTCTAGACGTCGCCCTTGCCTGTGAGCTCGAGGCTCAAATGCCAACATATGAACGAGATTGTGGACCTCAGTAAGGAAAAGGGGAAGAAGAGGTTTGAGCTGCCTCTGTGCCTGCATAACAAGAGATTCTTCGAGGGTTCTTATTTGGCGATTCCTCAGGAAAAATCCCTGAAACTCGAGGAGATGGACCACCCGAGCAAAATGACCATGTTTTCTCAGGATGCTTCCGCCCTGATGAGGATTATAGAGATGGCAGTGGTTTACATCGAGGAGGATTCCGACCATAAATCTGAGCTAAAGAAGGCCTAGGTTACGGTAGCGGACCTAGAAGAGAAGGTTAAAAAGTCCCAGGAGGAGCAGGCCAGTGCCGTCGAGAAGGTGATGAAAAAGTGTCGGGAAGAGCTATCCACAAAAAAAGATATCCTTGCTGCTGAAGAAATTTATTGAGGATCTGGTCGAGCAGTTGAAAGCCTCCATTGCCGCTGCTGAGGGTGAGAACAAGGATGTGAAGAAGTTGATGACTCAGGCAGAGCTGGTCGCTCGCATTACCCAGGCCGAGGATGATTTCCTGGACATTATCGATGAGGCCTTCAACAACACCATAGAGCAATTGAAGATCGTGAATCCCAGGGTTGATTTGCCCACTAAGGGCACCGGGTTTCTTTATACTGTTGCGGGCGGTAGGATAGTCATATCCAACTTCCTTCAAATCGGCGAGGAGCATACGCAGGCTACCCGTAAAGATCTTCAGCAGGCGGAGGAGTGACTTTTTTCTTATTTGTACTTTTTAGCCTGTGCACCAAGTTTTTATAATTCTATTCTTTTGTGTAGGGCTTGGCCCCTTTGTATTGTAACAATCACAATCGCGGTCCTTGTGGCCATTTTTATGTTAATATTTATTTTTATGCATGTTTATACTTTGCTTAATTTTCTCTAAGTGTCACACGCTGCTCAATGCTTGTCATATGAGCTACCCTAGTAAATGGTTTTGTTATGTTTTGGGGTTTGCTCGACAAATAGTGTTTGACAGTGAAGGGATTGGTCGAAAGGCTTGGGTAGCTTTCGGGAAAGAGAGCAAATCTCATGTCACATTTGTGGCCTGAGTTTGCAGCGTGAACTTCCCATCGTGATCTGGGTATTCTGCCTTTCATGGTACTTTGGCGACGGTGGGCTTGGTCGAGAGACCGCTGTCGGGCATGGGTTTTACTCGTTCTTGAATAAAAGGCTGCCTAAATTTACATTGGTAGCGCATCACTTGTACCTGGGCGCGCACTTATGGTTAATACGTTATGTTCGTCATGTTGACGAAGCATGCCGATAGTTGAGGCCTTTGCTATAATATTGTTTTAAATTTTCGACATTCCATGGTCAAGCGAGTTCTTCCCTGTTAAGACGTTCTAGGTAGCAGGCCCTATTCTCTGTTTTCGCTCTAACACGGTAGGGTCCTTCCCAGTTTGCGGCGAGTTTGCCTTCACGAAAATCTTTGTGATTCCTTCTTAGGACAAGACTTCCTACTTGGATTTCTCGTTGCATAACTTTGGCATTGTGCCTGATAGCGATTTTTTGTTTTAGCAAGGCCTCGCGGAGGGCTGCTCCTGATCATACCTCTTCGAAGAGATCGACCTCCTCCCTTAGTGCCTCACTGTTTGGTTCCTCGTCCAGGGGCGCTTCAGTCTTCCTAGAGGGTACATGAGTCTCAATGGGGATCACTGCCTCAGTCTCATATGCTAGGCAAAAAGGGGTTTCCTCGATCGAAGAATGGGGTGTAGTACGGTAGGCTCAGAGCATGTTGTGCAGCTTCTCAACCCACCGTTTCTTTGTTTCATCTAGTCTCCGTTTGAGGCCCCGTAGGATTACCCTGTTTACTGCCTCAGCTTCCCCATTAGTCTAGGGGTGCTCGACGGACGCAAAGTGTTGTTTGGTGCCTAGTTGGGTAACGAATTCCTAGAATTTTTTGTCCATGAATTGTGTCATGTTATCGATGACGATCACTTAGGGGATTCCAAAGCGGGCAATAATGTTTTGCTTGTAGAAACGAAGTATGTTGTGAGTCGTTATTTTGGCTAGAGCCTCCGCTTCTATCCACTTTGTGAAGTATTCAATGCCTACTATCAGGTGCTTGTTCTGATTTGATCCTACAACGAATGGTCCTAGGATATCTAGGCCCCATCATGCAAATGAGTTCATTGGATGGTGCCAAGTGCATGTCCCCGTGTCGTTGGGATTTGTCGCATTACTTCACTTGTTCCTTCGTGTCATGCTGCATGGTTAGCCAGTAATATCCTACACGTAGAGCCTTCCTGATGAGGGATCTCCCCCCAAGGTGTTGGGCATTGATCCCCTCGTGGATCTCGCGCATGATGTAGGCGACCATCTCTTCCTCGAGACATTTAAGGAGAGGGATGGAAAACCCTCGCCTGTAAAGCTTTCTTTCGACTAGGACATAAGAGCAGGCTCTATGCCTGACTATGTTGGCTTCCTTGGGGTTGGACGGTAGTTCGTCCTTGGCGAGGTAATTGTACACGGGGTCATCCAGCAATGGCTGTCACCGACGATCTGCACGTTGAGGTTCACAGAAGCTTTCTCGATGCTAGGTCGTGGAAGTACTTCCTGGGTGACAGATTTGTTCCCCCTTTCTTTTTCGTGCTCGCCAGTTTTGACAAAACATCCGCTTGGACATTGTGTTCGTGAGGAACATATCTCACCTCCACCGATGTGAACTTTGTCATCTTTTCCTTGACCAGGATCAAGTATTCAGACAGATTGTCAATCTTGACCTGTTATTCTCCCTGAACCTGGAGGGCCATGAGTTGAGAATAGGTGCAGATGACGACTTCTTTAGCCCCTAGGTCTTTGGCGAGGCGAAGACCTGCGAAGAAGGCTTTGTATTCAGCCTGGTTGTTGGAAGTGGGGAAAGACAAAGTAAGTGAGACTTCTATGAGGATTCCTTCTTTGTTTTCTAGGATGACACTTGCCCTGCTCCTTTCCAAGTTGAATGCTCCGTCGATGAAGATTGTCCATTTGCGCGCACCGCTAGTGAGGGGATCAAGTGGGGTCATCTTTGTGACGAAGTCGGCCAGTGCCTAGGCCTTGAGGACCTTTCTACTCTCATACTATATGTCGAACTCAAATAATTTCAGCGACCACTTGAGCATCCTGCTGGCCATGTCTGAACGGCCTAACAGCTGCTTTACGGGTTGGTCCGTGGGTACCACGATTGTGTGAGCCAGAAAGTAGTGCCTCATCCTTCTTACAGTGTTGATAAGGACTAGGGCCACTTTCTCTGTCTGCTGGTACTTCAGCTCTGGTCCTTACAGTGCCTTGGTCATGAAGTAGATGAGCTTCTGTCCATCGGGTGTTTCATGAATGAGGGAGGCGCTGACAACCTCGGTCACAACGACGAGATAGAGATATAGGGTTTCCCCGTTATCTGGCCGGGAAAGGGCTGATGGTTCCGACAAAGCTTGTTTTAGGTGGAGGAGGGCTTTGTCGCATTCCTCCTTCCATTCGAAAGTCGCCTCCTTCCGGAGGAGTTTAAAGAAGGAGAAGGCGTGTTAAGCATATTTAGCCACGAAGCGAGCATCCCGTTTAGGGATTGGATGGACTTCTTCGAGTTCGGTGTAGGGAACTCGGCGAACTCTCTGTACTTATCGGGGTTAGCTTCAATACCTTATTTAGTTAGATAAAATACGAGGAACTTGCCTGCTCGTATTCGGAACGTGCACTTCTCCAGTTTGAAGCGCATCTTGTACTTTCTGGCCTGCTCGAAGACTTTCTTCAGATGGATCGTGTGATCAGATTCCTCTTGGGATTTCTTGATCATGTCATCTATATAGACTTCGAGCATATCCCCGATTTCTCCTTGGAAGACCTTGTTCATCATTCTTTGGTAGGTAGCGCCAACGTTTTTCAAGTCGAAGGACATTATGCTGTAGTAATAGTTGCCCAATTTAGTCATAAAATTTGTGTACCTTTTGTCGCTTTTTGCCATGGATATTTGGTTATAGCCCAAATACGCGTCCATGAAAGATAACAATTTAAAACCGACAGAATTATCAACTAATTTGTCTATGTTGGAGAGGGGATATGTGTAACACCCCCCTCTCTATGCCCCCAAATAATACAATTAATCATTTAGGCATAAATTTAAAATTTCATCAGAGTACATTTTCAACATGGCATAAAAGGGAAATATCACATTATCATAAAAATTCCAACACACACAACACCTGCTCAACAGATACGCAACATCAGGATAACACCCACAAGAAATATTTAGAACAAAGGCGGAAATATCCAAATATTTCATAATTCACCAAACATGTATTCACATATACAGTTATCATTCATCATGTTTTACCAAACATATCAACAGCAGATACATATTTAGATGTATCACAAAAGGATCAAAAAAATAAATCCTATCTACCCGGTGCTACATATCAGAGTCGACCGACCAAAAGGGAAAAAAGGTCACGCTTCACAAAAATACCTCCAGCAATCTAATCTGCAATGCCTCATAGAGCATTAAAAGAAACAACAGAAGGGTGAGAAGCGATATCATAATAACAATGCATACAAACATATTAATATACATGATACCCAATATACGTCTTTCGCATTCTCACCGCAACTCACCTCGTCATACCGTACATCGCAATGTATTCACATTATCTATTTACAAATAGAACAATCATGCATATACAATATGCGTCAATAATGTTTATATCGGTTCATAAACACACAAAACATACATATTCATATATTCACACACACACACACACGTGTCTTCAAGCGTACCAATCATGCCAATCATCAGCAATTCATATAAACATTTACAATTATGTTCATTCACCATACACCATGCAGGATGTCAACATGCAACTCATAGAGACCGACACACGACTCTATGCAGATGCAAATGCGGTACCGACTCATTTCAGCATGTTCAATTGAAGAACCAAATAACCATCGCTCACACCCCACATGGGCACACGAGGTTCTGCAGATTCTACGCGGAATCAAAATAACCATCGTAACATACGAGGTTCTGCAAATCCACCGAGGGATCAATAATTAACCATCGCTCACACCCCACAAGGGCACACGAGGTTCTGCAGATTCACCGAGGAATCAATAATTAACCATCGCTCACACCCCACAAGTGCACACGAGGTTCTGCAGATTCACCGAGGAATCAATCGACACAAGAATGCATACCATGATGCTTCACATGCAACATGACTCATGACACTCTTGAAAATGCACACATGTTTACAAACATACTCATGCATTCTACACATTCATCCAATATATTCATACAAACATCATAAATTTTTAATCAGGCTAAACAATGCACATAATTGCCCAAGCGGCCACAATTCATAATCTAGGATTCACGCCATAAGGCTACCCACAATACAACACGAACCAGCATATAAACTACTAAATCAAAGAAGGGTCGATCGCAACCGAAACCCCAAGCCACGACAGCACCCCGCAACAGGGAAAATTCATCCTGCTATGTTCGCTACACGCTCGCCTAGCGAGCTGCTAGCGAGCGTTTTCTACCTCCTCGCCTAGCGAACTGCTAACGAGCCAGAATAGAGGCTACAGACCTCGTTCGCCACAGCGAACCTCCAGCGAGCTCCTCGCTACTCCCTTCGCTGCCAGCGAGGGACATTAAAACCATTATGTCCCAAGTCTGGGACCGTTCGCTGCGCACTCGCCTAGCGAACTACCAGCGACCATTCGCGACCTGCTCGCCTAGCGAACTGCTAGCGAGCGTCTGCGATTTCCACTTCTCCCCGCTGTTCATAATCAAAAACCACCGATAAAATCACCCGATGAACTCCAACTCATATCTAGTAGCCTTAGTCTAACATATATCGACTAATCTACGTCATCTAATCACGATTCTAACCGTTAGACAACGATTTCTATCGATTAAACCAAATTCAACCTAAAATGGAAAGTGTAGAAAAACTACCAACAATCCAAAACAATCCAACAAAATCATACATGATTATACACATTGATAGAATAATAAAGTTTCACACCCTTACCCGATCAATCGAAAGCTTTGGTAATGATTTCTTGAAGTTCTAGGTTTTCCTCTTCTTTCTCTCCTCTTTCTCTTCTCTTCCTTTCTTTCCTTTGTTTTTCTTTCTATCTTACTAACTTTCTCTTTTTCTCTCATATACTCATATTCTCTTTTCTTTCCTCTCAAATTCTTTCCACACACTAATTAATCAATTTACATAAAATATCCACTTAACATAATTACTAATGCCCAAAATACCCTCCGGTCTATTTTTACCCGAAACTCTCAAAGTAGGCAAAAATAGCACAATATGCACAAATAACATATTAACACACAATTCCACATTTAAAATAATAATTCAATTAATTAAATCAGAAAGGACTCAAAATAAAGGAAATTCAGAATCTGGGCGTTACAACTCTCCCCCACTTAGGAATTTTCGTCCTCGAAAATATTACCTGATTCGAACAACTCAGGATGCGACTCACGCATCTTACTCTCCAATTCCCAAGTCATATTGCCTTCCGCAGCATCTCCCCATGCTACTTTTACAAGCGAAATATCCTTGCCTCTTAGGTTCTTAACTTCGCGGTCCAAAATCATAACCGGTAAAACCTCAACCGTAAGATTATCTCTTACCTCCACCTCATCCATAGGAATCACATGTGACGGATCCGGAACATACTTCCGAAGTTGCGAAACATGGAACACATCATGCAAATTCGAAAGACTCGGAGGCAACGCCACACGATAAGCCACCGCACCAACTCGTGCAATAATTTGATACGGACCAATAAAACGAGAAGTCAACTTCTTCGACTTCAAAGCACGACCCACACCCGTAACCGGTGTAACTCTCAAAAACACATGGTCACCTTCTTAAAATTCAAGATCCTTCCTTCTCTTGTCATGATAACTCTTTTGCCTATTCTGGGAAGCTTTCATCTTCTCCCGAATAAACGTCACCTTCTCCGTCGTTTGTTGTACCATTTCCGGTCCAACTACCAATCTCTCTCCGGTTTCATGCCAACACAAAGGTGTTCGACATCTCCGACCATACAAAGCCTCAAATGGTGCCATACCAATACTTGCATGAAAACTGTTGTTGTAAGTGAACTCAATCAATGCCAAAAAGCTATCCCAAACACCACCTTGCTCGAGCACACAAGCACGCAACAAGTCCTCTAACGATTGAATCGTCCTCTCAGTTTGGCCATCCGTCTGCGGATGATACGCCGAACTCAATCTCAACTTAGAACCTAAAGCCTTTTGCAAACCTTCCCAAAATCTCGAAGTAAATCTAGGATCTCTATCCGACACGATACTCTTGGGAACCCCATGCAACTTCACAATCACCCGAACATAAATCTCGGCTAACTTTTCCAAAGGGTAACTAATATCAATTGAAATAAAGTGAGCAGATTTAGTAAGCCTATCAACAATCACCCAAATAGCATTGTGACCTCTTTGCGTATTTGGTAAACCCATAACAAAATCCATTGATATACTATCCCATTTCCATTCCGGAATATCCAACGGTTGCATCAAACCACTAGGCTTCTGATGTTCCACTTTAGACTTCTGGCAAGTCAAACACGAATACACAAACCGAGCTACATCCCTCTTCAATCCGGACCACCAAAAGATTTTCTTCAAATCTTGATACATCTTATTCGCACCCGGGTGAATACTCAATTTACTCCGGTGTCCTTCCTCCAATATCATCTTTCTCAAATCCACATCGTCAGGAATACAAATACGACCACGAAATTTCAAAACTCCAAAATTATCAACCTTAAAGTCCTCACTCTCATTCATCATCAAATCTACAAATTTCAAATCCAACTTTTGCTTTTCACGAACTGTAGCTAGAAAATCATTTGTAACATACAACATACCAAGTTTCACACTTCTCGGCGTCATTTCACAAACCAAACTCAAATCTCTTAAACTCTCCAAAAGTTCCCATTCTCTTACCATCAATGTAGACATATGCACTAACTTCCGGATCAAAGCATCGGCTACAACATTTGCCTTACCCGAATGGTAATTCAAACCAAAGTCATAATCCTTCAAAAACTCTAACCATCTCCTTTGCCTCATATTCAATTCCTTTTGCTCAAATAAATACTTCAAACTCTTGTGGTCGCTAAAAACTTCAAATCTCTCACCATAGAGATAATGTCTCCAAATTTTCAAAACAAAGACCACGGCCGCCAATTCCAAATCGTGCGTGGGATAATTCTTCTCATGCACTCTCAATTGCCTTGAAGCATAAGCCACAACTTTACCGTCTTGCATCAAAACACCACCCAAACCGGACAAAGAAGCATCACAATAAACCACAAACGCTTCCGTCGGATTTGGCAAAATCAAAACCGGCGCCGTTGTCAACCGTCTCTTAAGTTCAACAAAACTCTTCTCACAATTAATGTCCCAAACAAAAGTCTTTCCCTTACAAGTCAACTGAGTCAACGGAAGTGCCAACTTCGAAAATCCCTCAATAAACCTCCGATAATAACCGGCCAAGCCCAAAAAGCTTCGGATCTCCGTAACCGACTTAGGAGCCTCCCATTGCATCACCGCATCAATCTTGGACGGATCAACACAAATACCATTACCAGAAATAACATGCCCAAGAAAACTCACTTCCGATAACCAAAACTCACACTTGGATAACTTAGCATACAATTGTTTCTCCTTCAATACTTGCAACACAACCCGCAAATGCTCTTCATGCTCTTCTTGTGACTTAGAGTAAATCAAAATGTCATCAATAAACACAACTACGAAACGATCCAACTGCTCATGAAAGATACGATTCATATATTCCATAAACACACCCGGCGCATTAGAAACTCCGAATGGCATCACAGGAAATTCATAATGACCATACCGTGTCCTAAAAGCCGTCTTTTGAATATCTTCTCCTTTAACACGAATTTGGTGATAACCTGACCTCAAATCAATCTTACTAAAAACACGGGCACCAACCAATTGGTCCATCAAATCATCAATTCCAGGAAGCGGATACTTATTCTTGATAGTCACCTTGTTCAACTGCCGATAATCAATACACAACCGCATGCTCCCATCTTTCTTCTTTACCAACAATACCGGTGCACCCCAAGGAGAAACACACAGCCTAACAAATCTCTTTTCCAATAAATCATTCAATTGTCTCTTCAACTCTACCAACTCCGATGCCGACATACGATATGGTGCCATCGAAATCGGTCTAGTATCGGGAACTAGATCAATCGAAAACTCAACTTCCCTTTCTGGCGGTACATCCGTAATGTCCTCCGGAAATACTTCTGGAAAGTCACATACCATTGGAACCAAATCCAATTCAACCTTATTCTCTACCAACAGCGACGCAAACAAACAGAACACTTGAGCTTCATCCGCCAAAAGTTTCTTCAACTCTTTAGTGGATAGAAAACTCTCTTCCTCCTCATCTCCCAAAGATGGAAACCTCACCATCTTGTGATAACAATCAATATGAACTCTATTATACTGCAACCAATTCATACCCAAAATCACATCTAATCCTTCTAATGGCAAACACACCAAGTCCATAATAAAGTCCTTATCATACATGGTCAAGGGACAACTCAAACATACCGAAGACGTAGTTACCAACCTCGAAGCGGGCGTCTCAATAACCATATCACCACCACAAAAAGAAAAACACAAATCCAAACGCTTAGCGCACTCGAAAGAAATAAACGAATGAGTCGCTCCGGTATCGATAATAGCAACTAAGGGCATATTATTAATAAAGCATGTACCTTTAATCAACCGATCCGCATTAGTAGTGTCTACACCCGCTAATGCAAATACCTTCCCGCTTGACGGAGCTTGCTTTGCCTTAGTACACTTCGTACTAATATGACCAACCTCCCCACAGTTAAAACACTTAATCACATTCCTTCTACATTCAGTTGTAGCATGACCGAGACCACCACAGTTAGCACACTTTTCCCCAGCCTTCTTACACTCAAAAGATTTGTGCCCCTCTTCGCCGCACCTATAGCACTTAATGGGACCAGAACTCCCTCCTCCGGATTTCTTGACAAAGTGTTCCCTATGCTTGCCTTTATCAGCAGGCGTCACATAAGGCCCACTCCTTACTGGTTGCTTCCCTCGCCTCTCATTCAAACTCTTATAGTGAGTAGAACGAGCCCTACTATCCTCTTTGAAAATTCTACAGCATTCGGTTAAGTCCGAAAATGTTCGAATCCTCTGATATCCCACAACTTGCTTGATCTCCGGGCGCAAGTTGTTCTCGTACTTAATACACTTGGAAAATTCCGCCGCCACCGCATCATAGTGAGGATGGAATTTCACCAACTCCGTAAACTTAGCCGTGTAGTCGACCACGGACATGTTCCCTTGTTTCAATTCTAGAAACTCCATCTCCTTCTTTCCCTTCACACTCTCCGGATAATACTTCCTCAAAAATTCAGTGCGGAACAAATCCCAAGTTATTTCCTCATCATCAACTCCAAGAATTTGTCTTATGCCGACCCACCAGTCATCGGCTTCTTCTCTCAGCATGTGAGACCCAAGTTTCACCTTGTTCCTCTCAGCGCAATTCATAGCTCTGAAGATCCTCTCGACCTCTTTCAGCCAAATCTGAGCACCGTCCGGATCAAACCTTCCTTTGAACACCGGCGGTTGATTCTTTCTAAACTCATCCTTAGCATTCACATTCGGCGCACCCTGCACCGCTCGAGCCATAGCTTTCAATGCCGCAGCCATCGCGTTGTCATTACGGCCAACCATATTCTGATTATTCCCAAAAATAACAACAGGGTCAAACAACCGTTCAACCAACAAAACAGCGAGACAGATACAACTGACTCAACACTGGCTCTGATACCACTTAATGTAACACCTCCCTCTCTATGCCCCCAAATAATACAATTAATCATTTAGACATAAATTTAAAATTTCATCAGAGTACATTTTCAACATGGCATAAAAGGGAAATATCACATTATCATAAAAATTCCAACACACACAACACCTGCTCAACAAATACGCAACATCGGGATAACACCCACAAGAAATATTTAGAACAAAGGCGGAAATATCCAAATATTTCATAATTCACCAAACATGTATTCACATATACAGTTATCATTCATCATGTTTTACCAAACATATCAACAGCAGATACATATTCAGATGTATCACAAAAGGATCAAAAAAATAAATCCTATCTACCCGGTGCTACATATCAGAGCCGACCGACCAAAAGGGAAAAAAGGCCACGCTTCACAAAAATACCTCCAGCAATCTAATCTGCAATGCCTCATAGAGCATTAAAAGAAACAACAGAAGGGTGAGAAACGATATCATAATAACAATGCATACAAACATATTAATATACATGATACCCAATATACGTCTTTCGCATTCTCACCGCAACTCACCTCGTCATACCGTACATCGCAATGTATTCACATTATTTATTTACAAATAGAACAATCATGCATATACAATATGCGTCAACAATGTTTATATCGGTTCATAAACACACAAAACATACATATTCATATATTCACACACACATGTGTCTTCAAGCATACCAATCATGCCAATCATCAACAATTCATATAAACATTTACAATTATGTTCTTCACCATACACCATGCAGGATGTCAACCTGCAACTCATAGAGACCGACACACGACTCTATGCAGATGCAAATGCGGTACCGACTCATTTCAGCAGGTTCAATTGAAGAACCAAATAACCATCGCTCACACCCCACATGGGCACACGAGGTTCTGTAGATTCTACGCGGAATTAAAATAACCATCGTAACATACGAGGTTCTGCAAATCCATCGAGGGATCAATAATTAACCATCGCTCACACCCCACAAGGGCACACGAGGTTCTGCAGATTCACTGAGGAATCAATAACTAACCATCGCTCACACCCCACAAGGGCACACAAGGTTCTACAGATTCACCGAGGAATCAATCGACACAAGAATGCATACCATGATGCTTCACATGCAACATGACTCATGACACTCTTGAAAATGCACACATGTTTATAAACATACTCATGCATTCTACACATTCATCGCATATATTCATACAAACATCATAGATTTTTAATCAGGCTAAACAATGCACATAATTGCCCAAGCGGCCACAATTCATAATCTAGGATTCACACCATAAGGCTACCCACAATACAACACGAACCAGCATATAAACTACTAAATCAAAGAAGGGTCGATCGCAACCGAAACCCCAAGCCACGACAGCACCCCGCAACAGGGAAAATTCATCCTGCTATGTTCGCTACACGCTCGCCTAGCGAGCTGCTAGCGAGCGTTTTCTACCTCCTCGCCTAGCGAACTGCTAACGAGCCAGAATAGAGGCTACAGACCTCGTTCGCCACAGCGAACCTCCAGCGAGCTCCTCGCTACTCCCTTCGCTGCCAGCGAGGGACATTAAAACCATTATGTCCCAAGTCTGGGACCGTTCGCTGCGCACTCGCCTAGCGAACTACCAGCGACCATTCGCGACCTGCTCGCCTAGCGAACTGCTAGCGAGCGTCTGCGATTTCCACTTCTCCCCGCTGTTCATAATCAAAAACCACCGATAAAATCACCCGATGAACTCCAACTCATATCTAGTAGCCTTAGTCTAACATATATCGACTAATCTACGTCATCTAATCACGATTCTAACCGTTAGACAACGATTTCTATCGATTAAACCAAATTCAACCTAAAATGGAAAGTGTAGAAAAACTACCAACAATCCAAAACAATCCAACAAAATCATACATGATTATACACATTGATAGAATAATAAAGTTTCACACCCTTACCCGATCAATCGAAAGCTTTGGTAATGATTTCTTGAAGTTCTAGGTTTTCCTCTTCTTTCTCTCCTCTTTCTCTTCTCTTCCTTTCTTTCCTTTGTTTTTCTTTCTATCTTACTAACTTTCTCTTTTTCTCTCATATACTCATATTCTCTTTTCTTTCCTCTCAAATTCTTTCCACACACTAATTAATCAATTTACATAAAATATCCACTTAACATAATTACTAATGCCCAAAATACCCTCCGGTCTATTTTTACCCGAAACTCTCAAAGTAGGCAAAAATAGCACAATATGCACAAATAACATATTAACACACAATTCCACATTTAAAATAATAATTCAATTAATTAAATCAGAAAGGACTCAAAATAAAGGAAATTCAGAATCTGGGCGTTACAATATGTGTCTTTAGGGCATACCCTATTAAGATCGGTGTAGTCAATGCATATTCACCATTTTCCATTATTTTTCTTTACAAATACAACATTGGATAGCCTAGTAATATACTTGGCTTCCAAGATAAAGTTTGTCTCTAGGAGGTCTTTTACAGCCTGTTCGACAACCTTCGTTTTCTCTGGAGACTGCCTTTGCCTACGTTGAGCTACTGCCCTAGCAGCGGGATCAATGGTGAGATGGTGACAAGCCACGTCAGGGTCTAGCCCGGGCATCTCCGCGGCGCTCCACGCGAACAAATTTGCATTCTCCCAAAGGTAGGATCTTAGTTGTTTCCTAGCTAGGTCGGGGGTCTAATCCCAATCTTCATTCCCTGCTGGGGGTCATCGCTGAGCAGGACAAGTTCGAACTCTCCATCCGGAATTGGGCGCATCGGATGGAAGATATTGCTGCTACTGGTAGATGTGGAGGGGCTGCTCAAAAATGGCTGGCTCTCCTTCCCCTTCCCTTTCTGATTCCTCTGGTCTTCTTCGAAGAAGCAGTTGTCAAGGTTGATGAAATCGACGCACGACAGCGGCTTTGTCTCTTCGGAGCTGCAGGGCAGAGAAGACTTCAATGTCGCTTTAATGTCTCAGTGCAGAGTCACCACGAGACCCTTTGAAGTGTAATACTTCATCTTCAGGTGCACGGTCGAGGGCACAACTACCAATTCGACTAGAGTTGGCCGCCCGAAGATGCATTGGTATAGTGACGGGCAGTCGATGACCAGGAACTGGACTTTTATAGACTTGGCCATTTCAGCAGACCCGAAAGTCAAAATCAACTCTACGTATCCCCAAGGTTTCGTCACCGACCCGTTGAAACCCTGCAGATCAGAGCCTACGTAGGGCGCCAGGTGCGATTCGTCCAGTTGGAGAGTGGAAAATAGTTGGGAATACATGATATCAACTGAGTTTCCTTGATCGACGAGGATTCACCGGACGTCAAAGTTGTCCATATGGACCCTCACGAGCAGAGGGATGATGGTGTTAGTGGCTCTTCCGAGAAGTTCCTCGCGATAGAAGCAGATGGGAGCAAACTCTCTCCAGACCCTGTCGATGATGGAGTTCCGATTCGAGCTGTTGCTGATAAGGTGCTTGAACTTTCTTTTGACGGACTCCAATGTAACCTTGTTGAATCCCCCTCCAGAGATGACCATGGTGGAGGGGAAGGTCTTCCACGGGCTGTGCATGGCAAAGTAGGTAGGGGCGCTAAGCCCCTCAGGGATGTAGAAGTCTTCAAGTCGCGAGATGCTCATGGCGACCTGGAGGCTTGTTTATTCTAAGAAAGGCACCTCTTCCTCGATCTTCTTGGACTCCTAGGCGTCTTGTCGAGGAGAATCCTTCCTGTTGGAAAACTACTTTAAGTGTCCGTCCCTGATCAGTATCTCAATGGCATCCTTTAGGTGAATGCAGTCGTCGTTCATATGGTTGTGGCTCTTGTGGAACCGGTAATACTTCGACTTGTCAGTATTTAGGTTGAATGGTGTTTATTTAGGGAACTAGACTCCCGCTTGCTGAAATTCCGAGTTGGCGTACTCGGAGAGAATCTTTTCTCGAGAAACTGTCAGAGGAGTATATTCATGGAACCGGGCGGAAGGCCTTTTGTTGTCCCGGGGCTCCCGGGGGCGATCTTCACGTCTTCTATCTCCCCGATGAGATGTCAAGGGTTCATTCGGATTGGAGGACCTAGAACTCTCCCGGTGCCTCAAGTCTCGGACAGAGCTGGAAGCTTCTTTCTCCTCATATTGGATGTACGCTTGCGCTTTATGGAGGAAGGCGTCCAACGTTGCTGGAGACTGAATGCCTACTGCTTTGGGAAATTCTGTACCGGGACGGAGCCAGCGCTCGAGCAAGAATTTCTTCATGTCGTCGGTCGTGGAGATCTGGACAACTTCCTTGTTGAACCTTTCGATATGGGCTCGAGGCCGTGAAGTTTCTGGAGAACATTCTTCCCAATTGCCTCCATTATGTGATGGAATCTTCGGGGAGTTTCTTGTGCCAGGTCATTGCTCCCTTCCTCAGCGTGATCGAGAACAATCTACGTTTGATGGTGCCCCGGACGCCACGGTAATAGAGCAACGCATCAACATTTTTGATGTGCTCGTTAGGATCCGAAATACCGTCATACGTGCCCAGAGAAGGGGATTTCTCCAGTCCATTCGGTAGGCGCACAACCATAATCTCCTGGGAAAATGGGCCGCGAGGCTCGTCGTCACTGCTGCTGCTGGACCATGATGGGGAACAGGGTCTTTGTCTATAGGTAGGATGGTGATCTCGATGGGGAGACAAGGTTCGTGCCTGTCCCTTAGATCTGGGCGAAGGCGAACGCTCGGAGTCTACTCGTTGATCTCTTTTGGTCCTCTTAGTTCTCGGGGAATACTGGTTCTGGGGGGAGACGTGGTCGCGCTTTTTGACGGCCTGGGACTCTAGCTCTGGAGGTGCCCGACAGTTTCTTTCATGTTAGGGAGGAGGACTCCGTGATCTCTGGCGCTCTTTCTTCGGTAGAGAGGATTTTGGACCGCTGAAATCTTCTAGGGCTCCAATCCTCACGTTCTGATGGAGGATTAAAAGGTTGGTCTTGTTGAGACCCTCGAGGAGGGCCGCCATGGTCGAGTCGGCGCTGGGCGGAACTGGAACTGGCAAGTGGTTCTGGATGGGCTAGACCTCATTGTGATCAGCGCAAACGATGGAGGGAGACGCGGTGGCTCCATCCTTTTGTTGGTGGGCGTCGCCCCCAAGAGAGGTGGTTGCTCCATCAGTATCAGCCTTGCCGACGGGGAGGAAGGCAGAGTTGCGAGTACCATGGGTGTTGTTATGGCTGGCCATGATCGGAGTTTGGAAAAACTGTTTTGCTCTCGAATCTACGATGGAAGAAAGACGAGGATAACATATTTCCCACCCACAGACGGTGTCACTGATCTTGACGGATGATCAGAATCTGAAGTGGGCCAGAGACAACGTCTATGATGCTAGGTGTGAGAGGTGAGGATGAGGGTGTACCTACAAGGTGCTCCGATGCTAAAGTAAGAATCGGGAGAAAAGATAGCAAATATAGAATATGTGTGTATTATGATGAATATTGAATCCCTGACCCTCTTGAATGATAGGGCTTTTATAATGTCCCCAGCGCTTGACCATTGGTCCATATTTTTGGGGCGAGATAATCGTTCCCTGAAGAATAGGTAACTTCCAGAAACTAGCCGTTAAGACGGACAGAGGTGCCTAAAACTAGTCGTTGCCACGGGCATGGGCGCAATAACGGGCATAAGCGTCGTGATTGTTTCTGGATGGTAGAACCGTGCATGACGGGTAAGAATACCGAGGAGAAGTAGCTGGCCCTGGGGTAAACCGACCAACCTTCTCCGATGGAGGGGCAAAAAGATAAATGCTCTCTCAAATTGGCTGGACTTAGGCCATTGGGTCAGTCCAAAACAGTTTTATTATTTCTCATTAAAATTAGAGTATTGTGAAAATCATAATATCAAAATCATGAATGAAATTTTATCTGATAGTTTTGATATCAAAGCTTGGTTATTAATATTATGATTTTTTTGTTAATGATTGATTCATTCGAATAGTAATTTAAATTGGATAATACACTTTTTAAGTTTCCCTAATAGAAATTGCATGATATATATTAGTCTTGTAATGTGATTTTGTATAAATTTTGATAACGAAACGTAAAAGGTGCAGCATTATTTGTATTTTTTTTTATTTCATTTAGTTTATTAGATATAGACTTTATTTAATTATTAAAAATTGAAAAAATAAAAATTATATTTGATTAGTTTACCTAATTAATTTAGTATTATTAGGATTTTTCTAAATCTTATTTATTTATTTAGCTTAAGATGTTTATTTTGTTATTATAAAAATAAAATATATTAATGTTTATTTTAGAATATTTAAATAATCACAATAAAAAACATACGAAAATCTCAATTTTTTATATAAGTTTGGTTTGACTTAATTTAGTTTTTTATTAGATTTTTATTTTGTTAGATTATTTTATATTATTTAATGTTGGTTATTAGCATAAAAATACACAAATGTTTCCTTTAATTTCCTTAGTATTTCTAATTAAATTACAATAAAATAAAATAAAAATTCATCCTTTATTTAATTGTTTTATCTATTTTAGTTTAGGGTTTTTATTCTAAATTCAAAATATCCAAAATATTTCTTTCGAAAAATACAAAAAAATAAAAATGATTATTTGTAAATAATCTCATAACTTGTCCATAATCAAAGTATTTTCTAAATTAAAATAAAATAATAATGAAACTTTTTTTTATAAAAAAGCGGACGATCGAACATCTTAGGTGTATCACTTTGTTCGTCTCCAAGCATTTGAATACAAGTTGTATCGCTTGGTCAGTTAAGTGTTCGTCGTTCACCATTAAAATCAACTTTCACCCATCAAACTATTTTTTTTCCTAGCGTCGTCCATGATACATGTATTACTACCACCATCTGTGGCTCCCTTGTTGGATATGGTACCATCCATGACAGTTTCAATCTCTAATTCTCTGGTCCCATCCTTGGAATTCTCTAGACCCATCCATTAAATTCTCTGGTCCCACCCATGAGATCGTCTATCACATCGTATCCCCTACAAGTGAATTTCCTCAAACAATTCTCTTTGCTAGAATTCCCCAGTGGTCAAGATTTGTCACCAACTAGGAGTATATGAGATTTTCCAGTTCTTACAACGATAAGGTTGTCAATACGAGTTTATTTTAGGTTCCATGTTAGTAAGAGTTTTGATTTTGTATTCCAAACTAGTTTCATTTTGAGTCTCATGATAGTGAGAGTTTGATTTTGAGTTCCACACGAGTCCCATGATAGTGAGAGTTTAATTTTGAGTCCTACGCGAGTCCCATGATAGAGAGAGTTTGGTTTTGAGTCCCACATCAATTCCATGATAATGACAGTTTGATTTTGAGTTCCACACGAGTCCCATGATAGTGAGAGTTTCATTTGAGTCCCACGATAATTAGAGTTTGAATTTAAGTCCCCCACGAGTCCCATGATAGTGGGAGTTTGATTTTGAGTCCCACACGAGTCCCATGATTGTGAGAGTTTGATTTTGAGTCCCACACGAGTCGCATGATAGTGAGAGTTACATTTGAGTCCCACACGAGTCCCACGATAATTAGAGTTTGATTTTAAGTCCCACACGAGTCCCATGATAGCGAGAGTTTGATTTTGAGTCCCCCACGAGTCGCATGATAGTGAGAGTTTGATTTTGAGTCCCACACGAGTACTGTGATAGTGAGAGTTTGATTTTAAGTCTCACACGAGTCCCATGTTAGCATGAGTTTTATCTTGAGTCTCAAAACGGTTTTCATTTTAGGTCCCATTTCGATGCGGTTTTTATTTTGGGTTCCATATCATCACAAGTTTTATTTTGGGTTTTACCACCCATACAAGTTTTGTTTCTGTTCGTACACCATTGTTATCTTATTTCGGTTCATACAATGCTTTTTTACTTTCGATTCTTACACCAATGTCATTTATTTAGGTTCTTACACCATTTTCATTCTATTTCGGTTCATATACCGTTGCTTATTTTTTGTTCTTACACTGTTGGCATTTTATAGCAGTTCATACACCGCTGGCTACTTTCGATTCTTACGCCACTGTTTTATCTTGGCTTTTACACCGCTGCCATTTTAATTTGGTTCATACACCATTGTTACTTTATTTCGGTTCTTACACCGCTCCTAGTAGCTTTTGGTTCTTACACTAATAACATGTTATTTTGGTTCTTACACCAATTACAATTGAATTTCCCATATCCCCAACACAGTCAGAATCTCGTGTGGGTTTGGCAACTTTCATAACTGTAACTAGCGGAAAAATTTTTAGGGTCTTCTGGTATTTAATTATCTTTCATCGTGAATGTGTGAAGACTTCGTCTTTTACACTTACGAGTTGAAGGATAGTTAAATAAGGCCAGTTGTCATACCCAAATTTTGCCCGGACTTTTATTATTATATTAGTATTTTGTCGCATTTTCTTTTGAATATGTGAATTAGTCAATTTGGTAGTGAAGAGAGTGTTCAACAAGGATTTACAAGTGCAAGGTCATGAGTTTGAATCTTTTAATTTTTTTTTAAATTAGATAATTTTTTAATAATTATTTTTTATTTATTTTATGTACTGTTTATCAAAAAGAGTCAAAAATAAATCACAAAAAGAAAGTCTTAATTAGATTTGTTTTTATTTTTAGAATATTTTACATCTTGATGAACAAGTAAATAATTTTTGGAAATGATCAATTTATTTGATTATTTTGATTAACTATTTGGATCATAATTAATTTGTTTCTCATTCTGGTAACCAAGTTTTTAGTATAAATAGGTGACATTTTCTAACTTTTTTTTGGGATACACATTGTATAGAGCACAACACTAGCACTTTCTACACACGTAAAAAAAACTCTCACATATAATTCCCAAATCTTTCTACTCCACCATATGTAAAATTACACCCAATTCTCACAAACTCTCCTTCACCAATTTTCACATAAATTTCTAACACCATAAAAATACAACAATCCCTCTTTGCCGTACATATTTTTTTTTTCTCAGAAAAAATGGTATCAACGAACATAACTTCCAAATTAATCATACTTCCAACAAAATTATCCACCATAATCCACCACAACTTCATCACTACTTCATAACAACACCCACAATATTACTAACAAAATCATTCTTTCACCATTTTCAATTCTAAACCAAAACTGAAACAACCATTAAAAAGCTCCCACCATGCATTTATGTTCCTTTTGTGTGTTAGTTTTTAGTTTTTTTTTTAGTTTATAAATACCTTAATTTTATCTTTATTTATTTTATTTAATTTATTTAATCTACTTTTTATTTTATTATTAAAGATTGCAAAAATACAAATTAGATTTGATTGGTGTACCTAATTAATTTTGTATTATTAGGGTTTCTTCTCAGTTTTATTTTATTTTATTTAGCTTAGAATAGTTGTTTTGTTATTATAAAAATAAAATACAATAATATTTCTTTTAGGATATGTAATTAATCACAATAAAAAAAAAAGAAAATATCAATTTCTTTATATAAGTTTGGTTTGACTTAATTTAGTTTTTTTATTAGGTTTTTATTTTGTTAGATTATTTTAAATTATTTAATGTTGGTAATTAGCATAAAAATACATAGATGTTTTCTTTAATTTCTTTATTATATTCAATTAAATAAAAAATTAAAATAAAAAAAATACAAAAGATTCATCGTTTACTAAATTGTTTTATCTATTTTAGTTTAGGGTTTTTATTCTAAATTCAAAAAACCCAAATTTTTATGTACAAAAAATATAAAAAAATAAACACGATTATTTGTAAATAATCTCATAACTTGTACATAATCAAATTATTTTCTAAATCAAAATAAAATGATAATAAAACTTTTTTATAAAAATCGGACGATCGAACTTCTTGGATGTATATATTTATAATTCTCCGAGCGTTTGAATACAAGTTATATCGCTTGGCCAGTCAAGTGTTCGTCGTTCACCATTAAAATCAAAATTCACCCATCAAACTAATTTTTGCCCTTGTGCATCCATCAAACTCTTTTTTCATAAAATGTTAGTCCTGTTTAACCATCATACATGCATATGTTTAACCGCTAAACTGTGACTTAACACTATTCTCTAAAATCAACCAACACACAAGTATTTTCTACGAACAACGATGCTCTAATTTTCTCACTGCACTACGAGAATACATATGCACGAGGTTTTGAAACCTTGGTGAGCAAAATAATTAAAAAAACTATTTTTTTCTCTTTTCTTTTGTAAATAATTTCTCTTTTATTTTGTAAATAAAATAAAATAAAATAAAATAAACACTTGTAAACAAACCCTTAAGCCTTAGAACTAGAGGAGGTTCCCGTTGAGTACAACAGATGCGAGGGGTGCTAATACATTCCCCTCGCATAACCGACTCCTGAATCTATATTTGGTTGTGGCGATCATCTTATCCCTTTTCTTTCCCATAAGATTTTATCGTCATTTCCCCTTTTATTAGAAACACAATCATTTGTAAATAATCTCATAACTTGTACATAATCAAATTATTTTCTAAATCAAAATAAAATGATAATAAAACTTTTTTATAAAAATCGGACGATCGAACTTCTTGGATGTATATATTTATAATTATCCGAGCGTTTGAATACAAGTTATATCGCTTGGCCAGTCAAGTGTTCGTCGTTCACCATTAAAATCAAAATTCACCCATCAAACTAATTTTTGCCCTTGTGCATCCATCAAACTCTTTTTTCATAAAATGTTAGTCCTGTTTAACCATCATACATGCATATGTTTAATCGCTAAACTGTGACTTAACACTATTCTCTAAAATCAACCAACACACAAGTATTTTCTACGAACAACGATGCTCTAATTTTCTCACTGCACTACGAGAATACATATGCACGAGGTTTTGAAACCTTGGTGAGCAAAATAATTAAAAAAACTATTTTTTTCTCTTTTCTTTTGTAAATAATTTCTATTTTATTTTGTAAATAAAATAAAATAAAATAAAATAAAATAAACACTTGTAGACAAACCCTTAAGCCTTAGAACTAGAGGAGGTTTCCGTTGAGTACAACAGATGCGAGGGGTGCTAATACATTCCCCTCGCATAACCGACTCCTAAATCTATATTTGGTTGTGGCGATCATCTTATCCCTTTTCTTTCCCATAAGATTTTATCGTCATTTCCCCTTTTATTAGGAACACAATCATTTGTAAATAATCTCATAACTTGCACATAATCAAATTATTTTCTAAACCAAAATAAAATGATAATAAAACTTTTTTATAAAAATCGGACGATCGAACTTCTTGGATGTATATATTTATAATTCTCCGAGCGTTTGAATACAAGTTATATCGCTTGACCAGTCAAGTGTTCGTCGTTCACCATTAAAATCAAAATTCACCCATCAGACTAATTTTTGCCCTTGTGCATCCATCAAACTCTTTTTTCATAAAATGTTAGTCCTGTTTAACCATCATATATGCATATGTTTAACCGCTAAACTGTGACTTAACACTATTCTCTAAAATCAACCAACACACAAGTATTTTCTACGAATAACGATGCTCTAATTTTCTCACTGCACTACGAGAATACATATGCACGAGGTTTTGAAACCTTGGTGAGCAAAATAATTAAAAAAACTATTTTTTTCTCTTTTCTTTTGTAAATAATTTCTCTTTTATTTTGTAAATAAAATAAAATAAACACTTGTAAACAAACCCTTAAGCCTTAGAACTAGAGGAGGTTCCCGTTGAGTACAACAGATGCGAGGGGTGCTAATACATTCCCCTCGCATAACCGACTCCTGAATCTATATTTGGTTGTGGCGATCATCTTATCCCTTTTCTTTCCCATAAGATTTTATCGTCATTTCCCCTTTTATTAGGAATAAATATACAACTGTGGCGACTATATAAGTCATCCACGAGCGTACGATCTGCTTGTAAGGTTGTATTTTTCAAGATGCAACACAGTCGATGCAGATGGTGACTTAATAAAATAAGCAGTGATGATGGATGAAGCAAAACCAATATATTTGGATCAAGCCATGAATGATTCAAATTGGTTAGCAGTCATGAAAAAAGAACTCAGGTCAATCGAGAAGAATGAGACTCGGGAGCTTGTCAAAAAGTCAATCAAGAAGCCAGTTGATGTGAAGTGGGTTTACAAGCTGAAATAGAGGCTGCATGGCAAAATTGGCAAGCATAAGGCAAGAATAGTGGCGAGAGGTTTTCTGCAAAAACTGGTATTGATTTCGACAAAGTCTATGCACCTGTTGCAAGGATGGAGACAATCATAATTGTTGTGTCAACAATAGCATACAGAGGGTGAAAGTAACATCAGCTGGATGTAAAATTAACATTTTTGAATGAACCTATGGAAGATGAATTTTATGTCAGTCAACCACTAGGATTCAAAATCAAAGGGCAGGAGTCGAAGGTGTACATATTGAGAAAGGCTCTCTATGGTCTGAAGCAAGCTCTGAGAGCTTGGAGTAAGAGAATAGACAACTTCTTGATCAAAGTAGGTTTCACAAATTGTGTCTCTGAACATGGAACATATGTTAATGATGTAGATAGAGCCAGTCGAATCACCATATGCCTGTATGTAGATGATTTGTTGATTATAGGTCCGGATGAAGCAAAGATAAGAAAAGTCAAGTCGAGATTGATGCAAGAGTTTGACATGTTCGACCTAGGGAATTTGTCATATTTCTTAGGGATATAGTTCAAAGGAACATGTGAAGGAGTATTCCTGCAGCAAAAGAAGTATTCCTAAAATATCTTGAAGAGTTTCAAGATGAGAAATTGTAATGTAGCTTCTACGCCATTAGAAACTGGAGCAAAGTTGAAGAAGGAGACAAATGGTGAGTTTGTAAGTGGGACGCTGTACAAAAAAATCATTGGATCCTTGAGGTATCTTTGCAATACCATACCATACATTTGTCAAAGTGTTGGATTATTAAGTAGATTCATGGAGAAACCCCAAGAATTTCATCTAACTGCACTTAATAGGATGTTGAGATACATAAAGGGTACTATTGATCATGGTGTATTGATGCCAACGCAGAAGAAGACCAACAAAGATGCAGAAGTATATGGTCACACTGATTCATATTTCAGTGGAGATCAAGATAAAAGAAGAGTACTACATGCTACATATTCATGATCAAAGGGGCTCTAATCTCATGGAGCTCTAGGAATAAAAGTATTGTGGATTTGTCATCATGTGAAGCTAGGTACATGGTTGCATCATATTCAGCATGCCAAGCAGCATAAATAGAGATATTGCTTAAAGAGCTCAAGATAATGGAACCTAGGAAAATAAAGTTGCTTGTTGACAACAAGTCACATATCGACCTGGCGAATCACCCAGTGTGTCATGGTCGAACTAAGCATACAGAAAGAAGGTATCATTTTATGAGGGATCAAGTTAATAAAGTAAATCTTGAACTTGAGCATTACAAGAAAAATGATAGCTAGTTGACATACTTTTCATACCATAAATTTTTCCCCACCTAAGTTCCTTCATTTTCATCATTTACATAGCATCAATCATCCCATGAAAATATAAAAATAAGCTCTGCTTGCTTTGATTATAAATTAGGGTTTTGCATCAAAGAGTTCAAGTGGTTGATCAATCAGAAGATTAGTATAATCCTCAACATCTAAAGCTCCCCAGTTCATGCATAGTTATCAAGATATTCCCTCCATTAATAATCAAGTTTTATTTGGCATCAATTCAAGTTCATCAAGTTTCCATCCATCATATGCTTCAAATTAGGGTTTTGGTCAAAGTCAGCCTGATGTTGACTTTATGACCAAAACATGATCTCATGGCTTGGAATGTGATTCAAAGGATTCAAATGCATCATTATGGTCCATTTATATGATCAAATTGGCTCAAGAACTTGGATCTATGGATAGTTGGAGAATTTTGATTCAATTGATGAAAAGTCAACATATGCACAAAGACAAAATTTGACTTTTGACATTTTTGGTCAACCATGAATTTCTCAAATTAAGAATAATGAAAATGTGGAAAATAATTTAGTTGGATCAAGCTAAATTAAGAAAATCAAGAAAAGATAAAGAATTTTCCAAATTAGGGTTTTTGAAATTTCACCAAGTACAAAAATCTATGATCAAAATGACAAACTTTTCAAGTTTGTAACTTCTTCCTCAAGCATCCATTTGAAACACTTGAGGGCTACATTTAAAGAGGGAATTTGATACTATAATTTGATGAAAATTTGAATCCAAAAGCTTTCTTGAAATGGAAGAAATTGATGGCCAAAGTTGAAGTTTCAAGTCGTTGCAAAATTCAAAACACTTAGAATTTTTTCTAAGTTTTTGACCTTTTCAAGTGCATGACTTTATGGACAATTTCTGATCAATCTAGGAATCCAATTGAAACACTTGAGGTCTTCATTTGAAGATCATACTTCATACTTCATCATGGTGGAAAACTTGGTCCAAAAAGCTCTTGCCGATTGAGAGATATGAAGGATCAAAGTTAGGGTTTCACAATGAGATAAAATGCATGATGAACCATAATTTTTCTAAGTGTCAAATTCAGTTTGATCCACACGAATTTGAAGCTAATTTGAAGCATCTTCCAAGTATTTCCTCAGCTTTTTATCAATACAAGACTTGTTTCTTTCCATGCTAGCTTAACTTTGATACTAATTTTGTGCAAGATAGGCCCCATACAATGAAGACAAACCTACTGCAAAATTGACTACTTGGGATTAACATTTTGGCCTTTCGTGAAAAAAATGAGTTTTGTTCAAAACTTGTGGAGCAAGTGTAATCTGATTCCAACTGATCTTTGATGCAAAAGAGAAACTTACCAAGCCTAATTTGAGAGCTTAAAGTGTCATATAAGTCAAGAATCCAAGCCTTGGTACATATAGTCATATTTGCCATTTTTTTGAAAAGTGATCATACAAGACAAATGACTAACCAAGGATCTAATCTAAACCAAATTCTAACTTATTTTAAGACCTCTACAAATGCAAAGCAAGCTTTATTACATTAGTACACAAGCATTTGAGCAGAGAGAGCATTGTATCAAAAACTTCAAATTCCATTAAAACTCAAAATTTGAAACTCTTAATTCCCTCACCTTCCTTCAATTTTTCCTCCACAAATATACTCCGTACAACTTACCTAAGTTTCTGTATGCATCAAACCACATCTAAAACACCCTAAACACCATATCCAAACCTCACTTTTTCTCATATACAAGTTGATTTGGTCAGAGTAATCCAAGGGGTCTCAAGCCACTCTAAGCACATCCTCACACTTCTGGGAACTCAAGAAAGCTAGGAGGATCATTACTTCATTGCTGGGAGCTCATTTAGATAGCCCACGAGTTCAATTCATTGAGGTATATTTCACTTTCTAGTTCTTATACTCGCAAGCATCTTTTTAACTCATTCTTATTAGCATTATATTTGCTTTGGTTTTGTGATTGAAAGCTTTAAGGTTGTTTTTATTAATTGTTAGCATGTGTCATTTAACTTTATTTTGAAAACTTAGGGTTTATCTGCTTTTTAGTGAAATTCATGAGCTAGAGTAAAAAGTAAATAAAAATCATGGCCATATTTGGAATCCTCGTGAAATTCTGAGCAAGATGATATATTCACACTTGCATTTTGGTTCATTTTGGAGAAAGCTCCATTATTGAATTCTTGAGCTATCACGAGGAAGACGATAACCAGACTACGCGCCATTTTTCAGTTTTCAAACTTAATTTTAATTTTTTTGTGAGACATAGTACAAGGCCACAAGGTATGACGCGTTGGTAGCAAGATTTTGTTGCAAACCAGAGGGCGTAAGTTCAACACCCAACGCCCTCTCCCCCTCATTTTTATCACTTGTTTTTCTTCTTTCTTTCTTTCCTTTTTCGTTTTCCTTTTTTCCTTTTATTTTCTTCATTTTCTTTATTATTTTTTTATTTTATTTTCTTCTTGTTAATCTATTTTAACCTTTTCATTTTAAAGAAAAAAATAAAAAAATAAATTTTATTTTCATTAAATATTTTATTCCATCATTTTTATTTTTCCATATTTAAAAAAAAAGCCTAAAAAATATTTATTTCTATTTGATGATTATTTGTTTTATTGTGTTGATTAATTTTTCCTATGGTTTATTTCTTGGTTAGGTTCACGTGTGTTCTTTTTACCATGCTCTAATGCTTAAAAACCATGTTGATGTTATACTTTGTCTAATGTCACGTCTTGATAAATTTTATGAAATGATGCTTGAACCATTTTTGATGGTATGACTTAGGTGGATGAATGTTCAACTTTGGTTAGGTTTTAGGGTTAATGACTTGATGAATATGATCTTGTAGTTTGATATTTGACCTCCATATTTTTGTGTTTGTCTTGATGTTGAATTTCTTACCAGTTTAGGATGATTTTAGGGTTTGATTAAAATGGATATTCATATGATTGAAAACCCTAATGACTTGAGTTATTTGCTTGAGTGATAATCTTTGTCATGTGTGGATGCTTTGCCTTGAGGATTTGATGTTTCCATGGTGCATTTAAGATATTCATTAATGATGCATGATTAGGGTTCTCACTTGAGGTTACTTGATGTTGTTTATTTTTGTGAGGTTATTTGTTTTGATACTTACCTTGTGCATGATTTGTTATTTTGTGGTTTGTGTTTCTCATTTTAGATAGAAGTTAACATATTAAACTAAAATTAACAAAAGTATAAAATCAACCTTTCAAAATAAAAAAGGACCTGGTCAACACCAAGATTTATTTTTAAAAAATATTGGTCGACACCAATTGATCACCATTTTAAGTTCACCCCATTGACAAACCTTTTTCAAACTATTTTTTTATTCAACATAAAGCCCCTTTTAAAACAACCAACTTATAAGTTGACTGCTTCATGCATCACCAACATCCTTTCCTCTCAATCCTATCATTTCAAACCCTTTCATAATCATGAATAAACCTCGATCAACATCGAGCGTATTTTCTTAATCAAAACTTTAACCTAGATCTTTATACCTTTGAAACTCTTTTCTTAATAAAATACGAAGGAAGAGGACTGTTAGAATCTAGCATTCTAGCAGAACCCTCGAATGATTGGTCTCAAGTCTCGCACTTTTGGGTAACCGTTCATTCTTTTATTTCGCTCTTAAAACATTTAATATCAACTTGGACAAATAAGGGCCGTTAGGATCTAGCATCTTGCCATAACTCTTTGAGCAATTGATGATCATCAAGGGTTCATTGTCCATCAAACAATTTTCATAACAACTTGAATGAAAAAGGTCGTTAGGATCAAGCATTCTGGCGTAACCCTTTGAACAATTGATTCTCATCAAACGTTCGTCATTCATTTAAAATACATCTAATCAATCAAACTATTTTTTCTCGTCGCTGTGCGATTAATTCTTAAAAAAATCATAAACGTGAGATATTGTGTCTTGAGACGATACAAAATATTGTTTCGTCCACAAACTATTTGAGTTGAGATAAGAGGCGTTTCCCGCAAATTTTGATTTGTAAATCCATTTTATTGTGATACAAACGTGCACTCGTTACCTATTTTGGGTAAAGCAATGTTTTCTGTCGAATGCGACTAAATATCTTTCGCTAAAATCGACCAACAAACAAACTCTTTTTACCCAGAACTACAGACACTCTGATTTCTCATTTTACAATGAGAATACGTAAAAGAAAGGTCTCAATTCTTGGCGAGCCACCTTTTTAGTTTTTCCGTAGTCCCTGAACTACAAAGGCTCTAAGTTCCTCATTGCACTATAAGGATATGTAGGCACGAGATTGTGAAATCTTATCGAGCCCCCTAGTAATAAGAAACCTTAGGTCTCCTTTTTCTCACCAGAACTCTCCTCAAACTTTTTATCATTCTCCCTAGGAATTTCAACTTGTTTTTCACTTCTAGTTGTTACAACATTCATATGTCCCTCTTGGTTTTGCTCAGGTTGCCTCAGAAATAATCTGAGAGTAACGAAAGAAGCAACTTGTTGTTGTGCTACTTGAGAGATTTGAGTCTCCAACATTTTGGCATGGTGTTGCGGTGGAAATAGGATATCAAACTATTAATTAGTCTGAATCACAATTCTTGATTCACAACCGCTCTTTGATTTATCCGAAGGAAAAGGTCAAAAGAGGGAAAACCTATTTTGCATCGTAAACACAATGCGGGGAAAGATCTAGGTTTCGGGGGTTGGTTAAATTTAGGGAAGGTATTAGCACCCTAAACTTCCGTAGTACTCTACGGGAACCTTTTGTTCAGATGTTTACTATTTGCTTTATTCATTTGCTTAAGGTATATGTACAAAGGATTAAAAGTGAGAAAGAAGACCTAAGGGGTTAATTCTAAGTTTACTCGGCAAGACATCGCATCTTGTGCCTACGTATCCTTACGGGAGTGGAATCAGAGTAATCGTAGTTCCCCTCAATAGGGAGGTTAGAGACTTCTTGACTGTGGTCAAGGTCTCAAGGGGAATAAACATGTCTTAAGGACACGCTTACATGGAGTGTAGAAACTCCAAATCTCTACGTTGAATTGTTAAGTTGTAATTAGGGTTAGGTTAGGGATTCCACGGCGGGAAACCCTAAAATGAGCGCGGCGGCTCTTTGACCTAATGCTAGGGGTAAAATGGTAATTTTGCCTGCGGCGAGGCACTTATGAAAATTAGGGTTTGTAAAGGTGTAAGGGTTGAAGGTGAGGACTATTGACACGGCGGTCAAACGGCTAGACCTAATTCCTTCGGAGGAGTGAAATTAATTATAAAGATGCGATGAAATTAAATATACATACAACGGCAGAAAATAAAGTGCGGAAAGATAAATGCGACAATTGTCTCGCACAATTACATCCCATAAGCAGTTACAATTATAATAGCTAAATATAAAACCGAAAATAAGTTTCAAATTGAACATAATAGCTGCAAGAAACAAAACAAACAAAAATGTCAGTATGTGGGGTTAGACGAAAACGAAATCAAAATTGAACGAGAAACAAACCGTATGAATTTTGGAGGACTTTTATGGTCTTTTTAACCAAGGATTTAAATTTGTGAAAAGAGAGATTAATTTTAATTAAAAGAGTTTTGAGTTTTAAAAAAAATTTATTAATAAAAAAGTGAAGGTTTGGTTAATTATTCTAAAAAAAGAGTTTTAGTGATAATATTTTGAAAAAAAGATTTAATCATTAAAAAAAACAATTGGTTTAATTTAAAAAATCTTAATGTTAGTTAAAAACACGTTTTACTTTAAAGTTATAAAAAAGTTTTATTATTTGAAAAAACATTTGATTATTTTATTTAAAAAGAGTTTTAATTAATTTGAAAAAGGTTTTTGATTATAAAAAAGAAAGGGTCTTCTTGATTTTTTTAAAAAAGATAAACAAAATAAAATAACAAATGGAAAAACAATAAATAATAAAAAAGAGGGTTGGGCCGGTCATCACTCTTCTTCTCTCTGCTCTCTGAGTTTGCGTGTGTTCCTCTCCTTCTTGTTTGCCTCTCACGGATGTTATCTTCTTCTTCTTTTGCATGACCGCCGATTTGTCTTCTTCATCTCTTTTTCCTGAAAAAACATGAAAAGCAACACAAAAATTGTAATTATATTTTTTGATCCTTACGGAATGATGATGGCCGATGATGCTTTGTCCTGAGGCTAGAGGATTTTTGACGGAGTTTGCTTGGATTTTACGAAAAAAGTTCTCCCCTTCTTGTTATGATTTTCGTCCCTTTTATACTTGATTTTTAAATCTTTTTTTTTTAATCTCAGATTTAATTTGAATATCTCAATCTTTTTCAATCTCTGATTTGATTTGAATGAATTTTTATGATGATTTCAGATTTGATTCAATGATGGTGATGTTGATATTTAGATCTGATTTTCTTATGATGATGATTGATCTGATTGATTTGATTTAACTCTATCTGGAATTCATTAAGATTGGATTAGATTAAAAAAGTGTTGAGATTTAAATTTAAAAAGTTAGCAAAGAAGATTAGAGTTTCAAGTTAAATAAAAAATTAGAGTTTTAAAAAAAATGAGTTAGAATAAAAAAAAAAAATATTTGAATGTTGGTTTTAAAAAATGTTAGAATTATTTTAAAAACTGTTAGAATTTAATTTTAAAAGGAATTTAAAATTTAAAAAAAAAAAGAAAAAGAAAAGGGCGTTAGAATTTAATTTTAAAAAGAATTTAGAATTTTAATTTGAAAAATAAAGGTGTCAAAAAAAGATTTAGATTTAATTTTAAAAAAAAAAGGATAGATTTAATTTTAAAAAAAAAGTTAGAGAAAAAAAAAATTTAATTTTAAAAAAGTAGTTAGAAAAAAAAATTAATTTTAAAAAGAAGCTAGAGAAAAAAAAGATTTAGTTTTTAAAAAAAGAAGTTAGAGAAAAAAAGATTTAATTTTTTTAAAAAAGTTAGAAAAAAAAATTTAACTTTATAAAAGTTAGAAAAAAGATTTAACTTTAAAGAGAAGTTAGAAAAAAAGATTTAATTTTAAAAGAGTTAGAAAAAAAAGATTTAGCTTTAAAAAGATAGTTAGAAAAAAGATTTAACTTTAAAAAAAGTTAGACAAAAAGATTTAACTTTAAAAAAGTTAGAAAAAAAATTTTACTTTAAAAAAGTAGTTAGAAAAAAGATTTAACTTTTAAAAAAGTAGTTAGAAAAAGGATTTAACTTCTAAAAAAGTTAGAAAAAAGATTTGATTTTTTTAAAAAAGATTTGATTTTTTTAAAAAAAATTTAGAAAAAAAGATTTAATTTTAAAAAAGTTAGAAAAAGATTTAACTTTAGAAAAAAAAATTTAACTTTAAAAAAGTTAGAAAAAAAAGATTTAGTTTTAAAAAAAGTTAGAAAAAAAGATTTAACTTTATAAAAGTTAGAAAAAAGATTTAAAAAAAGTTAGAAAAAAGATTTAAAAAAAGTTAGAAAAAAGATTTAAAAAAAGTTAGAAAAAAGATGAAAAAAAGTTAGGAAAAAGATTTAAAAAAAAGTTAGAAAAAAGATTTAATTTTAAAAAGAAGTTAGATTTTTATTTTAAAAGAGGTATTAGAATTTGATTAAAAAATGTGTTAGAAATTAATTTAAAAAAGGTTATAAAAAAATTTACTCTTAAAGAAAAGAAAAAAAATTAAATTTTAATCTAAATCCTAAAAGTTAGTAAGAAGAGCTTAAAATAAATAAACTAAATAGAAAAAAAAAGTTAATAAAAAAACATTAGTAAAGTTATAAAAAAAAAATAATTAAATTATTATTAGTTAAAAAAAACAAGATTTAAAAAAAAAGGTTAATTTATTAAGTTAATCAGAATTTAAAATAAAAATAAAAAAGAAAGGGTAAAATTTGGGGTATTACAGTTGCCCCTATTTAAATAACTACACCGGATGATTTGAGTGGCAGAGACTCGAGGAATCGTGGTGGAGAGATTTAAATATAGATAACCGAAAATTTTGCCCTTATATGCGACGATATGCAATGCTGTGGACAAAACGGGAACAGCTTAATGCAGATGATGCCATGACTATGATATGATGCGTATGCTGGAATAATGAATGCGAAAATGCTGACGAAACATGACGACACCGAGACAGACGCCACGAGAAGAAACACACTGGGGAAAATGACGCGCTGAGACACAGTACATCACTGGGGAATTCTAAAAATGATGGTCAACTGGTGCGAACACGACCAATTGTCATTTTTAGAAAAGGAACGAGATTCTCAAATGGAGATGGTACCTATGAGACGGCCTCCACTGGGGAATCTAAAAATAAAACTGGATCACGTACGATTGCAAGATCGATTACAGAATGCTGGAGCATTGAGCAAGGAATAACATCCAAGCTTCTGTAAACTACCCCTCGTGACAGGATCAAACGGACTTTTCGAAACTCCGTAGCAAATATACAGGGTAAAGACCGACTGTATGCCAAAATAAATGGACTTTGATGGGAATTGCCCTGATAAGCTTCTCGAGGGAGAACTGTCACTTATCGTTGGAAGGGACTTATGTGCAAAGAATGGATAAGCACTCAAATAAAGAGGCTGCTGCTTATCTGATAAATAAATCTTCTCGCATTTAAGGTCGGCGCCTGGAATACGATTCTGATTCTTCTCTTACTGAAGGATAAATAAACTTCTTCATGCTTCAAGATTATGTTCTCCTGAACATGAAAAGGGTAAACTGAACTTCCTCATACTTCAGAATCGTGCTCTCCTGAATATGATACTGGATGACTGAATTTCTTCATATTTCAGAATCGTGCTCTCCTGAATATGAAACTGAATGAATGAAGATACTCATATTTCAGAATCGTGCTCTCCTGAATATGAAACTGGATGACTGAAGATACTCATATTTCAGAATCGTGCTCTCCTGAATATGAAACTGGATGACTGAATTTCTTCATATTTCAGAATCGTGCTCTCCTGAATATGAAACTGAATATACTCATACTTTAGAATCGTGCTCTCCTGAATATGAAACTGGATGACTGAATATACTCATATTTCAGAATCGTGCTCTCCTGAATATGAAACTGGGTAATCGAACTTCCTCATAACTCAGAATCGTGCTCTCCTGAATATGATTCGGTTCCTGAAATTTCTTCATTCTTCAGAATCGTGCTCTCCTGAAAAACGGCCAACTGAACTTCCTCATAACTCAGAATCGTGCTCTCCTGAATATGATTCCGTTCCTTCTTTTACTAAAGGATAAATGAACTTCTTCATAACTCAAAATCGTGCTCTCCTGAATATGAAACTGCTCAAACCTCCCCGTAACTCAAGATCGTGCTCTCCTGAATACGATTTGGTTCAAACCTCAAGACGGCAGGTAAATGGAAGCCCAACTGCTCCATGGAGATGGCCATTTGCTGCGAGTCATAACGAGGATAGGATCGACTTCTTAGGTGAGAAATGTCGTATGCTGATGCTGTAAAGTGTAAAGGGTTGTAACATGTAGGATTGTAAAGTGTTGTACTGATATATTTTCCGGCGCGAACTGGCGTGTATCTGTAAAGGATTGTAGTTGATTTTCTTGAAAGATAGTGCAAAATAAATGCACGTCCGGGTACAGTGATAAACTTCTCAAGCGATATAGTCGCGTATCTGTCATGGTATGGTGAAAATCTTAGATGGTGCAAAATAAATGCACGTCCGGTTGGGCTTGACGACCGACAAGACTGAGATTCAATCTAGGATCGAGCTAGAAAGAAGACTGGTAATCAAGACTCCATCGAGGGAATGAACTCGAAGGGTAAATATCTTATCCTGGCGAGGAAAGATAGCTGAAGCAACCGTCATCCACGAGGATCGATCTCTGTGGGGAAACTGGAAACACCTATGTATTTTATGCTTAGGGCTGACAATCTATTTGGAGAGAATGGACAAACCCAGTTACTCGGCGGTAACAACCAATGATGGAGAGACACAATGAACCTGTGAATGCTAACGCATATGTTGATGCATATGTTAATGTGAATGTATGTTAATGTCTATGTATGTAACTATGCAAGATGTTATGAAATGAGTATGTAATGAGTATGTAATGAATATGTAATGAATATGTAATGAATATGTAATGAATATGTAATGAATATGTAATGAAATAGGCATGTGATGCTTATGCCCTTGCGTATGCTGACGAAACAGACTAGAGACGGGACGAGAGATGAAATAAACATCTCGACGGAAATACCCTGCGTTCTCTGCAACCAATACGTCAATCATGGGTAAGAAAGATCAATGGTAGAACCAAATCTAGTTTTAAAGTTCTGAATTCTCTGGGGAGAAGGTAATTTGCTTGGGTGCACAGTATCATGTCTTCACATGGGGAGAAGAAAACCTGAGGGACACTTTCGAGTTACCCCCAGAAATAGTTGTCGGCTTATAGTCTCGCTGGGGACTGTCACTGGGAGCATGTCGGTGAAATCTTTGATGTCTTAGGCACCACCGGCTCCATCCAAAGTATTGTCAGCTTAAAGTCTCGCTGGGGACTATGACGAGGCAATAGTTTAAGAGCCTGTTGCAACACTGAGCTTTACTGGGGTATGAAAGCCGCTGTGAGTAAAATCCCTCGGGTGCATGAAGAAAAGTTGTGAAACCACATGGCCTTGATCTTGAAGGACCTTATAGTAGTCGCCATTTGTTTCTTCAAAAACATGGTGCCCCAGAATACTTGCGTTGCGAGGTAGGGTCATCTCAAGAGGATTTTATAGAGAACACCGAGTCCGGTTGCCCCATTGTTCTCAAACTCTTTGAGAGATTTGTCAGGTCTCGACGTAACTGGCACAAATTAATCGTGTTACGACGAAATGTTTGGGAAATAGCTCTTGAGAACGTCAGACTCGCGTTGGTAAGCGAATTGGGAAACTGCCTGCCCCTGTTTAGCAGGATCATCAAGTTCCACGGGTTATGTCCATATGTAAATCTCTAAGATATCAAGCAAAGTCATCATGCCTGAAATGCCTATCCTGAGCTTGTCAATGTACACATATATTTGTCTTGAATTTTTGTTTTGAAAAAAAAAGAATATCGCAACAACTTGTGACCGAAATCACTAGTCCGGATATAAGTTTTAATTATAATGCCAACATAAATTTTTTTCTGAGCATAGCTCGTAGGAGTCAGGAAACGTGGTCTTGTCGAGTATGCTTTCAACCGAAGTCCTACTTCAATTAGGTCTTTTAAAGGTTGTATCGTGGCTTGGTTCACGGTTTAAGAAACAAAGGATATAGGCTCAAAGTTATATTTATACCCACCCCTTCTTCGTGATGTTCTCCAATCCTAATTCAGTTAATTGGATACGAACGCTCATATCTCAAGCGGATTTGCTATGGTCGAGAACTTATCAAGGCTTTGGACATGGCATTCACTCACCTATTTCTTTTGGCGTTCCTATCACACGACCTTGTTCTTTAATAGGGATTATAAAAAACTACTGGTTTGGTGTTCTTATTCCCTAACTTTTGCCTGGACAACGTCTTTTGATCTGACTTTGGAGTCCAGCGGGATGCCCCAGTTTTGCCTAAGTCTCCTTCATAGGTTTTGACTTAGCGGGCTTTTATTATTTTGAATATTCTTTTATGCACAAGTCGTGTAAATCTTTTGAAAGGCTCGTGACTGCCCCACTCCTTAGGTAACCGAGGGATAGTCATTGTATTGGACTTCTTAAGATGCTAAGGATAAATTCTCGAAGGTTTGCTCTTCCTTTTTGAGGATCTAAGCGCTCGATCGGTTTAACTGAAACCTACCCTGCCCCAGGTTAGGATGAAGGTTCTTAAAAAGAAAGAAAAACTCCTACTTCAAGGTTCAAAGGGTTGACTAGGGATTAACATCCTTATATCTCCAGTGTTTGGGATTTGAAACAATGCCTTACATCATCAGCGGGTTTCAATCGAAAGCATACGACAAGAAATCTGACGTTTTGGGTTCGTCATCCTCCCCCCAATTCTCCATCAGAACAAGAGATCGGGTAAAGTTGGCATTATAATTTATGAAAACGTTTTTGAATGAGTGAAGCGAATGGATTTATTCAAGACAAACATATGTGTTGCATCAAAGATAAACAAGTTCGTGCATGCTAAATATGCTTAATCAAAGAGAAATGCATATAAATAAACAAATGAACTGTCGGAAAAATCCTTCTAAATGTTTATGAAATCTTGCATTCAAGAGTAACAGTTTCCTTTGGCGGAGCCTCAATGGAAAGGACGTCTGGTTCATGATCACTGTGAGTCGTCATGGCTTACCCCAGTTATGCTGGTCACATCTTCAACAGTTTTCAGTCGTTGCTTCAAAATAAATTTCCCAGATCCTTTGTTGATCCCGGTCATATCACCTTGAGGGTTACTGAAATGAAGCGGGCTAGGCCTTTGAATAATGACTGGATTCGGCTGATAGGCGTAGCATGCTTTGCAGAATTTGCACTTGACGAGTGAGGAACCCCGAAAGGAGTCTCGATCTTCAGCTGAGTATCGCCAAAAGACAACTTCTTCGTTTCTAGCAAATTTCTGACAACTTTCTTAAGAGCATAGCAATTCTCTAGATCATGGCCGGGCGCACCCTCATGAAATAAACAATGAGCGGTAGCGTTGTAACTTGCAGGTAATGGATTAGGTGGAGGATTAGGAGGCGGACCCAAAGCCCGAGTAGTGATGAGACCTTGCTTGACCAAAGAGGGACACAACTCGGTAAAAGTCATCGGGATCGGCGGACAAGGTTTATACGTTCTTCTGTTTGGCATATTCTGGCGAGGAGCCGGACTCTTTGGCTGTTGAGGAGCAGGAGTATTGGGTGCCTGTAGGTAGTTGACAGGAGGCGGATAAACAGGAGGTTGTTGCATAGGTTGATACATGGGAACCTGTTGATTGAAAGAAGGTGTAATAGCTGCCACATAGGGTTGTTGAGCATATTGGACCGGGTACCCTTGAGGTTGAGCATAACCTTGCAGATGCCGATAAAAGCGTTCCCTTGGTTTACCAGAGGATATAGCATTAGTCTCACTCTCCTTCTTTTTCTGGGAGCTATAAGGAGGTTTCTTCGGCTGATCCTTAGAAGCGCCATGATTATTTGTCATTTTACCACTCTTCATACCCAATTTAATCTTGACACCCACAGCAACGATGTCGGAGAAATTTGAAGTCACACTACCCACCATTCTCTCGTAAAATTTTGGACGGACTGTGTCGACAAACCAATCAGCTAACTCTTTCTCGGTCAAAGGAGGTTCTACCTGCGAAGCAGTCTCTCTCCACCTTTGAGCATACTCTTTGAATGACTCAGAATTCTTTTGTGACATACTCAGCAACTGTCTTCTGTCAGGAGCCAGATCCATATTGTACTTGTAGTGTTTGATGAAAGCGTCAGATAAATCCTGGAAACTCTTAATGCGAGACTGGTCTAAAGTTAAATACCACTTGGAGGAAGCACCCTTCAAACTATCTTGGAAGCAATGAATCATCAGTTTATCATTCTCAACATGGGCAGCCATTTTGCGATAATACATGATCAGATGACTCTTAAGACAGGTGGCACCTTCATAACGATTGAAGTTCGGAGTTTTGAACTTTGGGGGAATAACCAAACCTGAAACCAAACAAACATCCCTTGCAGCAGTCCCAAAAATTTGATCACCCTCTACCTTTTTCAATCTCTGGACGATAGTGTTTACTTCCTCACGAAGCTTATCATGTTTCTCATAACCCTCAACATTCTCATCAAGATTATCAAAAGCTGTCTCATTGAAGTACGGTTGCGCACGAGTGTGTACAACAGGTGGTGCAAAGATAGGAGCCCCCCCTAGAAACTTCAGAAAACAAGGGCACGGCTTGCTGAACAGGTTGATTAATCGGAACAGTGGCTTGAGGAGGCACAAAACCGGGAGCAAGACCATAAGGTGGGTCCCTCGCTACGGTCACACTTGGTGGAGGGTCCACAGTAACGCCGGTAATCTCAGAAACAACAGTGGGCTGGGTATCCATCTTAGCATTCATGACATGTAACAATTCCATCATACGCCCCATACCCCCTCGAAGGTCTTCAAGTTCATTGCTAAGGCGATCAATCTCTTTTGCCTGATCCTCCATTCTTTTCCGAGTTTGAGCTCTGGTGTTGTATTGGTGCCGAGAACTCAGGGTGACAAAACTGGAAGGTGAGAGAACCGAGTGTGAGAAATCGGGAGACACATGCAATGCAAGAGTATGATGCTAAAATGTGAATGTAAATGAAGATTTCATGGAATTCAAAACATTCATGAATGTCGTGGGGTACCGAAGAAATCTTTTTCTTGTTTTTTCATTTTATATTTTTTTTATTTATGGTATCCCGCGATATCCATAAATGATGTTTGAACTTCATGAAATACAATGCGATGAGATGCTTTATGGATGCAATGCATGAAAACACACAAAGTCTTAGGTTAAAGGCTTGCATGAGGTTCAAAGGCAAGTACCCTCCCCTGAAGTTAGATGGTTCATCCTGTCCTACAAAAGTAACCAGGTTCTAAGGGATCTCAAATATCATTGATCCTTCACAAGGGTGGTTGTTCAGAAGGCAACTTACTTACCAACCAAAACCCTCCAAGTTTAAGATCTCAATGAGCGTAGTATCGAGTGTCAACCAACTTCAGTCTGCACCAAAGCCGGTTACCTCACTACTTTCTAAAGGCCAAGATGAGTTAACTAGGGTTCTAAAAGTCAGTTAGTGCATTGACAACATATGGCAGCCTCAATATTATCCTCAACTTGACTTAAGGAATATAAGCACCAACCAAGAAGTCGCACTAACCATGACCACCAGATCAACCGTATCGATATACGTCGTACAGTTTCCTTGGTCTATTGCCATTTACCTAAGGTACACTAGATCCGGGTGTAGGACCTATCTCACAGCACAAGGAACAGTCCCACAATCAAAGCACAAATATATACATGCAAATGAATAATGACACAGATAGTAATAAATATGAACAAGTTAGGGATAACCCTCAAAAGTTAGTAGTCCCCAGTGAAGTCGCCATTTTCTGTTGCGGTGGAAATAGGATATCAAACTATTAATTAGTCTGAATCACAATTCTTGATTCACAACCGCTCTTTGATTTATCCGAAGGAAAAGGTCAAAAGAGGGAAAACCTATTTTGCATCGTAAACACAATGCGGGGAAAGATCTAGGGTTCGGGGGTTGGTTAAATTTAGGGAAGGTATTAGCACCCTAAACTTCCGTAGTACTCTACGGGAACCTTTTGTTCAGATGTTTACTATTTGCTTTATTCATTTGCTTAAGGTATATGTACAAAGGATTAAAAGTGAGAAAGAAGACCTAAGGGGTTAATTCTAAGTTTACTCGGCAAGACATCGCATCTTGTGCCTACGTATCCTTACGGGAGTGGAATCAGAGTAATCGTAGTTCCCCTCAATAGGGAGGTTAGAGACTTCTTGACTGTGGTCAAGGTCTCAAGGGGAATAAACATGTCTTAAGGACACGCTTACATGGAGTGTAGAAACTCCAAATCTCTACGTTGAATTGTTAAGTTGTAATTAGGGTTAGGTTAGGGATTCCACGGCGGGAAACCCTAAAATGAGCGCGGCGGCTCTTTGACCTAATGCTAGGGGTAAAATGGTAATTTTGCCTGCGGCGAGGCACTTATGAAAATTAGGGTTTGTAAAGGTGTAAGGGTTGAAGGTGAGGACTATTGACACGGCGGTCAAACGGCTAGACCTAATTCCTTCGGAGGAGTGAAATTAATTATAAAGATGCGATGAAATTAAATATACATACAACGGCAGAAAATAAAGTGCGGAAAGATAAATGCGACAATTGTCTCGCACAATTACATCCCATAAGCAGTTACAATTATAATAGCTAAATATAAAACCGAAAATAAGTTTCAAATTGAACATAATAGCTGCAAGAAACAAAACAAACAAAAATGTCAGTATGTGGGGTTAGACGAAAACGAAATCAAAATTGAACGAGAAACAAACCGTATGAATTTTGGAGGACTTTTATGGTCTTTTTAACCAAGGATTTAAATTTGTGAAAAGAGAGATTAATTTTAATTAAAAGAGTTTTGAGTTTTAAAAAAAATTTATTAATAAAAAAGTGAAGGTTTGGTTAATTATTCTAAAAAAAGAGTTTTAGTGATAATATTTTGAAAAAAAGATTTAATCATTAAAAAAAACAATTGGTTTAATTTAAAAAATCTTAATGTTAGTTAAAAACACGTTTTACTTTAAAGTTATAAAAAAGTTTTATTATTTGAAAAAACATTTGATTATTTTATTTAAAAAGAGTTTTAATTAATTTGAAAAAGGTTTTTGATTATAAAAAAGAAAGGGTCTTCTTGATTTTTTTAAAAAAGATAAACAAAATAAAATAACAAATGGAAAAACAATAAATAATAAAAAAGAGGGTTGGGCCGGTCATCACTCTTCTTCTCTCTGCTCTCTGAGTTTGCGTGTGTTCCTCTCCTTCTTGTTTGCCTCTCACGGATGTTATCTTCTTCTTCTTTTGCATGACCGCCGATTTGTCTTCTTCATCTCTTTTTCCTGAAAAAACATGAAAAGCAACACAAAAATTGTAATTATATTTTTTGATCCTTACGGAATGATGATGGCCGATGATGCTTTGTCCTGAGGCTAGAGGATTTTTGACGGAGTTTGCTTGGATTTTACGAAAAAAGTTCTCCCCTTCTTGTTATGATTTTCGTCCCTTTTATACTTGATTTTTAAATCTTTTTTTTTTTAATCTCAGATTTAATTTGAATATCTCAATCTTTTTCAATCTCTGATTTGATTTGAATGAATTTTTATGATGATTTCAGATTTGATTCAATGATGGTGATGTTGATATTTAGATCTGATTTTCTTATGATGATGATTGATCTGATTGATTTGATTTAACTCTATCTGGAATTCATTAAGATTGGATTAGATTAAAAAAGTGTTGAGATTTAAATTTAAAAAGTTAGCAAAGAAGATTAGAGTTTCAAGTTAAATAAAAAATTAGAGTTTTAAAAAAAATGAGTTAGAATAAAAAAAAAATATTTGAATGTTGGTTTTAAAAAATGTTAGAATTATTTTAAAAACTGTTAGAATTTAATTTTAAAAGGAATTTAAAATTTAAAAAAAAAAAGAAAAAGAAAAGGGCGTTAGAATTTAATTTTAAAAAGAATTTAGAATTTTAATTTGAAAAATAAAGGTGTCAAAAAAAGATTTAGATTTAATTTTAAAAAAAAAAGGATAGATTTAATTTTAAAAAAAAAGTTAGAGAAAAAAAAGATTTAATTTTAAAAAAGTAGTTAGAAAAAAAAATTAATTTTAAAAAGAAGCTAGAGAAAAAAAAGATTTAGTTTTTAAAAAAAGAAGTTAGAGAAAAAAAGATTTAATTTTTTTAAAAAAGTTAGAAAAAAAAATTTAACTTTATAAAAGTTAGAAAAAAGATTTAACTTTAAAGAGAAGTTAGAAAAAAAGATTTAATTTTAAAAGAGTTAGAAAAAAAAGATTTAGCTTTAAAAAGGTAGTTAGAAAAAAGATTTAACTTTAAAAAAAGTTAGACAAAAAGATTTAACTTTAAAAAAGTTAGAAAAAAAATTTTACTTTAAAAAAGTAGTTAGAAAAAAGATTTAACTTTTAAAAAAGTAGTTAGAAAAAGGATTTAACTTCTAAAAAAGTTAGAAAAAAGATTTGATTTTTTTAAAAAAGATTTGATTTTTTTAAAAAAAATTTAGAAAAAAAGATTTAATTTTAAAAAAGTTAGAAAAAGATTTAACTTTAGAAAAAAAAATTTAACTTTAAAAAAGTTAGAAAAAAAAGATTTAGTTTTAAAAAAAGTTAGAAAAAAAGATTTAACTTTATAAAAGTTAGAAAAAAGATTTAAAAAAAGTTAGAAAAAAGATTTAAAAAAAGTTAGAAAAAAGATTTAAAAAAAGTTAGAAAAAAGATGAAAAAAAGTTAGGAAAAAGATTTAAAAAAAAGTTAGGAAAAAGATTTAATTTTAAAAAGAAGTTAGATTTTTATTTTAAAAGAGGTATTAGAATTTGATTAAAAAATGTGTTAGAAATTAATTTAAAAAAGGTTATAAAAAAATTTACTCTTAAAGAAAAGAAAAAAAATTAAATTTTAATCTAAATCCTAAAAGTTAGTAAGAAGAGCTTAAAATAAATAAACTAAATAGAAAAAAAAAGTTAATAAAAAAACATTAGTAAAGTTATAAAAAAAAAATAATTAAATTATTATTAGTTAAAAAAAACAAGATTTAAAAAAAAAGGTTAATTTATTAAGTTAATCAGAATTTAAAATAAAAATAAAAAAGAAAGGGTAAAATTTGGGGTATTACACATGGGTGATAACATTTTCAACCTCAATGCTCAACAGCCTAAGTACCTCAATGGTGAAGAGGTTTTGGTTTCTAATTTCTTCATTCACGAGAGTTTGTGTTGCCACAAAACTCATTATCATATATTTCAAGTTAGAGTGAGTTTGTGTTTCAATGAAATTCTCCATTAACATATCAAGGTTGGACTGTTGGAAATTTGGTGGTTCCTCGATATAACGGAAGTGATTATCATAATAAAGATTTTGGTGATCCATCCACCCTGGGTTATAGGTATTAGGATAGAAGTTTTCATGGTTATTGTTCACATAATTGAACAACATATTTTAGACAGATCCCAAGTAAACCACAAAAGAAACAACAGCAAACAAACACAATAAAATAAACAGAAAAATAAGCTCTAGTCTCTACGGTGATCAAATAAAATTCCAATATTAACACAATTGGTCCCCGACAACGGCGCCAAAAACTTGGCACGCCTCAAGTGCATGGCTACTGTCAGAGTAGTAAAAAGAATGTCGAACCACAAAGACCAATGGTTAACTACCAGTTTCTATTTTATTTGTGTAAATCTAGGGCAATCGAAAGGTTGAAAATAGACAAACTTAAGTGAAAAATCACTTAAGTTTAAAACATCTTATTTAAAAAGCACTTTTAAAAAACAGCTTAAATGGATGAAACTTGGTAAAATATTCAAAACAAACAGGATTTAGGGTCACAATCCCTTACTCTAACATCTCTATATGATAAATTATTCCGCTACAAGGATTTTCACGTGAGTTATAGAAAAATAGATTTTGTAGATAACACCTACTTTCGCCAGCGTGTAATCTTGGTTTCGATAAACAATCCGTCAACTTTTGCTTGTTCGAAATTATTCATTGAAACCTTAATTTTATTGAACGATCTATTAAAATGGAAACTTTCTCAATCTCTTTCGATTACTTTCGTAACATCGGAATCGATTGTTTAAAAATCCGTTTTCGGGTATCGATACAAGTCCTTTCAGAGCATTATCGATACCTAAGAACTCCTTATTTTTGTAACAAAGTTTTAAATAAAAACTCGAACCTTTAAAATGAACACATGCTTTAATCCTTGTATCGTGTATAGGTTATCATACAGGGAGTCATGAGTTAGGTCTCATGACCCTTAATCCTTAAAGGACTACTCACTCATGGTGAGAAAAAGCATAAACAGAGAATGCATATAATTCATAACAAAAAGTAAAAGCAATAGAGAAGAATAAAATAACCTGAATAAAAATCGCTTGTAATAGAAAATATGTGATCCAAAGAGACTTTTACAAATTGTGCGCAGAAGTCAAACTTGCAGAAGAAAAAAAAACGTAGAATGAAAATCGATCGTCAAAACTCTTTTGGAAAAGAGTTTTATAGTTATTAAAAATAAAAACATAAAAACATCAATTTAATTGAAATAAAGGTCTTCTTCAATTCTTTGTCACAAAAGATCAGCTTCAAAATCAATGCAAAGCCTCCAGACCGGGAACACATTAAGCCGAGAAAGGAAACGAAAAGATGGCTTTTCGCACTCTGTTATGGGTCGTAATACGCGTTACAAGCACCCGTAACAGACCTCTGGTTTTTGGCCCAGACGTATAATGATGGGGAGAGCTTCAGCTGCATCCTGTTACGAGTTGTAACATGCATTAAGGGCACCCGTAACAACTCCCTGGTTTTTGTACTGGAGTTTTCCAGCTCTTGCGCTTTTCTTCGATATTTTCTCGACTTTATCTCCTTTTCTTCCAATATGATTGTGGAAACCTAAAAATAACAAAAACATAATACCAAAGCATAAATCATGGAAAAAGAAAGTAAAAATATGTGAAACATAATGAAACAATACGAAAATATGCTAGTAAAAGCGATACAAAACACACTTATCATTAAGCAAGGAAGTCTTGGGCTGAGGGTCTGAGCAAAAAAAGTCTTATACTTAAGTGTATAAGAAGTTGTAATCTGGTTAATTATAGTGGAAATCTCTTATGCTGCAAGGGGACTGAACTACTCTAATTTGGAGAGGAACCAGGATAACTTTTGTGTGTTCTCTGCCCACTTATTTACTTCTACCTTTCTATCCGCTGCATTTATTAATTAGAGTCTAAACTCTGATCAGAAATAGAAAAGATTTGGCAAATATAATTCAACACCCCCTTCTTGTGTATTTTCCTCACCTTCATAGTGTAGATACTTAGGTAAAGAAGTTTTAGTTGTTGTTGTGTCTTGGAGGATGGCGTAGTGGCATTCTTCGTCATTTATCACTTTTATGTTTATTTTTAATTGTGTGTTGCCCTGATAGTCTAACACTGAGAAAAATTACCTTAATGTTTTGTGTTCTACAAGTTGTTTAATTTGAAACTTTTATAATTAAAAAGTTGATATTTCTTATTGTGATACAATTAAAGTTGAGTTGATATTCAATTCTGCTACGGTAATTGATTTTGAGAAAGATGTTATGCTGAGAAAATGTGATACCTTTTTGAAAAAATTATTATGCATGTTTTATAAATTAAGTGTTTTAGATTTAGAGTGTCATAAGGATACTCTCACAATCACTTTCACAGCCTTAAAAATAGTTTGGGATGAACTTCGATTTCTGGGATGAACTTCGGTTTCTGTGACCTATTGCTTTTTGCACATGTTCTTCAAAATGTTTAAGATCTTTAATACCTTTGTCAAAAAATTCAAACACATCGAATACATAACATGGCTTCCTTAAAGGCCATAATGAAACTTTCAACAACATTCGCAGTAAAAAGTTCTTCTTATGGACCAACTCCCTTTTTCCTCACATCTCTATTGTTGATTCTTCCATCTTTGCTGCCTATAATACTTATTAAATCAAAGACATAAACTTTAGAAATTAGGAAAGAAACTAAAGAATATGGCATCCCAAGAATTCATTGTGGGGCCATCATTACAAAAAGACAAATAATACCATTGAAAACTCTTAATTCAAACATGGTTTTTTCTTCAGGGTATAGAACAAATAAGATAATGATAATAATAAGAAACATCAATAGAACACAAACATGGATATAGTCCCAAATCCATCATCGAGGAAAATTACCAATATCTTATCAAACTTTTGAACTCTCCAAATTGAGTCATCTCAAAACACACACAAAGACAACATAAATGGGCAAGCTTTATAACATTTCCAACATAGGTAATCCTTTCCATAACCTTATATTATGGACCTTAAATTTTTTGAACAAATAACTTTAAACATAAGAGAGTGTGAATTGTGTTGTTTGAAAAATGTTGTCCAATTATAAAAATTTGGTTAATAGAAAATCTTTTATTTTATCTTATTAGTTAAAAAAGAGATTGAGCAGTGAAATAAAAGAAAGAAAGAATAAACGATGAAGTGGAAGAAATAATGTGTGAAGAAAAATAAAGCAATAGAAAATAAAGAGATAAAGGAGATAGAGCATGTACGTGAGATTTATACAAGTTCAACCTAACCACTAGATTTACTCCTGTCCCCATAAATTTGTTTTGAGAGTTCCACTAATAATGTGATTATTTCACAAGTTATAAACCCAAACTTCCTTATAATTAAATGGAGATTTTAATTTACTAACCCACAAACCAAACAAGAGATTTTAGCAGGCTAATCTCCAAACTAAATGAGAGATATTGACAAGCTACTATCCTTACTAAATAAAGATTTTAATAAGACGAGTTCACAAACCAAATATAGATTTTAACTGGTTGGTCTCAAGAACGAATCAAGGTTTTTTATTGGTTAACATCAAGAACCAAAAAGAATCTTCCTTTAATGATATTACACAAGAGACAATGTCCTCTTGAGTGTATTACAATAATTCAACATTATGTGAACAACTCTCACATATATTTTTTATTCTAAAAACACTGAAGCAATTTCTGTGAAAAAAGACAAAATATGAAGTAGAAGAGAGTAGAAATTAGAAATAGTATTCTAAAACTTGTTTTATGGTGTAGCAAAGAAATTAAGAGAAATCCTATATTTATAGGAGACAAATTGGCTCAAAAATAAAAAAATACTCACAGATTTTTGAATGAATTAATAGATTAATCATATGACTTAATCAATTGAAAGCTTTACATACAAAGACTTCACATAATTCTTTTTTACATACCGAGTTGTCAACATCAAAACAATCATGATTATCTAGAAAATGTAAACAACTTTACCATCATGGATCTATGTGTTTCCAGGTAGATTTGTCTACAATTTTTAGATAATCATGATAGTTTTGATGATGACAACTTAGTATGTCAAACAAAATTATCTGGAGTCTTCATATGTCAAGGAGAATAAATGATCTAGATTTTCTTTGTGAGATAAAGATGTCAAGCCATATTCAATGTAAGAACACCTAATGTCAAAAGGCTTTCGGCGAAGTCCCTAATGTCACAAAATACATTCTTCTTTCTCTCTAGTGGCATAATCAACAACCTCATTTGCAATGACCACCCTATCCAACAATTTTCTCCCTAGAACGAAAGCCAATTGACAACAAGAAATTAAACCTCCCAACACTCTTTTCTGACGAGTAGCTAACAATTTCACAATCATCTTGTAGAGACTACCCACCAGCCCAATGGGTCTATAGTCTTCAAGCTTCTCAGGATGTTTCACCTTAGGGATAAGAGTATGAAAAACATAAGTGATAGCCTTACGGAAAAAACCTCTGCTATGAAAATATGTCACAAACTTGACTATATCTTCTTTAAGAATGACCCAATAACCTTTGATAAAACAGAAACTAAATCCGTCAAGCCCCGGACTTTTTGAGCAAAACAACATCTTTGATCTCAATCTCGAAAAAGGGGGCTTCCAATAGAAAATTGTCAGCTTTTGAAAGAGAGTTGAAGCTAAAATCTTCAAAAGAAGGCCTGTTGTTGTCAACTTCCTTGAACTTGTTATTTAATATACTCCACACAATTTCCTTCACATCAGCTACTTCTTCAACCACCCCTCTCTCCGAAACCACAACACCAATGAATCTTCTTCTTGAATTTTTCTTTATAATATTATGAAAGTACCTGGAATTTATGTCACCATCCCTAATTTACTTCATTCTCTCATTTTGCATCAACATGTTATCTTTAATGAACAAATGACGCCACATAGAGTTGCAAGTTGTCGCTTTCTCAACGACCAAATCCTTAACTATGGAATCCCCACAAACATCAAGAAGTTTATCTATCCTGTTGATCTCGTTAACTTCATCCTCAATTTTCAAATCTCGCCAGCCAAAAACCTCCCTACTTCAAATTCTTAATCTGTCCCTCAAAAGCTTAAACTTCTCCTTGATAACAAAGTCATATCTATCAACAATCTTAGACTCATTCCAAACTTTATCAACAAAAGGTAAAAAAATCCTTGTTACCAAACCAACAATCATTGGACTTAAACGGTTTCGGTCCCCAATTTGCACAAGAAACTTTCGACCAAATAGGGAAATGATTTGAAACGTCCCTACTCCCAATATTTGACCAACACCCCTCCCCCCACCTGTTAATCAACTCCTCTGAAAGCATAAATCTGTCGATTCGACTCATCACTTTCCATATCCATTGTACCACCTGAATTTGTTTCCAAAGCAAGGAGGATTTACCATATCAAGTTATGGATAAACTCAACAAAATCCCTATGTTCAGCCTTGTTAACCGACCCCTTACTCCCCTTCCTCTCAGAACCACAAGAAACCGCATTAAAATCGCCTCCCACCACCCACAAACCATCATTGAATTTACTCTTCAGATTGATAAGATCCCTCCAAAGAATTCTTTTGGAATTGAGATTACAAGAAGAATATATATTAATTGCATAATAGACTTCATCTTTCTAAAGGAACTTCAAACCCAAGTATCCATCACCTCTAAAAGAAAAGAGAGGAATTATCCCCTTCCTCCACAAAATGATTAAACCACCAGACAATCTCCTAGCATTACTACAAGACCATTCAATATCCTGCCCTAACCAAAAGCTCTTAATGACCTCCTTAACACTGTGCACTTTGACCTTTTTGTTACCACTTGAGATATTCTTAAAAAGCGTTTTGGAAATAATACCCTCGTCATAAATCGATTTTTTGACTGTTCTACCCTAGCATGGAAAAAAAAATCCCATAATGCCCTATTTTCAAAAATATTTACCAGGGTACCCTGTTTTCATGTGTGTTCGTCCAACCAGTGGACGAGGGTGTGTAGAATGAAAAAACCCTGCACGAGTTCGTCCATGCAGTGGGCGAACGTTTGAAAGAGTTTTGGGCCAGTACAAGTTCGTCAACCCAATGGACGAACTAGTGTTGCGTTTTTTTAATATAAAAACTATTTAATTAATTCTATATAAAAACTATTTAATATAAAAACTATTTAATTAATTCTATATAAAAACTATCTAATATAAAAAATATTTAATTAATTCTATATAAAAAATTTTTAAAATAAAAACTATTTAATTAAATCTATATAAAAACTATTTAATATAAAAACTATTTAATTAATTCTATATAAAAACTATCTAATATAAATAGTATTTAATTGATTCTATATAAAAACTATTTAATTAATTTTATATAAAAATTATTTAATATAAAAACTATTTAATATAAAAACTATTAAATATAAAAACTATTTTTACACACTCTCGGTCACTGAATGACCAAGCTCAGACGTAATTTTTTTTAATAAATAAGCGTATTGCGCATCAGCAAATATCATTCGTGTCAAGTTATTCGATTTACAAAGATGTCCGTGCAAGCTCATGTTTTCTATGTGTCGCTACTGCGAAAATCGGCGCCGGCTATGACAGAAGAGTCGCCACCGTGCGTTATTTATCCCACAAGAGGGAAAGGAAACGCTCGAAGTAAACCTAACGCAAAACGGGAAAGGAATGGTCCTCGCAACCAAATTCCTGAATTCGGGAGTCGATTACGCAAGGGGAAGGTATTAGCACCCCTCACGTCCGCCGTACTCGACGGGATCCACGCTTGTTTTCTAGTATGGATTGTTATTCTATTTACTCTAAAGGTCTGGGTTAAAAAGAAAAAAAAATGAGAAAAGAGACTCGATAGAGCTTCGCCGCTCTATGCCTACGTATTCCCTCGTGCAATGGGAAAGTCAGAGTCTACGTAGTTCGCCTACCTACGGAAAAGGAGGGGAAGGTTGCTTGCTAGGATACAACATCCTATGCCTACGTACTTTCATACAGCATGAAAGATCAGAGCAAACGTAGTTCGGGCTACGGAAGACACAAGCTTGTCTGACTGTTTTTTATTTCCTTCAAAAAGGGGTTTTTCTTGATTAAGAGTCCAAGCGGACAAAAATGACACTTTGATGTTTGTTTTGAATCTTTTACGAAAGAAGTGTTTTTTAGTTTGTTTGCAATCTCTGACGCACTAGAGACTATGATTCGAGAGTGACTACGTCGTGTGTCACCCAAAGGGTACCACCCTAAGCAGCCAGACTACTGAAAAGAAGCTCTCCAGCAACCCTTTCTCGAATAGCTTAAGGCTCGTAACGTACGACATCGATTAACCTTATTACTGTATTTTTGAGTTGTTTCGAGATAAGAAGAGAAAGAAGCTCTAAAAAACCTAGGGTTGAAAAGGGAATAAAAACTAACCTAATGTTGTCATGCATGGATAAGAATCCTAATGTTTGTCATAATTCCATCCTGCACAGAGGAAATCAGAGATCCTAGGAGATAAACAGAAAAGAAAGCAAGCAAATACAGCAAAATACATGCAATGCAGCAATACAAGCGAGGCAATGGAGTCCCACTCAACCTTGAACCTGGGAAAACAACAGGCAAAGTGAATCAACATTCACTTCAAACCTAGGGGCAAGCAGCACAAGCCAACAAACAATATAGAAAACAAAACCCAAAGGAGGCAGCCCAAGCAGCAGCACCAAACTCCTACAGTTGCTCTGACAACAAAGTTGACAGTAACATAACTCCATCTTCAAGCAGACCTTATGAAAGGCATCTTCAACATCTTAGATCTTCATCCCCAAGCTCTAGCAAGCTCCACCAAGAAAGATTGGTTATTGAGATCAAGTTATAATGAATGGAAACCAGTGAAAACCAAAGGAAATCACTAGAAACCATCATCTGCAAAGAAGGGTATCCTCAAAAGTTCTACTCTTTAAGGCATGCCACTCATCCCTCCAAGGGAGAGATGGGGCTTCCTTAAAAGGACTTTGAATCATAGGATAGGATGGAAGCAAACAACACATTCCATGTTTGAGGCAAGAAATCAACTAAGTCTAAAAAAAGCTCTTTCTAAAACCCTAATTTCTTAAGCTCCTAAAAAAGCTCCTAAAAGAGAACAAAGCTTCAACTCCAAGCTCCACCCTTTAAGATACAGCATCTACAAGATGTAAAGTTCCTCCAGAAAGGTATCCAAGCAAAACCAGCTCCAAAGCCATCAACACAACAAAACAAGGCAAGGCACCAAAGATGGAACACCACAAGCACAAGCAACTTGCAAAATCTATTTAAAATAGAAAACTAAGTTGTAAAACTCTAAACAATTTCCTAGGGGAACATGCATGGATTAACAACCTAGGATTCAAAGGTTAAAGCCTAATTCAACTTCTAAGTCTACTAAACAATTCCTAAGATGAAATGTGTCAAGGGGGACCACAAGTTTGGGAAAGCTCTAATCATCAACCCTAAGTCAGAACCTAATCATATCTAAAAAAATCTACTAAAAATCCTAAGGGATCATACAAGTGTTATCTACAACATACTAAAAGATCTAAGCAAAATTCAATACCAAATGGGAGAACAAAATTCCACAAAACAGATGATCAAATATGCAAATAAAAGAAATTAGACAAAAATATGAAAAATCAAATAAAATTGAAAAAATGCCTGAAAATGAGATTTATTAATTTCAGAAAATCACAAATAAATCCAAGATCATTAAGGTATTTTTAAAATATTTTTTGGATCAATATTGAATTTATTATGGATTTTAGAAATCAAATGGAATAAAAGAAAATACTAAAATGATTAAAAGAAAATAAAAAGCTGGATTAAACATGAGCCAATGGATCAGAAGACTGGTCAAGCAAATCCAAGAGCCCTGAGGCTACCCACGTGAGGGTCCAGTCACCAGCTGACTGGATAAATGAAACGCTGCGTTTCATTCAGTCAAAAGTCCACAAAATAGAACAAGTCCCAGCCACACGATGAGGCTACCAAGTCTTGATTCCAAGCACATCCAATGGCAATGAACTCATCTCCTTCCTTCAACTCAGGCCAAGGTCAAATATATCAGACGGTGGTCCGGTGGTCCAGCCACCGTCTTCTCTGGTGAAGCATCACACACAGGCAACCAAAAACAATGATCCTTATATCAATCTCACTCAGAAAATCACCAGGATCATGAATATCATCTCCAAATCTCTTAACTCTCAATGGAAATTAAAACACGAAGCAATCTTCAGAATATGCCAAAACCTCAACCATCACCATTTGCAAAATTGAAACCATAGAAATGATCACCATCCTTCAATGATCATCATGATCTATCCAACTTGTTTTGGAGCCTCAAAATCATGTATAACCGTCTCCAAACAGAAAATGATCATCAAACCTAATTGTCACTAATCAACTCCAAACCAATCCAGAAACGTTCCCTAATCATCCTAGGTCCTAACCACATGCACATTGCTAACTAATTCTCCATAGAATGATGTAGAATTTTAAGGTTACATACCTGTAAAAATGGGATCAACAAAGGTGCAAAACGATGGATTCAAGCTCCACTACTCTCCAGGCACGATTAATGAAGTAAGAGGAAGCTTTTCCAACCCTCAATTTGGCTTGAATGTGCCTTGAACTCCAAAACCGTTTTCAGTTAGAAACCTTGAAAGCTCAACTGCAAACTCTCTGTTCAGCACGAATTCAACACCAACCTTCATCTGAGATCATTCTAATCCATATATATATATATATATATATATATATATATATATATATATATATATATATATATATATATATATATATATATATATATATATATATATATATATATATATATATATATATATATATATATATATATATATATATATATATATATATATATATATATAAGGTTTTCATGGGGTTTTGAAGCTCAATTGAGGCCCAAACCAGTGATCCAAAGTTTCTGATTTTCTCTCTTGAAGCTCAATGCTACAGTCGTGCATTCATGCCCATTCCTTGTTCTAGAATGCTCTATTCAACTCCAAATGACCTTGTGAACATGTTTGGATAGCTAGCTTGTCCTGAATTGCCCTGATTTTTGTTTTGGAATTGTAACTTGTAAATGAAGTAATCACTTTACAAAGCATGTCATGTAATTGAACCTCAACTCAAAATTGTGACATTGCCAATGTGTTTGAAATCCAATTTTCACTCAAAATGAGTATTCACATGATGTGTTTAGGACCTACAACTCAAAAAATGATTTTTCCCTCTTTTGAATCATTTGAAAAATCCTTCTTTTTAGGCCATTTTGAAGCACTTTGTGAGATAATCCACTTCAAACCACCATGAATCCTTATCTGACCTAAAAACATCATTCTAAGCACATTTCATGTTGAACAATTTTCCATTTGAGGAGTGGAAGATGGAGAATTTGGCACATTCTTGAAAATGACCTATAATTCAACTTTCCCAAAATACCCCTGGATTGCCAAGATCATAACTTGAGTTCCACAAATCTTCTTGAGGACTTCTAGTACTCAAAGTAAAGCTAAGATCAAGAACTACAACTCTTATGTTGGCCAAGAATCCATTTGAAAACTCCTTGAGGGACAAAAGTTGCTTGGAAGTCAAGTGACTTTCATAGATAAATTTCAGTGTCCTCTGGTGACTTGTAATTTGCAAAGACCATAACTTGAGTTCTACAAATCTTCTTGAGGGCTTCTAGTACTCAAATTAAATCTATGAACCTCCTATACAACATTCATGCGGAGGTCCAAGTCATTTGAAGCTTGCATTTTGACTTATATGGCTTGGAAGTCCAGTGTTATACGGGGATTTTACCCTAGGAACCCTGTCTCAAACACCTCCAACCACTCTTGATTCTTTTGAACTTGGTCTTGGCTCATCCACACACATGCTTCAACATATCAATCCATGACTTCCATTACCTAGAGCTAGGTATTGATGCCCTTTCTTTGCTCTCCTTGACCTAGGGTTACCCAGATGAAACCCTAATTGTACACATCTCAATCATGGCTCTTGAACTTGAATCAATGACTTGTCTCAGCTTCAATAGGGCCCTCTAGGCGTTCCATGAGATCCATACACACCTCAAGTTCACATTCCATGTTGATGATCTTCAATATACCTCAAGTTAGGGGAGAAATCCACCTGTGGGCACTCAAACTTCTCATGACTTCAACCCTTCTCTGATGACTTGGATGGTCTCTCAGGCTCAGAGAATACCTCTAGATAGGCTTCTTTTGACATAAATGACACTTGGTCCCTTATTGGATGACTTGATATGCTATGATATGTAAATGGTTGAAATATGTGAATGATGTAACTATGCAAATGAAATGCAATGAAACATAAATCAGGCAAGAAAAGGTTGAGCAAATTTTGGGGTGCAACAGCTGCCCCTATTCAAACGGCTTGGACCCGACTGGGTGAAGAGCGAACGACCTTCAAATGATCGAGGTACGATATGGTTGAATACCAAGAAACTCGGAAATTTGCTAACCGCAGAAATAAACCGCACAACTGCTTGGGGAACGACATCCACCAACTGAATCTGGTTGTTATGGCAACAACCGATCCAGCGTCTGATAATAACTCTGATTTCAACATCAACCACCTGTGTAACGCCACAGGTACTGAACACTTCTGTTTACAACTGGACTAACCTTGTCAACACAAGAAGATAAAAAAATTCGCCAACACGAATAGAGATTTTGTCGTCACAGGTGTTGCACCCTAAAATTTGACCAACTGGTTTACCTGATTTGTGTTTTCATAGCTTTATCATTTGCATAGTAGATCATATACATAACTCATTCATTTGCATAGCATGGCATGAGCAAGTCATATGACAAGGGATCAAGTGCTATTTTTCATCTCAAGGAATGTATTCAAGAAGCTCTTATCAAGATTCAAGCCTATTCAAATCACCAAGAAAGAAATTGAAGCTTTGGGAAGTTTAAAGGCCAAACAGTGGGTTTCTCTCCTATCTTGAGGGTATGTGAAGATCATCAGAGAAGTTATGGGTTATGAATTGAGGGCATGGAAGACCTAGAGGGTCCTTTTGAAATTAAGGCAAGTCATTGGCATGGTTACAAGAGCTACAGTTGAAGACAGTCAACTAGGGTGTCATCTGGGTCAACCCTGGGTCAACCCTAGGTCAAATGCTTGATTGAAGGGCATCAAGGCCTATTTGGAGGATGTGGGATTCATAATTTGATATGTGGATATGGATGTGGTGTTGTGCCAAGGAGAAATCACAAGAAATCAAGAAGAAGAGAAGTTTCTAAATTAGGGTTTCTGAGTAAAATTCCCTGATTTAGGTCAAACTTCCAAGCAAAGTAATTCAAAATGCAAGTCTCAAATGGATCCTTGGCCAAAATGAAACTTGTAGAGTATCTTAATACCTTTAATTTGAGTGGTGGAAGGAATCAAGGAGATTTGTAGAACTCAAGTTATGGTTCTTGCAAGTTACAGGTCATCAGAGGCATCTGAAATTTGTCTGTGAGAGTTACTTGACTTCCAAGCAACTTTTGCCCCTTAAGGAGTTTTCAATTGGATTTTTTGCCAACATGAAAGTTTTTCCCCATGATCTTAGATTTCTAGAAAGGTATGGTATGCCTCAATCTGATTTGTGGAGCTCTACTTATGATCTTGGCAAGCCAAGGGCATTTTGGTCATTTGGAGGTTATAAGTCATTTCAAGCATAAGGCCATATCTCCTACTTCCAAGCTTCAAACGGAAAAATCTTCAACATCAAACTTGCTTAGAATGATGTTTTAAGGCTATTAGGGAGGTCATGAAATGTTGAAAAGGCTTGTATCAAAAAGTGATAAAAATTGCCTAAAAATGAGGCATAAGTTAATTCAAGTGAATTTGAAAAATGGAAATCCCAAGTTATAAGTCCAAACCATGTCATGTAATAGGTCATTTTGACTCCAAATGACATTCTAAGAACAACGGTTCAGCCACAATTTTGATTTGAGGCTTGCATCATAGGGTTGCTTTGTAATTTGATTACTTGCACATGAAGGTACCAAACCAAAACAAGGAAAAACTTAACAAGCACATTGGTTATGCATTGTATCTCATCCAAAATATCATGTGGGGATAAAATCAAGTTGGTTACCAAGGTTACAAGGGTTTTTGCATGAGATACCATGTAAGGAGAAATGAAAATTCAAAATACCATACCATGAAAAGATGAAGTTCTCATTAGATGATCCTAAATGGTTCTAGACTGTTCTAATCCATTCTATATAACAAGTGCAACTTGCATTGATGCAAGGTTGGTGTTAATTGGTGTAGAGAAGAGAGAGTGAAACCCTAAAGCTTCCATTGCAAGTTGCATTCAATCTCTCCATTTTTCTTCATTGCAATCCATTTTTTCTCCACAAACCTTCTCCATACATCCTTCTGAGTGTGTTCATACTGAGTTGAAGCTCCATTGATGAAGAATTGAAGGTGTTCCATTGGAAATTGCAAGAAAGCAAATCACATTGGATCTTGAAGTACAAGCTTTCTCCTCCAAATCTTTTGCATACAGAAGAAGATTCATCATCCAGGGATTGTTCTTGAAGAGTTTCAAGCCTTGAATTGAAGATCTACATCATCTACCATATCCAAGAACCAGGTTTGCAAAATCATTTCTACACCCTTATCTAGGCATGGCTAGGGTAATTTATTAGTGTAGACTTGTTAGAGACAATTAGGTGATCCTTTCTGATGAGTTTGGGAGCATTTGGTGAAGTTTCAACCATGGAGGTCAATTCTTGATGGAGCAAGATCGTGTGAAATAATGAGTGTTAATGCCAAATTAATAGATGATTTTGATTAGGGGAACATGAGGATCATTTTGATGTAAAGAAATGAGAGTTTGGTTGAAGTCGTGGGTTGATGGTATTTTGAGATCAATGGAGTTTCACATTCGGGCTGCTTGATTTAGACCATTTCAATGAGAACCAATGCTATAACCGTATTCAGGGTGAAATTATAATAAACTTTGTGTTTTAAACTTTGAAAATTGATGCTGAAATGAGGGAGAACGAGAGGATGGAAGGTCTGTGCATGGGAGCTGTATTTTCATGGTGGATTCTGCAAAACCCTAACCCAAGGTTAGGGATGATGTTTTAGCCGTTGATGTGCGCGCTTGACCTTTGACTGAGGAGATAATCCAACGCTTCAGATTTGATTTCGTTTTGGAGGGAGCCCCGAGCGAGTGAAACGCCGCGTTTCACTTAAAACGCTAGTCTGGGCTTAAGTCATCAATGCTATACCCACCCCCCAAGCGAGGCCCATTATGATTTGCACTATATTTTCTTGCTTTTCGCACCGTAGTTTTTTCTTTTTCTTTTTGATTTTATCATCTATTTTCTGATTTACATTAGGCCAGGCGCGTTTCTATACGCACCCCCATGTCTGGGCCCAAGTTTTATATGAATTGCATTTTAATACTATCTGCACCCCATGCTCATATTTTCATTTTAATTTTACTCCATTTTTTTTCCAAACTTTAGAAATTCATATTAAATAGGAAAATCAATATTTTTTAATGGGAGTTTTTTCTCCCTTTTCATATTTCTATCTAGAAAAATATAAAATGAAAACATTTCTCATTTCATGCATTTTAATATTTTTTTGCATATTTTCTTCTTTAATTGCTTTTTAATGCTTTTATATTGATACCTTAATTTGTAGATTTTAGTTTAGGTAGTTCCCTTAGTATTTTTAGGTCAATATTTTTAGGTTAGTTAGATATATGTTTTAGGTTCCCCCTGGATTAATTCCATATTTTTGTGATGATTTTTAGGATAGTTTTGATTAGATAATTCTAGGTTGTGTAGAATTAGGTTAAACTTCAACATAGGTCCACAATAACTTTAGATTTTGGGTTTTTTTAGGACAAGTTAGACTATGGGGCATATATGGGTATTAAGGATAGGTTTAGTAGATCCCCTAGAAATAATATTAGAATTTCCCTTATTATATTAACATTTTTAGTATATTTTGCAATTGTATGCTTGTTTGGTGTGCCCTTTTGGGGTTTATTTTGTTTGTATGGGCTTATTGGGCTTGCTTGGGGTGTGGGTTAGCTTTGAAGATCTTGTTGATGGAGCATATTGAAGACAAAGCAAAGAATTGAAGGCCAAGTTCAAAGTTGATGAAGATGCTAGGCTTGCTTGAAGATTGATTGGAGATCATAGGACCTAGGAGCTAGGTAGAGCTTTAGAGTAGAAATATGATTCATAAACATGGATGGTTTCTGTTGCCTCCATTCTTCTCTATGATTCAAAGTCTCTCTTTGATACTCACCTCCTTCCTTTGGAAGGCTTAGTGACAGTATCTAGGAGATAGAACTTTTGAGAGAAACAGTCTGTATTTTGTTAAACAGTCTGTATGCCACCTTTGGTGGTCAACTGACTGTTTAACATCCCAAATCATCTTGTGAACTATTACTCATTTAGGAGAGCCTGCTTTGAGGAAACTTTGAAGATTGAAGATGAAGTCCCTTGCCTTGAAGACTGATGGAAGCAGGAGCTTGTGCTGTCAGGTTTTTGCTGTTGGTGCTGTTTAGAGCTGTTGATGTATTGTTTGAGTTTCTTGACTGTATTGTTTGTTAATTGTCCCCTTGAGATTGAGGTGAAGCTGTTTCACCTTGCTCATTGTTTTCTAGGTTCGAGGTTGAGTGGGACTCCCTTGCCTCGCTTGTACTGTTGCATTCATGCATTTTAATGCTTTACTGTATATATGTTGTTGTTTTTCCGTTTATCCCCTTAGGATCTCTGTTTCTCTCTGCGCAAGAGAGAAATATGACAGACATTAGATTCTCATCCATGCATGAAAACATTAGGATAGATTTTGATTCCCTTTTCAACCATAGGTTTTAGAGTTGCTGTTTCTCTTCTTTCTCAAAACCATCAAAAAATACAATAAAAGGATAAACATCAATAAAAACAGTTCTTGCGTAAAAGACTCTAAACCAATCAAAAAACGTCATTTTTGACCGCTTGGACCCATAATCAGGAGAAAACCTTTTTTCAGAAGGATAAAAACAATCAAGACAGACTTGTGTCGTACGTGGCCCGAACTACGTTTGCTCTGATCTTTCATGCTGTATGAAAGTACGTAGGCATAGGATGCGATATCCTAGCGAGCAACCTTCCCATCCTTTCCAGTAGGTAGGCGAACTACGTTGACTCTGATTTCTCGTTCCAGACGGGAATACGTAGGCATAAAGTGCGATACTTTGCCGAGTCATTTTATTTTCTTTTAACCCTTGACCTGTAGAATAGATAGAATAACAATTCGTACTAGAAAACAAGCGTGGATCCCGTCGAGTACGACGGACGTGAGGGGTGCTAATACCTTCCCCTTGCGTAACCGACTCCCGAATCCAGGATTTGGTTGCGATGACCATTCCTTTCCCGTCTTTGCGGTAGGTTTACTTCGAGCGTTTCCTTTCCCTCCTTTGGGATAAATAACGCACGGTGGCGACTCTTCTGTTCAGCCGGCGCCGATTTTCGCAGTAGCGACAACAGGAATAACCTTGTCCACATCTGGACCCAAATTTCGTCCAATCACAAACAAACACCCATCTGTCCACGTCAGGACTCACATTTTGTCAACTCGAAGAAATCTCAACAACACAGGAATAGAACTTTGTCCATGTCAGGATGCTACATTCCGTCAATACAGAGAGATCCTGGCTACTCCGCTGGGGATGAGTTGCCCGCCTCTTACCAACACGAGGAGGTCCTATCAATCATAGGCAATAAATTTGTCGACTTCACTGGGAAATATTTATGTCCAATCACAGGAAACTCCATCCGCCTATCCATACGGGAAAACCATCTGTCTAACCACAGGAAACTCCATCCTCCTATCCATACGGGAAAATCATCCGGCTAACCACAGGAAACTTCATCCGTCTATCCATACGGGAACATCATCTGTCTAACCACAGGAAACTTCATCCGTCTATCCATACGGGAAAATCATCTGTCTAACCACAGGAAACTTCATCCGTCTATCCATACGGGAAAATCATCTGCCTAAACACAGGAAACTCCATCCGTCTATCCATACGGGAAAATCATCTGCCTAAACACAGGAAACTTCATCCGCCTGTCCATACAGGAAAATCATCCATCTAAACACATGAAACTCTGCTTATCTCTGCAGTAGCTAACTCCGTTGGTCCCAACCCACAAACGACTTTGAGGAGGCCTCTACTGGGATAATAATATTTCGTCAATACGAAGAAATCACGGCGACTTCATTGGGGATCGAATTCTTCCACCCAATAGCGGCTCGCATGTCGCAGTTAGGTGAGATATGAACCGAGCGATGTAGTTCAACCTCCCTAAAAACCCACGCACTTCTTTTTCTGTTTTAGGCGTCGACATTTCTTGTATTGCTTTTATTTTCGCAGGATCAACCTCTATTCCCTTTTCGCTCACAATAAACCCCAGCAGTTTACCCGATCTCACCCCAAAGGTGCACTTGTTAGGGTTCAGTCTCAACCTGAACTTCCTAAGCCTCTTGAATAATTTCAGCAGATTAACCAAATGCTCCTCCTACATCTGGGATTTGGCAATCATATCATCAACATAAACCTCGATCTCTTTATGCATCATGTCATGAAAGAGAGTCGTCATAGCACGTTGATATGTTGCCTCAGCGTTCTTCAATCCGAAGGGCATCACTTTGTAGCAAAATGTTCCCCAGGGAGTAATGAAGGTAGTCTTATCCATGTCTTCTGGTGCCATTTTGATCTGATTATAGCCTGAGAAGCCGTCCATGAAGGAGAATACGGAGAACTGAGCAGTGTTATCAACCAACACATCAATGTGAGGAAGTGGAAAGTCGTCTTTCGGGCTCGCCCTATTCAAATCACGGTAGTCTACACACATTCGCACATTACCGTCTTTCTTCGGCACTGGTACTATATTAGCGACCCATGACGGATAAGTCGTAACGGCTAGGAAACCAGCATCCCACTGTTTTTGAACTTCCTCCTTGATTTTCACAGCCATGTCTGGTCTGGTTCTTCTGAGTTTCTGCTTAACAGGCGGACATTCCTCTCGCAACGGCAGATGGTGCACAACCATGTCCGTATCTAACCCTGGCATATCCTCGTACGACCAAGCAAATATATCACCATACTCTCGCAGTATTTCAATCAGCCTTTGCTTGATGTCGCTCTACAGTGCAGCCCCTATACGGATGTTTCTCACAACTTCTTTCGACCCCAAGTTGATAATTTCAATTTCCTCCTGATGAGGCAGAATGATTCTCTCTTCCTGTTTCAACAAACGAGTCAGCTCCTTTGGCAGGTCGCTATCCTCAACAATCTCTTCCTCTGCTTGGAACACCGGGTGCTCGAAGTCGAGACGAGTCAGAGGCGGTTCGTATGAGATGTCATCTGAAATATTAGTCCTGCAAAGGAAATGGTTAAACGCTTCAACACGCAAACAAAGAAAATAACCACGTTGCCATTTATTGTTAAAGTAAAACAAGAAAAACAGGGATCACAATATTTGAATATGAAAAACGCCTTTATTTCATGATTAAAACAGTGCAATACACATAATCAAGTAGCCCTAATGTAACATCACTATGCCCCGGGTAGGACATAGGATTATTCAACAATTAATAAAACAAATCATTACTGTTTAAAAGTCACTGGGACAGTTTCCCGGATGGACCAGTTGCAGAGACTTTGTCCTGGCACGCTTGGCTTGATCCACGCGTCCATATCGCAGTCGCTATCCCCGTCTTCGGCATCGGAAATAGCGTTGATAGTCTCAAAGCACACCCCGCTTGGAGTAATTGTGACCAGTCCTTTGAACCTGGGCGCTCCTGAAGAGGACGCTGACGACGTCGGTCGATACCCTAGCCCAAACTTGTCGTTCTTCACGGGAATCTCCAGCACCTGCCCCCAGCCTTTAGTCTCACCAGCCTGCACTAAAGCCTGAGCCTCTTTGTAAGATGACGCTGCCATATCTGACATTTTGCTGGAACCCTGAGCTTTGTCTTTAATCCGCAACCCTTCGAAGGCTTGATAAGGTGTCTCGTGTATTTCTTCGTCGACCTCAACATATCTGAATGATGACAGGTGACTGAGCAAAATGTCCTCCTCCCCGCAAACGGTAACAACACTATCACCCACCATGTACTTCAACTTCTGATGCAATGTGGACGTTACGACCCCTGCAGCATGGATCCAGGGGCGCCCAAGAAGACAGCTATAAGCTGGATGGACATCTATGATGTAGAACTCGGTATCAAAAATTTCCGGCCCCACCTGCAGCGGTAATGTTATTGACCCAAACACTGATCTTTTCGTCCCGTCAAACGCCCTTACAACCAAATTGCTGGGCGTGCAAATAATTCCCCGTATGTCCAATTTCATCATGGCTTTCTTTGGTAATACGTTCAACGATGATCCAGTGTCCACCAATACATGCGACATTACGGTACCCCGGCACTCCACCGATATATGCAAGGCCATGTTATGCTCTCGACCCCTAGGTGTTAGGTCAAAATCTGTGAAACCCAGGCTATGTCCAACATTGACATGTGCCATTACCCCCTCTAACTGATTTACAGAAACTTCTTGGGGTACGAACGACGTATCCAGAATCTTTAGCAAAGCGTTCTGGTGGGCTTCGGAACATAACAACAACGACAAGATCGAAATCTTCGATGGTGTCTGTTGTAGGTGTTCAACAATTTTGTAGTCGCTCTTGCGAATCAGTCTCATGAACTCCTCTACGTCCTTGGGCGACGTATCCTTTTCTTTCGACTGAGAAGGCCCGCTTTCACTAACTTTGGCTTTACCTTTGGCCAACCTCTCTGCTTCTATTTCAGGTGAGGTAAAGATCCTTCCGCTACGGGTCATGCCCCCCGTTCCAACAACATTATCAACAGCTCCTGTTGGCTGGCTATTCATCACAATCTTTTCACCGTTGCAATACACTTCTAATCCGTAGGTCCACGGGACAACTTTCGTACTTTCAAAGGGAACAGGCCCTGCTCTGGTAATCGTAATAGTTGGCCGCTTGGCAGGCGCCACTATCGTTATAGTCTTCCTCGGGATCGTCACCGTTGCAATATCATTCTGCTCTTCACATAATGCCTCCACAGGCTTCTCAACCGCAGTTCGATCAAATTGCAAGGTCCCTTCGTCGATCATGGCCTGAATGCCCTGTTTCAAATCAGTACAACCCTCAGGATGGGTCCAGCACTCTAAACAGTATTCATCACAACCAGGGAATACTCCCCCTCTGAGCAGCCTGCTTTTCACCTCACTCAATGGTGTCTTCAGTTCGTTAACATCCAACACCAAGTTCAAACTTTCTTCTGTCAAGATGGCATTTGCCCCATGATTAGGCATAGGCTGTAGTACAATATTGGGCCCCACTTGGCCAAAATTGATGGCTTTACTGTCCAACAAGTCTTGAACTTTATGCTTGAACGCATGACAAGATTCTATATCGTGCCCGGGCGCCCCAGAATGGAATTCACACTGCTTATTAGCATCATACCCCCTGGGAAGTACCGGTCTAGTAGGCGGTTCCATTGTTCTTTTCTCAACCAAATTCAACCCCAATAGTGTCTGAAGAAGCTCTGCATATGTCGACGGAGGCTTATCAAATACCCTCTTCGGCCTTACATTCTGAAACCTTCCCTGACCCTGATTCTGCCTTTGCTGCTGCTGCGGTTGTTGTTGCTGTTGTTGTTGTGGTTGTCGTTGTTGTTGAGGAATTGGAATAGTAACACTGACTAACTGTTGAGGTTGAATGTACTGATTTCTGCCTCTGCCCCGACCTCTGCCACCAAATACGGCGCTTGTATCACCCTGTCGTCTTCCGCCGAACGCTTTTCTCGCACCCCCAGCTGAAGTAGATTCACCTGCCTGAATCTTTTCAATTTTAATTCCATTTTCGATCCTTTCTTCCATAAGGATCATATCGGAGAAGCTACCCATCGAAACATTGAGTAACTTATCATAGTACATTCCTGTAAACGTCCCCACAAACATGTCATTCATCTCCCTTTCAACCAAAGGAGGGTGCACTCGAGCTGCCATATCGCGCCACCGCTGCGCGTACTCCTTGAAACTTTCACCACTTTTTCTACGACAGGATCTGCAACTGAACCCTGTTTGGTGCCAAATCGCTGTTATATTTGTAATGCATAACAAAAGCATCAGCCAACTGCTTCCAACTTCTAATCTGAGTGGGCTCTAGTCCCATGTACCACTCCAATGATGGTCCCGATAAGCTATCCTGAAAGAAATGCATGAGCATCCTTTCATCATTGGAATATGCAGACATCCTTCTATAATAAGAACGTACATGGACCTTTGGGCAGGTATCCCCTTTGTATTTGTCGAATGTTGGAGCCTTAAATTTCAATGGCACCCTCAGCCCTGGTACCAACCCCATAGTAGTCATGTCTAACCCAGCGGAGTTCTGATCAATCACACTTTTCATCTGCTCTTCTAGCATTCTGATCCTCTGAACAGAGTCAATAGGGCCTCCAAGCCCCATACCTCTTCTTGAAAAAGCGTCCTCCTGTTGATCCACATTCCAATCATTGCCATACCCATCATAACCCATGTTACGGCCAAATCCTTGTTGATTGAACACAGGACCCTGTCCTCGGTTGCCGAACCCCAGATTGACCCCAGCAGGTCCAAAACCATCGTTGAAAGGAAGTGCTCTAGCGCCGTTGTTACCGAATCCACCATTACCGTAGCCATACCCCTGAGTGTTGCCGTATCCGTCATTATTGAAGCCTTGATTGTTGAACCCGAAGTTCCCGTCCTGATTGACATACCCGTTGTTTCCGAAGCCAACATTGTCAACGAATCCTTGATCAGCATCCACAGTGTTGCCTTTGTTGTTAACAACATGCCCATCACAACCATTCCCGGTATTGCCATTACCAGCGCCAGCACCTGCACCAGTACTAGTGTTTCCGTTGACCGTCACAACAGGTGGAGTAACAACTGCCGGTATTTCATCCTCCCGGCGAGGAGTTTCAACAGAAATGTGGTCAGTGTTGCCATTCCCGTTTGCCCGCGTCAGCAGCGGCTGCACCAAAGTCTGAAGATTCTCTTGGCCCTTAGCCATGCTCTCCATGGCCTGCATGAACAGAGTCAACTTCTCGCGGATTTCCTGCATCTCGACCTGGACATGATCCATTATCTTCTTGCAGTTGTTTCGGGTTGAGTAGCGGTGGACTCTCTGGTCGTCAATCCTGCAAAACCTGCTGGATGCAGGAAATAAGATACAGATTCAACAAGTAACGACAATGCAAAATGAATATGCAGATGCAATATGTGTCTGTGTGTTAGGGAGATCAACCCCTGATTCTAGTGCCAAAGTGCTAGTGCAGTGATAGTGATAAGAAGCTCGGATCCATTCACGGGGATAAAGTTCCTCATATATTGCTGAAAAGGGCCCAACAAGGCAGAAATACAATATCACTGAATGTACAACAAGAAGGCATGACCCCAACCAACAATCCTGGTGATGGCCAACACAATGCAAGTAAAGCATATACAACAGTACATAAGGTAATCAAGTGCGACCATATGCCCGATACTCCTCTAACAATCTCTTAGTCTTGGCATGACCCGGTTGGGAAAGCAACCCTTCAACGAGCGAGTCTCTTTGTCTGATAACACGTTGGATATCCCCAGTGGATTCCTCCCAAACACCTTCTCCAAAGCAATCCTCCAGCTTCCACTTCTGGGACGCAGACTCTTTCTTGCGCTTGATAACTTTGTTCAACACATTCTGAACGTTATATCTCCGCATAACTTCTTCTTCAAACTTCTTCCGGCTAGCTTTCAACTAACCTTCCAGTTCAGAGATCTGTAGCTTCAGTTTGTCTTCTCTTTCTTTATTGCCGGTCAGCGTGGCATTCCAGGTTTTGTTGAATGCGGAGATCTCCCGGTAGGCTACATCAAGTGCTTTCTTCTTGGACTCTATCATGTCGTGAGAGCTCTTGAAATCTACCCCCAAACGTTTACGCTTCTTTCGTTGTTCAGTCAGTTCTGTGGCTAGTTGATTCACCAGCTCTGTTTGTTGCTTGAAGGAGTATACGGCTTCATTCCTTTCGCTCCTGAGTTGCACTAGCTCTTCTTCCAATTTCTCGTTGGCTTTCGTCAGCTCTTCTTTCTCCTTCACAACCTGCTCGTATCTCTCAATAGACACAGTGGTTGACTCCTCAATCACGAGGGGAGTAGGAGGTAATACTGTAGGCAACGGCATCCGCACCTGCTTTGCCCTATCTTGGATCCAGACTTTGTACGGAGCATAGGCTTGACAATCATTCTTACCCAACAACGGCTTACCCGTTTTGTTGATATTATTCTAAGCATGCTGAAGCTTGGACAATAATTATCCACTCAGATCACCTGTGAAGTACAGAGATTCCTGCACTTCCTCCTCTTTTGGCGGGCTTCTCAAAGCATAACCGAATTGCCTGATCAATAATGATGGATTATAGTTAATGCACCCTTTCCTCCCAATCAGAGGAACGTTAGGATATTCGGTGCAGCTGTAGATAATCTCAGATCCCAGTAAATCTCTATCAAACCAGACAACATCTTTTGAAGAAAGTCCCATCAGATGCTCAGACCAATCCACCGTAGCTGCAGACTCAGCAAAGATACCCTTCTTGGGCAGGTGACTATCAAACCACATATACAGCAAAGGTGCGCAACAAGAGACGTTCTTGCCCCTCCTGTTCTCGCTCTTATAATGTAGTGAATGATAGAAATCTCCAATCAGAGTAGGCACAGGATTGCCTGAAGCAAATATATGGAATGCATCCAAATCAACAAAGTCAGGCATATTAGGGAACAGTACAATGCCATAGATACACAAAGCAAGGATAGCATTAAACACAACCCAACAGCCACTCTTGGCGTACTCCTGTGCTTTCCCCACCAGGAACTTGAGAGAAAAACCAGAAACTCCATTCCACGAGGTTAACAGCAACTCTGAGGAGTCTAAGTGCAAAGCAACAGCCAAATCCTCCAGCTTGGGCTCAGCACCCATATGAATGAAGGGTACCCTGTTCCGAATGGTTATCTCCAAGATCTCAGCATATTCCTCCAGGGTCGGAGCCAGAATGAAGTCAGGGAAAGTAAAACACCTCAACGGGGGATCATAGAACTGCATCAGCGCGTACAATCCGTTCAGCTCATACATGGATGGTTTGCAAACCAACCTAAGCAGTTTCCCATAACTCTTCCTGAAACTTCTCTTCACATCATCATCAGCTAAAGACATCAACCCAAGCAAAGAAGTAAATCTGGAGTAGGCAACTTGTATGCCACAGTCTTCTTCAAAGTATCCATAATAGTAGTAGACAGAAATCCGGGCAACTAGAATTAGAGGATATGAAATGCACCTGCAGCACAGACACACGTTAATGCTATGCAAAATGAGTATGCAACAATGCAATATGCAAACATGCAACAAGGATCAAGTGATATATTGTTGAAGAGATCCATCCATAACCCTATCTCAACAGACCCACAATACTGCTCAAACCTGGTCTCAACAGACCCATAACAATGCTCCACTTTGATCTCAACCGACCTATAACAAAGCTCCAATCTGGTCCCAACAGACCTATAACACTGTCCTGATGAAGAACCCCAAGTAACCGCACATACTGATCCAATATCAAGAAAACTGGGTAATCTGGAGGTTAAGTTTCCTGCATGCCCCAATCCCTCTCACAGGTAGGTGTCCTATCAACTGACACAAGGTACGACATCCTATGCGGTCTTCGGCGTCACAGACTTTCAAGACTGATGATACGATACCCAGAAGGTGTGGCATCACCATGTCCTGAAGAGGCCTCACTTAGCCAACTTCCAATTGATCGGTCCCCAGAGTCGAAATCCAACTAACCAACAACCCCCTCAACCCAAAGGGTTGAAAAAGAAGTCAACCAGAAGAACCTCGTCTGAGCGTGGATTTTGCGGGACACTAGTACATGCAAAGCATGCACGCGCCCACTACTTTCCACAACTAATTCTAGGTGCACTCAAGCCCAGGTCCGACTTATCTCTCAATCTGAACCCCTACCCAGCAACAACAATAACAATATAAAGCTGACAATAAAATGCGGAAAGTAAAGACAAAAATGTAAATCCATACAAAACCCACGACGGGAAAACAAGCGCTAGGACTGACTCGCGTAGGGAACCGTTGGAATCCCCAGCAGAGTCGCCAGCTGTCGCTACTGCGAAAATCGGCGCCGACTATGATAGAGGAGTCGCCACCGTGCGTTATTTATCCCACAAGAGGGAAAGGAAACGCTCGAAGTAAACCTAACGCAAAACGGCAAAGGAATGGTCCTCGCAACCAAATTCCTGAATTCGGGAGTCGATTACGCAAGGGGAAGGTATTAGCACCCCTCACATCCGCCGTACTCGACGGGATCCACGCTTATTTTCTAGTACGGATTGTTATTCTATCTACTCTAAAGGTCTGGGTTAAAAAGAAAAAAAATGAGAAAAGAGACTCGATAGAGCTTCGCCGCTCTATGCCTACGTATTCCCTCGTGCAATGGGAAAGTCAGAGTCTACGTAGTTCGCCTACCTACGGGAAAGGAGGGGAAGGTTGCTCGCTAGGATACGACATCCTATGCCTACGTACTTTCATACAACATGAAAGATCAGAGCAAACATAGTTCGGGCTACGGAAGACACAAGCTTGTCTGACTGTTTTTTATTTCCTTCAAAAAGGGTTTTTCTTGATTAAGAGTCCAAGCGGACAAAAATGACACTTTGATGTTTGTTTTGAATCTTTTACGAAAGAAGTGTTTTTTAGTTTGTTTGCAATCTCTGACGCACTAGAGACTATGATTCAAGAGTGACTACATCGTGTGTCACCCAAAGGGTACCACACTAAGCATCCAGACTATTGAAAAGAAGCTCTCCAACAACCCTTTCTCGAATAGCTTAAGGCTCGTAACGTACGACATCGATTAACCTTATTACTGTATTTTTGAGTTGTTTCGAGATAAGAAGAGAAAGAAGCTCTAAAAAACCTAGGGTTGAAAAGAGAATAAAAACTAACCTAATGTTGTCATGCATGGATAAGAATCCTAATGTCTGTCATAATTCCCTCCTGCACAGAGGAAATCAGAGATCCTAGGGGATAAACAGAAAAGAAAGCAAGCAAATACAACAAAATGCATGCAATGCAGCAATACAAGCGAGGCAAGGGAGTCCCACTCAACCTAGAACCTGGGAAAACAATAGGCAAAATGAATCAACATTCACTTCAAACCTAGGGGCAAGCAGCACAAGCCAACAAACAATACAGAAAACAAAACCCAAAGGAGGCAGCCCAAGCAGCAGCACCAAACTCCTACAGTTGCTCTGACAACAAAGTTGACAGTAACATAACTCCATCTTCAAGCAGACCTTATGAAAGGCATCTTCAACATATTATATCTTCATCCCCAAGCTCTAGCAAGCTCCACCAAGAAAGATTGGTTATTGAGATCAAGTTATAATGAATGGAAACCAGTGAAAACCAAAGGAAATCACTAGAAACCATCATCTGCAAAGAAGGGTATCCTCAAAAGTTCTACTCTTTAAGGCATGCCACTCATCCCTCCAAGGGAGAGATGGGGCTTCCTTAAGAGGACTTTGAATCATAGGATAGGATGGAAGCAAACAAAACATTCCATGTTTGAGGCAAGAAATCAACTAAGTCTAAAAAAAAGCTCTTCCTAAAACCCTAATTTCTTAAGCTCCTAAAAAAGCTCCTAAAAGAGAACAAAGCTTCAACTCCAAGCTCCACCCTTCAAGCCACAACAGCTACAAGATGTCCAAAAGTTCCTCCAGAAAGGTATCCAAGCAAAACCAGCTCCAAAGCCATCAACACAACAAAACAAGGCAAGGCACCAAAGATGGAACACCACAAGCACAAGCAACTTGCAAAATCTATTTAAAATAGAAAACTAAGTTGTAAAACTCTAAGAAATTTCCTAGGGGAACATGCATGGATTAACAACCTAGGATTCAAAGGTTAAAGCCTAATTCAACTTCTAAGTCTACTAAACAATTCCTAAGATGAAATGTGTCAAGGGGAACCACAAGTTTGGGAAAGCTCTAATCATCAACCCTAAGTCAGAACCTAATCATATCTAAAAAATCTACTAAACATCCTAAGGGATCATACAAGTGTTATCTACAACATACTAAAAGATCTAAGCAAAATTCAATACCAAATGGGAGAACAAAATTCCACAAAACAGATGATCAAATATGCAAATAAAAGAAATTAGACAAAAATATGAAAAATCAAATAAAATTGAAAAAATGCCTGAAAATGAGATTTATTAATTTCAGAAAATCACAAATAAATCCAATATCATTGAGGTATTTTTAAAATATTTTTTGGATCAATATTGGATTTATTATGGATTTTAGAAATCAAATGGAATAAAAGAAAATATTAAAATAATTAAAAGAAAATAAAAAGCTGGATTAAACATGAGCCAATGGATCAGAAGACTGGTCAAGCAAATCCAAGAGCCCTGAGGCTACCCACGTGAGGGTCCAGTCACCAGCTGACTGGATAAATGAAACACTGCGTTTCATTCAGTCAAAAGTCCACAAAATAGAACAAGTCCCAGCGACACGATGAGGCTACTAAGTCTTGATTCCAAGCAGATCCAATGGTAATGAACTCATCTCCTTCCTTCAACTCAGGCCAAGGTCAAATATATCAAACGGTGGTCCGGTGGTCCAGCCATCGTCTTCTCCGGTGAAGCATCACACACAGGCAACCAAAAACAATGATCCTTATATCAATCTCACTCAGAAAATCACCAGGATCATGAATATCATCTCCAAATCTCTTAAATCTCAATGGAAATTAAAACACGAAGCAATCTTCAGAATATGCCAAAATCTCAACCATCACCATTTGCAAAATTGAAACCACAGAAATGATCACCATCCTTCAATGATCATCATGATCTATCCAACTTGTTTTGGAGCCTCAAGATCATGTATAACCGTCTCCAAACAAAAAATGATCATCAAACCTAATTGTCACTAATCAACTCCAAACCAATCCAGAAACGTTCCCTAATCATCCTAGGTCCTAACCACATGCACATTGCTAACTAATTCTCCCTAGAATGATGTAGAATTTTAAGGTTACATACCTGTAAAAATTGGATCAACAGAGGTGCAAAACGATGGATTCAAGCTCCACCACTCTCCAGGCACGATCAATGAAGTAAGAGGAAGCTTTTCCAACCCTCAATTTGGCTTGAATGTGCCTTGAACTCCAAAACCGTTTTCAGTTAGAAACCTTGAAAGCTCAACTGCAAACTCTCTGTTCAGCACGAATTCAACACCAACCTTCATCTGAGATCATTCTAATCCATATATAGAAGGTTTTCATGGGGTTTTGAAGCTCAATTGAGGCCCAAACCAGTGATCCAAAGTTTCTGATTTTCTCTCTTGAAGCTCAATGCTACAGTCGTGCATTCATGCCCATTCCTTGTTCTAGAATGCTCTATTCAACTCCAAATGACCTTGTGAACATGTTTGGATAGCTAGCTTGACCTGAATTGCCCTGATTTTTGTTTTGGAATTGTAACTTGTAAATGAAGTAATCACTTTACAAAGCATGTCATGTAATTGAACCTCAACTCAAAATTGTGACATTGCCAATGTGTTTGAAATCCAATTTCCACTCAAAATGAGTATTCACACGATGTGTTTAGGACCTACAACTCAAAAAATGATTTTTCCCTCTTTTGAATCATTTGAAAAATCCTTCTTTTTAGGCCATTTTGAAGCACTTTGTGAGATAATCCACTTCAAACCACCATGAATCCTTATCTGACCTAAAAACATCATTCTAAGCACATTTCATGTTGAACAATTTTCCATTTGAGGAGTGGAAGATGGAGAATTTGGCACATTCTTGAAAATGACCTATAATTCAACTTTCCCAAAATACCCCTGGATTGCCAAGATCATAACTTGAGTTCCACAAATCTTCTTGAGGACTTATAGTACTCAAATTAAAGCTAAGATCAAGACCTACAACTCTTATGTTGTCCAAGAATCCATTTGAAAACTCCTTGATTGGCAAAAGTTGCTTGGAAGTCAAGTGACTTTCATAGATAAATTTCAGTGTCCTTTGGTGACTTGTAATTTGCAAAGACCATAACTGGAGTTCTACAAATCTTCTTGAGGAATTCTAGTACTCAAATTAAATCTATGAACCTACTCTACAACATTCATGTGGAGGTACAAGTCATTTGAAGCTTGCATTTTGACTTATATGGCTTGGAAGTCCAGTGCTATACAGGGGATTTTACCCTAGGAACCCTGTGTCAAACACCTCCAACCACTCTTGATTCTTTTGAACTTGGTCTTGGCTCATCCACACACATGCTTAAACATATCAATCCATGACTTCCATGACCTAGAGCTAGGTCTTGATGCCCTTTCTTTGCTCTCCTTGACCTAGGGTTACCCAGATGAAACCCTAATTGTACACATCTCAATCATGGCTCTTGAACTTGAATCAATGACTTGTCTCAGCTTCAATAGGGCCCTCTAGGAATTTCATGAGATCCATACACACCTCAAGTTCACATTCCATGTTGATGATCTTCAATATACCTCAAGTTAGGGGAGAAATCCACCTGTGGGCATTCAAACTTCTCATGACTTCAACCCTTCTCTGATGACTTGGATGGTCTCTCAGGCTCAGAGAATACCTCTAGATAGGCTTCTTTTGACATAAATGGCACTTGATCCCTTATTGGGTGACTTGATATGCTATGATATGCAAATGGTTGAAATATGTGAATGATGTAACTATGCAAATGAAATGCAATGAAACATAAATCAGGCAAGAAAAGGTTGAGCAAATTTTGGGGTGCAACACTATGGACCAGAGAAAAAAATCAGTGTTTACCTAGATCCGTTGTGGAATTTCAGAACCGTGGTTGCAGCAATTAACATCGGGTTTCGGCAGCTGGGCGATCGTCGCGTGACGATGAGAAAAATCGAGTATCGTTGTCCATATATAACGCTTACTGATGCTAGCCCGGAGGGGACATACATGTACTACCTAGATCGTATAGAAAATGATGAAGATGTCCATTGCGTGTTTTCAGCACATAGTGGTGAAGTCAACAGAGGAGTCACAGATCCACCTGTGTTGGTCGCTGTTGTTTGTTAGAGTTTATGTTAGCTTTATGAGTTTTATTTTTGAGTTTGTGGAGTCACAGATCCACTTTATGTTTGTAGTTCGCTGGTATTGTTGTAATTTGAAAGTTGTTTTGAATTAAAAATAATTGATGGATCACATACAAAAGTAGTACAATATAATTATCTATTCGGTCGGTTTGACGGACCGGCAACATTGGGAAATTTTCTACGCATATGACCTATTTCTCTGCAAATCCCACACCGTCTCTTCTCTTTTTCTGCGTCGTCCATCTCAGTTCTAATTCTACTACTTTTTGGACGCCCCTTTTTATTTCTTCTCATTGAATCGTCGTGGCACAGAGTGAAACCTTCATATTTTGGCCAGTTCTCCTCGTGCGGTAGTTCTAGGAAGCTTTCCTTGTAGATCTTGAATACGTTAAGTACTGTGAAGACCATTGGAATGTGAATTATGTAGTCTTGTTGTATGCTAGAACATGCCGATATCACGTGGGAGCAAGGCAAGTGAAATGTTTGAAATTTTCCACAGTCACAGAAACGATTCCTCAAGTCAACGCTGAAAGTACCCGTTGGACGACCATCGTTGTAATTAAGCCTTTCCTGCACCACAAAACAAAATCTTTCGCGATCAAATTGCATGAAGTTGTGTGTGTTATCCTTGGCTACCTCCTCAACCATTCCCTTGTTACAACCATCTGTGAAAACTTTGCCTGAAGATAGCATTTTGGTCCATTTGTGTCCTCGTTTACCAAAGAGTGAACCCATTCGATAATATGTAGACTGGACAAATGCAGTGATGGGAAGGTTTCTTGTTGCCTTTAGTACAAAGTTTATTGCTTCTGTTAAGTTAGATGTCATATGTCCCCAACATTGTCCTCTGTCAAATGCTCTAGCCCACTTCTCCTTAGGAATATTGTCTATCCAATTTAAAGCCTCAATGTTTGTTCTTCTGATTTCTTTGCGATAATAATTAAATGTAGCCTCCGTCAATGCGTAACCTATATCAGAAATTATGTGAAAAAAATGATAAAAGTGTGCTACAAAACCTTAGATAAGCGGAGTTTATTTTGTTACCCATGTTAACAAGTATTTTGCATAGAACCTTGTCCTTAATCTCGCGTATGAAGTTCTGAGCAATGTGTCTTATGCAATAGACATATGAAGATGGTGGATGTTGCCATCCGTTTTCGGGATTGTTGTATGCACTCTTTATCAATTCATGTCTATCAGATATTAGACATAAATTAGGTTGTGGTGTCATGTGTAATCTCAGGTTCCTCAGAAAAAACTTCATGCTTCCTTCGTTTCTCCTTCGACCAATGTGAATGCCACTGGGAAAATATTTGCGTTGCCATCCTGTGCCACCACCGTCAATAGAGTTCCTTTGTACTTGCCATACAACCATGTTCCGTCTACTTGCATAATGGGCTTACAGTAGGCGAAGCCACATATACACGGACGAAATGCCCAGAACAGACAATGGAATATTCATTTTCCAGAGATTTAGGAACCATCACTTGATATCGCAGGTAGGGTTTGCAAATCTATAACGGTTCCTGGAAGAAATGTTTTCATTACCAGGATCCACTGCGGAAGGTCGTTGTAAGATGTTTCCCAATTGCCATAAAGTGACTCTATTGCCTTGCACTTAGCGATCCACGCCTTCCTGTAAGATATAATGTACCCGTATTTTTCAAGAATATGGGCAACGATCACTTTTACCTTAAGTGAGGCGTCATTGTTGACAAGCTCTCTGATGTTATGGCTAACCATTTCTGAACTGAGCTTCCTATGGTCTTGTGCCATAGACGTCGTAGTGCATGTGTGAGATCCAGACAGCTTACCGATCACCCATTTCGAGTTCCTTTTTCTAAAGGAAGCTCTGCACTTGAAACTGCAGTCTTGTTTCTTACACTTAATGACATATCGTTCATTGTCAGACTGATACACCCAATAGTCCATGCTGTGTGTTATGTGCCAATGCTGCAGAGCGAGGACGCAGGCTTCCTTGTTTTCGAACTCCATCCCGATCTCTATTTAGTCACCTATATGGTTTTGAATAACACTTCCAAACATGGAGGTTGTATCATCGTGTTCGAAACATATATTTTGCATGTGTGCAGGCGGGTTGTACAAACTTATGGGTTGTGCGCGGATCGGCTGCGTAGACGCGACAACTATATCTTCATTGTCTTCGTCATCGCTGTCACCAAAAATATCTTGCATCCTGACCTCCTTATGAATATCGTCATCGCTTGCTTCTCCAACCTCCTCATTTGGTATGAAAGGTAAATTGTTTTGTGTTGGTTCGTCGTCGGATGTTTGGCTCATCCTGTACCAGTGTGACTGTGTCTCTTGCATCAGAAATGTTTCGGGATTGTCTAGTAGTCGGACATACAACTCAATTGTAGGTAATTGACCAAACATCATGTGGCACCGAAACATTTCCTTCACATCCTCGTCGTTCTTGATCGGCGTCATAATGTAAAAAATTATACAGTCGTCTTCATTAAGGGTGGGATGGCGATAAAATATTTCCTCAACGCATCGTTCCAATTTTTTTTTTCCATTCTCTCTTTAAAATGAAAAAAATCTGAACTGACATGAATTTTGAAGGCGTATGTATCTGTATTGCTGAACGAGAATCCAACAGGGGTATTTGTTGAAACAACACCGTTAAAGTGGCATGTGGTGATTATGTTTCTCTGGGACATTTTGGAGTGTAAGATTGAATTTTTTTGTAGTGAAAGTTGATGTATAAAAGAGAAGTTTGTAATATTATGATACAAACAAATATACCAACGAATATAAAGGAGAAATATTGGAAGAAGTGTGGAATATTGGTAAATGTAGTTCGCCCACTCAAAGGGCGAACTTGCTCATGGGTTCTGTTTGAGGTCATCCACTCAAAGGACGAACTTGTGAAGTCCTCTATTAGTTCGTCCATTCCAAGGGCGAACATGTGTAGTTCCTACAGAAATTGTTTGGCATGCATACGACCATGATGTAAGTAGCTACTTTGCATTCATGCATAAACCATAGGTGCCATGCAATGGTCTTATCAAACTATTACTTTCAAATTTATTAAACACAAAATTTTATTTTCATTCAAACTACTATATATTCAAATTACTTTCCTCCAAATTTTACTCACAATTTTTACTTCTATTCCTCTACTCTCTAGCAATTTTTACTTCCTCTCCTGCAAACGTAATACCCGACTAAAATGGCATTGTTGTGGATGGGTGATGAGCACCGTGGAACACAAGAATATATCAATGCTAGTGTAAGTTTTTCATATTTTATATATTATTTCCCAACAAAATTAGTGTATATAGCTGTTTGTGAAATTATTATTTTGTGGTAAAAATCGTGAGTAAATAATGTTGGTTTAATATTTTTGCAGACTAATGCCCCGAGGTTTAGGGTGCATTCACATGCTCCTGTTCAAGCGAGTCAGAGAATAATGGCTTATCTTGAAATAGCAGGATTCACACACATTTCAAAAATAAATAGTTTGAAATTCGACTCAAGCTTAGTTGTGGCTCTGTTGGAGAAATGGAGACCCGAAACACACACTTTTCACTTGCCAACAGGTGAATGCACCATAACCCTTGAAGATACATATATGTTACTTGGTCTACGAGTTGATGGCAAAGCTATCAACGGTCCCACCGAGGTAACATATATTGTTTACATGGATTACTTGGGGGTGGAACCAACAAAAGCAGACAAAATGAAAGGTTTTGTTAGGATCACTTGGCTTGAGAGTTTATATGAAAATTTAAAAAATAAACCTAACCCCACACAAGAAGCTGTTTTATTAGAAGCTAAAATTTTTATTTTACTTGTGATCGCAACTATTTTGTTTCCTGACAAAACTCAGAACCTTTTGCATTCTTCTTGGATCCCTTTCGTGGGGGATCTCGTTGAATGCGACACCTATAGTTGGGGTTCTGCATGCCTTGCAAAATTGTACAGAGAAATGTGCAAGGCAGCAGAAAAAGATGTTAGGAGCATGAGTGGTTGTGCTCTCCTACTAACTTCTTGGGCATTCACACGCATCCCATTGTTCGCTCCTGTCAGCACAATGGAACCCTCGTATCCATATGCACAAAGGTATTTATGTAATATAACACTCATATTTGTGTACATAATATATATATATATATATATATATATATATATATATATATATATATATATATATATATATATATATATATATATATATATATATATATATATATATATATATATATTTGTTATTCAACTATGCCTAACAATATTATATTGGTTTGGTTATACAAGATGGGCACAAAGAAGAATGAATTACCGTGCAAATCATCGTTTCCATCTCCAAGGATATCGAAATGCGTTGGACCATATGCAAGAACAAGATGTAAGTTTCAAACCATGTGAAAATAGTGGCCAGTTCTTCAATTTAATGGTATCTTAATTTTTTTGGTTATATGACAGTTTATATGGAGGCCGTACATTCAGTTCCCGGTGTCCAGCCCAAGAGATAGCCAAATTGGAGTACAACAACTTACATTATTTGTTTCTACATCGTTGAGATGCATCAAACAGATAGGGTAACACTCCAGTTTGGATTAGACCAACAAATCCCTCCCCTGCCTAGGTGTCTAAAGGAACACCACGCAATGACCATGCGAAAAGCGCAAAAAGTTCATTGGCGAAAGTTAAATAAGGAGGAGGTGAGAGAATGGATACACAAAAGAAATGCGATTTTGCAGGGGGACGCTGTATTAGGTGAGCGCAAGCCAAGTCAACAGTATTTAAATTGGTTCCGCGCCATTCCTTATGTGCATGTTGCTCCAGATCAATTTTTGATCGACCCACGAACGCAAGCATCATCATCGACACAACCAACTGCCGCATCAATGCATCAGGATGGGCCACCAACCTACACCTCTCTATTTGGGGGGTACGCATCCTCGTCAGCTCAATATAACTATAACTACCACTACAACCAACAATATCAACCTCAACCCTACCTCCGACCACCCATACTGTTCACCCCAGTACCACGACCCAACTTTGACCAGACCAACCCTTATTTCCCATATCAAACGTTCAACACTACCTTCTCTCGATCCGCCTCAACCTTTACGCCTGATGACGTCTACATCCCATCCCTTCAACAAACCCAACCCGAAACCCACCCACAACCACCACAACCATCACATTCATTCCAACATTTTTTGCTGACAGAGGAGCAACTGTTGCAAATTCCGAATTTTAACATTGATGATATTCTTGATGATCAACCAGGACCCTCTTGAAGGCAGACAAACCCCCCGACAACACATCACAACGAAGATTTGTCTTCCAACTCATCTCAATCACCTGCAAACGAGCCTTTGAGCAGAGGATACCGACAGCGAAGGGCCCCTAGGTGTGGAACTGGGGGTCATCTTCGATGATATGTATTTTTATTTAATCAATTTTATTGTTGTAATTTAATCTTGTAATTTATTAATTATTACAATTCAAAATTGACTCACTTTTTAATTATTGAATATATAACTTATTAATTAATATATTAAAATTATATTTATCAAAATCTTTAAATATTAACATTAACATTAAAATTCAAATTCAAATTATTAAATAATTATATTAACATCAATAATTAAAATTATAAATATTTAAATATCAAATCTTTAAATTATATTCACATTAACATTAATAATTAAAATTCAAATCATTAATCTATCAAAATCTGAATAAAAAAAAACCAAAAAAAAAAAAAACGTAACACTAGTTCGTCAATTGGGTTGACGAACTTGTACTGGTCCAAAACTCTCTCAAACATTCGCCCACTGCATGGACGAACTCGTGCAGGGTTTTTTCATTCTACACACCCTCGTCCACTGGTTAGACGAACACACATGAAAACAAGATACCCTAAAAAATATTTTTGAAAATAAGGCATTATGGGATTTTTTTTCCATTCTAGGGTAGAACAGTAAAAAATTCCTCATAAATCAACTGTTTAGACTTTATACAATCCTCTCTGGCCCCACTCAAAAGAATAGCCCTAACATCCTTATTCCTTCAATTGAGAGACGTAGACTCCCTAGCTGCACCAATAGCCTCATCAAAACCTGTTAACCTTAAAAGGCTATCCTCCTTTGACAAGACCACTCGTTGATCCTCACAATTAGAGGTGAGCAAGGGACGGGTTGGGATGGTTATGACTAACCCTAACCCTATCCTAAATTTTGATCGGGCTATTTTAATGACCTTAACTCGTAAAAACCCGATAATATATAAGTTAATTTAGACTGGGTTGATGTAAGACGATATCGGGTTGACCCGAAATATATGGAGAAAAAAATTTATTATAGTATTTTAAAAAATTCATTTAAATAAGAAATATGAATAAAATTATTAGCATGAATGAAAAACAATGAATACATATAAAGTCAATTTTTAAAAATAAAAAACATGATGTAATTCTATATATGTCATCAACTTTTTATTTTCCCTAAAACATAGTAAGAAGATGTAAAATAAAAATCATGATGTAAGAGAATTAGAAAAGTGTGAAAGTTGGAAATTAGGAAGATGTGTACTTAGTATTTACTTAGTGCATATATTAAATTATGAGGTGGAAAGTGGAAAAGTCTATTAGTAATTTGGAATAATCTAAATATACCAATAAATTAAATAAATAAATAGTACCACATGTGCATTTATAATATTAGGACGGGTTGGATAACCCGAGAGTCAACCTGAACCCGTCTCACTTGATACCGAGTTCATTTTTGGACAGTCATTTTTTTTCCATTTTTTTACATGAGACGGGAAAAAGACTAACCCAAAGCTATTGAATTGGGACGGGTCTTCGGGTTGGATTGGGTTTTGTACACCCGTACTCACAATCTAAGGTTATATGAGATACGATTTCCTGCAAATTTTCTTCTCCAGGTGCAACCTTCTGTCCAGACAAACACTTTACGAAACCCATCCTTTCATTAAAATCTTCCTCCCTAGCACTTCGTCTCCATAGACTCTGACTCCGAAGAAGAAGAATAGTTAGGGATAATGGTAGAAGTAGCCTTTGGTAAAATACGCAGTGGGCCATGAAAGTCTTCCGACATTTTAATTTTAAACTTCGTTCCATTAATCAAAATACTAAGCGTCTCGTTAATAACCACCGCACATCTGGTGCGCACCATAATTATCGCCACATTCGTACAGCTTCCTTTTGTTCTATACACCGGAGGAAAACTAACATATTTCAATGGTATTATTTCTCTTTTAGAGTTTGTGTTTTTTTTTTTTTTAAATTTTCTGGGCAGCCACGATGGAAGAATAACAGTAGGGAAGTGAGAAAAAAAAGGTTGTTGTTGGATAACCATAGAATAGATTTCGCTGAGATAAGGGAGTTGGTCTATAAGAAGAATTTTTAGCGAGAGTATTCTTGATGTTTGAGTTTTATGACAGGTAGTAAAGAACTTTGGCATCTTGAAGAACATGTGCAAGAAGGGTGTAGGTCGCAGAAATCCAAATTCAACCCAAACTATTTTTTAAGTCAGTGAAACTTGCTGAGAGGGTATGCTCATTTGATGGAATCAAGATGTTTAAGAAGATTAGAAAATGGATATCATTTTCTCTGATCTATCGATCTTGCAAGTCTTTACACATATTTGAGGCATTGTCAAAGAAAATTGTGCTCTGAGCAATTTAGAGATTTAGGGTTCTAGTGATCAGTGACAATACTATATTGTTGCAATAATCCCACAACTCAAAGTTTGTATTGATTATTCATGGACTTGATTCAGCTCTTGTAGTTTGATTTGATGAGCGGCAGTGCAACTAACATGGCGCCTGATAGAAAGGATTCTAGCATTGCGTGGTGGATTGGAGACTGTGTAAAGTGGTTGTTGGCATGGGAAGAAAAATCTGAGTCTTGTTCCATTATAGGAAGACAATTACAAAGTAGAAAGAGATAGAATTTAGGGATTTGTTCATTAATGTTTGTGGAATTTTGTAAGTTTGTGGGTTTACTTTAAAATACCATACTAGAATCTGGTCTAATATGCAAATTGGAATCAAAAGTTCTCATTCTGTAGAACACATCAGAATATTAAGCCATTTATTGTAATACAATCTTCAAGATAAACAAATCATTAAGCCTATAATCAACTTAGGGTTTTATCAAATAAGATACAATGCTATCAAAGATCTCAGTAACTTGTTTGGCAACATCAACATGTTTTGGGAGGGAAGAGGTGTCATCAAAAGGAGGATCACGTGGCGCATTCCCTGAAACGCATATCGACATTTGAATTTGGACGAAATCCATTAGATATTGCAGAAATTTGTAATCTCCCTTATTTAATAAGTCTTGAACAGCATGAACCACACCAAGGGCACCACCTTTCTGTTCAAAAGATGCAGCACAAGCTTTATAATGTACCTCTGCGGCAAAGTTACCAACACTTTGCTTAATTAAGTTGTTGATTTCGTCGATCATGTTTGTCACATTGCTATGAATCACACCAATGGTGTATTGTGCGAGGTTAACGAGATCTCGACTTTCACTGGGATTTGAATTGAGGAGATTTGAACAGAATGAAGGGTTTGTAGCATTCTTACAAATAGTATTGATATCTACCACCTTAACTGAATAACAAGATGTAACACATACAAGAAGAACCACCACAAAGAAGAAGAAACGAGCCATCTGATTTTGCTTATTCCTTTTCCATTCATGATTATATTTATATATAAGGACGTTATATATAACGGAAAACTAGAATAAAACTTAATGTCAATAACTCAATACGTAATTATTTTGATTGAATTCATTGAATTCAAATTAAATATTCATTGACTGAGACTTTAAAATAAAATAAAAGAAGATGAGTCAGATAACTTTGTATATACTCAATTCATTTAAAAAACAACTTTCCTTTAGAAAAAAAGTAAAAACTATTATTCTTTTTTTTTCAATTTAATATTAATTATTTTATTCAAATTTTATCTCCAAAGTAATAGTATGCGTGACAACATCAAATTTTGCGTGGCAAATATTATAAATATTCTTGTCTATTTAAAAATAAAATTAATAATTTTTTTTAGCTATATTCTTGACTTTAAACAAAAGTTAGTATTTATTGTTATTTTTAACAAAATAATGGAATGTTATAATAAAATATAAGAAAATCGTTGAACTTGATTTATGAATCGAATGCATTGAATACGAGTTAAAAATTAATTTTGTTAACTAAATGAGTTGAATTTAAACTATACATAATTTGATTTTTTAGGTTTATGAGTCAACTCAATTTTATATATATAGATGATGAGGAAGAAGAGGAGGAGTAGAAGGAGGGGATCAATTGACACCGGTGTCAAATATTAATTTTGACTACATATTTTATCCATTAAATAATATTTGATCCAATGACTTTTATTTATCCAATTAATTATTCTTGTGTCAAATATTAATTTTTGACATTATATCTAATCCTGTTAAATAATATTTAATATAATAACTTTTATTAACCTAATTACTCATTCAATAATTACATGATTTTAGATTGTATGTTTGTTAATTATTTAGTTAGAATTTGTAGAAATTAAATGTCAAAGGTTAATTTCACACCAAATCTTGTCCCTTAATTTTTTCTAAGACAAAAAACCTGTTGATTGATTTGAATATGACTTTGATAAATTTAATCAATACAATTTATTTTATTTTAATATTAGATACAATTTTTTCTAATGGCATATTTTTTTAAAAGCACACTCTCTCTTTATTTTTCATTTTTGATATAATAAACTTTAATTAAAATTATATTTTTACTAGTTTAATAGTTACATAATTTAATAATAATAACAATAATAATAATAAATTTGAAAAAATAAATTTTTTTGAAAAATTACTTCAAATTAAATGAAATATTTAGGGAATATGAACAAAGTAATTTGTATATAGTTTTAAAAATATTTAAAATATTTTTTCAAATGATTATACTATAATTAAAACAACTTTTTTTTCTACTAATAAATAAACATCTTTCAAATTTAAATTTAAATTTTTATTATAGTATAATCATTTGAAAAAATTATTTTAAATATTTTTAAAACTATATATAAATTACTTTGATCCTATTCTCTAAATACTTTATTTTATTTGAATTAATTTTTCAAAAAATAATATTTTTCCAAATTATTATTATTATTATTATTATTATTATTATTATTATTATTATTATTATTATTATTATTATTATTATTATTATTATTATTATTATTATTATTATTATTATTATTATTATTATTATTATTATTATTATTATTATTATTATTATTATTATTATTATTATAGTCAATAATTTACTGGAGTATTTTTGTAAAATTTAAAAATATGTTTGTTTAATGTTAACTTAAAAAAATACAATATTTTGATTAAATAGGAAGTACCTATCTTCATAATATAAATTATAATAATTTAAACAAACACAAAATCATGTAATTATTAATATGTGAAATTATAATTTTAATTAAAATTTATAATATCAAAAATAAAAAATCAAGAGATAGTTTGCTTTTAAAAAATATCACATTAGAAAAAATTGTATATAATATTAAAATAAAATAAATTGTATTGATTAAATTTATCAAATTTGTATACAAATCAATCAACATTGGTCTTTTAAATTAAAAAAAATTAAGCGACAAGATTTGGTGTCAAATTAAACTTTGGCATTTGATTTTAACATATGCTAACTAACTAATTAATAAACAAATATTTTAAACTCGTGTAATGTAATTATTGAATGAGTAATTAGGTTAATAAAAGTCATTATATTAAATATTACTTAAGGGGATCAAATATGATGTCAAACATAATATTTGACACATGAATGATTAATTGAGTTAATAAAAACCATTGGATCAAATATTATTTAATGGATAAGATATGGTGTTAAAATTAGTGTTTGGCATCGGTGTCAATTGATCCCTCTTTATATATCACTACTAGAAAAAAGACATTTGAGAAAATGATTTTACATCGGGTATTCACTCGAAGCGATTTAAAATGTGAAATTATAAACACGGTTGCAGTATCGTAAATAATACAAAAAAATTTATTAGAGCTTTTACATCGGGCCAATTATTCCACTGATGTAAAAAAGTTAGAGTTTGTAAATTATAAACACGGTGGCAGTATCGTAAATAATTGAAAAAAAATATTAAATGGGATTTTACATCGGTTATGAGATACACCGATTTAAAAAGTTTACAAAATAAATTAATAAATGGATTTTTAAATCGGTTATGGTTCCAACCGATTTAAAAAGTCATATTAAAAAAAATTTAAAAATGAGATTTTAAATCGGTTTTGTTTCCAATCGATTTAAAAAGTAAATTAAAGAATGGATTTTAAATCGATTATGTTTTCCACCGATTTAAAAAGTAAATTAAAGAATGGATTTTAAATCAGTTCTGTTTTCCACCGATTTAAAAAGTAAATTAAAGAATGGATTTTAAATCGGTTTTGTTTTCCACCGATTTAAAAAGTAAATACGATGAGAGCTTTTAAATCGGGTACATTTTCCATCGATTTAAAAAGGTTGTGCATTATGATTTTAAATCGGTTCCAAATTCAACCGATTTAAAAACCCCCCTAAACCCAAAATAAGTTTTCGTTCACCAAAGAACCTGCACATTCCAAGCATTCCTTTCAAACCCTCCTCCCCATGACCGTTCGCCGTTCCTCCCTCCGACCGTGCGCCGTCCTCCCTCCGCCCCACGCCCACGTCCGTTCCTCCCTCCGCCCCCGGGCCACGACGAAACCTCCCTCATCCGTCACTCCCTCACTGATTCCGTCACCTCCTCCATTTCATTTGGCTGTTGTGCATAAACATTGTACTGAGACTTGGTTCAAGATTAAGGGTAACAAGTAAGTGAGTTTTTTTTATAGTGATTTATGGTTGTTTATTTTTTTGAGATTGATTCTCTTTTGGTGGTGAATTTGTGAGATTGATGAATGCTATTGTTGTCCAATATATTTTAGTATATGTTTGTTTTCACGTTTGGAGCATCTAGAATTTGATTTTGGATGTGCATAATTGATTTAAACATGTTTGGTTGTTTTAGAGTAGAATTGACTATGTTTTTTTAGAAATGATTTATGGTTGTTTTTTTATAGTGATTTATGGTTGTTTGTTTTTTTGAGATTGATTCTATTTTGGTGGTGAATTTGTGAGATTGATGAATGCTAGTGTTGTCCAATGTATTTTAGTATATGTTAGTTTTCACGTTTGGAGCATCTAGATTTTGATTTTGGATGTGTATAATTGATTTAAACATGTTTGGTTGTTTTAGAGTAGAATTGACTATGTTTTTCTAGAAATGATTCTACTTGAAAATAAAATCTAACTTTTGAGTTTAAACAACATTTTTTCAATAAATTTGTTTTTTTGGTTGTTCCGGAAAAAAAAAGAGTAGTGAAAAACTTTCTGCTATTATTATAATGGTTGATTATGAAAATAAATTATGAAAATCCTACCATTGTCCTAATGATTTGGTTGCAGTTTCGGTACTTTGTCTAAATCCCATCTTGGTGACAAATCCTATCATTGACTTTGTCTAAATACAACCTTGAGTGCATAGTTGTAAGTTATGTACCCTCTTTGTTGTTTTTCTTATTTTGGTATCTGAAAATAAAATAACTAATTAACCAAATAAACTCCAATTGTTTCAGTTTATTGATATTTCGTTTCTCGCAGAATTTGTGTCCCTCTTTTTCTCTTAACCGCGAGTCATTCGACCACCACGACATTGAGGTTCTCTTTTCATTCTTTATAACTTCTCAATTCTTCTTTTATGCCACGTGTTTACACGTAGAGACTTTTGTTCTCTCTAATGTCCAAAAAAGGGACTATTGTAGGCGTCTCAATGATTTAACTCTGTATGCATTAACAATTTCGGAACATAGGTATGAATCGTAGTTGGATGAAAGCCAATCGATTAAGTGTCGAGTACGAACATGGAGTGATGGAATTTATAGAGCTTGCTGAAAGTAATGCTAAACAAAATCTTGCTCCTCCTAAGAATGATGATGAAAAAAGTCTTCATATGCTTTTTCTCTGTCCATGTGTTCGTTGTGCAAATCACGAACCAAAACTCAATAAGAAAGAAATCATGGATCATCTAATTTGTCAAAGTTATACACAATGGATATGGCACGGTGAGGTAGTAGCAAAGTCAAATGTGTCCCAAAGAGATAATGTTAGTACTACAAGAAAAAAGGAGATTTACGACACTTGAGTTGTGACAGTTATCACAAAACCGTCCTTATTCCTGGATTGCGACGGTTGTCACGACAGTTAGGGTCAACTGTCGTAGATTTTTTACGACAGTTATCAAAAAACCGTCCTTATTCCTGGACTACGACAGTTCTTACGACGGTTTGAGCCAACCGTCGCAGATTTTTCAGACATGTTATATAAAATAATGCGACAGTTACCAAAGAACCACCCTCTTTCCACACTCGCGACAGTTAAGGCGAACTGTCGCAATTGCTTTAGCCAATCATAATCACTATTTTTTCATTCCTTTTATTTTCCACTTTTTTCTTTGATTTTTATTTTCTAACCTTTTTAATTTTATTAATTAATTTAATAAATAATTATTATAATTAATATAATTTTCATGACAATGTAGCTTAATAATAATAATTATAATTATTATAATTAATTTAATAAATAATTATTTTCTGTTTTATTATACAAATAGTTAACTTTTACTAAAATTAATTTTGGTAACAATTTTATCCTAGTATCTACATCCGATCCAATTTTCCGAAGACAAAATTGGATCAAGAACGGGAACATGGAAATCTTATAGACAAGCAATCGATCCTAGGCTAAAAGACATCACAAGCTATCATTAGGCAATGCATCAAGATTAAGGTAGTAATAAATAGATAAATTTACAAAATTCAACCGAGAAGATAACAACTAATTTGATTAAAAAACCTGATCAATTCTAAATGAAGACCAACGGAAAAATAATCAACGTTAACTCAAGAAATTAATCACAAATTTAATCTAACAGTTAATCCTAGATTTAGATGAAGGATTCATCCTACATTCAAATCACTATCATGAATATAATTAAAAATTAACCATAACTTTTAATTGAAAATAAATCACCAATTGTCAATCGATAATTAATCACAGATTATCAATCAATTATTCGCAAATTGTGGATCAATGAACCACCAATTATTAAAAAATAAAAAACTTTTAAAAAATAATCCAACAATAAAAAGGTGTAAAAAAAGAAGGTGGTGTTTTTTTTACAAAAGCCTCTAAGCCTCTCCTTTCTCTCTCTCCTGTGAAACTAACCATTCCTCCCCATTCCCTCTGTCGTGCATAAATTGAAGGTTAAATATCCATTCTCCCTTTCACGCTCCAGCTTCCTCTCAATTCAATCACCATGCAAAAGGAAGAGAAAAAGAAAGAATTTAAGGTGTTATTCTTGATCCATCAATGTATTGTTGGTGATTGTGAGTCGTTAAAGCAAGTGTGGGAGATCTTAGAGAAGGCTTATGCAGGGGCTGACAAGGAAAAGGTGATGAGATTACAAACTCACAAGCTTTAGCTCGAATTGATTCAAATGGAAAAAAAGAGACAATTAACGATTTCACAACGAGAATCACTCGGTTGGTGAATCAGGTAAAGGTATGCAGAGAAATTGTTATAGAGCCGTATGTTGTCACCAAAATCTTGCATTCTTTAATACCAATATTTGATAATGTAGTTCTGGAGATTGAGGAATCGGAGAATCTTGTGATGATGAGAAAAGAGGAGCTGCAAAGGTGTCTTGAGGCTCATGAGCAAAGAATGGAGGAGAGAAATAATAATAAGGAAAATGCGGAGATCGATTTGCAAGCTCACTTCAATGAGAAGGACAAGAGATCAAAAGGAAAATGGCCTATGAAGTGTAAAGGGAATTTTCATAATTTTGGTGGAAGAGAGTATCAAAATTCAAGTAATTTGACTTGTCATAGGGGTGAGAGTAGCTGCAACAAAAATATTGGTCAAGGAAACTTTAAAGGTGAAAATAAGAGATTTGGCAAGAGTAAGGAGTAGTGCTTTAAGTGTCAAAGGTTCGACTATTTTGCAAGAAAGTGCAATGTGAACAAAAAAGATCAAGGGGATGAAGCCAAGGTTGCAAGATAAGAGTATGAAGAAAATAATACACTCTTGGTCATGATAACAGAAGAAGAATCCATCAACAACAACTTGTGGGACAACAACAACAGTAGCTCAACGAATTCTACAAAATTGAGTTGTGATCGGTCGAATGATACAGTTAACCGGTTGCATGAAGAAGAAAACACCGTGATGAGTATGAAAAGAGTCCAATGCAACGAGGTATGGAATTTGGACTCAGGTTTTTCAACTCTTATGACTGGGAGGAAGGATTGGTTTGTTAAAATCAATCGTGCCATCAAGAACAAAGTAAAGTTTGTGGATGATACCACTCTAAAGGCCGATTGGACCGGTGACCTTTTGATCATGAGAAGGGATGATGGACATTCCTAGATTAAAGATGTCTTGTACATTCTAGGACTCAAATGTAACCTTCTAAGTATTGGCCAACTACTTGAGAAGGGTTACAAGATTCACATGGAAAATAAGGGATTGTGTGTTGTGGATGCAAATGGAGTTTTGGTCCTAAAACATCTATGGCTTCTAATAGAACCTTCAAGGTTGAGTTGAAGGTTATGGAGTATAAAATTCTTGCTACTACAACTAGCCGTGAAGAGTGGATGTGACATTATCGTCATGGGCATCTCAACTTTAGAGATCTTAAAGACTTGCAAAAGAACAGAATGGCAACGGGGCTACCATCAGTCAACATACCAACTGAAATTTGTGAAGAATGTGTGCAAGTGAAGCAGCATAAGGGTAAATTCAGCAAGGATGCAGATCGTGGAACCATGAATCACCTTGAGATAGTGCATTCAGATGTGTGTGGGCCGATGCAAGTAGATTCCATTGGTGGCAATATGTACTTTGTCACATTTATCAAAGATGATACTAGAAGGCTATGAACATACCTAATCAAAAGAAATGATGAGGTATTTTATTTTTTTAAGAAGTTCAAGTCCATGGTTGATAGGCGAAGTGGTCATAAGCTCAAAGTTCTCAAAATGGATGATGGAGGCGAATATGTGTCAAAAGACTTTTAGAGGTTCTATGATCAAGAAAGGATTGTAAATGAGGTAGTACCACCCTTCAAACCACAGAAATATGGTGTTTCCAAAAGGAAGAATCAATCGATCATGAATACGTGAGAAGCATGTTAAAAGGGAAGAACTTCCCGAAAGAGTTATAAGGAGAAGCAGTATCCATAGTTGCCTATTTGTTAAATAGGTGTCGTAAAAAGAAGCTTGAGAATGTATCACCGGAGGAAGCATGGTCGAGATTCAAACCGAATCTAAACCATTTGAGAGTCTTTGGTTCCGTGGCATACCAAAATTATGGGACAACTTAGAAAGATAAGGGAGAAGTGATGATACTTGTAAAATATCACTCTACAGGCAGTTACAAACTATTTAATGTTGTAAATAGGAGGATCGTTATCAGTAGGGATGTCGTGGTCGATGAATTAAAGCAAGTGGAGAAAGGTGTTATCGTAACTGCGAAAAATACCCGGCGGAAAACAGAAGAGTCGCCACCTTTCGTTATTTATCCCAAAGAAAGGGAAAGGAAACAATCGGAAAAACCTGACAAAAAGGGAAAAGCCAAGGTCATCGCAACCAAGTCCTGGGTTCGGGAGTCGGTTACACAAGGGGAAGGTATTAGAACCCCTCACGTCCGTCGTACTCGACGGAATCCACGCTTGTTTGCTATCTAAGGGTGTGTTTAAACTATCTACGCTACGGGCTTGCGGGACAAAAAGAAAAGAAAGAGACTCGGCAAAGCATCGCAGCTCTGTGCCTACGTACTTTCATCTGGTATGAAAGATCAGAGTCAATGTAGTTCGGCTAACTACGGGAAAGAAGGGGAAAGGTTGCTCGCCAAGACGTCGTGTCTTGTGCCTACGTACTTTCATCTGGTATGAAAGATCAGAGCAAACGTAGTTCGGGCTGACACGAAACCACAGGTTGATTAAGTGTTTTATCCGAGTAGGGTTAAACATCTGTTCCAGCAGTTAGGGACTAAGCCTGTTTGTGGTAGAACTGAAGCTTAACAACACTCTTTTCTGAAAAAGTTTCTGATTAATCCCGAAGGAAAAAGGTTTGAATTTTGTTTTGTGTTTTTTAGTGAAGTGAATTAATTCGGTTTGTGATTCACGTTGCACTAAAGACTATGACATGAAGGCGAATGCGTCGTATATCGCCCCCAAACGGGACGTATACTAAACACTCTAGATAAGCGAGAGGAGACCCCTCACTCATCATTCCCATGTAGCTTAAGGCTCGTAGCGTGCAATGTTTATCGCCTTTATTAAATGAGTTAGCATGATTTTGAGATGAGAAGAGAGACGCACAGAAGGTCTAAGGGAAACTCAGCCCTAACGTTGTCATGCAAAGTGATCCTAAAGTTCGGATGAAAAGGGGAAACATCTACCCTAATGTTAGCATACTTGGATTGAACGCCTAATGTCTCTCCTACTCCCATCCTAAACGGAGAAACTAGGAATCCTATGGGGATCATGGCAACAAAGCACAATAAGAACAAAGGAAGAATCAATCACAAGTAGATAAATGCAAACATGAAAATGCAAACTTAGAATGGTGGGAGGGAGGAAAAGTGTGTGGGCAGCAGCCGCCACAAGCGCGTCTCGACCTTAACAGCGATGCAAGAATGATGCAAACATGTGGAGAAAACAAGAGAAGAAAGCAAATGAACATGCAAACGAAAACTCGATTCGAACCACATACTCAAGCAAGCAAAAAACTGGAAGAGTGAACATACATGTCAACCAAATCATGATTAATTAACCATAAACGGTGATAAACAGCCAAAACAATTCAATTCTAATGCACCACGCTGATCTATGATGATTCGAATCGAACCGGTACGCAAACATGCAAACAAAACAGCAAATATGGCATTCTGGCATAGTGTTAATCGGTTAACACATACTGTTAATCGATTAACCTGTGTAAAACAAATGAAAATATGGAAATTTGTAGGTGTTAATCGGTTAACACCAGGCGTTAACCAGTTAACACCCTGAAAACTTTGAAAAAATTTGAATATTTGAATTGGTTAACCGGTTAACCATATACGTTAATTGGTTAACACTATACCAGAATCCAAAAACAGCAGCAGAAAATCACTTCCAGCACACAAACAGCTTATTCAATATTCCAACAGATCAACTTATCAATTAAGCACGAAATTGACAACAGAAAACAGAGATCCAACAACATGGATACACAATTGCACAACAACATCACAAATCGAACGGATCAAAATCAACAAAATTCAATCGAATATGAAGATTAACATGATAAGCTCAAAAATTAAATCAGATCGAGAATTCCAACCTTCGAATCGGAGAATTGATTCGATAAATGTTGATCAACTGAATTTGAGTCGATCAAATGCTAGAAATCTGGAAAACTTCAAGATCCACAATAATTGATGTTGTATGAATGAAGATCCACCAAATTTGAGTCAAAAAGCTTCAAATAATCACTTATAGATCTAACTCCAGATTCAGATCCAAGCTTGCACGAAAACTGAAGATGAGAATTGATCCAATGATGATGGTAGATGGAGGTTTATGCTCAATAATCTATTGATTCCAATGAAGAATCAATAGTTCTAATGAAAAAGAGCTTTGAGTGAATTTTGGAAATGGAGAAGTTGAGAGAATTTGAGAGAATTCTGATCAATTCTGAAAATGAATGTGAGAAATAAAAATTGGATGGCTTGCTTTTGAGTAAATCACTTAAATATGATCTAGGCTTGGATCCCAAAGCAAGGATTGGAATTTGGGTTGGAAATCAAGGTTTGGAATGTGGAATGGGATTTTGGAGGGAAATCTGAAATTTAAAGGTGTTGTAGATCCTTCCCACATGAAAATTTGAATTCCAAAGTGATCAAAATTGGACCCCAAGTGCAATTGGTTTGCAAAATCACGTACAGGGCAGATTCTGCTATGGTTAACCGGTTACCACTGTTAAAACTTCAATTCTGGGCTAATTCTCCAATGGTTAATCAGTTAACCATATGTGTTAACCGATTAACACCTTCAAAAATTTGAATTTGGCGCCTTTTGGTGGGAAATCTATCCATTTGCCCTGTTTCAACTGTCTGGAGCTCTGTTTAGCTGTTGAACCTCATTTTTTACCGTTGTCACTGTGAATATAATTGCTATGAGCCTGAGTGCTTCTTTCTGATATGAAATTAACCTGCAAAAATAAAAATCGGTCGCCTGACCGTTGGACAAAATAAATGTCCGAGCCTCTGATGCTCGTTGTTTGTTGTTCAGTCTTTTGCTCCGAAATGAACTTGAGTCACAGGAACGTGTAACAACCCAATTTTCAATGATTAATTATTTGTGTTAAATAATTGATTTATTTGGATTATTCTAATTATTTGAATAATTAGATGATTATTTAAATGGATTGATAGATGTTTTGAGAGAGGAAATTCAATGGAAAGAAATAAAGGGAAAGATATATATATGAGAAAGTGGAAGGAAAAAGAAAAGAAAGAAAGAAAGAGAAAGAAAGAGGAAGAAGAGAAAAGAGGAGAAAAAGAGGAAAACTTGGAGAATCATCAAGAACATCCTATGGCTTCGATTAATCTAAGGTAAGGGTGTGAAATCTTACTATCTTAATCATTGTGTATGATTGTGTATGTGTGTGGATGAGTTTGGTTGTTTTCCAACCTTGTTTCCATTTAGGTCGAAATGATAGAAATCGATAGAAGCCGATGTTCGGACGGTTAGAATCGAGAATACCTTTCGTAGCTTAGTCGGGATATGTTAGACTAAGGCTACTGGAACAACTTTGGATTTAATCGGGTGATTTTGGTGAGTTTGGAGGTGCTTGAGCATAACTGAATGTTGTTGTTCGCAGGCGACTAGCTAGCAGCTCGCTAGGCGAGCACGCAGCGAACGCTCGCTAGCAGCTCGCTAGGAGAGCGTGCAGTGAACGGTCCCAGACTTGGGACAGTGAGATCCTGATGTCCCTCGCTGGCAGCGAAGGGAGTAGCGAGGAGCTCACTGGAGGTTCGCTGTGGCAAACGGGGTAGCGAACGAGGTCTGTAGCCTCTGTTCTTGCTCGCTAGCAGTTCGCTAGGCGAGGAGGTAGCGAACACTCGCTAGCAGCTCGCTAGGCGAGCGTGTAGCGAACGTAGCAGGATGAATTTTCCCTGTTGCGTGGTGCTGTCGTGGCTTGGGGTTTCGGTTGCGATCGACCCTTCTTTGATTTAATAGCTTATATGCTGGTTTGTGATGTGCTATGGGTAGCCGTAAGACGTGAATCCTAGTGTATGAATATGATTTTGAATCGTGGCCTTTGGGCAAATTATGCATTGTTTAGAATTGAATAAAAATGCATGGCAATTGTGATAAATGATGAATATATATATTTGCATTATGATATATATGTTGTGAATGCATAATAAATGTATGCAGTGAAATGTGATAGATGCATGAGTATGTTTGTAAACATGTATGCATTTTGTGTTGATTGATCCCGCGTAGGATCTGCAGAAACCTCGTGTGCCCATGTGGGGTGTGAGCGATGGTTATATTTGATCACGTGTAGGATCTGCAGAGACATCGTGTGCCCATGTGAGGTGTGAGTGATGGTCTATATTTGATTCCGCGTAGAATCTGCAGAACGATTGTGTGCCCTTGTGGGGTGTGAGCAATCGGATTGTATGCCCATGTGGGGTGTGAGCAATCCATAAACATTGTGTGCCCATGTGGGGTGTGAGCAATGGGTGAACATCGTAGGCCCGACGGGGAGTTACTTCGGTAACGAGCGATGGTTCCATTTGGTTCTTCAATTGAACCCGCTGAATTGAGTCGGTACCGCATTTGCATCTGCATAGAGTCGTGAGTCGGTCTCTATGAGTTGCATAATTCATCTTTATATGATGCATTGGTGAAATAAACATGTATGTGAATGTTTATGTGAAATGGTGATGATATAAACATATTGTGTATGTTTATGTGAACTAACACAAATTGCGATAATGGCATGAGTGAGTATGCTTGAAGATATGTATATATATGTGGGTTTACATGGATTGATGTAAACATTGGTGAATGCATATTGTATATGCTTGATGTTCTATTTATATATAGATACTTATATGGATACATTGCGATGTATGGAATGATTGAGATGTATGAATAAATATAATTATAAATGTTTGTGTGAAAATGATGTGAATTGTAGAAGCATGATTGATGAGTATGCTTAGTTGTGTATATATATATACATGCAGTGTAATGTATGTGATGAATTGTGAATAATGCCTGAGAATATAATAGTACATGTATATAGGTAATGATTGGTAAATATGAGAGTAATATAGATAATAATGTTTATGTGAAAGATTTGTACTCACTGGGGTAGAATGGCAATGTGTCGTTCCTAGTGGAGTAATTACCGGGGTAGAATAACTGAGGTGTTATTCCTGGTAGGGTATAAGTGACGTACCCATAATCCTAAAAAGGGGATTGGTGATATTGGGTGAGTTTTAAGTGAGTCACATAGCATGGTTATGAGTGTTATATGAAATATGCATGTGAGTATGAATTTATTGAATTGTGGGTTGCGATTGAGTAATTGAGAAAGATATTGAATAATGAATTGATGATTAAACACGATGGCGTATGTTATATGATTCGTGATGAATGAAACATAACGTGTATGTTTGTGAGGATTAATTGTAATTGCGAATGTATGCATAATGAAATGCTTGGTTTTATACATATATGCTTTGCGATGTATGTTAGTGGGTATGTGAGGTATTGTGGTGAGGAGTATAATATGTGTATTTGATGCTATGGATATATATTATGTGCATGGTTATTGTGTTAATATGCATTGTGGTGAGAAAATGTGAAATGTATGTATTCTGTACTTGCGCATTTATATATGATTATGTGCTTTGATTATTATGGTAATATTTCTCACCCTTTTGTTGGAATGATGTCCTTTATGACATCGTGCAGGTATCTTGGAGTTGTACTGCTAATAGTTGTGAGGTCTCTGCTGGTGCAGTCGTTTAGTATTTTAACTATGTTGGGTCGAGTCATGCTCTGGTTATGTAACACTGGGATTGTTTGGGTTTTTGCTTTAGAGATATTTTATGTATTTTAAGTTGTGTTTTAAATGTATCGAAATACTGTGATGTTGGCCTTAGTGCCCAAGTATTGTTGAATTATGAGATGAACATGAATGCTATGTGAAAAGAATTATGAATATAAATTGAATCCGCTGCTACATGCAAAGTGAACTTCGAAAAGCATGATTATTTTATTTGAGTGTTTAAAGCATGACAGGTGGTTTTGATGTTTTGAAATTATGTGTGACGCCCTTTTGTGAAAGCATGTTAATTTACTCTGATTATTTATGTATTTTCATGTGGGGTTAGAAGGGTGTTACAGAACGCCTTGATCCCATGCCACGAGAACAAATGCCATGATACGCAAAATGCTAAATGCAAAGAAACAAAAGCCAGTTATAGTTAAAAACGAAAGGCAAATTTTGGGGTGCTACAGGTGTAACCGGTTACCAGCAGACATTAACCGGTTCATGCATGCGTTAGCCGGTTATCAAAAAGATATAATTAAGTACAACTTCAAAACTTCAAGTTCTGTAGAAAAGGGAAGTGTAGAACACGCCGTTGTCGAAGCCCGAAATGAGGAAAATGTTAGAAGGTCAAGATGGAAAAAGGGTTTTCCTCAAAGACTCCAAGATTGTAAGTTGTTCCGAGCCACAAAGTCAATGATGATGGTGATTCCGTCCATGTTGCATTTATGGCCGAATACGAACTCGTTAATACGGAAGAGCCTTTAAGTATTCAAAGTGGATTTGTGCTATAACGAAGGAGCTGAAATCCATTAAGAAGAACAATATTTTGGAGTTGGTTGATCTACTAAGGGGGAAAGAATAAAATTGGTGTGAAGTGGCTGTTCAAAGTGAAAGCAAATCCCAATGGTGAGATAATTAAGCATAATGCTCGATTGGTGGCTAAGGGAGTTTTGCAAAGAGAAGGCATAGACTTTGAAGAGGTATTAACATCGGTTTCTAGGATTGAAACCATTAGGTTTGTTGTTCGTATTTCAAATAACCATAATTGGCCTATCTACTAAATGGACATCAAATATGTGTTTTTGAATGGACCGCTTGAGAAGGCGGTATATGTAAGATAAACCTCTGGTTTTATTGTGAGAAACCAAGAACTGAAGTTCTACAAGTTGAAGAAAGCATTATATGTTTTGAAGCAAGCTCCAAGAGCTTGGAAATAAAGAATATATGGTTTCTTAAAGGATGTTGGCTTTAAGAAATGTGTATTCGAGCATAGAGCGCATGTGAAAACGAATACGAGTGAAAGAGTGATTATCTTTTTTCTATAAGTAGACGACTTGTTGATAACAGAAGTAACGAAAAATGTACTTCAAAGTTCAAGAGTGAACTTATGAAAGAGTTTGAGATGACCGACCTTGGCCTCATGACATACATCCTTAGCATTGAGTTTCGCAAGTCCAAAAAGGGATTGCTTATTCACCAAAGAAGATGTGCTCTTGAGATATTGAAGAAGTTTGAAATGAAGCATTGCAATGCTGCCATTACTCCAACGGAACCAAGGTTGTAGTTGTCTAAGAATGATGGTAAGTAACATGTTGATCCAACTCAATATAGGAAGTTGATTGAATCCTTGCGTTATTTGTGCAATACGCGACCAGACTTAGTATTTATTGTCGGTATTGTGAGTAGATTCATGGGGAGACCAAAGGTGTCTCACTTGGGAACAGTCAAGAGGATCCTAAGATACGTTAAAGGTTCTGTTGGCTACGAAATTCTCTTTCTCACAACGGGTACGGGAAGAAAATGCAATTTGCTCAATTTTATCAATTCCAATTGGTGCAGAGATAAAGATGGTTGAAATTCTACAACAGGATACATCTTTATGTTCGATGAACAACAATTTCATGGTGTTTGAATAAGGAACCGGTAGTTACACTCTCATCTTGTGAGGCCGAGTACATTGCCTCTTTGTTATGTGTGTGCCAAGTCGTGTGGCTTGTGAGTCTATTGAAGAAGTTAGGCAGCAGTGAGGGTGAGGTTGTTGCACTCCTGGTTACAACGTTTCCGCGATTAATCTTGCTAAGAACTCAATTGCACATGGGAGGAGCAAGCATGTTGAGATGAGGTTTCACTACTTGAGGGAACTTGTTAGTGAAGGAAGGTTACGATTAAGATATTGTAGAAGTGAGGAGCAAGTTGCTGATTTATTAACTAAGGAAATCACAAATGATGTATTCAAGACATTGAAGATGAGTATGAGCATGGAAGATTTGGAGCACTTGAATTAAAGTGGAGTGTTAAATGTTTTCAAGTAATTCTAGTGTTGTAACCGGTTAACACGCGGGTGTAACCAATTACAGCAAGGTTAGCACCTCATCCAAGTAGTAGAGATGTGAATTTTTCGTTGTTGTAACCAGTTAACTTGTGGCGTTAACCGATTAGTAGTGAAAGGATTTAATTTTTCATTGTTATGTAATCGGTTAACCGAACGTTATAACCAGTTACGAGTCCGATTTTTATACTTTTTTTTTATTTCACTTGGTTGTTTTGGTTCTAAATCACATTGTAACCTTTGTACAATTGCATATGATGCATTATCCTTTTAGGCTAATATAATAATCATTTCTCATCCTCAATTCTCTCTCTTCCTCAATTCTGCATTTTCACTCTCCACATTCAAAGTTTCTCAACCATTATTTACCAATATTAATAATAATTTCTCCAATAACAATATTTTTCAAAACCTATAATCAAACAAGAGAATTCCTAAGTAATTGTATTTGTTGAAAGAAAAATATTAGTCAAATATTTTAATACTTAAAAATAAATCTAATATTAAACGAATATTTTTTCCTTTTCAATACAAATACTCATGAATTCCTTCTATAAATAATAAAAGAAGACTCTTCTGGATGCGGCGATTTCCCGAAGGAGGAGATTCTTCTATCACAAAATACTACATAAGCAACAAAGTAGTACACAATATAATGTTTGGAATTTTGTATCCAACCACATGTGTATTTGGCCGACAATATAACCTGTTTCGATCAATTCTATGGGACAACCTTTGAATACTTCTCCCACTTTTTTCTTCTTCTTTTCTCAACATAGAAACAAGAAATAAAATCTAGCTAGAAATTAAACTGGTGAGTGCTGTTGCCACAAGTTAAAGTTTGTTTTCCTCCTATTATGCCTCACCGAGTGCTTCAAGGTTCTAATGTTATCACTCTGATTTTATTCTTGTTTTTGTTTTTATTTAGAAAAAATTATTCAATTTTATAACACCTATATGTAGGGGAAGCTACTAATGAGTCAAAGATCAAGTCAAGTGAGCATAAACGTGAAACAATGTTGTTTGTTCTTGGTGGGATAGTAGTTGTCATCATATTATTGATTGTTTGTTGGATACTATTTAGAAAGCATGTTAAACGATCAGAAAAACCAGTTCCAAATGAAGGTAGTAGTTTGAAAAAAAAAACACCATAATACAATGCTTACAATATTTCTTAGTTTCTTTAATTTTAAAGATATATTCTAATCTTATATATAATTATGTTATTGAGTTGTGTTTGGTTTTTCCGAAAATAGCTGTACCTACAGCGGTTATGAAGACGATATTTCCATCCACACAACAATCATCAGGTAATTTAATGAAATACATCACACTGTTGACACCGACACCTCTAAAAAAAAGTTGTATTTGTATCAGTGTTAGTGTTAGTGTCTATATTTCATAGAATATTTGCAATCTACCTAGCATTTATAATTTTCATTTCATTTTCTATGACATGTTCATATATATTGCATAGGGTCCATGGACTTTTTTAGTATGAGCCTTAGGTCAATTAGCTACTTTGACTACTACACTTTGAGAAAGGCAACCAATAACTTTTTTCATGGTAATCTTCTTGGAAGTGGTGGATTTGGGCCTGTCTATCAGGTAATGTATATTGAATCCAACAAACTATATGTTTGATAAATAATGTATGTTAATTAACATGATGAAATACTAAACTAGTACAACATATTTATCTTCTTTTTATAGGGAAAGTTGGAAGATGGAAGAATGATTGCTGTTAAAACACTGTCTCTTAACAAATCTCAACAAGGAGAAAGAGAATTTTTAGCAGAAGTGAAACTGATCACTAGTATTCAACACAAAAATTTGGTTCGTCTTCTTGGAAGTTGCATCGATGGACCTCAAAGGATACTTGTATACGAATACATGAAAAATCGAAGTTTAGACCTCTTCATATATGGTTCATATCCCTTCTTTAGCTATACTTACTCAAAATACAATCAAGATTTTGGTTTAAGTTTCATAACTTACCTTTTTAATATAGGAGACAATGATCGATTTCTGAATTGGAGTACTAGGTTTCAAATTATACTTGGAGTTGCACGGGGATTACAATATCTTCACGAAGATTCGCACTTAAGAATTGTTCATCGCGATATCAAAGCAAGCAATATTCTTCTGGACGACAAATTTTTGGCAAAAATTGGAGATTTTGGACTAGCAAGGTTTTTCCCAGACGATCAAGCTTATCTTAGCACACAATTCGCAGGAACATTGTATGTTTTTTTTTATCGAAACAAAATTTAGGATTATAATAGCTTAATTTTCTGAAACTTTTTGGTTTTATTTTTCTCTTTTTTCGGTATAGAGGCTATACAGCTCCTGAATATGCTATTAGAGGAGAATTATCAGTAAAAGCTGATGTCTATAGTTTTGGAGTTCTCCTTCTGGAAATTATATGTTGCAGAAAAAACACAGATCATACTTTACCACCAGAAATGCAGTATCTTCCTGAATATGTAAGTTTTTAATTTATGTGGCACCGAGACCTCTAAAAAACCGTATCTATGTTAGTGTCAGACACCGGCACTGACATAACACTAATACTTACGATGGAGCACATGCATGTTACGTACTAAGTACAAGCATAGATGGATTTAAAATTAATCTTGATGATACAGGCATGGAAACTATATGAGAAATCGAGTTTATTGGAACTTGTTGATCCAAAGCTGAAACAAGATGGATTTGTAGAGAAGGATGTTATGCAAGCAACTCATGTGGCTCTCTTATGCCTTCAACCTCATGCACATTTGAGACCACCAATGTCAGAAATTGTGGCATTGTTGACATTTAAAATTGAAATGGTTACCACACCGATGAGGCCGGCATTTCTTGATCGAAGGCCTAGGAAGGATGAAGATAACCATTCTTTTGATGCATCATCCGTTAAAGGATCATGATGTCAAAGAATGGAAAGAGAGAAATTAAGAGTTTAAAGATTACAACAGTATATATTTTGTTTGATTTTGGTGTGTATATTTGTGGTGTATGAATGAGCTCATAAAATTATCTATGGTTTCTCAAGCAAATATGAGAACGAATTTATCTACATTACAATTTTAAATTATAAATTATTTCAATATTAACTTTGCTATGATTTTAAATTTTGAGATATGTATTCAATGAGATATAATTGTTGGAACAAGAAACCACAAGTTTGGTGAACAATAGTGGAGAAATTTTAAATGTGGAGAGTGAAAGAGGAGAATTGAGAGAAAAAGATAATTGAGGGTGAGAATCTATGATTTCATTTATTTAGGATGAGAATACATCTTATATATTTATACAAAAGTTACGGATATGGATTCTCTCCTGTTGGTGTCTGCTTGCCGTCCATTCTACTACAATCCTGACCATTAACTTAATCTAATAGCATGGAAGAGAAAAAAAATGAGAAGAAAATTAAACTATTCAAGTCAAATCCAATGATCAATATTGCACAAAAGAGATGGCAGAATTGAAACCACTGGAGGGGATTTGTTTCCAAGAGTTACAATGTGATTGGGAAACAAAATAACCAAGTAAAATAATAGCAAAGTGCAACATTTGGGCTCGTAACTGGTTACACCATTTAGTTAACCGGTTACATCTAACATGGAAAAACAAAAACCTTTTAGTGGTAACTGGTTAACACAATAGATTAACTGGTTACAACAACGAAAGCACCACTTCTCTACTACTTGTATGAGCTTCTGACCTTGTTGTAACCGGTTACCACCCCGTGTTAATTGGTTACAACACTTGAATTATTTGAATCACTTTCAACAAACCACCTTAATTCAAGTGTTACAAGTCTTCCATGCCCACATTCATCTTCAACCTCTTGAATGCTTCATTTATGACTCCCTTAGTCAACAAATCAACAACTTGGTCCTCATTTCTACAATATCCCAATTGTAACCTTCCTTCAGTAGCAAGTTCCCTCAAGTAGTGAAACTCCATCTCAATATGGTTGCTCCTCCCATGTGAAATTGGGTTCTTAGCAAGATTAATTGCGGAAACATTGTCAACTGAAAGTGTGGCAGCTTCACCCTCACTACTGCTCAGCTCCTCCAATAGATTCATAAGTTACGCGGCTTGGTGCATATAACGAAACAGAAATGTATTCGGCCTCACAAAATGAAATTGCAACTATTGATTCCTTCTTCGAACACCATGAGATTGACACCGCACCAAAAAATAAAGTTGTATTCAGTTGAAGACTTTCAATCATATTTATCTCTGCATCAATTGGACTTAGTAAAATCAAGTAAATTTCATTTTTCTTCATGTATCCGCTGCGGGAAAGAGAACTTTGTAGCCAACAGAACCTTTGTTATATCGTAGGATCCTCTTTACTGCTGCCAAGTGAAACACCTTCGGTTTCTCCATGAATTTACTCACAATACCAACACTAAACGCCAAGTCCAGACGCGTATTGCATAAGTAACTCAAGGATCCAATCAACCTCATATATTGAATTGGGTCAACATCTTTCTCATCCTAATTCCTAGACAACTGCAGCCTTAGTTTAGCTGGAGAAATGACAACATCACAATGTTCCATTTCAAATTTCTCCAATATCTCAAGAGCATACCTTCTTGGGTGCATGAGCATATCTTCTTGGGTCCATGAGCAATTCCCTTTTCAATCCTAGACAACCGGTGTGAATACCTCCTCAAAGTTTATGCCTTCTCTTTGCAAAAGTCCTTTAGCCACCAATCGAGCCTTATGCTTGATTATCTCACCCTCGGGGTTTGCTTTCACTTTGAACACAACCATAACACCAAATGGCTTCTTTCTTTTCGGTAGATCAACCAACTCCCAAATATTGCTCTTCTCGATAGATCTCAGCTTCTCCTTCATAGCACAAATCCACTTTGGATCACTTAAGCATCTTCGGTATTAACGTGTTCGGATTCGGCCATAATTGAACATTTGAAAAAATCACCATCATCATTGACTTCGTTGTCTCGGAACATATCATAATCTTGGAGTCTCTGAGGCAAACCCTTTTTCCTTGTTGACGTTCTAACATTCTCCTCATTTCGGGCTTCAATGACAGGCTGTTTTGTATTCCCCTTTCTGCAAAATTGGAAATTTTAAAGCTGTAACCGGTTAACGCCTACATGTAACCAGTTAATGTCTGCTGGTAACTGGTTACACTCTGCTGAACTTGCTTCAATTTATCGACTATGACATCCCTACTAATCATGAGCCTCCTATTTACAGCATCAAACAATTTGTAGCCACTAGTAGGGTGATATCCTACAAGTATCATCACTTCTCCCTTATCATCCAACTTCTTTCTAAGTGCTTCTAGAACATGTCAGTATGCAACACAACTAACGACTCTCAAATGTCTCAGATTTGATTTGATTCCCAACCATACTTCCTCTGGTGTTACATTCTCAAGCTTCTTTGTAAGGCACCTATTCAACAAATAAGAGGCTGTGGATACCACTTCTCTCCATAACTCTTTCGGAAAGTTCTTCCACTTTAACATGCTTCTCACCATGTTCATGATCGACTAATTCTTCCTTTCAGCTACATCATTTTGCTGTGTTGTATAGGGTGATACTACCTCATGTACAATCCCTTCTTAATCACCAAACCTCCCAAAGTAATTTGAGGCATATTCGCTTCCACCATCTGTTTTGAGCAGTTTGAGCTTGCGATCACTATGCTTCTCAACCATGGACTTGAACTTCTTGAACACTTCCAGTACCTTATCCTTTCTCTTTATTAGGTATGTCTATAACTTTCTACTATGATTGTTGATAAATGTGACAAAATACCTATTTCCACCAATATAATCTACTTGCATTGGCCCACACACATTCGAATACACCACCTCAAGGTGATTCTTGGTTCTACAGTCTGCATCCTTGCAGAATTTACCCATATATTACTTTTCTTGCACACATTCTTCACAAATTTCAGCTGGTATGTTGGTAAATGAAAACCCCGTTACCATTTTCGTTCTTTTACAAGTCTTTGAGATCTCTAAAGTTAAGATGCCAAAGACGATAGTGCCACATCCACTATTCACGTCTTGTTGTAGTAGCAAGACATCTATGCTCCATAACCTTCAACTCAACCTTGAAGGCTCTATTGGCAGCCATAGGCTCTATTGTGATAAATTAATTTCAAGGTAATATATATAATTACCCCAGGAAGTTTCTGTTGAAAATTACAATTGATACTATCTTTGTCACTAGTATCTTTAAATTCTGAACCGCACTTTTCTGACATATATCTTTCTTTATCCTTTTGCAATTCACGAATTTGAGCTTTTAATTCTTCCAAAGATTCCATCACTTGTTTATTGCTAGGACTTTTACTCTTTGGATGCTTATACAGTGCTGTTGGAGTGACCCCAAATCCCTTACCCCTCACACGACCAAAATACTTAAGAATATTTAATACACGACTTAGTACACTTCTGCAATCATGATCTTCATCTGGAGTTAAGGACTGAGATAGATTTTCCTGAAATTCATATGCATATAGAAAAATATTAGTGGAGATTAAAAAGCATAAATATTATATGTTAATGAACTTTTGATTTTATTAATGTTATATTTACACATTGCTCAAAAACTTGTTGAACATCTTCCTGAACAACTCCATCCTTACCCACACGAGCAGCCTTCCACAAAACATGTTCCGAAAGAGTTTTTTCTTCACTTTTCTCCTCTTCTAACTACACATTAAGACAAATATTAAGATCAATTATAACGTACATGTTCTGGAAGATATGTGCACTTTTCTCCTCTTCTAAATATATCATTGTAAAACATTTATATATACTTACTATTCTTTGTTGTAAGCATGCATATCCCAAACACTTTTTTTGTATGGATACGCGAGTTTTGATACTCGTTGGCGATTTATGTCAGTCACAGTCTAGATAAACAAGTTTAAGTCATATCAGAACACATGTGTAACAAGAATATATATTATACAATGTTCATGATAAGTAAAAATTACATGGAATTCTTAGATTCTTCGTTTGGCAACAAAAGTTTCTCATTCTTCAGGTGAAATCAAATTTGCATACTTCTTTGGACGTTCTGGTTCAACAAAACTTCCATCAGAATCCTTAAGAAACTTATTTGTTAAAAATGCTCGAAACCCTCTGAGTCTTTTTCCGGCCAATTGAAGACAATATTTTTTCCACTCGTCACCAATGTTAAAAGACCTATGCGAACAGAGTAGTATACATAGAGTGTGTTTGTATAAGTAATTTAAATAAATAATCGTCAACAAAAATAAATAATTTCACATATGATACCTGTATCTCACTCCATATTTTTTTTAGCCGGTTTCAACGATGAAGTTCTCCATTTATCGCAAGTGATTGGAATTTTCGAACGAACAAGTGCCCCAATGTAACTTATCAACATTGCACCGTTAGGATCAACTAATTGGTCTGTTTCATTCCAATGTACGTCATATTTTATACCTTTATCTCTTGCACGAATTATTCCCTTCATAATCGTTATTCCTCATTTAATATCTCTTTCCATATCATTAACTGATTCTTTTCCATCATTTTTAGAAGTATCATGTGCATTTTCCTCGTTGGTAGCCATATAACCTGTAATAAAGAAAAACATAAATATGAAATGGCAAATATCAACATCCATAATCCATAATCCATTGAATATGTAAAATGACAAATATATAATTTTATTAAATGATAAATATATAAAAATTAATTGAATGACATAATATATTTGTTTTTACTAGTACCTTTTTCAGTAACATCTCTTTCTTTTCTTGGTTGGAATATGGTTTACTTGTCTCTTAACAACACTGACGGATGGATTGATCCAAATTCCCTCATTATGATCATTTCTAATATATGATTCATTCGCTCTAGTATTCTTCTCTTGATCATTTATAATATACGATTCATTCTCAACATCAATATCACCTTGATCTCCAGTGTTATCATCAATTAATTTGTTAGGTAAAAGCACTATAGACCATTTCGTACTTGTCGGATCAGTGACATAGAACACTTGTTTACCTTGCGTGGCTAGAATAAAAGGTTCATCTTTGTATCCCACCCTATTAAGATCCACTTGCAAAAATCCTGACTTATCCATTCGTGTGGCACTATTATTTTCAACCCACTTGCAACCAAATATAGGAATCTGAAACTTCTCATAATCAAACACCCAAATGCGCTCGATAACCCCAAAATATGACAGATTTGCATATTTGGGGTTTAAGTCCTTCACACTTGAAATGTGCATTGCTTCAGCTACCACAGTGAAACCACTATTTTGCAAGTACTTTTAGCCCTTGATACTCGTTGTCATTATGCAGAACATACAAATGCACTTGCTCTCATTTAGCCCTTGATATTGTCACAATTTTATTTCCAATTAATTGTTTTCCTTCTTTTTTCGACAACATGAGATTTAGGGAGTCTAATGGATTGAACATTGGACAAATATTCAGTACAAAACTCAATCGCTTCTTTAATAATGTATCGTTCAATAATACATCCCTCTGGTCGACTTCATTTTTTCACATACCCTTTTAATATTTACATATAACGTTCAACAGGGTACATCCATCTCATATAAGCTGGTCCACACAGTTGTGTCTCTTTCATAAGATGAACAACTAGATGAACCATTATGTCAAAAAATGAGAGAGGAAAATACATTTCAAGCTGACACAAAGTAATAACTATTTCTTTTTGCAATGATGGTAAGATCGCATGATCGACCACCTTACTACAAATTGACCTGAAGAAAAACACAATTTAGTTATTGCACTTCTTACTTTTCTGAAAAAATAGAACGTATACCTATTGGTTGAAAATGTTCCATTATAACATGGCAATCATGTGTCTTTAAACTCTTTAACTTGAGGTCTTTCATTGACACAATTCTTCTAATATCTGAAGAGTATCTTTTTGAAGCTTTAACTTCACTTAGAAACTTACACAATATCTTTTTCTTCTTTCTATATAGAGTATAAGCAGCAGGTGGTAGATATGTTTGTTTTCCTTTCTTCAAGGGTCCTAATTCATTTCTTATTCCCATCGCTATCGAGTCCTTTCTTGCTTTAAGGTCATCCTTAGACTTTCCTTGTATATTGGGTAATGTACCAATAACACTTTCAAATACATTTTTTTCAATATGCATAACATCAAGAAAATGTCTTACATACAAAGACTTCCAATATGGCAATTCAAAAAAATTGACCTCTTCTTCCACCCACATATGACAATAGTATGTGCAAAAGGCTTGTTAAATTGAGTACTCACATCTTTCACCTTTTCAAAAATTTGGTCACCTGTCAATGTAGGTGGAGCTCTACCTTGTTCTAGATTTCCATTGAATGCTTTTCTCCATCCACGGTAGTGATGATTGGAATTTAAGAATTTATGATGATCGAGAAAGACATTCTTCTGCTAAAATTCCAATTGCGTCCAATCTGTGTTTTCTTCACAAATAGGACACGCACATTGACCTTTAATGTTATACCCTAATAGGTTTCCGTATGCTATAAAATCATTAATTGTGCCCAAAAACATCGCCCTCAAATTGAAACTTTCTTTCCTGTATCCATCATAAACCTCCACATTGTTCTCCTACAAAATCTTTAAGTCTTCGATTAAAGGTGTCAAGTATACGCCTATGTCATTACCTGGATGTTTAGGCCCATAAACTAACATAAATAACATCATGTACTTACACTTCATACATAGCCATGGAGGTAGGTTATAAATCATAATAATCACATGCCATGTGGAATGTGAGATATTTTGCAGACTGTGTAGTTTCATTCCATAAGTAGATAATGCCAACTTAAGGTTTCTTGCTTCTTCTCCAAAAACAGGATAATCATTGTCAATTTTCATCCACTGTGGTGAATCTTCCAGATGTCGAAATTTTCCATCTATAATTCTTTCATTTGCATGCCAAGTCAAGTGTTTTACATCAGTTTCACTATGAAACATGCGTCTAAATCTCGGAATTATAGGAAAATACCATAAGACTTTTGCTGGAGATAATTTTGTCTTATATCGAGAGACAGCGCATTTAGGACACTCATTTAAGGATGCATATTCATTTCGAAACAAAATACAATCATTTGGACAAGCATGTATCTTATCATAGCTCATGCCAATAGAGCACAACGTTTTTTTGGCCTCATAGGTTCGATTGGGAAGAACATTATCATCTGGAAGCATCTCTTTTATAAGGACTAATAACTCTATGAAACTCTTATTCGACCATCCATTGCCCGCCTTTAAGTTGTACAACTTTAATACCGCAGACAATCTTGTGAATTTAGTGCAACCTTTATACAACAGTTTCTCTGCATCGCTTACCAACCTCTCAAACATTTTGAGACAATCCTGTAGATCTTCTTCAAGTGCTTCTACAATCTCTTCGACTCGATCACAATCGTATGTATCTGTGCCATTTTCCTTTGAAGCATAAGTCGTATTATCTCCCGGTTCAACATTCTTGTTACTTATCTCACCATGTAATATCCAACATGTATAACATAGATCAATTCCATGCCTCTTTAAATGTGATTCTAACTGAACTGCGTCAATCTGACGCCCATAACAACAACCTAAGCAAGGACATGTGATCCGACAGGGGTCTTTGGTATGTTCAACTGCAAATTTAACAAATTCTGATATCCCATTCTCGTACTCTTTTGACAATCGATTGGAAGACATCCATTTTTTATCCATGGTTTTTACTAAGTAAGATAAACAAAAATACTAATTATTCACGCAACTATAGCTAACGAACAATTATAGCAAACGCACAAAATCACACTTAATGTTTTAACTCAAGTAAGTCACAAAAAATCAACAATTCGAGCATAAATCAATCACCAAAATTATCAAATCCACATTTAAATTACCAAATATAAAAACTTCATCACTTAAGTTAAAACAATCAACAACATCACAATATTCAACAATTTGTTCACGAATGTCATTCAAATTTCAATCAACAACATCACCAATTATAAAAATTAATTCACAATGTCATCATTATTCACCATCTTTAACCTTAACCATTAACAATTAATTTCATTATCATTTTCAATCAAAAATTCGATCAAAACAAAATAATTATCACTATTCATCATCACTAACATTTAACATTAACTTGTAAAATTATTACCACCAAACCTCTAAAGAAATTCACCATAAATATCACTATTCATCATCTTGAACCTTACTACAACAATGTCATTCAAACTTCCATTGAAGTCAAATAACATCAACATCACAATGTATTTCATGGTTTGAGAATTCAAAAAACAAATAAACAAATACCATGCAAATAACCTTGCAAATGAAGAAATGCCTTCAAAAATGGTGGAGCGCAGACGCAGAGTCGAACAGAGAGAGAAGAAGTTAACGATAGACAGATGGTGCTACGGCAGAGAGAGTGGCGCGACTAAAGCACGGCTGGACGAAGGAAGATACGACGGTCGGAAGTCTGGTAGGGTTCGGAAAGGTGCGTCTGAGAGTGAGAGAATGAAACAGAATGCGTGCAAAAAGTAAGAAGCGAAATATGAATTTTGTTTTAATTTTAGAAATATGACCTATAGCAGCGCTTTTTAAAAGCGCTTTTTTCCCTATACCTATAGCAGGGTTTTTTCTTAAAAAGCGCTTTCATATGCTAGACCTTTAGCAACGCTTTTGAAAAGCATTGTATAAGCACCCTCTTTAGCAGCACTTTTTTTAAAAGAGCTTTCTATTGTGTGACCTAGAATCCCCTTATAGAAACGCTTTTTTAAAAGCGCTTTCTAATGTAGGCCTTTAGCATCGCTTTCTATTGGTTACTCTATGTATGACCTTTAGCAGCGCTTTTCAAAAGCGCTTTCTAAAGGCATACTTTAGCAACGCTTTTTTCCCTTTTTTTTTTTTTAACTTTTAGCAGCACTTTTGGGAAAAAGCGTTGTCTTTGTAGTGCTGCCAAAAAGCACTTTTGACGTAGTGTGATCAAGGTAAACAAGCCTCTAAAGCTAATAACAAGTCTGCAGTTAATTTTGCCAAGAACTCAGTGTTGCATGGGAGAATCAAACATATTGAGATGAAGTATCATTTTTTGAAAAGTCAAGTCCAAAATGAAGTGTTAGAAGTTGTGCATTATAGCACCCAAAAGTAGCTGACAAATATTCTGACGAAGGTGATCAAGACTGATCAATTTGTCCACTTGAGGGGTGAAATTGTTGTTGTTAGTTTTTATTAGTTAAATCCTAAATTAATGTATGATGTTGAAGGGTAATTTAGTATTTTAGTATTTAGCCTACGTGATACTTTTGTTTGTGTATATAAGTAGTAGTGTGTTTAACCATTAAGTAATGTAATAAGAATTCATTGAGTATTTTAGTGCAGTGTGTCTGCAATCATTTTGCTGTAACTGTTCTAGCAGAGTAGTGAAAATTTATTAATCTCTTCTCTCTCTTCGTTCAACTTCATATTTTTCATCTTGTGCACCAACAATTTAAAAATATTAAACGAGTCTAATTTTCTTTTTTTCTTTTTCAATCTGAAGAGAAACATTCCCTATTCTTTATTAATTGAGCTACTATTATACTATTTCTATATTTGTATCATTAATATCAGAAATTCTTTATGTATTGAAAAGTTATAAAGTCAAATTTATCAAACAAACGTAACACCAAAAATAAAATTAAAATACACTTATATATTAAAATAATAAAGTATTAATCTTTATGAAAATATAAAAGTATTTAACGCGACACTAACCATTATATTAAGTATAAAAAAAAGTTAATATTTACAATTACAATGCATGCAACCGTACCATATATGCATATGCCAAATAAGTGAAAGATTGAGTAGAGTAGGAGATTGTTAGCATGAACCATATATAGATATAGATGTATAACCTTGGGATATACAACAACAAAAAGAGATTGAAGACAAGAATGGAAAAGCACAATGGTTTATGCAAAAGGTAGGTTTTGGTGAGATACAAAGAGGGAGAAAGACAAACACAAAAAGACAGTTATGTGTGTGTATGTGTTTAAACCCTTGCCCTTCCTTTTTAATACTACTGCATGATAGAGATATCTCACAGGTACCACATTCAATTCTTCTCTGACATGCATTCAATGCCCATTATTCATTTCACAAATAGAAGCAACTTGATCAGATCATAACAACTGTTTTCTTTTCTTAACAATGCATGCATCACACCCAAATCCATCTAAATATAAGAGTGAATTTTTCTTTTGTACATGTAAAAGTGATTTTATAAGAATAAAATTGATTTTGACATTTTTGTTATTCTAAAACAGAATAGATTTTGAATTCAAAATTAATTATACTTTAAGTTATAATTCATAGTTTTTGAGCTTAATCATACTTTTTTACACTAAAGTTTATTATTAAACTTTTTTTATATGAAAATATTTAGATATAGTTTACTTTATTTTTATTTCGATTTTATTTATGAATATATATATATATATATATATATATATATATATATATATATATATATATATATATATATATATATATATATATATATATATATATATATATATATATATATATATATATATATATATATATATATATATATTGAATCGGATAGCTTTAAACAAAATATAAATGGTTTCTTTATGATCAAGAAACACACAAGAGTTAGGGTTAACAAAAATAACAAGGTAAAACAATAAGGAACAACAAGGATTGATTATAAACTGCTATTATTTCATTTCTCTTAAAACAAGATTATAAGTATACAAGAATATCAAAATAACCTCTCTGACTTAAATTAGGATTTTATCTTCCTATTTTTTCTTATGACAAGATTGAGAAACTAGCATCCTATTTATAAGAAAAATAACACACTAACCTAATGAGCATTTTCAACAATTACCCATTACAAGCTAACTTAAATAATTGGGCTTACAAGTAAGACCCAAATCAACATGCTAACAACTCTAGCAATATTGACTAATGCATATTAGAACAAACTTCAACTACAACACGCATTACTCCGACAATAGCATGTGAACATACTTCGACCTCATGCTTAATTCTTGTCGAAGTAGAAGCTACCCTTCGACCATACTAGAGTTTGATCCAACATCTCAGAAATCTCCACCTTGGATCTAACTGTATAACATCAAGAAACTAGCTTTCTTCATGCAGTTTTATCAACTGCTACTTGCAACTGGGTAACGTCTTGATGATCATAACACTAGCATTATGATTTGTCGAAACCTTCAGCACTTGGACTTCTCCAGGCTCGATTACCCCTTTGACGAAATGCAGTCTCACATCAATGTGCTTGGTTCGCTTATGGTAGGCTGAATTCTTCGACAGGTGTATTGCACTTTGACTATCACATTTAACAATGATAACTCGATCTTGAAGTTTTAGCTCCTTTGCAAAGCCTTCAAGCCACAATGCTTCCTTCACAGTTTCAGTTAGGGCAATATATTCCGCTTCAGTGGTTGATAATGCAATGACCTTCTGAAGTGTTGCTTTCCAACTGATTGTTGTCTCAAACATAGTGAACACATATCTAGAAATAGTTTTTCTAGAATCCATACAACCTGCATAATCAGAGTCGACATATCATTTGATTGCTGCTTTACAATCTTTACCAAAGACTCCACCATAAATTAGGACTCTATTCAGAGACCCATTTATGTACCTTAGAATCCACTTCAATGCTTGTTAGTGAGCCTTTCCAGGATTCACCATGTACCTGCTTACAAGACTTACTGCATATGCTACGTCGGGCCTAGTACAGACCATAACATACATCAAATAACCTACTATATTAGCATATGGAATGTTATTCATATAAGTTCTTTCAACATTTTTCGGAGTCACAACAGGCTTTGAATTCGACATACCAAACTTTTCTAGGACCTTCCGTAGGTATGCCTCTTGAGATAAGCATAATTTTGACTGCTTTCTATCTCTTCGGATGTCAATCCCAAGAATTCTGGATGCAGCTCCCAGATCCTTCATGTCGAAGTCCTTATTTAGTTTAGCCTTCACCCTCATTACATCTTCGACATTGTTGCTTGCTATTAGAATATAATCCACATAGAGCAACAAAATAACAAATGAATTACCCGGTCGAAATCCGAAGTAAACATAGTGGTCGAACTGACTTCTGATGAAACTTATGTGTGTCATAAACTTGTCGAATCTCCTATTCCACTGTCAAGGAGATTGTTTCAGTCCATATAAGGATCTATTAAACTTACACACATAATCTTCATTCCCTTTTTTGACATACTCTTCAGGTTGCTTCATCAGGATTGTTTCATCTAAATCACCATACAAGAACACAATATTGACATCCATTTGTTCCAGTTCAAGGTCAAATTGTGCCACTGTGGCAAGTAACATTCGAATGGATCTGTGTTTCACAACAAGAGGGAACAAATCATTAAAATCTACACCTTCTTTCTGAGTGAACCCCTTAGAAACCAATCTTGTCTTGTATCTCTTCGGCGCCACTCCTTTGATTCCTTCGTTAACTTTGAAAATCCATTTACAACTGACTAACCTAGCTCTAGCAGGTTTCTTGATCAGTTCCCAAGTATTTTTATCATGAAGAGATTTCATTTCATCATTAATGACCTTCAGCCATTTAGTCTTCTTTTGACTCCTCATAACTTGCTTATAGTCTCTAGGTTCTTTGTCTAGAACCTCACTTGCAGAAATTAAGGCATAAGCTATAAGATCATCATACCCAAGTCTCTGAGGTAGCTTGATGACTCTCCTCGACCTGTCTCTTGCTAGCAGGTAGTCATTATCAGTCTCCTCATCTTCGACAACATCTTCTGCGTCTTCTTCGACTTCATCTGGGGTACACAATTCAGCATTAACATGCTCCACCTCAACAAGAATCTTTCCCTGTTCCAGCTCTTCATTAGCATCATTAGTTTTCTTGAAAGTCATCTCTGCGTCATTGAAAACTACATCTCGAATGGCGACACACCTTATGTGACCTGACTCTAGGCACCATAGCTTATAAGCTTTGACTCTTTCAGGGTATCCCATGAACATGCATTTCAGAGCTCTAGGTTCGACCTTGTCTTTCCTAATATGAACATAGGCCACACATCCAAATACTCTCAGTTTGTCAAGACTAGGTGGATGTCCCGACCAAACTTCTTCAGGTGTCTTTATTCCCAAGGTAGTCGAGGGACATCTATTTATCAGGTAAGCTGCTATCGAAACAGCTTCCGCCCAAAACACCTTTTTCAAACCAGCGCTAACCAACATGCATATAACCCTTTCAAGGATTGTTCAATTGAATCTCTCAACTAAGCCATTTTGTTGTGGAGTACCTGCTATACAGTCTTATGTCTTGCAATCTCATACTCAACACAGTAACTGTCGAACACTTTGTTGCAGAATTCAAGGCCATTGTCGGTTCTCAACCTCTTAACCTTTTTGCCAGTTTGAGTTTTGACCAGAATCTTCCAACTTTTGAAATTCTCAAAAGTTTCATCCTTCGTCTTCTGAATGAATACCAATAGCTTTCTGGAATAGTCACCAATGATGGATAGAAAATACCTTACACCTGAGTGTGAAGGATTCCTTGCAGGCCCCCAAAGATCAGCATGAATGCAATCCAGGGATCCATGTGTTCTTTGTTTGCTGTTGTTAAACTTCGCCCTACAAGATTTACCAAATACACAAGATTCACAAAACTCTAACTTTTCGACTTTGTCACCTCCTAACAGGTTCTACTTCCCCAATTCGATCAGGCCTCTTTCGCTGACATGGCTCAATCTCATGTGCCATAATTCTGTCTTCGACACAGGTTTTGTGGATGCAATATTTGTCGAACCACTTACAACCTCAACCTCAAGGGTATACAAGCCTCGTTTCTTCACGCCTCTCAAGACTTCCTTTGACCTCTTCATGACTATTAAGATACTTTTCTCTCCTTGAAAAATGTATCCCTTTCTGTCAAATTCACCAAGAAAAATCAAATTTCTCTTCAAGGCAGGTATATACCTGACTTCAGTCAATAAGCTTATTGAGTCATCATGGAGCTTGAATTTCACAGATCCAATACCTGCAATTTTGCAAGATTTGTTGTTTCCTAGCAGCACAGATCCACCATCTTGATCACATAGCTCCTCGAACAATTCTCTGTTTGGAGTCATGTGCCAAGTGCAACCTGAATCCATAATCCACTCTTTTCTCGAGTCTCCACTTGAAACCACAATAACACCAAATGAGTCAAAGTCATCTTGAACAATGGCTGTGTTGCCATTACCTCCATGATCTTTTAGGCATTCAGAGCACACCTTTCTTGTGTGATCCTCCTTCTTATAGTGATAACATCGAATACCAGATGTTTCGCCACTCTAAGATTTTTGTTGACTTTTACCTTTCTTCTTGTCGAACTTACTATCCTTTCGCAAGAATTTTCCCTTAACGGCCAAACCTTCACCCACCATCGAAGGTTTATGCTCCTTTCGTTCGTCCAAGTCCTTAGAATACAAGGCTGATTGAACTTTTCAAAGGTCAGAGACTCCCTTTCATACAAGAGAGTTTCGTTGAAGTGAGCATGCGTTATGGGCAAAGCACACAGCAACAACATTGTTTGATCTTCATCATCGATCTTCACATCAATATTTTCAAGATCAAGAATCAACTTTTTGAACATATCCAACTGCTCAGCCAACACTTTGTCTTCACTCATCTTGAATGAATACAAAGCTTGCTTCAGGTAGAGTCGATTCACTAGAGATTTGGTCATGTACAAAATTTCAAGTTTCACCCATAATTCCGATGTTGTAGTCTCCTTTGATATCTGCCGAAGAACCTTATCACCAAGGCTTAACAATATTGCGTTCTGGGCTTTCTCAATCATGCCCGTCTTTTCTTTTGTCTTTAACGCAGCATCCATGGTTGTCTCTCCCTTCAACGCTTCCAAACAACCCTGCTAAACCAGTATGACTTTCACCTTCAAGCGCCACAGACTAAAGTCGTTCACTCCGGTGAACTTTTCAATCTCATACTTTGTTGAAGACATCTTCTCCACGCTCACCGCACCAATTTGTTGTGAATCAGATACCTTTAAATAAAGTATAGACGGTTTCTTTGTGATCAAGAAACACACAAGGGTTAGGGTTAACAAAGATAAAAAGGTAAAACAACAAGGAACACCAAGGATTGGTTATAAACTTCTATTTTTTCCTTTCTCATAGAACAAGATTACAAGTATAAAAGAATAACAAAATAACCTCTCTCACTTGAATTAGGATTTTATCTTCCTATTTTTCCTTATGTCAAGATTAAGAAACTAGCATCCTATTTATAAAACAAAATAGCACACTAACCTAATGGGCTTTTTAACAATTATCCATTCCAAACTAACTTAGGGTATAAGCTAACTTAAACAATTGGTCTTACAAGCAAGATCAAATTCAACATGTTAACAACCCTAACAATATTGACTAATGCATGTTAGAACAAACTTCGACTACAACACGCATTACTCCGACAATAGCATGCGAACATACTTCGACCTCATGCTTAATTCCTGTCGACCCAGAAGCTACCTTTCGACCATACAATTAAAAAATGTATTCAAATTATTTTTCATAAAATATTATTTTAGATATTTTAACATTTTATTATAACTTTATTTAAATATCAATTTAGAAAACAGTTAAATTTAAAATTATTTTAAATCAATTTTTAAGATATATATATATATATATATATATATATATATATATATATATATATATATATATATATATATATATATATATATATATATATATATATATATATATATATATATATATATATATATATATATATATATATATATATATATATATATATATATATATATATATATATATATATATATATATATATATATATATATATATATATATATATATATTTAAAATTATAACATTTTAATTTTGTTTATTTTTCGATAATGTATATTTATTAAAAAAAAGAGTTAAAATAACTTTTATTATTTTTCATAAAATTCACAGTAGCTTGTTGAGGAAAAATGCAATTAAACTATATATTTAAAATTTGGATAACGGGGCATTTGTCTAATTAAGTTTAAAACACAAACAAATAATGATTAATGATTACAATTGACGACGATATATCAAAACTATTCTCAATGAAATATAACAAGTCACATAATGAAAAAGAGAATCAATCATGAGGTGGAAAATTTTCAAATTGAAAACTAATTCAGAAGAAAGTGTATAATTACATTTCTTCTAAAATACAGAGAAAATATAAAGATAGAAACTAACTACATCATGCTATATATGATCTCCTTCTACAAATAAAGCCAATGAGTACTCTTGTTTCTACCTATTAATTGTGTAATGGATTTGGACCTGTAGGAACAAGTCTCTTGTCATCTAAGTGAGTGTTCTTCTTATAGCATGGCAAGTAATGGCCAAATTTATATCTCTTGTTAGTGTTGCACTTGTGATGAACATGAAGTTTATGATCACTTGTCTTGTCGAACTTCTTCGCCCCATCAAAGAAATTGCTAACAAGCATGGCTTTTCTTACAATCATGTTGGAAGCAACAAAAGAAGAGAACAAATGGCACAAAAGAATTATCAATATCAACTTGGATAATCTCATTGTACCAATCTTTATGCAAAAGGTGAAAATAGAGTTTGGAGGAATAACAACAATGCAAAACAAATTAGGTAAAGAAAGAAGATGAAGACACACAAGAATTTGAGATAGAGAAAGGGGAAGACAAAGCAAAAGGAATTGGGCAATGATATTAGTGAAAAAAAAGATATAAAGGGTTGAGTTGAGAAAAAGAGTGAGTTATTAAGGGAATAGTAGGACATTAACTATGGTACCTAGGATATGGAGATAGAGACCATGATACATCACAATTTGGTCAGAAAATTTACCAAACATCATTAATTGACTTCAATTCAAATTGACCAATAATAGTTTATGGTTATATTGAAGACTTTTTTTTTTTGTTATGAATTGGATTTCGCGCTTAATTGTTAGTAAAATTTAATGAAAAACAAATAAATTTTTTAAAAATTAAACTTTGATTAATTTTAAAATAGAACGTAAATAAGATTAAAACTACTACTAATTAAGTGTGTTTTGATTGATGTCCTACAAGCATAAGCATGGTGTGTTTTAAGTTAAAAATACAAAAAAAAAAAAAAAAAAAGTCAAATTTTGCACTTATAAAAAAAAAGACGAAATGAGATGAATATATTAAAAGGCATAAAACTAAACTCTTGACTTTTCTGCATTAAAATAAGGGTAAAAATATATGTCAAATAGATCGAAAAGTTTTGTCACCTTTTTGTGTGAGTTGTGAGTGACTTCTGATTTACGATTGATGATCATTTACAATTTTACACAATTTTGAAATAATGATGAGTTATGTTGATCAAAATAATAAATTGAATTTTATTTATTAAAATATCCGGATTAATTGTAATTGATTAAAATAATAAATTGAATTTTATGTATTAAAATATCCAAATTAATAATAGTTGATAGAATTATTAATTGAATTGAATACAATAAATATAGTATAATAAATGTTGCAGGGATTTTTTGAAGAAATAAAAAAGTTGAAACAATAAAATGATGTTAAAAAATTTAATATTTTTTTTTATCAAAACTATATATTCAAAAATTATAAATTTTAATATTTTATTCATTATTGTTAAAAACAATATTTGAGCAAACTTATATTTTTGGAACGAACTCTGTATTATTAGAATCTCATTCTCCTGAGAACCAGATTGTAAAAACCAAAAAAATAAAAAAATAATTATAAATTTCAACAAAACTGATTTCATTTTAATATTTCTCAAAACATATTAAAAGATTGTTAGGTTAAATATGGCTAATTAGTCAGGCCTAATTTAATAAATCATTTATATACATTCTCCCAACCATATACTCCTATTACATGCTATGCCAATGGAGCCAAAGAGCAACATTCTGTACCTTAGAGTCTTAAGCATAAAGCTGATGAGGTAAGAGCCTAGCTTAGAGACCAGAACATAACCACATAACCTCTCACATTAAATTATCAGAAACCAACTTGTTTGGTTCAGCAATGAGCAATGGAACCAAACATCACCATGTGCTTTTTGGTTAATGGACCAAACATGAAAAAGCTGACACTCATTGAGGAGAAAGTAATGCATGCAGGAGAAATAAATGTAGTATGTTTTTTCACTGTAACGTGCATGCATATTGCATTCAATTTAAAACAGTCTTTATTTTATTTTTTTTACTAGAAAATGAAAATGAAAAC